>OZ025301.1:151882694-153150194 GCA_964019185.1 Maratus speculifer | reverse complement strand
TTTTTGAAAAAAAAATGTAAAAATAAATAAATAAGTAAATAAATAAATAAGTAAATAAATAAATAAATTTAACTTTTTCAAAAAAATGTATAACCGACTCCAAAAAAGCGCTAAAAAGAATTAAATAATTCTATAAAATTCTCTAATGACAAATCGTTATCCAATAACCACACATTGACTATCATGTACTGGTATAAAACGGTTAAATTTAATATATAGAATTTAACATCCACCAAACATAGGTTTTCCAGAGAATATTTTTTACAAGAGATTAATTTACATATTTTTGATTTAATTTTTGAATATATACATATAAAAAGTAAGGAATTACTTTTTGAAGTTGGTGCCAAACAATCATAATCGATAATGATTTCCCCATTTTATTTATGGTACTAGACATAATATATCCACAATTCTTACTATACATAAGATAGTTTGGCACCAACTTCAAAAAGTAATTCCTTACTTTTTATATGTATATATTCAAAAATTAAATCAAAAATATGTAAATTAATCTCTTGTAAAAAATATTCTCTGGAAAACCTATGTTTGGTGGATGTTAAATTCTATATATTAAATTTAACCGTTTTATACCAGTACATGATAGTCAATGTGTGGTTATTGGATAACGATTTGTCATTAGAGAATTTTATAGAATTATTTAATTCTTTTTAGCGCTTTTTTGGAGTCGGTTATACATTTTTTTGAAAAAGTTAAATTTATTTCCTACTTTTTAGTTATTTATACCGTAATACATAATTATGTGTACTAACATATGATGGCTCTTTGCAACGCATTACTAATGAACGCACTTTGCTGAGTTCTGATGTATTCGCTTTACTTGTCACTGTTTGATTGTCAACTTTTCAAAAGACACTTACAATATCGGTTAGTATCGTTGTGAATCTTTTAGGTTTTCTGGATGTGGTAACTTCTTCAGATCTGGCACGACGAAAAGCTACCGCATTCATGAAATCTTAAAGTCAACATCTAATCGTACGGACATCGGAAGTGGTTATCGAAAGGTGACAATGCCTCAAGTAAAGTGTCCTTACACATAAGCGCGCGGCAAAGCGCTTCCATATATGAGTAAACAGCAAAATGACTCCATGTATCAATGAATAGTAAAATGCTTTTCTAGTGTAGTATAAAGTACTCCCCCTTCAGTCGGAAAAAGCAAAAAGAAAGATTTTAACAAAAATCGTTCAATGATTCAATAGGTAAACAACAACAATCTAATTCCTATGAATGCAGTAAAGGCATCGGAAATGATTCGACGAGGAATCCGAAAATCATAACCTGTACTTGGCTGCATCTATAAGAGAGTGACAGCATTCGATGCCCAAATACTTTTTCACGGATGCTTTGGTCCCAACTAATAATTTGAAACTCACTCCACCGCTTTTATGGAAAACGATTATTTCAGCCTATCATGGAGCATTGAATCAAAAAACAAATATTTTATAAAAGCGGGGGAGTGACGATGCAGCAAAAGGTTAAAATTTTTTACAGTGTATGTATGAGATATTCCATAAAAGGGATAAAGTGACGATGCAGCAAAAGTTAAATTTTTAACAATGTATCGCAATGCTAGGCATTTTCTATCATAAAATTTGATGATGATTTCCTGGTAGAATTCGATTGTACGCCGAATGATCCTATATTTCTACACAGACATAAATACATAATCCATATTATTTTACAAATTCGTGGATATACAAGGACAAGATAGTACAAGGAAATATTACGACACAAGAAAGAGTGTGTGCCAGTGGGATTCGAACCCACAATCTCAGGAGATTAGCAGCGTGGTGTCTTAACCACTCGGCCACAAGGACCCTCTTGATGACTCATTTTTGTCCAGAATCTTTTCAATCAATCGTATATTGTGCTCCATGCGTCGTCATATTCACATCGAGGAATCCTACATGAACAAAATCTGAAATCATTCTGGTGTCTAATCCGGTAACCAAATCTGAATCTAAAGATAATTTTGCTACAGATATCTATGCACTTTATTTTGCATTGATATGTAGAGATAATTTTTTCCTCTAGAGCAAAATATATACTAAAGGATTTTCATCTTTTCAACAACTTAAAGATGTCGATTGGTATCGATGTCTATTTCCGCTTTAGTGGATGCGTGAACTTGCCCATTTAAGCTTTAACATTTCGGAAATTTATCGCATCCAACAAACTTTAAAGCCACACACTAGGCACAGAAAAAGACTCGGATGATAATTTGAAGTCTATGGGGGCGTTATTTTCAAATATCTCGCTCAAATTTTAAAATTTTTACGTGTTTTTTTTTTGCATAGGATAGCTGAGGATATTCCACAACCGACCTAGTTTTTACTTTTTCAATTTTTGTTTCAGATTAAAAAAAAAAATATTTTAAATTTCAAAACCGGTTTAAACGGTTCTGAAATTGAAACTATCATTATATAAAACATACATAAGCAAAATCGAAGAAGTAAAAACTAGGCCGGTTGTAGATCATCCTCGGCTATCCTATGCAAAAAAAAATCATGTAAATACCGGGTGATTATAATTAAAGTCCCGATTTTAAAAATCGATAATTTTAAAACTACTGGTCAGAATGACTTGATATTTTAGCAGAATAATCGTAAGGCAATGGAATTTTGTTTGGCGAAGGAAAAAAAATAGTTCCAAAATGTGCCGATAGATGGCGCTGTCAGTGTTCACATTGTCTAGGTATATGCAAATTACTAATACGTGACATGCGCACATGAGACTTAGCTGCCATAAAAATGCAGAGCACCAACTCTTTGCCTAAATGCTTCATCATGACTCTGACTATGAAGGATCGCGCTCTGCTCTTGAAGCTTTTTTATAAGAACGATGACTGTGCACTTACAGCTATTAGGAAGTTTCGGACATTAAAATCCATTAAATTGCCACCAATAACCACAAAAGGTCTGCGAAAAATAATTGCTAAATTCGAAGAGACCGGTTCATTTGACGTTAAACGGGGTAGAGGAAGGAAACCAGTTTCGGCTGCGGCAGTGGAAGATGTGGCTACAGCATTACAAGAACAGACTAACAGTGATGTTGGAATCAGCAGTGCACGGGGAATTGGCCGAATGCTGGATATGCCGAACAGCACGGTGCGTAAAATCCTACGGAAGATCTTGAGCTGTTATCCGTATAAGATAACTCATGTGCAGGAGTTGCTACCTGCTGACCTGGAAGCACGTCAATCTTTTGCACTGCAATTTCTTGCCCGGATGGAAGTGGACAACGGATGGCCATGGAACGTTCTGTGGTCTGTCGAAGCCCACTTTCATTTGCAAGGTTCTGTAAATACGCAAAATTGCAGAATATGGGCGACCGAGAATCCGTCCCAGTTACAGCCATTACCTCTTCAGTCTGAAAAGCTTACTGTGTGGTGCGGAATAACGGCAGAGTTTACCGTTGGTCCGTTTTTCTTCGAGGAGATCAGACCTGCGGTCCCGTTACCTGCACCGTTACTGGCAAGCGGTATGAAACACTTTTGCGTAACCATGTCCTTCCGGCACTTCAGCAGCGTCAGTGTGTGGATCACACAATATTCATGCAAGATGGCCCTCCTCCGCACATTGCTACTCCTGTGAAGCAGCTACTGAGTGCTAATTTCGGAGATGACAGGATCATAAGCCGTCATTTTCCAACAACGTGGCCGCCACGTTCTCCCGACTTAAACCCGTGTGATTTCTGGCTTTGGGGGTACCTGAAGAATGTTGTTTACAGCGGGAGGATTCAGAATCTAGCCGACTTGAAGGCAAGCATCACACACCACATCCATTGCATCAGTACAGATACCCTCCGATCTGTTGTGGAGCATGCCGTTTTGCGTTTCCAATTAGTAGCGGAACAAGGCGGAGGACATATCGAACAACTTATGCTTTAATCATCAGCAAGGTGTTGATTCCATGAAGCTCTTTTTTTTGTCATAATCGCTGTTGTTGCTGTATTCTGGTCTTTTCGCTAATAAATCTTTAGTAAATCCCTGAACTCAAATTTTTTTTTTTTTTTGGCTAACAACATTTCTGTGTTTAACGAATACATTTTCGGTCTTTCCTCTTGATATTACCCGGACAGCGCCATCTATCGGCACATTTTGGAACTATTTTTTTTCCTTCGCCAAACAAAATTCCATTGCCTTACGATTGTTCTGCTAAAATATCAAGTCATTCTGACCAGTAGTTTTAAAATTATCGATTTTTAAAATCGGGACTTTAATTATAATCCCCCGGTATATTAAAATTTGAGCGAGATATTTGAAAAGAACACACCCATAGTCTTTACACTAACATCTGGGTCTTTTTCTGAGACTAGTGTAGTGCCTTAAGGTCCACATTGAAATCTACAGCCGTCGTAAATGGGCATTGAAAAGCTGAAAATCCATCAGTACATGTTAAAATTATTGTGAAAAATTACCTTCGTTTTTAAAGACTATCTATTATTTTCTGACTAATGAGAGCGATCTAAAAACGTCTATGGAGAGTTTTCATTGGTCAGAAAATAGATAGTCTTTAAAAACAGAGGTAATTTTTCAAGATATTTTAAACAGTTAACAGACCACTTAAAAATTTGACCCTTTTGCTGCATCGTCCCTCCACCGCTAATATAGAAAACGATTACTTCAGCCTATTTTGGAGCATTCTCATGGATCAAAAGTGAGATATTCTATAAAAGCGGGGTAGTGACGATGCAGCAAAAGGGTCAGATTTTGTACAGTTTAAAGTACGCGTACACAATCAGAGCGCGTCAAGTTGCTTCTATGATTCACTGCATAGCAAAGTAATTCTAAGTGTTCGTATGTATTAAAATACCCTTTTCAGTCATAAAAACTAAAAAAGAAGATATTATCAAAATCACACCATGATTCAACATGCGTCTATATGAAAGTAGTAATATTTGAAGTTAAGAATGTTCTTTGATAAACGCGGCTTTCCAAAGTACAGAAAATTTAAGAATTTTTATTCCAGAACTTGGCGGTAGTCACCTGAACGAGTTTGTTTTATGGGTGAAAGAAGTTAACTAGCTTAACTTTAATGGTAATCTTATCAAAATTTTTCGTCATTTATATTTGTACAAATGTAAATCTAGCATATAGTAATGTACTTTAATCACTTTGTGAATCCGGCATAACAAGCACCCTGCTATACAGACACTCTTGCTTTAACGTGTAAGGCTCTTCAGAGATGAATTTTCAGCTTTTCGATATCGAATTCTCATGTCTGGATCGATGTGAATCTTTCACTTTGGTGGATACGAGAATTGTTCCAGCTAAGATTTCGTACTTTGAAAAAAAAACTAGCATCTCTGCAACAGTGGTTAGGATCCAGAAGGATTATTCGCTGTTAAGCAAAACAAGATTGACCAATCATAAGCCTTCATTTTTGAGAACTTTTCATTGTTCGAATGAGAGAGTCTGGAATACATGGAGTGAAAGTCTTCTATCGACACTGTAAAAATTTTGACCCTTTTGATGCATCGTTACTCCATCGCTTTTATAGAATTTCTTTGTTTTGACCAATGAGAATGCTCCATAATAGAGCGAAGTAATCGTTTTCTATAAAAGCGATGGAGTGACGATGCAGCAAAAGGGTTCAATTTTTTACAATGCAAGCAGTGCTAAAAATTTATATCCTTTAAATGTGCAACGATGCTACTGAATTCCAAAGTGTCTATCACAGCGACATCTGCGGCATTTTCGTGATACATTATCTAGACTAGCAATAATTCTTGCATTTTTAGAAAATGTCATGCAGATGTCGCTTCTATCTTTAAATTTCATTAGCATTGTTGCACATTTAAAGAATAGAACATTTGAGCGCTTTTTTAAGTGTTTTACCGACCACTTACCGATTGTAGACAAGTACAAAATGAAAATCAAAGCGAAGTGGGACGTCAGCTACAATTCAACAGACTAGTTTTCATTGATGCCACAATTTGCTTTCGAACTGCCCTACAATCGGTCGGTAACATTGGTTACTTTTGTAAGTTGCTCTGAACACGCCCTGAGATAGCCGATTTCCACACTATATCCCCTAGGTGCTATATTTCCGGTTTCTTGCATAAGAGAACTTGTTCGGAATCCAGGTAGAATTTGCGCTGTTAGCGAAACCAGATTAACGAATCAGAAGCCTGAATTTTAGCAAATTTTTCAATGTTTTAAATAAATTTTCTTGTTAATAAATCTCGTTTCGCAAACAGCGCAAAATTTACGTGAATCCTGGCCCTCGTCCAGTTAGGGTTTTGCACTTTGAACACTGTTAAAAATTTGAAACTTTTACTTTATCGTCTATCCATCGCTTTTATAGAAAATGATTACTTCATTGTATTATGGTGAATTCTCATTGGTCAAAATAGAGATATTCCATAAAAGCGGTGAAGTGACGATGCAGCAAAAACTTCAAACTTTTAACAGTAGAAATATCGTATATCTATGTAAGTGTAACATAAAAGCATTCAAAAGGAACACTTCTAATTGGTCGATTGCTTCAAAATGAATTTGAAATTTAAAGTTTTTATTTTTTAAAAAGTTCTAATTATCAGATTTTTATGAAATTTGAATGGGACCACATGGGCCTCATACGCTTTCAAACAAAAAAAGAATTATCAAAATCGGTTCATATTTGCAAAAGTTATGCGTGAACAACAAATACATACAGGTCGAAATCATAACCTCCTCTTTGAAGTCGGTTAAAATAAAAAATAACAGTGGGGCACTGTGACAAAATAAGTATTATCTCATGATACAAATCGTTAAAATCATTAAAACCGACAAATCTAGCCAGTTGACAGTTATGGACAAAGCACTGTATATTAAAAATTGGTGGAGTGTATCGAAGGCATGGCATGTATGGAATTGCAGAAAGACCCAAATGAATCAATATATAGAAAAATCGGAAGAATTTATAAGAAACGGACAGTGGCCTAGCGTAAGGAATAACTTCATAAGAATAAATTACACTGGTGTAACCCCAAGATTAAGTGGAAGGCTTAAAGATCATAAACTGAACCTAGTAATGAGACCAATTGTGTCGCGCTGCATGGGCCCTGTATATTTTGGAGGAAATGCATTTGTAAAGCTTTTAAGGTCATTTTTACCGATTTCAATTAACTCTGTAAACTCAACGGAAAATTTCCCCGATAACGGCCAAAATATCTCTTTAAAGCACAATACCATACTTGCAAGTCTAGATGTCGTATCTTTATATCTCTCTATTGATATTGTAGAAGTCATCCAAACTATAAATAGAGCAAATGATATGCAAGGACATTTGAACAACAGTGAAAAACTTTCTCTAAAATCTGGATTAAATTTAATCCTCCATAGTAACATTTTCATTTCTAATAAGAAAATTTTCAAACAAGTCAACAGTACACCAATGGGGTCTCCGATCTCTGGATTACTGGCAGAGTTCAAGATGCGACCACTTGAAGAAGAGCTTCTTAACAATATCCAACCAAAACCTTACATATGGCTATGTTATGTGGATGACATTTTTATTACTTGGGAGTTTGAACAACAGGCTCATCTTGATTTCCTTACAAAAATTAACAATATTGATAATAATATTAAATTTACCCTGGAATTGGAAAATAAAGCTACTTTCCCTTTCCCTTATGTTTTACTAATTAAAGATAATAAACACCCTCAAGCATAAAGTCTATCGAAAACCTCTTAAAATTGACTGCGTTATGCCTTTTAATGCTTCTAAATTATAAACTGGCTGCTTTTCATTCCTTCATTAATAGAGCGTACTTAATATGTTCTGAAGAATACTTACAAGATGAACTTGATAATATCATTCGGATTGCTAAAGATCATAATTATATCCACCGCATAATTCATAAGCATAACGTTATTCATCAAGTTACCCCCAAACCCAACCAGTTTACAAGAAATTTCCTTATATTCTCACTGATTTTAAACGGTTAAAGAGGTCCCTGCTAAAATTTCACCTTCTCTGATAGCTTCCTCCCTACCAACCTTTTCATTTTACTTTCTGCTAATTTAGATCTTATCCGCCCTGATCTGGTTGCGGGTGTTTATGAGACTCCTATCCTTTCAAACAATAATCAGAAATCGTGTTGTATAGGTATGACTAAGCGAAAAATTTTCAAGAGATTAAAGGAGCATAAAAGGGATATTGGACTGAATAACTTGACTTCTGCTCTAGCTATGTGGTATGATAAAATTAATAGCATTGACTTTGATAGTGCTAATAATATCTCCCGTCAGCACAACCGTTTCACGTCATAGATTAGAGAATCTATTGAGATTTTTACACGTCAGAATGAAGTGTGTAACGATAATATGTCTTTTACCATTGCCTAGTATTTGGTTTAATTTATTGAAGCTTATTTAGCCCATTCCCTCTCCTTTCAGTTTTAGTTCTTTTTCTTATTTTGTACGTCGTCCCTTCTCCATTTTCTTCCCTTTCCGTATCCGCGCGTGGTGCTTCTTGTGGAGTTTTCTCCCCCATGTTTTTCTTTCTTTTGTCTCTTGTGTTCATTTCTCAACGTTGTCAACTTGCCAACATGTCAACTTCTCAACTTCATCTCTCAACGTGTTGGAGAGTGTACTTGTGTCAGTTCATCCTTAATTTCTCTTGAAAATGGCCGGATATTTCGGTTGAAACCATAGGGAAAATTTTACCATCGTTTTTAATGTTTAAACTTCATGCAGAATAGCATGTATGTTTGAAACTTTTTTTTTTTTTGGTCCCATTGTACACTATTTTAGCAAGTTTAAAAATAAATATTCTGAAATTGTCTCATATTCCTATAGTAAACCACAGTGTCAAGTCCACTCGTAAATATTGATGGTCCGCCATTGCGCCTTTTGCAGGTTTTTTGGGCGCCTTTTTGAAGATTCCCTGTTATTTGTCTTTTTTCTCAACCTCCTCAGTCCTGAGACAAATTTTACGTGGCACTACAAAAAATAGTTTAAAATTATTATAAAACGTTTCCAAAGATGCATCTGTCTATATATCAATGTTTCTAACATGCACGCGCTATTAAAAAAGTATAGATATAATTTTAACAATTCTAGAAGCATTTAAATTAATTTCAAGCATGTTTTTAGTGTCGCCTTCAGGCGACATCAGGACCGAGGAGGTTAAATAAAATACCCTTGCAAAGAATACTTTATTTAAAATCTTGGATTTTTTTTTTTTTTTTTTTTTTTTTCTTGAGAGATGTTTTAAAAATTTCTACAAGTATATTTCACGTTTCAATAATTATAACATACGCAACGTATTGAAAGAAAGTCAACAGCACGAGATTAGCTTTTTAAAAAACTAATCATGTGCTGTTGCGTTTCTTCACTGATTTCTAGTTATTCTTTATAAATACTAGGGGGCCCCGCCCCCCTACTCGCTATGCTCGCCAACCCCCCGCGTAATCGCTTCGCGATTCCAAATTATTGGCTACCCCCTGCTTGCTGCGCTCGCCAATACCCCATGGTATGAATAAGCAGTTGCAGACCTTTCAAATGATGTGTCACACGACTGGTATTGTAAAGAAATTAAAAATGTGCCCTCCTGGGGGACAGAGTGGGAGGCGACACAAAAGACATCCATAATATGAATAATCAGCTGCAGACCTCTCAAATGATATGTCACACGACTGGTGTTGTAAAGAAATTAAAAATGTGACCCCCCCTGGGCAGAGCAGAGTGTGGGGGGACACACAAGACATCCATAATATGAATAAGCAGTTGCAGACCTTTCAAATCTTGTGTAACACGACTGGTGTTGTAAAGAAATTAAAAATGTGTCCCCCCTGGGGAGCAGAATGGGGGATAACACACAAGACATCCATTATATGAATAAGCAGTTACAAACCTCTCAAATGATGCATCAAACGACTGGTGTTGTAAAGAAATTAAAAATTTGGCGAAATATTACAGTTATCGCCAAGTTGGCGTCACTTTTAATAACTAATTTTGGTCGCCAAATTTGGCGATATATCGCCAAGTTGGCGACAAACTTGGCGATTGTTGGCGATGGTGACCTTTCCTCTCTTTATGGTAACCCATACGGCGATGCATAGACGGAGCCCTTTCCTGATTGGTCTATTCGACTCATGGAAGGAGTGGACAACCCGGATTCGTTAGTTCCGGAAATCTTCCACATCAGCATCATTCCAGGAGTCATTCCTTTTAAGGCTAGTTTTTTTTTTACTACTAGGGGGGCCCCGCCCCCCTGCTCGCTATGCTCGCCAACCCCCCGCGTAATCGCTTCGCGATTCCAAATTATTGGCTACCCCTGCTTGCTGCGCTCGCCAATACCCCATGGTATGAATAAGCAGTTGCAGACCTTTCAAATGATGTGTCACACGACTGGTGTTGTAAAGAAATTAAAAATGTGCCCCCCTGGTGGGGCAGAGTGGGAGGCGACACAAAAGACATCCATAATATGAATAAGCAGCTGCAGACCTCTCAAATGATATATCACACGACTGGTGTTGTAAAGAAATTAAAAATGTGCCCCCCCTGGGGTGGCAGAGTGGGGTGACACACGAGACATCCATAAAATGAATAAACAGTTGCAGACCTTTCAAATGATGTGTCACACAATTGGTGTTGTAAAGAAATTACAAAACGAGACCCCTCTGAGGGCAGAGGGGGGGGGGGGGTTACACACAAGATATCCATAATATGAATAAGCAGTTGCAGACCTCTCAAATGATGTGTCACACAATTGGTGTTGTAAAGAAATTAAAAATGTGCCCTCCTGGGGGGCAGAGTGGGGGATGACACACAACACATCCATAATATGAATAAGCAGTTGCAGACCTTTCAAATGATGTGTCACACAACTGGTGTTGTAAAGGAATTAAAAATGTGACCCCCCTGGGGAGAGCAGAGTGTGGGGGTGACACACAAGACACCCATAATATGAATAAGCAGTTGCAGACCTTTCAAATCTTGTGTAACACGACTGGTGTTGTAAAGAAATTAAAAATGTGTCCCCCCTGGGGAGCAGAATAGGGGATAACACACAAGACATCCATTATATGAATAAGCAGTTGCAAACCTCTCAAATGATGTATCAAACGACTGGTGTTGTAAAGAAATTAAAAATTTGGCGAAATATTACAGTTATCGCCAAGTTGGCGTCACTTTTGACAACTAATTTTGGTCGCCAAATTTGGCGATATATCGCCAAGTTGGCGACAAACTTGGCGATTGTTGGCGATGGTAACCTTTCCTCTCTTTATGGTAACCCATACGGCGATGCATACACGGAGTCCTTTCCTGATTGGTCTATTCGACTCATGGAAGGAGTGGACAAACCGGATTCGTTAGTTCCGGAAATCTTCCACATCAGCATCATTCCAGGAGTCATTCCTTTTAAGGCTAGTTTTTTTTTACTATAGAAGGATAGAAGGATTTTAAAGGTAATTATGCTTATAGGAATTAATAAATGTCGGCGATGACTTTTTTAATACATTAAGAAGTAAAATGCAGGAAAAATTAAGCGAGCCTGTCATTCCTTCGAGTATGAAAGTTCAGCATTTCTGTTACTGTTATTGATTTTGTTTCATTCCCCATATGACTGTTTTATAAGACGGTATAAAGCTGTTTTTTTCTCCTCCAGACTTGTGAAATTTTAGGCTATTTTTTTTTTTTTTTTTAAATCTATAAAATCGGGCGGAAGGATTTTCATCAATGAAATTTCTTACACGGTCTTTTTTTTGGAACCACCCATGACTTTGTTTCTGTATTTTTTATAAAAGAAAATTTGCACCCCCCCTCCCCCCCCCCCCAAAAAAAATAAATCAAAGCATTGCAGTTATTGCAGATTATTTGTATCCTCCAAAAAACCTGACAATATCATCTGGTTACCATTATATTTTATTAATAGGTGATCTTTTATATTCTGGCTCCTTGCAATTAAAAAATGTTTGAGATAACACCTCGCAGAAAAAGTACTATTCGAAATTTATTAGAATTTACAGTTATTTAAAAAAAATCACTTCAGATACATAGAGGAATTATGACTCTACTTTTGTTGAGCATCTGCATATATGCATTGTTACTGATTTTAAAAGTTGATTTTCTAGCTTGTTTTGAGGTTCGTTAATAATGGCGCCCTTGATTGTTTGCCATAGATGCGCTCCTGTTTTGTAAAAGGTTAAACAGGCCTGCTGTAGATAATATTCTTCCTTTAAATTTCAGCTTATAATAATTTAACTACTTTAATAATTTTTCCTCTTTTAGGTTTACGCAAAAATGTATAATTCAAGATTATTATTGAAATGTTAATCTGTTTAAAATTTTAATGGCTTTTCCCTTATAGCGACAACATCTTTTCTTACTACAAATGCAAGAGAGAAAAGAGCAAATGATTTCATTTTTGCTTTATTGATTTCATTTTCTCATTAAAGTTGAAAAGAATGGGGCGATTTTTTTTATTTGCATTCCGTTGATCGATTATTATTTTATGAATTCGTTTCGATTACCTGGATAGTTCCAAACGAAATTTAACAACTTTTAAAATTTTTAAACAGAAAATATTAAAAAAGTAGAATTATTGCAATATTAATTTGCTTAACATTTGAATGGAATTTCTGTAATAGCTCCAATTAAAAGTTTTATAGCTAATGATTGTCCAAATCCAAATTGATTTTTCGCAATTAGTGAAATCAGATTGACTAATCAGAAGCTTGCATTTTTGCAGAATTTTCGCTATTTACTTCAAACGCAAAATGCGGGCTTCTGATTGCTTAATCTCGTTCTGCTAATAGTGAAAAACCTATCTGGATCCTGGACATTTTCATGTTTGCATTATGGATGTTATTTTCTCTTTAAATTAAAAAGAAAACAAAGAGGGAAATTACATTCAATTGAAGATTTATTATTTCAACATTCGTTTCACACTTTCACACTATCCAAATTAGTGTATTTAAATTCGTTTCATTTAGATTTTCAAAATAAATGATAAAATGATATCGATAAGTAGTACTCCCTATTAATTTCCTTTTCCCTTTTCGCGATTATATAGGTTACGTCATTTGAAAGAATTTATTCAAAATACTTTCAATATGAATACTTAGATATACTAAATGTATAATAAATACCATGGCCCCTAGATCTATAGGCCCATCTATTTGAGATTAATGTATGAAGCCTCCCGAGGTCTCTGATATCTTGCCCAAGTTATTCTAACCAATCGTGCAAACCCTGAAACAAAACAATGACCACGTGCCGAGTCATGTGCACCGAACAGAAAACAGCTTACTCAATGCTAATTTGGGCAGGGTATGTGTCACGTGGACTCACACGTGGTCCAATGAAATTGTTCAGGGTTTGAAGCTGATCCAGCTTCACTTTTTCGGCGGCAAAGAAATAGACTGGTACAAGAACATCAGCTTCGAAAACACGTAACTGCGCCATCTGTTGGTACCTTTGTAATCCTGCGCTACCATGCATAGCAGGAAAGCAAACATTACAGGATGAAGCAGTGGGCGCGCGCACCCGCCGCGCGCGAAGGACGAAAGATAGTTTCGTTGATATGCGCGCGCAGACGCCGCGTTTTTTCTCCGGTCAAGAACCAGTGTTGCCAGATTGGGGATTTTGTCCCCATTTTGGGGAATTTTGAACCTTCAGGGGAATTTTTTGGGGACACATAATTCTTGGGGACATGTTTGGGGACTATTGACATTTTTGGGGAAAAACTTGGGGAATTGTTTTCGCAGTTTAAATTTTTACTTTCCGACATTTGCCAGTACTGGCTATGTCTCAATTTTGTTTTTAATTTGGAAACGAAAATAAAATAAAGAAATAATTACATAAAACATTGTTTTCGTGGTCGTTCTCACATATTTATGCAACAAAAACAAAAATAATTTTAAAACTTATTTGTTGTTGCTTTTTGATGGTTAAACTGAGTTTCAGGAAATGCTAGTAGAGATATTTGCAATTGCAAGACTTACAATTGCATACTGATATGGCATCCAGGGCCGTGCTTAGGACTTTGGCGGCCCTGGACGAAATATATTTTGGCGGTTTGGTCACTGGTCGAGATAATCCGATCTTTCGTAAATAACACTCGGTTTTAAAACAGAGCAAATTAGCTTGTTTTTAAAGTCTCTATAATATCTAATTGGCAGTGGCGCGAGTACTTTTATACGAGGGAATTTCTACGTATTTGTATCATCCTTACTTCCGGGTGTACCCAAGGATGTGTTGGAGGAGGAGGTGATAGGGCTAAAGCACAGCCCGAAATTTTCGAAAGTTATATGAAAAAAGTGCTGATTTTTTTTCTTTCTTTTTGAGAAAAATTTGTAATTTTTTCAAACATACAGTGAATTAGCCATTCTTATTAATCTCATTTTAATCCACATTGCAATGAATAAAGAGAAAGGAAGGGGTGATGGGATTACAGCCCTTCTCTTTTTGAAAATTAAATGAAAAAAAAAAATCCTTACTTTTTTAGATAAATCTAAGATCGACATTTTTTTTCTTCTGTTTTTCAGCGAAATAGACATTCCCGTTAACCCCATATTAGTCCACATTAACATAAAGCATACCTAAAGATGGGAAGGAGGGTGATGAAATTAGAGCCCCCTTACCTTGAAATAGTCGATAATTAAATTAAAATTTGTGCAGTTTTTTTTTTTTTTGAGACAAATTTCTATTTTTTTCCCCATATCATTCAACGGATTAGCAGTACCTAGCTGTCTGCACGGGCCGGGGTTGGCCCGTACCCGGCCCGGCGGAATCCTTTCGAATTTTATAACGAGCGGGCAGATGTAGAATAGTTTTTTGAACGGATCCGTCCGGGCCGACAAACAACTTAAACGGGCCGGGCCGGCAAAGAAAATGAACGGGCCAGACGGGCCGGGCCGATAGTTTTCGGGCCTGCCGGCCCGTTTTGAAGTTTTAAGCAGAGACGATAAAATATGAGCTATTTTCAACGAAAATGGTTTTAACGAGAATAACTATAAATGTGCGTTATGAGCCATACTAGTTTGACAGCATCAATATAAAAATGTACAGTGTAGAGATCGGCATCGGAGAGTTACATTGTGCATAACCCGTTTTAATATTTTTTTAGCTGACTCATGCCGGGTCGAGATCAAGTGTGCATTATTTTTCTACATTTAGACTGGCCGGACCGGAACTAGACTTAAATGTTCTCAAGATCTGTAAGGCAGAAAACATGATTTGTAAAATTATTTATAGCGATAAAGAACTTATGTTAGCTTAATCTTTGGATATATACTTCTGGATGGTTTTTAAATTAATTTCTCAATAATGCGAAAGTTTGACACATTTTCTGATTAATTTTAAATTGTAAAAGTATAAAAGTGATAAGCTTAACTATTAAAGGGATTTGGAATTGAAAAACGTTTTTTATTTTTGATAAATAAAATACTTGTATAACTTTGTTGAGATATAATAGTTTCTCAAATGATTGCAGGCTTTTCTCCCTTCCCATGCTAACGCTTCCGGAAATTCTATTCAAAACGCTAATTATGACAATATTTTATTTGCTTGCAGCATTGTTAAATTGCTTGAATCAAATAATGGATAACGCCATTCGATTATACAGGGTGTCCCCTCTCAATGGTGGCCAATGGCTAATTTCTAAACCGTTGGTCATAGACATATAGTTCCAATTGAAAAAATGCTTTAAAAAAGGTAAAGAATTTTTTTTAAGCGATTTAGGTCAAAAAAATGTTTTACTAAAAAATTACAGTATAAGTAATATTTAGAAAATTTTTATTACTACTCTAACAAGTAAGACAAAAAAAGTCCCATTCCTCTGCGATCAAAATTTACCGAGTTATAGCTGTTCAAAGTTGAAGCATATTTTTTGCTGCAAAATAGGGGTCAGTCACAATTTTACTGAAAATAAATATAAACATCAGATAGAAAATTTAACTTTAAACATTGAGAGTAAAAAAAAAAAAAAAAAAATTACAATGTTGTTTCTGACATTATGTTGACATTTACATGTTAAAGTAAAATATGTAATTTGTGCTAAAAATATAAGTAAAAAAATAACAGAAATTTTGTTAAATTAAACTATGAAAAGCAACAGTCACAAATCGTTACAAAATGATATATATTTAAAGCTCTATTAGATTACTCAACCTAATAGAATTTGATGTAGTCCTATGAAATAAATAAATGGAACGCACCTAAAATCGTATTAATATTACATTGTCATCGGGTTTAAATAAGTATGGGAATTGAACCTCAATCAGATATTTGGAAGTGAGTTAAAATTTGAATATAAGTTTTGAACTAGGAAAATTCACATACGAAAACTATAAATAAAATAAAAGCTTATCAAAATAACATACCTTTTTAAAATAAAATCACGAAAAGAACCAGCATCATTTGCTTACAAAATTAAACATACGTAAACTAGTCGTTGGAGGCCACCGTAATACTTACCCATCATGTGGATAGGCATATGAAAATAAAACATGAAAACTATTTATACAATGCACTGCAATTCCAAAACAAAATTTAAATATTGTTAATATACATAGTAATGCTCTATTAATGAATTGCTGATGTACCAATTTCGACAAATTATATAAAACGCCAAACTACTCAAGTAATACCGAACTGCGTAAAAGAAACATCCTTATAACTCCAAAAATAATAATAATATAAACTAACAATTTACTGCGTTGGATTAAGCATCTCATTTTCAATTAAAATATACCTCTGAATCGAAGTTTGAATGAAATACAGGGTCATGAAAAATCGAAGAATATGGAAAACAGGATTACAAATATCTTGGCAACTAATAATTCGATTCACTTCGTTTTGTATGCAAAATGTGTGTTATTTTATTGCCTTTTACGTCCATTCCTTAGAACAAAAAAAATCGAAAATTTTTATATACCTTTCACCAGAACGAATTTTTCGAGAATCCGAAAAAAATAGTTCCGGATAATCGAGGTTGCTGATATTAAATAGGCTTCTTCCCATTCTTACATACTAACTGCATACAAAATTTCAAGTCTCTATCTCAATTTATTCGGAAGATAGAGAGTTTACAGACAGACAGACAGACGGACGGCAAAATTTTTTTTCTAAAAATATGTTTTTCGGAATCTCCACTATCTAAAACGTATAAATCCGTCAAAATTTGTTTTCGATTTTCAAAACGATTGCAAGACTTACCCTATACTACGTATGATGGGTAAGTAAAATACAATTGAGGATATGAATTTCAAAACTCGACTTAACGCTTTTTGATTTCTCTATCAGTCTATACAAACCTCCAATATTGTAACAATGCAGTCTCAAAATTTATAATGAAAAGCAATTGATGCATTTAAAGTTTTTTCGCGATTTCCCAAAATTTGATTTTTTCGATAAAGAGAATTTTGAAATTCATGTCTTCAGTTATTTTAATAACCAATCTAGAAGTTAATTAATTATAATTAACGCTACCGTAAAACTTATACGGTGACAGCGCCTTCAGTTAAATCGCTCATTTAAAACATTTTGTAATTGGAACTATATGTCTGTGACAAACAGTTTAGGAAGTAGCCTTTGAACAAGTAGCGTTGGAAATCGACTCCCTTTATAATACTTTAAGCACTTAGTGTACGTTCCCTTAAAGCTCGGTCGAACTCATCCGTTTTCAGCTTTAAAAAAGTGGTTTAAGTCATGAAATTTAAAGTTTCATAACTCGGTCAATTTTAATGTTACATTAATGGGACCTTTTCTGTATTACTTGCTAGAGTGTTGAAAAAATTTTACTAAATATCACTTATAGGACCGGGGGGACCGTATAAAATTTAAATTTTCGTAATTTTTTAGTAAAACATTTTTTTGACCAAAATCGCTTAAAAAACAATTCTTTGCCTTTTTTAAAGCATTTTTGCAATTGGAACTATATGTCTATGACCAACGGTTTAGAAATTAGCCATTGGCCACCGTTGAGAGGGGACACCCTGTATAGTTTCTGAATAAAGATACCTGTTAATCTTATGCGTTTCTGAGAAAAAAAAATAATTTAGAAATGTATCAGAAAGGAGCTTCTTTGAATTTAAGAATGAATTTGGATTTGAAATCTTTAATAAAATGATATAAACATAGTTTTATAAATCTTCTTTTATTAAACAGCTTCAAAAGTAACGATGTTTTTAGCTTTATTTTTTCTTCTTTTATTCTAAGCCATATTAAATTTTTAATGAATCTTTATTCGAATGTTGAAAGCCTAAGAATCTAAGTAATCATTAATGTTGTTAATGTGTATTTCCTGTAAAATATACTGTAAAATCATTCCATAGATATGTATGCAGTATTCTTTAAAGAAATCTTAAATATATGATAAAAATCTGAGTTTTTTAGAAATTGTAGAAATTGTAACGGGCCAAAACGGGCCGGGCCGAACTGTTGAATTTTACAACGGGCCGGTCCCGGGCCTGGAAATTCCGACCCGTGCAGACCTCGAGCTGTCCCTTATCTTTAGTACCATATTAGTGCTCAATGACACCACATTATACTGAAAGAAATGAAAGGGGTTATTGGGATTACAATCCAATAGCGCAAAAGTCTTTTTTTTTTTTTTTGGAAGTAAATCTATATTCAAAACCGATTATCAAATACGATAGTCTATTTCAAAACCGAATCTATATTCAAATATTATCCTCTACCGCTCAAAAGACTAGCCGCTCTTTTCTCTTTAGTTCCATGTTAAAGCTCAATGACACTACATTCTACCCAAAGAAATGAAAGGGATTAATGGGCTTACAGCTCAGGAAAATTTTTGACGGAATATGTGTTTTTTCGCGATATTTTGTCGAAATTCACGCTTTTCGGCAGCTTTTTCATGAAATTCACCCTTTTTTTAAATTCTTTTTTGAAATTATTTTTTCTGTGGAAACTGGGGGAATACCTGTATTTTTTAGAGATATTTTGTCGAAATTAGCATTTTTGCCCCCGCAGCTTTATGAAAATGTTTGCTTTTTTCCGTAGTATTTATACGAAACTTGTTTTTTTCCGGGCCCTTTTCGCAATCCTTTGTCGAATTTCACGATTTTTTCCGCAGCACTTTGATGAAATTAGCTTTTGTCTGCGGCCCTTTGACGAATTCGCATTTTTTAAAAATGCTTTGATGAAATTCGCGATTCTTTTGCATGATACTTTGTCGAAATTTGCAATTTTATCCTCGGCTTTTTGACGAAATTTGCGTTTTTTTTTCGCGACCCTTTTTCGAAATTCGTGTTTTTCAGTCGTCATTAAACGAAATTTGAATTTTCTTCGCAATTAGTTGTCGAAATTTGACATTTTCTCCGCAATCCTTTGTCAAAATGCGCAATTTTTTTCGCAACCCTTTATGAAATTAGCTTTTTTCCAGAGGTTCATCGACGAAATTCGCATTTTTTACAATTCTTCAACGAAATTAGTTTTTTTTTTCTTGGCCCTTTGACGGAACGCGTGTCTTTTTGTGATTTTTTGTTGAAATTCGCGTTTTTTTTTTTGGGGGTTACGGTTGGTTTTCTTTTATTACCTCAAATTATCTGCGAAAGATAAGAATGCCTAATGACCATGCATAATATAAACGAAAGTATAAATCCTAAACAAATGTAAAAAATATAAATTTTTTTGCGGCCCCCAAATTTTGGCGGCCCTGGGCAAATGTCCGGCTCGACCCCCCCCTAAGCACGGCCCTGATGGCATCATTACGTTTATAATTGACAATTGCTCAATGAATGCAGCAGCCCTCCCAATTCTTTTGATAAGAAATTTGAATGAAAATTCTGCGGTCTTACACTACTGAGACCTTTACATTACTAAATATTCAGGCCATGCCGGAAAAGTTCACTTGCTGTGTTTTTTAAAAGTGTTAATTAAATTCGTTAAAAGAAGCTATATTTGTTTTATTATAGACAAAATCACAGTGATTTATACAACATAGATATTTTGCTTTAGGTGATAAAAATTGAAAATAATTTTTTATTGCTTAAGTCAGATAGAAGCCGATAATGTCAGCATAATTTCCAATTCATTCAAACTCCAACTTATTAGAGATGATCTAAACCTTGAAAAAAAATATTTGTATGAAAAGTGCAGATAGAGCTAATGTAATGATAGACAAGCATCATAGATTGTCAACAATTTAAATAACAACTATAAACGAGCTCGTAAAAGTATTTCTTATTCTCATCGATTAGCTGTGAATATACATGAAAATTCTATTAAATTAAATTAATTTTTTTTAAATAAAATTGGGGAATTTTTTTGAAAAAATGTTTGATTTGGGGAAAAATTTGAGTTTAAATTTGCTAAAAAAATTTTGTAACGAAAAATTGAAAATTGAGATTTTACCTTTTTGAGTATTAATTGTGTTGGGGACTTTTTCTGAAAATTGCCCCGATTTGGGGAAAATTTCCAAAATTTTGGGGAAATTGGCTTTTGACAATCTGGCAGCACTGTCAAGAACAACACTTGCTTGTGTAGCGTGGGTCGGCCATCTTGCTTTATGCTGATACTCGCCGGCTCGTAAAAGCAGTGAATTTATTAAGCATTTACAGCTTTTTAAAACAGGGTAAGTGACAGATGCTTATGTATATGTTATTTATTTAAATGTTCCCATAAGTTTCCATTTTAATTTAAAGATCATTATCGCACTATTGTGTAGTTAAAATGTAATCTATGCCATATATTATTAATACATTATTATTACGTATTTTTATATTAGTATGCATTTATATTAGTGTGCAACGCAATAGTATTATTATTCTTTAATTATTATAGTAGTAATATATAGAATAGTATTATATAGTATAGTATTATTTAGTATAGTAGTATTGTATAGAATAGCATTATTATTATTATTCTGATTTTTCTGATCTTGTAACAGATCGCTGATAATGTGCAATAATTTAATATAATATAACAACGCAATAGTATTATTATTCTTTAATTAATATAATAGTATTATATAGTATAGTAGTATTGTATAGAATAGCATTATTATTATTATTCTGATTTTTCTGATCTTGTGACAGATAGCTGATAATGTGCAATAATTTAATATAATATAACAACGCAATAGTATTATTATTCTTTAATTATTATAATAGTATTATATAGTATAGTATAGTATTATACAGTATAATAGTATTGTATAGAATATCATTATATTCTTTTTTATTACAAATTAAAATAATGATTTTATCACAGTTTTTTAATAAAAGTGGAAACTTGTGTTAATATTTAAATTACACATAAATGCATAAAAATCTGTCGCTTACATTTTAAAATGAAGAGGGTGAAAAATTATATATTATTAACGTCCTCATACTTTGAGTGAAAATGATTAATTGCAAAGAATTCATTACTATCACGAATAAAATTTAAAAGAAAACAATACTTTTCAATTGTTAAACATTTTTCTTTCCTTTAAGAGAATAGCATCAGTTCTTTCATATCTATACATACATTTCCCCTTAATGAAACAATAAATAATAGACACTCATTAAATAATAATAATAATTCAATATATACTATAAGGTTGAAATGCGCGGGTCTCCCCCCTCCTTCCCCCCATCACGTGCTCCTCGCTGTGCTTCACCCCTGTAAAGTTTGTTTTCCAGCATAGTTAAATGTAGCACGGATTACGTGGCGGTGGGAAAAGTCTGCGGTTTACATTGAGCCAATGGAAGCTTTCTATCTTTTTCCCTAGATCTTTGTCGGCGGTTTTTAGCGAAATGGGCAGGCCTTATATACTATCTAGTTGGCTATGTAAATACTTATATATAATAAATACTGATATATATATAATAAATACTTAGAAACTATCATTTCGGCTTTTTATATATTTGTAAATTTAAAAGAGAAAAAAAAAATACTAAAAAAACTGCGACGGATTTTTTTTATTTATTTATTTATTTATTTATTTTTTTTTTTAAGTCAATTGAATTTATGACAACGATTAAAATGGCGGACGATTTTTGCGATTTTAAATTAAAATTATGTCTGAAGATTGGGTATGTGTAAATAATATTTTATTTCTGTTTGAAAAACAGGATCTATTCAAAATATTGTCTTTATTTGAAAAAAAAAATGAGGGAATGATCTTTTATTTAATATTTTTTATTTAAATCATGAGGATTCTTCATGTTTGAAATAAAAGATAATTTGAATTTCTATTTAAAAACGAGGGGGAAAGAAATTAAATAATCCCCATACTTTTTACCTTTTTTGCCACAAAACTGAAGTCATTTTGTTATCATCATTAGAGAATGTTTAAAAAAATAATAATAATATCTTGAAAATTAATTAAAATTTTAAAATTCTACAACCATTTTTGAAATCTGCGGATTTTTATGGATGATTGGTATTAATTTCACTGTCAAAAGTTCAATATTTTAGAAGGAATAGCTGTGAAACACAATCAGTCGCTTAATGAGTCGTTTCAGAAAATCTTTTCACAAATTCGTTTCATTACGATTTTATATATACAAGGTGGAACCCGTCAAAATTCGACGAAATAAAATGTTTAAGAAGGAACTGTTTCATTAATTTATAACAAATCTTCAAAATTAGTTACAGTAAATAATGAATTTTATATTGGTCAGTCTAACTCTCAAACAAATATCATTTTAAGATAAAGTTAACAATACACTATTTTTATAAAACTCAGTTGTCCAAATTATTAACATTTAACTTTAATCGCATAAGTAATCAGTAAAATATAATAAAGATCAGTTATTACGACGAAGTTATTAATTGAGGTTCTTATGTTTGGTATAACTGCGAATGAAAAAAACAAAATTCTTTCCAAATTGACCCGATCATAGAAATTCACGTGAAATCTAAACCCGTCATCATTTTCATCTTCTCAAAATTTACATATGTACTTCTCATATCCGTATTCACCATGCTTAAAGAATGGTATTTTAATTTGATCATTGATGAATGAAAACGCAATAAAACTGAATTTCTCCGGATTTTATAACAGACGATATATTTGACTTACGCATTTTAATTTCTTTTCAATTTTAAGAGAAAATGGAGCGATTCTGTTGCCACAATTAGAAAATTGGTACAAAAACTAATAAGAAAAAGTAATATCTCAAAAATAAATTGAGATACAGCTTTCAAACAAATTGCATTTAAAAGTACATTTTTTTTTCTCTATACGGCGGTATAAAAATTAAAAATGTGCGTAGTTTAGAAGAGTAAAATTTGCAGTAGCGAACATTGCAAAACCGAAATTACATAGGAAAGTGTTGCCATTCACAAAATGACGTATGCGTTACGCACAGATACGTTTGGCCTTTATAATATAGATATAGGGTACAGATAACACTTAAAAGAATAAGCTACTATTTATGAGATTTTTACAAAAACTTTTTTATATATCATTTAATAGCAATAAAGTCTTGTTACTCTTGCCCCAAACGGAGGAGGAGGGGTGGAGATAGAAATTCTTATCAACAAAACAAGTTGACACCATTCTTTTTCTTTTATTTAATAGTAAACACAAGCTTTATTTCAAATATACTTCACTTACGAATGCTTGAACCGTGATTACAAATGCATTCAAATATGAAGAAGAATAAAAATGTCAAACGATGTGAGTATTCCAGATTTTGAAATTAAATAGTTATTTTATAATAATTCATTTATTTGAGTAAAAACTTTGTATTTAAAAAAAAATTGAAAACATACTGAAAAAGATAACGTACTTTTTTGAACCAATGATCATGTTACAAATAAAAAGAGAATATTTTTATTGGATCAAATATGATATCGATATCAAAAGACAAATCCCCTCTCCCCCTAGAGATATCTTATGATATCATATGCTATACCCCTCTCCCACCTAAAATGATAACATTATGTATGCATAGCCCCTTAATAGTGAAATTGTCATTCTACAGCATTTGAATAATCTACTTCCGAATTTCAGTTTGGATACAGTTTTTAACTCCTTCTCAACGGGAGCATTTTATGAAATTTTTAATGTTTCGTAACTGGTTTTTAAAAACAGATATATGAGTCTTATTAAAAGGCTCCGATTAAATAAGGCAAATTCTACAGTAAAATTTTACTAATGGGGATAAACAAGGACTCTTAAGCATGTATATGTGTTGCTCGTCCCTAAGGAGTTGACCCGTTAGGGACAATATACACTATATGGCCATTGATTATTGGACACTTGCGATTTTAGACATTTTACTAAATATCTAGAAAAATGCATGAGAATCATCTCGAAACTCTTAGTGTATAAATATAATAGTATACGTCATACATCTCCGTGAAGATTTTTTACCGAAACTCTATAGGGGATCGTCAACAAATTAAAAAATAATGAATATCTTTTGAACAACCCTGTCAAAACTAATGTAGCAAAAGCGCTCACACTCTAGATTATGATTGAATGCCTTATTGTAATACACTGTGTTCATTTTTATACAAATAGCATGCATACTCACAGAGTAATTAAGGTTTTTATAAAAATGGTCCCAAATTTTTCCAAGTTTTTTCTTTAAAATTTTCAGAGTTCTTAATATGAAATAATATTTTTTTCAGAAAATATGACAAACAACATTGCACACAGTACCCTGTAATTAGAATTAAAAAATAATAAAAAATGTATGAAAAATGAGGAGGTTTACTAAATAATTTTTTACTGCGGATGCGTCAACGATATCAAAATTTTATTTAAATATTATGTTAGCTAAATGTATAGAGCAAATTTTGTAAAAGTCTCGAAATCATAGCTTGGAAATTCTGAAAGTAATCCTCTATAGAAAAAGGACAAAATCCGTTGTTTCCAAAATGAAGCAAAAAAATGAGGGATTTTATCAAAATGTAGTAGTACATCCCGTATTGTGTATTCTATATTGACACTAATCAAGGAATATATGGATACAACCCCTCTTGTTTTTGCTTCATTTTGAGAATAACGGATTTTCAACTTATTCAATTGACGATTATTTTCAGAATTTTCAAGTTATGATTTTGTGACTTTCACAAAAGTTGCTCTATACATTTAGCTAACATAATATGCAAATGAAATTTTGATATCGTTGACGCATGCGCAGTAAAAATTTATTTAGTAAATAAACTCATCTTGTATACAATTTTCATTATTTTTTAATTCTGATTAGAGGGTACTATGTGCAACGTTGTTTGTCATATTATCTGAAAAAAATATTATTTTATATTAAGAACTCTGAAAATTATAAGGAAAAAACTCGGAAAAATTTGGGACCATTTTTATAAAAACCTTAATTACTCTGCGAGTATGCATGCTATTTGCATAAAAATGAACAAGGCGTATCACAATAAGGCATTCAATCATAATCTAGAGTTTGAGCGCTTTTGCTGCATTAGTTTTGACAGGGTTAGTCAAAAGATATTCATTCTTTTTTAATTTATTGACGGTCCCCTATGGAGTTTCGGGAAAAAATCTTCACGGAGATGTATGACCTATACTATTATATTTATACACTAAGAGTTTCGAGATGATTCCTCATGTATTTTTCTAGATATTTAACAAAATGTCAAAAATCGCAAGTGTCCAATAATCAATGGCCATATAGTGTATGTGCCGCATAAGGTGGTCAGAATTCTTGATTATTCTCACTAGTAAATTTTTCTTGTAAATTTTGCCTTATTTAAACCGAGAAATTTCAAGACTCAGTTAGGCAATAATTTCTCTTTTAAAAACCGGTGCCGCACTATTAAAAATTTTCTAAAAGACGCTCCTACCGAAGGGCTCATTTTTTAAAATAATTAATTTACTGAAACCAATTTTACCGGTTTCATGAAAATTTGTTTTTAGCATAATTGAAGGGTGTAGAATTTATTTACGATATCAAACTTGAGTCTTGCTGTTAAAAAAAAAAAAAAAAAAAAAAAAAAAAAAAAAAAAAAAAAGTTTGGGTTTGTTTTAATATCTATGAAGTCTCCTAATGAAAGTTTTTTCCCCCTTGCATCTAATAAGAGTAGACTTTATTTACAATCTTTTGGTCCAATAACTTTCTTCTATGACAATTTGTTGAAGATTTAGTACAGGGCTGCGGAATCAGGGGGAAAAAGTGTCCGACTCCGGAAATTTTAATGGCTTCGATTCCGGGCTGGCTAATATACTAGTGTTGCTGTTGGTTTATTGTCATTCTCCAAACTTTGCAAATGTAACATTTACTTATATCTTGTACATATTATTCCGTGCTTTGTCGTGTATTTTAGTGGGTTCAGCTTCGGCTGAAATTTTTAATTTTTTTAAACACCTCAATAACGAAAAACCCGGGAGAGATATTCATGCTCTACAGACTCTTGCTAGTCTGAGCTGTCTCTTTTGGGCAGTAAAAGAGTAAACCTAAGAAAAACTAGTCGTTGGAGGCCATCGTAATACTTACCCATCATTTATATGCATATGAAAATAAAATATGTGAAAACTATTTATACAATGTATTTCAATTCCAAAACTAAATTTAAATGTTGTTAATACACATAGTAATACTCTATTAATGAATTGCTGATGCACCAATTTCAAAAAATTATATAAAACGCCAAACTACTCAAGAAGTACCAAACTACGTAAAAGAAACATCCTTATAACTCAAAAATAATAATCATATTAACTAACAGTTTGCTGCGTCGAATTAAGCGTCTCATTTTCAATTAAAATATACCTCTGAATTGAAATTTGAATGAAACACAGGATCATGAAAAATCGAAGAATGTGGAAAACAGGATTACAAATATCTCGAGAACTAATAATCCGATCGACTTCGTTTTTTATGCAAAATTTGTGTTTTTATTGCCGTTTACATGCATTCCTTAAAATAAAAAAATTCGAAAATTTTTATATACCTTTCATCAGAACGTATTTTTCGAGAATCCGGAAAAAATAATTCCGGCTAATCGAGGTTGCTGATATTCAATAGGCTTCGTTCCATTCTTACATACTAAGTACATACAAAATTTCAAGTCTCTATCTTAATTTGTTCGTGAGATAGAGCGTTTACAGACAGACAGACTGACAGACAGGCAGACAGACGGACGGCAATTTTTTTTTTTTCTAAAAACATGTTTTTCGAAATATTCAGTGTCTAAAACGCGTAAATCCGTCAAAATTTTTTTTTCGATTTTCAAAACGATTGCAAGACTTTCCCTATACTACGTATGATGGGTAAGTAATAAGGCGAAAATTTCACTGTTTCGCTATTAATTCAGTTCTCAGAGTTTTGAAAGAAAAAGAAAAAAAATTCGTTTTACTAATTTTTCGATTTTGCGTCCCAATAAAATCATGAAAATTACAGCTATCGAAATCTAAAGAATAAACAAAGCAGGAATTTTACTACTTCGGATCCGTGAGCTTGGAAAGGAGAAATCTCTACAATTTTGATGTTAATTCGTGTACTTCAGAACAGAAAAATTTAGATGGAAAAGAAAAAAAAAATATATAAAGATAAAAATTCTACCAGTCCGATAATAATTCAGGATCTAATTTCAGGGTTTTTAGTTAAAACGGTTTTCATCTACTGTGTACGCCACGCTATACAATGGGAATCTCCATAGCCTGGATAGCCCATAAAAACAATAATTCCTTTTATTGATTTAAAATTACATGTTGTAGTTTCACTTCAAACTGTCACACACACACACACACACACACATACACACATACACACACACAAAAAAAAAAAAAAAAAAAAAAAAAAAAAAAAAAAAAAACGGAGACGACTTGTTTTTTAACGATCCCGACTCCGACTGCGCAGCCCTGGTTAATGAGGGCTGAGGGCAGGGTTCTCGCTGTCGCTCGCCATTGCGCCAAATTGCGACTAAATTCTTCATTTGGCGAGTAAACAAGCGATTAGATTCGCCAAATTGCTAGTGTCAATTTTTGCTTTTTCTTTCTTGTCTTTTTCATTTTCATACATATGCATATATATACATATTTAATATATTTGTTGCAGATAGTTAAAATTAGATTAATAACAATCGTTGTCGCAGTTATAAAAACTTAGGTTATTTTAGAACATATTGAAAAAAAAAAGGTACATTAAAAAACTATTTTTTTTTAATTTGTGCTATACGCCAAATCTATTTTGCTAATACATTTTACTTACCCATCATACGTAGTATAGGGTAAGTCTTGCAATCGTTTTGAAAATCGAAATTTTTTTTTTGACGGATTTACACGTTTTCGACACTAGAGATTTCGAAAAACATATTTTTAGAAAAAAAAAAAAAAAAAAAAATTGCCGTCTGTCTGTCTGCCTGTAAACGCTCTATCTTCCGAACGAATTGAGATAGAGACTTGAAATTTTATATGTACTTAGTATGTAAGAATGGGACGAAGTCTATTTAATATCAGTAAGCTCGGTTATCCGGAACTATTTTTTTCGGACTCTCGAAAAATTCGTTCTGATGAAAGGTGTATAAAAATTTTCGAAACTTTTTATTTTAAGGAGTGATCGTAAATGGCAATAAAATGACACAAATTTTGCATAACGAACGAAGTCGATCGAATTATTAGTTGCCGAGATATCTGTAATCCTGTTTTCCACATTCTTCGATTTTTCATGACCCTGTATTTCATTCAAATTTCAATTCAAAGATGTATTTTAATTGGAAATGAGACGCTTAATCCGACGCAATAAACTGTTAGTTAATAAGATTATTATATTTGGAGTTATAAGGATGTTTCCTTTTCGAAATTCAGTACTATTTGAGTAGTTAGGCGTGTTGTATAATTTATTGAAAGAGATTCATCAGCAACTCATTAACACAGCATTACTATGCACAATAAAAATATAAATACACGTTTAAATTTTGTTTTGGAATTGCAATCCATTTTATAAATAGTTTTCAAATGTATTATTTTCATATATTATATATGCACATATATGACGGGTAAGTATTACGGTGGTCCCCAACGACTAGTTTCATTTGTCGAAGGTTTTTTATTTTTAATTAGCCAAATTACTAACGTTGGTCAAATGTCAGCGAGAACACTGTCTGAGGGGTGTCTAGCTGTCTACCCTTTCTCTCACGATTGTAGAAAAATTATTTTTTTTTCTAGTAACAATAAAATCACATACTTTTGATGAGGTCTTTCATGAGGAATCTCTTTTTCGTAGCCAGAAAGTTGAGATTTGTGTACATAGAGCACGCCAAGACACCTTCCTGCTCCTGCCTCAGTTCTGATATCTTTATTGAACTGCCTGATTCACTGGTCCTCATATTGCTGGGTAGAGTACTATGTTCTCCAAACTTTTCCATGTACCAGATGAAGCTAAAGGATTCTGCAGGGAAACTTACGTAACTGCGGAGGTTGAGTTCGATGGTCTCACCAACATAGACGAATCCCAAGTCTAGTGATAAAGAAAAAGTGTAAAACCAAAAACTGGTATGAGTAAATTTTTTTATTTAGCAGTAATTTCTGCAATAATCAAGAAGCGCTTGAAGTTCTTGAAGCGCTTGATCTATACTAATATTATAAAGAGGAAAGATTTGATTGTTTGTTTGTTGGTTTGTTTGTTTGAATTAAATAGGCTCCGAAACTACTTGACGGTTTCGAAAAATTCTTTCACCGTTGGAAAGCTACACTATTTCCTTAGAACATAGGCTAATTTTTAATTGATTTATTCAAATAATTTCCTTAATAATTCAAAATTTCATTATTTTTCATACAGAATCAATTAAAATTTTTCCGATAAAAAATAACCATTTTCTTTCCCGTTGCCAAAAAAATCAAAATATGGAAAATAATTTCTCCTCGGCAATTAATTTTTAGTTGAACAGTATCCACATGAAAAATTAAAATAAAAAAAATTCAAAGGAAAATAAATATGACGTCATTTATTATATTATCGGAAGTTTCGTTTGCACAGATATCATATACACATCGAGGTAACTAATGGACACTAAATTGATGTTATTTTGCCTGGCATGGCAACCCGACTATTGTTATTTAATTATTAATAAAATGTTTTTTTATTTCCTTTCTCTTCTTTAAAATTATGTAAACTGTTTTGTTCTATACTTATTATTTAAATACTAATTGTTATTATTTTTTAAATAATAGAAAATAATTTAAATATATATATGAAACTGGTATTCGAAAACGATTTTTCCGCCAAATTAGTGTAAAAAATTATCAGTACATGACAACTGCACTGTTTTGTTTATGTATTAAGGATACTTTTATCCGATATACAACATATCCGATACAACATAAATCCGATTACAGAAAATTAGTCAGATTATTTAATTAGAAGTTATTAAATTTATTTTTTTTTTATTATGAAACAGGCGAAGAAAAGAAAATTTACTATTGCTGCCCGACTGGAGAATTAACCTTGATGTTATTTTAAAAAACTATCGAAATGGTGAATTTTTAATTATTTGTTTACGTTTTTTTATTTATGTTATTGCAAGCATTTTTCCACTTTTATACACGCATCACTTTGGCGTGATTTTTTTTTATGATGCCAATTTGGAGAACACTGTGTTTTCAAATACCAATTACATTTATATTACTTTTATTTATTTTCTATTATTTTAAAAAGGAAATAATAATAATGAACTAAGTCAATAAATAATTATGGAACAAAACAATTTATATAACTTTAAAAGAGAAAAGAAAAATAATGAAATAATTTACTCAAAAATAATCAACTATTACCGGATTACCACGTGAGGCATAAAATCGCAATTTGCTGCAATCGCGCCAACGGGATCCTTAGATGACACCTGCACCTACATATTATTGGCAATATTATTGTTTATACAATTTGTTTATATAATTTGGTAATACTTGATAATCCCATCGACCAAAAAACTATTGCCAAAGTATAAGGTTAAATGTCAATGGATGATCGTAAATGTCATATTCATTTGACATTAAATTTGTTATACGTAATTGTTACTTCATCAACCAATTTTAATTCGATGTTTATTTGTATTTCTATTAACATTTTAGTAATTTATTGATTCTTTGGTTATTTAAAATAAAAATTATGTCCATTTGTATAATTTGGCGAAATTGATCGACGGAATAATCAAGTAGTCGAACAAAAAACTATCATCAAGCTATAACATTAAATGCCAATAATGGATGATCGTAAATTTCACATTTATTTGAGGACAAACATGAAATAAGTCTGGTACATTTGTAACAATATCGTTTCTAGCACTTCTAATGTTTGACACTAAAAATCATAATGGAATCGATTACAGAAGGTAGAAAGATGCAAACTAAAGACTTATTTTTCTACAAAATTTAGTCATCAAGATTATTCTGATTTAACGGCTACATGTTAGCAACTGTTTTATAAAAGGAAGAAGCAGTGAAACTGATGTAATTTTAATGTTATTCAAATAATACAGCTTTAAAACACACTTTTTATGCTTCATTGTTCTACTAAATATATAAGTGAAACACCCTTCTTCGTCTGACACCCCCACGGAGGGCATCCTTTTCTTAGGGCCTATATCCCACGTGTAGATAAATGGCCGTCATAAATACAAACAAACAAAAACTCTTCTTTATCTGTCAATAATTCTTTAAATTTTTTACTCTATGTATTCTTGCTGGAACAGATTAAGGTAGATAGGAATCTACAGTAGACCTGTTAAAAGAGGACGTTTATTAAAAAATGTAACGTGAAATGACATTGTATGTAGACTATCAGAACTACACATAGTGCAAGTTCAGATGTCGGGATTTTAAGAACTAAGAAATGATAATGTACAATCCGAAAGTTAATAGAGTTTGATAATCAATCTCACTAATCATTGCAATGCCCTCTAATGTAATAGTGTGATGACTCGAGAGCATTTTGATTCCTGTTGTCATAACGGTCTCAAGTTCATACGAAACTCTACTATAAATGATAAAATAAAAGAGAGGGTGCTTAATTGCCCAAATTTTCGCCAAGACTTACAATAGTACAATATTGCAATGGCGTTGGCATGATTTTCAGCAATACGGAAGAACATTCCAGGGTGGTCTATACTGCTTTAAAATAAAAATAATAAATTTTTAAATCACCATTTTTTTTTAGTCAAGGTTCGTTTGGAAATATGGACCAGCGAAGCGGGCATAGCCTGCTAGTCTTGTTATAAAATAAAATAAAAGCTATAGAATAGTTAATTGGTAACATTATTTTGGACATAAAGAAAACAATAAACAGTCAAGTGTGAGTATTATTTTCGCTCAGAGGGTTCCGTACAGTAAATATATGAATTATTAACTGCATTATTAGAAAATCGTTGCTGAAAAATAATAAAACTTTGTAAAAAGAAAAAACACAACACGGGATTGGGTGTAGCTGTATATATTAGAAAAGTATGACTATTATATAATAAAATATCAAAGGGATATGAAGCCTAGATAATATCAAATATTGCTATTCTGTATAACTCTTTTTTTTAAATCTTATTCTATTTTTCTGTTTTTATTTATTTTTTATTTTTCTATGGATTTAATTTGGTACTGACCATAAAAATAGTGCCTATTTAAAATTCATTTAGTTTTCATAAAACTAATTCTAAATTAAACGTTTTCTTTCATAAAACTAAATTAATTTTCATAAATGCAATAATAATTTCTTATTTTTACAATGTAGCCAAAATAAAATTCTTGTTTCAAGTTTAAACTTGGCATTGTGCTGAACGGTCTTTGAAACTATGTCACAGATGTCCAACACCTCCATGGTCTGTGCCACGTTTTCCCAGATAGGTTTTAACACTAGAAAAAAAAAAAAAAACAGAAATTTTAGTCAAGTTTTATAAAAAATATTTGTCGCCAGAATTTTGATTTAAAGTAGTTAATTTTTTTGTTTAACGTTCCTCTTCTTTGAATCTTTTTAAAACTTTTTATATAATAAAATTTCTGATTTGAATCGAAATATATTTGTATTGCAGCAGTCAGAATGACCGATCACGGCCATTCTAGTGTTAATTAACTTTTAAAAACAGACATATATCGATAAATCTACTTAATGCAAACTAATCATGAATCCTACAGTATTTATCTGATTTACCTATTAACAGCTATGGGCATGTTTTTAGATCACTAGACTTAGTGGCAAGAAAACATCTTGCACACCAGGAAATATGAATATAAATGTATACTCTTTTTCACAAGACAAATTCCTTGATAAAATAACACAAAAAATACTCTTCTTTTAAAAGTGGTTGGAAATCTAAAATTCAAATTTCAACGAAGAAAATAATTTGGGCGTAATTGGGTTAGTTTTAATAAAATTAGTCTGTTTTTAACAATGTGACGTTTATTGCTATTGTACTGCTGTTGGACAATGCAATACACAAATATATCATAAAAAAATGTTATCTAGGCTTTAAAAGCCAGTGGTACACGGAGTACGCCGCCCTTGTTTTTACATATGTCCAAACCGTCTGTATCTTTAAGGATTAATATCTCGTCTAATTTCCCACGATTTTTTTCGAATAATCATTATCAACACTGCTTTTACAATTCTGTAACGATAGGTACTTCCAGAGTTCCTCAACACCTTTGCTAAATGCTCGTAAATCGAAATTTGTGTGTAATTAAAAAAATGCTCTTTTCTTAAAAACTATGGGACCTAGGATGATCGCTTTAGTTTTCCTGCAAGTTTTAAATTAATGCCTACTTCCTTTATTTTTTTTTCTCATAATTTTAGTTTCAGTAGATTCGAAAATAGATGGGAGAGAACATATTTTTTCTCTGAATTTTCGACGATATTTTTAAAAATATGATACCTAAAATTAAAAGAAAAGTTTTTTGAGTTCAGCGTTACAAAAGCTTTTACACGATATACAAATGATTTTTTTTTCAAGTAACTTAATTGATGGCGAAAAAAAAAAAAAAGACCGTAATGATAGAAACAAGATTTTGTCACCTGGAAAAAGAAGCCATAATGTAAATCAAATGTAAACTATAAATACACAACAATCTCTAAAATATTGTGAAAAATGGTTAATTTGTTTTAGTACAGGCAAATTCGAAATTTTAAATGTTTAGTTTAAATTGTTTTCAATAGATGGTGACACTAAACATTTCAAGCTATTCTAATGAAGTTGGATTTTTTCCCCCTCCGAGTGCGAGTTCTCAAGGAAAAAAAAGAACATTTTTCCTTAATTTTTGCCTCATTCAGGTACATTGTGTTACGTTTTCTGTTGTTAAATGTTTTATTTCTTGCTTGCTTGATTGAAATATAAGATGAAATACTGAAAAGAGAAAAATTAAATATTTACTTCCATAAACTGCCAACAGATGGCAACACTACATAATTTTCACCAGCAGCTCTCTAGTTCAAATTTAAGGTACAGAAAAATCACATACACAATTGACTCATATAAATAAATGCCCCCCCCCCCCTTTCCAATAAAAATGTAAGCACCACACTAATAAGAGTCCAAAGAACATAATATTTTTTTTTCCTTTTTTACAAACACCTACTTAATAGATTGGGAGTTATGTTACATACAGGCTCGTATAAAGGGGGCTGTTGCCCAGGTCGCAGAAATTTAGGGGGTGCCAAATTTATACTACCAGCATCAGTTTTTTCTCTTTCTATAGAAAAAAAAAACTATATGCACATAAATTTTTTTTCTATGAAAGAACGTATCTTTCTATATTATAAAGGCCAAACGTATCTGTGCGTAACGCATACGTCATTTTGCGAATGGCAACACTTTATTCTGCAATTTCGGTTTTGCAATTTTACGCTACTGCAAATTTTACACAGCTGAACATCGCACATTTTTAATTTTTACACCGTCGTATAGAGAAAAAAATGTACTTTAAAATACAAATAGTTTGAAAACTGTATCTCAATTCATTTTTGAGATTTTTTTAAATAGTTTTTAGTACCAATTTTGTAATTGTGGCAACAAGATCACTCCATTTTCTTTTAAAATTGGGAGAAAAAATAGAAATTAAAATGTGCAACACTTTTTATACAATTTCGGTTTTGCAATTTTCAGTACTGCAAATTTTACACTTCTAAATATCGTACATTTTAATTTTTTACACCGTCTTATAGAGAAAAAAAAATGTACTTTTAAATGCAATTTGTTTCAAAGCTTTATCTCAATTTATTTTTGATATATTAATTTTTTTATAATTTTTAGTACGAATTTTGTAATTGTGGCAACAGAATCGCTCCATTTTTTTCTTAAAATTGAAAAATAAAATAAAATAAGATAAAATAAAATGTGCCTGTTATAAAATCCGGTAATTTTCGGTTTTATTTCGTTTAATAATTTGAATAATTGAGTTTTATAGTATTTTGTTACTTTTAGCTTAAAATAATGCTTGCTTGAGAGTTAGACTAACCAATATAAGATGCATTTTTTACTGTAACTAATTTTGCAGATTTAGGATGAATAAATAAAACAGTTCTTTTTTAAAGGTTTTCTTTCGTGGAATTTCGATGGGTTCCACCTCGTATTTTTAGTTGCAAAATTATTGTCCCACGGCCAAAAACAAACATCTGATTAAGGATTTCGTTTTGCAAATTTGTTTTAGATATTTGTCTTAGCATTGTTTGTTAACTTTTTCTCTTGCGAGTATAGAATTCTTTTTTATGATCGCGAGAAAAACATATTTTTTCAAAATAGTATTTATTTTTCTGCCACAAAATAAAACAACATCCAGTATCGTTTACACAGGGAAACTCTGACCCAATAAATTTAATGGCTTTTGTTTTGTAGGTGTAAAACTTTTTACAAACATTATTGCAAATAAATGAAAAATAATACTAATATCCGAATTCTCTTTTATAATTTTACACTTTTTTAGTAACTCCACGCACAAAGAAGAGAGTATGAGTATGTGTGTAAATATTTGTAACTTGGATTTTTTTTTTTTTTTTTTTTTTTTTTTTTTTTTTAAATATCCGTGCGAAACCGGGTCGGGCTGCTATAATCTATATCCATAAAACAAAGTCGTGTTAGTTACACCATATATAACTCAAGAACGGATGGATCGATTTTTATGAAATTTTGTATGGAGGTATCTGACACCTTAGATTAACATATAGGCTACTTTTTACCCGACTACCTAAAAGGAGGGCAATGCTTTTAGTAGTTGAATTTAATGGGATGAAGTGGTAGTAAAAGTTTGCGGTGTCAGTAGTGACACGGGCCTGAGCGACTTGCTCTCGAAGCAAAGCGAGGGAGGGCCGCTAGTTAAAGCATTAAAATGAGTAACTATTTTTTTTAAATATTAAAATGTACGTATGAGATAGAAGAAAGTTTTGGGATTGGCACATCCAACTAGTTTATTTAAAAAAAATAAATAAAAGTCATGAATTTTAAATTTTTCAGTTAAATTACAGTTATGTATTATAAATGAAATCAGTGAAAGGGTTATATTATTATATTTTAAATAATTAATGAAATACGAAAAAATGCCACGGGTACAATATTTGAAATTTTATTATCTGCGCCAGGTTAGCTTAAAAATACCGAGTTCTTGATTTATCAGCACAGATGTCGTATATGCACCACATTGGCCCATTATTTTTTGGACGCCAATGTGGCAAAAACTTCGTTTTCAAATACCAGTTACACAATATTTTTAACTAATTTCTATTATTTTAAAAAGGAAATAATAATAAATAAAAAAAAGTTTTTTTAATAATTATAGAATAAAACAATTTATACCATTAAAAAACAGAAAATCAAAGTAAACAAACAATTGATTAATAAATAAGTAACAATAGCCGGTTACCATGTGTGGCACATAAAATTTCCATTTTGTTGCAATCGCGCTATTGTGGTGCGTATATCAAATCTGTGTCTATTTCTCTAGCAGAATCTTCTAATTTGGCAAAAAAAAATTGAGCAATTAAAATAAATTATGAAAAAAAACAATATGATTTGAGGCTTAGTATACATTCAAGGGAGACCAAACTGATCGACAGGGCGGCTAGTATTTAAAAATTAATGTAATATCATTTATGGACAGCCCCTAAAGGATAATTTTAAAATGAAATGTACATTACATTCTTTCAAATTTATCTTTTGGCCAACAATGAATATCTTTCTGACAATTTAAAGAGGTAATTTCTGACACAGCCATGAAGTCATTTTTAATCTCAGATACAAAACATTAGATCAAATGAAATGAGTTAGCGTTTTCCATTTTTCGATAAAGGCAAATAATCTTTTGGGAATCTCTGTAAAATGTGATGTTCTAAACCTAAGTTCAGGTCGCGACAGCCAGTTGCTTCCTCTTAATTGCATTTCTATAACTGTCAGGTAATAAAAATTGGCTTCAAATACTCAATTTCTGAATGATTCTTTGCTTTTATTGGAAAACGAAAAAGTCCATAATTTCTTGGTATTTGAATAAAATACATAAATTATATATTTTTACGAATAATAATTAATGCACTTGTTTTGCATTTATCAATGAAAATGACTTGTTAAAAGAATGAAAAGTAGTCATTTTAGTTTAGGAACGGACTTCAATATATAAAACTGCTCATTAAAAAATGTGACCCCCCCACCCCCCCCCAAAAAAAGAGACGTGACCCCTTCCTAAATGAAGGGCTGTATCGCCCTTTGCATATGCATCTTTTATATATACATTATATCCTTTTTACCCCCCTTCCCCCCCACATACACTTTCATTTCTTTGTGACTGGTCTTGTGCGCCTTCTCTTAGTGACAAGTATCGCAAAATTGACAAGTTGGACAAAGTGTTAAAATAAAAGTCAATTCTATGCAATACATATTTTCCTTTATTCAGAAGTTTAAAAAGGTTTAATTTTAATTCAAAATTCCAAACAACAAAATAACATAACAGAAATTTGCAGTTTCATTTTGGCAAACGGAATCTGTGTGAGAAAAAAAGAGAGAAAAAAAATGTATCTAACAGGGCAGTATGTCAGTGTGCAACCAGTATCGAATTGAGGGTGTAGCTAGGGGGAAGGGGACATTCCCCTCCAAAAAATTTGAAATTTTACGTTTACAATGGTCGAAAAGTACCCCCCCCCCCGGAGCCACTGAAGTCCTTCCCGGAGAACAGCGTCTGAATTCAACACTGGGTTCAAAACTGTTGGATTCCGAGAAGGAAACAATTGTTGTGCCAATCTCAAAACTTTCTTCTATCGCATACGTATATTTTAATCCTTCTATAGTAAAAAAAAACTAGCCTTAAAAGGAATGACTCCTGGAATGATGCTGATGTGGAAGATTTCCGGAACTAACGAATCCGGGTTGTCCACTCCTTCCATGAGCCGAATAGACCAATCAGGAAAGGGCTCCGTCTATGCATCGCCGTATGGGTTACCATAAAGAGAGGAAAGGTTACCATCGCCAACAATCGCCACGTTTGTCGCTAACTTGGCGATATATCGCCAAATTTGGCGACCAAAATTAGTTGTCAAAAGTGACGCCAACTTGGCGATAACTGTAATATTTCGCCAAATTTTTAATTTCTTTACAACACCAGTCGTTTGATACATCATTTGAGAGGTTTGAAACTGCTTATTCATATAATGGATGTCTTGTGTGTTATCCCCCACTCTGCTCCCCAGGGGGGGACACATTTTTAATTTCTTTACAACACCAGTCGTTTGATACATCATTTGAGAGGTTTGAAACTGCTTATTCATATAATGGATGTCTTGTGTGTTATCCCCCACTCGGCTCCCCAGGGGGGACACATTTTTAATTTCTTTACAACACCAGTCGTGTTACACAAGATTTGAAAGGTCTGCAACTGTTTATTCATTTTATGGATGTCTTGTGTGTCACCCCCACTCTGCCCCCCAGGGGGGCACATTTTCAATTTTTTGCAACACCAATCGTGTGACATATCATTTGAGAGGTCTGCGGCTGCTTATTCATATTATGGATGTCTTTTGTGTCGCCTCCCACTCTGCCCCTCCCAGGGGGGCACATTTTTAATTTCTTTACAACACCAGTCGTGTGACACATCAGTTGAAAGGTCTGCAACTGCTTATTCATACCATGGGGTATTGGCGAGCGCAGCAAGCAGGGGTAGCCAATAATTTGGAATCGCGAAGCGATTACGCGGGAGGTTGGCGAGCATAGCGAGCAGGGGGGCGGCGCCCCCCTAGTATTTAAAAAAAAAATAGTTACTCATTTTAATGCTTTAACTAGCGGCCCGCCCTCGCTTTGCTTCGAGAGCAAGTCGCTCAGGCCCGTGTCACTACTGACACCGCAAACTTTTACTACCACTTCATCCCATTAAATTCAACTACTAAAAGCATTGCCCTCCTTTTAGGTAGTCGGGTAAAAAGTAGCCTATATGTTAATCTAAGGTGTCAGATACCTCCATACAAAATTTCATAAAAATCGATCCATCCGTTCTTGAGTTATATATGGTGTAACTAACACGACTTTGTTTTATGGATATAGATTATAGCAGCCCGACCCGGTTTCGCACGGATATTAAAAAAAAAAAAAAAAAAAAAAAAAAAAAAATCCAAGTTACAAATTTTTACACACATACTCATACTCTCTTCTTTGTGCGTGGAGTTACTAAAAAAGTGTAAAATTATAAAAGAAAATTCGGATATTAGTATTATTACTTACCCATCATACGGTAGTATAGGGTAAGTCTTGCAATCGTTTTGAAAATCGAAAATTTTTTTTTGACGGATTTACACGTTTTAGACAGTGGAGATTCCGAAAAACATATTTTTAGAAAAAAAATTTTGCCGTCCGTCTGTCTGTCTGTCTGTCTGTCTGTCTGTCTGTCTGTCTGTCTGTCTGTCAGTCTGTCTGTCTGTAAACGCTCTATCTCCCGAACAAATTGAGATAGAGACTTGAAATTTTATATGTAGATAGTATGTAAGAATGGGACGAACCCTATTTAATATCAGTAACCTCGATTATCCGGAACTATTTTTTTCGGACCCTCGAAAAATTCGTTCTGATGAAAGGTATATAAAAATTTTCGAATTTTTTTGGTCTAAGGAATGGATGTAAAAGGCAATAAAATAACACACATTTTGCATATAGAACGAAGTCGATCGGATTATTAGTTGCCGAGATATTTGTAATCTTGTTTTCCACATTCTTCGATTTTTCATGACCCTGTATTTCATTCAAATTTCAATTCAGAAGTATATTTTAATTGGAAATGAGACGCTTAATCCGACGCAGTTAATTGTTAGTTAATAGAATTATTATTTTTGGAGTTATAAGGATGTTTCTTTTACGCAGTTCGGTACTACTTGAGTAGTTTGGCGTTTTAAATAATTTGTCGAAATAGGTACATCAGCAGTTCTTTAATATAGCATTACTATGTATATTAACAATATTTAAATTTTGTTTATGAATTGCAATGCATTGTATAAATAGTTTTCACATGTTTTATTTTCATATACATATCCATGATGGGTAAGTATTACGGTGGCCCCCAACGACTAGTTTTTCATTTATTTGTAATAATGTTTGTAAAAAGTTTTACACCTACAAAACAAAAGTCATTAAATTTATTGGATCAGAGTTTCCCTGTAAACGATACTGGATGTTGTTTTATTTTGTGGCAGCAAAATAAATTGATTTACAGGAGCTCCGACCCGCGATAGGTCAACATACAGTTAGCCATGAGTAAAACATTCTTTTCGTAGGTCGATCCCTACTAAATCGAAGGTTTGACTTTGGGACTTATTAATAGTTAACGCGAAAGATGTTTTTACAGGACATTAATCTCAATTACCTTTTGTTACATACTTTTATTTACTGTATAATTGTTCTGTGTTTATTTATTTAAATAAACATTGCTGGGTGAGGTTTGTTGAGCTCAAACCAATTATTAGGCCTCCCCCATCTGCCTGAATCTGAATCTGTTTTTAGAGGAAATTAAAACCGTTTAAATGGGATTGGTAGATCAGTTGGGATCATCGGTATCCTCGGTATATGAGCTAGTTGACCAGCTGCTGGGCCGGTGATTATGGTTGCTACAGTTAAATTGTCCTTCAATTCCTTTATAAGTAGCCTTGTCCCATTGCACATGTTCGGAGGGCTTAAATTTCTCAAAAGCATGATTGGAATTCCAATTTTTAACGTTAATTCATGTGGTGGCAGTCCAGAAAGGTTTAGGGAATTTAAAAATTCATGTGGATAATGGACTGCGTCTTCGGTATTAGTCCCGGTGTCGATTGATTTGAAATTTTTTCTACTTGGCCAGGAACTTTTTGAATAATCAGAATTCTTATTTCGTTGACACTATCATTCCTAGGTGACACTATTGCCCTAGAACACAACCAATGAAAGTCTTTTTCGAGTAAATTCTCGATGTCAGGGTATACTGCACCTATTAAAAATTCTAAACTATGGACTATTTGGCTTAGAGACTCATCCAGAAGTATGTTACAATTTCTGCTTTTTTTTTGAGTGGGGAAAATTTCTTAACATTTTATTTTGAAAGTATCTTTATTTATATCAGTCTTTTATCATAAATAAAAAAATCCGAAGGAATTCTTAGTTATTTGGCCGAATTTACGCTTCTAAAATTGAAATGCATCAAAACAAAAAATAAAATTTTTGCTTAATAAACATGCAAAAATAATACAGTGAAACCTCCAAATAAGGGACACCCATGGGACCGCAACTTTCGTCCCTTAAATAGAGTTGTCCCTTATTCGGAGTTCCTTACATAGTGAAACCTCCAAATAAGGGACATCTTTGGAACCGCAACTTTTGTCTCTTAAATAGAGGTGTCCCTTATTCGGAGTGTTCCTTATTTGGAGGTTTCACTGTATAAAAATATATTGTTACTTTCAAATATCTATCTTTTGAAATAATGCTTCGCGCATCCAAACAAAGCATGGCTTTTGTTTGTTTATAATGATGTAACAATTAACGATTGTTCATTTCAAGAATGGGTTTTAACAATGTAGAACAAATTTCGTCCAACAATCGACTGAGCTGTTTAGAAGCATAATTTTTGCTGGATTTCATTTCGTCTTTTGACTTTTCGGTTCTTTGTAGGTTGGAGTTTTAACGATGTTTAAATATTTTGTTAAAAAATTTGTCCAATTCCGTAAGTGGATTGTGACAAAGTTCCGCCTTAAAAATTGCGATTGCATGCCTGACGCTTCCATGTTGCATTATCCCGAGTGGGGTTTTTCCATCAAAAAGGATCACATGCAGAATGATTCTACTCGGATTTTCAAGTTAGAGGATTTCAGGTATGTTGAGCCTTGGTGGGAGAGTCCCGCGAGTGCTGATGTGGCATGGATGAATAAATCTGTGTTGAGTTTTTCTGTGTGGGAGGAAGCCATGAAGGGTCAAATGCCGAAGTATCCGACTTGGAAAGATTTCAAGTTGGATGATTTCACGCATCTTGAGCCAGATTGGTAGAATTCCATGCAGGAGGATTTTTCGCAGATGGCGTCACATGCACCCATTTATAAGATCAGTAAAGGGAGGGCACACATACACACACAAGGAAGCGCATGCATACACACACAAGGATGGGGACTCATACACACACAAGGGAGGGAACGCATACACACACAAGGGAGGGCATACATGCACACACAAGGGAGGGCATACATACACGCACAAGGGAGGGCATACATACACACACAAGGGAGGGCATGCATACACACACAAGGGAGGGCATGCATACACACACAAGGGATGGGACTCATACACACACAATGGAGGGCACGCATACACATAAGAAAGGGCCTACATGCACACACAGGGAGGGCATGCAATGGGAAGGCATAACAGTATACACATGGGACGGCATACATGCACACACAAGGGAGGGCATGCATACACACACAAGGGAGGACATACATACACACACAAGGGAAGGCATGCATACACACAAAAGGGTGGGGACTCATACACACACAAGGGAGGGCATGCATACACACACAAGGGTGGGCTGATTTTAAACTGGAAATTTAAGCAATTTTAAATTGAACCGTCGTTAAAAGACTTATAAACATGAGATCTAAAAAACTAATAAACTATTAAATTAACTATTAAAAAAAAGGAAAAGTTGAAAAACTGATGTGGAAAAGAAGACTAAAAAAAAAAAACCCTTTACATCAAACGAGGAGGAAGATGAAAGTGAATCATGTATCTTTTGGTGCGACTTATATGAACAATCTAAACCTAAGGAAAGTTGGATACAGTGACTTCACTGCATAGAGTGGGCACATGAAGCAAGCAGCAATGCAAATGAACAAGAGCGAACTTTCATTTATGATTTTTGTGTCTAACAATTTCAACTGTTAAAGCATAACTTAACTTATTGTTATTTTTTGTAGATTTCATATAGATTCACATTCTATAAGTATAATATGTCAATTTTCTTTTAATAAACAGTATTATTGCTAAATTACAATGTGCTTTTAATTATTTTTCCAGTTCCCGGTTTTATCTGACCAGGTCGGACAAAATCGGGAGATTGCACACTTCTAAAAAAAGTGTTGTTATATTGTTATATTGCTATTGTTCGCGATTGAATGAATACTTTTTTCTTCGCAAGGAATCGATTTATCGTTTTAATTCAACTTTTGACTGTTTTGTTCACATAGTGTACAATAATAAAAAGAAAAGCATTAGGGTCCCGGTTTTATCCGACTTTCCACTACTTCAGGTCGGAAGAGGTTATTAACCCTTTCCTTTGTATCGCATTGTTGCATTACATGAAACACCGAACATTATTCCCAAACGCAACAATGACACCAGAATTCTGGAATAAATATATCTTGTATGTGAAAAATAGCTTTTTATTTTTTTTTAATAAAGGGTATAGCGAGGTAAGAATGGCGAAATGGCCCCCATGGTCAATGACTGAATTATTATTTGTACTAGTATCAGCACTCTAAAAGAATACAAAATGCAAGGTCATTGACCCCCCATCTTGACCTGTCTTTAAGATATTCGAGAAAGTTCGTACGCGCGCCGTTATTTTTTAAATGTATTTTTCTAAAAAACTATAAAAGCTAGAAAGATGGGACCAATTGCGTATATTGAGAGATACTTTGAAAAAATTTTCATATTTTTTTCAGAGTTGTCGTGAAATGACATCTGTGCAAAATAATGAAACAAAGTATAAATCTTTTATTTTAGTAGTGTTCTGTTATGTTTACCGCGCCAAAAAAAATACATAATATTCTTTAATTTATATACTTATAGCACACAAAAAATGATCAAAATCAAAGAGGCGCTTTTTGAGTAATATCTAAGAATAGAAAAGGTTAAAATAAAAATTCTAAATAGAAAAGGAAGAAAAAAAGAAAAATTGATACCGGACAAATTTAAAAGAAAAAGTAATACTCATATACGGTTAGTGAGGCACAGACATACAGGTATTGAGTGAGTAAGGTAGTGAAATTAGCGGTCGCCCCGACGTAAATACCCATTATGATATTCGTAGGGAGATTTTGCTGTTTTAATCCATCAGTCAGTGGATAGTTATTATAAAACTAGAAGATAGCCCGTCAAAATGATGTGTTTGCATTTTTAAAGGATTATAAAAAATTATAACAACTGTGGTCAATCATAGCCATTTTAGACTGAAACAATTTTGATAAAACAGCGATTAAACTTGGAGAGAAAAAAAATCTAACAAAAAAAAAAAAAAGAAAAAAAAGAAAAAGAAAAAAGAAAGAAAGAAAATTTCAACAGAAATCTGCATTTAAAACTATAGCAAAACTACCTGGTAGATGGGGGTGGGGATTATAATGAAATTTAAAACGCACCCGCGGTTTGCTTAAATAAAAAGTTTTAATTAAATATTGTTTTTGAAATCGTGAAAAGATATCAAAGCAAAGAAAATGTAGAGACATCATTTACAGCTCCCACTGTGAATCTGACCAATGAGAACACTCCATTACGACTATGGAACGATTTAATTGGTCAGAAAATAGATTGCCTTTTAAATCGGAGATAACTTTTCACAATGTTTTTTATACATTTGAAATTCTCAAGAGTCATTCACGGCTGTAAAGAAAAAAAAATTAAAGCAACCCGAATATAAAAATTTTAACAATATTGCATTTAAAACGCACCTTTGCTTTCCTTTAATAAAAAGTTTTAATTAAATATATTTTTTGAAATCGTGGAAAGATTTCAAAGCGAAGTAAAATGTAGTGATATCATTTACAGCTCCCAATGTAAATCTGACCAATGAGAACGCTCCATTACGACTATGAAACGTTTTCATTGGTGAATGAGTTTCTTTTTCTCGTGGATAGGTTGACCCCGGAAGGGTTTTATATATACTAGCAAAAGCCATGCTTTGTTTGGATTCGCGAAGTATTATGCTATACGATAAATATTTGAAAGTAATAATATATTTTTTAAATTACTTTTGCATCCTTATTAAGCAAAAATATAATTTTATGTTTCGGCACATTTTAATTTAAAAATTTACTTTTACCAAATAACTAAAAATTTCCTCAGATTGTTTATTAATGATATAAGACTGGTATAAATAATAATATTTTCGAAGTAGAATTATACAAAATATTAATTTTATTTGTTTACAATTCTTTTATTGCCACTTCACAAAAATATAATGCAATTCTTTTAAAATTCTTAAATATCGTCTGCTTAAATGATTTCACAAAATAAGAATAAATTGTGTATTTGAATTCCTAACACAGAAAAATACTTTTATAATTGAATGTTAATAGGAAAATTTTCACAAATTTTAATTCATTAAAAATATGCTATAATTTTTCTAAAAAAAAAAAGTATTTTATAAATTTTATAAAATAAATCACGAAACTATACATAATTAAAAGGAATGAGCATAGTTTGAAAATCTGAAAGCAGTTTTTGAGATATTTTGTCAGAATAATGAAAATATATTTTATTCATTTAATGATGATTCTAGCTATAATTACTGACCCCATGATTTAAGTTTTTCTTCTGAAAACGTACGTGTTTTACTTTTTATTTGAAAAAATGCGTTTGTAATGGAAAAACATGTAAAATAAATTAATTAAAATAATAATTTTTTGAAAAGTATTTCTGTAAAAAAAATAATATTCTGCAAATCTACAGATCATAATTTATATTTGTGTTTAATTTCAAGTCAAAATACTGTATAGTTTTTTTGTAAGGCGTACGACAAAATGTCATTTGAGTGGCCTAGTAGAGGATTCGCTTCGCTCATCCTAATAATACGATTTTACGTATCTTTTATTAGTCTTGCTGTGTCAAGACAACAATACATAAACAATTGACTGGTTTGTCATAATTAGGTGAGAATAATTGTTTACGGCCGCCGAAAGTTCTACGGTGACAATAATGTTCGTGCAATGTAAAGTTTGTGACATTTTTGTGCATAAAGTTCGTGGAAGAAAGAAAGTTATCGCTACTGAAGAGGATGCTAGATTATATAGTGACTCGAATAAAAAACAGTTTCTGTTGGTGACATAGGGGGCACTCGCGCAAAATTTCCCGAAGCTATCATGATTAAGAATTAAGGTTGTATTCAAAATTGGTTATTTTATAACTCATTTTTAAATTCAATTTTGTTCTCAAACGCATTCAATTGGCAGTCTTTTGTTATTAAGAACTATATAATATACCGTATTAGTCGATTTTTTAATAAAGTCAGAATTATTTCAAAATATGTTGTCAAAATGAGCATTTGATCCGAATTTAGCTTAAGATGATTCAGATAAAACCAGTCCTTACAGAAAAATGAAATTAAAAAATTTTCAAAAGAGGACAAATAAAGTTGTTAAACTGGGTTTATCTGTAATCAAATTTTCTTTTTTGTTGTTGAAATGAGCACTCTTCGAAATCTACCTCCGCCTATAGGCCAAGCCGACAGGGATTTTTTAAATGATGAAGTCAAAATTGTAATAAATGAAAATAATGATGTTTGAAATCTTATTTATGATGTAATTATAATAAATAATTCTAAAAAAGACCTCTTTAGCTAGTTCCTACCATCCGTGATCTCACTTATTAAAATCATAATTACTCAAAGAAGCACCTCTTTGATTTTGATCAGGTTTTGCGTGCTATAAATATATAAATGAAAGAACATTATATACATATATATATATATTTGGCGCGGTAGACATGATAATGATAGGTCTAACTATAATTATCATCATCTCTACTTTCATTAATTACAACATTGACTCCATCGCTTAAAAATTTTTTACGCAGAATTTCAATAGGACAAGCATACATGGGGTGTAGGTCGGGGCGATCGCTAGTTTCATCGCTCCACCCACTCACTAGCTCTATTTCAATGTCCCACTAGCCGTGTTTCTGACACACGCTAGCCGTATATCAGTGTTACTTTTTCTTTTAAATTTGTCCGGTATCAATTTTTCTCTTTTTCTTCCTTTTCTATTTAGAATTTTTATTTTAACCTTTTCTATTTTCTTCTTAGATATTACTCAAAAAGCGCCTCTTTGATTTTGATAATTTTTTGTGTGCTATAAGTATATAAATTAAAGAATATTATGTATTTTTTTCGGCGCGGTAGACGTAACAGAACAGTAGTAAAATAAAAGATTTATACTTTGTTTCAATATTCTGCACAGTTGTCATTTCACGAAAACTCTGAAAAAAATATGAAATATTTTTCAAAGTATCTCTCAATATACGCAATTGGTCCCATCTCTCTAGCTTTTATAGTTTTTCAGAAAAATACATTTAAAAAATAACGGCGCGCGCACGAACTTTATCGAATATCTTAAAGACAGGTCAAGATGGGGGGTCAATGACCTTGCATTTCGTACTCTTTTAGAGTGCTGATACTAGTACAAATAATAATTCAGTCATTGACCATGGGGGCCATTTCGCCATTCTTATCTCGCTATACCCTTTGTACGTAAATAACAGAGTCTTTCACTCAGTTACACATTTTCCAATACAAAGGCTCTGCGCCGCAAAAAGTTAAATAGTACCTGACGATTTCTTTTCCAATATTCAGTGGCATATTCTGATTATTTTTATCTACAGTTGTAAGACGAAAAAAAATTATAGCACAGTCAATCAGGATAACTCTGCTCCACCTTTACGAAACTTTGATCCATTCTGCCATGAACTATAACAATTGCTATATTTTAACATCGCTATAGACATAGGCGTAGCGTCGGGGGGGGGGGGTGGCACGTGCCCCCCCCCCAACCTACTGTGCCCTGGGAGCCAGAAGAGAAAGTGTAGGGGGCGCCAAATGAAGATTTTTTTGTCTTTACATACAGAAATGTATATGTATACAGTTTGAATTTGAGTAAAAATGTCTCATGCTTTAAAATTTACTCACATATAAAAAAATTCATCTATAATAAAAGACTGTAAATGAATAAAAAATATAAAAAAGTTGTTCTCTTAGGTATTTTTTTCTCTAATTCTGAGCGTGCCATGTCTATACTTTCTGTCAGTTCTTGAAAAGTAGAGTCATTCAATAGCATTTACATTTTCAAAGGTCATTCTCTACTCATCTTATCTGTGGGAAACTGTTTTGCACAGATAGTTGATAAAAGCCAAAAGATTTCCCTAAAGGATTGCAAAAGAGGGGAAGATGCATCGGACCTACTTATGCAGCCAAAAGCAAGGGGGGGGGGGCGCTCCAAATGAAGGTTTTTTTTGACTCCGGTTTTTATCATGAAAACGTTCCAAAAAGGATGTTCTATTTTTATCTCACTCCCTGACCCCTGAGTATCGTTGAGTTTTATTTTTTTTCTTATTTCTTCATGCTGTGGATGTGTTAGAATCTGCCCGGGACAATAGAAACCAATGGGAGAAGGAGTCCCGCCCAAATGTAAGAGGGGATAGGGCACATGGGCTCTGTGTGGCACGCGAAGGGGGCGTCAAATGAAAATTTCGTTTGCCGTTTTAAACAGCATATGTATGTAAAAACAAACGGGAGAGGGAGTCAGGGCCAAATATAAGAGGGGGGGGGGGCGCATGTGCCTCATGAGGCACCCGAAGGGCATGTGTCTCGAACGCCAAAACGAAAGGCGAAGGGGGCGCCAAATGAAGATTTTGTTTGTTTTTACATGCAAAAATGTATATGTATGAAATTTGCATAAAAATGTCTCACAGGCTGAAACCAAGCGATTTCCCTAGGGGTTGCAGAGGGGGCACATGTCTCGGACACCAAAACGAAAGGCGAAGGGGGCGCCAAATGAAGATTTTGTTTGTCTTTACACACAAAAATGTATATGTATGGAATTTGCATAAAGATGTCTCACAGCCTGAAACCAAGCGATTTCCCTAGTGGTTGCAGAAGGGGCATGTCTCACGGATGCTAAAACGAAAGGCGATGGGGGCGCCAAATGAAGATTTTGTTTGTCTTTACACACAAAAATGTATATGTATGGAATTTGCATAAAAATGTCTCACAGCCTGAAACCTAGCGATTTCCCTAGGGGTTGCAGAGGGGGCATATGTCTCAGATGCCAAAACGAAAGGCGAAGGGGGCGCAAAATGAAGATTTGTTTCTCTTTACATACAAAAATGTATATGCGTACATACTGAATTTGCATAAAAATGGGTTCACAGCCCGAAAATTCAAAAGGATAACTTACCAAATGCATCTGTATGCCCTATTATATTTAAATGGGTTATACGCAACTTAAAAACCCTCTTCTGTGTGAAACTGTACCTCACCGATAATTACCAAAATGCAAGTGATTTCCATATGGGCTGAAGAGGGGGCATGTATCTCGGACGCCAAAACGAAATGCGAAGGGGGTGCCAAATGAAGATTTTGTTTGGCTTGACATACAAAAATGTATTTGTATGGAATTTGCACAAGAATGTCTCACAGCCAGAAAATTCGAAAGGGAAACTGTACTAAAGCATCTCTATGCCTTCTGTCATTTAAATGGGTTAGTCTCTGTTCTAAAACCCCTCTTTTATATTAAGCTGTACTTCATCGATGATTGCCAAAAGCCAAGCAACTCCCTGGGGGTTGCAGAGGGGGCATGCGTCTCGGACGCCAAAACGAAAGGCGAAGGGGGCGCCAAATAAAGATTTGGTTTGTCTTAACATACAAAAATATATAAGTATGGAATTGTTAAAAATGTCTCAGCCAGAAAATTGAAAGGGAAAACTAAATCAAATGCTTCTGCCATTTAAACAAATCAGTCTGTACTCAAAACTCTCTTCTATGTGAAACTGTACCTCACCGATAATTTCCAAGTGCCAAACGATTTCCATAGGGGTGCAGAAGGAGCATGTGCCTCGAACGCCAGAACGAAAGGCAAAAGGGGGCGCCAAATGAAAATTTTGTTTGTCTTTACATACAAAAATGCATATATATGTATATTGAGTTTACATAAAAATGGCTCACAACCGGAAAATTCCAAAGGAAAATTGTACCAAATGCACCTCTATGCCTTGTGTCATTTAAATAGGTTAGTTTTTGATTAAAAATCTCTTCAGTGTGAAACTGTACCCGCACCGATAATTGCAAACGGCAACCAATTTCCCTAGGAATTGTTAAGGAGACATGTGCCTCGGACGCCAGAACGAAAGGCAAAGACGGCGTCAATTAAAATTTTGTTTGTTTTATATGGGTGATTCTACGATAAGAGGTAATTTGTACGGCAATCCGTTTAAAACAGATTTTTTATTCTATATGTTGCTATTTTTTGCAATGAATCGCATCATCTTAATATACTTTATTAAGTAACATCACGATTGAATGCCTAATTTAAACACGTTTTTCTGAAATTTCTTACAAAGTCTAAAAAGTCCCCTCCCCTGGCATGTCCCCTTGCAGGTTTCAATTTAACTTTCAAACAATACATATATTTTTTCCGCCAGATGCTTAGCTAAAGTATGTTTAATTGGAAATTAAGTAATTATACTTACGTATTATAAAATAAAAAATAAAATAATTTTGTTAATTTCAAATAATTTTTGAAATTAACTTTTGTCCCGCTTTTTTTTGTGTCTCTCCCCTGTCACATTTCGTTCCGCTGAAACAAATATAAATTCAAGGATGGCTATATTGGAAGTAGTGCTTAAGGACATCTATTGGCTTGAAGTTAGCAATACTAAACGCACAAGTCATTTAAGCGTCACCATTTTTAGTTGTTGCGACGCGACCGTGTTTTGTAGTGGTTTCGCACAGTGATTGTGTATCTCCCCTGGTAAGTCATAAAACTTATAATATTCACTTAATTCAATTGCATTTACTGCCCTAATTAAACAATACGGTAATACTTAAGGTGAAATACACAATTAACCGAAAACTAATTCAGTCAGTTAAAAAGTTTGAATTTACACGAAAATGTCTCTCCCCTGCCGTATTTCCCCTGGCACGATAACTGCCAGGGGAGCGAGTCACTGACCAGAAAAAGTTATAAAATATGTATAAAGTGACTTGCCCTTATATGAAAAGGTAAATAAACGGGACAAAAATCATAATTTAAAGGTTTTTGATCAAACTCAAACTTTTCTTTTTGGCCGAATTCTCCATGTTTTTGAACCTCTTATCGTAGAATCGCCCATATATACTATAAAAAAGGAATTTGAAACTAAGTGTACGATGTCGACCCGGATCCATATAAATTTAGCTTTTGTAACTATTTACAATTACTAAAGATATAACTTAAACTAGAATATTTACAGGATTTCATGCTATCAGTGTAATGAATGAGCGAATAAATTAAGTAAATTGATTTTGTATAGCAATTTGATAAAATCTAAAATAATGATTAAAATCAGTGTATGTTATATTAAGATGTTGAAGCAAAAGTTAGAAAGAAACTATTAAAATGTCAATGTAATCGTTCATGTTGGGGAAGGATAAAGTTGCAGCTTATTAAAAAAAAAAAAAAAAAAAAAAAAAAAAAAAACTTTTGTGTTATTATACGTTACAGTGGCAGTATTAACCATTCAAAATGCATTAGGTCAATGTTTTGAGGATCTAAAAATATGGTTGTTCTATGATTTTCTTGGGGGGAAGGGGGCTCGTAAAATCCGAGAACTCTGTTTCCCACTGGCACAAAATATCATTTTATAATCAGCGCATGAAGCAAAAATATGAAATGATATAAAATACAACTCAAGATTACCTTATTATTTTATAAGAAGCCCAAAAATAACTTTTGTTAAGTGGATAATACTTTATTATTGATCTTATTTTTAAAAAACTTACAAACAAAATTTTTTATCATTGCTAAATATTATAATAAATTGTTTTTTTAAGGTAACTCTTAGATCCAAATTGCATTTTTTCACACATTTTTTTGATTCGAACAGGTACTTTTATTTTCAATTTTATAACTGAATAGTATTTTCCACTTTTCGATAAACTCAGAAATACTTTTAGAAGATGTGGTCAATTTGGCATTTCGAATTGAATTTCTAGGCTGTGATAGTGCAAGTGAGGCAAAAAAATTACCGCCTTGAGACAGTATCCTGCCTCAAGATTTAATTCGTTTATCAGAAAATAGAAATAAAAAACATTTTATCATAAATCTCTTCAATAATCACGACTGCAATTGTCATGTTTTTACGTTTAAAACTTAGAAAATATGTCAGAAAGTTTTTTGTTGCTATGCAACGAAAAAAATATATATCTTTTCGAGATTCAGTTTAAATGTCTATTTAAATTCTTTATTTTCTGCGTTTGGCAACATATATTTTCTTTATATATTTACAAATTCGTTTTCATTAGTATATATAATACAATGAAGATTTGAAGCTAGAAAAGTCCTGAAAATTTTCACCATGATTTTTAATAATATATTCAACTGTCTTCGTGATTTATTATTGTTACTAGCGAGCTTCGCCCGCTAGCGGCCCCTTTCTGAAAAAAATAATCTCTCTAAATTCGCCTATTATATTATTTAAAATACAGTTACGGCCTCCCGATTTTTTCAAAAATTCTATGCAAGGTGTAAAACCAGTACCCCAAACACACATATAAAGATCATTGAAGAATACAGGATTTAAGGGCTACTTTTACCTAAATGTATGGCAGAAAAAAAAAATCGCCCGTTTTACGCCGTAATTTCGCGGTTTTTACAGATTTAAAAATACTTCTAACCGTTGTATCTTTTTGAAATTTTGACACAACTCAAAACGATGTATTCACTAAGAGGTGTATAAAGATGGAAAAGAAATATTGGAAATTAGGAAATTCATATAAATATGAGCGGAAAAAGTGTCGAAAAAGCAAACAAAATTGTACGATCGGAGACTCTTTTTCTCGATTTTTTTTTCAAAGGGTTAATATTAGAATATTTCAAAAATAAACACACCGTTGGAAATTAGACAGAAGCGTCTTTGAGGGGGTATTTTTTTTCTTTGTCGTGCCTTCAAAATTAAAAAGGATGGAATCGTTTTAAAATTCGATAGTTTTCGGTCGAAAATTCTGCGGAGAAAAATGGAAAATAAAAGCTTTCGGGAAAACGTTTTTTTTCAAAAGGTTAATGTTCGTATTTCTTGAAACCGAATAGACCGTCAGAAAGGTCTTTAAATTTCCTTCAAGAATATGTAATTTGTTTTAAAATCCGTGAATCTGCAGCGCGGATGCGACGTTATATAAAACTCCTTAATTTTCGTATTTTCGACACCTTCGTGGTTCTTCATCCGCGGAAAGCTAGTTTCGACCGGAGAGCTCCGTCAGAGAACCGTCTCGGAACTTGGATTTTTTGTCACGTTTCCCGGGTAGTTTGTAATTAATATCTCGGGTAATTACCGGGTGATTTTCTCGAAATTCATTATCACAAAAGGCTGAATCGTCCCGAGCCGATAGACACCCAGAGCGCCACTCCACTCGGCCGTTGAGAAAAGTTTTTAGCGGTACAGACAGACAGACAGACAGACAGACGTTTACTGCGGTTAATAGTATAGATAATTTTAATTCAATACCATATCAACTTTGATTTTCATCTTAAATTTTTGCTTCAATCAATTAATCGGAGTAAAAAGGAAATTCTGTCTCTGTAGGAGCCGATGGGCAATAGAATGATAGGCAGATTTTTTTTTAATTCAGGGAGGAATTACTTGCCTTACCAAAAAATAATCATATACAAAAAATTTAGTTCAGTTCTAGAACTAACTTCATACACTTTTAAGTGGTGTAATATTGAAAATGGCATAAAATTCTTGATTGCACCGCCCCCTTCCGACGGATTTTTTTTTAATTCAGGGAAGACCAACTAGCCATAGTCATACACTTACACAAAAAATTTGGTTCAATTCGATGCATAACTTCATATACTTTTGGTCGGTACGATATTGAAAATAGCACAAAAATCGCGATTGCAGCGCCCCCTTCTGGCGGAATATTTCAAAACTCAAGGAGGACCTGCTTGCCACAGCCAAATACATTCACAAAAAATTTGGTTCAATTCTATGCATAACTTCATACACTTTTTGATGGTAGAATGGCGACATACAGACACACAGACAGACAGACATTTTGTAAAAACATGTTTTTTGGAATCTCTGAACCCTAAAACGTGTAAATCCGTCGAAAACCGGAAGTCGAAAAAATTTCGATTACAATACTTTCTTCTATTGAAGATAGAAGAAAGTAAAAATAACAGAAAAAAATAACAATAATGATATTTTGAAGCTTTATAATTGCAGCGGAGGAACTAAACATAAGTAAATCCAATTTACCACAGCCTAAATCTTACCAAAGGATTTTTGCACAATAATCAATAAGATGTGTTTCATTTGGACGTTGCCATTAAACAATTAACAAATAATTTGTGCCACACACGTTAGCGTAATATATATATAGATTTTTGACACCCCCCCCCACCCTTTGTCACAAAGTGTTAAACTTCCCCATACTTCCTCCCTCCCTCATGTCACATGTTACACTCTATTGCATATACATATACTTGCGGTTCAGAAACAAAGCACTATGTTATCAACCATATTTCAAATTTAATTTTTAGTCATACACTTCATAACAATCACAAATGTCATTAACAATACATTTAATGATATTTGTGAGCTGAACAATAAAATGATTAGTATGAGCCTATTTTGTATGAAATGAGATTAAAGTTTACAACAAAAATCATAACTAATATACAATAGTAATAAAATATTATTATGAGAAAGCAATTAAAAACAGCAGTACTTTGGAATTTGAGATGAAATTTATTATATTTGGCTTTAAATTCTATCTTTACTTTATGAACATAAAATTCTTTAATTTAAAAATAATTGTAATAGTAAAAATAATGTAATCTGCTGATTTTTTATGTTTTTATTTTAACCACTAGGGGGGCCCCGCCCCCCTGCTCGCTATGCTCGCCAACCCCCCGCGTAATCGCTTCGCGATTCCAAATTATTAGCTACCCTTGCTTACTGCGCTCGCCAATATCCCATGGTATGAATAAGCAGTTACAGACCTTTCAAATGATGTGTCACACGACTGGTGTTGTAAAGAAATTAAAAATGTGCCCCCCTGAGGGGCAGAGGGGGAGGCGACACAAAAGACATCCATAATATGAATAAGCAGCTGCAGACCTCTCAAATGATGTCACACGACTGGTGTTGTAAAGAAATTAAAAATGTGCCCCCCTGGGGGGCAGAGTGGGGGTGACACACAAGACATCCATAAAATGAATAAACAGTTGTAGACCTTTCAAATGATGTGTCCCACAATTGGTGTTGTAAAGAAATTACAAAATGCGCCCCCTCTGAGGGCAGAGGGGGGGTTACACACAAGATATCCATAATATGAATAAGCAGTTGCAGACCTCTCAAATAATGTGTCACACAATTGGTGTTGTAAAGAAATTAAAAATGTGCCCCCCTGGAGGGCAGAGTGGGGGATGACACACAACACATCCATAATATGAATAAGCAGTTGCAGACCTTTCAAATGATGTGTCAGACAACTGGTGTTGTAAAGAAATTAAAAATGTGACCCCTTTGGGGAGAGCAGAGTGTGGGGGTGACACACAAGACATCCATAATATGAATAAGCAGTTGCAGACCTTTCAAATCTTGTGTAACACGACTGGTGTTGTAAAGAAATTAAAAATGTGTCCCCCCTGGGGAGCAGAATGGGGGATAACACACAAGACATCCTTTAAATGAATAAGCAGTTGCAAACCTCTCAAATGATGTATCAAACGACTGATGTTGTAAAGAAATTAAAAATTTGGCGAAATATTACAGTTATCGCCAAGTTGGCGTCACTTTTGACAACTAATTTTGGTCGCCAAATTTGGCGATATATCGCCAAGTTGGCGAGAGACTTGGCGATTGTTGGCGATGGTAACCTTTCCTCTCTTTATGGTAACCCATATGGCGATGCATAGACGGAGCCCTTTCCTGATTGGTCTATTCGACTCATGGAAGGAGTGGACAATCCGGATTCGTTAGTTCCGGAAATCTTCCACATCAGCATCATTCCAGGAGTCATTCCTTTTAAGGCTAGTTTTTTTTTACTATAGAAGGATAATGTGTGATGTTACATTTCTTTTTACCCTTCCCACCTCCTTGTCACAAATTATCACAATTTCCCGAACCCCCCCCCCCCCTCCTCTCCTTCGAATCGTTACATTATTTACAGAAGACTCTTTAGAGAATTTCTTTGTTCAGGGAACAGAGGTCATGATTTCCATCACCCCCCCCCCCCGCCTTTGATTCGCCATTGGCAGTAGTGTAATCATAATAAAAACAGAGGGTTTACGCTTAAGGCAGGCAGAGAGTATATCTTAGAATGCTATAGCTTTCTATAGAAACAAAGGATATACAGTGCTCTTAAAAAAAATCCAGAAGGTATACGACGTATACCTTCCACTACATCCCTGGCCATTGGTATATCCATTGATACATGTTTTCAAATCCTGATTGTAGGCATGCTACGGAACTTTCTCTAGGGGTTAGACGATTGGTTATTCGTGGAGAAATATTGGATTTGGATGTCGATACAGACTTGCCTTCTTTTACAGGGCTGCTACATGCAACTATTTTAGAATTTTATATCGTTCAACATTCCCAAAACGACGTTAACAAATATTACTTTGGTGAAATACGCAAGAGAAATTCAATGCTATAAAATTTACTTTTTAAAAATAGTGGTGCGAATAGAGTATAAAAATAGTCGCCTATGACAACGCTGCTCTTGTGTCTCGGATTCCTAATTGGATAGAAATTTTGGTTTATTTAGCCTACTCGGGCAAAATAGGACCATATAGCAGTAAACAAGGTGATATTGGGTGACACAAAAGTTTGTGCCCGATTTCCGATGCATCGAGTTTCGAAGTGTACCCAAGTTGTTTTGAATGCCGAAATTTGTGCACCCAAGTTGTTTTGAATGCCAAAATTAGTTTGCCCAAGTTGTTTTGAATGCCGAAGTTGTTTTGAGTGCCAAAATTTCAGTCCGATTGTCATCATCCAGCTTCTCAGCAATCTCTTAAAACAGTAATCTGTGGGTTATCACTTACTAAATTACGGATTAAAGGGACCCAGGACATCCTTTAAAATAATTCTTATTTATTGAGTTAAAAATGTGAAATTTTTTTGTGGTGGTGAACCATACTATTTGTAAAGAAAATCACATGTGAAAAACATCTCATAATTAAAAAAATAACAATAATATTTAAAATTTATTAAAAAAGTGAGGTAAATTAAAATCGTTATAACTCGGAATATTACTTGTAGAGTTTCATTTTTTTTCATTTAAATAAACAGAAATATATAAACTTTAATACGGATTCAGCATTTTAAAGAATATTAATCTATATAGGAATTAAAAATATTTAAATCAAAGAATTAAAAAAAAAATGGTTTGACTTTAAAAAAAAAAATCAAAAGTAAATATTTTTTTTTCAAATTTGCAGAATCAAAATTAAAACAAAATGTTTTAACAAGACATGTTCAAAGTAAGCATAATTTATCTCTAATGGTTCTTGACTTATAACAATTTAAATAGGAGAAATGGTGAGAAAACTCATCATGAAAGAAAACGCTTTTTTATAAGAAGTCATTTTTATGACAACCATTGTTTGAAAGCTAGATTTTAAAAACAAACCAAAAGGAAAAAAAAAATCCTGTTTCAGTTAAGATATAAACAGGATTTAAACGTCATTTTAAGCAGAAAAAGAAGAAGAAGAAGAAAAAAAAATTTTAATGCAATATTTTTTTTTTTTTTGAAAATTTGAAATTTTTGTGTCCCGGATCCCCTTAAGTTATTACCAATGACAGAATGTCATCCAATGCGAATGAGATTAATTGCATTCATAGTAGATACCAATGTCTCGAGCGAGTTCGTTGACCAGCTACCTGTCATTTTGTTTCAAAATGGAGGCTATTTAAATTCTTTTAAATATTTAAAAATTTTAAAAATGGGACGAATAAATTAAAAACGGATTTTTTCCCCCAAGTGTTTGACCTTATACAAGGATTCCGAAGCACATATTTTTTTCTCTTAATCTTAAAATATGGTTGAAATATAGCAGTTTCAATTTCTAGAGTGGCTGAAATTTTGAAACAATCTGATTTTCGTCATGTCTTACATATTTATAAACTGATTTAGATGAGATTCATAGTATGTATAGTATATATTAATGTTTCGACCGAGTAAGTTGACCAGCTTCATCTGGCATCTTGTTTCAAAAGAGCGGCCATTTGCACCATTTATTGCCGCGCAGAGCTTAAATATTATTAACATCCTTTAGTTTTAAATTCTCGCCAAGCGTGCCGATACTTGGTGAAGTATTACAAAATTTGCGACCAAAAGAGTAACCATAAATGATGCCAACTTGGCTATAGCTCACTAATTTGGCGCAATTCTCATTCAAATTCAGTATTGACAAATATTCTCTTATCGTATTCGTAGCATTTTAACTTCTGAAAGTTTGAGTAAAATTAGTTTTGAGTAAAACTTGCAAAATTTTAAAACTAACACTTGCCTCCAGGCACTTGCCAAAAGGACTTTTTAAAACTCATATAACATAACATGATGAAAATGTAACTTTTCATTTTCGAATTTGAATCTTGGACACAAATTAATTTGAAAAACTTTTTTTAATATTATGTTCACTCAATATACATGTAGATAATTATCATCTATATATACATTACGCTATCGTACGTGACACAAAAATCGCGATTATTTGTTAATTATTTAATGGCAACACCCGAATGAAAAACATCTCACTAGTTATTGCACAAAAGTTTTTTCTCAGGATTTAAGCCGAGGTAAATCGGGTTTATTTAAGTTTCGCCCTTTTGCTACAATTATGGAGTTTCAAAATATTATTATTTTAGATTTTTCTGTTCTTTGTACTTACAAAAAAAAAAAAAAAAAAAAAAAAAAAAATAAAGATGATGAAATTTAAACGTTATACTTTAAAATTAAAGTTATGTATTATAAATGAAATGAGTGAAAGGATTGTATTTTAAATGAAATTAATGAAATAAGAAAAAATGCCACCGTTTGGCAAACTATTTCCTGCGTGCAGCGAGCATAAAATACAGAATTCTTGATTTCTCTAGCAGAGAAGCTTCTGATTCGGAAAAGAACTGAGCAAGTAAATTAAATTGTAAATAAAAAGTAATATGATACAATGATTAGCACACATTTAAGGAAGACCAAACTGGTCGCCAACAGGCGGATAGTTTAATAATATAAATAGAAAAGAAATACCAGCAAAGTCAAAATTGCAACTTTCATCTATCTATGAAACAGGGCAAGATTAGGGTTGCCAAATTTTACTTTCCCCCCTTAAGTTGTACGTTTTTTAGCATTTTTTTTGGTAGATTTGCACTTTTCACTGATTTATCGTACAGTGTACGTTTAAATTTATCCCGTATGACAATATCTCCAATTTTTCTGCCACATCTTAAAGAAAGTTAGAAGATTTTATCTTTTTTTGTTTATTTAAAATTTTCACCTTTTGCCAGAAGAAGTTATACACATGCGTTTCAAATGCAAAAATGGTTTGTTTCCGAAGAGGAAGACGCAATTCTTGGGGAAATGGTAAAACATCAGTTGCATATTCACAAAGTCCGAGGTAGGATTAGATCATCTGAACATACAATTATTATGGACTATAAGTAATTGCATTATAAAAAAAAAAATATTTAGCATTAATGTACTTTAAGTTTTAATATTTTGTTTGATTTATTACCTACCTTTATGCTTGAATACAAATATTTATTTTTGTAGGGTGCTCATTACTAAAATTTTCATAATCAGCATTGAATTATAGAATGCTTTGATTTTATTTGTGTTCTTACAATTCAATTTTTAACTCACAACGGAGTATATGACTTGAAATTTAGTCAAACAATGTTAATAGAATAATGCAACATAAGTATAGTTGAAAAATAATGTTTATTTCTATTAATAATTAACCTCTTTTTTAACAAAATTGTTAAATAAAGAAATACGTGTCCATTCGACAGGGTTTCTTTTGGTAAAAAGAGGGACGATAGTGCAATAAAACCTAAACTAAATAATATCAGTAAAAATATTCCATTTTTATTTCAAATACTAGGAGGGCTCCGCCCCCCTGCTCGCTACGCTCGCCAACCCCCCGCGTAATCGCTTCGTGATTCCAAGTTGTAGGCTACCCCTGCTTGCTGCGCTCGCCAATACCCCATGGAATCGCTTCGCGATTCCATGGGGTAACCGAACGGAATCGCGAAGCGATTCCGTTCGGTATTGCTTTGCAATCCCGGTTGGAATCACTTCGCGATACCTTATTTTCCATTACACTCAATTTTGGAATTCATCCCTCTCCTCATTGGTCGAAGCATAAACGGAGCCCTTTCCTGATTGGTCTATTCGACTCATGGAAGGTGTGGTCCACCCTGACGCGTTATTTCCGGAAACCTTACACATCAGCATCATTCCAGGAGTCATTCCTAAAGATTTGTTTAAGGCTAGTTTTTTTTTTTTCCTATAGAAGGAAATACGGCAACTTTAGGACAAGGACTTTTAAAATAACACAATAGAGTTGTTAATCTTGGGGTCTCCTTGGTTGATTGGTCAAGAAATCACGCTGCTAATCCCTTGTGAACATAGGAGGTTGTGGGTTCGAATCCTGCTGGCTTTATTGCATCGGCTGTATGCCCTTCGCGTTGTAAAATTTCCTTCTGCTATCTCGTCCCTGCATATTGACGATGACTTATAAGCAGGCTTTTTTGTCGAGCTCAGAAGTCAGATGTATATGTGATTATTGCAAAATAAAGATAGATTTCGTAGAATCAGAAACATACAAATTTCTTACCAATTGCAACAATTCGTATCATGAAAGAAACTTTGCCTTTCTCGGAAGGGTGTCTTTCATCCAGAGAGGCCGAGAACAAATTGTAGCCGACATCAGTTTCTGTGACAGGGCTGATGCGAAGCTCAAAACCTTGTTTTCCAATAATCATGTTGTCCGGAGGATTTCCTTGAAATTTTTGAAAGAAGAGTTGAATATTATGGTAATAATTTTAATAAAAGAAATATTATGTACACTTCAGGGTCATACAATACTAACCCTTTATACCCTAGTGGTACTTTTAAGTACCATTAAAGAAAATTCAATGTACAATTTAAAGAATATACTCATGTATAAATCGAAGAATTTTAGACAAAATTTTAGAGTTGAAAATGGTGGTGGGGGGGGGGGGAAGGGGAATCCACTTATACACGAGTTAGTAAAAAGAAAATTGCAAATAATCGGTAAATGGACAAGTTTTTTAAGTAATCAGACATGGTTCGAAATTGGAGAGAGAAATAAAAACGAGTAATTGTCAATTCCTTGTAACATTTAAAAAAAAAAAAAAAAAAAAAAAAAAAAAAAAAAAGTTACTTTCAGATTCGATTTTAGAGGTTGATTGGTGGGTTTATCATTGTGCTTTCCTGCACCCTAAGCTATGAAAACATGAAGGAATGGGAGCAAGATAACGAAATGATAAACTTACAAATAAACTATTAAAATCGGATTTGCAAGTGTTTTCCATCAAGATATGACTTTGCAGACCAATTGCATTTTAATATGCGAATTGAGTTTTGACTAATCCTGAAATTTCTGCCATCAACTCGGTGAGATGGTGTTTTATGCAGCCGCCTTCCACTCTAGAAGCAGTTAATCTGATCTTTTCTTTAGAGATATGATAAATAAGTACAGAGAACTTAAATACATGGAAAAATAAGGAGAATTTAAGACAGTATTAAACAAATCTTTTGCGGGACTAAAAACCTGTTTCTCTTGATAATGAATACTGGAATAATACACAGCTCTTGTGCCTTTTAAAATAACCATTTTTATACTTTGATACCAAAGAAAAATCATGCACTAAGTATTTATTATGAACACCTTCCAGCGTTTCCAGAATATCTTAAAAATACTTCACCAATCAATAAAGTGAAAGATAATATCTAAATGAGCAATTTCGAAAATGCAAAACCTATGTGACATCCAATTTCAAGAATTACCATCAATAATCTGAAAAAAAGGGAATTCTTTTGTGTAGCCCTGTATGTGATTAAGATTTGTATACATACTGCATAGTATTCTAAAATTTAGTTCATTAAGAAATTCGATACACTGTTGTAAATGTACTCGAAGATTCTTTATTGCACTTATATCTTCTATGGAATCTAAATATACCAAGTAACGAGGAAAAAAGTAGTTACTTTAAAAACGCATGCCTAAACCTAACAAGTCGGAAATTGCATGTCAAACTTCATAAATGAGGTACGTTCGTACTGTAATGAAGTTTTAAAAATATTCAGATCTTAATGTAATAGTATAACAGTACTTCGAATACATTATAATCCAAAACCTTTTGCCGCGATAATCAAACTATACATCCGATTCTCATAAAATATGAAATGACTCGACAAAATTTTGCAACAATTATAGATTTTAAATCTCAAACGATTTGGTTGGGTAGTTTTTGTTCTGTTATATGCGGACAGACTGAACGATGAGAATAGGTGCTACATCTATATTATAAAGGCCAAACGTATCTGTGCGTAACGCATATGTCATTTTGCGAATGACAACGCTTTCAAATTTTAAGTGAAATTTCGGTATTGCAATTTTTGCTACTACAAATTTTTAAACTTCTAAATATAACACATTTTCGATTTTTACACCATCGTGTGGGGAAAAAATGTACTTTTGAATGAAATTTGTTTGAAAGCTGTATCTTAATTTGTTTTTGAATTATTATTTTTTTTGTAGTTTTTAATATCGCTTTTCTAATCGTGGCAACAGGAGTACTCCATTTTTATTAAAAGCAAAGGGGGAAAAGGGAAAAAAATGATTACTGTATCTTTATGTTGCCATTTTCTCATTAAAAGGGGAAAAATTGAAATTTAAATATCTTCTGTTATAAAACTTGGTGAATTTTGGTTTCCTTTACAAAATTTGATTTACACATAAAAGAATATCAACAGTTTAATATCTGTTTCAGCTAATAGCCTTTGAGACTTCAAGTTTTGAATCAAAATGATCAAATTAAAATGCCGATTTTTTTTGAAAAGGTGAATACAGATACGAAATGTGCATTTGAAAATTTTGCTATGGAAAAATGATGCCGGGTTTTGATTACATGGGGAAAAAATTCTATAACTGAATCAAAGTTGAATAAATTGTGCTTTTTATCATTTTGTATAAGAATCTTAATTGATAACTTTATCATAATAACAGATCTTTATTATTTTTTGCTTCTTACATGTACGACTAAAGTTTAATTTTAACGATTTCTACAACTGAGTTTTATAGAAATAGTATTTTGTTAATTTGACTTTAAATATCGTTTGTTTAAGAGTTAGAGTTACCAATATAAAATGAATTTTTTACTATAAACTAATTTTATAGGTTAATTATCAGTCATTGAAACAGTTCCTTCTTAAACATTTTCTTTCGTCATAATTTGACAGGTTCTACCTTGTATTTATATAATTTCCAACGACCTCAAAATATTAAGATCTTGGTGTGTATGTAGTATTTCAGATACATTATAATAGCCGAAATTTCTTGTGCGTCCCTGTAAATACCATTTGCTTTCTATTATACAGAAAATAACCTGTAGTAAACCTCAGCAACGTATATCAATTTCGCAAACTGTGAAATAGCACAATATAATTAAAAAGCACCCCAAACAATGTTTCCGACTATACCATTATGTAATGGAACACTTTTGTTTCGCCCTGTAAATTGATAACAAATATTCTTTACACCACAGATTGTAAACAATGTATATTCTAGTATATACTTCATAGATGCATATCAATTTTATTATGTTCGAAAGAGTGTAACGTCATTAAAATGCACTTTAAACCTATTTTTTTTCATTGACTGTAATGTAAAGGGATAATTTTGATTATCCCTATAATTGAACAATGCATCCGATTTTCGTAAAATTTGAAATGATGCGACAAAATTTTCCAACAATTATTTATTTTAAATTTTAAGCGATTCGGTAGAGTACTTTTCGTGTTGTTATATGCGGACAGACGGACTGAATGACGATTATAGGCATTCATATCTATATAATAAAGGCCAAACGTATCTGTGCGTAACGCATACGTCATGTTTTGAATGGCAACACTTTCCGATGAAATTTCGATTTTGCAATTTTCACTATTGTAAATATTTAAACTTCTAGACATAGTACGTTTTCAAACTTTATACCATCGTATAGAGAAAAAAATGCACTTTTCAATGCAGTTTGTTAGAAAATTGAATCTCAATTTGTTTTTGAAATATTAATTTTTTTGTAGTTTTTAGTTCAATTTCTCTAATGGTGGCAACTTGATTATCGCATTTATGTGGGAAATAAAAGAAAAATAGTCATAAAAAAATAGTGATATTGTTTTAATTTATAATACAATGAAATGCTATTTTAGAATTCTAAAATATAATCAGATCTGTTTCATTTAGAGAAAAAATGATGCTAAAGAATTCGGTCTCTTTTCCACGTGATTGTTTTGTTTGGGTCGAATACGAGATTTAAATTGAAAGAATAAAGCCCATTTCAAACCGTTTTAATCGCATACTGCACCTCCATCTATCTCTTTTCCCCATGGAAAATAACAGATCACTGTACATTTTAGTTGTCATTTTTTCATACCAACTGAAAAAAAAAAAAAAAAAATTGTAATTAAAAACCTGTTATGTTAAAATATTGTCGGCTATAAAACACGTTGAATGTTGTTGGTTTTATTTCGTTTTTATCTATCAATTTAATAATGACTTTTAGTTCGCTGCAAACTTACTTTACAAAAGATACATCAATTAACCTTTACAAAAATTTATTTTAAAGAATATTTGTGTGTCATATTTTCTTAGTTGGTTTTAAAAACTGAACGAATGCAATTTTATTCTTTGGCAAAATCTTTGGCTAATAACTTTTATCTTGCGTCTAATACAGAAGTACCGATAATTTTCAAAGCTTTATATGATTACTTAATTAATATGTTTAATATAAAATTGCTATTTGGAATTAGTTGGCAGTTTAAAAAGCATATTACGTAGGAAAAATTTATTAGACTTTTCAATTTTAAATTAAAAAAAAAAGTTTTTCGCCTTTACTCTGTGACCCGGGAACACCGGGTTCGGTGTACTATCTATATAATAAAGGCCAAACGTATCTGTGCGTAACGCATACATCATGTTTTGAATGGCAACACTTTCCGATGAAATTTCGATTTTGCAATTTTCACTATTGTAAATATTTAAACTTCTAGACATAGTACGTTTTCAAACTTTATACCATCGTATAGAGAAAAAAATGCACTTTTAAATGCAGTTTGTTAGAAAATTGAATCTCAATTTGTTTTTGAAATATTAATTTTTTTGTAGTTTTTAGTTCAATTTCTCTAATGGTGGCAACTTGATTATCGCATTTATGTGGGAAATAAAAGAAAAATAGTCATAAAAAAATAGTGATATTGTTTTAATTTATAATACAATGAAATGCTATTTTAGAATTCTAAAATATAATCAGATCTGTTTCATTTAGAGAAAAAATGATGCTAAAGAATTCGGTCTCTTTTCCACGTGATTGTTTTGTTTGGGTCGAATACGAGATTTAAATTGAAAGAATAAAGCCCATTTCAAACCGTTTTAATCGCATACTGCACCTCCATCTATCTCTTTTCCCCATGGAAAATAACAGATCACTGTACATTTTAGTTGTCATTTTTTCATACCAACTGAAAAAAAAAAAAAAAATTGTAATTAAAAACCTGTTATGTTAAAATATTGTCGGCTATAAAACACGTTGAATGTTGTTGGTTTTATTTCGTTTTTATCTATCAATTTAATAATGACTTTTAGTTCGCTGCAAACTTACTTTACAAAAGATACATCAATTAACCTTTACAAAAATTTATTTTAAAGAATATTTGTGTGTCATATTTTCTTAGTTGGTTTTAAAAACTGAACGAATGCAATTTTATTCTTTGGCAAAATCTTTGGCTAATAACTTTTATCTTGCGTCTAATACAGAAGTACCGATAATTTTCAAAGCTTTATATGATTACTTAATTAATATGTTTAATATAAAATTGCTATTTGGAATTAGTTGGCAGTTTAAAAAGCATATTACGTAGGAAAAATTTATTAGACTTTTCAATTTTAAATTAAAAAAAAAAGTTTTTCGCCTTTACTCTGTGACCCGGGAAAACCGGGTTCGGTGTGCTAGTTTATATAATTACGAACACACCTAAAATGCACCTTTCCCAGCAATTACTGTGTTTAGACAGTACTGCATTGTTACCGAACATTATGTGTGTGGGTTAATAAATGAACGACGAATGCTATACACACCATATTATTTTATATACACCATCTATGAGCGAAGTTTGAACTAATTAATTTTATTTGCTTGAAGAAAACTTTTCGTTCTCAGAAGAATTTCAGCACCAACCGCAGCCCACTACGGCAATTACTTGATTTTACATTGAATTTTAAAATGTGCCAGGGACTTTTTGGTACATTCTGTATATAACGCTCATCTTATTGGTCAAAGAAAAGACAATGCAATTTAGTTTAGTTTCTAGTTGAAAATTTTGCAAATTATAGACCTTCTTTGTTCAAAATGATACTTTGAAAATCAACTTTTTCGTCCATAAATTTCAGTGATTTATAATGAGCTATGTTTCAGAAAAGATGTGCCGGTAAGACTTTATGAGAAATATTTATGAGTTATGTAAAAAGTTAACAGAGAATAGGCAATTTCATGCTCTTTTTTGAAAATCTTTATGAAAGAATTTGATATTCTTATCCAAAACAAGCCAAATTAAAATTATTAGATTTTTAAAAAACTATTTTGAGAAATCAAACCAGTTTTGTTGTTTATTATTAAAAAACAATTTCAAAAATTACCGCCAGTAATCTGAAAAAAAAAAAAAAAAATATCGGAATTCTTATGTGCAGCCCTGTATATGATCTAGATTTGTATACATACTGCAAAGTATGCTAAAATTTAGTTCAATTAAGCGATTCAATACACAGTTGTACATTTCCTTTCCCAATAAACGGAATCGCCCTCAGGAATCGTTTATTCTGCACTTATATCTTTTATCGAATGTGTAGACACCAAGTAACAGGGAAAAAGTAGTTTAATTTAAAAACGCATTTCTTTCATAATATTGTGCTTAGACAATACTGTAACTAGGGCAGTTTTCCAAAATTTTTAGTGAGCCCTTGGCTCCTAAACCCAAGCATTCCAGTTAGTACACTGTAAAAAAAAAATTCAAGAGGTTACTAAAAATTTTTTAGTAAATTTGTATTCCACAAAATTTTTTAGTAACCATTGCAAACTTTTTTTTTTTGCAAGTGAAACAAGCATTTCTTTTGTAAATTGAACAAAAGAATATTTTGTATAACTAACTTAAAATTTTTTAGTATGAGCCACCAAGCAAATTTTAGTAATAGCTCCAAAATTATTTTTAATAACAATTACCTGCGTCCGAAGAGCAGGGGCTTCCTTCGAGCTGCACCTAGACTTCTGAAGCGATAGATTTTCGGCAAAACGCAATAGATGGCAGCACCAAACATTGCGACCAACTCCTACAGGAAATTAATAACCCCTTTATTATAGAGTACTTACACTACATACATTCAGGGCGTACTTGCGCTGTCCAGTATTGAACCCAGGACCTTTTAGCCTGGAGTCCGTTACTATAACCACTATGCTATCGAGGCCACGCCAAGTGAGTTTTAGTAATAGCTATTAAAAATATAAAACTATTAACTCTATTCGTTGCTAACTTTTTTCTAGTAATTCTTACAGATTTTCTAGTAACCGACTAAGATTACTAAACATTTTTTAGTAATTACAAGGATTACTAAAGTTTTTTTAGTAGATCGACCCTTTTTTTTTACAGTGTACCAGGTCTTAATTTCTTAGAAAAATTAAGAAATAATGCGAAACAACAGAGAAACAACTTGAATTTCGTCAAAAGATTGCAGAAGAAAAGCTAATTTTATAAAAGGATAACAAAAAAAAGTCGCGGCTTTCATCAAAGAATCGCTGAAGCGCAATTTTTATCAAATGATCGCGTAAAAATGCGATTTTGTTTAGAGGATCAAGAAAAAACGTGGGATTCTCGTCTGATGATATAAAAATAAAAAATAATATTGTCCAGTTAAACTGATGGCATAGAGCTCACAGCTTAACGAAATCTGATAATTCTGCATGAAAAAATCCATTTACATAAATTAAGGGAAAGGGCATTAGCCCTCGTTCCCCTTTTTAATACTTATCTAATGAACACCCAATATTAATCATGGAGGTGCCTCTTCAGAATGATCCTATACCTAAGATTTGAGCGGAAACTGATAATTCTGCAAGAAAATCCCATTTATATAAATTATGGAGTGGGGCATTAGCCCCTGTTCCCCTTCTTATATTTATCGAATGAATTCTCAAAACTAATCAGGGAAGCGCCTTATCATAATAAGCCTACATCCAAAATTTCAAGTAAATCTGATATTTTTATCACGAGTTATCGCGTTACGTACGCACGTACATACATACAGAACGGGCGGGCACATAAGCTCTCAGGCTTTGATAGCCTGTGATCTAAAAACGCGATTTTCGTCAAATGACCTCGAGAAAAAACGCAAAACTCACCAACGGATGGTGACTTAGACACTGTAAATTAATTACCAAGTCAAACAACTTAGTCGCTATGTGGCGACTGGCGACTGTGAATCTGAACCTTCAACAGTAACCGAACATTTTGTGTGTTCCAATAAATGAAAGTCGAATACTATACACAACATATAATGTTATACATACCATCTATGATCGAAGTTTGAACTAATTAATTTGCTTGTAGAATCGATCTTTCATTGTGAGAAGAATTTTAGTCCAAAACGCACTCCTCTATGACAATTACTTGATTTTATATTCAATTTAAAAATGTGTCAGGGACGTTTTAAGACACCCAGTATATTAAACTCATCTTACTGGACAAAGAAAAGACAATGCAATTTAGTTTAGTTCATAAATGAAAATTTTGCAAATTATAGATTTTTTTGTTCAAAATGACAATTTGAAAATTTTCCGGCCATAAATTTTAGTGATTTATAATGAGCTATGTTTCAGGAAAGATGTGTTGGTAAGACTTGATGATAAATATTTATGAGTTATGTAAAAAAGTAACAGAGAATAGACAATTTCATGTTTTTTTTTTTCCAAATCTTTATGAAATCAGTATGATATTTTTATCCGAAACAAGCCTAAATCAAAATGATTAGTTTTGATTTTTTAAAAAGCTACTTTGAAAAATTAAATCAGTTTTATTATTTAGATTTTTTACTAAATAAATGTACACAAGTAGTAGGAAAATAACAGTACGGGGACAGGAGCAGGGACCAGGGACCGTCCCTGCTCCCGTCCCTGCTCAGTCGCTGGGATGAAGGGACCGTCCCTGCTCCCACCGTGCCACCGCCGTCCCTCCTGGTCCCCCACCATACACCCCCCTCCACGATCGCCCCCTAGTGGAAAAAAAGGAACATTCTATTATAACAGGATAGGTGAACAACCTTTCCTAATTAAAAAATATTATCAGTCACATCTCAACTCGGAATCATACTATATGATGAAGATTAAATTTATATTTGAATTTTGAACAACCATAATTTTAATGAGTATTATTAATTAAGCGAAACACCGGAAAAATATCAGTTTTTAACCATTTTATTTAGATTTCTTCAACTACAAGATGAGATTATCAATTTAACTCAAGAAAGTTAAACATATATTTGAATTTTGCTTCATAGACATCTTAATGAGTAGTATTAATTAAGTAAAAACAATAGAAAATATCCAGTTTTATAGAAAAAGACTGATTTCTTACGATTTTTATCAACTATATGATCAATGTAACGACTTAAAAGTTGAAAGTTAAACATGTATCCTAGTTTTTCAACAGCTATAGCCTTAATGAGTATCGTTAATTAAGTAAAAAAACAATGGAAAATATCAAGTTTTATGGAAAAAGACTGCTCTCTTACGATTTTTATCAACTTAAGAGAGAAAACTTAAACATACATTTCAGTTTTTCAACAGCTATAACCTTAATGAGCATTCATAATTAAGTAAAAAACAATGGAAAATATCGATTTTTATAGAAAAAGGCTGATTTCTTACGATTTTTATCAACTGCAACATCAGTGTATCGACTTACAAGTTGAAAGTTAAACATGCATTCTAGTTTTTCAACAGCTATAATCTTAATGAGTATCGTTAATTAAGTAAAAAACAATGGAAAATATCAAGTTTTATAGAAAAAGACTGATTTCTTACGATTTTTTCAACTCAAACTTCAGACTATCAATTTGGTAGAAAGAAATTTAAGCATGCATTCGAGTTTTGGACAACCATTTCCTTCATGAACATTATTAATTAAGCAAAACAACAGAAAATATTAAATTTTTAACTGATTTCTTCATATTTATTTTTTTTTTTTATATATATATATAAAATCAGAATACACAACTTAAAATAGAAATTTAAACATATTTTTTAATTTTTGAACAGTCGTTACCTCAAAGAATTTCAATAATTGAACAATTAACAAAGGAAACTAATGATTTTTTAACGAAAAAAGACGAATTAAACGAATTTGGTTAACTTTTACTCTAAATGGAAATTTCATCATACTTTTATATACTAACTAAGTAGAATTTTAATGCATAAACGAACACATTTCAGTAAATATTCAACGCACACGCAAATATGAAAACAACACCTGGTTCTTGTGACGTCATATTGAAATTAAAAGTTATTCCTCCGAAGTCCCTCACCATACCTTTTCACCCCCATCTCCCCCAATTTTTTACCTTAGGTAGGGAAATGGACAATGCAATGACCTCTCATTCTTGTATATTTAGAAGTCTGGGAGAAAAAAAGAGACATTTTATACACTCCAATTTCATAACAGTTACCGCAATATCCCAAAATTTGAATTTTGGAAGACATAATCAGTATAATTAATTAAACAAAATAATAAAAATATTATTTTTTAAGGTGAAAAGGTGAATTTAAGCGAATTTGATTAGTTTTACAATAGTCTTTTGAACAACAACTTGGAAATATAGATTTCTAACAGAAGAATTAAACGTATATTTTAATTTTAACAACAAAAACTTAACAAGTATCATTAATTCAACAAAAATAAATATCAATTTTAAAGAAAAGACGAATTTGAATAATTTTACACTAGTATTTTCAAAAGCAACATAGAAATATCAATACTTATTCACATATTTCACTTATTCACTGTATTCAGTACTATATTTAATAAATATGGATACAATTTAAGAATTTTCTAATCTATAATTAAATATTAGCTGTATATTTAATGTTACCCATGTTTTCAACATTAGTTCATAATCTTGAATTTTGTATTTTAAATACCATGTATTCAGGTTCAGATTATTTTCACTTGAAATCATACAGAATTTTTTAACAGAGTTTGTTTTTGAAATCATTGAAGCAACTGTATTTAATATTTTTAACACCAATTTTCTAAGATTTTCTAACATTTTCCGATTATACATTCTTCAGAAGTACATTTCTAAATGTTACAATCACTTTACATATCGAAAAGATATCATTGAAGCAACTGTATTTAATATTTTTAATACCAATTTTCTAAGATTTTTTAACATTTTCCGGTTATACATTCCTCAAAAGTTATTATTACGTATTCTAAACAATAGAAAATATTAATTTTAAGAATAAAAAGACGAATTTAAACAAATTTTATTAGTTTTACACTATTTTTTCTCACCTCCAACACGGATATATCAATTTTAACAGAAGAATTAAACGTATATTTTAGTTTTTAACAACAAAAATGTAATAAGTATCATTAATTAAACAAAAATAAATATCAATTTTCAAGAAAAGACAATTTTTTACACAAATTTTCAACTTTGAAATACATTTGCTTACATATATTGTTACAGTATATTACTAAACTTAAACTTTTTAAAAAGTTTGAATGTCTTTACAAAGGTTCATACTTATATTTTTCACGTCTTGACTGCATTCGAAATCTTACAACAAAAGTATACTTTTATTATTATTATTATTATTATTCTAGAAAACCTAAAAAATCGTTTCTTGCTGCTTTAGACACTTGACATATTAAAACTACTCTACCCATATAATTAATCAAATTAGGACATGATTCATCTTACACTTCAAAATTTCTGAATTTTTACAATACTTATTTTCATCAAACTTTATTCTTGATCCTATATATTTTAATAGCACAGAATTTTAACATCTGTTTTTATCTACTTATCAAAAAATTATTAAAACACCCAACAACATTTTCCAAATATGAATATTATCTTTACAATTTAATAATGCAAAACATACACGAATACAAAGTTTAATTTTTACAAACATTTCATATTTCAAATCAAACTATTCGAAATTTTCACAACATAAGAGCAAACATTAGACGAACTTTTTAACATTAATATTGCTTACATCTTTTCATCATAACTTTTAACTATGATAATTATCCATTTTTAGGTTGATTGTCGAAAAACTGTAACTGAAATTACATAAACTTAATGTAAAAAACCATGTTCTCACACAATTTCTTGAAATTCAACAAAGAATTGACTATTACTCCAATACTTATCTACTTCAATCTCGACTCTCGATAGTATATAGATATTGCATCATTACATACTTACAACTCTTTTCAAACGTTTATCAGAAAATCAAGTCAATCAAAGTCTAGTAGTTATTACATACCTGTTCCTCAGAAATATTACTATCATATGAAACAGTAAAGAAAATTAATAGATATTTAATATTTAATAACTTCATACGTGAAATTACTGCTGAATAAGAATACTAATAATCAAAAAAATCAACTGTTGGACAAAAAAATAGTACAGATTACCGAAAATTCAAATCATTTTTTCTACAAAAATTACAAAAATTAACAAATGAATGACAAGTTAGAGAAATAACTAAAAAAAAAATAATGAACATATTTACAAATTTATTAAAATCACACCTTTTTCTGGATTACAAACCACAATTTCTTGAAAAATTTAACACCGAATTTGTAAGATTTTAATCCTAGTATTACATACACTCAATAAATATTCAAAATTAAAAAAAAATAATTTTTTAGTCTCATTAATAAGCAGAAATTCTATATTAAAAGAATATTTTCATAGTAGTACTTATAAAAATGAGAGTTTACAAACTGATTTTCATAATTTTATCACATTTAAACTTAATATTTTACATAAAACATTATTTAATCAAATTTTATGCTTTCTAATTCAGTAAAATTCAATACTTTTTTAGTTTTTAAACCAATACCACAATATTTATTTACATCAAACTTGATTCTTCACCTTTTATATTTCCACATTACACACGTGAGATAAATACTAACTTGGATCAGGAGTTGAAGTCAATTGATTCCATTCGATTTTCATCATGTACGCATTGCTCCTACACGAAATTTCTTACTGCTATAATCATCTAATGTATTAAAACTAATCTACACATATTTTTAATCATTTCATCAGATGTTTCATCTCGCACTTCTGAATTATCGTGCATCAAGTTGCTTAAAATATAAATACTATCTTTATAGTTTTAATGATATATAGTATACATGGTTTATCTTGAGTTAGCACTTCCATAGTATTAATCAAATTATATGTTTCATCTTGCACTTGATCTTAATGTTTTCATCTTGCATCTGAATTATCGTCCATCGAGTTTTTTAAATAATAATATATTTATAGTTTTTGATTATACATAGCATGTACAAATACAATCTTTAATTTTAACATTTCATATTTCAAATAACCTATTTCCGAAACCAAGCTATGTGAATTTTACCACAATGCTTATTATCATAGAATAATTTGTGTTTCACACTTTTCTAAAAATTATCAGATATGTACCCCTCAGAGAAATTACTATCATATGAATAAATGAAGAAAATTTAATTTATATTAAATGTACACGAAATTGATTGCAATATACATGTATTTAATAAAAATAAATAGGCGATTATTTATACATTAAACCTTTACTAAATATATATTTCTTTCATTATACAGATGTTTCAACAAGATGAATCAAAACAGCAGCAAACTTCAGAAATTAATGACCCGAATGATTCATCCCTAGCACATGTAGCGTTAACGAATAACACATATGTGAGTACTTATATGAGAAATACTAGAATTCGTATATGAAACGTAATTAGAGTAAATACAAAATGATTTGTCTTACTACCTACACTTTAACAAGTGCTTTTTACCTATATTATTGAAGAGAATCCTAACTGTGTCCATTTATTTCTACTACAGATGTGCTCTATTTGCTACAAACACTTCTTAAGTAAATGGAATTTAACAGAACATACAAAAATCTATACAGGTGAAAAACCTTACACTTGGAAAGATTACCATAAATGCTGTTTTCAAGGAGACGTGAATCAAAAATACACACATCATCATATAAAGCATCATCAGATACCATAAATGCTGTTTTCAAGGAGACGTGAATCAAAAATACACACATCATCATATAAAGCATCATCAGATATATGTAAACTTAGCGAAGATATTCAAAAATTAGTCAGACTTTTGAAGAATTTAGAAATAAAGGAAGATATTTAGGCTATTTATCCATCATATTTTCACAACATTTACCACAATATCTCAAACTTAAAATTTGGAAGACATACACACTGCTGAAAAGTAATTTTGTGATTCTTCTAACCAGTATGAATGTATAGATGTTATTTTGCAGTGTATTCTTTAAATGCTCACATTAAATATTCTTTTATATGCATATATCGTTGTGTTTATTTTTCTAATACCTATTACATTAATGAAATACATAACATTTTAAGTGAAATAACACTCTCACAACTTAAAAAATGCATAAGAACATACAAAAATAAACAGATGTATGAAAAAATATGCAAGTTTACAAAATATTTTCATTGTTTTCTAGAAATATTAACAAAAAATATTTACAATATGAAAAAATTGTAAAAGTGAAAAGAAAAAACATAAATGTAAAAACAAAAACCACAAAGTGAAAAACTCATAACAAAGTTTTTGAAAAAAAATATTTACAACAAAATTTTTTTTTTTTACAAAAACCAAAACTTCCAAAAATATTTTTTTCAAAAAATTTTTTTTTCAAAAACATTTTTTACAAAAAAATTTTTTTTTCAAAATAAGTTTTTACAAAAGTAAAAAAAAGAAAATCACAACGTTAAAAAAATGAAAAATTTTTGTTAAAAAAAGTGTAAAAAAATTGCAAAAAAATGTTGCAAAAATTTCAAAAAAATTTATGAAAAAAGCTTCAAAAATTTTGTTGTTTTTAATAGCAAATACAATGGTTTCGCCATTGCATACTGCATTAAAACCAACGAAATTTTTGAAGCTTTTTTCATAACTTTTTTTGAAATTTTTGCAACATTTTTTTGCAATTTTTTTACACTTTTTTTAACAAAAATTTTTCATTTTTTTAACGTTGTGATTTTCTTTTTTTTACTTTTGTAAAAACTTATTTTGAAAAAAAAATTTTTTTGTAAAAAATGTTTTTGAAAAAAAAATTTTTTGAAAAAAATATTTTTGGAAGTTTTGGTTTTTGTAAAAAAAAAAATTTTGTTGTAAATATTTTTTTTCAATATTTTGTTATGAGTTTTTCACTTTGTGGTTTTTGTTTTTACATTTATGTTTTTTCTTTTCACTTTTACAATTTTTTCATATTGTAAATATTTTTTGTTAATATTTCTAGAAAACAATGAAAATATTTTGTAAACTTGCATATTTTTTCATACATCTGTTTATTTTTGTATGTTCTTATGCATTTTTTAAGTTGTGAGAGTGTTATTTCACTTAAAATGTTATGTATTTCATTAATGTAATAGGTATTAGAAAAATAAACACAACGATATATGCATATAAAAGAATATTTAATGTGAGCATTTAAAGAATACACTGCAAAATAACATCTATACATTCATACTGGTTAGAAGAATCACAAAATTACTTTTCAGCAGTGTGTATGTCTTCCAAATTTTAAGTTTGAGATATTGTGGTAAATGTTGTGAAAATATGATGGATAAATAGCCTAAATATCTTCCTTTATTTCTAAATTCTTCAAAAGTCTGACTAATTTTTGAATATCTTCGCTAAGTTTACATATATCTGATGATGCTTTATATGATGATGTGTGTATTTTTGATTCACGTCTCCTTGAAAACAGCATTTATGGTATCTGATGATGCTTTATATGATGATGTGTGTATTTTTGATTCACGTCTCCTTGAAAACAGCATTTATGGTAATCTTTCCAAGTGTAAGGTTTTTCACCTGTATAGATTTTTGTATGTTCTGTTAAATTCCATTTACTTAAGAAGTGTTTGTAGCAAATAGAGCACATCTGTAGTAGAAATAAATGGACACAGTTAGGATTCTCTTCAATAATATAGGTAAAAAGCACTTGTTAAAGTGTAGGTAGTAAGACAAATCATTTTGTATTTACTCTAATTACGTTTCATATACGAATTCTAGTATTTCTCATATAAGTACTCACATATGTGTTATTCGTTAACGCTACATGTGCTAGGGATGAATCATTCGGGTCATTAATTTCTGAAGTTTGCTGCTGTTTTGATTCATCTTGTTGAAACATCTGTATAATGAAAGAAATATATATTTAGTAAAGGTTTAATGTATAAATAATCGCCTATTTATTTTTATTAAATACATGTATATTGCAATCAATTTCGTGTACATTTAATATAAATTAAATTTTCTTCATTTATTCATATGATAGTAATTTCTCTGAGGGGTACATATCTGATAATTTTTAGAAAAGTGTGAAACACAAATTATTCTATGATAATAAGCATTGTGGTAAAATTCACATAGCTTGGTTTCGGAAATAGGTTATTTGAAATATGAAATGTTAAAATTAAAGATTGTATTTGTACATGCTATGTATAATCAAAAACTATAAATATATTATTATTTAAAAAACTCGATGGACGATAATTCAGATGCAAGATGAAAACATTAAGATCAAGTGCAAGATGAAACATATAATTTGATTAATACTATGGAAGTGCTAACTCAAGATAAACCATGTATACTATATATCATTAAAACTATAAAGATAGTATTTATATTTTAAGCAACTTGATGCACGATAATTCAGAAGTGCGAGATGAAACATCTGATGAAATGATTAAAAATATGAGTAGATTAGTTTTAATACATTAGATGATTATAGCAGTAAGAAATTTCGTGTAGGAGCAATGCGTACATGATGAAAATCGAATGGAATCAATTGACTTCAACTCCTGATCCAAGTTAGTATTTATCTCACGTGTGTAATGTGGAAATATAAAAGGTGAAGAATCAAGTTTGATGTAAATAAATATTGTGGTATTGGTTTAAAAACTAAAAAAGTATTGAATTTTACTGAATTAGAAAGCATAAAATTTGATTAAATAATGTTTTATGTAAAATATTAAGTTTAAATGTGATAAAATTATGAAAATCAGTTTGTAAACTCTCATTTTTATAAGTACTACTATGAAAATATTCTTTTAATATAGAATTTCTGCTTATTAATGAGACTAAAAAATTATTTTTTTTTAATTTTGAATATTTATTGAGTGTATGTAATACTAGGATTAAAATCTTACAAATTCGGTGTTAAATTTTTCAAGAAATTGTGGTTTGTAATCCAGAAAAAGGTGTGATTTTAATAAATTTGTAAATATGTTCATTATTTTTTTTTTAGTTATTTCTCTAACTTGTCATTCATTTGTTAATTTTTGTAATTTTTGTAGAAAAAATGATTTGAATTTTCGGTAATCTGTACTATTTTTTTGTCCAACAGTTGATTTTTTTGATTATTAGTATTCTTATTCAGCAGTAATTTCACGTATGAAGTTATTAAATATTAAATATCTATTAATTTTCTTTACTGTTTCATATGATAGTAATATTTCTGAGGAACAGGTATGTAATAACTACTAGACTTTGATTGACTTGATTTTCTGATAAACGTTTGAAAAGAGTTGTAAGTATGTAATGATGCAATATCTATATACTATCGAGAGTCGAGATTGAAGTAGATAAGTATTGGAGTAATAGTCAATTCTTTGTTGAATTTCAAGAAATTGTGTGAGAACATGGTTTTTTACATTAAGTTTATGTAATTTCAGTTACAGTTTTTCGACAATCAACCTAAAAATGGATAATTATCATAGTTAAAAGTTATGATGAAAAGATGTAAGCAATATTAATGTTAAAAAGTTCGTCTAATGTTTGCTCTTATGTTGTGAAAATTTCGAATAGTTTGATTTGAAATATGAAATGTTTGTAAAAATTAAACTTTGTATTCGTGTATGTTTTGCATTATTAAATTGTAAAGATAATATTCATATTTGGAAAATGTTGTTGGGTGTTTTAATAATTTTTTGATAAGTAGATAAAAACAGATGTTAAAATTCTGTGCTATTAAAATATATAGGATCAAGAATAAAGTTTGATGAAAATAAGTATTGTAAAAATTCAGAAATTTTGAAGTGTAAGATGAATCATGTCCTAATTTGATTAATTATATGGGTAGAGTAGTTTTAATATGTCAAGTGTCTAAAGCAGCAAGAAACGATTTTTTAGGTTTTCTAGAATAATAATAATAATAATAATAAAAGTATACTTTTGTTGTAAGATTTCGAATGCAGTCAAGACGTGAAAAATATAAGTATGAACCTTTGTAAAGACATTCAAACTTTTTAAAAAGTTTAAGTTTAGTAATATACTGTAACAATATATGTAAGCAAATGTATTTCAAAGTTGAAAATTTGTGTAAAAAATTGTCTTTTCTTGAAAATTGATATTTATTTTTGTTTAATTAATGATACTTATTACATTTTTGTTGTTAAAAACTAAAATATACGTTTAATTCTTCTGTTAAAATTGATATATCCGTGTTGGAGGTGAGAAAAAATAGTGTAAAACTAATAAAATTTGTTTAAATTCGTCTTTTTATTCTTAAAATTAATATTTTCTATTGTTTAGAATACGTAATAATAACTTTTGAGGAATGTATAACCGGAAAATGTTAAAAAATCTTAGAAAATTGGTATTAAAAATATTAAATACAGTTGCTTCAATGATATCTTTTCGATATGTAAAGTGATTGTAACATTTAGAAATGTACTTCTGAAGAATGTATAATCGGAAAATGTTAGAAAATCTTAGAAAATTGGTGTTAAAAATATTAAATACAGTTGCTTCAATGATTTCAAAAACAAACTCTGTTAAAAAATTCTGTATGATTTCAAGTGAAAATAATCTGAACCTGAATACATGGTATTTAAAATACAAAATTCAAGATTATGAACTAATGTTGAAAACATGGGTAACATTAAATATACAGCTAATATTTAATTATAGATTAGAAAATTCTTAAATTGTATCCATATTTATTAAATATAGTACTGAATACAGTGAATAAGTGAAATATGTGAATAAGTATTGATATTTCTATGTTGCTTTTGAAAATACTAGTGTAAAATTATTCAAATTCGTCTTTTCTTTAAAATTGATATTTATTTTTGTTGAATTAATGATACTTGTTAAGTTTTTGTTGTTAAAATTAAAATATACGTTTAATTCTTCTGTTAGAAATCTATATTTCCAAGTTGTTGTTCAAAAGACTATTGTAAAACTAATCAAATTCGCTTAAATTCACCTTTTCACCTTAAAAAATAATATTTTTATTATTTTGTTTAATTAATTATACTGATTATGTCTTCCAAAATTCAAATTTTGGGATATTGCGGTAACTGTTATGAAATTGGAGTGTATAAAATGTCTCTTTTTTTCTCCCAGACTTCTAAATATACAAGAATGAGAGGTCATTGCATTGTCCATTTCCCTACCTAAGGTAAAAAATTGGGGGAGATGGGGGTGAAAAGGTATGGTGAGGGACTTCGGAGGAATAACTTTTGGTTTCAATATGACGTCACAAGAACCAGGTGTTGTTTTCATATTTGCGTGTGCGTTGAATATTTACTGAAATGTGTTCGTTTATGCATTAAAATTCTACTTAGTTAGTATATAAAAGTATGATGAAATTTCCATTTAGAGTAAAAGTTAACCAAATTCGTTTAATTCGTCTTTTTTCGTTAAAAAATCATTAGTTTCCTTTGTTAATTGTTCAATTATTGAAATTCTTTGAGGTAACGACTGTTCAAAAATTAAAAAATATGTTTAAATTTCTATTTTAAGTTGTGTATTCTGATTTTATATATATATATAAAAAAAAAAAATAAATATGAAGAAATCAGTTAAAAATTTAATATTTTCTGTTGTTTTGCTTAATTAATAATGTTCATGAAGGAAATGGTTGTCCAAAACTCGAATGCATGCTTAAATTTCTTTCTACCAAATTGATAGTCTGAAGTTTGAGTTGAAAAAATCGTAAGAAATCAGTCTTTTTCTATAAAACTTGATATTTTCCATTGTTTTTTACTTAATTAACGATACTCATTAAGATTATAGCTGTTGAAAAACTAGAATGCATGTTTAACTTTCAACTTGTAAGTCGATACACTGATGTTGCAGTTGATAAAAATCGTAAGAAATCAGCCTTTTTCTATAAAAATCGATATTTTCCATTGTTTTTTACTTAATTATGAATGCTCATTAAGGTTATAGCTGTTGAAAAACTGAAATGTATGTTTAAGTTTTCTCTCTTAAGTTGATAAAAATCGTAAGAGAGCAGTCTTTTTCCATAAAACTTGATATTTTCCATTGTTTTTTTACTTAATTAACGATACTCATTAAGGCTATAGCTGTTGAAAAACTAGGATACATGTTTAACTTTCAACTTTTAAGTCGTTACATTGATCATATAGTTGATAAAAATCGTAAGAAATCAGTCTTTTTCTATAAAACTGGATATTTTCTATTGTTTTTACTTAATTAATACTACTCATTAAGATGTCTATGAAGCAAAATTCAAATATATGTTTAACTTTCTTGAGTTAAATTGATAATCTCATCTTGTAGTTGAAGAAATCTAAATAAAATGGTTAAAAACTGATATTTTTCCGGTGTTTCGCTTAATTAATAATACTCATTAAAATTATGGTTGTTCAAAATTCAAATATAAATTTAATCTTCATCATATAGTATGATTCCGAGTTGAGATGTGACTGATAATATTTTTTAATTAGGAAAGGTTGTTCACCTATCCTGTTATAATAGAATGTTCCTTTTTTTCCTCTAGGGGGCGATCGTGGAGGGGGGTGTATGGTGGGGGACCAGGAGGGACGGCGGTGGCACGGTGGGAGCAGGGACGGTCCCTTCATCCCAGCGACTGAGCAGGGACGGGAGCAGGGACGGTCCCTGGTCCCTGCTCCTGTCCCCGTACTGTTATTTTCCTACTACTTACACAATTGATTGAACTCACCCCGAGATTAATAAAATTAGATAATATTTGCACTGTATGGCAGCCCATATCATGTACTTCTACTTTCTGGTTTTGTCTCGTGTGTTCTAATAAAATTTTCTCGTTTTGTACATGTAGGAAAAAGGTAAAGGGAGGAACAGTATGCCGTAAAATTGGCTTGTAATATGATGCGCGTTCTCGTTCAAATTTAAATGCCTCCATTCGGCCCTGACAAAATACTCACGTGGAATAGGTGCCAAATTCTGTGAGATCAGCCGTACATTTTTTCTCTAAATGAAAATGATCTTCTTATAATAAAGCATTCTAAAATAACATTTCATTGTATTATGAATTAAAAACTGTATTAATAAGAGTTTTATTCTACTTTGCGAAAGTACGTGGTTGCGTTTGGACTTCATAAGCGAATTAATTTGGAGCGGATTTTCGGGTTACATTTTTGGCGTCACCCCGACACACTATGCTTCCTCTTTATTCTTTCTTCTTACTCTATGGGTTTTGTAGATGGCCAGTTTAAGCTTAAGGGGACAAGGGACCTTGAAATCCTTAAAAATATTTTTTTTTATTTTTTGTAAATTTTACCTAAATATTATTCAAGGGTACATTATATGCATTATAACATGCATTTATCACAAAAAAAATGCAAAAAAAAAATTATTTTTGACAAAAAAATGGCATTTTACGCAGCGTCTTCGAAATCTTCGAAATGCGGACTGCGCATTCCATATCAATGAAAATCCCCAATATTTTTTATGAAAGTTTGTTTTATATATATAAACAAAATTGTGCATCGAATTTTGAATATTTGAATTTAAAAGTAAAAAAAAAAAAAAAAAAAAATTGAAATTTTGAAATTTTTTCGAAATTTTTTTTAAAATTTTCAATTTTTTTTTTTTTACTTCTTAAAATTCAAATATGTAAAAATCGATGCTTTATTTTGTTTATATATATAAAACATACTTTCCAAAAAAATATTGGGGATTTTCATAGATATGGAAAGCACAGGGGGCATTTCGAAGATTTCGAAGACGCTGCGTAAAATTCCATTTTTTTCTCAAAAATAATATTTTTTTTAAAATATTTTTCTGATAAATGCATGCCATAATGCATATAATGCACCCTTGAATAATATTTAAGATAAAATTTACAAAAAATAAAAAAAAAATTGAAAAAAATTGAAAATTTTGAAAAAAATTTCGAAAAAATTTCAAATTTTCAATTTTTTTTTTTAACTTTTAAATTCAAATATTCAAAATTGGATGCACAATTTTGTTTATATATATAAAACAAACTTTCATAAAAAATATTGGGGATTTTCATTGATATGGAATGCGCAGTCCGCATTTCGAAGATTTCGAAGAGTAAAATGCCATTTTTTTGTCAAAAATAATTTTTTTTTGCATTTTTTTTGTGATAAATGCATGTTATAATGCATATAATGTACCCTTGAATAATATTTAGGTGAAATTTACAAAAAATAAAAAAAATTATTTTTAAGGATTTCAAGGTCCCTTGTCCCCATAAATGGATATAATTATTCACCAGTAAAATATATCAGTGTTCACCATGAAAATTCAAGTGACACTTCTTTTAAAATGTCTAATACAAAATCGAATGTCTGCCAGAAGGATCGCCGCACTTAGCCCACCCGTAAAATTTTAAATTTCCAAAATTTTCCTTGCAAAAAGAAAAAGTTCTTGAGGCATTTTGAAATTTTAATAGCTTCAAATTTAGTATTGCATGAAATAAAAAATATAAAAGCCAGACACTTTAGTCAGTCCAAAAACTGTGCCAGATATTTTAAAGAGGTGTTTTATAATAATCCAAGAGCCGACCGCACAAAACCTTATGTCATCGAGCACAAGCAAAAATTATTTATTTTATGAAAGAATAGTACACTGTAAAAAAAAATCTGTGAAGGTACTAAACATTTTCTAGGAAACTGGGATTCCAGGAACTTTTCATGTAACGATAACAGGAAAAATTCATGTAATCGATTCTGAAACTTGAATTTTTGCTGTTACCCTTACAGGAAAAGTTCTTGGAATCCCAGTTTCCAAGAAAAAGTTTAGTACCTTTGCAGATTTTTTTTTACAGTGTAATAGGGAAATCTAATCATCTATGTCTGCCGGAAGTGAAGTGGCGCATAAGCCAAAAATTGATACCACTAATGGTTGACTCGTAGATTTAGCATTGTGTTTGTCCTACAATCAAAAGTCTGAAAACATGGAAAACTGGGTGCAGGAAAACAAGCTAAGCCTACGAGTGAGCCACTAGTGGTGTTAATTTTTGGCTTATGCATCACTTAACTTCTGGCAGACATCAATGATTAGATTCCCCTACTACTTCTTTTCCATAAAATAAAGATTTTTTTTCTTGTGACCGATGACATAAGGTTCTGTGCAGTCGGTTTTTGGACTATATCTATCGAAAAAAAAGTATTTCAGCACATTGAGATTGAGACAGGTATTTCCCACTTAAATTAGGCATAGATGAAAAACAATACAACGAGCGAAATCCTTTTTAAAAGCACATTTATTCGTGTTTATAGCATCGTAAATACTTCCACTAACGCTCCAATTTAAATTTTGTATCACCGTAAGATTCCGACCTAATAAACAGTACGATGTTATCGCAATAGAAGCTCCCCTATTAAAAGACAATTAACCACCAAGTGACAAGGTTCCATTTAACACAAGAAAAAATGTAAAAAATCTGCCTCTTGATTCAGAGTAATTGCTTTTTATCCTAAAGTGCGAGGGAATACAGGATTTTACAATCATGTTCTATGTTGTCAATTAATTTATTAGAAAATGCCTTTATAACCAATGCGAAAATATAACGTGGAAAAAGGAAAAAGAAAAAGCTCTACCAGTCGCTCGGAATAATAGTGACACAATCCAGCTATGGCGTCTCAAGCAGGGAATTTTGGGTAATGAATGATTTTGGAACGTAAATAAAAGGGTGAAACAGAAGAAATAATTAAATTAAGTAATGGGGTTTTAAGGAAAGTGTTGCTTTAACAGATTAATGTTTTCTAGAATAAAATAAAATAAAGAAAGCGTAGATTAAAGGCATGAAATTAAAATGTAACAAATATGTTAAGACATTTTTAAAAGACAGGGAAACTTTAAATATTATAAGAATTTGGAAATAATAAAGGGCGAAAATATTTTATTATTATATTTATATATAAATTGGTCGACTAAAAATATCTGACACCTTACAAACAAGTGAAAATATTAAATTCGAATATTCTCACCAGGATCGATGACGAACGCAGTTCTGGTTTTAGAATCTCTCCTATGGAATTCTTTTCTCCATGTAACATGCGATTTTTTCTCGGACTCTTTCCCAGTGGACAGGTAGAATGTGACTGTGTCGCCTACGTTTCTTTCCAGTATGCAGAGTCTATACTTGGCCTCCCAGTCGTCGCACGCGTAAGCTGGTTTAACATATTTCCTTGATAAAGAAAAGCGAGAAATAGGACACTAATTATCTATTGTGTTACATTTCGAATTATAATATTTAATAATATTTCATTAATTCTTTAATAATATTTTTGTTTCCATTAAATTTAAACAAATAAAACTGACCTACAGACCTACTTCTCATTGTTTCAAATAAAATGCATTTTTTTTCATTCGAAATTGCTATCAGAATTTTTGAATAGTAATCTTCACTTTATTTAATGATAGGCTTTCCTTTATTCAATAAATCGAATATTATATTAGAAAATTCTGGTTGTATAAAAAAACACAATAAACTGGAAACTATCCCACTTCTCACATAATAATAGTGATAATACCAAATGCATAAGTGGATAGAAAGTTCATATATATTTTTAAAATCAATGCCAAAATTATGCGGAAGTGCCGTTTGCACAAAAAGCCTTATCAGGATATGAGATAAAAAAATTCAATTTCAAAAAGTCACCTATAGAGGGCGCTACTATAAGTAAATCTTACGAAAGTATGACAATGCGGATGATTATAATAGACTAACTACTTGGTTGATGTTTCATTTGATTTAATCATCTACATGGTACATAGGACAAATTATTGAGCGAATGTTGCCTGTTTTAATTCCTTAACTACTAAAGCGCTAATTAATACTCTTCAAAAATTCCGACCACAAAAATATACAAAGAAGAAAATAATAACAACCCATCTCAATAAATAAATAATTAGATAAGTAAAATTAATAATATAAAATATGCTTTAAAAAAATACTATCTGATTTCAAAAAAAGAATCAAACTTGGCGACAACTTGGCACTAACTCATGAATGCATAGTTTTAGTATGTTTATGATTTGAAAACGGTTGCAAGAATGAAAGATAAATCGCGATAAATCATTATTTTTTTTATCAGATCATAAGCATATTTAAAACTATGCGTTCATAATCATATGCGTTAACGCTAAACTGCTAGAACAAACTAGCGTCAGTCTGCTCTCGCTAACTTCGCAAAATCTATCTAGACCCCGAACTTTGTTTAGTCCAGATTTCGCACTTTGAAGAAAAAAGATTTCGTATCTGTGTAAGAGTAATAGTTTCTTCTGGTAGCATAACATTTTTCGTATTTTTTGTTATTGATAAGTCTATTATCCATGTTTTTTTTAATTTTATTTTAATCTTCTCCATCTTTAATTATCATGACATGTTTTGTATATGATGTAACGTGAAACGAAATTGTATTTTTTAATGCTTGAATATAATTTATTGAAAAGAATGAACGCTTTAGATTGGACGATTGCTTGAAAAAGAATTAGAATTTTTAAAGTTTTTATTTTATGAAAGTTCTAATCTTGAGAATTTAATGAAATTAAAATGGGGCCACATGGATATCTTATACTTTCAAACAAAAAAAAAAAAATATTAAAATCTGTTCATATTTACGGAAGTTATGAGTAAACAAGAAATACATACAGGTCGAAATCATAACCTACTCCTTTGAAGTCGGTTAAAAAATAAATACTAAGCAGTGAGCTTGATTTAAAAAGCACGAGATTAAAGTGAAATATACTGAAAATTGCACGTTAAGTGTAGAAATGAAATGGGTTTGTATTATATCGAATTTTTAAAAATATTCAGGCTTTGGTGCAGTAGTATACAGTATCTCGGATACAGTATAGTAGCCGTAATATTTTGCATCTCTCTGTAAATACTATCTGCTTTCTATTATACAGAAAGTAAGTTGTAGTAAATCTTAGCAACATATATCAATTCCATAAAATATGAAATAGTTTAATATAAATTAAAACGCGCCTTATACAATGTTTCCCCCTATACCCTTATACACTATCTACCAATAAGTATTTGGAAACTTTCAATTTTTGACATTTTGTCAAATATTTAAAAATATAATTGTCGGATTCTTCTGAAACTTCAGGATTATGAAGATTATGTCTGACCTCATATTTATCAACATTCATTTGATAAGCAGGACAATTAGGGGGCCGACAAAAAATTAAAGAATAACAGAAATATTTGGGATCACCCTGTACATGAAAATTCACGAAATGATTTATCGCTGCAGAATACAAATATGTGGATACTGCACAACATGTACACTGATTTTTGTAACAATAGCATGTATATTCATGGAGAAAAAGTGATTTTTTTTTTTTTATTCAAAAATTCTGGTATGTTTTTTGTTTATATCATGCAGGGTTTTTGACCAAATTTAAAACAAATTTCAGAAATATTGGCAAAATCTATTAGAAAAAATATAGCGCAATTGGATTATAAATATATTAAATATTTTATGAAATATGAGTAGTTTTATGAAATTTTTTTTATCTGCGCATGCGCGAACGATAAAAACGATTCTTTTACATCATTTAATAGTCAATTCTATGGAGTAACTTATAAAAAAAATCCAATCAAATATCGTGAAAATTCAAAAAGATAGCATTATTATAAGTAAGCTGTTTTTACATTGCTCTCTAAAAACGGCTGAATGATAAGGGATTCTCCACAAATTAACATTTTTTATTAACTGACTTTTAAGAAAAAATTAGTATTTAATGTATACAATATTTAATACAATATTTCTGTTAATAAGTATCTTGACATCTGTGATAGAAAAGAATAAAAGCTCTTTTCCTTTTCTATCACAGGTGTCAAGATACTTATTAGCAGCAATATTGTATTAGATATTGTATTCATTAAATATTACTAATTTTTTCCGAAAAGTCAGTTAATAAAAAATGTCGATTTGTGGAGAATCCCTTATCATTCAGCCGTTTTTAGAGAGCAACGTAAAAACAGCTTACTTATAATAATGATATCTTTTTGAATTTTCACGATATTTGATTGGATTTTTTTATAAGTTACTCCATAGAATTGACTATTAAATGATGTAAAAGAATCGTTTTTATCGTTCGCGCATGCGCAGATAAAAATTATTTCATAAAACTACTCATATTTCATAAAATATTTAGTATATTTATATTCCAATTGCGCTATATTTTTTCTAATAAACTTTGACAATATTTCTGAAATTTGCGTTAAATTTGGTCAAAAATCCTGCATGATATAAACAAAAAACATACCAGAATTTTTGAATAAAAAAAATCACTTTTTCTCCATGAATATACATGCTATCCTTACAAAAATCAGTGTACATGTTGTGCAGTATCCACATATTTGTATTCTGCAGCGATAAATCGTTTCGTGCATTTTCATGTACAGGGTGATCCCAAATATTTCTGTTATTCTTTATTTTTTTGTCGGCCCCCTAATTGCCCTGCTTATCAAATGGATGTTGATAAATATGAGGTCAGACATAATATTCATAATCCTGAAGTTTCAGAAGAATCCGACCAGTATATTTTTAAATAGTTGACGAAATGTCAAAAATTGAAAGTTTCCAAATACTTATTGGTAGATAGTGTACAAGAGAATATTTTTGCGGGCCTCGTAAAAGAATAAGAAATATTCTTTACGCAACAGCTTGTACAGAATGTACACTGTATGGCCAAAGGTGACCTGTCACTTGCGATTTTAGACATTTTGTTAAATATCTAGAAAAATGAGGAATTAGCTTGAAACTCTAAGGGTGTAGACATAATACATATCACACATTTCTGTGAAGATTTTTTCCCGAAACTCTATAGGAGATGGTCAACAAATTAAAAAAGAACGAATATCTTTTGGACAACCCTGTCAAACCTAATGTAGCAAAAGCACTTAAACTATAGATTATGATTAAGTGGTTTATTGTAATATACTGTGTTTATTTTTATGTGGATAGCATGTATACTCGTAGAGAAATTAAGGTTTTTATAAAAGCAGTCCCAAATTTTTCCAAGTTTTTTGCTTATAATTTGTAGAATTCTTAATATAAAATAACGTTTTTTTTAATTTCTGAAAATATGACAAACAATATCGTACACAATATCCTGTCATCAGAATAAAAAAAAATAAAAATTGTATGAAAAATGATCAGGTTTAGAAAATAAGTCTTCATTGCTCATGTGTTAACGTCAAAATATCATTTACATATTGTGTTAGCTAAATGTATAGAGCAACTTCTGTAAAAGTTTGAAAAACATAGCTTGAAAATTCTGAAAGTAAACGTCTATAGAATCAACTCAAAATTCGTTATTCCCAAAATAAAGAAAAAAAATCAGGGGTTTTATCCAAATATAGTAGTTCGTGCCACATTGTGTATTCTATATTGCCATTAATCAATGGCTGTAACGATACAACCCCTCATCTTTTTGCCTCTCTTTTGCTTTTATCATGTTTGGAGAACTTGCTTTATGAATTATTTTCTCCATAAATTTGTATTTTTTTCCACTCATTAAAGAATGGTTCTGTTTTTGTTTACTTTGTGGAAAAAAAGTATTGGGTAAGTACAATTTACTTTTCACTGAAGTAATCTCAAAATGTATGTACTTCATCGTAACTCATCTCTCAAATAATATTTTTTCAAACGATCTCTTTAAAAGTATAACTTTTATGTACTTTTATCCGAAAAAGTAATTTTGATTAAAACTGGCCACTTGGCATATGAAAAGTGAAGTGATCATCCCGGCAGACTGTTGATGACAGCCAAATGCTGTGCTCTTAATAATAATAATCTGAATAATGTTAGGCGAATTATCTTCTGCGATTGCTACATTAAAGTACAATATTGGCCGCTTAGCATATAAAAGGTGAAGCGGGTAGCCCGGAATTGTTAATGACAGTCACATGACTTAGGCTTTTATTATATAGATAATATTTTTTTCCATTGTTTGAAATCACTTTAGTTAGAAAATAGCAAAATTAATGTCTGTAATTCGCTAGTTTTAAAGTTTACAACAAAGAGTTAAAGCAAATTTGTCATAGGTTTTTATAGTTAAAACAACCTACTTAGAGACTTACTTTTCTGGAATGATAACTTCTTCTTCGCAACTCGGACAAAGAGATGTATTTAGTGATTGCCCCAGATTATTTTCGAGCTTCATTTTTGTTAGTTCCAATATTTCTTCTAATTTATCATACTCTTTGTTAACACTCGGCGCTGTAGGAACTCGAATTTTCAATCCTATGTCCACGCCCCTTTTGCGTCCACTTTTTGACTTTTTGATTCCAGGTCCTTGTTTGTAAACTTCTCTGTTCTTCGGGATATATTGAGACGATAAAAGAGTTCTTCGGTTGCGTGTTAAATGCAGCGGCGATACATTAGTTTTGTTCCAGTTTCCTGTTTCAAGCAATTTTTTGTTTTTGTCAACAGTTAGCTCTGCGTGTAGCGGAAGGCTTCGGACTGTGCTGTACATTAATAAGAAGGTTGATAGGAGAAACTAAATACATAAAAAAAGAAAATTAAAAGAATAAGGGATAATTTCACATTTACAAGTCATATTTACAAGACATTTACAGTTGAGGTTCAGAAGTTTTTAATTGTTTTCAGGAAAAACAAAACCGAGAAATCATGCTTCAAATATAGATTATGAGCAGTTTCAGAATAATAGAATAAAGTTTAGTCATTTAACCCTTTCCATAAATACACAATTTTAATTCCAAATTTGCAAACGGCACCAACAATATTTTATAATAAAAGCTTAAATTAGTGAGTTCTTAATTTCTAAAAAAAAATGTCGTTTGTAAATTCCAGTGTATGTCGATAATTTCTCAATCTGTGAACATAATTTGTTCGTGCTGGAAAGGGTTAATACTTAGAATAAGTTTTCAAATTGAACTATTTGAAAAAGCATAACACATTTGAAATCCCAATGAGAAAATTAAGTGTGGCTTGGAAATAAATATACTGCTATAAATATCCTTGTAAAATTACGGGTAGAGGCTAGAGATGAGTTCGGGCTCGTTTTTCGGGGCCCGGGCCCGCCCGAGCCCGACGATTTTAAGACCGAGCCCGCCCGAAGCCCGAAAACTTTTTTGTCACCAGAGCCCGAGCCCGAGCCCGAGCCCTATACCAAAAATATACAAAATAAAATTCTATTGTATTTAAAAATTGTTTCAAAAGTAATATCTCATTTTTAAAAACTTCTTACATAGATATGATTTTTAAATGAAAATTTAAATTCATTCTTATCAAAATTCGTATAAAATAAAAATATACTTCATATGTAAAAGTATTCTCATATTCTTTCCTCCTTTAACAAGCAAATTTGATGGAAACATTTTTGTTTAATGAATAAATGCATGAAATTTGCAGAAATTACTATTTGTAAGCTAGCGAATCGAACAACGTTTTTCAATTTTCTGTAAAAAGTGTACATATTTCATTATAATGGATTATTTTCTCATAACAATCTTCCATGATTGACAGATACCTGAAAATCAACGTAAATTAAAAAAAGTGACATTGTTATTTTAAAGGTCATATGTTTTTATAGAAAAAGAGGAAACACTGATCGATTGCTTTCTGTTGGAATAACATGGTAATAAATTTTACTTACGGAGAAAAGTGACTTCGAGAAGGAACACCATCCTCAGCATTAGCAGAATTCATATTTATGATGACAAATGCATATAATAATCACTAAAGTTATTTTCATAAAAAAACGATTATGTTTCATGCGCAATCGAGTACGAGTATTAAATAAATTTGAAAACCTCCAGCTAATTCTTGTCTACCAAAAACCGAAGAAAATAATATCTTTGTGTTATGTAACTAAATAATAAATAAATAAACGATCCCATTAAAAATTATGTTCTACAAACGAAAAGCCAACAAAGATTAAATTTATTGTTATGTTTGTTATGGGCGCCATATAAATAGATCGTTGGAGGAAGTTCCGCAGATATAAATCTGTAATTATCACAAATTTTCATTTGAAACTGCAATGAAAAACTAAAATAAATAAACAAGCATTCAGTTCTCCCGTCATTTTGATAAAAAAGTAATAAAATGACTTGAAAAGGAATTAGTAAGCAATTTTAAGTGGAAAAAGTTATTTCAATCCTTTCTACACATGAGTAAATAAAATTGTTTGGCTTTAGAAAAAATGAGCCCGGGCCCGCCCGAGCCCGAAGTCTAAAATAAAAATAGAGCCCGAGCCCGTGTCGGGCTCGGGCTTTCGGGCTCGGGCTGAGCCCGTCTCATCTCTATAGAGGCCGGCAGCAGAGATCCAGTCATACCCCGTAAAAGAAAAAAAAATAATGCCCATCATTTTGTGCAAGCTGTAAAACAGGATATAATGCGCTTTAAAACACAATAAAATTTTACTTATTGTTCCATAGCATGTAGCACTTTAGATAATCATCACAAAATCGCTTTTTTGGAGCGTTAAAAATATGTTTCGGCTAAGTGACATTATTGTTTGAAACACGACTGAAATGAAGGGTTACACCCTATGGGAAGAAAATGTATGGGGTCGTACCGTAATTTTGCTAACAGATAGGCTAGAACTGTAAGAATTTGTGGATTGCCCTTAATTTTCTAGATATCTAGACCGCTTATATAGTAAATCAGACTGTTTTTTTTATCAAACAAGACTGTTACCAGCGAAAATTGATGGGCAAACGCTCAAATTACATCTTTTCTGGCGCTCTAATTGCACTAAATTTAAAGTTTTTTTTTTTTCTGAGAGTATACCTCAGTTGAAAATCCCTCTTCAACAATTCCCGCTAATAAGGAATGAATGTATTGAAATTCTTTTGTGCAACCCTGCATATGACATAGAGCTTACTGACAACGAGCATCATGCTAAAGATTTGTTCAATTTAAAAACGCACGTCGAAATTGAAAATGTACTTCCATCAATTATTGCTCAAATACAGTACTGTAACCGATATTTTTTGTGTTTCCCTGTGAAAAAAAATGCTATGAACGTCCTATTCTATGGTAATCATCGTGTAAAATTCAGTGCTTTATAGCAATTTCAATCATTTTAAATAACGTAATGTGATTGTAATTAAAAAACTGTGCAAACAATTTTTCCTTATTGACCATAATATAACGAAATTTTCTGGAGTGCCCCTGTAAAAGAGCTGTTAATTCTATATGCTCCCTATTCAATACCGAAATTGCCATGGTAAATATCAATAACATAAATAAACTGCATGAAAATCCAAGTGCATTTATCTGAGTAAGAGCGTGGACAGGCAGGCGGCCAGACAAACCGAATTCATTAACAGGTTTTAATTTTGTTGGAAAGTGTCAAAAATTATTCATAAAAAGACAATTCATTAACACGTTTTAATTTTGTTGGAAAGTGTAAAAAATTTTTCATAAAAAGACAATGAGAATTTCAAAATGACTTGCAATTAAACTGTTTTTAGTATAGCTCGCACCTTGTATTGAGCCTAGCACATTTTATAGCCATAATAGTTTATAAATCAAAGTTAAAAAGCAGAACAAATTTGTCTGCAAAAAAAGTATTTATTGATTTTTTAAAAAAAGGAAAAAAATAATTGTTCATTACTCCAAATTCTAAAGCATCCTCTATCGGTATTTTTTAAACTTTGACCTTAAAATTTATTTTTAAGAAAATACTGACATAAAGAATAGTTTTTTCGAAAATTGCAAACGATTAGACTGATTTTTCCGGATTTTAAAGTCATTTGAAATTTTGGACCCTAAACTTTAATGATATCTTTCTCCTTCGGAAGATGTTAGCGACCCTTAATTTAATATTGGTTGTCTTGATGTGTACTATCATCCCTTACAGTTTTGCCCAAGAGTTTAGATTCACCCTGTATACGAAATTGGTATTAAAACAAATGTTTAAGAATTAAAATGTAATCTGCCCTTATGTTATGAACACACACTCATGCACAAATTAATTTGATTTTACATTTTGAAATGCCATCAAAATAATGTTATAAATATTTCCCCAAAATTTATAAAAATGTTTATGTCTTAGAAGAAATCTGCGCCTTTTATATTAAATACATTTTTACGCATTTAAAATATGATTAATTACAAAGTTATAATATACAAAGATAACATACAATGTTATCTAAAGCCAACAAGGAGTTATTAGTTCAAAATTAATCTAAAATCTAACGTTTTAATGCTTTTATTTCGTAAAGTTCTATTCCTTAAGGGTTTAAAACCATATTTACCTTCGTTACGTTTCAAAAGAGATAATTTAATGTGAATTTGAAAACGCATAATGGATTTAAAAATAATCACGGCGTAAGTAAATTTACTTTCCTAATTAAAATTTTCTTATTTGCATGACAAATATTGAAAGTGTAATAATTTGAGTTTAACTTTAGCGATAATTGAAAATAATTCCCTGTGCGAAATCAAAGAAATGTTATATAAACTTTTAGAAAATGAAAAAGTTTACGTTTTGGGAATGTTTAAAATCAATTTGTTGTCCAAACTACTTTTATTCATACATCAAAAAATATGTTCTTTAATTTTTGTGATATGTTATACCAGTATAATTATGCTTTAATTAAATTTTATATCCCCTTTCTACGTTTAATTTTATTCAAACTTTAATTAACAAAATAAAAATATTTGCGTTTAATTAAACTTTTGAACTTTCGTTAAAAACTAAATGTACAGTCGTGGGAAAAAAAGCAAACACCCCCTATTAACTCTGCATCAAATTATTGTAGAAGAAAGTTATTAATTCAAATGACTGGAAATACAGTATCTATATTATAAAGGCCAAACGTATTTGTGCGTAACGCATACGTCATTTTGCGAATGGCAACACTCTCCTCCGCGATTTCGGTTTTGCAATTTTTACTACAGAAAATTTTTTAACACTTCTAAACATCGCATATTTTAAATTTTTACACAGTCGTATAGAGAAGAAAATGTACTTTTATGTGCAATTTGTTTGAAAGCTGTATCTTAATTTATTTTAAAGATATTAATTACTTTATAATTTTTAGTACCAATTTTGTAATTGTGGCACAGAATCACACCATTTTTTCTTAAAATTGAAAGCAAAATTGAAATTAAAATGCGCAACACTTTCCCTTCAATTTCGTTTTTGCAATTTTCGGTACTGCAAATTTTACATTTCTAAACATCGTATATTTTTAATTTTTGCATCGTCGTATAGAAAAAGAATGTAACTTTTATATGCAATTTGTTTCAAAGTTGTATCTTAATTAATTTTCGAGAAAATATTTTTTTATAAACATTAGTACCAATTTTGCAATTGTGGCAACAGAATCACTCCATTTTCACTTAAAATTAAAAAAATAAAATAAAATGCGTACACAATTTTAAAAATATCGTCTGTTATAACATCCTGTGAATTTTGGCTTTATTTCGTTTAATAAGCTAGATAATTGAATTTTATAATATTTAGTTAATTTTAGCTTAAAATAATATTTGTCTGAGAGTTAGACTGATCAATATGAGATGTATTTTTTACTGTAACTAATTTTGTAGATTAATTATAAATCAATGAAACAGTTCTTTCTTAAAGACTTTCTTTCGTCGAATTTCGACGGGTTCTTTCTCGTTTAAATAATGTCTATAAAATTTATTCAGGGGGAGGGGACGTCATCTGCACATAAAAACGAATTCTAACTTTTGTTTTTTGACAGTAGCAATGCCCAGTTTGATGCCATAAATGAATTCTATACCCCCTCCAATTAGCCTAAATACAAATTTTCATAAATTCATAAGTAGAATAAGTTTTTCTTTCTTTCTTTTTTTTTTTTTTTTTTTTTTTCAAATTATGTTTTTTTGCACATCATAGAGAGTCATTTAAACCATCATCATGACTTTTTAAAATCATAATTCGAAAATTACTTGTAAGAAAATCTTGAAATCAAGAATTCGTATAAGGGAGGACATTATACATATCTTTATATATAAAAATCTTCTGTGCGTGTGTATGTAATTGAACTCCTCCTAAACGACTGGACCGATTTGGATGAAATTTTGTGTGTGCGTTCCAGTAGATTCGAGAATGGTTTAGATTCACATTTCGTCGAAATTGATTCAGTACTTTTTTAGTAACTAGGCAAAAACTAATAGTTAGTGAATTTTCGCTAATTAAAAGTGCTATATATATTATAAAGAAAGTCAGGATTTCGTATTATTCATAGCACAAAAAAATCTACCGAACCAAAAATCTTGAAAATTTTGGTAAAAATACTTCTTATAACATCGAGTGCCGCTAAAAATGAATTTTCGAAAATTCCACCCCTACGATGAGTAGAAAAAAGAACGAACTTTTAAAAAATTCCTTAAAAATCGGCTTTTGTAATTATTTTTCATCTGATAACGTATTTTAGTGTATTTTTGCATGCTGAATCGAACGGTGCTAAGCAAATGTGTTCAAATCCATTATATCGTGAGATAATTCACATTTTCCTAATTTGGCGAGTCTTCGGCGCAAAAATCTGAAACTTTGAATGCTCATCTTTATATATAAAAATCTTCTGTGCGTGTGTATGTAATTGAACTCCTCCTAAACGACTGGACCGATTTGGATGAAATTTTGTGTGTGCGTTCCAGTAGATTCGAGAATGGTTTAGATTCACATTTCGTCGAAATTGATTCAGTACTTTTTTAGTAACTAGGCAAAAACTAATAGTTAGTGAATTTTTGCTAATTAAAAGTGCTATATATATTAAAGAAAGTCAGGATTTCGTATTATTCATAGCACAAAAAAATCTACCGAACCCAAAATCTTGAAAATTTAGGTAAAAATACCTCTTATAACATCGAGTGCCGCTAAAAATGAATTTTCGAAAATTCCACCCCTACGATGAGTAGAAAAAAGAACGAACTTTTAAAAAATTCCTTAAAAATCGGCTTTTGTAGTTATTTTTCATCTGATAACATATTTTAGTGTATTTTTGCATGCTGAATCGAACGGTACTAAGCAAATTCGTTTAAATCCAGTATATCGTGAGATAATTCACATTTTCCTAATTTGGCGATGTCTTCGGCGCAAAAACCTGAAACTTTGAATGCTCATCTTTATATATAAAAATCTTCTGTGCGTGTGTATGTAATTGAACTCCTCCTAAACGACTGGACCGATTTGGATGAAATTTTGTGTGTGCGTTCCAGTAGATTCGAGAATGGTTTAGATTCACATTTCGTCGAAATCGATTCTGTACTTTTTTAGTAATTAGGCAAAAACTAATAGTTAGTGATTTTTCGCTAATTAAAAGTGTTAAATAAGCTCGATGAATAGAGTGTGGTCGGAATGTCCGAGCGGTCTAAGGCTACGATTTAAGCTCAGCTTCTTGAAAAAAAAAGATCGCGTGTTCGAACCCCACTCCTGACAAACGTGTATGCTTTACAATACTATTTCCTGTATTATAATTTTGATTAACTGACTTCAGAAAATCGTTAACTCTTAACTAAAAATAGAAAAATAAACTTTCCTGTCAAAAATTGTACCAACTTCAAAAAGTGATGAAGAGTATAAAATAATTTCCTTACATAATTGTAATAAGAAATTAAATTAAGAGCGTAGTGTTTATCGTGCGTATTACGATATTTACGTACATTTATTTGATTTTCTGGAGTCGGTGCCAAGGAGCACAACGTCTGTCGGTGACAGGACAACGTCTGTCGGGTCCGCTAGTAAACTTATAAAAATCAATTAGGTGCACTGCATAACTTTTTCGAATTTCAGGAGATTTTAATAAAAATATGAAAACCTAATTTAACATTCTAAATTTTGAATCGTTATAATTCAAAGCCTTTTCAAGTAAATGACTTGAAATTTCTTTACTAGGCATAATTTGAGCAGGAGATTAAAAATATCCGGCCAAAATTGGGTGTTGCCATTGAACATTCAAAGTTTGTCCGGTATTTGATTTGCAGATGTCCCCTAGTAAATTCTACAAACATAATTTTGACTTTGTTTCTAATTATTTGATATGAATAGTTTTCTTCTACTGTAATTAGTTGCAGAATTATAGGAAGGGATGTTTATATTTTTTTCACGATTAAACAAAAATACATTTTGCTTTAGATATCATTTCTGAATTTATATCATTTCTGAGTTTCGAAAAAGATAGATATTAATCGAATTCCTCAAAAATCACGATATAAAACTACTATGTTGGGCCATCATAAAACTTCATTTCATATTAGACCGGGAGGCGGCAGCACAAACAATTGCTTCATCGACTTCATGGTTGAAAATCTAAGATTAATTAAACCTGGATTCACATATTAAAACACAATCGGTCTGCCAATTCAGGTTGAAAACACCTAAAAACCAAATTTTAGGAGTTGACTTGTAGGTTTACCACTGTGCTTTCCTGTACCCAAAAATATGAAAACATGGAGGATTGGGAGCAGGAAAACATAATTGTAAACCTATGAGTCAGCCGATAAAATCGCATTCTTAGGTGTTTTCCACCAAGATACCACTTGGAAGACCTATTGATCTTTAATATGCGAATTAAAGAGATTGCCTAGATTTTTATCCGTGATCTCGATTTGGTTGTTTGTCTGTGCTGCCATCTCCCAGTCTATATGGATGATTCCGAGAATTTTAAGGTGCTTTTATACCTGATTTCAGTAATGTCCGACTAAAAATCGTAATCCATCTCCTCAAAAGAAAGAGGTGGTGATAAACATCCTTAACTTATACTATTATTTTTAACACAATCAAACTGATTGGTAAAGTTATTACTAGTTATGATAACTTTACCAATCAGTTTGATTGTGTTAAAAATAATAGTATATCTACGTATCCATCGTTATATGGAGTTCCATTACCTGCGGTTTATTCTGCGAGCTGTTTCAAATGACAGACCAGATGTTACGACCAATAAGGTTATCTGAGCGAAAAATCCAGCCGGCTATCGCCCAGATAGCTTAACAGGTAAAGCATTGGCCCTTGTAAGCCAAGTATCCGGGTTCGATCCCCGGCCTGGGCAATTTTTCGCTCAGCTGGAAATAATCAATCCTTAACTTATCTCTGACTTTTAGAGAAGTTTTTGGAGTAGTGACCACATGGAAGATACTGCTAAGGAAAAACGTAGTCTTTCGATCCTTCAATTTGGCACACCATTAAATCGAAATTTACACTTTTGCCGATATCCAGGCAGGACAAAGTAATGCTAACAAAAGCTGAAGCTCACTTACAGTAAGGCGTTCGGTGAATCATAATCAAATCACTGATATCATTGGCATATCATTATGTTCATATTTCTAAACGTAATTTTTATAACTCTAGCCCATCAAGAAGTGATCTAAAAATCGGTTACAAAATTATATATTTGCATCAAAAACAAGTGTTTAGTGCAATAAAAGAGTATAAAAAAAAGATTAAAACGAACAAATTGGAAACTGCACGCTCCAAAGAAAGTACAGCCAAGTGGCCAAATTACCTAATTTTAATGTTTATTGTATAGATTTTGGTAGTTTTATTTACTATGGTAAATGCCATTAGTGAAAAAAAATGTATGTTATCATATAAAATGTAATTTTCATTGTCATTTTTTAAGATAATTTTAATCCAAATTGAACCTTAGATAGGTTTTATTGACAAATCATGTTAATTTTACATTTAACTACTTTTTAGTGTTATATTACTAAATTACTGCAGTAAATTGTTCTAAATGAAACGTAAGTTACCATGGAATGACCTTTATCAATGTTTAATGACATAGTAAAATACACAAATATAACTTTAAAACTGATTCAAAACACATAAAAATATATCTAAACATGTGCCCTTTAGAACATGGCGTCACAATGAAAGAAAAATGTTTATCAGGAGTTACCAGATTCATATTTGCAAAGTTCAGTCATTAAAAGATATATAAAAAATAGTTATTTTCTTTACTGTATGTCACGTTTTGTGGATCTTTCTGTAAAATAAGTAGCAAAAATATTTTTATTTATGTAAATTATAACAAACCCTGTATTTATTGTACCATTGGACATGTATCAAGGTATAACATAGTTGAGTGTCCCAAGGTACAAACGACACGTGGTTTAAATAAATTGAAAATTATAGTAAATCTAGAAGCATTATAAGTATTTTCTCATAGCCAAAACATTTAAAAACCTTCTCTTCCATGAAAAAAAAAAAGTTGCAGTTAACTTTTTGTAAAAGTACGTAGTCAAAAAATTAAATTTGAATGGAGGAAAATATTTATTTTGAATTGGTGAATATTTTTATCACCAAATTATTAATTCAATGCTTTTGATGTTGTCTCTTACTAGGTTGAGATCAGTTGGTTATAGGTCACTATTAAACATAAACAAAAGATCATTGTTGCCAATAGTCAATGCAAATTGTCAATGTCTAAAGGTACAAGCGTCCCAAGGTACAACACTCTCCCATACAATACTTCGGATATCGTAGAGTATCCGAAATTTTTTGTGTATCCCTGTAAATACTGTCTGCTTTCTATTATAAATGAAGTAACTTATAGCAAAGCTTAGCAACGTATATCAATTTCATAAAATGTGAAATAGTTTAATATAATTAAAACGCGCTTCAAACAATGTTTCCCTTACACCATTATGTAATGGAATAATTTTGTGTAGCCTTGTAAATAACAAATCTTCTTTGTACCACAGATTGCACAGGATGCATCTTTTAATATATACTTCATAGATGTATATCAATTTTATTGTGTTCGAAAGAGTGTAACTCCATTAAAATGCACTTGAAACTATTTTTTCCCATTGACCGTAATAAAATATTTTTGAATGTCCCTGTAATTAAACTCTGTATCCGATTTTCATAAAATTTGAAATGACTTGGCAAAATTATGCAAAAATTATATATTTTAAGTTTCAAATTATTCAGTTATGTAGTTTTTGTGTTGTTATATGCGGAATGACGGACAGAGAGACGGACGGATTGAATGACGACTATAAGTACTACATATTTACATAATTACGAATGCACTTAAAAACAGACTAACAAAGAATATGGATATATAAACGAAGAGGGTGCCAAATACGCATCTGCATCATTAGACTCACTAAACCCTTCCCAAAATTGTTCTATTCTTGTCCGAGGCATCCGCAAAAATGATTAATTTCGGAGCTTCGCCATTTGTAAAAAAACAAAGAGCAACTTTTCAAAAAGGAAAAAGAAAAAAAAATGGATCCGGACTACAAATAGAATAACTGGCAGGCGCATATGATGAAGAAAGAGGGATATTGAAAAGAATCGTGCAAAAGTCTATTATTAGTTAAAGCACCTTTTATAAAGCGAAACAAGGTCTTTAATGTCATTTTAATGCGATTATCTCTTTTTTTTCTTGTTTCCACCAAGATGTTATTTCTTTCAGTTGTCTAAGTGATATATCCGTAAAATAAACTACCATATATTTTAACATATGAACTGGTGCGCAAAGAAAGAAAAAGATTATATTATTAAAGGTTATATCTTTATTCTAAAAAAAGTAACAAATGCTATCTCTCACCGCGATGTTTACATTACACATTTATTTCACAATTCTAGATAATCTTTTAAATTATTGTTACCAATTCTAATCCAGTGTAAATAAAAATATCTCCTTTCTAGCAACAAAAGTATTAAAAATAAGTAAATAAATATTAAATTCATTAACACGCATTAAAAGTAGTAAATAAGAAAAATTACGTCACATTTAAAATGCAAAAAACAACAACAACAACAATAAAAAAAGGAAACTGCAAAATAGATTAAAAAAAAAATTAGTTGGAGGTGCCAATCCCAAAACTTTCCTCTATCTCCTGCGTATATTTAAATATTAAAAAAATAGTAACCCATGTTAAAGCTTTAATAATTTTAATTCAGTACTGTACCAACTTTGATTTTCATCTTAAATTTCATCAGTCAATTTGTGTAAAAACGAGTTTCCGTCTCTGCCGATGGACAACGGAATAATAGGCAGATTTTTTTCAAAATCAGGGAGGACCTACTTGCCATACTCAAAAATAATCATACACAAAAATTTTAGTTCAGTTCTATGCATAACTTCATACACTTTTTGATGGTAAAATAATGAAAATGGCACAGACATTCGTGATTATAGCACCCCCTTCCAGCGGATTTTTTTCAAATTCAGGACGGACCTACTAGACATAGCCAAACAGTTTCACAAAAAAATTTTCGTTCAATTCTATATATAACTTCATACACTTTTAAGTGGTACGATATTGAAAATAACACAAAAATCGCTATTGCAACACACCCTTCCGTCGTTTTTTTTTTTTTTTTTTTTTTTTTTTTTCCAAATTCAGGGAAGACCAACTAGCTATAACCAAACACTTGCACAAAAAATTTGGATCAATACTATGCATAACTTCATGCACTTTTAGTCGGTTCAGTATTGAAAATGATACAAAAATCGCTATTGCACCGCCCCCTTCCAGCGGAATATTTCAAAATTGAAGGCAGACTTGCTTGCCTTAGCCAAAAACATTCTCAAAAAATTTGGTTCAATTCTATGCATATCTTCATACACTTTTTGATGGTAGAATGGAGACATACGGACACACAGACACACAGGCACACGGACACACATACACACAGACACACGGACATACAGACATTTTGTAAAAACATGTTTTTTGGAATCTCTGACCCCTAAAACGTGTAAATCCGTCGAAAAACGGAAGTCGAAATAAATTTCGATTACAATACTTCCTTCTATTGAAGATAGAAGAAAGTACAAATATATGTATACCAAGATATTTATTTCATATTTTGAGATGATTTTAGGTAGATTTCGTATGAAATACTACCTATTGCAGTCGGTCCAATGTTGGAATTTCTGAAAATTTTTTGCAGATCTACGCCGATCGTGATTTCTAGACCCCAAAACTATCATTAGTAAAAAAGTTTATATATATATATCTCACTTAGTTATGGACACGATAACTTCTATAGTTCTGCTCCAATCTCTTCCAAACTGATACATAAAATCTCGGCTAAGTTCGTTAATGGGCAAAATCGGTCTAAGGGGGTGGAAATAGGGAGGGTTTTTGTGAAAACCGAAAAAACGCCATAACTTCTTAATTAAAATAGATATAGACTCGGTTTAAAGTTTATATTACTTCTTAAAAATGGGCCAAAAGTTTATGCGTGACAGATTTTTAATAAATTTAGAAATGGGCTCAAGGGGCGAAAAAAAAAAGGGTTTTTGGGAGAAAAAAATTCATAACTTCGTCAATTCTCAAGATATTAAGTCCAACTAATTTTTTTTATAAATGTTCTTAAAATTATCTAAAACTTTTGCATTTACAAGTTTTTGATAGGACCAACTTTTACCGATGAAAAAAAAATTAAAAACGAAAAGAAAAAGGGGGCTGAAAAAAGAAAAAAATCCATAACTCCGTCAATTTTTAAGCTATCAAATCTAATTAAATTTACTTTACATCTTCTCAATAATATCTCCAACTTTTATATTGTCAAGTTTTTCATAGGACCAATTTGTATAGCAAAAATAAATTAAACAAAAATAGCAGTATCAGAAAAAACCTCAGATCCAAACTGCTTATATTCTGACTCATTTTTAAATTCATTTTTGACTTTAAACGCACCCAAATGGCAGATCCTCTTATTTAAGAACTATATAATGTGACGCATTGGTCAGTTTTTTGATAAAGACAGAATATATTTCAAGAAAGGTTGCTAAAAAAGGTATTTTGAACAGAATTTCCCGAAGTGATCGTGATTGAGGACGTATTCAAATAACAAATTGCGTTTTTTCTGACTCATTTTTAAATCCATTTTTGCTATCAAACGCATCCAGCTTATAATTCCTCTTATTTAGAAACTATATAATGTGACGCATTGGTCAGTTTTTTGATAAAGTCAGAATATATTTCAAAAAAGGCTTCCAAAAAGAGTATTTTGAACAGAATTTCCCGAAATAGTCGTGATTGAAAATTTGAGGAAGTATTCAAACAACAAATTGCGTTTTTTCTGACCTATTTTTAAATTCAGTTTTGCTCTCAAACGCATCCAATTGACAGAGTCTCTTATTTAGGAGATGTATAATGTGCCGTATTGATCAATTTTTTGATAAAGGCTGAACATATTTTTTAAAATGCAGTCAAAATGGGCACTTCGCACAAAATTTCTCAAAGTGATCATGATTAAGAATATAGGTTGTATTCAAATAACAAATTGCGTTTTTTCTGACTCATTTTTAAATCCATTTTTCTTTCAAACGCATTCAATTGACAGTTTTTTGTTATTTACGAACTATATAATGTACCGTATTAGTCGATTTTTTAATAAAATAAGAATATATTTCAAAATATGTAGTAAAAATGGGCATTTGAGCCGAATTTAGCTTAAGATGTTTCTTATAAAACAAGTTCTTAGAGAGAAATGAAATTATAAATTTTTCAAAAGAGGCCAAATAAAGTTGTTAAAATAGGTTTATCTGTAATGAAATTTTATTTTTTGTTGTTGAAATGAGCAGTCTTCGAAATCTACCTCCGCCTATAGGCTAAGCCGACAGGGATTTTTTTAACTACCATTGTGAATTCTAAGACAGTGAAAATAATATATTCTTTCTATAACAACAAAATTATTTTTTCGTGAATATTAAAGAGAGAAAAAACACAATAGATTTAAAATAATACATTTACAATTTTCTTATAGAGTTTAAAAAAAAAACCCAGAAGACAATGCTTTTGTTTACTTAGATCGTTTTATATTGGCTTTTTTCAAATGTTTAACTGATCTTATTTAACGAAACGTGAAAACAGCCAGTAGATATCTAAAAGCAGGTGATCAAACAATGCTGTACAATATATTTATATATATGCTATGCAATGCTATACTATATTTTTCCTTGTTATATGTGTATAGACGGACGGACGGATCGCACGTTGATTATAAGTGCTACATATTTATATAATTATGAACACACACACCTAAAAATACTGTAAACCTACACGAGGCTTTCTCCCCACAATCTTTGTTATTTGCAAATACAGTTTTCATTAATCTTAATTTAATATTAAAAAAAAAATTATACATTGTGTTTCATTGTATGTAAGAATCTTTCGAAAAATACTTCATTCATCGGTGTGCCTTTAGCATGTGCAGCTAATAAAGGATCTTAATTACAGAAAAAATACATATGAAGGTTTTTACCTATATTATGCAATCTGGGTTTATCTTCTTGTTATTATAATGTTATACATGCTTGTTTGATTTGGCGCTAAATCTTTGTCGCTTGGCTATTTATCGACAACGATCGCTATAACCAAAAGCACCAAACATTTTTTATATTTCTAGCATATGAATGAAAAATAGATTAAAAAATTTCATCTTTTCGTATATGAAACAAATTAACTAAAAGAGTGTAAGAAAAATCAAGTCGGAAATTGTACGTCAAACGTGTCAAATGAGGTTAGTTCGTACTATAAATAATTTTTTTAAATATTCAGATTTTGGTGCAATAGCTGTTGCACTCTTATACGAAAATACATGGATACAATATTTATTACGATTATCTATATTCAATTAAGTACAATGGAAATCATAGAATTCCATCTTAAATAGGGCGTCAGCACCATAGCACCTTATAATCATAACTTATTATGGGGGTATCATTGAATTAATTACGTAATGACAGGATTTGATAGAATGAAGGAAATTTATTAATATCTTTTTAAGTTTTAATCCAGTTTCCATAAAATTTGAAATAATTCAGCAAAACTTTGCGCTGGGTATAATACATTAAAACTCAAACCACTTGACTGTGTAGTTATTGCGCTGTTTTGCGTAGTTAGACGGACAGACCAGATGAAGAATACGGGTGCATGGTGTTCATTTAATTACGAACGCACCTAAAAATAAACACTAAAATTTAGAACATTTAAACCTTGTTGGTTCGAATATTTGAATCACAACCAAAATACTCTACATTATGACAGGGGTCTAATAATGGAAAATATGTACAGCTCGAGGACTGATATTCTTGTCATTTCAAACTAACCCTAAAAAATGTTGGACTCCATTCTAGAATCTGAATACTTTTTTTTTCTCCCTTTCAACCCTTTTCTTTCGACGACTTCTTTGAAATTCATTTTTATGGCGGCACATATTGCCGCATAGAAAAAAAAAAAAAATGGTTTCTTTTCGAGTTCTCAAATAATACCCAGTGTCGTCGGCATTTAGCCAATATTTTTCATTTTCAAAGACACTCTAAGTTGTTTTCTTTTTATGTTCCATTCTCTTTACGTTTTTCGTTTTGACTTGTGCTTTGTTTAAACCAAAATAACCGGGTATACACAACGGCTTCAGTTCATTCATTCATCCATTGAGACAATTTTGCATTTTTTCTCCTTTCATACTTGACATTAAATGATTCAGAAAATAACCCGTTTCGAATCATTGTGTACTGAGTCAGAGGTGCGCTGGTTGATCTGAAAGTCAGGAACAACTTTAAACTGGTCGTTGGGGGCCACCGTAATATTTATTCTTCATGGATATGCATTAGGGTGGGTCGAAAAAATCGAATTTTTTCAAATCAACTATTAATAAGACGGAAAAGTTGCCTTTTGTAATTATAAGGATAACGCAAAAAGAATTTTTGAAATCGGATAATATCTTTAGGTCGCGCATCGCACTTGAAGTACGGAAAAATTGACCAAAAATGACATTTTTTGAAATTAATGATGAAAATTAAAAAAAATTGAACTTACTTCTCTTATTGCGGAAAAGTTTCCTTTTATATTTTTAAAAGATAACGCAATTTTTTTTTTTTTTTTTTGAAATCGATTAATACCTTTATGCCGCCCATCGCACTTGAAGTTCGGAAAATTTGATCAAAAATTACATTTTTTGGAATTAATGATGAAAAATTTAGAAATTTCGAATTTTCTTGTAATAGTACTCTAAAATCACCTTTTACAATTAAAAAATATTTTTTTTGCTTTTTAAGTGCGTTCGTAATTATGTAAATACGTAGCACCTATAGTGATCGTTCAGTCCGTCCGTCCGTCTGTCTGTCTGTCCGCATATAACAACGCAAAAACTACCCAACCGAATCGTTTGAAATTTAAAATACAAAATTATTACATAATTTTGTCGAGTCATTTCAAATTTTATGAAAATCGGATGCATAGATCAATTACAGGGACAATAAAAAATATTCCATTACATTACGGTCAATGGGGAAAAAAGTTTCAAATGCATTTTAATCGTTTGAAATTTAAAATAGATAATTATTACATAATTTTGTCGAATTATTTCAAATTTTTTGATAATCGGGTGTATAGATGAATTACAGGGGCAATCAAAAGTATTCAATTACATTATGGTCAATGGGGAAAAAGTTTCAAATGTATTTTATGCGTTTGAAATTTAAAGTACATAACTATTACATAATTTTGTCGAGTTATTTCAAATTTTATGAAAATCGGATGCTTAGATCAATTACAGGGATAATCTAAAGTATTCCGTTACATTACGGTCGATGGGGAAAAATGTTTCAAATGCATTTTAATGGTGTTATACTCATTCGAACTTCATAAAATTTGTATGCAACTATAGTATAATATACATTTTACATAATTTGTGGTACAAAGAACATTTGTTATTGATTTACAAGGCCACACAAAAGTATTCCATTAAATAATGGTATAGGGAGAATATTGTTTGATGAGCGATTTAATTGTTATTCACTATTTACAATTTTATGAGATTGATATATGAGAGTGATATTTTTAAAACTTCGTTATCGTATGAACGCACCTCATTTGCTACGCTTCGTGTGCAATTTACAACTTGTTTAAATCTGTTAATGCTTTTAAGTCGCGCATCGTACCTGATATTTGAAAAATATGATCAAAATTGTCATATGTTGATGAGAAAAGCAACTTATAAACTCATCTTTTCCTATCCCATTTGATCAGTGTGTAGATGGGCTGTGAACGCATGTTATTTTCAGTCTTCTCATGTGATTACCACAAACAGTAATGTTTCATTTGTAGGTATGTTTCCATTGAATGGTAAAACATTTCGATTTCTTTTCTTGCTTATTTTCTTTGAATTTATCGAAATTATTTAGAGATTTTGATAAACGTTAGCTTTTTTACTCTTCGTTCAAATATTAGTATGTATAATAAGCTAATTCAGCTGTGGCAAACGTATCAAAATAATTTGCGGATTTGAGCTTTCGAATTTTCAACACTTTCCAACAAAGTTGAAAAGTGTTTATGCATTCGGTTTGTCTGGTGGCCGGATGGCCGTCTGTCCCCGTTCTAACTCTCGTAAATATACTCGGATTGCTCTGAAATTTTTATATGTTATTGATGTTTACCCTAGCACGAACCCTATTGAAAATGAAGTTTCTACTACGATTAATTTATTTACAGGTAGATAGTCAAAAGTTTTCCGATACATTACGGCCAATGAAAAAAAATCGTTTCAAATGAATTTTAAAGGTGTTACACCCTGTTAAACTTATTCAAATTTACATGGATTCACAAAGTGCACTCAAATACGCATTCTGTAAAATATGCTGAAAAATAATACTTATTATTCATTTACATGGTCACTCAAAAGAATTCCATTACACAATAATAAAGGAGGGAATTGTTAGCGACACATTTTAGTGGTGTTAAACGATTTCAAGTATTATAAAATTGATATACGTCGCTGAGACTTAATATTTAAGGCATAATATAAAGTGGATAACTTTTACAGGGACACACAAAGTATTTCAAACCTTATATTTTTATCCGAAATACTGTGTATTATCGATGATAGCTGATGGATGGTTGAAATTCATTTTCAATTATGATATGCGCTTTTAAGTTTTACAAAATGTTTGCAAATTATATGGTGCAATAAATGTTACAGTTGATATACAGGGTTACACAAAAGAGCTCATAAAGGTTACTGAATCTGAGAGTAATTAACTTAAAGGTAGTAGTAATGCATTTTTACGTTGAACTGCTTTTAGTTTACTAAGAAATGTTTGTAGAATATAGATGAAATGATATACAGGGTCACGCAAAGTATTAGCTACATGGTCACCCATATGTGATAATTTCTAGAAGTGTGATTTAAGTAGCTTTCAGAATGTGTTTGTTTGAACTAAATTTTAACAAAATACTGCCGTGTAGTAAAGATACTGAATAAATTACAGGGCTGAACAAAAGTATTGAAGTATTTTCCATCTATTAGAATAAAATGCTGGAAGAGATATTTCAGCCAGTTAGGCATTTTCTTGCTAAACTAAATTTTCCCCTTATATTGTATATATATATATATATATCAACCGACGGATCAAATACAGGGCTGTTCAAAAGTATTTCAAAACATATTTGGCTATATGGACATCAGTAGCATCTTATTTCCATAAATAACAAAGTTTTGTTAACGATTTCAGGAAGCGTTGGAAAGTGTTTCATAATCTTTGCTTAACGCATGATTTTTCTTACTTGTTTCGTTAGAAAGGGGTGAAGCAATTTTGACATCAGTATTCTCAATTTTAACATTAATTTAAGAAAAACTAGCTTTTGAGTTGATATAACTTTGGTTTGTAACAAGTTTATTAGCTTTCTCTTTTCTGTCGTTCCTTTTTCTGATCTTAACCTTTACTTTGAGATCAATGTTGACAATTTTACCTATCCTAGTGCTTCTTTGGTCGTAGATAAACTTTTGTCCAATTTGTAGAAGCTTTCTCTCCTTATCACAGTTAAAGTTTATCTAGTGAAACACAAGTGCCTTTTAGATTCACGGTGCATTTGTATGACGCCGCATCAAAAATCTTTAATGATTCAGTTTTGGATCCTGTAATTCCTGTTAAAACTCAATTTATTCTTATCTCGCTTAAATGATTTCCTAATTTTACAGTACTCTTCATGATAGTATTTTATCAATTGCATGATTCTGGCCTTAGACTCTGTTGTTACTGAAGACTTTTCATAAATGTATTTGATTTTTTCACTACTATTTCTGTGACATCAGAAAAAACAAGCTGACTTTTTCGATTGTGAAGCAATTTGCAAATTATATCTTATTTCAAAACAGCAGCGCAGAACATCTTCATGTGAAGGCAGTTGATTCCTGTTAAAGTCTTTTGAGAGCCAAATATTGGGCGATCCAAATCTTGCCTTGTAATTAACTTAGGTTTATCACTATATACATACGTACTATATTTGAAAAAAGAGAAAAAAAAATAAAAAAATAAAAAGAATACTGCCCAGTTAAACTGATGGCATTGAGCTCACAGGCTACAAATACTAATTGCACATTAAAGCCTTATATTTTCAAGGGTTAATTCCGTTCGAAAAAAAAATTAAGAAGGGGAAACAGCTCTCCCCTTTCCTCTTTTTTTTATACTTAATCATTGAACCTCCTATACTATCAAAGACATGCTTTATCATATAAAAAATCTATATCCAAAATTCAGAGCAAATTAGATAATTCTTAATAAAAACCCATTTAGCTTTTATATAATTTAAAAAGAGTTATCCCCCTCTTTTATACTTAACCATTAAACTTCCAAAACTATTCAGAGATTTGAACGAAATCTGACAATTCTGCTTGAAAAACCCATTTATATGAATTAAGGGGGGGGGGCATTAGAACCCCTGTTCCCCTTATTTATACTTATTCAATGAACACCTAATAACAGTCACGGAATCGCCTCATCAGAATGATCCTAATCTAAATTTTGAACGAAAATTAATTCTGCATGATAATCCCATTTATATCAACTAACGGGGGGGGGGCATTAGAGCCCCTGTTCCCCCTATTTATACTTATTCAATGAACACCTAATAACAGTCACGGAATCGCCTCATCAGAATGATCCTAATCTAAATTTTGAACGAAAACTTAATTCTGCATGAAAATCCCATTTATATCAACTAACGGGGGGGGGCATTAGAACCCCTGTTCCCCCTATTTATACTTATTCAATGAACAACTAATAACAGTCACTGAATCGCCTCATCAGAATGATCCTAATCTAAATTTTGAACGAAAACTTAATTCTGCATGAAAATCCCATTTATATCAACTAACGGGGGGGGGGGGCATTAGAACCCCTGTTCCCCCTATTCATACTTATTCAATGAACACCTAATAACAGTCACGGAATCGCCTCATCAGAATGATCCTAATCTAATTTTTGAAAACTTAATTCTGCATGAAAATCCCATTTATATCAACTAACGGGGGGGGGGGCATTAGAACCCCTGTTCCCCCTATTTATACTTAATCAATGAACACCTAATAACAGTCACGGAATCGCCTCATCAGAATGATCCTAATCTAAATTTTGAAAACTTAATTCTGCATGAAAATCCCATCTATATCAACTAACGGGGGGCATGAGCCCCCCGTTCCCCCTCTTATACATATCGAATGAACTCCAAAAACTAATCAGGGAAGCGCCTTGTCAGGATATACCTACATACAAAATTTCAAGTGGATCGGATATTTTTATCATGAGTTATCGCGTTACGTACATACGAACATACATACAGAACGGACGGGCACATAAGCTCTCAGGCTATGATAGCCTGTGAGCTAAAAAGTATATCAAAATCGCTCAATAATTTCGATAAATTCAAAGAAGATAAGCAAGAAAAGAAATCGAAATGCTTTATCATTCAGTGGAAACATACCTACAAATGAAACATACCTACAAACAAACATAACTGTTTGTGGTAATCACGTGACAAGACTGAAAACCACTTGCGTTCACAGCCCATCAGCGCACTGAGCAAGTGAAATCGGAAAAGATCGGTTTATCAGTCGTTTTTGTAATCAGCATATATCAATTTTGATCATATTTTTCATATTTCAGGCGACTTAAAAGCATTAACAAATTAAAAAATATATATATTTTTTAATTATAAAAGGTGTTTTTCGAGTACTATTACAAGCAAGTTCGAAATTTCTTTAATTTTCATCATTCCAAAAAATGTCATTTTTGATCAAATTTTCCGAACTTCAAGTGCGATGGGCGGCATAAAGATATTAATCGATTTCAAAAAAAATTTTTGCATTATCTTTTATGTTATAAAAGGAAATTTTTCCGCAGTATTAGAAGTAGGTTCGAATTTTTTTAATTTTCATCATTAATTTCAAAAAATGTCATTTTTGGTCAATTTTTCTGAACTTCAAGTGCGATGCGCGACCTAAAAATATTAACCGATTTCAAAAATTCTTTTTGCGTTATCTTTCAAATTACAAAAGGCAACTTTTCCGCACTATTAATAGTTGATTTGAAAAAATTTCAATTTTTTTTGACCCACCCTAATATGCATATGTTACATACGTTACGAGATACATATGAAAACAAAACATGTCTATATTCTTTATAAAATGCATTGGAATTCCAAAACACAATTTAAAGTATATTTAAGTATTTTTAATACATAGACATGGTCTTTTAATGAATTGCTGATGCACCAATTTCGACAAATTATATAAACGCCAAACTATTCAAGTAGTACTGAATTGCGCAAAAGAAACATCCTTATAACTCTAAAAATATTAATCATATTCACTAATAGTTTATTGCTTCGGATTAAGCGTCTTATTTCCAATTAAAATATATCTTTGAATTGAAATTTGAATAAAATATAGGGTCACGAAAAATCAAAGAATGAAGAAAACAGGATTAGAAATATCTCGACAACTAATAATCCTGTCAACTTCGTTGTTGATGCAAAATTTGTGCTATTTTATTGCCGTTTACGTCCATACCTTAAAATAAAAAAAAAATTCGGAAATTTTTATGCATCTTTCACCAGAACGAATTTTTTGAGAGTCCGAAAAAAATAGTTCCGAATAATCGAGGTTACTGATATTAAATTGATTCCGTCCCATTCCTACATATTAAGCATATACAAAATTTCAAGTCTCTATCTCAATTTGTTCGGGAGATAGAGCTGTTACAGACAAACAGACAGACACACAGACGGACGAACGGCAATTTTTTTTTCTAAAAATCTGTTTTTCGGAATCTTCAGTATCTAAAACGTGTAAATCCGTCAAAAAATTTTTTTTTGATTTTCAAAACGATTGCAAGACTTACCCTACACTACGTATGATGGGCAAGTAAAATTAACAGAAATAGCTTTAAAAACAATCCGCAGATGAGTAAAGATAAAAAGATGCCGTTTGTGCATCAAACGATGAAAAATTAGCAGAATTGGCAATTACCAGGAAACTATCCCATAGTGTAAAATGGAAAAAAATCTAAGTAAGCAACAATCGAAAGAGTATGCTGAAATACATTTGTTCATATGAAAATTATTTGCCTTCGTCTCTGCATTATACAGTTATACAGGGTTAACACAAATGAATGACTGGATTTCGAAAATTTATATTTTCAAAACTATGATATATCACATTTTATAATAAGTGAAAATAAAAAGGACCATTCCAAGTTTTTTTCTTTAGATAACAAATGTTCTTTCTGCCTATATTCTAGAAACCATATTTTAGAAATTGATTCGGTTTTACCATTGTTTTTCCCTGCACCAAAAGGTATGAAAATATGGTATGAAGAAATTGAAGCAGGAAAACGCAATGGTAAACCTACTAGCCAACTATTAACAAGTTGGAAATTGCACATGAACGTAGCAAATGAGGTGCGTTCGTACGATAACGAAGTTTTAAAAATATTCAGATCTTGCTGATATAGTAGAGCGTACTTCGGATACAGTATAGTAGTCGAAATCCTTGTGTTTCTGCAAATATGCAGAAAGTAATTTTTATTATACCTCAGAAACGTATATCTTATTCATAAAATGTGAAATAGTTGAATATAATTAAAACACGCCCCAAACAATGTTTCCCCGTATAGCATTATGTAGTGGAATACTTTTGTGTGGCCCTGTAATTTAATAATAAAAATTCTTTGCATCACAGATTGTACAGAATGAATATTTTAGTATATATTTCATAGATTCATGCCAATTCTATTATGTTCGAATGAAGGTAACATCATAAAAATGCATTTGAATCTTTTTTTCTCATTGACCGTAATGTAATGGAATATCTTTGATTGTCCCTGTAAATGATCTACCGACTTTCATAACATTTGAAATGACTCGATAAAATTACGTAATAATTATATGTTTTAAATTTCAAACGATTAAAATGCATTTGAAATTTTTTTCCCCATTGACCGTAATGTAACGGAATCCTTTTGATTGTCCCTGTAATTGATTTATGCATACGATTTTCATAACATTTGAAATGACTCGACAAAATTACGCAATAATTATATGTTATGTTTTAAATCTCAAACGATTAAAATGCATTTGAAACTTTTTCCCATTGACCGTAATGTAACGGAATCCTTTTGATTGTCCCTGTAATTGATCTATCCATCCGATTTTCATAAAATTTGAAATGACTCGACAAAATTATGTTATAATTATGTATTTTAAATTTCAAACGATTCGGTTGGGTAGTTTTTGCGTTGTTATATGCGGACGGACAGACAGAAGGACAGACAGACAGACAGACGGACAGACAGACAGACAGACGGACAGACGGACGGACTGAGCGACAACAATAGGTGCTACGTATTTACATAATTACGAACGCACCTAAAAATGAGTTTCCAGGTATTTTCCACCAAGTTATGACTTGCTAAACCGAATGCGTTTCAATATACGAATCGAGTTGTAACTAATTCTGGAATTTCAACCGTGAACTCGATGAAGTGATTTTCTGTACTGCAACCTCCCGATTTATCGGTTATGTATTCAAAATCTGGATTCAATAATTTTAAATTTGAATAAATTCAAGTGTCTCTGATAATTTACCCAAAGAACTTTTAACCCGAGAGGACACGCGCAGGGCCTAAAAGATCTGGAGTGCGTATGGTTTTTTACAATTGCAACCACTAATTTTTTTAAAGTAAATCTTATTTTTTTGCAGTCAACTTATCTTCTTCTAGTCAACTTATTTTATCGCAAAATTTGTAAGAATTGTCTCCGTCTAAATAAACCGACTGTTTTAATTTGATTTTATTGGTGACAAAGTTAAAACCATTTATACCCCGGATAAGCGCGCGTTTTCCCGGGTTAATTAATAAGATTGGAAGCTACTACTGCTTTACCATGAAATACTTCGCTCGCTAGCTGGCGGTGAGCATTCATTTCATTAATCGCTAGATATTTTAATTTGCAAATTGTTTAAAACTTTATATCTCGATAACGAAGAGACGAGAGATAATAATTTATGCATCTAAAAACTTGCTTCAGGGTGCCCTTTTGATTGCTATTTATTTACATTTTTTTTCATTACTAGGGGGGCCCCGCCCCCCTGCTCGCTATGCTCGCCAACCCCCTGCGTAATCGCTTCGCGATTCCAAATTATTGGCTACCCCTGCTTGCTGCGCTCGCCAATATCCCATAATATGGATAAGCAGTTGCAGACCTTTCAAATGATGTGTCACATGACTGGTGTTGTAAAGAAATTAAAAATGTGTCCCCCCTGGGGGGCAGAGTGGGAGGCGACACAAAAGACATCCATAATATGAATAAGAAGCTGCAGACCTCTAAAATGATGTCACACGACTGGTGTTGTAAATAAATTAAAAATGTACCTCCCTGGGGGGCAGAGTGGGGGTGACGCACAAGACATCCATAAAATGAATAAACAGTTGCAGACCTTTCAAATGATGTGTCACACAATTGGTGTTGTAAAGAAATTACAAAATGCGCCCCCTCTGAGGGCAGAGGGGGGGTTACACACAACACATCCATAATATGAATAAACAGTTGCAGACCTTTCAAATGATGTGTCACACAACTGGTGTCGTAAAGAAATTAAAAATGTGACCCCCCCCCTGGGGAGAGCAGAGTGTGGGGGTGACACACAAGACATCCATAATATGAATAAGCAGTTGCAGACCTTTCAAATCTTGTGTAACAAGACTGGTGTTGTAAAGAAATTAAAAATGTGTCCCCCCTGGGGAGCAGAATGGGGATAACACACAAGACATCCTTTAAATGAATAAGCAGTTGCAAACCTCTCAAATGATGTATCAAACGACTGATGTTGTAAAGAAATTAAAAATTTGGCGAAATATTACAGTTATCGCCAAGTTGGCGTCACTTTTGACAACTAATTTTGGTCGCCAAATTTGGCGATATATCGCCAAGTTGGCGACAAACTTGGCGATTGTTGGCGATGGTAACCTTTCCTCTCTTTATGGTAACCCATATGGCGATGCATAGACGGAGCCCTTTCCTGATTGGTCTATTGGACTCATGGAAGGAGTGGACAACCCGGATTCGTTAGTTCCGGAAATCTTCCACATCAGCATCATTCCAGGAGTCATTCCTTTTAAGGCTAGTTTTTTTTTACTATAGAAGGATTACACTAATGAGGTAGTTTCCTGGTTAGGGACTGTGCATATTGCATATACAGCGAAATTTCCATTTAACGAAGTCTCATAGTTACACTTTAAAGCTTCGTTATAATGATAATTCATTTAATACTAGCAAAAGCCATGCTTTGTTTGGATTCGCGAAGCATTATTTTATAAAGCATATATTTGAAAGTAACAATATTTTTAATATTATTTTTGCATCTTTATTAAACAAAAACGTTATTTTATGTTTTGGCGCATTTTAATTCTACAAATGTAAGTTCAGCCAAATAACTATCAATTTCCTAAGAATTTTTTATTTATGATGTAAGACTGGCATTAAAAAATATTTTCGAAGCAAACTTTTACAAAAGATTTTTAAATTTTCAACTAAAAATTCTTTTAAAGATTTTTTTACAATTTCTAGTAGCCACTGGTGTTTTTTAAAGTTGTTTGAAATAGGCATGTTTCCAATCTTTGTAATTAACATCAAATAATCTATGATAGCTATTTTAGAATAATATATTTGAAGAGAGCTTGAAGAAAGTTATACTTCTTCAAAATCCTATTTTCTGGAAAAACATTTGAAATCTGTTCTCGTCGATACTATGAATTTTTAACTGTAAAACTTTTTATTCTAATTTCTTCGTTTTTATACATGTTAGTGCATGAGAATTTTTGATATTGTAGAATTTTTCGTAAGGAAAATTTCTATTGAATGCTTAATTTTGAAGGATTTTCACTCTTGACAACGTTACGTACGTTTTTAAGCCAACTGGTGCCTGTATATCCTCAATATCTACAATTGCTTCATCTAATGTTAAACCTTGGGATTTATGAATTGTAACAGCAAAAGCTAACTGCAGAAGAAACTCTTTCCTTGAGCAATTTATGCTTCCATTTTTCCAGAATTCAATTATTGGGGGAATTGGTACGCACCAATTCTTATAAATTAAATTACTGTAGTATTCAAATTTATCCATGATTATTCGCGATATCTGGTCTGGTGGCTTGTGATTTTCTTTAATACGTGCAACAAAGTCTAAAGTCGCGTTCACTAAACACTTCTCGGTCCACAAATAAGAACGTAACATTACTTTCGATACAAATGATAAAGTAAGAAATGGTTGAAGTCCATTTGTCATTTCTGAATCGGGCAACTTTTCCTTTAGTACATTTATAAAGAGCTTGAATCGAGGCAACACGTTCACGCAATTCTTTTAATTTTTCATTTATATAACAAATTTAACTAGGACTTCCCTCAGAGGGATTAGTCTGAGCGATATTGCTGAGAATACACATTTAATAAGTAAAGAAATGAGATGTTACATTTAATTGGTCATTCATTGTGATAAAATATAATGATGAAAATAAGCATATGAATCGTAGAACTACAAAATCTTGTTGCATATACTATTTTTATAAAAGAAAAGCAAACCATGCATGGATATAAAATTGGAAATATGCAAAATGTTAAAAGTAATACAGAAAATAAACTACCAAATTTTCCTATATTGGAAATATAGCTCTTTGAAATGATGTCATGAACATAAACAGAAGCTTCGCACCGATTTGAGAAACTATAAATAACATAAACTATTATGTTTGAAGAGAAATGGAGTGTATTTTATATGGTGTGAAATCCGTCCGAATAGTTTATAATGTTGAATATCTGTTTTCCACGGATGCAATGAGGTTGTCGATAAGAGTTAAGGAATCCTTTTTTAAAAATTTGTCCTAAACGAGCACTTACATCTTATAAGTTACTGTGATGCCAAAGTTATAGTTTCTGAACCCAACAGTATCCTAGAAATTGCAATATTCTCAATAAATTGGGTTTAAAACTTTTTCTAGAAAAAAAGTGTTTAATATGTGAAATTAAATTGTCGAATGTTTTAGAAATCATTCATAACGAGAATATTATATCTTAAAAGTTGCCACCAAAAAAAAAAAGATTTTAAATTTTTAGTCATATCAACATCAAATAATTCTCAATTTTAGAACTTTTTTTGCTCGTGCATTGATGGTGATTATTGTTCCTACGCAAAATATAGTATATTTTGCAGCAAAGATGGTTACCAAAATTTTTTGCCCACATTATTTTTTAAATCGGCTAGATACTCATAAGGCTAACGAAAAACACACAAACGTTAATGCTTTATAGCATAGAAATACAGAATCAAAAGCTATTTATCTCCTATTATATACACGACATAAATTATCTAATTAGTGCTAGCAGATGAATTTTTAAATATACATAGATAGATATAATGCTTCATTTTCCTTTTATTAGTATTTCTTAGTATTCATTTTTCATTTATTTGTATTATTCAGTAAAAAACTCACTTTCTTAAGCCCGAATTACGTCAAACTTTTTATAAAAGCGTCTAAGTCCATATAACAGCGAAGTATTGTGAAGAGTATTAAATACAAGGTAGTAAGACACTTAGCCAAACGCAGGTAATAAATCGCCAAATATTGTCCTTTTCGCCCTCTCTTGAAATGCTTTTTTTTTTTTTGTATATTTAAAAAACACGATTTTGAGTCATCTTATTTAAAATTCAAATAAATAAATGAGAGGAAGCAATAATGGCATAAGTCAAAACATTCATAACTCAACATCAAGGAATTGTATCGTAGTTACACATGTGGAAAAAAGCTGCTTTCGGCCAAAAAACGTTGTCTTCACTAAATTTGAATCTGATTAAAAAAAGTACCGTGATTAATTAAAATGTTATAGGCAGAGCTGCCAAGTCTCCGGCATTTTGGGTACCGGTATTTTAATACAGAAAATGTTTTATTAAATTGGAACATTCTGCGGATTAAAAAAATAACTTTTCCTATAAGAAAATTCTGCTATGCAATAAGCGAGGGTTTGGCATCTCTATATAGGAATATTTCATAATCTACTTTTTAACCTTAAAAAAAGCAACGACCATTTTTCGGGTACAAAAAGTATTGCTAATTGTTCCATTTTGCATACACGGTATTGATTGTAATATTGATACATCTATTTATTTATTTATTTTAATAAAATTCTTTGTATTTAGAAGAATTTTTATTTAAATAGGAAATCCAGATGTCGCTGTTAATAAAGAAGTAAGTTACGAAAAAGGGTACAAAACGAGTAGACACATACTATCAAATATGGAAAAACGACAAATCCCAAAAGGACGTCGTATGAAATATCATCTTTTAAAGCAAAAAAACGAGGTCTGATCATCGAGCCTACTGATTACAAAATATGCATTACATTAAAAAAAAAAAAAAAAAAAAAAAAAATGCTGCAAATATTGATTATTTTTTCTTTTGTGCAGTTTTGGCTTCGAAAGGTGCGCTATGTTGCAAAAAGATATAAGCGCCTATGAAAACACACCTGGTAAACTTTCATGCTCAGTTTTACAAATAAATATGGCATATATATGCCCTATATACACCGAGGTACCTAATTGGTGCCAAAATGGCGTTTAGTTGCCTAACATGCTGGTTATCATATAAATGTTATAATAAATTGTTTGTTCTAAAAATATTATCATTTATTGATTGTTATATCTTTTTTAATAACAGGAAATGTTTCGTTTATTCCTTTTTTTTCATTTTGAAATAAATAAATAACGTGTTATTGTAGCATGCTATATATGTATCTGGTAATCAAAACGATGTTTTCGCCTAATTGGCATAAAAAATCTCGCCAAACCCGGTGCTTATATCTCTAGTATATTATCTCAAGTATTTTATTTATGTATACTATAATTGTTTTTACACACCACTTACTTCTTCTGGTATATAGAAATAGGTAAGTGGCTCCTTTATGCAGTATAAATTGTATAAAACTTTAAAAAATAGCCCCGTTGCCCCTTTTTGGATCAAATTAAAAAAAAAATCAATCTCTAATTCCAGTATTGCTCCCAGGTATGCATACATACTCCATATTTCAAAGTTGTATGCCAAAAGGAAACGGATGAAAAATGGGAAAAAATGTCACATATGCACCAAGGTACATAATTGGCGTCAAAATGGCATTATTTTACCTGAGATGGTAACCCGGCTTTATTTATTTATTATTTGTTTATTTACTCATAAAATGTTTATTTACTTTCACTTCCTTGTTTTAATTATACAAAATATTTCTTTTTATAGTTATTAATTATTATTATTATTTTATTTACTGTAAGTTCTTTTTGAAAATAGAAAATAATTTAAAAATGTGTATGTAAGCGTTATTTGAAAAGGGAGTTTTCGCCAAATGGGCTTTGAAAAAAATTGCTCCAAATCTGATGCGCTTGTGGTATCCGTGCCGAAAAATTAGTGACCAGAATTGACTTCCATACACAAACAAAATATAAGTTAAAAGAAAACATGCAGTGAAAATAAATATAAAGGGAAAATGATGTCATAAAAGAAACTTTTTATTTAAAAACGTATTTGTTTCTAATTTTCACACGCGAAATATGTAAAACATTCTTTTAGCGATCAAAAAGTGCTGTAAAGAGATTATCACAAAATCTCAAAATCAAAGTTTTTATGACATTTTTTAATATAAAAAAAAATAACAGTTTTATTTTCCTGCATGATTAAATTTTAAAATGTTTTATTGCATTCAATATTTCTGAGTGCAAAAATTATTACTATTTACTCCATGCTCCATGTACTGATTCGGTTATCTACGAAAATGTCCAGCCGGTGAAAATCACGCTCACCAAATTTTTGTGACGTAAGCACATAAATTGTGCTTTTTTATCAGTTTTTTAAATATAACTTTTAAACTATTTGGAATTAATTTTTAAAAGTAGGTGCATTCACCAGATTACCTTCATAGGTACCTATTGGTACAAACAGAATCAAAATCCGACAAGTACTTTTTGAGATTTGCTTGACGAAAGAATTTTTTTGAATTTTAATATCGTTACGTATCTCTGAGTATAAAGACAACGCTTCGCTCAGACAACAATTAATTTTATTTGTTTACAATTCTTTTGTTGCCACTTTACAAAAAAAAAAAAAAAAAAAAATCCATAGTACAATACTTTTAAAATTTTAAGTGTCATCTGTGCAAACGATTTTGCTGAATAATGAAAACATATTTTATTTATTAAATTAATCACGATTCTATCTATAATTACTTACTCAATGATTTATAATTTTTTTTCTGAAAATATACGCGTTTCATTTTTTATTTATTTGCTAAAATGCGTCCGTATTGGAAATGCATGTAAAATAAATTAATTAAAATAATATTTTTTTAACGTTTTACTATAAAAAAATTATATTCTGCAAATCTGCAGATCATATTTTATTTTTGTGTTTAATTTGAAGCCAAAACATTGAATAGTTTTTTTGTAAAGTGTACGACAAATTGTAATTTGAGTGGCCTAATAGAGGATTCGCTTCGCTCATCCTAAAAAATCAATTCAAAATCATGAAATTTGTAGAATAAAGTACACATGCATAAAATGAAAAATACGCATAAAATGGCAATATTGGAAAAATGTATTTTCATTCGGGCAGTAATTTTTTATATGCAATGAAAACATATAGCAAAATTTAACGGGAATAGTTAAAAAAAATCCACATAATGAAGACAGGTAAGCAAAAAGTGAAGCTTAGCGTAATCTTTTCTTCTTTTTTGTTCAAATTCCAACTCCTCAACTTTGAAAAAGTCTATAACAGGGGAGACTGGGGATGAAAAGGACTCCCAAGAGTTCAAGTAGAAATGGACAGGAAGGGGGGGGGGGGGGCTCGACAGCACAAACAATTTCCTCATCGAGTTCACAGCTTAAATTCCAGAATTAGTTACAACTGGATTCTCATATCAAAAGCGCAATCGGTCTGCCAAGTCATATCTCGGTGGAAAACATCTAAAAACCCGATTTTAGTGGCTTTCTCATAGGTTTACCATTGCAGAGTTGCCAAGTCCCCGGCTTTTTGCACACCAGAATAAATTTAGAGAAAATGTTGTTCTTTTAAATCTCCAGAATGTCCCAATTAAATAAAGCTATATTTTCTGTATTAAAATACCGGTATCCAAAAAGCCGGAGACTTGGCAGCTCTGCCATTGTGTTTTTCTGCACATAACCCATTAATGCCTGAATTATTTTCTATGTTAAAATTCAATTTTCGCACTTTCCCACCACTTTTAAAACAAGAATAACTTGTATGTTAGTTATTGAGGAATTTGTCTCGAGAAAGAAAGTATTTATTTATCCTCCTTTTAACTGGTGCGATAAGCGCTTAATTGAATTTTCTTAAATTGTCCCAAAAATGGGACGCTAGGCACTAATGGGCTAAAGGTGTGAATACGTGAAGAACTGGGAGCAGGAAAACACAATAGTAAAGCTACTAGACAACAGCTAAATCGAATTTTTAGATTTTTTTCCACCAAGATATGACTTGGTAGACCGATTGCGTGTTTGATATGTGAATCCAGTTGTAGCTAATTCTGGAATTTAAGTTGTGAACTCGATGAGATGATTTCTTGTACTCGCTCCTCCCAGTCTAAAAATAAACTGAACAAATTTTTAACTTTGGCTCAATTGATGGCAATGCTTGTTCTGTCTTAACAATCCTTATAACTAACATCAGCAATTGTAGTATTGTAGGTGGTGAAAGCAAAACCTGTTTTTATTATAAAAAAGTGAATTTTGATCTTGCTTTTCTTTTTTTCTCTAAAAAATTAATATTGTGTTTAGCCTTATAATATTTATTATTGATCACTATAAAGTATGCTTTTATGTTAATACCAATATATTTAGTTGGCTAAAATACTGTCATGAACGAATATATTTTTAAGTTCACTATGTGGGTATGGAGTTGAAACAGACATGTGCCTTTCAGCCTTAGCTGTTTATAATTATTTCAACAAAATATTATTTACGCTTCGTAAAATTTAACCCCTTGGGGACGAGCAACATGTATACGTGCCCCAAAAAGGCTCAAAAATCCTTGTTTATTCCCACCAATAAAAATTTTCTGTAAAATTTGCCTTATTTGATCCCGAGCATTTTCTCGATTCAACAAGGCACACATTTTTGTTTTTAAAAACCGGTAACAAAACACTGAAAATTTCGTAAGGCTGCCGTCGCGAAGGAGTTGAGTTACGGTTTTAATTTTTATTAAAAATGCTTTATTATCTAGAAAAAAAGCTATGAAATAACATACTACCTACAATTTAAGTTTTTTTTCTCTTTTTCAAAAATCGTCAAAAAGTCAATATGCTTCGAAAACATAAAAGGAAAATTTAGAAAAATCAAATTACTGAATTGCGTACGGTGGGAGGGGGTGGGATTGTGTAACTTAACCACTCTCAACGATTCAGAATTTGAGCTTAAAATTTAAGTTTAAAACTAAGCTTTTGAAAACATTTAATGAAATACAAAAAAAAAAAAAAAAAAAAAAAAAAAAAAAAAAGAAAAAAACCCCATAAAAAAGGTCGTTTGTTACTCCAAAGTCTAAAGCGCCCTCTATGGGAATTTTTAAAACATAATCTTTAAAATTTATTTTCAAGAAAATACTGACATAAAGAATAGTTTTAGAGAAAATCGCAACGAATCGATCTATTTTTTCGTTTTGCATAATCATTTGAAATCTTGTACCCTAAATTTTATATGACAGCTATCTGCTTCGGACACACGTTTGGGACCCTTAGTTTCCTTTTTAATATTGTTTGTCTTGAATTGTGCTATCGCTCTTAAAGTTTTGTCCAAGAATATGGATTCATGCTGTACATGTATTTCGCAGTAAAATAGCAGTACTACTTGATTATCCCGTCAATCGAAAAAGTATCGCCAAACTAAAGATTAAATGCCAAAAATGATTGATCGTAAATGTCGTATTCACTTGATGTTAAACACGATAAACGTATTTGTTGCCTCATCAAGTGATTTTTAATCTGCCCTTTTTATGTGTATATTAATGAATATTTTATTAATTTATTAATTCTTTCGTTATGTAATATAAAAATTATGTCAATTTGCATAACACGGAGAATATTTTGAGGCACACATGCTAATGAGACATAATAGAGACACAGATATCATATATGCACCACATTGGCGTGATTTTTTTTCTGATGCTAATTTGGCGAAAGCTTCGTTTTCAAATACCAGTTACATATATATTTTTCAGTTATTTTCTATTATTTTAAAAAGTGGCCACTGCTTGATTATCCCATCGATCATTGTCACCTAATTATACAGATCGCCAAACTGTTTGCTAAATTATATATAATGATATAATTTTTATTTTAAATAACGGAAGAATTTATAAATTAGTAAAACACAATCAAAAATACACATAAAAAATTGAATTAAAAATCACTTGATGACGCATCAAACACGTGTATCGTAGTTAATGTCAAGTGAATGTAACATTCACAATCATCCATTATTGGCATGTAATCTTAAAGCTAAGCAATAGTTTTTAATCGAAAGGATAACCAAATACTACCAAAGTAAATAAGGTACTACTCTGTTATCCCGTCCACCAATTTTGCCAAATTATACAAATCGCCAAACTAATAGCCAAATTATACATATTGACATAATTTTTATTTTAAATAACGAAAAAACAAATAATTAGTAGAATATTAATAAAAATATTATTAAAAAGTCGAAATAAAAATCACTTAATGACATTTTAAACACGTGAATCGTATTTAATGTCATTGAATGTGACATTCACGATCATCCATTATTGGCATTTAATCTTATAGTTTGGCGATAATTTTTTGGTCGACGGGTTAACCTAGTAGTACCGTAAATAATAATAAATAAAAAAATGCTATTTGGGAAGAGTTTCATATTTGTTCCGGCTTTTTTGGAGAACATTTTTTGGCATTAAATGACTCGATATAGTTGCGATCTCCAGCCCTTAAGGTTGCTTTTTTATAACTGGAATGGACTTTATCCATTTGTTTTTTGGGTACTACTCTGTTATCTCGTCTACCAAAATATTATGGCCAAATTATAAGATTAAATGCCAATAATGGATGATCGTGAATGTCATTTCACTGACATTAAATACGATACACGTGTTTAAAACGTCATTAAGTGATTTTTATTTCGACCTTTTTATTAATATTTTTAATAATATTCTACTAATTATTTTTTTTTTTTTTTTTTTTTTTTAAATAAAAATTACGTCAATATGTGTAATTTGGCTATTAGTTTGGCGATTTGTATAATTTTGCGAAGTCGGTTGACGAGATAACAAAGTAGTACCGTTTTTTGTTTATTTTTTTTACACTTGGCGGTACTTATGTATTAACTCCACCGCAGCAGAAGTTGCGCTAATGTGCCAATAAAGAGGAATCTTGTTGTTCGCACGCGCATGCAGTTATCTTTTGGATTCATTGTTGTCTTGTTGTTTGCTGATTTTTGACGCCATATTTAAGTGCTTTTTTACTGATTTAGTGCTTTTTTGTTAATTTTTTGGCGCCATTTTTTGTGCGCCTGCGAACAATAAAATTGCTCTTTATTGGCGTATTAGCGTAACTTCTGCTGGGGTGGCGTTAATACGTAAGTACCCATTTGGCATTTGTTTCGAAAAAAAAATTACAGTTTTTGTTTTATAATTTGATATATGTGATAAATATAATAAATATATAAAATTATAAAAAAATATATAAGTATACAATATGTATTTATGTACGTATATCTTTATATGTAATAACAGAACTACTTGATTATCCCGTTGATCGAAAAACTATAGCTAAACCATAACATTAAATGCCAAAAATGGATGTTCGTAAATGTAGCATTCACTTGGTGTTTAACATGATAAACGTATTTGTTATCTCATCAAGGGATTTTTTAATTTCCCTTTTAATTTGTATTTTAATAAATATTTTATTAATTTATTAGTTCTTTGCTTATTTAATATAAAAATTATGTCAATTTGCATAACATGGTGGATGTTTTACCAATTTATATAATTTGGGAAATTGGTTGACGGGATAATCAAGTAGTACCATAATTACGTATATATAGAGAGATATATTTAAAATGTACATACATAAAAAATTTATATAAACATCGTATATTTTTGTAACATTTGACATGTATAACGTTTATTAAATAAATACTTGCTTAAATAAATTATTTTAAAATGATGTTTTTCCTTCATCTTGGGAAATTTGATAAGTTGCTAAAATGGCTTTTTGTCACAATTTTCGATTTTTTCGCCAATAACACCAACCGGAACAGGATGTGTAACTCTTCCCATTTATTTAATAACTATAGACAAAAACAATTTATATCATTTTAAAAAAGAAAATAAAAGTAAATAAACAGTTTATTAATGAATAAGCAGTTGCTAAGTTACCTTATTAAACATACATTCTCCATTTTGTTGCAATCGAGCCAATGTGGTGCATATATGACATCTATGCCAAATTGATCTGTGAAGTAATTAACGATAACTGCGCATGTAAAAACCGGCGCAACTAACGAATTGCCGAAAAAACAACTTTATATCCAAATTTGGTCGACAACAGTATTACATTCAATCAAACCAATGTATAATATATTGTTTGAGAATTATAAATTCAATTTAACAGCTTCGAAACTTAATTTAAACTAATAACGAAACCTAACTTAACCCATTAGTGCCTGGCGTCCCATTTTTGGGACAGTTTTAAAATATTCAAGTAAGCACATTTCACACCAGCAAAACAGGAGGATAAATAAATGCTTTCTTTCTCGAGACAAAGTCCTCGATAAATTAAGATAAAAGTTATTCTTGCTTTAAAAGTGGTGGGAAAATGCAAAATTTGAATTTTAACGAAGAAAATAATTCAGGCATTAATGGGTTAAAATAAACTTTATTAATTGAAATAAACTTTTAATTCTCAAATCTGATAACCTATTATTTTATTGCATTATTTATATAAGTTCTATATGTTTACAAGTAAAAAATATGTCTTCTACGTGACTGCATACATTAATGTTTGCGTACTAAAGCTATTTTCATATGATAAAACGATAATATGTTTATAGTTCAAAAATTAATAAAGGAAGTTTAAAGAAAAGTAAGAAATTAATTTTACCTTGTTTAATAACATCAGATTTGAAAAGTAATTATTTATTGGCATGAAACTATTAAACTATTCGAAATAAATGTTGAAATTGTGCATAAATTGTAAACATTAGATCCAAATAACACTTTTCCTCGTGACTTCTTATAATAATTATATTAATTTTACACATGAGGTACGCATCATGGAGGAAAGAAAGAGATAGATGGAGATGCAGTATGCCGAAAAATGGGTTTGCAATACGATGCGTGTTATCGTTCAAATTTAAATGCCCTCATTCGGCCCAAACTAAACAATCATGTGGAACAGGGACCGAATTCTTTGACATCAGTGCCTTTTTTCTCCATATGACAATGATCTGCTTATATCTAAGCAATCTAAAGTAGCATTTCATTGTATCATGGATTAAAAATTCTATTCGCGTTTGTAATGACCGAGAGGTGGCGTTGTATAGACCTGATAATCGTTTGTTTATGTTTGCTGTTTGTTCCATGCAGGAAACCTTTGCATAGCGAAACCCGTTTAAAGAACTATTTAAAGTGCAGTTTTTTATCTTTTTTATTTAATTATGGGAGATCAATTACAAATATCGACAATTTTTGTTTGTTCCATGCAGGAAACCTTTGCATAGCGAAACCCGTTTAAAGAACTATTTAAAGTGCAGTTTTTTATCTTTTTTATTTAATTATGGGAGATCAATTACAAATATCGACAATTTTAGAATTTCTAGATGCTGGAAAATCTAGTAATTGCTTTAGAGAAGCTGAAGCAATTATTGATTCATTAATCATGCAACCATTGTGCTGCTGTCATATTATTTTGTCATGAGTAAGTCAAATATACATTTTTATATTATAGATCTAAACTTTGTGTATAAAATTTTGATTTTAGATAATTTTAATACAAAAAACCCAACGTTGCATGCGTTATAGGACTGTTTATTTATTTATTTATTATAGAACTGTTTATTTATTTATCGGCCTTTTAAACACTGATTTCAGCGGAAGATATTAGTTCTATTTCGTTTCAGACTTTGTCCGCGAGAGGGCGTCTATTTCATTTCAAACGCGAATTACTAAAAGTTTTCTATTTTTTGCGAAAGCACGTGCTTTTTTTAAACCTAATGTAGCGGATTTTAGCATTATATATTTGGCGGCACTCCCACCCACTATAATTCATTTCATCTCTATTCTTCCTTTTACTCTATGGGCACATATAAAATGAATAAAGCGAATACGAATGACAATGAAAATTACGTCACTTTTTTAAAGATTTTTTAATTAATACTAACCATGCGATATCATCTGCGTGAAATACACCAATGAAGAAAATACGAATGAACCTTATTTGTCTTTTCGGTTTGGGGGTATAAAAATCGCCATTTTATCGGATGTGACGTCACAGGAATACTGTCCATATGCGAATTTTTTTTTTTTAAATACGCTTCCGTTATAAAACATAGCCGTACTATGAATATTCTTAACTACATCACTCTTGCCATTCCTTGAAAATATGATTAAAAATGAAAAACAACAGAACATTACGTTATTTTTACTGTCGTTGGTTCTCAGGTTTCTATATCTTTAGATTAAAGGGCCAACCTAAACCAGATTAAACGAAATGTTTTTCAAGCAGTCGTATTAGTTAGTTTAATCAAAGATATGAAAAAAAAACATTTCTGGCTTACAAATTTCTTATACAGAAATTTTTCATACTTTTTCTAATATAAAAGCAGAATGCTTTCTGCCTGTAGCGATCTCATTTCACGATCAGGAGGCGATAGCGTTAGCATTCTTTTCTATGAAACTTTCCAAAGATTAAGGAAAAAAATTATAATTTAACAAACTAGAACGTTTGTTTGCAAAATGATATTTTCAAAGATTAGAATTTAAAAGACTTATAAATAAATTCTATATTTAAAATAACAATTATAATCTTATTTTTAAGATGATCAAAACGTGGCTTACGTAATAACAGAGTCATATAATACGTACACTATGGATTAAACATTAATATTCCTGGACCAATCATAAATAAATTTTAAATGAAACGTTTTGCAATTTTCGGTATTACGAATTTTTAAACTTCTAAATATCGCACATTTTCAGTTTTTACACCATCACCATAGTATAGAGAAAAAAAAATGTAATTTTAAATGCAATTTGTTTGCAAGCTATATCTCAATTTGTTTTTGAATAATTATTTTTTTTTCTTTGTTTATTATCCTTTTTCGTCATTGTATGAACAGAAGAATTTCATTTCTGGACATTAAACATGGACCAATCAGAAAACAGAAGATGTACGAAAAAGAAAAGTTAATCAGACTGATTTCTGAACGCTTCATATTACGTACGACATGGATTAAATATTAATATTCCTGGACCCATCATAAGACTGGACTCATCAAATTTTAAATTAAATTTCAATTTTACAATTTTCGGAATTGCAAATTTTTTATATTTTAAGCATTACACATTTTAAATTTTTACACCGTTGCGTAGAGAAAAAAATGCACTTTATGCACTTTTAATGAAATTTGTTTGAAATATTTATCACAATTTGTTTTCAAATTATTATTATTTAAAAATATATATGTATTACTTTTTATGTCATCGTGGCAACAGAAGTATTCCATTTTTGGACATTAAACATGGATCAATCAGAAAACGAATAACATAAAAAAAGTTGCGTAATTCAACCAATAAAAAGATTCAGATATACTTCAGATTTCCCAGTTCTCTACCTAGAACAGCTATTTCCCAAATAGTTAAAAAAAATCTCCATATGATAGTTAAATTTGACAGATTTTTTTTATTAAAAAGTTTCGACATATGCTGAAAGGTATAGGGAATTTACGATCTACACCGGTCAAAAACCCTCACCCAACCCTTCAAGCTTAAGCTCGATAAATGATCATTTCGTCATTTTAGTCAATTGGATTTCATTTCACAATTTTCTACCGATATTAGGTGTATTGAAGGCAATGAGAACGTAGTTGCTGATGCTTTATCTGAAATAGAAATTGATGCTATCTCAAGCAAAATTTTAAAAAATTTCATGAAATGTCTACTTTACAATTAAACGATCCTGACGTTCAAGAACTTAATTCGAAAACTTCTAGCTCTGTACTTGAGAAACATTGCTTTCCTTTGGAGGATGTTACTTTGTATTGTGGCACATCCAGGGATGTAGTGGAGGGTATACGCCGTATACCTTCAGGATTTTTTAAAGGAACAACGTATACCCTCTGTTTCTCAAGAAAGCTATAGTATACACCATAGCTGCCAATTCTTCCGATTTTTTGGCCCGGAAAAATGTAACAGAAATTTTTGCCTTTCTTAATTGGCAGATTATGGCGATTTGGAATGGTAAAATTTACTATAAAATTTTTCCGGGCCGAAAAAGCGGAAGATGTTGGCAGCTATGGTATACACACTCTAGGGTATACCCTCTACGTTGAGCGTATACACTCTGATTAGAGCGTATATCCTCTGTTATTTTTACGACTACATCCCTGGACACATCTCTACAAATACGTTCCAAATACGTCCATACGCTCTAAAATCTTTAACCACATACATAATCTTGCTTATCCCGGCATTCGAGCATCTAGACAATTAATTACTAAACGTTACTTTTTGGCGTAACATTCTTTTATAAAAAAAATTACATTAAATTTCGTAACAATATATAGATACGTAACAATTTTCGGTGTTCTAAAATTCAAGGACATACTAAATCTACCATAGGCATTTTTTCTTTGCCTAATGATTGATTTGTTCACATCCATATAGATTATATTAGTCCATTTTCCGCATCTGATGGTTATACATCATATAACATATGGTTTGTGTATGTCACTGAACTCCTCCTAAACAAATGGACCAATTTTAATGAAATTTTTTGTTTGTGTTCCAGTGGATTCTAGAATGGTTTAGATTCACATTTCATCGAAATTGATTCAGTACTTTTTTAGTAATTAGGAAAAAACTAATAAAGTTAGTGATTTCTAGCTAATTAAAAGTGTTGAATAAGTTCGCTGAATAGAGTGCGGACAGAATGGCTGAGTGGTCTAAGGCGCTACACTGTAAAAAAAATTCAAGAGGTTACTAAAAATTTCTTAGTAAATTTGTATTCCACAGAATTTTTTAGTAACCATTACAAACTTTTTTTTGCAAGTGAAACAAGCATTTCTTTTGTAAACTTAACAAAAGAATTTTTTGTATAACTAACTTAAAAATTTTTAGTATGAGCCACCAAGCAAATTTTAGTAATAGCTCCAAAATTATTTTTAATAACCATTACGTGCGCCCGAAGGGCAGGAGCTTCCTTCGAGCTGCATCCAGACTTCTGAAGTGGAAGATTTTCGGCAAAACCGCAAAAGATGGCAGCACCAAACATTCCTACCTGCTCCGACAGGATTTTCATAATCTCTTTATTAACGAGACACTACATACATTCGGGGCGTATTTGGAGGTAGCAAGTTTCGAACTCGGGACCTTTTAGCTTGGAGTCCGTTACTATAACCACTATGCTATCAAGGCCATACCAACTGAGTTCTAGTAAGAGCTATTAAAAATATAAGACTATTAACTCTATTCGTTGCTAACTTTTTTCTAGTAATTCTTACAGATTTTTTTGTAACCGACTAAGATTACTAAAAATTTTTTAGTAATTACAAGGATTACTAAAGTTTTTTTAGTAGATCGACCCTTTTTTTAACAGTGTAGGTTTAAGCTCTGGTTCTCGAAGAAAAAGATAGTGTGTTCGAACCCCACTCCTAACATACCTGTATGATTTGTAATAAAATTTTCCTGTATTATAATTTTAACTAACTGACTTCAGAAAATCGTTAACTTTTAAGTAAGAAGAGAAAAATAAACTTTTCTATAAAAAATTGAACCGACTTCAAAAACTACTGCAAAGCGAAAAATAATTTCCTTATATAATTGTAATAAGAAATTAAATTAAGAACGTAGTATTTATCATGTGTATTATTATATTTATGTATATTGTATGTATTTGTGTATTATTATTATATTTATTTGATTTTTTTGGAGTCGGGGCCAGGACAATGTCTGTCGGGTCCGCTAGTTTTAAATAATATTCTGTGAGAATTGGATAGTATTCCATCATCCAGGCCTGCTGCATGATTTTTCGTTCTTATTCTTGTTTTGTGATTTACAAAATTCATTTCATTAATTAGTACATAAGAAACAAAACATCTTTAAAATGTCGGGCTTATAATCAACAGATTTCTTCATTTTTAATGTCTAGCATAACGGGAAAAAATGCAAGCACTTTTAAAATCATAATTAATATTCATAACTTCTAAAGTGTTTTTTGGTCTTAATTCAAAAATGAAGAAATAATTGGTAATTAAGTTTTTATTAAAGATTTATATGCAGTTTAAAAAAAAATATGTATCGTTAATTAGGATATTAGGTTTAAAAGTAATGTAAGAATTTGTAAGAATTGTGTTTCAGTAAAAAATTCCAATTAACTGCTCTAAAAATCAACAGTTAAAAGACGACGAGCGAATTTATAAACTGATTATGTATTTTTAATAATTTGCTGTTAAAAGTAACAGTTCAAAAATCACAAGCATGAATATATTATTAACTTTTGCTTTTCCAATTTTTTTTGTTAAATTTTAAAGCAACAACAACTGAAAATATGTGATTATAATTTTTAAAAATATTTACTAACAATTATTTTTTTCATATAGCCTATGTATTTAAGAAATATATTGTGAATTTTTAGGTACGTTCATAATTATATTAATGCATAGCACCTACAGTCATTGTCTGATCCGTCCGTCTGTCTGTCTTCTTGCGCACATAGCGCAAAAACTACTAAACCGAATGTTTTTGAAATTTAATAAATAGAATCGTTGCGGATTTTATCCATTCACTACAATTTTTTTATGATAATCGAATCAGAGCTTAAAAAGACATCAATAAAAGTTTTCTTTATTTTATTCAATCCAATCATGTGTAATTAATTCAAAGATATTTTATGATACGTAATGATTATAGATTGTCATGGTGACCTATTGTGATGACGTCCTATTTAAACTAGAGTCATTATGCTCATATTACTGAATTTGACCGGGCGTCATTCGGGGTTGGGTCTGTGAGACCCGGCATATTTTATTTTGCTTGAATCTCGGTAACTACCCGTGCGATGTTGCCGGTCTTCTCAGTAGCTCTAGTTAATTCTCGATTCGCATATTAAAATGCAAATCTGTCTGCCAAGTCATAACTTGGTTGAAAACACCTAAAAACTCGATTTTAGCGATTGTCTCATTGGTTTACCATTTTGTTTTCCTGCTTCCAATCCTCTATGTTTTTATGTTTCGGGTACAGGAAAACACAATGTTAAATCTACGAGTCAACCACGAAAATCGGTTTTTTAGGTGTTTTCCACCAAGATATGACTTTGCAGACTGACCGCGTTTTAATGTGTGAACCGAGATCTAACTAATCCTCGATTTTCATCCTTGAACTCAATGATGTAATTGTATGTGTTGCCGCCTCCTGGCCTTTATTTAAACACCGATATGGAAACTCCGATTCGAAGAATGCCAAAGCGATTCTATTCATATTGTAGGATAGAATCTGCGGCTGAGAACTCTGAATGCAATGAAACAGAGTTCAATATTGTTTTCTATTTTCTGTTCTGAGTAAAATTTTAATTTAAATTAACAAAATCAGGCACCTTCTACACTCTTAATTCAAAAGAATGAATTTCTCACTCTGTGAAGGAGCGAAGTGTTTTGTCAAGACTTCAATTTCCTTCTTTAGAAACAGTGCTATCGAAAAAGGATTTTTTGCGGAAAAAACTGGCCTGATACATCATCCACATGGGAGCAGATGCACAAACACTCCTATTTGAGAGAAATCCGAACAACGCGACCTGAGATAAATATCACTGGTTGTTATCGGGTCACGTGACACATTGTTTGGCTTGGCTTTCGTCTTTATGTTTTAAAAAGTGAATGAGATATTTGACGCTTTGACTTTAATTCTAGCTGCATATATTAATGGCATGTTTCCAAAAGGATCCAAATTTTGCATCCCTAAAGAATAGGAATGATTACACTCTATACCCACACACAATAATAAGGAGAAGCTATTCTCTTTTGCACGAAAAATACAAGCCTAATAGCAGAAAACAATATGGAAGATGACCGGTTTTACAAAAAGAGGATTTTTCTCCAGCGGTATATTCAGTGATTCCGAGCATAAGATTCCGAGGTAATTTTGTTGTATTTTTAGACTTTTACATTGTATATATTATTTAGGCGTTAATTTTATTAATTTTAAACAAAAATGTTAATTACTATGATTTTTTCCTTTTTTAATATTAATGCATTTTAAAATATTTTCTAAATTTCACATTTTGTTTTAGTATAATTACTTTTGGAAAATTCAGAACAATTTACTATGGTCTATAAAATACTCTTGAAAATATTATTGTCTTATATTCGCGCTGCATAATTACGTTGAAATTTACTTCATGTAAACAAATGTTTACATAAAGTTAAGCAAATACATTATTATTTATTAAAGTATTTTGCTAATCATACAGAGATATATTTGTGGAACATAGATCGATGATATTTTTATTATTATTTTTTATTTTTTTTTATTTTAATAGGATATGCGTTCCATTTTTGTAAAAATATTTAAGTAAGTAGTATACAAATATTTATTAAATTACATTTATCTAAATGTGCTGAATTCTACAAAGCTTTTGTAGAAGTTTCTAAAAGCTGAATTCTACATTTAAGCATTTGGAAATGTACGTTTAAATAGAAAATAATCTCATTCTCTTGACATTAGTAAACTTTCTTCAAAAATAAATTGTAGATCTGCATCTTTGTATGTATCTAAATAAACATAAGTTATTAAATACTTGTATGGTTTGAATATTTTAATAAACGCAGAACATATATCCTAAATAAATAATAACAATAAAAAGTTTTTATTTTTATGTATTCTATATTCTACAAATATTTTTCAGTGTCATAAAGCGAAATACATTAATATGCATTAATATAAGAAACAACTGAAAAAATTATTTTTTTTATATTAAACGTAATAACGCCAAGTAACGCTAAAATTATATATATAATGTATAAATACAACAAAATATATCAATATAAAAAAGACAACAGAAAAACAATGCATCTTATGATTCTAAGAAAGGAGAAAAATCTTGTCTTGATTTGAAGATATTTTTTTTCCAGTTTATCATTAAAAAAAAAAAATATATATATGCATCAGGATTAGATAAAAAAAAAAAAAAAAAATTAAGGGTTTTGAAAAACAGCTGTGTACGCGGACAGGGTTGGAGGGGGAGGGGGCAAAAAAATGTGGACTTGGGGGAAGTTTAATAAAAACAGTAATTTGCTAAAACATAGTATCTGACACGATAAAAGTAAGTTTAGTTATATATTTTGATCATTCGAGGTTTAGCTTTTACTAACTAATAAGTAAAACAGAAAATGTAAAAATTTTTACCATTAAATATGAATTTTAGTAGCATCATATCTATGTTATATCTCAATGGATGGAATCACTTCTAAAATTTCTCTCCAATTGTTACATTTATACATATATAAATAGAAAAAAAAAATAAAAATTAATTTGAAAAAAAAAATCAATGAAATATCTAAAACTAATAAAAAAATATATATTAAAAATAGTTATTAAAGAAAAAAATTCTTTTTTGTATTAAATATATTAAAAAATAAAATAAAAATTACTAATTTCTAAAAGTAATAAGGTACCTGTAATCAAAATGGACACTCTAAGGAAAATTTATTTTTTTCACCCCCGTGTACACGAGATAGGACTCCAAAAATATATGACCACTATCCCTGGACTGTTGACTATCATTTTTAAAATTAGCGACTTTGTAAGTATTCTGGTTTAATGTAAATGATAAAAATAAAAATAAATAAAAGGAACCACCTGTCTCCATTATGGACAGGTGGCTCCTTTTTGACCTACTACACAGGGTGTATGGAAGAGTAACTCTTTTATGGAATTTTAGATGAGAGAAAAAAAATATACAAATCTTAAAGTACTGCGGGGGAGGGGGGGGCACAGTAAATATCTTCCGAACATGCACTTTAGAACGGGGGGTCATTTTCGATTGTGGCTCTTCGAAGACCGATGTAAAGTACCTCAGTTACTACAAAATATTATGAAATAATATAGTTGGTTTTGCTTAGCTTTCTAATTTTTGTGAATCTGAAGATTCACCTGCTTGTATTTCCAATGTGGCCATAAGGTGTCCATATTGGGAATCGGGAGTAGTTTTATTAAATCTTGTAATAATAAACAAAGAAAACATTTTAAAGCAATATATGAAATAGCAATCGAAAATATGTTTTATAAGCTTTCTAAAACACCCCACTTTTCAATATTTAAAGTAATTTTACAATATCTAATAAGAATTTAAACTTATTTGTAATTACGACATAGGCGTAGGAACCGGGGGAGCTGGGGGAGCTGCGGCTCCCCCTGGAATATTTCAGATGGGCTCAGCTCCCCCGGGAAAAATTCTCGCACCATCTATTAACGATATCTTGTTGAATTAAAAAATGTCTACTTTTTCTAATACTATTCCCGGACGGAAATGAAAGAAATGCATTGTGATCGGAATTAAAATGATGTCATCAGAGGAATCAGTGAATTAATTATTTTCTGAAGTTTACCTTTTGTCATAATTTATTTTGTCGATTCCAACATCAGTACCAGGGCCCGACTTAGACAGTGCCCCCCCCCGCCCCCACTGTGTGAGTCGGGGGTTGGAGTCACCCCACAACTTGCCCACCAACATATGGGGCAAACATCTTTAGCCCCCCCCCCTTCTATTTTAAAATTTTTTGTAAATTATACTGAAGTGATTAAAACTGAAATTCATACCTATTGTATGTGTACATAAATTTCGTACCAAGAACTATTCCCATCTACATACAAAACAGCAGAAGAAAGATAACTTTAAGGAACTATATAGTTCAATTTTTTTTTCAGTTATAGGAATGTAAGGATAAATGTGAGGCTGTAAGATGGCATGGGGTACGGAAACAGAGGAGGTAAGAGAAGTAAACTCTTTAAAACTTAAAAAAAAAAAAAAATAATAATAATAAAAAGAAAAAAAAAGAAGGTTTTGTTTTGGTCCTTTTTTATCATTTGACACTTCTTTAACAGAAAACTTATATCTGTCCTTGGGGGGCCCGGGGCAATTGTCTCGTATGCCTCTGCTTTAGGCAGACCCTGATCAGTAGCAACAACTGAGAGATCTTTCAGTGCTCATCAGTGGCTTCAAACAAACCTCTGAAGTACAATTGATCAAGAGAAATTCCATTTGATGCTACTGCATATTTATAATGAGGAGGCCTTTAAAATTTATTTATAGAAGATAATTGTAAAGAATTTGCAAGCAAAATAACTTTAACTTTTGGTAAATGGGTTGGTTGATTTTTGTCGTAAGATTATCTACGCTAATGGGATATAGGACCAGGGGGAGTGCCCTCCGTGGGGGTCTTTCTAAGGGAACCTAACCCGTATTTACGCAAGGTTCGAAGAAAACCACGGAAAACTCCGAACAGTTAGGCCGACAGCCGCGATTGGGTTCGAACCCAGCACCTGCCGTCTACCAGTTGAGAGTTTGGTAAATGGGAGTGGGTGAAGCCTTAAATTTGAATATTTTATTCGGAATCACATCTATAAATTAAGTTTTTGTACATCAAGTATATGTAATAAAAATTATCTAAATTGGATTAAAGAGTTGGTGATATTTTGATATGCTTTATTTTATACTGCTGTTTGTGGAAAGTGCAGCAGTATGAAATAATCCTCCGAAATGAATGAAATTATGAACGAAATGATACCCGTTTCTACCTTAGACTGTATTTCTGAGATATCACAATTGGTAAAATTTCGATTTTTATAGTCTCGAACCGAAAGAGACAATAGGGTCTATTTGTTTATGGATTATTAACTAGAAGCAAATGCGAAACTATTTATGTACGAGACATCTTCTCAGTATAAAATATGCAGCCTTGAAGCTTTATTTTTATTATTTTTTTATACAAATCTTAATACATTATAAAGTTATTATTTAGCTTGTTGTAGCACCATTATGGTTACATTATTTCCATAGTATAATAAAATCAATACAAAAAACCCTTAACGGGTTAAAAGCTTGTGACGCAGCAGTTTATCTTACATCTCTAAGAATTTTAAATTTGGGACTTAAAACTAATGATATCAAAATTTATGTGACGCTATGCTATTAATATATATATATATATATATATATATATATATATATATATTAAAATTTATTCATTAATGCTTTATCATTTACATCTTTCATAATTTCGAAATATGAATCTTAAAAGTTATGATGTCAAAATTTAAGTGACGCCTTGATGAGACTTTAAACGATGTTTTAAAATTCTATTTATTTATTTATTTATTATCTAAATACATTTACATATCTAAACAATACTTTTCATTTTCGAATACACTGTTAAATACATCACTTTCACTGAATATATATAATGCACTGAAATGTTTTATTTGAATAAATTGGCTTATCTTTTGTGCTACGCTATCCAAAATCAAAAGTAACATTTAAATAAATATTTTTCCACCATTGTATCTAAACTAAATTAAATATATGCAAATAGATACAATGACGCAAAAATATTTATTTAAATGTTACTTTTGATTTTGGATAGCGTAGCACAAAAGATAAGCCAATTTATTCAAATAAAACATTTCAGTGCATTATATATATTCAGTGAAAGTGATGTATTTAACAGTGTATTGGAAAATGAAAAGTATTGTTTAGATATGTAAATGTATTTAGATAATAAATAAATAAATAAATAGAATTTTAAAACATCGTTTAAAGTCTCATCAAGGCGTCACTTAAATTTTGATATCATAACTTTTAAGATTCATATTTCGAAATTATGAAAGATGTAAATGATAAAGCATTAATGAATAAATTTTAATATATATATATATATATATATATATATATATATATATATATATATATATATATATATATATATATATTAATAGCATAGCGTCACATAAATTTTGATATCATTAGTTTTAAGTCCCAAATTTAAAATTCTTAGAGATGTAAGATAAACTGCTGCGTCACAAGCTTTTAACCCGTTAAGGGTTTTTTGTATTGATATCATTGCTTTTTTTAGGTTAATGATAAAAAAAAAATAAAAGACTAACGCAAAAAATTCATATTCATGATTCATTCGCCTTTAATTACCCCTCCCCCATCCACTTAAAAAAAAAGGTATTTCATATTTTATTAATGTGTGCTGTACTACTTGATTTCGTTAAAAACAACTCTGTAGTAAAATACGTTAGTAAAAGATAAGAAGGTAATGTACATTCAGCACCATACATCTCAGAAAGGGTTTTATAATCTATGCTGTATGTATCATTTCTCATTCTTGTTAACTATGTTTATTCTTTACACATGTTGATACATATACTGCAGATGGATTAAAATGATCAGGGATACAATATTCAGAATTTGCTGGAAAGTATTTCATAATCTATCCTGCATGCATGATTCTTGTTAATTATGTTTCAACCTATGTATAGGTTGGTAATATTGCAGATTGATTAAGACTATATGCGTTACAATATTTAGAATATTCTGGAAATGTTTCATAATCTATGTTGCACACATGTTTTTCTTTCTTGTTAGTTATGATTTGTTCTTTATATAGATTGGTAAAATTACTGCAAATAGATTAAAATGATAGGTTTACAATATTGAACATGTATTGAAAAGTGTTTCATAATCTATACTTATGCGTAATTTTTCATTCTTGTTAGTTTATTTATGTTTTCCTGTTTGCATAGGGTGGGAAGATTACTGTACAAAGATGAAAACTATAGGTTTAAAGTATTCAGAATGAATTGGAAAGTATCTAAACATACTGTATGCAAAAATTTTTATTGTCGTTAATTATGCTTTGTTTTTTGCACAGAATGGTAAAATTCTTGTACATGAATGACAATAAGTTTACAGTATTCAGAATGTGTAGGAAAATGCATCATAATCGATGCAGTATGCATGATTCTTTGTTCTTGTTAGGTATGTTTTGTTCTTTGCACTGGGTGGAAAAATTACTGTATATGGATGAAAATAGTAGGTTAATAGTTTTCAGAATATGTTGGAAGTTGCATCATATTCTATGTTGCACACATAACTTTTCGTTCTTGTTTTTTTTTTTTTCCTTTACACATTGATAAAATTATTGCAGATGGATGAAGGCATTTAATTAAATCAGGCTTATATTAAAATTGACAATATATATTCTAAATTAATCAATGTACCTATCATTTGTACAAGAATGTCCTGATTGGTAATTGCCCCGGTGTAATTGATAATTACAATGTTCTCAGGGTAGTTACCGAGAATCAAAAAATTTTAATTAAGCAAACTTTAAATAATATTTTAATCAAAGCCTATATTTTATTGAATAGAAACATGGTGAATCATTAACCATGCTAAATTTGGTCACATCTATTGTAAATATTAAAAAGATATTTAGATGTTAGTGTTTTTTGATCAGGAATTACCCCGGTCCACCCTATAAGTTTCATACTTCAATTAGGAAAATGTTTAACTGACAAAGAAAGAAAATCAGGACTCTCTTATTTATTAAATATTTTCATTTCATATGAAACTTTCCATTCTTGGGCGACTTAACTTACAAATAAACTAACGACTATAACGACTATACTATAACGATATACTATAATGACTTAACTTAACTAATATATTTTTATTGAACATTTCAGTCACTAAGCATAAAACATGCAAAGTACATAAATTTAAACATTTCATGTTTTTTAGATTTAAATTTTTTTTTTTTAAACATAATTTTATGAAAAAAGCAGACAGTTATTAAAAAATATTCCATATTTTCTTAGGGTTTCTTGCAGTGCAATACATCAAAAGTCTTTTCTAGATTTTCAACATTGTACGTAATATTTTGACGACTTGAAATTTTTTTATTTTTTTCTCATAAATCATGTAAAATAACATTTATCCATTAAGAACCACATTTGATTTACTAAACTGCTATAAATACAAATTCCAATTGAAATCTACCCTAAACCCGAAAAATTTAAACCAGATTCAAATGGAATTTTCAGGTGGCATTTCAAAATATATTATTTTGTCACAGGTAAATGGTTCTAATTAGAAGTTTTTTTTTTTTTTTTTTTTTTTTTTCTTGTGTTTTTTTCAATTGGTTTAAGGATAGATTTCAATAGGAATTTTCAGGTTCTGGGTAGTGCATGTTGACAGAAATTAATTCGTCTTTCTTAAACAGATTAATGTTTACACTGATTTTCATTTCAGTTCAAATTGGGTTCTTGTCAATGTGTATCAGCAGAAATTATTTTTCCTTTTTTGGATCAAGTTAAGATTTTATAGAATTTTTTTTTTTTTTTTGGGGGGGGGGATGTTGGAGTGAGTTCAATTCAAATGTAATTTTCAAGTTCTGGTCAGATTGCATTTCCACAGAAAATATTTTGTTCTGTGCAGGGATTGGATTTAAAATAGACTTCAATCGGAATTTACAGCTTCTAGTCTGTCCGTATCAATGGAAATTACATTTTCTTTCTCGTTTCAGGATATGGTTGGATAAATTTTTTTTAAGGTTCAAATCTGGTTATGGGTTGATTTGAAATGAAATTTTTAAGTTCTTGTTGAGTTACATTTCAATCTATAATATTTTGTTGCAAATAGATTGACTACTGGAGGGATTTTTTTTTTTTTTTTTTTTTTTTTTTTTTTAGTGTTTGGATTGTGTTTAGGATAGACTTCAATTGAAAATTTCCGGTTCTGGTCAATGTATGTTTTTTTTTTTCGGGTTTGAATCTCGATTCAGTTTGACTACAATTGAAATTTTCAGGTTCTTGTCAAGTTGCATTTCAAGTACTAGTTTTCAATTCTGGTCAGTGGATGGGGACGGAAATTATTTTGTCTTTCTTGAACAGATTTATATTTCCTAATTTTTTTATTTTACCTTTTTTTTTGGGGGGGGGGGGGTTGGATTGGGTTTCAGGTTAAGAGTTCGGATCGTGTTTGAGATAGACTTCTATTGGAATTTCCATGATCTGGTCAGTACATATCGACATAAATTGTTCTTTTTTTTTTTCTAAAATCTTGATTTGATTGGATATTTTTTTTGAGGGGGGGGGGGGAATTGAATCTGGTTTCGGATTGACCTCAAATGGAATTTTCAGGTTCTAGTTGAGTTGCATTGCAAGTATATTATTTTGTCGCAGATAGATTGGGTTACAATTGGAATTTTTTTTTTTTTTTTTGGGGGGGGGGGGTAGTATTTGAACTGGGTTTAGGATAGATTTCAATTGAAATTCTTGTCAATGTATGTGGACAGAAATTATTTGGTGTTTCTTGGACAGACTTGTGTTTCCATTGTTTTTTCCCTTTCGGGTTTGGATTAGGTTACATGTTAACTTTCAGACTCTTCTCGGTGTGTATCGGCAGAAATAATTTTCTCTTTTTCGGATTAGGTTAAGGTTCGATAGAAATTTTTTTCAGGTTTCGATCAGGTTCAATTCAAATGGAATTTTCAAGTTCTGGTCAGGTTGCGCTTTAATAGAAAATATTTTGTCCTCTATACAGGACATAGATATTGGGTTCTGGTTATATGGAATTTCCTTTTCCAGGTTCAGATTAGGTTTAAGATAGACTAATTGGAATTTTCAGATTTCTGATCACGCGTATCTATGGAAATTAAGTTTTCTTTCCCGAATCGAGATATGGTTGGATAAATTTTTTCTTTTTTTTTGGGGGGGGGGGGGAGTTGAATCTGGTTTCGGTTTGACTTCAAATGTAATTTTCAGGTTCTTGTTCAGTTGCATTTCAATGTATTTTATTTTGCAGCAGATAGATTGAGTTACTCTTGGAGGGATTTTTTTCTTTCTGGTTTTGGATTGTATAAGATAGATTTCAATAGGAATTTTTAGATTCTGGTCAATGTATGTCAATGGAAATTATTTTGTCTTTCTTGGACAAATTTATCTTTCCATTAAATTTTTGTTGGTTTAGAATGGGTTTCAGGATTACTTTTAGGTTCTTGTTGGCAGAGTTGTATAAAACCAAAAACTTTCAGCAAATAAATTTAATGTTGGGTGTAATTCACATTTTTTGCGCAATTTATGGTCATCATTCATGATTTTTATGCGATTTATGAATGTAATTTGCATTTTTGAGCAATTTATGGACATAATTTGCAATTTTTATACGATTAATGAATGTAATTTACATTTTACATGATTTATGGACGTAATTTGCTATATTTATGCGATTCATAGACATAATTTGCGTTTTTTGAGCTTTCTATCAACGAAATTTGCGTTTTTTGATCGATTTATTGACGTTGTTTGTGTTTTTATAGGATTTATGAATGTAATTCGCTTTTTTTACCAATTCTTGGACGTAATTCACATTTTTTGCAATTTATGAATGTTATTCGTGTTTTTTTGCACAATTTTTTTATGCAATTTATGAATGCAAATACTTAAGATTGAATCTAGTTTCGGAATGGCTTCAAATGGAATTTTCAGGTTCTTGTTGAGTTGCATTTCAAGTATATTATTTTGTCGCAGATAGATTGGGTTACAATTGGAATTTTTTTTTTTTTTTTTGGGGGGGGGGGTAGTATTTGAACTGGGTTTAGGATAGATTTCAATTGAAATTCTTGTCAGTGTATGTGGACAGAAATTATTTGGTCTTTCTTGGACACACTTGTGTTTCCATTGTTTTTTCCTTTTCGGGTTTGGATTAAGTTTCATGTTAACTTTCAGACTCTTGTCAGCGTGTATCGGCAGAAATAATTTTCTCTTTTTCGGATTAGGTAAAGGTTCGATGGAAATTTTTTTCAGGTTTCGATCAGGTTCAATTCAAATGGAATTTTCAAGTTCTGGTCAGGTTGCGCTTTAATGGGAAATATTTTGTTCTGTACAGATATTGGGTTCTTGTTATATGGAATTTCCTTTTCCAGGTTCAGATTAGGTTTAAGATAAATTTCCAGATTTCTGATCACGCGTATCTATGGAAATTAAGTTTTCTTTCCCGAATCGAGGTATGGTTGGATAAATTTTTTTCTTTTTTTTTTGGGGGGGGGGGAGTTTAATCTGGTTTCGGTTTGACTTCAAATGTAATTTTCAGGTTCTTGTTCAGTTGCATTTCAATGTATTTTATTTTGCAGCAGATAGATTGAGTTACTCTTGGAGGGATTTTTTTCTTTCTGGTTTTGGATTGTATAAGATAGATTTCAATAGGAATTTTTCGATTCTGGTCAATGTATGTCAATGGAAATTATTTTGTCTTTCTTGGACAAATTTATCTTACCATTAAATTTTTGTTGGTTTAGAATGGGTTTCAGGATAACTTTTAGGTTCTTGTTTGCAGAGCTGTATAAAACCAAAAACTTTCTGCAAATTAATTTAATGTTGGGTGTAATTCGCATTTTTTGCACAATTTATGGTCATCATTCATGTTTTTTATGAGATTTATGAATGCAATTTGCATTTTTGAGCAATTTTTATACGATTAATAAATGTAATTTACATTTTACATAATTTATGGACGTAATTTGCTATTTTTATGCAATTCATAGACATAATTTGCATTTTTTCAGCTTTCTGTCGACGAAATTTGTGTTTTTTGATCGATTTATTGACGTTATTTGTGTTTTTATAGAATTTATGAATGTAATTTGCTTTTTTTACACAATTCTTGGACGTAATTCGCATTTTTTGCAATTTATGAATGTTATTCGTGTTTTTTTGCACGATTAATGGAAGTGATTTGCATTTTTTGAGTGATTTATGAACATAATTCACATTTTTATGCGATTCATGGACGTAATTTGCATTTTTTGAGCGATTCATGAATGTAATTCACGTTTTTTATGCAAATCATGAATGCAAAACGCTATTCTTTATTTTTATGCGATTTATAGTCGTAATTTGCATTTTAGCTTTCTGCTGCCAAAATTCATGTTTTTTGAGCGGTTTATGAACATAATTCCCATTTTACTACACAATTCATAGACGTAATTTGCGTTTTTCATACAATTTATGAACGTAATTCTCACTTTTTTACCAATTCATCGACGCAATTCACGTTTTGAGCGATTTGTGGACGTAATTCGCATTTTTTTATGCAATTCGCTTTTTTTTGAGCGATTCATGGACATAATTCGCGATTAATGAATGTAATTTACATTTTACATGATTTATGGACGTAATTTGCTATTATTTATGCGATTCGTAGACATAATTTACATTTTTTGAGCTTTCTCTCAACGAAATTTGCGTTTTTGGATCGATTTATTGACGTTATTTGTGTTTCTATAGGATTTATGAATGTAATTTGCTTTTTTTACCAATTCTTGGACGTAATTCGCATTTTTTGTAATTTATGAACATTATTAGTGTTTTTTTGCACGATTCATGAAAGTGATTCGCATTTTTTGAGTGATTTATGAACGTAATTCACGTTTTTAGGCGATTCATGGATGTAATTTGTGTTTTTTGAGCGATTCATGAATATAATTCGCCTTTTTTATGCAATTCACGAATGCAAAACACTATTTGCTATTTTTATGCTATTTATAGATGTAATTTGCATTTCAGCTTTCTGCTGCCAAAATTCGTGTTTTTTGAGCGATTTATGAACATAATTCTCGTTTTACTACACAATTCATAGACATAATTTGTGTTTTTCATACAATTTCTGAACGTAATTCTCACTTTTTTAAACAATTCATGGACGTAATTCATGTTTTGAGCGATTTGTGGACCCAGTTCACGTTTCTTATGCAATTTGCTTTTTTTTGAGCGATTCATGGACATAATTCGCGATTTTTATGCGATTAATGAATGTAATTTACATTTTACATGATTTATGGAGGTAATTTGCTATATTTATGCGATTCATAGACATAATTTACGTTTTTTGAGTTTTCTATCAACGAAATTTGCGTTTTTTGATCGATTTATTGACGTTGTTTGTGTTTTTATAGGATTTATGAATGTAATTCGCTTTTTTTTTTACCAATTCTTGGACGTAATTCCCATTTTTTGCAATTTATGAATGTTATTCGTGTTTTTTTGCACAATTTTTTTATGCAATTCATGAATGCAAATACTTAAGATTGAATCCGGTTTCCAATTGACTTCAAATACAATTTTCAGGTTCTTGTTGAGTTGCATTTCAAGTATATTATTTTGTCGCAGATAGATTGGGTTACAATTGGAATTTTTTTTTTTTTTTTGGGGGGGGGGGGTAGTATTTGAACTGGGTTTAGGATAGATTTCAATTGAAATTCTTGTCAGTGTTTGTGGACAGAAATTATTTGGTCTTTCTTGGACATACTTCTGTTTCCATTGTTTTTTCCTTTTCGGGTCTGGATTAGGTTTCATGTTAACTTTCAGACTCTTATCGGTGTGTATCGGCAGAAATAATTTTCTCTTTTTCGGATTAGGTTAAGGTTTGATGGAAATTTTTTTTCAGGTTTCGATCAGGTTCAATTCAAATGGAATTTTCAAGTTCTGGTCAGGTTGCGCTTTAATGGGAAATATTTTGTCCTGTATAGATATTGGGTTCTGGTTATATGGAATTTCCTTTTCCAGGTTCAGATAAGGTTTAATATAGACTAATTGGAATTTCCAGATTTCTGATCACATGTATCTATGGAAATTAAGTTTTCTTTCCCGAATTGAGATATGGCTGGATAATTTTTTTTTTTTTTTTTGGGGGGGGGGGGGGAGGAGTTGAATCTGGTTTCGGTTTGACTTCCAATGTAATTTTCAGGCTCTTGTTCAGTTGCATTTCAATGTATTTTATTTTGCAGCAGATAGATTGAGTTACTGTTGGAGGGATTTTTTTCTTTCTGGTTTTGGATCGTATAACATAGATTTCAATAGGAATTTTTAGATTCTGGTCAATGTATGTCAATGGAAATTATTTTGTCTTTCTTGGACAAATTTATCTTTCCATTAAATTTTTGTTGGTTTAGAATGGGTTTCAGGATAACTTTTAGGTTCTTGTTGGCAGAGTTGTATAAAACCAAAAACTTTCTGCAAATTAATTTAATGTTGGGTGTAATTCGCATTTTTTGCGCAATTTATGGTCTCATTCATGTTTTTTATGAGATTTATGAATGTAATTTGCATTTTTGAGCAATTTATGGACATAATTCGCAATTTTTATGCAATTAATGAATGTAATTTACATTTTACATAATTTATGGACGTAATTTGCTATTTTTATGCAATTCATAGACATAATTTGCGTTTTTTCAGCTTTCTGTCGATGAAATTTGTGTTTTTTGATCGATTTATTGACGTTATTTGTGTTTTTATAGGATTTATGAATGTAATTTGCTTTTTTTACACAATTCTTGGACGTAATTCGCATTTTTTGCAATTTATGAATGTTATTCGTGTTTTTTTGCACGATTCATGGAAGTGATTTGCATTTTTTGAGTGATTTATGAACATAATTCACATTTTTATGCGATTCATGGACGTAATTTGCATTTTTTGAGCGATTCATGAGTGTAATTTGCGTTTTTTATGCAAATCATGAATGCAAAACGCTATTCTTTATTTTTATGTGATTTATAAACGTAATTTGCATTTTAGCTTTCTGCTGCCAAAATTCGTGTTTTTTGAGCGATTTATGAACATAATTCCCATTTAACTACACAATTCATAGACGTAATTTGCGTTTTTCATACAATTTATGAACATAATTATCACTTTTTTACACAATTCATCGACGTAATTCACGTTTTGAGCGATTTGTGGACGTAATTCCCATTTTTTATGAAATTCGCTTTTTTTGAGCGATTCATGGACATAATTCGCGATTTTTATGCGATTAATGAATGTAATTTACATTTTACATGATTTATGGACGTAATTTGCTATATTTATGCGATTCATAGACATAATTTGCATTTTTTGAGCTTTCTATCAACGAAATTTGCGTTTTTTGATCTATTTATTGACGTTATTTGTGTTTTTATAGGATTTATGAATGTAATTCGCTTTTTTTACCAATTCTTGGAAGTAATTCGCATTTTTTGCAATTTATGAATGTTATTTTTTTTTTTTTCACAATTCATGGAAGTGATTCACATTTTTTGAGTGATTTATGAACTAATTCACGTTTTTATGCAATTCATGGATGTAATCTGCATTTTTTGAGCGAATCATGAACATATTTCACATTTTTTATGGAATTCATGAATGCAATTCGCTATTTTTATGCATTTTATACAGGTAATTCCATTTCAGCTTTCTGCCGCCAAAATTCGTGTTTTTTGAGCGATTTATGAACATAATTCATGTTTCACTACACGATTCATAAACGTAATTTGCATTTTTCATACAATTAATGAATATAATTCTCGCTTTTTACATGATTCATGGACGTAATTCACATTTTAAGCAATTTGTGGACGTAATTCCCATTTTTTATGCAATTTCCTTTTTTTTAAGCGATTCATGGATGTAGTTCACATTTTTTATGCGATTCATGCATGTAATTCATATTTTTTATGCGATTCATGCATGGAATTCATATTTTTTATGCGATTCATTGATTGAATTAACGTTTTTATTGCGGTCTTTGGACGAAATTCACGTTTTTCGCGTAGTATTTTGTCGAAATGTTGGGTTTTTTTTTACATGATTCTTTGTTGAGATACACTTTTTTTTTTACGCAATTCTTTGTCGAAATAAGTAAATAAAAATTGTTTCTTCATAAAATTTTCTGCACATGGCGTGCGTGTATATTATACAACTCTGCTTGTCAGTGTGTATTGTCAGATTTTTTTTTTTTTTTTTTTTTTTTTCAGATTGAATTATGGTTTGATAGAATATTTTTTAGGGTTTGGATGAGGTTCAACTCAAATAGAATTTAAACAATTACATTTTAGAAATGACAAAACTAAAAAATTTAATTATTTATCGCCCATTATTAGCTGTTAGTATTTTAAAATATTTACTTGTTAGTGTGTTAGTAACAGTAACTTTACATTATTTGAATTAATTTTTAATTTCTTGTATTAAATTGAATTTTAAACATGTTTTCTTCTTAGGTATGTTATGCAATTTATTTAAATAATGGATTCAAATTTATTTGAGGATTTTGTGTTCATAAGTAGAAACAAGGCCTTTTTTTTTTTTTTTTTTTTTTTTTTTAAGATAAAAAAAGCCTTAAATTATCAAACATTTTTGTAAAAGAATGTTTGAAAGAAATACTTCAATTTCGAGACAATGAATATGAAATTAAAACATCTATAGAAAAAAAAGGGGGTAAATTTATATTTTATGAAACTCATTATTAAAGCATAGAAGTATAAGTTATTTCTTTTTAAACCAATGTTATCGTTAATATTTGGTTAAGAATTATTTGCTTAACCAACTTTAAATGCTTGTGAATTCTAACATTATAAAAATATATTAAGATTTTCCATTTTAGATGTCCAATTTATAAATGCAGTTAATTAATAATGCTATGTTCTAAGCTGTAAGGCTAATGCTTTTATATTTTGATTATTGATTTCTATAACGTATTATTAACTATTATAATACTTTTGTATTCAGTTTGTGATCTGAGACAAAATTTTTCATGCTTGGATTTAAATAATCAGATTCTTAGGAAGAAAAAAAAAAAAAAATTCTATTTTGAACAGCATCTAATGCAGACTACAATGATGCGCTGTAGTACCTGCTAAATAACATTTTAAAATATAAACATGAATTTCGAAATTATTAATGAAATAATAGGATGCATGAAATATGTTAAAGCTACAGTAACTAATGGATAATGAGAGCTGAGTGCATGTCAAATTACTGGATGCAGCAAACTTATGCAATGGTCTCTAAAACACATGAAATTTCTCAAAGCCACAGTCAATAACAAATGTATGAACATTATGCCCATATGAAAACAAACAACAAAAATTAATAGATGCAGCAAACTATGCGGTAACATGCAGATTCCCAATATCTGGAAGAAATGAGTGATACCTGAACTAAAGAAATCCAGTGACAATATTGTGAAACAAATACATTAAAACAACAACGTTTACATTAGAAAAAAAGGGCCTAAAACTCTCACTCGCTAAAATAAAACTCGTTAAAGCAGTCCAACTACTGCATGTATAACACTTAGAGCACATGAAAACAAAACAAAAACAAAACACTCAGGCTGCAGCAAAATTGCTGTGCAACAATCCGTAAAATACACAAAATTAATTAAAAATGCAATCACTAATGCATGTTGTACAAGCACTGTGTGTACATGAAGAAAAAAAACAATGAGTGCAACTAATTTGTTTTTAAATCTCTGAAATCTTTATAGCCACAGTCACTAATGCATGTAAGAACAAATTAACTTCATTACTTTCTTTTGAATTATCAAAATACTGCTGTAATTTGTTGATAAATACTAGTTTGTTCACAATTTCCAATAATAAGTGCACTTACTTATTTTAAAAATTGTTTAAAACCTGGATTTACTGGCCATTAAGCTAAGCTAAAAAGGCACAGTTTCAAAATGAAAATTAATAGCGACAAAAATGCATAAGAAAAAATAATAAATGCATTTTGAATAACATATTCAAGCAATTTTAATCTAAGAATTAACATCCTGGGTTATTAATCACAGAAATTAATAAATGAAATAAAAAAGCACAATCTTTACAACACTTAAAACTTAGTATTGTTAATTAATTCATATAATTATTGTTAATTAATTCATATGATAAGGACATCTATAAACTAAAAAACAATCTATTTTGAGAATTTTAGAATTCACAAGCACTTTGTTTAACTGTTGGTCAATTATAAATATAGTTTGTTTACCAAAATTTAGCAATAGTTTACACATTCTGTGATAGTTTATGTTGGTTTGAAATCAAATCAACATGCTAACTAATGTATACACCACTTTTTAAATAATACTTTAATAATGAGTGTCAAAAAATATTTATTTACCTTTCTTTTTCATTATAGAGGGTTTAGCTTCACGTTCGTCTCCTGGAATTGAATATTTCGCAAATTACACAACATACATGCTAAAAACAACAACAAGTGCCAAGTACAAAGCTTACCGCCAGCGAATTCGATTACGATTCAAAACAAAACTATCTAAACGCGTATGAATACATGGGATTCTAAAGCAAATTATTAAAAATAATTCTTGTTTGTAAACTTAAAAAAAAAATCATAAGTCGAAAGTATATTGAATATGTATAATTAAAAAATATTTTCCTATTTTAAAAAAGGATTCAAAATATTTTTTCCACAAAATGCAAAAATATCCAATGTAAGAAACGTAATATTTTCTTTTTACGAAAAATAAAGGCAATATAAATAGAAATTTGATTTAGTATATATTTATTGAATGTTTTAAAGCACATGATAAGATGTTTTTGTAGTTTAAAAAACATTTATTGCTTCGATTTGGGTGTTTTAACTGTGACCATAAGTACATAAGGTTTTTCACTCCTGCTCTGTCTGCTAACCCATAGAATAACATGTAATCCGCGAGCTAATATAGTCCAATTTTCCAAGACCAATATATAACAAACAAGAGTTTTCCTAGAAACAAGGCAAGTCTTATTAACTCTATCTTAAAGAGATTCATATTATATATAAGTTTTAATAAAATCTCCCAGCCCATTTTCTAGATCTCATTATCAGGAACAAACACCATCAATTTCAGTTTTAAAATGGTTATTGAGATCTAAAAATATACGGCACGTAGAAATGTAAAAATTATAGGATAGGATTAGACTGGGAATATAAGACTATATTAAAAAAATTGAACCATTCTGACCAATATTTGCTGAGTTATTAGAAGGCGGCTTTTCCGATTTTCTTTGATGTTGAGTTAGCTGTATATATGAAGTTCCGCATCTACCCTTATGACGATGGTAGGTTTTGACGATGGTAGGTTTAAAGCTGCGTCACTTGAAGGCTGCCGCCTTCTATGATATTGACAAAAAGATGATTTTATGACTGTATAACGTTTTGATTATAAATACAATTCTTTGACATTAAAAGTGAATTATAAATCTAATTGAGTGATTCTGACTCGGAAATACAAAAATCTTCAAGTCTACCACAATTTATAATAAAAATGAATTTAGAAAATCCTATTAAATTTGTCAGTCAGTTGATTGGTATGCCTCGGAAAAGTAATCATCGGGGATTCCAAATGTATCCCATTTATGACCAAATAAATATCCCTGTAGGCTTGGCCTATAGGCGGAGGTAAATTTTGAGGTTAAGTGCTCCTTTCAACAACAAAAAACAAGTACTGGTTTTATCAGAATCATCTTAAGCGAAATAAGGCTCAAATGCCCACTTTGGCAGCATTTTAAAAAATATATTCTGACTTTATGAAAAAATCGACCAATACGGCATATTATATAGTTCCTATACAGCCGAAACTGTCAATTAAATGCGTTTGAGAGCAAAAATGAATTTAGAAATGAGTCAGAAAATAAGCAATTTGTTATTTCAATACATCCTCAATTCTTCAATCACGATCGCTTCGGGAAATTCTATCAAAAATATCCAATTTGACCGCATTTTTAAAAATAAATATATTCTGCCTTTATTAAAAAACTGACCAACACGTCACACTATATAGTTCCTATAAAAGAACCTGCTAGTTGGATGGGTTTGAGAGCAAAACGAATTTAAAAATGAGTCAGAATATAAGCAGTTTGGATTTGAGATTTTTCCTTCAACTTTTATTTTTGCTTAATTTATTTTTTCTATAGAAATTAGTCTTATCAAATATTTGTCAGTATAAAAGTTTCAAATATTATTGAGAAGATGTATAGTACATTTAATTGAATTTGATATCTTAGGAATTGACGAAGTTATGGATTTTTTTTCTTCTTCCACCTCTCTTTTTGTTTTCGTTTTTAATTTTTTTGTGCAATAAGAGTTGCTTCTATCAGAAACTTGTAAATACAAAATTTTTAGATAATATTAAGAAAATTTGTAATAAATTTAAATGGATATGATATCTTGAAATTTAACGAAGTTATGAATTTTTTTCGCCCTTCGAGCCCAATTTTAATTTTATCAAAAATCTGTCATGCATAAACTTTTGGCCCATTTTTTAGAGGTAATATAAACTTCAAACTGATTTGATATCTATTATAACTAAGAAGTTATTGGTTTTTTCTGTTTTCACAAAACCCCTCCCTATTTCTTCCCCCTTGGTTCAATGTTGCCTATTAACGAACTTTACTGAGATTTTATGCCCCTTGAATGTATATATCAGTTTGGAAGATATTTGAGCAGAATTATAGAAGTTGTCGAGTCCATAAAAAAAATGATATTGACAGATAGATAAACTTTTTTAACTGATGGTAGTTTTGGGATCTTGGGAACATGATTGGTATATATCTGCAAAACATTTTCATAAATTTCAACATAGGAGCGACTGCAATAGGTAGTATTTCACACGAAATCTATTTAAAAACACTATTCAGTACTCAGGTACTACAAAATGTCGTGAAGGTATACTCCAAAAAAGAGTCCTGGAATGTGTTGAAGGAAGTGTGTTTGTGTAAACGGGAGGAGGGGGGGGCGTAGAGTGAGAACGTTCTTAAATAATTTTAAATTTGCTGTTTACTTTGGTTTTATTTACTATTTATTGAGATACATTTGAGTAATTTTCAGTATCCCATTTTAAACAAGTTGGAAATTGCACGTGAAGCGTAGCAAATGGGGTGCGTTCGTAAGATAACGAAGTTTTAAAAATATCACTCTCATATATCAATCTCATAAAATTGTAAATAAGTACAATTAAAATGTGCACCAAACAATGTTCTCCCTATAACATTATGCAATAGAATACTTTTGTGTGGCCTTGTAAATCAATAGCAAATATTCTTTGCACCACAGATTATGCAAAATGTATATTATAATATGTACTTTATCGATGCATATCAATTTTATTACGTTCGAATGAGTGTAACACCATTAAAATGCATTTGAAACATTTTTCCCCATTAACCGTAATGTAACGGAACACTTTTGATTGTCCCTGTAGTTGAACTATGCATTCGACTTTGATAAAATTTGAAATAACTCGACAAAATTATGTAATAATTATGTATTTAAAATTTCAAACGATTTAAATACATTTGAAACTTTTTCCCCCATTGACCGTAATGTAACGGAATCCTTTTGACTGACCCTGTAATTGATCTATGCATCTGATTTTCATAAAATTTGAAATGACTCGACAAAATTATGTAATAATTATGTATTTTAAATTTCAACCGATTCAGTTGGGTAGTTTTTGCGTTGTTATATGCGGACAGACAGACAGACACATGGACGGACTGAACGACAACTATAGGTGTTACGTATTTACATAATTACGAACGCACCTAAAAATGTGGTATAACCATGGAAACCATCTGCCTAAATTTCCCAGACGCATTCTATTCCATCTTATCAGGTTTGATTGTATAATGCATTACCTGCTCTGATAAGAAGTTGTTTAAAGAGGAATTTTTACCATTTCTTGTGATTTCCTCTTTGAACTTTTCACTAAATCTCAGTCCCCTCTGAAATGATAAGTCTAAATACGCCACAGGGTAAAATGGAGGTTTTTATGGCCTCGAAGCAAAAGAGAGAATAGCGTCCAAATGCCCTAGCGAGGGGTGTAGTGGAGGGTATATGGGGTATACGCCGTATACCTTCTGGAATTTTTTAAGAACATCATATACCCTCTGTGTCACATGAAGGCTACCTACAGTATATACACTCTAAAATATACCCTGTATCTTTAGAGTATATCTTCTGCTTAAAGAGCATACTCTGTTTTTTTAAGACTTAACCCTGGCCCCGGCTCCCTTTGTTTGTACAAAGTTCCTACGCCACTGAATTACGATCAGCACACCACGAAATAAAAGTTTCCTTCTAAATGGCGAACAGCGCGCTTTTTATCACTTTCCTGGCTTAATTATTTTTTCAACTGCTTTTCTTCACTTGTATGTAGCACGATCTCTCGATCAAAATTGTTACCTTTGGAAATATTAGGGGTGTCTATATTGAGAGCACTGTCCATATTGGGTACATAGGCCTTAGTAAGATTGGGCCTTAGTAAAATACTCCTTTGGTAATAGTGATTTAGTCAAAAAGGAGTGAAAAAATAGCTTCTCAAAAAGGAGTACAATTACTCCTTCTGTTAATTAATTTAGTCCAAAAAAGACTGAAAATAGTTTATCAAAAAGGAGTGAAATGGCTTTTAAAAAAAGATGAAATTAAACACCCCACAAGATGAACGAAATTCACTCCTATAGGATAGTGCATCTTCAATACCAAAAAAGAGCGAAAAATAGCTCCGTCTGAGTTAAAAACGCTGTTTTTTTAAGAGAGTACTGCTTGAATTTGACCTTTTCGAAATATATCTCTACATTTTTTGGAATTTTAATAAAAACAAGTTTATTATTATTATCGTTATTATTTTTTAAACTTTTATATTTATGACTGAACCGTAGATTTAATGATATCTTAGCTTTTGACTTGTCGGATATGTGATAAATTTGTCATTTCAATCAACTTTAATATTCAGATCCAGTGTTAACAAATGATATAAATAAATAATGTAACAAATAATAGTCCAAGAGTCTACAGCACAAAACCCTAAGTCATCGAGCACAAGAAAAAATCCTTTAGTTTATGGAAGAGTGGTAATAGAGGAATCTAATGATCCATGTCTGCCGGAAGCGAAGTGCTCCATAAGCCAAAAATTGATACCACTACACTAGTGATGGGCGATTCCGGAAATTTTGAGAATCGATTAAAATCGATATCGTATAAAACAACATCGATCATAATAAGAATCGATTTCTCAGTTCTAGAATCGATACTAGAATCGATATTTCGATATTTAGGTTCACACAGAGAAGATCCAAATTACTAATTCCAAAACTTAGACAATCAGCAAGACTGTGATTACCGCCTCCCGCCCCCCCATCCCCATTTAGGCAGACATAAAATTAAGCTATTGCAGATTTTAGAGTCGGATATTAAGAATTTTAAATTTTAAAATGATTGTCACTTATGGTTTTCACTTACACAAAAACTTTGATAAATTTGAGAGACATAACTCAACTAATAACAACACTGAGTAACTTGGCATTAAACCGAGGTGGAGAGAGAGGTAGTAACAGAAAAAAACGAGGAGATAAAAGCTTTATAATGATATGTTACATGAGATGGTGTGGAAGAAACAAAAAATATGCCCCCCACTCAGGGGGGCAAGGTGAATCCCAAACGGACAGAAGGGCGACCCCGGCCCAAATGTACCTTTTGTTGAGGTTTCAAAATATGGATTTATAACAAAATAGAACGAGGATTAGACTTTTTAAAAATCGCAGTCATAATTTGAACGAACCTGTAAGTTAAGATTGGTGAGAAAGGGGGGGGGGGGGGTAGGACGGACGAACATGAAAAAAAAAAAAAATAGTGGCATTCTGAGAGTGCCGATAGAAGTGAAACCTTGAACAATTACGTGTGTATTTTTGAATCGTTAAGATATATAATTTTGAATCGCCAGGAAATACTTTTAAATGAATAAAAAAAGGTTTTATAATATTAAAAAACATATTAATGTCTATAAAAAAAAAAAAAAAAAACCGCGCGATACCATATGTCCAGCTATTGTAGTTAACTCACTATAACTACTTTCTTACATTTTAAAACGCGATAAATACATCAACCAAAATTAGACCACACTATCGATACCTTAATCCTTATCCAAATAAATCATTTTGTATTAATGCCTGTTACAATATCTGTAGATTACTTTTTGAATTATTCAAATCGGACATTCCATTCAAAAGATATTATGAATTTAAAGATGACAATCTAAAGAAGTAATAGCGCTGCTGAGTACTCGGTGGCCAATAAGCTTAGGGATTACGTGTGCAATCAAACGATTGCGGGTTCGAACCCCAGTTTCACTAATATGATTTTTTTTTTTGAAGAAGAAGAAGTTTGAAAAATTAAAATTTTAACACATTATGGGTCCGTAACGTGACCTGAAATGATGGGAGAAAATTTCTTTTGCTAGATTTGTAATGTATGAAGCATAAGTTTTCAATAGGTATATTGTATGAAGAAAACCCCCCTCTGCCCCCCCCCCCCCCAAAAAGGTCCTATAGGGAAAACCGGGAAACTGGAAAAGCAAAAAAAAACGGCGAGAAATGGTTAGCTATACTAGAATTTTTCTCATCACTGTAACTCCTATAGAAGCAAAGTTATAGCCTTTTAAAGATTGAAATGAAGTGAAGAAATAAGCAAAATTAGGTGAGTGATCGACAGGGGGGGGGGAGGGTCCACAGCTCAGGGGGTGCCATGTAGCTTAAACTTTTAAGTTAAAAATGGTAGAAAATTAAATGAGCGAAATTTTAAGGTGTATATTGGGGGGAGGGTGCAAGCCCCCCCCCCTCAAAATTTTTTTTGTTTCTTTTGAAGAAACAAAAAAAATATGCTCCCCCGGCGGGGCGCAGATAAACCCCAAACGGGCGGAAGGGCGACCCTTTATTTACCTTTTGTCAAGGATTTAAAATGTGGATCTAAAATAATCAGACCGAGAATTGGACATTTTTTAAACTGTATGCATATTTCAAACCGCCCTGTAAGTTAAAACTGACGTGGAAGGGGGATTAGAAGAGACGAGCATGAAAAATAAAACATAATAAACTAATACAGTAAAACCTCTAAATAACGGACACTTCGGGAACGCAGAAATTGTCCGCTATTCGGAGGTGTCCGCTATTGGGAAAAACACAAAGATACAAAAATCACTAAGAAATGTTTAATGTGTCATGAATTGACTTTTATATGTCCTATAACTTCTTCTATTATATGATTAATCAAAAATTAGAATTATTTTTTTAACAATATAAAAATGAAACTGAAATAAAATTGTGCACACCTTCATCCACTGTTTATTACATTCTTATGAAAAAAATCTGTTGCAAAAGTTTTCTTTTGCTTGCGATTACATGTAATTTGTTTTACAGTGTGACATTATTAGACATTATAGAGTTTCGGGCGGGAAAAAGGCACTTTTTGAACATTAAAAGCACAAAATCTCTAAACCTTCCGGGGAAACATTTCAATGCTCTGGAAAATGTCCCACCCGGGCACTCCCCTGAATTCAACACTGAACGTTGAGGAGTGATTTTCCCTAGACCCCGATCTACATTTATTTGTGATCACAACATTTGTGACACATTGCCCTGATAAATTTAGAAGCATTTTTACTTTTTTTTCCCTCGTTAAAAAAATATTTTTCATTCTTTATTGCCGAAAATAGTGTCCGCTATTTGGAATGTCCGTTATTCAGAGGTTAAAGATACAAAAATTTAGGTTTTGGGAGTGGGGATCGGAAAACTGTCCGTTAAATAGAGGTGTCCGCTATTCGGGAGTGTCCGTTATAGAGGTTTTACTGTACTTCAAATAACTGGACTTCTAAACAAAAATATAACGATTTAACCTAGTGTCGAATTAATAGGGGGGGCCCACAGGGGATTACCCCCCCCCCCTCAGAAGTTATGAGATTTTATGCTTTTTAATTCACAAATTGCGATTCCCCCTCTCTTACAGAGCTGTAAAACATGATGCCTTCTTCCGGAGTCGCAGAAAGATACCTGCATTCAACATTAATTTAGCCTAGAAAAAAAGAAAAAAAATCGAAATCGAATCTAAAGATCGAAATCGAATCTAAAGATCGAAATCGAATCTAAAGATCGACATCGAATCTAAAGATCGACATCGAATCTAAGATCGACATCGAATCTAAAGATCGAAATCGAATCTAAAGATCGACATCGAATCTAAAGATCGAAATCGAATCTAAAGATCGAAATCGAATCTAAAGATCGATCTTACGGGCAGAATCGATTTTACATTTTTACTTTCTTTTGTAACTTTACAAGAAGAGAGTATTAGATTCGTGAAAAATTTTGACTTTCCGTTTTTGATGGATTTATATATTTTAGAAGGTCTTTAACACGATTTCATGATTTTTAAGAAATATCTGTCTGTGGGTGTGTCTGTCACTCTGTGAGTCTGTATACGACAAAAATTTCTGACCGTTCTATCTCAAGAACAAATGCACGGAATTCCACAAAACTTTAGATTTAGTTTGACCTTGATATAAACTGAATCTAATTAATTTTTGGTGCATATAGCCTAACAGGTGGCGCTGCTATGCTGCATTTTTTGCGATTTGCGCAACAGCTATATCTGAATAACGAATGAACGGATTTTCATCACATTTTAGATCCAGTTAATCCTTGACATGAATTGATGTTTTTTGCATTTTGATGTATATAGCTTCTCAGATGGCGGTGCTATACGGAATTTTTCACAATTTCCACTCAGCGCCATATGAAAGGGGGGGGGGGGAGGAAGCGGTCGTTCCGAGCACGGAAATTAAGGGGGCGCCAAATTTTTACTACTAACATCACTTCTAGCCTATCACAAGAAAAAGTTAATAGGGGGGGGGGGGGGCTAAATTGGAACTTTGAACCGGGCGCAGTTCTCTTTTCGCACGCCCCAGTTTCCATTTTAGCTTTATCTCAAGAACTAATGCACGGACTTTCATAAAAATTTAGATTCAATTAGTCCTTGATATTATTTTATGCTAATTACATTTTGGTGGAAATCGCTTAAGAGATGGCGCTGTTATACTGCATTATTCATGATTAACGCAATAGCGCTATCTCAAGAACGAATTTTCATCAAAATTCAGATTCAGGAAATCTCTGACATAGATTAGTGTTATTTAGTTCTTGGTGTAAATTGCCCAACAGGTGGTGCTGATATGCTGCATTTTTTATGATTTCGCAATAGCTGTATCTCGCGCTTTCATAGATTTTCATCAAAATTCAGATTCAGCTGGTACTTAATAAAAATTGATCCTGATCAATTTTTGGTGTACATCACTCAACAAAAAACGCTATTTTGCAGGGGGGGGGGGGGTTCTGAGGTTTCTTTAATTCTTCTATCTTAGAAACTAATACACTGAAATTTTGGAATTGGCACATCCGTCTATTTTATCTTCGACTTTTGGAGGAAAATGAAAATTATATTACCTTCAGAGAAATCGATTAAAAATTTTAAAGTATCGATTAAATCGAGTTGGCCGTAGTATCGATTAAATCGATTTAAAAAATCGAAATCGCCCATCACTACACTACACTGTTAAAACGAATGGTGACACATTGCACCTTTGAGGGGTGAAAGGCTTGTCTCACTGGTGACACCCCTAAAGGAGCCAGAATGGCACCTTTAATTAGGGTGAAAAGATGGCACCCTTAAACCAGAGTGTCCAATAATAAAAAATTAAAAAATATACAAAGCGACTTTTGGCGGTCGAAAGATTCGAACTCACAACGTCTGATTAAAGCTCAGCGTTCTAACCGCTCGGCCATCAAGCTCACCTTCATTCATTCATAGCCATAGATTTTACTTGCCGTCACAGAAAACAGAAAGACACACGTCAAAGCGCATGCGCATGGTTCCAGTCCCCGATGAGGTGCCACATTGCTGCCAATACGAAGTGTATGGCACCTTATTTAGCTCCAATCAACCAATAAGACACCTGTCGGCACTGCAACCACATATCCAAGCCCCTATGGCACTCTAGGGTTCCAAATGCCCCGGGTTCCAATGGGCCCTAGGGCCTTTTCACCTCCGGGTCTTAAATGGCACCGGTTTGTCAACTTCACTTTTAACAGTGTGGTGGTTGACTCGTAGGTTTAGCATTGTGTTTGCCGTACAATCAAACATCGGAACATGGAAAACTGAATGCAGGAAAACTTAATGCTAATCCTACGAGTCAACTACTAATGGTGGTAATTTTTGGCTTATGCACCACTTCACTTTCGGCAGACATGGATCATTAGATTTCTCTATTACTACTCTTCCATAAAATAAAGGATTTTTTTTTTGTGCTCGATGACTTAGAGTTTTGTGCGGTCGGCTCTTGGACTTTAATGTTACGTTTGACAATTTTTAAAATCACGCCAAACAGTCGTTAATTCTAAAAAGATTAAGTTGCGCTACATTGTGGCGGAAAAAGCTAATTACGTTTAGTTTAATAATCATATCTTTAAATCATTTTTTAACTTATATTTGTTCTTTTTAATAACTTATTTTAATGTAATAAATATACAATATAATACTTAGAATCATGTAATTCAAGGACAGAAAGAAAAATTTGCCAAAAATATGCCACATATCTGGGATGTTTAATAAACAAACACTCCCTACATACAAAAAGACTTCCCTATTTTCGACATGGATTTCTCCAGCTTTCTATTATACGTGGGGCACCTGTTGTAATATTTTCAAAAATGCGTTTAGTAAAAGAATAATTATTTTCTTCTATCTTCAATAGAAGAAAGTATTGTAATCGAAATTTTTTTCGACTTCCGGTTTTCGACGGATTTACACGTTTTAGGGGTCAGAGATTCCAAAAAACATGTTTTTACAAAATGTCTGTCTGTCCGTGTGTCTGTGTGTCTGTCTGTATGTCGCCATTCATCAAAAAGTGTATGAAGTTATGCATAGAATTGAACCAAATTTTTTGTGAATATTTTTGGCTTTGGCAAGCAGGTCCTCCTTCAGTTTTGAAATATTCCGCCGGAAGGGGGCGCTACAATCGCGATTTTTGCGCCATTTTCAATATTGAACCGACCAAAAGTATATAAAGTTATGCATCGAATTGAACCAAATTTTTTGTGTATGTGTATGACTATGGCTAGTTGGTCCTCCCTGAATTTGAATAAAATATGTCGGAAGGGGGCGCTGCAATCGCGATTTTTGTGCCATTTTCAATATTGTACCGACCAAAATTACATGAAGTTATGCATCAAATTAAACGAATTTTTTTGTATAAGTGTATGGCTATGGCTAATTGGATCGCCCTAAATCTGAAAAACAAAATACGTCGGAAGGGGGCGCTGCAATAGCGAATTATATGACATTTTCAATATTGCACCACATAAAAGTGTATGAAGTTAGTTCTAGAACTGAACTAAATTTTTTGTATATGATTTTTTTTTGGTAAGGCATGTAGGTCCACCCTGAATTTGAAAAATATCTGCCTATCATTCTATTGTTCATCGGCTCGTGCAGAGACGGAAATTCATTTTTACTCCGATTAATTGATTAAAGCAGAAATTTAAGATAAAAACCAAAGTTGGCATGGTATTGAATTAAAATTATTAAAGCATTAAAATGAGTAACTATTTTTTTTAAATACTAAAATGTACGTATGAGATAGAAGAAAGTTTTGGGATTGGCACATCCAACTAGTATTGAATTAAATTTAAGATATACGCAACAGATAAAATATGCTTTCATGACTGTAGTGTTTGATGACATTGACACATAGACACGTACTCAGAAAGAAAACAGCACAATACAATTTTTATTAAAAAAACTTATAAGGTTTATAAAGACTTAAATATCAATAAGTCGGTGTTAAATTAAATTTGCATTTATCTTTTTTGGTTGATTTGAACGGAACTTAAAAAACTGCAATCGTGGTTAATTATATTTAAAGCCGAAATAAAAATTAGTTTTAAAAATGCCTAATTACCCTTTATAAAAATCTACAAATTAATAAAGATGAAAGAATTTTGTAACTTATAATGTCTTTGTAGTAACTGTTGGGAAGCTTTGAACGCAAACATAAAAATGCTGATTACTTGTTTTAAATATGTTGATAATTTTTCAGCTTTGAATTTACGAAATGTTATTTGTTAATTTGCTAATTAGTATAAAATGCATTTATTAATAACTAGCTGATCCGCTCCACGTTGCTCGGGACCATAGACATTTTTAAGCAAATTGCGATTATTTAAAATCTCCATTCATTCTAAAATTGTAAAAAAAAAAAAAAAAAAAAAAAAAAATATCAGGAGAATATTTTAAATTTTAGAATATTTTATATTTTATCTGACTGAATGCAGGTATGCATCTCTATTACTAAAACCATGTGTTAGAAGAATAAATGAATATAGTCGTTGATTTTAGCTGTTGTGAACTACAAAAATAATGCAATAATTGAATTATTTTAAAATTCCTTTCTTCAATGAGATTTACTCCACACTCAGAAAAAGGAATTCATTAAAACTACAAAAAATGTTTTGTTGAGTACATTTTGGTTGTTTTAAGCGATTTTTTAGTTAAAGCAAAAAATCGGTTTTGTTGCTACGGCCATATATATATATATATATATATATATATATATATATTTACAGTCGAGTCTCTCTATAACGAAACTCCATACATCGAATTTCTTTATATAACGAATTTTTTGTAGGAACGGTCCCTTTTTCGCATGATTACATTAAAAACAGTCTCTATATAGCGAAATATCTATCTCCATATAACAAATTTTTTCATAAATTGGTTTTAATTTATTGAGTTTTAAAAAAGCTTCGAAATCATATGGAATCAATTTTCCACCGCTTATTTTTGATTTATCGTTCAGTGCTGAGGTTTTTTTTTATATTACTTTTATCCTTGTTCTTTAAATCCAACGAATTCATCCCACCTCCCACACGCCTTTCCATTCTTCTCAAAACAGAGTCAATTGGATTGTTACACATATAAGAGAGGAATGGATGAGAGGCACATAAGAGAGGCCTTCAAATGGAGGAAAATGTTAACTACAATTTTTCATTTCTTGTTAAAATTTGAGCATTTTTATTGTTTTTTGCGAGTATAACAATTTTAAAATCCAAACAACAAAAAATTACAGATATCTTTGTCTGAAATTAATGTAAGTCTTCCTTATTTGATTTTCATTAAGCTTTCAAATAAATGTTCTCATTTTTGAAACAGCTTAAATTATTAAGAAATAAAATGTTAGGTTAATATTTACTTTTAAACATTTCAAATTCTTATTTAAAAAGATAAAAAATAATATTTGTTCAAAATTTACACATTAAATACGATTTTTAACATAATTCTCTATACCTCGAATTTCTCTATATAATGAATTTTTTACTGGAACGATGGATTTCGTTATATACTCGACTGTATATATAACTTTAACTGTTTTCAATAAGATGATTGTAAAAATACTGGTTTCATTGGTTTATTGAATGGTATTATCTGAATTACTTTGATTATATTTATAAAAGTATTTATATATATTGCTAACATTCTTATAAAATTTTAAGAAAATTTCATCAAATTTATTTGAATCTTACTAAAGTCTTGCATATTCAATTTGTTATTCCAACAAAATTTTGTTGTTTTTGCAAAATTTAAATTGGAGTGCAGTAGCCATAACTCTCTCACGCAGTTTTGTTTAATTGACTTACATAGTTATAAAGGATTAATATAATTTTAATTAATAAAAATATTTTTGAAATTGAGACGGATTAATGACGTTATTATTATGTTATTATGCATTTCGGATGAAAACTGTAGACGGAAAATTAAAAAAAAAAAAAAAAAAAAAAAACTTAAAAAAAAAAAAAATATTTAAACAAAAATTTTTCATTGACTGCAATATGGGTTAATGGAAATTGACCATTGGTCAATGTTTTCCAGTATAGGTCCTCGGAGAAAAAAAAAAAAAAAAAAAAAAAAAAAAACAAGTGGGTAAGTGTGATAGCAGATCGCACAGTGGGTTTCGTTTCATATCTCTTTCAAAACAGTTTTCATTAAATTAACAAACGAAAATTGTCAATAGATAACTGACGCCAATATGGGAGTGTATGATATTTGTGCAACATTTTTATATAGAAAAAGAAGTAATTTCTATACAAACAAAAATAAAAGTTCCTCAAATTTGTTTTCAGAGCTAGTAATTTAAGTGAACAGGAATTTAATGATAATAATAATAACTAGCAAAAGCAATACTTTGTTTGGATTCGCGAAGCATTATTTCATTAGATAACTATTTGAAAGTAACAATATTTTTTATGTTATTTGATACTACTTGATTATCCCGTCAACCAAAAGGTACCGGCATACTAAAAGATTAAATGTCTATAATGATGGTAAAAAAATGTCACATTTACTTAATATTAAACTTGTATCACGTTCGTGACGCCATCAAGTGATTTTTAATATGAAGTTTTTATTTGTATTCTTATTAATGTTTTATTAATTAATTTATTCTTTTGTTATTTAAAATAAAAATTACACCAATTTGTTTAATTTGACTAATAGTTTGGCAATTTCTATAATTTGGCGAAATTGATTGACGGGATAACCAAGTAGTACCTACTATTTTTATTAACCGACTTCAAAAAGGAGAGGAGGTTATCAATTCGACGCGTATGTATTTTTTTTTTTTATGTATGTACACCGATTACTCTGAAACTATGCAGCCGATTAATTTGGTTTTGGTGTTAAATTAAAGAACTTACTCTCGGATTGGTACCACATCCATTTCATACAAATTGGTTCAGTAGTTTTTTAGTAATTAAGCAAAAACTATTAAAATTAGTGTTTTTTCGGTAATTAAAACTGTTGAATTAGTTCCTACAATAGAGCGAAGTCAGGATGGCCGAGCGGTTTAAAGCGCCTGATTTAAGCTCTGGTTCTCGAAAGTGACAATGGGTTCGAACCCCGCTCCTGACATACGTGTGTACAATAATTTTCCGTATTATAATTTTTACATATATATTTTACAAATTAAATACTAATTATGCTATTAAGAATATTTTGTATTTAACCGTTAGCACAGCGTATCAGAGATCTTTTATCAACTCAATACTTTATCAGTGAAAGAGTGCTACTTTATCAGTGAAAGAGTGCTAAAATAATTGACTTACAAAAAATAACATGACATTGAATAAGTTTCCGAAGCTATTCCGTATTATAGTTTTTACGTATATATTTTACAAATTAAATACTTATTATGCTATTAAGAATATTTTTAACCGACTTCAAGAAGGAGAGGAGGTTATCAATTCATCCCGTATATATATTTTTAATGTATGTTCACCGATTACGCCGAAACTATCCAACTGATAATTTTGGTTTTGGTGTTAAATTAAAGAACTTACTCTCGGATTGGTACCACTTCCATTTCATAGAAATTGGTTCAGTAATTTTTCAGTAAACGGGCAAAAACTATTAAAATTAGTGATTTTTCGCTATTTAAAACTGTTGAATGAGTTTCCACCATGGAGTGAAGTCAGGATGGCCGAGCGGTCTAAGGCGCCTGATTTAAGTTCTGGTTCTCGAAAAAAAGCGTGTGTTCGAACCCCACTTCCGACATACATGTATACAACAACCTATTTCGTATTATAATTTTTACACATATATTTTGCAAATTAAATACTAATTATGCTATTAAGAATATTTTGTATTTAACCGTTAGCACAGAGTATCAGAGATAATTTACCAACTCAATACTTTATCAGTAAGAGAGTGCTAAAATAATAGACTTGCGAAAAGTAATATGACGTTGAATAGGTTCACCGAATAGATAGCCGAGCGGTCTAAGGCGCCTGATTTAAGTTTTGTTTCTCGAAAGAGAGCGGGGGTTCGAACCCCACTCCTGACTTGCATGTATACAATAACCTTTCTCCGCATTATAATTTTTACACATATATTTTACAAATTAAATACTAATTATATTATTAAGAATATTTTGTATTTAACCGTTAGCACAGAGAATCAGAGATCTTTTATCTCCTCAATACTTTATCAGTGAAAGAGTGCTAAATTAATAGTCTTGCGAAAAATAGCATGACCTTGAATAAGTTTCCTGACTTGATTGCAATCAGGATAGCCGAGCGGTCTAATGCGCTTGATTTGTTGTTGTATGTATGTCGGCCAATTATCTACACTATGGGATATAGGCCCTAAGGGGTGGGATGCCCTCCGTGGGGGTCTTTCTAAGGGAACCTAACCCGTATTTACGCAACGTTCGAAGAAAACCACGGAAAACTCCGAACGGTTAGGCCGATGGTCGCGATTGGGTTCGAACCCAGCACCTACCGTCTACCAGTTTGAGGTCAGAACCTCTCGGCCACTGGTGGGGCCCGCGCTTGATTTAAGCTCTGGTTCTCGAAAGAGAACGTGGGTTCGAACCCCACTCCTGACATACATATATACAAAAGCCTTTTCCGTATTATTCTTTTTACAGATATATTTTACAAATTAAATACTAATTATGCTATTAAGAATATTTTGTTTTTAACCGTTAGCACAGAGTATCAGAGATCTTTTACCAACTCAGTACTTTATCAGTGAAAATGTGCTAAAATAATAGACTTGCGAAAAGTAATATGGCGTTGTTGACCGTTTAGATTGCAGTCAGGATAGCCGAGCGGTCTAAGGCGCCCGATTTAAGCTTTGGTTCTCGAAAGGGATCGTGGGTTCGAACCCCATTCCTAACATCCATGTATAACATACATTATTTTTTCCGTATTATAATTTCTTTAACTGACTTAAAAAAGGAGAGAAGGTTATCATCAATTAGACCGCGTATGTACTTTTTTTTTATATATATGTTCACCGATTACACCGCAACTATCCAACCGATTAAACTAAGTATTACGGTATAAATAACTAAAAAGTAAGAAATAAAATAAACTTTTTCAAAAAAAAATATAACCGACTTCAATCAACGCTCTAAAAAGAGTTAAATAATTCTTTAAAATACCCTAATGATGAATTGTTATCTAATAATCACACATCAGATATCATGTACCGACAAAAAAATGGTTATAAGTTTAATACATAGAACTTAATATCCAGCAAATATGGTTTTTCGACAGAATATTTTTTACAAGAGATTAATTTACATATTTTTGATTTAATTTATGAATAGATACATATAAAAAGTAATGAATTACTTTTTGAAGTTGGTGCCAAACTATTGTAAGTATAGTAAGAATTGTGGTTATATTATGCCTAATACCATAAATAAAATGGTAAAAATCATTATTGATTGTGATTGTTTGGCACCAACTTCAAAAAGTAATTCATTACTTTTTATATGTATCTATTCATAAATTAAATCAAAAATATGTAAATTAATCTCTTGTAAAAAATATTCTTTCGAAAAACCATATTTGCTGGATATTAAGTTCTATGTATTAAACTTATAACCATTTTTTTGTCGGTACATGATATCTGATGTGTGATTATTAGATAACAATTCATCATTAGGGTATTTTAAAGAATTATTTAACTCTTTTTAGAGCGTTGATTGAAGTCGGTTATATTTTTTTTTGAAAAAGTTTATTTTATTGAATCTTTATGAAGCAAAAATGCTACCTTATATTTTGGCGCATTTTAATTTTAGTAATTTAAATTCAGTCAAATAGCTAAGAATTTCCTCGGAATTTATTATTTATGACATAAAACTTGTATAAATATATTTTTTTTCCATGCAAAATTTGTCATTTTCTTTTAAATTTTCATCTAAAAGCTCTTTTTTAGAGATATTTTTGGTTATCCCGTCGACCAATTTCGTCAAATAATATCAATCATCAAACTATCAGCCAAATTGTAAAAATTGACGAATATTTTTACAATTTGACGAAAAAACAAATAAAAATGGAAATAAAAAGTCGAATTAAAAAACATTTGATGACATAACCAGCACTTGTATTAACTTTAATGTCAAGTAATGTGACATTTACGATAATTTATATTTGGCATATAATCCTGAAATTTGGCGTTAGATTTTTGGTCGAAGGTATAACCAAGTACTATCCAAAAATGTACTGTGATATAGTATCTATAGAATGAGGTAATAAAGTACAAATATCCGTAATATCTTGATGAAAATTAATCATTTGCCCACTGTATTCAAGCTAACTCCCTATAATACAGTAAAAATTGGATGAACTTGGGCAATTAGTTTCTCCTTAATGAAAACTAAGCTCTTTATTATTTAAGGATATGGACCAAGATCCATATTATTAGCTACAGAAAAAATATTTATCTCATTATTTACTATACATTTATGGCTAATCTTACAAAATCCGTCAGATTGAATATGCATGCCAAATCAAGGACGATGACAAATTTTACGAAACGTAAATAATATTTTGTTGAAATAATTATAAACAGCTAAGGCTGAAAGGCACATGTCTGTTTCAACTCCATACCCACATAGTGAACTTAAAAATGTATTCGTTCATGACAGTATTTTAGCCAACTATATATATAGGTAACATAAAAGCATACTTTATAGTGATCAATAATAAATGTGATAAAGCTAAACACAATATTAATTTTTTAGAGAAAAGAAGAAAAGCAAGATCAAAATTCACTTTTTTTATAATAAAAACAGGTTTTGCTTTTACCACCTACTATACTACAATTGCTAATGTCAGTTATAAGGATTGTTAAGACAGAACAAGTATCGCCATCAATTGAGCCAAAGTTAAAATCTTGTTCAGTTTATTTTTAGACCGGGAGGAGCGAGTACAAGAAATCATCTCATCAAGTTCACAGCTTAAATTCCAGAATTAGTTACAACTGGATTCACATATCGAACACGCAATCGGTCTACCAAGTCATATCTTGGTGGAAAAAAACCTAAAAATTCGATTTAGCTGTTGTCTCGTAGCTTTACTATTATGTTTTCCTGCTCCCAGTTCTTCACGTATTCACACCTTTAGCCTATTAGTGCCTAGCGTCCCATTTTTGGAACAGTTTAAAAAAATTCAATTAACCGCTTATCGCACCAGTAAAAAGGAGGATAAATAAATACAGTCGAGTCTCTATATAACGAAATCCACCGTTCCAGTAAAAAATTCGTTATATAGAGAAATTCGATGTATAGAGAATGATGTTGAAAATCGTATTAAATGTGTGAAATTTGAACAAATATTATTTTTGATCTTTTGAATTAAGAATTTGAAGTGAGTAAAAGTAAATATTAACCTAACATTTTATTTCTTAATTATTTAAGCAGTTTCAATAAAGAGAACAGACATTTATTTGAAAGCTTGATGAAAATCAAATAAGGAAGACTTGCATTAACTTCAGACGAAGAAATCTGTAATTTTTTTTTAAGTTGTTATGCTCTCAAAAAAATGTTCAACTTTTAGCAAGGAATGAAAAATTGTCGTTAACATTTTCCTCCATTTGAAGGCCTCTCTTATGTGTTTCTCATTGATTCCTCTCTTACGTGTGTATCAATCCAATTGACTCTGTTTTGAGAAGGATGTTGAAAGGTGTGTGGGAGGTGGGATGAATTCGTTGGATTTAAAGAACAAGGAAAGAAGAAACATTTTTAAAAGATCAGCACTGAACGCTAAATCAAAAATAAGTGATGGAAAATTGATTCCATATGATTAAGAAGCTTTTTTAAAACTGAATAAATTAAGACCAATTTATGAAAAAATTCGTTATATGGAGATAGATATTTCGCTATATAGAGACTGTTTTAATGTAATCATGCAAAAAGGGGACCGTTCCTACAAAAAATTCGTTATATGGAGAAATTCGATGCATGGAGTTTCATTATATAGAGACTCGACTGTATATAATTTTAATTTTTTTTTGTGAATCTTCGAAATTTAAAGTATTTTTCCGAGCCTATGCATTCTCTGTTAGAAGAAATTCGTCATGTCGTTCTTTTGGCATAGATCTCATATAAGCACCACATTGGCGCTATTTTTTTTCAGACGCCAATATCATATACGCACCGGGGTATTTAATTGGCGACAAAGTGTCGTTATTTTGTTCGATATGTTAACCCGGATGTTGATTATTTATTAATAAATTGTTACGAAATGTTACGAATGTTATTAATAAATTGTTACATATATCGAAAACGAGGTTTTTTTTCAAATTGGCATCGGAAAAAAATCACCTCAATGTGGTCTGTATATGACATCTGTGCTGTTGTTTTTTACGCTGATATCTAGCCTCTTGCCTTAAAGCTATATCATATTCGCGTTCTTTTAAACCAGTAAGTGTAGGTTTTCTACGCATTTTTTTAAATTAGACCTAAAAAATGACCTAATACATTCCAAAAATTGTTTTTAAATGACAAAATACACTGCTCAAAACAATTAAAGGATATTTGAAGTTTCATATAAAATAAAGATATCAACGAAATTTTTTTTTGCCGAAAATAGAAGAAGGGAATCACAAATGCAAATTTTTCTGGTTTTCAAACTATGGAGTATGCAAATTTTGAGTTCGACGTCAAAAACGTCGCTTCAGCGGCAGCGAATGAAATTTGACTTTAAACTGGATAAAAGAGAATGAAGACAAGGATGATCGGCATTCAGTGATTGCTTTGTTTCGATGAGTACGATGTCTCAGCGAAGTCATTTGACAGATTCAGAAGCTTGGAGAATTGTTGGAACGTTAGAAGGGCGCCAAACTCAAGCCGAAGTAGCGCAAGCCATTGGAGTGTCACAAAGTGTCATTTCCAGATCTGGAACCGTTTTTTGGAGAGTGGATGTGCAGGCCGAAAACCAGGGCAAGGTCGTAGACGGGCAACAATGCCCAATGAAGATCGGTATTTAGCGTTAACACCTCGGAGACACCGAAACATGAACGCTACTCTTCAACAACACCTTCGCTCGGCTACAGGCACCACGATTTCAATTCAGACTGTCCGAAACCGGCTCCATGCTGTAGGTCTGTATGCTCGCCGACCGATGGTATGTGTTAGATTAACACCAAGGCATCGTCGCGACCGCAGGGAGTGGGCAACCGAGCATGTCAACTGGAGGAGAAATGAATGGAGCAATATTCTGTTTTCTGACGAGTCCCGTTTTTCTGTGCATCCGGATAATAGGCGTATTTTCATCTGGAGGGACCGTGGCAGTAGGAATAATCCTGCGTTCGTGCACGAAAGTGTCAGATTTGGCGGTGGAGGAGTGTTGGTGTATGGTGGCATCTCTATTTACGGGCGCACTGACCTCTACATCATTCGAGATGGAGCTCTGACTGGTCGCCGATACAGGGATGAGATCCTCAGACCTATTGTAGTCCCTTACGTTGCAGCAATCGGAGATAACTTCATTTTAATGGACGACAACTGCAGGCCACATCGTGCAAACCTGGTGGAGGATTTCTTTTTCGAGGAAGGAATCGTCCGAATGGAATGGCCAGCGTGTTCTCCAGACATGAATCCAATCGAGCACGTTTGGGACGCTCTAGGAAGACGAGTTTCTGGCCGCCAACAACCCCCACAAACTCTCCAAGAACTGGAAAGAGCTCTTCTGGAAGAGTGGGGCAGAATACCCCAACTCGTCATTAATAGCCTCATTGAGTCCATGCCTCAAAGGTGTTCAACGTTGCTGGCCGCCCGTGGAAACCATACCCCCTACCAGGGGTCGTACATGTCCTGAAATTTTAAGACCAAGAAAATCTTCGGCACCAGTATTTTCTCATAGAAAATATCTTCTTAAAATAAAGTGTCATTTCGTACGTTAAATCTAGATGTATATTTCTATAAATAAATACTGATATTTGTCCTGAAAAATTGACAGAAATGTACGACCCCTGCCCCCTACTGAAAATGATTTTCTTTGAAGAAAACACCTTTTCTTATTCTTTTTTTCTCATATGCACAAATTGTGTTTTTTTCCTTTTGTACACAAATGCGTAATAAAATGCATTTTTTTCTGCCAAACATGTGTAATTTATTCTCATATAACCTACTATGTCTGTCGACCATGTATCAATCAGCTAAAAAGTTTCCCAGTTACAAAAACCACCTAAAACTGCAATATCCTTTAATTGTTTTGAGCAGTGTATTTAAAAATAATACGAAATATATGAATATTATAATATATGTGTTTCATTTGATTCAATTTTCAACCTTCGAATTAAAATAACTCTTTATATAATGAATTTAACAATTAATTTTATTTATTAACTATTTGGAAATAGTTGTTGTTCTTGGTAGAGAATTGGGAAATCTGAAGCATATATGAATCTTTTTATTGGTTGAATTCCGCAACTTATTTTATTTCATTCGTTTCAAGTTTAATGTCTAAAAATGGAATACTTTTGTTTTTTATTTTATTCTTTTCTGATTGGTCCAAGTTTAATGTCCAAAAACGGAACACTTCTGTTGCCACGATGACAAAAAGAATAATAAAAACCTTTTTAAAATTAATAATTTAAAAACAAATTTTGATTCGCGTTTGTAATAACCGAAAGGTGGCGTTGTATAGACCTGATAATCGTTTGTTTACGTAGTGTTGTTTGTTCCATGCTGTAACATAGCGAAACCCGTTTAAAGAGCTATTTAAAGTGCAGTTTTTTAGCTTTTTTATTTAATTATGGGAGATAAATTACAAATATCGACAATTTTAGAATTTCTAGATGCTGGAAAATCTAGTATTTGCTTTAGAGAAGCTGAAGCAATTATTGATTCAAAGAGATTAGTAATGTGAGGCATTAAAGAATGCAAAGAAGAAGAAATAGAGATTGTAGGCTCGTGTTTACAAACAAGCCAAACAAAAGGAAATCCCCATTAGAGGTCTGCACGGGCCGAAATTTCCAGGCCCGGGCCCGGCCCGAAAGTTAAAATTTCGGCCCGGGCCCGGCCCGGCCCGAACGAAAGAAATATTGGCCCGACCCGGCCCGGCCCGAAAGTAAAAAATTCGGCCCGAGCCCGGCCCGGCCCGAACGAAAAAAATAATGGCCCGACCCGGCCCGGCCCGAAAGTTAAAATTTCGGCCCGAGCTCGGCCCGGTCCGGAAAAAAGTTTAAAATTCGGCCCGAACCCGGCCCGGCCCGAGTGAATTTCTAGAGAACATTGATCTTTAATCTTATGGAAGAGTTCTGACCAAAAAAAATTATATTAGTCTTTTTTTTTCCATATTTATAATCTCCATTTATGCAGAAGTGCTGTAGGCCGCGATATTTATGCTTTTAAATGAATCTTTGTTTGTTGCATGTAAATGTATTAGTTATCACTAGTATTATTAATCCATATTCCCTGTAATGGAGACAAAAAATCGAAAAAGCGGTATATGGTAAAATTTCCAAAGACGAAATCGTTTTGGAACGAAAAAAAATGCATTCCCTTCTTAACAGAAGTAAATGTTTAATATATTTTTTTCTCCCGTATTGTTGTATTCATTTTGCATGTATGAACATTTTAAAAGAAACTTTCAGTTTTCAGTTAAAAAAAAAAAAAAAATCCGTCATAATCATGTTTTTTTTTTTTTTTTTTTTTTTTGTGTGTGTGTGTGTGTGTGTGTGTGTGTGTGTTTATTTCTATTTTAAAACGCCTAGTAATCTACGATTCTTTAAAAGGAATAAATTCTAATGTTTAATTGTAGAATAATGACGGCTTAAAAGTATATGCTTTTTTTGCAGAAATTTTTGGACAAAGCCAAATATTACTGATTTATAAAAAGTCGAGAAAAGGATTTTCACATAGGAAGATTCAATAGGAACTGATTATTTTGGTCCATGAAAACTAGGAAGAATGGAGTCAGTCTCGGCTTCATACGAAAAAAAAAGTTAGGCCCGGCCCGATAACTTCAGCAAAAAAATTAAGACCCGAGCCCAGCTAGGCCCGAAAAGATTAGTGACTAGGCCCGGCACGGCCCGGCCCGAAACGATTAGTGACTAGGCCCGGCCCGGCCCGGCCCGGCCCGAGTCTTCAGAAGTAAGGCCCGAGCCCGGCCCGGCCCGAATGCCATTATTGAAAATCGGCCCGAGCCCGGCCCGCGGGCCGGGCCGGGCTCGGGCTTCGGGCCGAGGCCCGGCCCGTGCAGACCTCTAATCCCCATATTATTTCAGGTTTGCTAGTAAAGGAAAACAAAAATTTGAAAATAAAAAAATTTTCTTGCTCTTGCAAAGCTGGAGCAAACGAATCATGCAAGCATTGTGTTGCTGTATAAAACTGAAATTTAATTTAAAATTTGTGATGAGTCCAGGAATATTAATATTTAATCCATGTCGTAAGTAATATAAGATGCTCAGAATTCAGTCGGATTAACTCTATCAAATAAAAATGCGCATTTTAAACAGTTAAAGTTGTTTATCTATAAAATTACATTTTTTTTATCATTGGTCTAGGAATATTAATGTTTAAGGCACGGGGTATGTAATATACACTGGTGTCCAAAAGTTAAGCATAATTGGTAATTAAGTAATTATTTTTAAGTAAGGAAAGAAATATGAATCGGAATGTGCTGAAACTCCAGGTGGGTAAACAAAATAGTACGCGTCACATATTTTCGCGAAGAGTTTTCCCCGAAATCGAACAGGGGACCGTCAACAAATTGAAAAAGAACGAAGATCTTTTGGATAACCCTGTCAAAACTAATGTAACAAAAGCGTTCAAACTGCACATTATGATTAATTGGCTTATTGTAATGTACTGTGTTAATTTTTACAAGGATAGCATGTATACTCGTAGAGAAATTAAGGTTTTTATAAAAACAGTCCTAAGTTTTTTGCTTATAATTTGCAGAGTTCTTAATATAAAATAATGTTCTTTTTTGAAAAAATGACAAACATCATTGTACACAATACCCTGTCATCAGAATTAAAAAATAATAAAAATTGTATGACAAATGAGCAGGTTTACTAAATAATTTTTTACTGCGCATGCGTAAACGCTATTAAAATTTCATTTGCATATTATGTTAGTTAAATGTATAGAGCAACTTTTGTGAAAGTCTCAAAAACATAGCTTAAAAATTCTGAAAATTATCGTTGATAGAATGATATCAAAATCCTTTATTCTCTAAATGAAGCAAAAAGATGAGGGGCTGTATCCATATTCCATTGTTAGTGCCTACACAATATTGCACGTACAACTATATTTAGGTAAAACCCCTGATTTTTTTGCTCCCTTTAGGAATAACGGATTTTGAGTTGATTCTATAGGCGACCATTTTCAGAATTTTCAAGCTATGTTTTTGAAATTTTTACAGAAGTTGCTCTATACATTTAGCTAACACAATATGCAAATGACATTTTGATATCGTTGACGCATGCGCAATGAAAAATTATTTACTAAACATACTCATTTTTCACACAATTTTTATTATTTTTAAATTCTGATGACAGGGTATTGTGTACAATGATGTTTGTCATATTTTCAGAAAAGAACATTATTTTATAATAAGAACTCTGCAAATTATAAGCAAAAAACTTGGAAAAATTTAGGACTGTTTTTATAAAAACCTTAATTTCTCTACGAGTGTACATGCTATCCTTATAAAAATAAACACAGTACATTACAATAAGCCAATTAATCATAATGTGCAGTTTGAACACTTTTGCTATATTAGTTTTGACAGGGTTATCCAAAAGATCTTCGTTCTTTTTCAATTTGTTGACGGTCCCCTTTTGATTTCGGGGAAAACTCTTCGTAAAAATATATGACGCGTACTATTTTGTTTACACACCTGGAGTTTCAGCACATTCCGATTTATATTTCTTTCATTACTTAAAAATAATTACTTAATTACCAATTATGCTTAACTTTTGGACACCAGTGTATGACTCGTTATAATCATCCTAATAGTGGTGTTTATCATTACTACTAATTTAAATATAGAATTTCTTTGAAAATATCATTTTCCAAATAGTCGTTGTAATTTCTTAAATTACAATTTTTTTAATCCCTTTTATTTAAAATCCTTTTACGTATATTTATTGCATTATTATTACTATTATTATTATTTGTATTTTAAAGAAAATCAGTAACCATTTTTTTATAATTCTTTTGTTGCCATTAAAAAATCATAATATAATTCTTTTAATATGCGTAAGTGTCATCAGCGTAAATGATTTTGTCGGAATATAGAAAATATATTTTATTTATTTAATTAATCGTGATTTATCTGTAATTGCTAACTCCATGGTTTACTTTCTCTTCTGAAAATATACATGTTCCATTTTTAAATGCCAAATATATGTCCGTAATGGAAAAGCATGTAAAATAAATTGATTAAAATAATAATTTTTAGAATCGTTATACTGTAAAAAATAATATTCTGCAAATCTACAGATCATAATTTATTTTTGTGTTTAATTTTAAGTCAAAATACTGAATAGTTTTTTTGTAATGTGTACGACAAATTGTAATTTGAGTGGCCTAGTAGAGGATTCGCTTCGCTCATCTTAATAATAATAATAATAATGTTTCACTTCGCGTGTCAAAATAGATGATAAATATGATGTAATATGATAATATAAAAACAAATAAGCTTGTTTTCCACGTGATTTATTTAATTCATTAACTTGTGTTATATACATAATAATTTTTATATTTAAACTAGCGTACAGCAATTAGAAGAAAAAAAAATAACTGATGATATTAAAAAAATATTTTAAATAAAATAATAATCTTTATCAAATTTTTATGATTTATTGTGTAACAAGATGTATTCAACTGTAAGTACGCAAAATTTGAACTCTCTGACTTATATAGTTTTCGTGTATTATATATAATATATATTATATAGTTTTCGTGTAAAGGCTCTGTGACAGACAGAGGACAGAGACTAATAGGGTTTCGTCAGATAAATGAAACATTAATAAAGAATACTGCCCAGTTAAACTGATGGCATTGAGCTTACAGGCTACAAATACTAATTGTACATTACAGCCTTATATTTTCAAGGGTTAATTCCGTTCGAAAAAAAATTAAGAAGGGGAAACAGCTCTCCCCTTTTCTCTTTTTTTATACTTAATCATTGAACCTCCTATACTATCAAAGACATGCTTTATATCATATAAAAAATCTATATCCAAAATTCAGAGCAAATGAGATAATTCTTAATAAAAACCCATTTAGCATTTATATAATTTAAAAGGAGTGATCCCCCTCTTTTATACTTAACCATTAAACTTCCAAAACTATTCAGAGATTTGAACGAAATCAAAATTCTGCTTGAAAAACCCATTTATATAAATTAAGAGGGGGGGGGCATTAGAACCCCTGTTCCCCCTATTTATACTTATTCAATGAACACCTAATAACAGTCACGGAATCGCCTCATCAGAATGATCCTAATCTAAATTTTGAACGAAAACTTAGTTCTGCATGAAAATTCCATTTATATCAACTAAGGGGAGGGGCATGAGGCCTCCGTTCCCCCTCTTATACATATCGAATGAACTCCAAAAACTAATCAGGGAAGCAAGCGCCTTGTCAGGATATACCTACATACAAAATTTCAAGTGGATCGGATATTTTTATCACGAGTTATCGCGTTACGCACGAACGAACATACAGAACGGACGGGCACATAAGCTCCTCAGGCTATGATAGCCTGTGAGCTAAAAACTGCATCGTATTTTCCAGTAATCTATTAACTGCATCAGAAGCAATTTTTCCATATTTATATATTTTAAAATAAAGAAAACATTAACCTATTTTTATGTAGAAATATATATAGATTTTATAAAATATATTTTTAAGTAATTATCATTGACCTTGTTTTTATCTTCTGAACAGAATATATGGAGAAATCTTTGAACTTAGAAACAACACGCGTCTGTCTGATAAAGGGTAGAGAAAGGTGTTGCGTTCCTTTTGCCACATGCTTTTGCCATGCCATTATCCCACGCTTAATATTTAAATATTTCAGGACTGCGATAAGTGAACGATTTGTTCAAGGAAGCAAGCACAATGAGAACGGGAATACTTATCGCTTTTGCATGCTGTTTAGCTCTGGCTGTAAGTATTGAAATACCATTTTCAGTTCATTACAGAAATGGGTCATATTGTATTTCATTTATCAAAAAATCTGTAAAACTTTAAAATTTTATTAAGGGTGTTCTTAAATCAAAAAGGGCAACTTTGTGACACATGCATTAATTTATTTTTGTTCGGAAATGCATGAAAATAGCAGGTGTTGTTATTCAGAAACTGTCTAATTGCACTCATTCTTTTGTTTTTTAAAAAACACAATAGATTTTTCATAACAAGCCTTCAAAGTTGACACTTTTGAGCCTATTTCCCGACGAAAGCAGAAAAACCGGTCGAAAAGAAGGAGAAAAACGGGTGATTGCGTCATCGAAATAGCTTATAACTCGATAAGTAATTTAATGATCATAAAATGGAAAAATAAGTCCAATTCGAAATCGCTTTCATAGTCAGGCATTAAAATTTTATAACTTTCTGTTAAAAAATGAATTTGTAAATGTGTCAAAACGTTTTTCGCTTGTTGAGCGGATCAGTTAAGAACACCCTTAAAACAAGTTAGAAATTACCCATGAAGCGTAACAAATGGAATGCGTTTATACTGTAAGGCAGTTTTAAAAACATTCAGATCTTGGTGTAATAGTGTACAGTACTTCGGATACAGTAGAGTATCCGAAATCTTTTGTGTATCCCTGTAAATACTATTTGCTTTCTGTTATACAGGAAGTAACTTAAACCTCAGAAACGTATATCAATTTCATAAAATGGGAAATAGTTAAATATTATTTAAACGTGGCCAAAACAATGCCATTATGTAATGGAATTCTTTTTCGGGCCCTGTAAATTGATAACAATTATTCTTTGCACCATAGATTGCGTATTTTAGTATATATTTCATCGATGCATATCAATTTTATTATGTTCGAAAGAGTAACGAACCATTGCATTTGAAACTATTTTTACTCATTGGCCTCAATGTAAAGAATATTTTTGATGGTCCCTGTAATTAAACTAACCATCTGATTTTCCAAAAAGTTGAAAAGAAATGACTCGATAAAATCATACAACAATTATCTATTTTAATTCAAATGATTCGGTTAGATAGTTTTTGCTGTGTTATATGCGGATAGATGGACGGACTGAACGACGCGACGATTATTGTAGTGCGCATTTACATAACTACGAACGTACCTAAAAATGAGTAGGCCTACAGGAAAGCTAATTACAACAATAGATAGAACAACTCAAAAAGTTTTAAGGATTTCGTTAATCTGACAAAACCTTATTCGCCTCTGTCCTCTGTCTGTCCGTCACAGAGTCAGTACACAAAAATAATGTAAGTCAGAAATTACAAATTTTGTGCTACTATAGCTAAATACCTTGTGTCACACGAAAAATCATAAAATTTTGAAAAAGTCCATTATTTTAATTACGTTTTTTTTTCAATGTTATTCGTTCATTTCTACGATTTTAATTTCAAAAGACAATCTTAATTTCAACGTATTGCGTGTCAACATCATGGCCTGGATGTAAAACACCTTGCAAGTAAATAGAAGGTTGTTTGTTCGATTCTAGATGCTGGAACTTGAAATTTTCATCCAAAGATGGATTTAAGAAATTTTTTTATATTTTTGGCTAATTTAAAGGTACATATTATTAGGTTTTATTAATTTGACATCAATAATATTGTTTGAAATTCAGTTTTCTTTCTATTTAAAATACTTTTGCAATTTATCAGTGATTCAATATTTTAAATTTAATTTTAGCAATTTTTTAGTTTTTAGAAATTTAAAATTTTATCTCCGCTAATTTTTTTTAAATTTAGGATTTTCAAAAAATTTAGATGTTAGAGTTTTATTTATATATCTGTCTTCATATAACATTGCAAGAACAACCCACCCGAATGGTTTGAAAATCAATACATATAACCGAGTCGAAATTTCGTCGAATCATTTCACATTTTATGGAAATCAAATAAAAACTTAAAATATATTAATAAAGGTTTTCTTCATTCTATTTAATCCTATCATACGCAAACAATTCAATGATATTTCATGATAGGTAATGATTTTAGGTTGCCATGGTCATTATACCCTATTTAAGATGGGGTCATTTTCTTTCTGTATTATTGAATTTGATATCTAGACTCATAATAAATTTCGTACCCGTGCATTTTTGCATAAGAGTGCAACAGTTATTGCACCAAGGTCTCAATATTTATATTATAAAGCTGTTTACAGTATAGATGCACCTCATTTGCCACGTTTAACGTACTATTTTAGATTTTTTATAAAATAATTTTGATAACGATGTAAACATTTAAATGTTGTAAAATAATTTCTTGGGTTGAATAAATTGAATTCCTTTTTGATAGAAATGAAATAAATCACAAATTTTATGCTATTGAAACAACTTTTAAATTTATTAAAATAATTTTATAACGATGTAAGCATTTGAATGGTATAAAATAATTTCTTGGTTGAATAAATCAAATTTGTTTTTGATAGAAATGAAATAAATCACCAATTATATACTAATGAAACAACTTTTACATTTATTAAAATAATTTTAATAACAATGTAAATAATTAAATGACGCAAAATATTTTTTTGGTTTGTATAAATCGAAATTTTTTTTGACAGAAATTAAATAATTCTTTAATTATCAATCAATGAAACAACTTTTACATTTATTATTTCTTCATTATATGTTTTTGTATATTAAAAATATGTGCCTTTTTTGCAGTTTACTGGAGTAAATAAAGTAGTGGAAATACACTGTGGAAAAAAATCCGTTAAATTTACGGCAAAAACTGCAGACAGGAATGTTGTCAGCAGTTTTTGCCGTAAAAATTGCAGTAAAATGAGACCTATTACTTACCCATCATACGTAGTATAGGGTAAGTCTTGCAATCGTTTTGAAAATCGGAATTTTTTTTGACGGATTTACACGTTTCAGATACTGGAGATTCCGAAAAACATATTAAAAAAAAAAAAAAATTGCCGTCCGTCCGTCTGTGTGTCTGTCTGTCTGTAACCGCTCTATCTCCCGAACAAATTGAGACAGAGATTTGAAACTTTGTATGTGCTTAATATGCAAGAATGGGACGAAGCCTATTTAATATCAGTAACCTCAATTATCCGGAACTATTTTTTCCGGACTCTCGAAAAATTCGTTCTGATGAAAGGTATATAAAAAATTTCAAATTTTTTTTTTTAAGGACTGGACGTAAAAGGCAATAAAATAACACAAATTTTACATAAAAAACGAGTTCGATCGGATTATTAGTTGTCGAGATATGTGTAATCCTTTTTTCCAAATTCTTCGATTTTTCATGACCCTGTATTTCATTCAAATTTCAATTCACAGGTATATTTTTATTGGAAATGAGACGCTTAATCCAACACAGTAAATTTCCAGTTAATATGATTATTATTTTTTGAGGTATAAGGATGTTTCTTTTACGCAATCCGGTACTACTCGAGTATTTTGGCATTTTATATAATTAGTCAAAATTGGCTCACCAGCAATTCATTAATGGAGCATTATTGTATGTTAAAATTATTTATTTATGCGTTTAAGTTTTATTTTGGAGTTGCCATAGACACGCGTTTTATTTTCATATTTTATATTATCATGGGTAAGTATTACGGTGCCCCCCCCCCCAACGACTAGTTTTTTTATTGTATCTAATTTTACTGCAATAACTTCTGGCAACATCGCTGCCAGCAGTTTTTGCCGTAAATTTCACAGATTTTTTTTACAGTGTAAATACTGTACTGTCGTAGTACTATGGTATATAGAATAGTAAATAGTCACTGTCGTATAATGCTTATTGTACAATGTTCTCTTTTCTATCTAGGTGGCCGAGGTGAACAAAAAATGCAACAAAAACAGTGACTGTGGCGATGGCGAATGCTGTGTACAACTCTCCATGTTCTTATCAGCCAAATGCAAGAAACTTAAAGAAGAACGTAAGAACTTTCTAACAAAAATTTCTTCTTGAATTTTTTAAATACAAACAGTGGGTATTAATTTCTGATGGGAATAAAGCAGAGTTATAAAACACAGAGTTTAAGGTCTGTGGTGTGACATCAAGAATATGGCCCATTGAATGAATCAGTTCAAATTAGAAATAATATGTCCATTATTTGTTCATTCATCTCGAATGTTAAATTAAAAAAAAACTATTTACACAAAACTTCGTCATTTTCTGGGTACATCGTCGTTGTTTAACACATATTCGATGGCAAAACTATTTTTAACCTACAGCAAAGAGCAAGAACTAAACCCACCGGTTAGATCGTCTGTCCATCACAGCACATATGGGGATGTTTTACACGCTAGATATACTTACTCAGTACATAAACTAGAAATAAAATTATGCATACAGTTACAGGTAAAAAGGGAGTGCCTTTACGACCAAAATGGAAAAAGAAACTAGTTGGATGTGCCAATCTCAAAACTTTCCTCTATCTCATACGTACATTTTAATATTTAAAAAATAGTTACAAGTGTTGATGTTTTAATAAGTTTAATTCAATACTATACCAACTTTTATTTTCATCTTAAATTTCTGCTTCAGTCAATTAAGCGGAGTAAAAACGATTTTCCATCTCTGCTCGAGCCGATGAACAATAGGATGGATAGGCAGATCTTTTTTTCAAATTCAAGGAGGACCTACTTACCATACCAATAAATAATCATACACAGAAATTTCGGTTCAGTTTTAGGCATAACTTCATACACTTTTAGGTGGTGCAATATTGAAAGTGGCACAAAAATTGCTGTTACAGCACCCTCTTCCGGCTGATTTTTTTTTTCAAATTCAGGGAGGACCAACTGACAACAGCCAACATTTACATTAAAAAATTGGTTCAATTCGATGCATATCTTCATACACTTTTTGATGATAGAATGGCGACATATGGACACACACACTGACAGACAGACATTTTGTAAAAGCATGCTTTTTGGAATCTCTGACCCCTAAAAAGTGTAAATCCGTCGAAAACCGGAAGTCGAAAAAAAATTTCGATTACAATACTTTCTTCCATTGAAGTTAGAAGAAAGTAAAAACGGATCGGAACGATCATTGCTGAACAAATAGCTTGACAGGTTTAGAGGGACAAGATTTTATCTAGATTTCCAACAATTTCCAAGATTGTAACAACAATTAGAGATAAAATTCGTTGGTCGGTTAACAATGGTATGTCAATGGTTACGTCTGCGTTTAAAAGCTACCCATGCGTGTCATTCTCGTTTTGCTTTTTCATATTGAAACAAACATTCGAAAATTTTCGCTACTCAAGCAAACCATCTCTGTCAATACATTGATAATCAAGTGAAGGTGCAGAGAGTAAACATTACATTTTGTTTTAAATTGGGAAAAAGTGCTAGCAAAATATGCATAAAATGTTGTAGCAAATGTACGACGATCACGCATTAACACGTGACTACATTCTTGAATGGTTTCGACGTATTGGACAGTTTTTGGATATGAATAATACAAGGTGGAGGCCGTCGAATTTCGAATAAAGTAAATGCTTAAGAAGGAACTGTTTCATTGATTTATAATAAACCTACAAAATTAGCTACAGTAAAAAATGCATCTTTCAGTGGTCAGTCTAACACTCTAACAAATATTACTTAAAACTAAAATTAAGAAGAAAAAAAATACTATTTCTATAAAACTCAGTTGTCCAAATTATTAAAATTAAACTTAATCGCATATGTAGAAATATAATAATAAAACAGAAATAATAAAGATCAGTTATTAAAATGAAGTTATCAAATGAGGCTCTTATTTTTGGTATAAATGCGTATGAAAAAAAAAATCAAATTGATGCGATCTTAGAATTTTATGTGAAATCTAAACCCGTCATCATTTTTACCTTCTCAAAAATTACATGCGTACATTTAAAATTTTATCAATTTTAAAAGAAAATGGCGTACTTCTGTTGCCACAATTTCAAAATTCGTACTAAAACTATTAAAAAAAAATTAATATCTCAAGAATAAATTGAGATACAGCTTTCAAACAAATTGCACAATTAAAAGCACATATTTTTCTCTATACGATGGTCAAAAAATTTAAAATGTGAGAAATTTAGAAGTGTAAAATTTGCACTAGCGAAAATTAAAACACCGAAATTGCAGGGGAAAAGTGCTGCCATTCACAAAATGACGTATGCGTTACGCACAGATACGTTTAGCCTTTATAATATAGATCATTTTGGGAATAACGGATTATTATCTTTTTCTGTCAATGATAATTTTCAGAATTTTGAAGTTATGTTTTTGAGACTTTCACACAAGTTGCTCTATATAATTAGCTATAACATTATGTAAATTGTATTTTGATTAAGTTCACGCATGCGCACTGAAACCTTATTTAGTAAATCTGTTCTTTTTTCATACGATTATTAACATTTTTTAATTTTGACAATAGAGTGTTATATCGAATGTTGTTTCTCATATTTTCTGAAAAGAACATTGTTTTTCATTAAGAACTCTGCAAACTATAAGCAAAAAACTTGGTAAATTTGGGACCGTTTTTATAAAAACCTTAATTTCTTTTCGAGTATACATACTATATTCATAAAAAATAAGCACAGTTAATTACAATAAGCTAATTAATCAAAATCTGCAGTTTGAAAGATTTTGCTACATTAATTTTGACAAAACCTCCAAAAGATCTTCGTTATTTTTCAATTTGTTAACGGTCCCCTATGAAGTTTGAGGAAAAAATCTTCACGGAAGTGTATGAACTTTCTTTTATGTTTACACACTTAGAGTTTCAGGATAATTCCTGAAGTATTTTTCGAGATATTTAATAAAACGCCTAAAATCGCAAGTGCCAAGATTTTTTTTGCTGACACTGTAGATCATAATAGGCAAAATGCAACACAGGCAAAATGATGTATTCAGTGTCTTCCGAAAATTAGCCATCCAACTATGTAGCTTTTTAAAGTCGGATTGAGAGAACATAAAACCAACGTTAAAAATGATGACACAAAACGCATATTGTTTTTAACCATTGTTACTCTAAAAATCAAAATTTCTGATCTTGATTTATGGGAATCTTATCATTTATGGAACATTAATAACAACCTGGATAATTACTTGTTCTTCTCCTTTTTTACTTACGACTCAAGCTCTACCAGAATAGCTAAAAACTTCTGCTTGGTCGATTTGAGTATGCGGGACTACTCTACTGCTCTGTTGCTTTTTCGACACTCACAAACACTTAGCTGATGGTCGCGAGCTATGTGATACGTCGCTCATACACCTCTACGTTTTAAACACTGATTTTAATTTTTGCACTGATTTTAACTTTGCTTATTTGCATTGCTAAGTTTTAAACACTCCCATCAACAGTAGAAGCTTTAAAACTCTGCAACTATTTGTATCGTTTTGTAAAAAAAAAAAACGTATTATTTTTACACTGTACATTTTCCCACTGAAACACTACCTTTTACGCAATAGAGTCGGTAGGAGGTGTAAGTGTATGTGTGTGTGCGTCACACACACATTGCGTCCTTAGGGGTGTGCAACAGGTGCGGCAGTACAGGGCCTCGCACCTCGACGCAAACTAGTTTTTCTTTAATAAAAAGAAGAAGGTATAATAGAAAATCTTCAATATAAATTTATGGTTTTAGTTTAGTAAAAATAGTGGTCTTGATAAACATATAAAATATAGCCTATGTTGGAAAAAGAGCTTTCACCTTCAATTAGTCATCATTACTTTTGAAATTGATTCAGTAGTTCCAAAAATTACCCCTATAAATACACAAATAAACACTACTCTTTTATAATTAGGGGATCAATAACTGGTTCCCCGAGTCACAGTATATCGGTAAAAAACCATTGTTTTTCATTGATAATATGGATAAGATTATGTCAAGTGTCTGAAAGGAAAAAGCCTCGCAAACCGGGTTTCGCTTTAAGCTGCATTCCATAAAGACGGCTCTGTGTGTGGGGAGCGAATGTTTTCTTGACGGAATACCTTTATTATTATTATTATTTCTAGTGTTCAATTATCTTAAGTCACTTGGGAAGAAAAAGTCTTTTCAAAATCATTAGATTAAAAGGAAATTCCATTAATTAAATTTTAATAAACAGCGAAGGCCAATGACCAGTCATACTCCTTTTTAGGTGCGTTCGTAATTATGTAGATACCTAGCATCTATAGTTGTTGTTCAGTCCGTCCGTTTATCCGTCTGTCCGTCCGCATGTCACAACGCAAAAATTACCCAACCGAATCGTTTGAAATTTAAAATATGTAATTATTACATAATTTTGTCGAGTCAATTCATATTTTATGAAAATAGGATGTATAGATCAATTACAGGGACAATCAAAAGTATTCCATTACATTACGGTCAATGGGGAAAAAAGTTTCAAATGCATTTTAATGATGTTACACTGGTTCGAACATAATAAAATTGATGTGAATCTATTAAGTACATATTATAATATACATTTTGCACAAACTGCAGTGCAAAGAACATTTGTTATTGATTTACAAGGCCACACAAAAGTATTCCATTATATAATGGTAAAGGGAGAACATTGTTTGGTACGCGTTTTAGTTTTATTAAACTGTTTCACATTTTATGAATATGATAGACGTTGCTGAGGTGTAATAAGAGTTACTATTCCTGTATATTTACAGGAAAACAAAAAAGATTTCTACCATTATACTATATCCGAAGTACTGTTCACTATAACAGCAAGATCTGAATATTTTTAAAACTTCGTTATCGTACGAACGCACCTCATTTGCTACGCTTCACGTGCAATTTCCAACTTGTTTTTTTTTTTTTTTATCGCCGGCCGCAAACATAAGTTTCAGACATTCGATAGGCCGCAAACAGAACTTTCTGACTATAGGTGGGCCACAACATATAAAAAGGTTTTAAAAAATTTAAATAACATAAGTAGTCTAATAATGCAATATAGCAAAATTAATATACCACTAGTTCAAAATATTTGTCGCAGAAGAAATATCACCAAAATATCTAACACCACTCTTTCCAAATAATAAAATTTACTGTTTGAAATTAGTACTGTAAAATGTTCTTGATGCTAATTTTATCCGCGACGAAAATTCTACATTTAAAAGTTGTATTAGCTTATATAATTGGTATGGAACATATAATTATAACAAAGCAGCATTTCCCAGGAAATTTTCTGGAATAAAGTCATGTTTTGTTAAATGAAAAAAAAAAAACTGTAGTAATGAATAGTGAAAATTTTATATGGCATGATGTTTTTTATTGTTGAAGAGTAAGAAATATGTGCTGTAGAGAAAATAAGAGTAAATGCAAAACGAGCTTTTGACTAAAGAAACGGCTTTTAACACAATTATTAGTTAAAATCTGTCCTGTTATCTGTAATTATCCTCCCAAAAACGTTGAAAGCAATAAATTCTTCTTTATGTGTTTTTCAATAAATTATATAAATGTGGATCAATGATAACAGATGTAAATTTTCCAAGTGGCCGAAAAAAGCCTGGGCCAGGATTCGAACCTGAGATGTTATCTGTTATAATTTGATTTACCGATTGAAAAATCACGTTATAAGTTAATCATATAATTTCGTATGAAGCGTTTTCTGCAGTTTCCATATATTGACCTTCGATTTATTCTGTTGAGCTGATCCACAGTATCAGACTAGATCATATGATCGTTAAGGTTATTTGGGTGAAATAGTCCTCCAGTGTTCGTGTCCGGGATGGCTCAGTTGGAAGAGTATTGGCTTCAGCAAATACCTCCCTGGTTCGAATCCTGGCCCGGGCGCATTTTCAGAAAGAATCACGCTTTGTGCACCAGCCTTGGCGAGTTGGCGAAAGCGAGAACGTTCAGCTAGCTGCATCGCCAAACACAAAATAAACTACGTTCAAATGTGTCATAAAACATACCATTAATAGCAATTGTAATATTTATTACAAGCGAATCTTTACTACTGTTTTTAATTAATTTCTCAATTTCTTCGAACATAGCGAGTTGAGAAAATAATACTTTTGAATTGAGAAAGAAAGAAAAAAAAAGCTATGCTTAGATGTTCTGTGAAATTTAAAGCATTATAAGCTTAAAAAGCACTTTGTTTTAAACTATATTTTAATCGTAAACAACGGTGAATAACATTTCCTCATATTATAGTCTTTGCTTGATAACATTTACGGAAAAACAAATGAACAATAAACGCGATCTCTTTCCAGAAGGAAGGGTTGCTATTCGCTAGGCGTTCGACGTCACAAACGAGAAAGAGTGCGTAGTATTGACTTCATCTCTGCCCCTGGCGATTAGGTGCTCAAATCGTGATTCTTTCTGAAAATGCGGCCCGGGCTTTTTTCGTTCACATGGGAAATTTATATCGGTTGTAATTTGATTTACCGATTGAAAAATCGTGTTATAAATTAATCTGATATGGATCAATGATTTCGTGCCTCGGGCAGCAGGTTGAGTATGGCTGCCAATGACTTTCTCTTGACCCCCTTACTTTTCTTTAGCAGCGTCAACAAGTCAAATAAATCACACATAGTTTTGCAAATTTAGCCGACTTTTTATTTCGAAATTCCAAGTAGAAATTTTGATTCCCCTGTGTACACCACTGCCTCAGACAAACCATTTTTCCAAATTAATAAGAAACATATAAAATAAGGAAACTCAAAGTTATTAAGAATTTTTCGAGCTCGTTCTGTGTTTTAAGATACATTTCCGATTCCGTTGATTTTCCTCTTTCAGATCAACTTTGCTTTCCCAACGATGACCTAAACAAATCCGGCGATGTCTACAGGTTTATGTGCCCCTGTGCAGAAGGACTAACTTGTACATCAAAAGAAACTGATGAAGATGGAGATGTGAGTACTGATTTTCAGTTTAAAACTTATCTATGACATTATGATCTACTGCAATTTTTTTCATGTTTCTTTTCAGTGTTACTACAATGAAAATCAATGAATTTATATCTATAAATATATATGAATGCAATAATAAGATTTTCTGTCTCAATTCTAAATTAATTATTTTCAAATTCTTATAATATATAACTTTTCCTCTTTTTTTTTTATCTTAACATATTTATTTTCATATCTTACCTTTAATCAACATTTTCTTTATTTTATTTTATTCTAAAAAAAAAAAAAAAAAAAAAAAAAAAAAAAAAACATTAATCTGTCAAAGAAATTGTTTGCCTAAAATCCCATTAATTAAATTTATTCTTTTATCTGTTGCATAATATCTTTGTATTTATTTTCTAAAAAATCATTCGATTATCCACAGTTCCCTTCTAAGTGACGCTAGAAACCGGGTTGTATCAGATAACCTTATGGCAGTCTGAGAGAACTCTCTTTTTTTTCGCTGATAAAATTTTCGTTTTGGTTGAAATCACTATTACTAAATTTGTAATTGGCAAATTAGATCTCAGCCTTAAAATCCTGCATTCTTTTGCTAAGTCTGACAAAACCTTATTACATTGGCTTCGGAGTGAGATTTCCACGGTTTTTTTTTTTTTTTTGTGTGTGTGTGTGCTAATAAACTGCTGTCATCTGGTGTGAAGAATTTATTTGGTGAAATTTCTATATTGAATAATATCTTTTATTTATGATGGCTGCATCTTACGACGTGAGTGGAATAGTTTTTTGTGAAGCGAAATATGAACAAAAGAGATGAAAAATATTCGACGCTTCTGGTTACTTTAAGGCCCCACACTAGGCACAGAAAAAAGACCCGGATGATAATGTAGAGTCTATGGGAGCGTTCTTTTCAAATATCTCGCTCAAATTTTAATATTTTTACATGATTATTTTTTTTGCATAAGCTAGCTGAGGACGATCCAGAACCACCCTAGTTTTTACTTTTTCGATTTTGCTTATATACTTTTTATATTACGATAGTTTCAGTTTTAGAACCGGTTTAAACCGGTTCCGAAAGTTAAAGTATTTTTTAAATCTGAAACCAAAACTGAAAAAGTAAAAACTAGGCATTATAACTAAAATTATATCATTTAACCTCTTACGACCGGATCTTTTTACTTACCGGCATTTATTAAAAATACAATAAAATAAATTAAATTTGAATGCATTGTAAACGGAAAATTTTTGTTCAAAAATTCTGGCTCTATTCATGGATTTGGATGTTAAAATTAAGGGTCTCATAAACATGCCACCACCATTGAAAGGGTTAAAAATATTAGAATGCGAACTATAAATCTTTTACAACGCTCTCATAGGATTGATATTGGCTTGAGTGTTTCTTTCTGCAACTAACTAGGGAAGTGCACGAAGTGTGAGTCACCGATTTTGACAAAAGTGGTATCGTTGGAAAGATCTCATCGAGAGTAGCAAAAAACTCAATGGAACTACCCGTCGCAAATGAGTTGTTATCGAGATATCCGACAATATATGCGACGCAACTAGCGCATACTTAATGGGGCACCGTAAAAAAATTTTAGTCTCGATTTTAACTAAAGTGGTATCGTTGAAAAGATATCATCGTGAGGATTAAAAAACTCAATGGAATCACCCGTCGGAAAAGAATTGTTTTGGAGATATCCGACAATTTGTGTCACGTAGCTAGTGCCTACTGTTCTAGTGCACACTTAATGGGGAAACGCAAAAAAATATTTTCTCGATTATAATGAAAATGGTGTCGTTGCAAAGATATCATTGTGAGAAGTAAAAAACTCAAAGGAACAAACCATCTGAAATGAGTGATTTTCGAGATATCCGAAATTTCTGTCACTTAATGCAGTTTCCTAGAAGTGTGTATTAAAAATGTGACACAAATTGTCGGATTTCTCGAAAACAATTCATTTCCGACGGGTGATTCTATTGAGTTTTTTAATCCTCACGATGATATCTTTTCAACGATACCACTTTAGTTAAAATCGAGACTAAAATTTTTTACGGTGTCCTATTAAGTATGCGCTAGTTGCGTCACATATATTGTCGGATATCTCGATAACGACTCATTTGCGACGGGTAGTTCCATTGAGTTTTTTGCTACTCTCGATGAGATCTTTCCAACGATACCACTTTTGTCAAAATCGGTGACTCACACTTCGTGCACTTCCCTAGTAAGTGTTGGCTCTACAAAGGCAAGCTCTACTTTTTTATTCTAAAATTTAAATGATTTTAACGATTTGTTTTTCAGTTACAAAGAAAAAAGATATAACCTACAAAACTTGTTGAATTATATTTAGTGACATTTTAAATAAACATTTAAATTTTTTTGCGAAAAAAATGAATATTATATCTTGTGCGACTGCAGATGTGTGCCACGGCATTTTCGATCGGGCAACCGTTTTTCTGCGGTCACAAGCATTTCAAAAAATTTTGGTCATTTTATTATAAAGGGGCATTAACTTTTATCAAGGGGCATTAATTTATTATCAAGGGGCAATGTTCATATAAGATCTGTAGCTTATATGAACATTAAGTTTTAACAACTGATTTTTGTCTAAAAGGTGGTCATTTAAACAAAAAAGATCATTGTTTCGGATTTGAGTTTGCTTTTTGCAGGTTCTAAAGCATATTTAATCATTTTTCATCTGTAAAAATTATACTTATATAGCAAAATTCTGGTGTCATTATGGTATTTGGGAATTATAATTAAGTAGTTTCATAAGCATGCCACCGTTTCCTCAAACGGTTAAAAAATGCAAAAAAAAAAAAAAAAAAAAAAAAAAAAAAAAAGAGGTAAAAAATATGATATGGTTTAACTTTTTATTTTAACAGATTTTTTGTTTATTTTCTTCTTGTCACCAACAAATGAGTTCATATTGAATTTTGATTGATGTATACCTCTTTCAGACTAAAATCTACAAGAATGCCAGATGTGTGGCGAGCAGCTGAATGGATTTTCACAGAAATATGCCAAAATTAAGAATCTTCTTGTACAAAGAGAGGGAAAATTTATTAAATAAAGGATTATAAATAAATGTTGAGTGTGCTTATTTATCTATTCTATTAACTTGTAGTTTTGCTACTACACAATTATAACTACAGCAACAGTTAAATATGTGAGACCCTCATATTGTAAAACTCACTTTTTTGTGCCATTTGACGATACTTTGTTTTATGTTCCTCAACTTAGTAAAAAAAGTAACACGTGTGACACTGTGTGCATAGTCTACAGGGTACAGTATGTTATCGATTGCCGATCTCAACCGTTGGTCATTAACATATAATTCGAGCGGCAAAAATATTTCAAATGAAGTAAATATTCATGTTATGACGTTGTTTAAAGCAAATAAATAAATAAATAAATAAATAAAAATAAATAAATAAAAAAAATATTTTATAAAAATTACAAAATTAAACTTTTTAAATGGTGTCTATAGTTATATTTAGTAAAAGTCTACACATATTATAACAGATATAACACAAAAAGTTTGATTTCTGTACGACAAAAATGGGCAGAGTTATTAAATTCCAAAGTTTGAGATTTTTGCACATGATTTTCTTTTTCATTCGGGGATCAGTTAAAAATTAATTAAAGTAATTCGAGATCGAAATTAGGTTATAGTAACCATTTTTTAGCTCACAGGCTATCATAGCCTGAGAGCTTATGTGCCCGTCCGTTCTGTATGTATGTTCGTACGTAACGCGATAACTCATGATAAAAATATCCGATCCACTTGAAATTTTGTATGTAGGTATATCCTGACAAGGCGCTTCCCTGATTAGTTTTTGGAGTTCATTCGATATGTATAAGAGGGGGAACGGGGGGCTCATGCCCCCCGTTAGTTGATATAGATGGGATTTTCATGCAGAATTAAGTTTTCAAAATTTAGATTAGGATCATTCTGATGAGGCGATTCCGTGACTGTTATTAGGTGTTCATTGATTAAGTATAAATAGGGGGAACAGGGGTTCTAATGCCCCCCCCCCCGTTAGTTGATATAAATGGGATTTTCATGCAGAATTAAGTTTTCAAAATTTAGATTAGGATCATTCTGATGAGGCGATTCCGTGACTGTTATTAGGTGTTCATTGAATAAGTATAAATAGGGGGAACAGGGGTTCTAATGCCCCCCCCCCAGTTAGTTGATATAAATGGGATTTTCATGCAGAATTAAGTTTTCGTTCAAAATTTAGATTAGGATCATTCTGATGAGGCGATTCAGTGACTGTTATTAGTTGTTCATTGAATAAGTATAAATAGGGGGAACAGGGGTTCTAATGCCCCCCCCCCCCGTTAGTTGATATAAATGGGATTTTAATGCAGAATTAAGTTTTCGTTCAAAATTTAGATTAGGATCATTCTGATGAGGCGATTCCGTGACTGTTATTAGGTGTTCATTGAATAAGTATAAATAGGGGGAACAGGGGTTCTAATGCCCCCCCCCCCGTTAGTTGATATAAATGGGATTTTCATGCAGAATTAAGTTTTCGTTCAAAATTTAGATTAGGATCATTCTGATGAGGCGATTCCGTGACTGTTATTAGGTGTTCATTGAATAAGTATAAATAGGGGGAACAGGGGCTCTAATGCCCCCCCCCGTTAGTTGATATAAATGGGATTTTCATGCAGAATTAATTTTCGTTCAAAATTTAGATTAGGATCATTCTGATGAGGCGATTCCGTGACTGTTATTAGGTGTTCATTGAATAAGTATAAATAAGGGGAACAGGGGTTCTAATGCCCCCCCCCCTTAATTTATATAAATGGGTTTTTCAAGCAGAATTGTCAGATTTCGTTCAAATCTCTGAATAGTTTTGGAAGTTTAATGGTTAAGTATAAAAGAGGGGGATAACTCCTTTTAAATTATATAAATGCTAAATGGGTTTTTATTAAGAATTATCTCATTTGCTCTGAATTTTGGATATAGATTTTTTATATGATAAAGCATGTCTTTGATAATATAGGAGTTTCAATGATTAAGTATAAAAAAAGAGGAAAGGGGAGAGCTGTTTCCCCTTCTTAATTTTTTTTCGAACGGAATTAACCCTTGAAAATATAAGGCTTTAATGTACAATTAGTATTTGTTGCCTGTGAGCTCAATGCCATCAGTTTAACTGGGCAGTATTCTTTATTAGGCTATAGTAACCGTTTTTCATCTAAACATCTGAGTTAACTTTTAGAAGGTCGAATAACATCCAAAAGTCAAAATAGGTATTTTATGTTATCGTAAGATCCGAGCAAAACCCTCCGCCTTTTTTGCGCATGCGTCAGATCTCTTTTGATTTTATCAACTTAGGTTTGAGTTCCTGTTTGAGTCGAGTTTTATTCAGCAGTGTTTGGCTAAATGCCAATCTTACTGATAATGTACTAGAGAAAGACGAATAAGAACTATATTATGATTAACAATAGGAACTGGGGGACCGTATAAAAAGTTTCTATAAAACTCATTTTTTACTTTAAAAAATGTCACAACAAAATATTTACCTCATTTGAAACATTTTTGCAACTGGAACTATATGTCTTCGTCCAACGGTTGAGAAATTAAAGGTCGGCGATAGATAACATATTGTTTCCTTTTTATACGTGGGGATGTCGTAAGGTTTAACCACTTAATCGTTGCGCCCGAGACATTTACAAGCTTCACGGCTTTTATACAGAATTGTTTGATACCCACCAGTTTTATAAAATAGTATAATTGGTTTTATTCTGGTATCATTTTACTTGTCCTTTAAATAAGATGAATATTTTTTTTTTAATCTAAAAAGTGGTGGCAATAATGAATTCGAATTTCTAAACCGTAATTTAATGCGACTATTAAGTGGTTAAATTACAGGAGAATATTTTTTAATGCTACGTCGCACCACATTTTCAAAACAAAACTCTTTTGCATACGCTTTGAGAACATTTGCGAGAAGTAATGTACTACGAAATGCATTTTTTAAAAAACACATTCGCGCCAGCGCGTGATATGGGGTGATATCCAATAGCCAGTCAAGCGCTGGCACGGGAAAATCTTTCACCGATTCTTTGTTATAGAGAGTAAATCGGCTCCTGGGAAAAACCCACTTCTACAGTGCGGCATTAACTATCATCATATCTTCACGTAAGCGGCAGCGAACGTGTTAAATAATGGTGTGAATAGAATATAAAAATAAATATAGTATAAAAAAAACTAAAAAACACGCTTTTTAAGTATATCAAACTAAAAAGTGAAAAATAATTCGTACTATAAGCTGAAAACAAAAATGCCATCATACCATCTACCATGCTCCATCTATCAGTTCTTAAGAAGCACCCCACGCTTTTTTTCCATGATAATTTTATTTATTGCTTATTAATTGATTTCTATAATAACAATGATTTTATAGTAATATAGTATTTTTCATCTATTTTCATTTTCAGCTTACAGTACGAATTATTTTTCACTTTTTAGTTTGATTACTTTAAAAGCGTGGTTTTTAGTTTTTAAAACTATATTTATATTTAATTCAAAAACCAAATTAATCGGTTGGATAGTTTCAGAGTAATTGGTGAACATACATAGAAAAAAACATACATACGCGTCGAATTGATAACTTCCTCTTCCTTTTCTGAAGCCGGTTAAAAATAAAAATTGTAATACGGATTTTTTTTTTTTAAATTTTACATAGATGTAAATAATGTCAGGAGTGGGGTTCGAACCCGCAATCTCTTTCGAAAAACAGAGCTTCAATCCGGCGCCTTAGACCGCTCGGCCGTGCTGTCTACACTCCATTCAGTGAACGTATTCAACACTTTTAATTACCGAAAAATCACTAATTTTATTAGTTTTTGCCTAATTACTAAAAAAGTACTGAACCAATTTCGATGAAACTGAAGAGGTACCAATTCGAGAGCATCGTCTTTCATTCAACACCAAAACCAAAGTAATCGGTTGCATGGTTTCGGAGTAATCGGTGAACATACATAAAATAAGGAGAGTTACAAACTCACAAACATACAGGTGAAGTTAATAAAAGCGTAGTAAAATAGTCGCATGTAACTGAAACTTTATGATACACCCATTAATGCAAGTAGGGAAGAAGGGAACACCTGTGACCATGAAGCAGGTGTGAACATCATAATTTTTCAATCGCTATTATATGTTTTTCTTTTATTTGAAACAAGAAAATGCAAACAATGACAGCATCTGTAGGGAATATGGTAGTTTCTTTTGAAGCTCTTTGACATTTTGTTTGTACTTATTAGCCAAAACACTGCTTATGAACCTTAAAAGTAAAATTTCAATTCCAACTTGATAAATGAATAACTTTGTTTATTTAATAATTTATTTCACTTCAACGTTTTAACATATGCTATGAATATTAATAAATATTTTTGATACAGTTTATTTTTCTTCTAAAACTAAGAAATTTTAATGATTTACCAATTTAGTTCTAGCAGCCATGTGGAGCACGTGTGAACAGACTAGTTAGGGGCAGATATGAACAGCTCCCAAGTGCCCAATAAAAATTCACTGATTCTATTCCTTTCAGTTAAATTTATGAGAAATAATTTCAGCTTCAATATCTACAATTTCCATGAAATTAAAGGCATTTCTGTCATAAAAAATCAATTTTGTATTAAAACTTCCATAAACACATCTTTCATCAAGCTCATAAAGAGCAACAAGTTCGTTTATATTTAATTGTAATTAAAATAAATTTAATGTTTTCTAAAATGAAATAAGTGTTATGTAGTATTTTACTAATTGGTTTTCAATAAAACAGTGAAACTTCCTACAACGATCGCTCCAAACAACGATAACCTCCGAATACCGGTCATGTTTTAGTGTTACCGAATCTGTTCCATACAAATAAAATTACACTAAACCTTTAAATAAAGAATTCCGAACAACGGTCACATGACAGCTTTTTTTTTTTGTTTGTTATGTTTTAACTATAACTGGAATTATGAAGAATTTAAACTTTGAGTGATAAGTTGAAAGTTATTCAGGATAGCAAAAAAGGTGTTTGTGCACGAAAATAAGCTGAAATCTATAAATGTGGAAGGACCCGGATTGATGACATTTAAAAAAAAAGTGACTTTTATTTAGAAAAGACGTTTCAAGGTGTAAATTTGGCATCTGAAACTTAGAGTCGAAGAACTGGTTATGATGGGATTGGTACGTTACTTTTGGAATGGCTTTCCAACTGTCCAGAGAAAAATCTCTTAAGTTTCTGTACTAATGTTGCAGGAAAGTGTCCAGAAAATTGGCGACAAACTAGAAAATTACAAATTTTGCACTCATTCAGAATGATAAAGAAATCAACAACAAATCTGTGGAAATGATTATGCTTTTAGAGAAAACTAGTTGGATGTGTCAATCCCAAAACTTTCTTCTATCTCATAAGTACATTTTAATATTTAAAAAAAAACGTGGTGACCCCAAAGTTACCCACTATCGAATTTCCTCGAACATTTGACCTAGCCTAATGAGATTCTGGTATCCGAAAAGCCTAAAACGCAAAATTTAATTAATATTTTGAGAAAATGAGCTTAGTAGTGCCTCATGTTGGTTAATTTATACTAAAACCGAATAAGCATCTATTTATGTCAAGACCTAACAGAATCTGAAATTTGATGGAATTTGGTCCATTAGTTCTTGAGATATAGTTATCACAAAAAAATTGCAAAACGTAGCACAGCAACACCATATCTTGGACAATTTATACCAAAACGTAAAAAAGCGTCTAATTATGTTATGGTGTAAAAGAATCTGAAGTTTGATGAAATTCTGTGCATTAGTTCTTGAGATATAGCTAGTTAAAAAAAACGTGTAAAATATAGCACACCAGCACCATCAGTTGAAGGATTTATAACAAAACGTAATCATCGTGTAATTATATGTCATTTTGTAACAAAATCTGAAGTTTGATGAAATTCTGTGCGTTGGTTGTTGAGATATAGCTATCGGAAAAATCGTGCAAAATGCAGCATAGCTGCACCTCCTATTGCAAGGTTAATACCAAAATGTAATCAGCGTCTAATTATGTTATATGTTCTAGTGTAACAGAATTTAAAATTTGATCAAGTTCTCTACATTAGTTCTTGAGATATAGCTATCACAAAAATCGTGCAAAATGTAGCATAGCAGCGCCACCTATAGGGCAGTTCACACCAAAACTTTATCAGCGGCTATGTATCTCAAGGTATCGCGGAATCTGAAGTTTGGTGAAATTCTGTGCATTAGTTCTTGAGATATAGCTATCATGAAAATCATGAAAAACGTGGCATAGCAGCGCCACCTGCTGGCCAATTCACACCAAAACTTAATCAGCGTCTATGTATATCAAGGGGTCACAGAATCTGAAGTTTGGTGAAATTCTGTGCATTAGTTCTTGAGATATAGCAATCTTGAAAATCATAAAAAACGTAGTATAGCAGCGCCACCTGCAGGCCAATTTTCACCAAAAACCAATAGGCACTAATTTATATTAAGGTCTAACTGAATATAAGATTTTATTAAATTTCGAGCATTAGTTCTTGAGATAGAGCGCCCACAAATTTTTTGTCACATACAGACAGACAGACTCACAGACAGACACACAGACTCACAGACAGACGGACAGACTCACAGACAGAAATTTTCTAAAAATAGTCAAAACATGTTCAGGACCTTCTAAAACGTATAAATCCGTCGAAAACCGGAAGTCGAAAATTTTCATGAATCCAATACTTTCTTCTTGTAAAGATAGAAGAAAGTAAAAAGTATTAAACAACAACAAAAACAATTGCGATTAAAGTATTTTTTTAGGGTAAAATAATGATATATACATTTACCTGTAAAAATAAAATAACTTTGGTCAGTTATTTTGATTTCAAAGGAATCTAATTTTGAGCTTTTAAAATGGGGAACCTCTGAATAATGACAACCTCCGAAGTACGGTCACTTTATCTTGCTCCAAATGGTGGCCGCTATTCAGAGGTTTTACTGTATTTTTTATGCATTGTTAATACAAAAGATATTACGTTAAACGACTTTGCAAAATTTTCTATTTCATAAGTTCCAAATTTATAATGATGGCTTTCTTCCATCTCTAAAATAATTATTTATATGTTGCTTTGAATGGAGATAGATATCAGTAATATTTTAAGAAAGTAAAATTTTTAAGCTACTATAAAATCGTGATTGTTAGTCCTCTACCCTCTTCCAAAAGAAAAATAAATAAAATTTTGTTACAGGAAGGGGCGGGGGGTTATAATCGAGGTTTTAAAAAATATTCAAATCATTATTAATTTAGAAGCAAATAAAGCAAATAGGGCGAGAATTTTACGTATTTGCAGATTTCCGATGAATATTATATAAATGCTCCCCTACCAAAATCTTCGACAAACAAAAACCCCAAGCAAATTTTAAAATATTTATTTTTCTTTTCAAATTTACTTCTTTATTTTTTATTTTCTTGCAACAATATTTAATCAATCATTTAAGCTTCCCTCTTACTCCACAAATCAACTTATTTTGATTTTATAATCGTTAGCTTCAACATATCATCTTGAAACTAGAGAAATAAATAAATAAATGTGTGTACATATTTCTTTGTGCAGAATTTAACAGATAACCTAATTAATAGTTATGATGGGAAATGAAAACATGTCAAAAGATATTTTTTCCTTATGTTAACATGTGTCTCACGTACGTTCACATCTTTCCTGTTGGTGGAGTATATGTGTATAATTTTTTGAATTTATAAAACTATTTAAAAAAAAGAACTATTAAGGTGGTTAAAAAAATACAATGTGTAAAAAAATCTGCTTACTATATTGACTAGTTTTTGTTTATAGGAATCAATCTAGTTATGAGAAAAAGCTCTATTTATGTGAACTGTTCACGTGTGCTCCATCTCTTCTGCAAGATTTTCGCAAAACATTCTCATCAGGAATTATTAGGTTGTCCCAAAAGTTTCTTCCGTTTTTAGGTGCGTTCGTAATTATGTGTATATGTAGCACCTACTGTTGTCGTTCAGTCCGTCCGTCTGTCTGTCCGTCTGTCTTTCCGTCTGTCTGTCCGTCCGTCCGCATATAACAACGCAAAAACTACCCAACCGAATTATTTGAAATTAAAAATATATTATTATTACATAATTTTGTCGAGTCATTTCAAATTTTAAGAAAATCGGATGCATAGATCAATTACAGGGACAATCAAAAGGATTCCGTTACATTACGGTCAATGGGGAAAAAAGTTTCAAATGCATTTTAATGGTGTTACACACATTCGAACGTAATAAAACTGATATGCATCTATAAAATAGATATTATAATATACATTTTGCATAATCTGTGGTACAAAGAATATTTGTTGTTGATTTACAAGGCCACACAAAAGTATTCCATTGCATAATGGTATAGGGAGAATAGTGGGTATAGTGGTATTTGTTGCGCATTTTAATTGTAATTATTTACAGTTTTACGAGATTGATATATGAGAGTGATATTTTTAAAACTTCGTTATCGTCTCGTGCGATAACGAACGCACCTCATTTGCATGTCTTTCGAATGCACCTCATTTGCTACGCTTCACGTGCAATTTCCAACTTGTTTTAATTCCAAAAGATTTCGAAAACTGCGTGATTTTATTGAAGAATGTCTGTGCTATTCTGTTCTGAGAACCCTCTTCTACATTTCCAGGAGTCTTATACAGAGTTGTCAAGTCTCTGGCTTTTTAAATACCAGCATTTCAATACAGAAAATGCTGGTTTATTTAATTCGGGCATTTCGCTGATTTAAAGTAACCAGATTTTCTTTAACAATAAAATGACGGCGAGGGGCCAATTTGGCCCCTACTGAGGGATTGTTTTTCGGTTCAAACCATAATTTTCTGTCTAAAATATGTTTAAAAGAAATAAACGAAAAAAAAAAAATGGTTAATTAAATAAGCCAAGCAGTTTTATATAAATTTCTGGGGTTAAATATTTTTTATAAAACTTGTTTAAAACTTCACGTCTTTCGAGTGTTAAGATAACAGTGGTGGGAAAAAAGCCGGAGGCTTGCGAACTCTGCTTATAATAGTCTAATAGCTGACCCCACAAAACCCTATATCATCGAGCACTAGAAAAAATTCATTATTTTATGGAAGAATAGTAATAGAAGAATCTAATGATCCATGTCTGACGGAAGTGAAGTGGTGCATAAACCAAAAATTGATACTACTAGTGGTTGACTCGTAGTTTTAGGTTTGTGTTTGTCCTACAATCAAACTTATGAAAACACGGAAAACTGGGTGCAGGAAAACACAATGCTAAGTCTACGAGTCAAACACTAGCGGTATTCATTTTTGGCTTATGCACCACCTCGCTTTCGACAGACATGGATCATTAGATTCTTCTATTACTATTCTTCCATAAAATGAAGGTTTTTTTTCCCTTGTGCTCGATGACATACGTTTTTGTGCGGTCGGCTCTTGGACAATAATACTTTCTTCCGAAAAATGTTTTGATTCTGTTCCAAAATACTTAACACTAGAAAGACGTGAAGTTTTACTCCTGTTTTATAAAAAAAATATTTAACACTAGGATTTTTATTTAAAATTGTTTGAGTTATTTAATTAACCATTTTCTCGTCTGTTTCTTTTAAACATATTGTAGAAAGAAATTTATGGTTCAAACCGAAATATATTTACGCAGTAGGGGCCGAATTGGGCGACATTCTAATGTTAACGAGGTGATTTTTTACCAGGTATTTATTTGTTTATTTATATTGTGAATAGAAATTTTGGGAGAAAAAGCAACTAGTAATCGGATAGAGCAATTTCCGAAGAGTAGTGAGGATGGCATCAGAACATGTCAATCGAACGCAAGGAATTTGTTTTTCCCAGTGATAGATTTTCGAAAAGTCTCTTTTGTAATCCATATGTTATTTTTTAACACAACTAGTACTACTTTCAGTAAATAGAAAACTTTTATTCACACTTCGACAATGCTTGCGAAAGAAAAGCACTACAAAACATGTTATTTAAAATATTGGTGCGGATAGAATATAAAAATAATTGCTAGTGGCCGATTTGCCTACATGACCTGTTGGCGAGGACCTTTTGTAGATCGCATTTTCAGCATCAAAAAGATTCTTTTTTGAAAAAAATTGGTCTCCGTGGGCGAAAGTCGGATACTTTATAACAACCAGAACTGCAAACAGTCCTTATCCATTTGAGATAAATGTCTTATTCTTCTCGCTAAAGCCAGACTCCTATAGAAGAAAATTTTGGCCTCAATTTAGCGAAATTGGATCTAATAGGAGTGACTTTCACCTTACAAGACTGTTAATTCTGATAATCACTACTTTCAACTAGACAATTTGAAGGTAGCAATAGCTGTGAAACATCCGAAATAGCAAACAAACGAGGTGATAGGTTCCATTATTATGCCTCCATTCCACATCTACCTTTGACTGTCAGAAACAAACTCTTTGTATTCAAATGAGACATTCTGACCCATCTCCGTTACTCTCCAGACATTGCTCCGTCCGACTAATATTTATATCTTACTCTCGAAAATTCTGTTCACTAAAGAAACAAGTTGGAAATTGCACGTGAAGCGTAGCAAATTAGGTGCGTTCGTACGATAAAGAAATTTTAAAAATATTAAATTCATATGTCAATCTCATAAAATTGTAAATAGTGAATTACAATTAAAACGCTCATCAAACAATGTTCTCCCTATACCATTATATAATGGAATACTTTTGTGTGGCCTTGTAAATCAATAACAAATGTTCTTTGCACCACAAATTATGTATGATGTATATTATAATATGTACTTTATAGTTGCATATAAATTTTATTAAGTTCGTATCAGTGTAACACGATTAAAATGCATTTGAAACAATTTTCCCATTGACCGTAATGTAATGGAATACTTTTGATTGCCTCTGTAATTGATCTATGCATCCGATTTTCATAAAATTTGAAATAACTCGACAAAATTATGTAATAATTATGTATTTTAAATTTCAAACGTATAGAATATATTTGAAACTTTTTCCTAATTGACCATAATGTAATTGAATACTTTTGATTGCCCCTGTAAATGATCTATGCACACGATTATCAAAATATTTGAAATAACTCGACAGAATTATGTAATAATTGCGTATTTTAAATTTCAAACGATTAAAATGCATTTGAAACTTTTTTCCCCATTGACCGTAATGTAATGGAATACTTTTGATTGCCCCTGTAATTGATCTATGCATCCGATTTTCATAAAATTTGAAATGACTCGACAAAATTATGTAATAATTATGTATTAAAAATTTCAAACGATTCGGTTGGGTAGTTTTTGCGTTGTTATATGCGGACAGACGGACGGACAGACGGACGGACGGACAGACGGACGGACAGACGGACGGACTGAACGACCACTATAGGTGCTACGTATTATATAATTACGAACGCACCTAAAAAAAGGAATTCTTTGAATGGCATAAAAAATTCCCTCGGTAAATATTTAGCCCCCCCCCCCAAAAAAAAAAAAATTACAACGATTATATGGAAAATAGTATTTTCAAAGACTATAATTTTAGGCTTATAAATGATTTTTATATTTAAAAAAAAACAATATTAACATAATTTTTATAATGATCAAAACGTAGCTTACGTAATAAGAGAGTTCTATTAATATGCCTGGACATTTAGAGTCACGTTAATATTCCTGGGCCAATCATAAAGAAATATTAAATGAAATTTCAGTTTAAAAATTTTCGGTACTGTAAATTTTTTAATTTCTAAACATCGCACATTTTCAATTTTTATTCCATCGTATACAGATTTTTTTCTTTTAAACGCAACTTGTTTGAAATCTGTATCTAAATTTGTTATTGAGTTATTAATTTTTTTTGTAGTTTTTAATACTTTTTTTGTCATTGTGGCAACAGAAGTATCCCATTTCTAAACATTAAGCATGGACCAATCAGAAAACGAATAAAATGAAATAAGTTGCGGAATTCAACCAATAAAAACATACAGATATACTTAAGATTTCCCAATCCTCTACCGAAAACAACAACTATTTTCCAAATAGTTTAAAAAAAAATGGAAAGAAGATTTTATTAGACAGCATTAAAGCAGTAAAGATAGAACTGATTTGTTCAACAGATTGGTAGAACCGTTTTTCAATAAAATATTGCCTTCATCAAAAATTCCATGGTTTTATTTTTGGAAAAAAAAGGAAGGAACTTTTGGGACAATCTAATATTTAGGACTGATGCTCATCATTATGCAAGAATAAATTTTGAAATAAGGAAAATAATCCCGAAATAATTAAAAAATATAATTAACAATTTTCTACTGCATAATTTCTACTGCATACCGGGACAGGCTTATACTTTAATGATACATTTTTTTTTCTCCAATTGGTTCGAATTTCAGATGACGATCTCAAATAGTGTTGTTAAATGTCCCACTTAAATCATGACTTCAAATACTCCGTACAACATAAATTTCTAATATTTTTTTTTATTTTGCCATCGTTAATAGCATATAATTCTGCCATTAGATAAAGCATAGAAAATTATATTAAAATATTAGTGTCGAAGCATTTATTCCGACGAAATGAAGCAAAAATATGAGGGGATGTATCCATATTGGCTATTTCCATGCGAATATGTCATATCTGTCATACAGCTGAAAGTTGCTATTGCTTGTTGGCCACCGTTATTTGCGACCCTATGTTCCTATGTGATTTTTTATCCTTGTTGTATGCTTGATTTATCATATCGTTTTGTCAACTTTTTTTTAAAATTACCTTGCATAAACTGGTTGTGGTTTATTATAGCAAACGCGGTAGCGTTTGGTATAATATGTTTAAGAAATGAAAAATGTAAAAGTCTTTTTGAAATTTCTGGCGAACCAGTAACGTACGACAGTGATTTTTTTTTTCAAAAGATAAAACTCGACGAGACAAATAAAATGAGAGCATTAAAAAGTATCGCAGTTTACTGTAGTTTTTTATTTAACTTTTAACGAAAAAAATGAAGACGTACAATTCAACAAGCGATAGCTAACGATCCTGTGGATGGATTAACTCCATTTTTGGTTTATTTTATTCCTTTTGGTAAAACTCAAAATAGATTTTTTCCCCATTTTTCTATGTTTGACGATCGCTGAAAAAATCGAATTTGTGTCTTAAAGCTCCAGTTGACCATTGTTCCTTGTTGTTGCTGTTGTAGTTTTTTAAGTTATTGCCACCAGGTTTAAATAAATATAATTTTTTTTATTTTATTTATGTAACATAATTTATTCATATTAAATGAATCACGTGATAAACATGGTTATTTGTTTTTATTGCGAAACATTTATTTTCAATTCTTTGAATAAAGTTGTGAGCGCATTGTAATTTTTTTCGTTCAGCTCCTTGGTTTCTTTTTCAGACATCATGCATTTTATATGGCAATGCAATAGCTTTCTTAATTATTCTAGTACAAGAATAAAATTTTCACAGCAGCAAACATTTTGCTTTTCAAGATATAAAAACATCTTCAGTTTTTATCAAAAAATTTAAATGACAAGTATTAAAAAATGCTCTGGTGAGCAACAAAAAAGGTTAATATCTATATTATAAAGGCCAAACGTATCTGTGCGTAACGCATACGTCATTTTGCTAATGGCAACACTTTCCCATGCAATTCGGTTTCGCAATTTTCGGGATTGCAAATTTTATACTTTTTAACATCGTTCATTTTCAATCTAAATGCAATTAATTTGAAAGATGTATCTCAATTTATTCTTGACATATTAATTTTTTTATAGTTTTTAATACGAATTTCGTAATTGTGGCAACAGAAATACGCCATTTTCGCTTAAAATTGATAAAAATTTAAATGTGCGCACGTAAATTAAGATGGAAATTATGACGGGTTTAGATTTCACGTGAAATTCTAAAATCGGGTCAATTTGAATTTTTTTCATACGCATTTATACCAAACATAAGAGCCTTAATTGATAACTTCATCTTAATAACTGATCTTTATTACATTTTGCTTTATTATTATATTTTTAGATATGCGATTAATGTTTAATTTTAATAATTTGGGCAACTGAATTTTATAGAAACAGCATTTTTTTCTCAATTTTAGCTTTAAATAATATTTGTTTGAGAGTTAGGCTGACCATTGTAAGATGCATTTTTTACTGTAGCTGATTTTGTAGGTTTATTATAAATCAATGAAACAGTTCCTTCTTAAACATTTACTTTCGTCGAAATTCGACGAGTTCCACCTTGTGTTTTTAAATATGAAAAGTGTTTGACAAGTGCTTCTAATTGAGCATAAGAAAGGACAAGGGGTCCCTTCTTGGCTGCAGTTCACTATCAATGCCAAATTTGAAAAAATCATATTTGCGCTCTTTCCATATAAAATAAATTTGCGTAAAACTTACCGTCTTTCTTTTTAGTAAAAATTTTCAAACCTGTTTTTTATATGTGAACTGCACTGTTGACTCTGAACTGCAATTGCACTACAAATCAATTTTCTGTGCATTTTCTAAGCTGCGGGCATGTTTCCTGGCACTGCAATGAGTATGATACACTGCAGGAACTAAGGTTTCTGGTACACTCTGGTGCACTATGGCACACACATTTTGCCTTCATTCATGTTTAATTTCGCTGCGTTTTTTCTGGCTACACATTTTTATCGTAATTGTGACTAATTTCTTTTATATGGGAAAAGCGCAAATATGATTTTTTTCAAATTTGGCATTGATAGTGAGCTGCAGCCAAGAAGGGACCCCCTTGCCCTTTCTCATGCTCAATTAGAAGCACGTGTCAAACACTTTTCATATTTAAAAACATATTAACCTTTTTTGCTGCTCAAGAGAGCATTTTTTAATACTTGTATCTGTATATTTTATTTATAAAATACATATGAAGAGTATGCAACTGCATGTAAGACGCGCGCGCTAGTATGTTCCAAATGTAATTTTCGAGATTTATTACGTAACTGCAAATTTACACAAGCTGGGGGGGGGGGGGAGGATGCCTACATTGCACATTGTAACGCTCGAAAATGAAATTACATATACTCAAATAAAATGTATGAGTCCGATAAAAATATATGATGAATACACGAACAGACACAAAAGTCATACAATCTGACGGTGTCTGATTCATTCATGTTCATTTACTTCTTTTTGACAGCATTTCATTTTTATATGTCAGTATTTTTAAAAGCTATGAGCCAATATTCTTTATCATAAATATTTTCGAACATAACATTTCGACAAATTTCTAAGTTTAGATGCAATTTCGTAAGCATGATAAAGCGTTGAAAAACTGTTAAGTTCTTTTTCACCATGTGGTTTTTTATGTGAAAATCCCACGCTCAGTATTTAAATGTTTCAGAAAAGAGATAAGCGAAAGATTTGTTCTAGAAAATACAATGAACACAGCAATAATTGTCGCTTTTGCATGCTGCTTTGCTCTTGCTGTAAGTATTGGAATATATTCTAATTATACTAATAAATAAGTTATACATAGTCGAATCCCGTTATAACGAACTTAAGGGCACTAAAAGGTTTGTTCGCTATATCTGGTGATTCTCTATAACCGAACCGTTAAGAAAAATGTTAGAATTCATAAAATATATGCCTCATTAGTTGGTACGTGCATTCAATAAAATCTATTAAAAACGATCATTAATGAAGTGTCGTTAATGAATTATTAATGAGATCATTAATGAATTGACCAAAACGAATTGCGTTAAACTGACACAATGCTAATTAAATTTACTAAAACTGAAAATAAAGAAAATATTTGCACTTGCGGTAAGTACATGTTCTAATCATGCTTTTAAAATGGATTATATTGTGTTTAAAATATACTTACATAAACATTAAAAGAACAGAAATAGTAAGCTGCAACAGATTTGCAATCTAAAGGCTCAGTCATGATTTTTGGCAATAAATATTACACGTGAACATGCTGAATCTGAAGCGAACATAGTAATGCTAACACGCAGTTGCATACTTTTGATATTAATTTTATAAATAAAATACATAAAAAACACAATCAGTTTGTATATTTTATAGGGTTATTTTCTTATTGGTATATAGGTTAAATTAATCCTTAGTAATCTTTAACAGATTCGTAATCTAAGGGCTTAGTCATGATTTTTGGCCATAAATATTACATGTGAATATGCCAAATCTGAAACGAACATACTAAAGCTTTTTACACGCAGTTGCATACTTTTGATATTTATTTTATAAATAAAATACATAAAAACCCATCAGTTTATATATTATACTAGCAGACCCGACAGACGTTGTCCTGTCACCGACAGAAGTTGTCCTTCCTGGCACCGACACCAGAAAATCAAATAAATGTACTTAAATATAGTAATACGCACGATAAACACTACGCTCTTAATTTAATTTCTTATTACAATTATGTAAGGAAATTATTTTTCACTCTTCAGTATTTTTTGAAGTCGGTTCAATTTTTGATAAAAAAGTTTATTTTTCTCTTTTTTGTTAAAAGTTAACGAATTTCTGAAGTCAGTTAATCAAAATTATAATACAGGCTATATTACTGTAGAGCATACACATTTGACAGGAGCGGGGTTCGAACACGCGATCTCTTTCTTCGAGAAGAAGAGCTTATATCTGGCGCCTTAGACCGCTCGGGCATTCCGTCCGCATTCTATTCATCGAACTTATTCAACACTTTTTATTAGCGAAAAATCACTAACTATTAGTTTTTGCCTAGTTACTAAAAAAGTACTGAATCAATTTCGATGAAATGTGAATCTAAACCATTCTCGAATCTACTGGAACGCACACACAAAATTTCATCAAAATCGGTCCAGTCGTTTAGGAGGGGTTCAATTACATACACACGCACAGAAGATTTTTATATATAAAGATAGAGTTATATTCTTATTGTTATATACAATCAAATCTATAACAAAGTAATTTAATCTTTGTTGTTAGTTATTCATAATAGGCTTTTAACAGTTAGGTATAATTTTATTTTGAGACTGCTATTTATTTTCCTCGTCATCTGAAATTTAAGGAGAATAGGTGATTCCTTAGTAAGCGTCAACAGATTTGTAATTTAAGGGCTCAGTCATGATTTTTGGCCATAAATATTACGCGTGAACATGCTGAATCTGAATCGAACGTAGTAAAGATTTTTACACGCAGTTGCACACTGTTGATATTTATTTTATAAATAAAATACATAGATATAAACCACAATCAGAGTTTTATTCTTATTAATATATAGAATCAAATCTATAAACAATACAACTTAATCTTTGTAGTTAGTTATTCATGCTAGTCATCTAACAGTTTGTGCTTATTAGGTATTATTTCATTTTGCGAATGCTATTCATTTTCCTTGCCAACCGAAATTCATGGAGAATAGGTTAAATTAGTTCTTAGTAAGCTTCAACAGATTTGTAATCTAAGGGCTCAGTCATGATTTTTGGCCATAAATATTACGCGTGAACATGCTGAATCTGAATCGAACGTAGTAAAGATTTTTACACGCAGTTGCACACTGTTGATATTTATTTTATAAATAAAATACATAGATATAAACCACAATCAGAGTTTTATTCTTATTAATATATAGAATCAAATCTATAAACAATACAACTTAATCTTTGTAGTTAGTTATTCATGCTAGTCATCTAACAGTTTGTGCTTATTAGGTATTATTTCATTTTGCGAATGCTATTCATTTTCCTTGCCAACCGAAATTCATGGAGAATAGGTTAAATTAGTTCTTAGTAAGCTTCAACAGATTTGTAATGTAAGGGCTCAGTCATGATTTTTGGCCATAAATATTACGCGTGAACATGCTGAATCTGAATCGAACGTAGTAAAGATTTTTACACGCAGTTGCACACTGTTGATATTTATTTTATAAATAAAATACATAGATATAAACCACAATCAGAGTTTTATTCTTATTAATATATAGAATCAAATCTATAAACAATACAACTTAATCTTTGTAGTTAGTTATTCATGCTAGTCATCTAACAGTTTGTGCTTATTAGGTATTATTTCATTTTGCGAATGCTATTCATTTTCCTTGCCAACCGAAATTCATGGAGAATAGGTTAAATTAGTTCTTAGTAAGCTTCAACAGATTTGTAATTTAAGGGCTCAGTCATGATTTTTGGCCATAAATATTACGCGTGAACATGCTGAATCTGAATCGAACGTAGTAAAGATTTTTACACGCAGTTGCACACTGTTGATATTTATTTTATAAATAAAATACATAGATATAAACCACAATCAGAGTTTTATTCTTATTAATATATAGAATCAAATCTATAAACAATACAACTTAATCTTTGTAGTTAGTTATTCATGCTAGTCATCTAACAGTTTGTGCTTATTAGGTATTATTTCATTTTGCGAATGCTATTCATTTTCCTTGCCAACCGAAATTCATGGAGAATAGGTTAAATTAGTTCTTAGTAAGCTTCAACAGATTTGTAATTTAAGGGCTCAGTCATGATTTTTGGCCATAAATATTACGCGTGAACATGCTGAATCTGAATCGAACGTAGTAAAGATTTTTACACGCAGTTGCACACTGTTGATATTTATTTTATAAATAAAATACATAGATATAAACCACAATCAGAGTTTTATTCTTATTAATATATAGAATCAAATCTATAAACAATACAACTTAATCTTTGTAGTTAGTTATTCATGCTAGTCATCTAACAGTTTGTGCTTATTAGGTATTATTTCATTTTGCGAATGCTATTTATTTTCCTTGCCAACCGAAATTCATGGAGAATAGGTTAAATTAGTTCTTAGTAAGCTTCAACAGATTTGTAATCTAAGGGCTCAGTCATGATTTTTGGCCATAAATATTACGCGTGAACATGCTGAATCTGAATCGAACGTAGTAAAGATTTTTACACGCAGTTGCACACTGTTGATATTTATTTTATAAATAAAATACATAGATATAAACCACAATCAGAGTTTTATTCTTATTAATATATAGAATCAAATCTATAAACAATACAACTTAATCTTTGTAGTTAGTTATTCATGCTAGTCATCTAACAGTTTGTGCTTATTAGGTATTATTTCATTTTGCGAATGCTATTCATTTTCCTTGCCAACCGAAATTCATGGAGAATAGGTTAAATTAGTTCTTAGTAAGCTTCAACAGATTTGTAATTTAAGGGCTCAGTCATGATTTTTGGCCATAAATATTACGCGTGAACATGCTGAATCTGAATCGAACGTAGTAAAGATTTTTACACGCAGTTGCACACTGTTGATATTTATTTTATAAATAAAATACATAGATATAAACCACAATCAGAGTTTTATTCTTATTAATATATAGAATCAAATCTATAAACAATACAACTTAATCTTTGTAGTTAGTTATTCATGCTAGTCATCTAACAGTTTGTGCTTATTAGGTATTATTTCATTTTGCGAATGCTATTCATTTTCCTTGCCAACCGAAATTCATGGAGAATAGGTTAAATTAGTTCTTAGTAAGCTTCAACAGATTTGTAATCTAAGGGCTCAGTCATGATTTTTGGCCATAAATATTACGCGTGAACATGCTGAATCTGAATCGAACGTAGTAAAGATTTTTACACGCAGTTGCACACTGTTGATATTTATTTTATAAATAAAATACACAGATATAAACCACAATCAGAGTTTTATTCTTATTAATATATAGAATCAAATCTATAAACAATACAACTTAATCTTTGTAGTTAGTTATTCATGCTAGTCATCTAACAGTTTGTGCATATTAGGTATTATTTCATTTTGCGAATGCTATTCATTTTCCTTGCCAACCGAAATTCATGGAGAATAGGTTAAATTAGTTCTTAGTAAGCTTCAACAGATTTGTAATTTAAGGGCTCAGTCATGATTTTTGGCCATAAATATTACGCGTGAACATGCTGAATCTGAATCGAACGTAGTAAAGATTTTTACACGCAGTTGCACACTGTTGATATTTATTTTATAAATAAAATACATAGATATAAACCACAATCAGAGTTTTATTCTTATTAATATATAGAATCAAATCTATAAACAATACAACTTAATCTTTGTAGTTAGTTATTCATGCTAGTCATCTAACAGTTTGTGCTTATTAGGTATTATTTCATTTTGCGAATGCTATTCATTTTCCTTGCCAACCGAAATTCATGGAGAATAGGTTAAATTAGTTCTTAGTAAGCTTCAACAGATTTGTAATCTAAGGGCTCAGTCATGATTTTTGGCCATAAATATTACGCGTGAACATGCTGAATCTGAATCGAACGTAGTAAAGATTTTTACACGCAGTTGCACACTGTTGATATTTATTGTATAAATAAAATACATAGATATAAACCACAATCAGAGTTTTATTCTTATTAATATATAGAATCAAATCTATAAACAATACAACTTAATCTTTGTAGTTAGTTATTCATGCTAGTCATCTAACAGTTTGTGCTTATTAGGTATTATTTCATTTTGCGAATGCTATTCATTTTCCTTGCCAACCGAAATTCATGGAGAATAGGTTAAATTAGTTCTTAGTAAGCTTCAACAGATTTGTAATTTAAGGGCTCAGTCATGATTTTTGGCCATAAATATTACGCGTGAACATGCTGAATCTGAATCGAACGTAGTAAAGATTTTTACACGCAGTTGCACACTGTTGATATTTATTTTATAAATAAAATACATAGATATAAACCACAATCAGAGTTTTATTCTTATTAATATATAGAATCAAATCTATAAACAATACAACTTAATCTTTGTAGTTAGTTATTCATGCTAGTCATCTAACAGTTTGTGCTTATTAGGTATTATTTCATTTTGCGAATGCTATTCATTTTCCTTGCCAACCGAAATTCATGGAGAATAGGTTAAATTAGTTCTTAGTAAGCTTCAACAGATTTGTAATTTAAGGGTGCAGTCATGATTTTTGGCCATAAATATTACGCGTGAACATGCTGAATCTGAATCGAACGTAGTAAAGCTTTTTACACGCAGTTGCACACTGTTGATATTTATTTTATAAATAAAATACATAGATATAAACCACAATCAGAGTTTTATTCTTATTAATATATAGAATCAAATCTATAAACAATACAACTTAATCTTTGTAGTTAGTTATTCATGATAGTCATCTAACAGTTTGTGCTTATTAGGTATTATTTCATTTTGCGAATGCTATTCATTTTCCTTGCCAACCGAAATTCATGGAGAATAGGTTAAATTAGTTCTTAGTAAGCTTCAATAGATTTGTAATCTAAGGGCTTAGTCATGATTTTTGGCCATAAATATTACACGTGAATATGCCGAATTTGAAGCGAACATACTTAAAGCTTTTTAAACACAGTTGCACACTTTTGATATTTTTTTTATAAATAAAAAAGTCCTTCCGGCAATGCCGGGAGGAAGAGGTAGCTTTCATATACTTATATATTTATTTATTTATTTTAAGGTAAGTTACATTGTTCAAAAATACTAAGCTCAAATTAGTGGAAATAATCTTATAAAATTAGTGATTTTATAAGATTGAAACTAGTTTTTCTCAAGACTGAATATTAATAGGAATTTTTAGAAATTAGTCATCTTTTATTCAACCTGGTTTCATTTTAAGCGATTTAGAGAGTCACCAAATTCCACGATATCATAAAGTGTATGCCATTTTAAAGCAACATTGTGGATCGTTCAGATCAGACCGTTTCAAAATGTCAGCCATAAGCAAAATTCAAAGTGCTATAACTCAATCATTTTTTAAGATATAGACAAAATAGAAAGTGTTCTGGAATCGTTGTTTTAAATTCTAACACGTAAAAGAAAAATATTTTTCAACTTTTAATTCTTTCGCATTTAATTTTAAATTTTAAATTTTTTTAAAAATTTAAAATGGCCACCATTTTGAAACAAAACGGTAGATGATGCTGGCCAACGAACTCGGTCGAGATATTTGTATGTACTATGTACATACCAAGTTTCATTGAAATCGGTTTATAAATACGAGTGTTATCACGTGACAAAAATCAGATCGTTTCAAAATGTCAGACATAAGAAAAATTCAAAGTGCTATAACTCAATCATTTTGTAAGATATAGACAAAATAAAAAGTGTTCTGGAATCGTTTTTTTTAAGTTCTAACACGTAAAAGAAAAATATTTTTCAAATTTTGATTTTTTCACATTTAATTTTAAATTTTAATTTTTTAAAAAAATTTAAAATGGCCACCATTTTGAAACAAAATGGCAGATGATGCTGACCAACGAACTCGGTCGAGACATTTGTATGTACTATGTATATACCAAGTTTCATTCAGATCGGTTCATAAATACGTTAGTTATCGCATGACAAATATCAGATATATATATATATATATATATATATATGGTTATATATATATATATATATATATATATATATATATGTCAACATTTGAACGGAGGATGGTTTTGGGGTCTGGGGGTCATGATCGGTGAAAATATACCAAAATTTTCCGGAAGTGCTTTCCTCCGGACGGCTGCAATAGGTAGCTTTTTACTTTTAGGTAGCTTTTATTACAAAAAGTAAAAAGCTACCTATTGCAGCCGTCCGGAGGAAAGCACTTTCGGAAAATTTTGGTATATTTTCACCGATCATGACCCCCAGACCCCAAAACACCCTCCGTTCAAATGTTGACATATATATATATATATATATATATATATATATATATATATATATATATGATTTTTGTCATGCGATAACCAACGTATTTATGAACCAATTTGAATGAAACTTGGTATGTACATAGTACATACAAATGTCTCGACCGAGTTCGTTGGACAGCATCATCCGCCATTTTGTTTCAAAATGGCGGCCATTTTAAATTTTTTAAAAAATTTAAAATTAAAAATTAAATGCGAAAAAATTAAAAGTTGAAAAATATTTTTCTATTACATGTTAGAACTTAAAACAAAGATTTCAGAACATTTTTTTTTAGTCTATATCTTAAAAAATGATTGAGTTATAGCACTTTGAATTTTTCTTATGGCTGACATTTTGAAACGATCTGATTTTTGTCACGTAATAATACGCGTATTTATGAACCGATTTCAATGAAACTTGGTATGTACATAGTAAATACAAATGTCTCGACCGAGGTCGTTGGCCAGCATCATCCGCCATTTTGTTTCAAAATGGTGGCCATTTTAAATTTTTAAAAAAATTTAAAATTTAAAATTTAATTCGAAGAAATTAAAAGTTGAAAAATAATTTTCTTTTATGTGTTAGAACTTAAAACAACTATTCCAGAACACTTTTTACTTTGTCTATATCTTAAAAAATGATTGAGTTATAGCACTTTGAATTTTTCTTATGGCTGACATTTTGAAACGATCTGATTTTTGTCACGTGATAACACGCGTATTTATGAACCGATTTCAATGAAACTTGGTATGTACATAGTACATACAAATGTCTCGACCGAGTTCGTTGGCCAGCATCATCCACCATTGTGTTTCAAAATGGTGGCCATTTTAAATTTTTTAAAACATTTAAAATTTAAAATTAAATGCGAAAAAATGAAAAGTTGAAAAATATTTTTCTTTTACGTGTTAAAACGTGTTACAACGATTCCAGAACACTTTTTATTTTGTCTATATCTTAAAAAATGATTGAGTTATAGCACTTTGAATTTTGCTTATGGCTGGCATTTTGAAACGGTCTGATCTGAACGATCCATCATGTTGCTTTAAAATGGCATACACTTTATGATATCGTGGAATTTGGCGACTCTCTAAATCGCTTAAAATAAAACCAGGTTGAATAAAAGATGACTAATTTCTAAAAATTCCTATTAATATTCAGTCTTGACAAAAACTAGTATTCAATCTTATAAAATCACTAATTTTATAAGATTATTTCCACTAATTTGAGCTTAGTATTTTTGAACAATGTAACTTACTTTAAAATAAATAAAAATATATATATAAGTATATGAAAGCTACCTCTTCCTCCCGGCATTGTCGGAAGGACTTTTTGTAATGAAAGCTACCTAATACTTAGATATAAACCACAATCAAAATTATATTCTTATGAATATATACAATCAAATCTATAACAATACAACTTAATCTTTGTTAGTTATTCATAGTAGTCATCTAACAGTTTGTACTTATTAGATATTATTTCATTTTGTGAATGCTATTCATTTTCCTTGCGATCTGAAATTCATGGAGAAAAGGTTAAACTATTCCTTTTTATATCTGTTTGGTGTAGATTCAAAATTATCAATTCATCAATGTTAAATTTATAAATCACATATTCCTTAAGATATTTGAAAAGTTTGTTTATTATTTTTTTCAAATTTCTATATTTAAAATACTAGATAAATAAATATATATCCATGATTAAACAACATTATTTGAAAGTTATGTACAGACAAAGCTAACTTTCTAATTGGGAAATTTTATGAATGCTATAATATTTAACTTAAAAAAAAGCTTCAATTCCTTCAAATTTTTAAATGGGAACCTCATGTCATGTTTAAGATAGCTTTTCTATATATTACACATTTTTTGACGATTAGTATAAAACCCGTCAAAAATGAAAGAATTTTCACCAGCGTTTCATTTCCATTAGACTTCATACAAACAAACAGGATGAAGATTTTATTCTTAAAAAGTTTATACTGTAGCGAAATGTATTTTAAAAATAGCAAAAGATTTCTACAAATGGTGATAATTTAGCTCACAGGCTATCAAAGTTTGAGAGCTTATGTGCCCACCCGTTTATTTCAACTCATGATAAAAATATCCGATTTATATAAAATTTTGGATTTAGGCTTATTATGATAAGACGCTTCCCTGATTAGTTTTGAGAGTTCATTCGATAAATATAGGAAAGGGAACGGGGGCTATTGCCCCCCTTAATTTATAGGGGAAGATGGGGATACTTGAGCCATTTTTTGAATTTTATTTTTTTTAAATTTTTTATATTTTTTTAGAATAAAATAAAATATTGAAAATGAAAATTTGATATTTTTCCTTCAACTAAAAACCACTTTCAATAAATTTTGAACTATTTTTCTATGCATAATAAATGTTTATTTTTTGTTTTACATCATGGCTCAAGTATCCCCATGGCGGGGATACTTGAGCCATAGTGAAGGGATACTTGAGCCACTACGGAAAAATACCTACAAAAGTAATTTTTTTCGCTTTATTTTTGCACAAATATTTTACAGAATGATAAATTATGAAACGTAAAGTGTTTCAAAACCAATTAAGAAAACAAAGCTAGTAATACGATCATTTTTTGTCGTTAAAACTGGTTGTCGAAGGATAATTTGAACCTCAGTTATAACGACGGTAGAAACATCCTCAGTTCAGAGCCATTTAAATTTGGAATCTGCAATTCTTCTTGCAAATTTCATTTTCAAAATATTAAGCACTTATCCAACAAATATTTTTACAGTTTTCTTTCTGGCATATTTTATTAGTAACCAACCATCAATAGAAGGTTTTCTTTCACATCATCACCATCATTGACAGAATTTTCCTCTAATGATATTGTCGAACTCATGCTTTTAGTTTAGTAGCTGTCGGAATTTAAGCCAGATGTATCATTCTACTATTTCAAACACTTTTTTGATTTCACAGGAAAAGATTTTGTCTTCCTCTTTGGCTCCATGTAGGTAAGTTTGAACTGGGATTTTTGTTGCTTTTCTTGTTTTTGTGCGCTCTTTTTACCAATTTTTCTTCAATTTTCTTAGTTAAAAAAAAAGTTACAGCAACAGAGGTTACGATTTCAATATAAAATACTAATCTTAATATGTTATATTAAAAAATAAATATTTTATTATGTTGGACCTAACTAATTAAAGTATTAGAGATTATAGCCTGTAAAACCGTTTTAAAAAGTTATTTTCATTTAATGAAAATTAAATTGAAAAATATGTTTACATTTATCTAGACAGACTATTTTGTTCGAATTTTGGTCGTTTGTCAAATCGAACAAATCGAAAAATAAAATAGACATTTTCATTTAAAAAATATGCATTTTTAAACATTTTTAGGTCTTTATTTTTTTAAGAAAAAAAAATAAAATGAAAAATTATTCTCCCTTTTCTCCAGAAAAATATCTATTAGTGAATATAAGGATGGAATTTTATTTTTTGTTTGTTTCACCCATGTTTAATTTCTAGTGAGGATGGTTAAGACATGGCTCAAGTATCCCCACTCTCATTGGCTCAAGTATCCCCACTATCACTATTTTTGTTTCCCAGAGTTTTACTAAATAAAGCATGCAGCAATTAGAACTATTTTAGACTCAAAATACAATTGAAATTATGCTTATTGAATGTATGTATATAGTTGCAACTTTAAACAAAACTTTGATTACAAAAAAAACAAAAAAACCATGCACCCAAATATTTTTTTCAGATAGGGAAAAGACAACTATTAATCACTATACTTTCAAAATGGTACCAAGATGTGTGATTTCTTTTTTACATGTTCAGAACTATAAATATGTTATCATATTGGCAGTTTTAGAAAGAAAAATTAATCAACTGTAGAGATAATAGGGGTGGCTCAAGTATCCCCTATGCTCAAGTATCCCCACTCTCCCCTATAAATGGGTTTTTTCTGCAGAATTAGTAGATTTCATTCAAATCTTAGATGTGGGATCACTCTAATGAGGTGCGTTCATGATTAGTATTGGGTGTTCATTGAATAAGTTTAAAGAAGGGGAATGGGTGGTAATCCCCCCGTCTTAATTTAGGTTTTTCACACAAAATTTATCTATTTGCTTCAAATTTTGTATAAAGGTTTATTCTGAAATGGCCGTTCGTACGAGTACCTGATTTGTTTTTGGAATTCACTGGATAAGTATAAAGGGAGGATAGGGGAACTACCCCTCATAATTTATGTAAATGTTTTTTCAAACAGATTTAACTGATTTGTTTCAATTTTTGTATACATGTTCATAATAGTAAGAAGTTTTGCTCATTTGTTGTGGTATCATTTTGTTAATTAGAAAGGAGTGTACGGGCGATTACCTGCACCTTAAGTTAGCTAAATAGAGTTTATGCAGAGTTTTGTTAATTATAAAGGTGGAAAAGGGGGGAAAACGTTTCTTAAATTACATAAACGGGTTTTTATGCAGAATTATTCGACTTGCTTCGAATTTTAGGTACAGGTTTATTATATGATAAGGCGTATCCTTGATTAGTTTTGGCGCTTCAATAAGTATAAGGAAATGAAAATGTGGGGAGGGGGTATTTCCTTCCTTACTTTTTTTCGAAAGGCATTATTATTATATAAGGCTGCAATATACAATTAGTGTACATAGCCTGTGAGCTCTATGCCATCAGTTTAACTGGGCATCATTTTTTTTTCTTATTTCATACTCAATTTCTTGAATATTTCAGCAATTGGGCAAAACAAACAGCAGTATTTGTCACAACAACAATAATAATTTTTTTAAATTTTTATTTAAATAATTGTAATTTTTTTTAAATAATATTTTAAAAAAATATTGAATTAAGATTAAAACTTAGATATTTCTATTTATTTTAATGTAAAAAAAAAAATAAATTCTACTAATAATATTTTGAGTTATAACAATTATAAATCATGTCACTTTTATAAGAAATTTCAAATTTTAAAATGAAAAAAAAATATGAGAAGTTTTATCATGTGATTTTGTTTACAAGTGATATGGTTAATAAGAAAAAAATATATAATTTTATAAATAGAAATTATTTTAAACTAGTAAATCTGCAGATCAGGAGCCTCAACGTCAGCTTTTCACATCTTTTTTTTTAAACACACTTTGGGTAATATTCAACTCCCTGGAAACTGTAATTTAAAATTTTTAAATTGTTTAATTATTTATAAGAATAAAATAGGAATTAGAAGTTTTCAGCCATCAAAAGCGGTAAATTAAAAATTTAGTTATGTTAGGATATTCTGAAATTTTCATGATCTATTATTTTTGTTTTCTTTATTATAACATAGTAGATTTCTTCAGGGAGGCTCCGCCCCCCTGAACCCCCCGAGCCTCACTTAATTTAAATTTGTCACTTTCTAATAATTGTGCTAATGATTATTGTATATTTTGCATTTCTTTACACATTTTGATTTATAAGAATAAGTAACAGTTTGGGCAAATATTTTTCTTTATCTTCATACTTCTACATGCCTGCCAGCCACAAACACCTAAACCTGATGCATCAGGAACTTTTGTAAGTGTAAACTCAGTTATCTAGAGTTTTACAATTTTGTTTCCGAATAAAAAAAAGTTTTGGTTCCATTTTGCTGCAGTTATAGCGGGACAGACAGACATACAGAAGAAGAGACTGACATATGAAAAAAATAAATTTCGTGTCTCCAAAGTAAGCCTTCACTGAAGTTTCGACAATGACCTCATTATTCATGAGTTATTGATATTCATGTTTCTTGTATTTTTAACGACTACTATAAAATACCTGTTTTTGTTCAACTATGACGTCATATTTTACTTAGTGAAATATTTATTAAAAATATAATTCTTTTTTATTTCTTTTACTTCTAATTATGTCCCCATTTTTGTCAGAAAAATTCCTATTAACGAAACGAATATCCGTGTTTAATATTTAGCAAAAAGTACTATATCTATAGTTATTTTAATTCTGACGTCATATTTTTTTTTCATAGTTTAATTTTTCGAATGGAAATTGCTCAATTGAAACTTATTGCTGTTAAAAAATTATTATTCCAAATTTTGATTTTTTTTGGCAACGATAAAGGAAATTGCTTAAATTTTATTTTAAAAATCCCTATTGATTCTGCATGAAAAAGAAAAAATTTTGAATTATTAAGGAAAATATTTGAATAAAATTAATAAAACATAGCCTATGTTTTTTTTCTGGGCTATGCTATATTTATACGCAAAGATACAAAAACATTAATTAATTCATAAGTTTTGATGTTGACTTCATTTAAATTTCGCACACGCTTTCAAATTTATAGCATTATAAGGATAAGCATTAAGATGAATGGTTGCTTAGCAACCATTAAAAGAAAATAAAGAAAATGAAATAAATACATTTCATATAAGTAAATCTCTAAAACAAATTAGTCTATATTATTGGAACACATTTATAAAAAATCTCCAAAATTTACAGTAATAATTTTAAAAATCTGACAAATAAATAGACAAAATTTCAAAACAATACGAATAATTTAACCGGTAAATTTTAGCATCCATTTATCATAATGTGACATTTTCTCTCAAGAAAAAAAAAATGGAAATCATTGGATTTGCCATAGGAAAGCATTATTGCGCAAAATAAAATATTCTATATTTTTAGAACGAATGAACCAAATCTTACAAAAAACTATACAGCTTAATCCCAGTGCCTCACTAACATACCCACTTAATTTCAAGCCAATCGGATGCTTTTTACGGAAGTTATCGCGGAACAGACAGACTGACAAACTGACAGACAGACAGACAGACAGAAACCAAAAAATTTCGTGTCTCCACAGTAAGCCCTCACTGACATTTCGGCAAATATGTTCCGGACACCCTTAAATTATACTATTTCCCGTTTTAAAGTGCATTGATTAATTTATTTAAATATTTTATTTAAAGCCTATGTTTCGATATTCTAAGGAAATGAAAGAAAAAAAACGAGTTTGTGTGTGAATTTTTATTGTTAAAAGATCACATCTAAATTTTAATCTTTAATCAATATGCAAAATAAGCCCCATTTTCATCTAAAAATAATAAAAGAGCTATCTAGGCTACGGAATTGCATCTCTTACTCTTTTAGCGCGTTCATTATAGTTTTGGACCAGGAGGCAGCAGTACAACCTCATTGAGTTCCCGGCTTAAATTTTAGAATTAGTTAAAAAGTGATTCGCATATTAAAACGCAATCGGTCTGTCAAGTCATATCTTGATCGAAAACCTAATTTTAATGGTTGACTCGTAGATTTATCATTGCGTCTTCCTACACAGAAAAGTATGAAAACATGGAGGACTGGGAGCAGAAAAACACACTCGTAAACCTACGATTCAGCGCTAAAAACAGTTTTTAAGGAGTTTTTCACCATTACAAAACTTGGCAGATCGATTGATTTTTAATATTTTATTTAAGCTTTAACTAGTTCTGGAATTTCAGCTATTTCTCCTGCAAATATGCTGTTGCTTACTATCACGATCTTTAAAATATCACCCATCTTTATATTTCAACCTGGATATTTATTTCTTTTTAATTAAAATTTGTAAAAAGTTCTTAACGTGCCTGGTTTCATTCAATTATCCAAAATGAGCTATTGCAAGACTTTTCTTAAGAAGCTGCACTAAAACCCTTGTTACCACTGTTTACGGTTACCTTAAAACTTCATTAAAAATCAGAGACTACGTCATAAAATCGAAAACTAATTTATAGGTTCACTTTTTATAGGGAAGTTGGTCACACACAGTGAATCATCTTTACATGGTGATTGGTACAAAGGAGCTCTGCCATCGCTTTATGTAAATCGCATCTTAAGATGATTCATTCCATGTGACAAGTTGTTTTAACGGGCTTTATGTGTTGTTGGTCGCCAGTTGACACCTTAGGCCTCTGATAAAATCTATACACGGAACGATAAATATTTTCGATTGAAACCTTTCCCAATGTACCGCAACTGATGTTTAAATTACATACAAATTTGTTCGGTGTCTGCATGCACTGTTAAAAATCTGCTGCATTTTGCTGTATACGCATTTCGCCACTTGTATATAATATCTCTATTTTGACCAATAACAATCGACCATAATACTGTCAAGTAACCGTTTTCTATGCAAGCGGCGGATTGCGTATGCAACAAAATGTAACGGATTTTTAACAGTGTACGTAATATAATGGACAAAATCATAAACTTATTTTTTATGTCCTTTAAAAACTAACAATAGCTTAAAAAAATAAAAATATAAATAACTTAATTTTTTTTTCAAATATTTGTAAAACTTAAGAAACAGAATACTTGGAATATTCATGTTTGAATAACAAAAGTTACAAAATTAATTAGATTAAGATAGCCCTTGGATAAAGATGATTTTATAATTTACGAGAGAATTCTGAACTTTTCATTTTTATAATTAATAATTTCTTTTATGCTTAAAATGCTTTTCTTTACAATGAGTTTTTTTTCCTGTCTAGCTTGCCGAAGTAGGTAAGACATGCAAGGGCGGAGATGACTGCGGCGATGATGAATGCTGTATGAAGATATCCTTGTTCACATCTGGCAAATGTAGGAAACTCAAACAAAAAGGTAACGAAGCACTTAGGACATCTTAAATCTACATGTGATCACAGGAACGTGCGAAGAGAACACTGCGCCCGGGCAAAGTTTCAATTTGGCGGCCCCCCCCCCCAACTTTTTCTTGTGACAGGCCAAAAACGACTTGACAGTATAGATTTAGCGCCCTCTAAATTTTCGCGCCAGGCCAACCGCCCCCCCCCCCTACTTTCGCACGGCGCTGTGTGATCAATTGCTTTTTTAGCTCACAGGCTATCATAGCCTGAGAGCTTATGTGCCCGTCCGTTCTGCATGTATGTTCGTTCGTGCGTAACGCGATAACTCATGATAATAATATCCGATCCACTTGAAATTCTGTATATAGGTACATCCTGACAAGGCGCTTCCCTGATTAGTTTTTGGAGTTCATTCGATATGTGTAAGAAGGGGAACGGGGGGCTCATGCCCCTCCCCTTAATTGATATAAATGGGTTTTTCATGCAGAATTAAGTTTCGTTCAAAATTTAGATATAGGATCATTCTGATGAGGCGATTCCGTGACTGTTATTAGGTGTTCATTGAATAAGTACAAGCAGGGGGAACGGGGGTTCTAATGCCCCTTCCCTTAATTTATATAAATGGGTTTTTGCAAGCAGAATTGTCAGATTTCGTTCAAATCTCCGAATAGTTTTGGAAGTTTAATGGTTAAGTATGAAAGAGCAGGACAACTCTTCTTAAATTATTTAAATGATAAATGGGTTTTTATCAAGAATTATCCGATTTGCTTTGAATTTTGGATATAGATTTTTTATATGATAAAGCATGTCCTTGATAGTTTAGGAGGTTCAATGATTAAGTATAAAAAAGGGGAAAGGGGAGAGCTGTTTCCCACTCTTATTTTTTTCGAACGGAATTAACCTTTGAAAATATAAGGCTGTAATGTACAATTAGTATGCGTAGCCTGTGAGCTCAATGCCATCAGTTTACCTGGGCAATATTCTTTTTATTAAAGTTTTAACGCATTCATGTTAGCGTGCATCACCGGTGGGTCATGCCAACCCTGCTAGACATTTGAGCAAGCCTTGACACACGTCACGAAAACTTTACAGAAAGCAGGAAAAACAAAGACACGAAATCATAAAAAGGCTATTAAATCTTTAAGATTTTTAAACACAAGATTTTAAGAAATTTACCTTTTATATATAATCATTTGAATAAACAATTTTATTTTACTTGAGATAGGTGTAACGAAAAATTAAAAACAAACATTATTGACATGTTTCGATTCCAATCTAAGAAAAACCATAATAATAATAATAATAATAATAATAATAATAATAATAATAATAAAATAGCAAATAAAGCCTTTGTGCAAAGATGTTTAAAGATAGAAAACCAACGATTATAAATGCACAAATAAAGTATGAAAAGGGAGCAAACAGTGGTTTCGAATCTACTATGGAGATTCTTCATCAGTGCAAAACTGATATTGGTTCTTTGTATCTTTCTTATATTAGTCAGACTAAACGTGCTCTCAGATTTCGTTTAACGGAAGATAAAAGGTATGTCAAAGAGCTTAAACGCTCTTCTATTGCTCAACATTGTTGGTCTTCACAACATAAGTTTAACTTTTCTTCAGCCACCATCATCCAAAAATGTCCTTCCATTCTTGATCTTAATTTTTGGGAAGCTTATCACATCATTAAAAATTCTCACTCCTTAGTCAATGACTTATCAAGTACTCCTTATTTTCCTAGCATTTAGAAATCTTTAATTTAAAACTTTTTTTTCCTAGCATTTGGAAATCTTTAATTTAAAACTCCCCCCCCCTCGCTTTTTAGTTTTTGTTTTGTTCGTTCTCCGGTAGATGTCGTTACTTGTCCACCCAGTTGTTCAGGCTAGAGGTCTGCACGGGCCGAAATTTCCAGGCCCGGGCCCGGCCCGAAAGTTAAAATTTCGGCCCAGGCCTGGCCCGGCCCGAACGAAAAAAATAATGGCCCGAGCTCGGCCCGGCTCGAGTGCGTTTCTACAGAGCATTGATCTTTAATCTTATGGAAGCGTTCTGACCAAAAAAAAATTATATTAGTTTTTTTTTCCATGTTTATAATCTCCATTTATGCAAAAGTGCCGTAGGCTGCGATATTTATGCTTTTAAATGAATCTTTGTTTGTTGTATGTAAATGTTTCAGTTGTCACTAGTATTATTAATCCATATTCCCTGTAATGGAGAAAAAAATCGAAAAAGCGCTATATAATGAAATTTCCAAAGACGAAATCGCTTTGAAACGAAAAAAAAAAAAAAAAAAGTGCATTCCCTTCTTAACAGATGTAAATGTTTAATATATTTTTTTCTCCCGTATTGTTGTATTCATTTTGCATGGATGAACATTTTAAAAGAAACTTTCAGTTTTCAGTTTAAAAAAAAAATTCCGTCATAATCATGCTTTTCGTGTGTGTGTGTGTTTAATTCTATTTTAAAACGCCTAGTAATCTGCGATTCATTAAAAGGAATAAATTCTAATGTTTAATTGTAGAATAATGACGGTTTAAAAGTATATGCTTTTTTTGCAGAAATTTTTGGACAAAGCCAAATATTACTGATATATAAAAAGTCGAGAAAAGGATTTTCATATAGGAAGATTCAATAGGAACTGATTATTTTGGTCCATGAAAACTAGGAAGAATGGAATCAGTCTCGGCTTCGTACGGAAAAAAAAAGTTAGGCCCAGCCTGATACTCCAGCAAAAAAATTAAGGCCCGAGCCCAGCCCGGCCCGAAAAGATTAGTGACTAGGCCCGGCCCGAAAGGATTAGTGACTAGGCCCGGCCCGGCCCGGCCCGGCCCGAGTCTTCAGAAGTAAGGCCCGAGCCCGGCCCGGCCCGTGTGCCATTATTGAAAATTGGCCCGTGCAGACCTCTAGTTCAGGCTACTCTCTTCTCATTGGTTGCCTTTCTTTAGGCGGGATCGTTTCCGTAGCGGATATATAAGCCTGCGTCTCTCTGTCTCTTTGCTCAGTTTTGCTTTTTCTAGCTCGTTGAGTTTTGCACTGATGAAGAATCTCCATAGTATATTCGAAACGACTGTTTGCTCCCTTTTCATACTTTATTTATGCATTTATAATCGCTAGTTTTCTATCTTTAAGTAATAATAATAGTAATAAAAAGATTTTTTTTATGATTATGGTTCTTATTAGACTGGAATCGAAACATGCCAATAATATTTGTTTTTAATTTTTCTTTACACCTCTCTCAAGTAAAATAAAATTGTTTATTGCAACGAAATCATTCATTTGCTCATGGACACCCACGAACAAATGACTGTATTCTGTGACGTTTTCGTGACGCTTGTGAAGGCTTTCTTAAAAGTCTAAGGGGGTTTTGGTGATGTTTGACTTTCTCTTGAGGCGGCTTGCATCATCGGTTGGTCGAGCTCAGCAATCCCATCAAGCATGTAATTTCACTTTATATATTATGTAATCGATTTTCGGCTAATTCTACGAATTTTTTTAAAAATTTATCTAACAAGGAAAGTCTCCATATAGGCATGCTAGGAATATGTTGAAAAAAAAAATGCTACTTGTACTACTTATGCATGCAATGAAGGATCAGTTTATTTAGCGTCGGTATCGCAGTAGAAAGTCTGTAAAAAAATAAAATATTTTCGAGTATTTGGCGCGATAATATGAAATCGACACGCGATTTGGTGAGCAGGATTTTTCTTCGCGAAAAGCAAACGATTTTAATGAATCTGAAAATTTTAAATATCACTGAGAAGTGTTCATTAATCCCATCAGTTATTTTTTATTGTAAAATTTACCATGTAGAGATGCATGTAGAGATTGATTTTTTTTTAAGTATCTTCGATAAAATCACATTTCCAAGTATAATTCGCTTACATATTATGAACTTTCAAACTTTACCTCTCAACTTTGAAACTTACATATATTCGTGTTCAATTCAATAATTATGTGAGGAGGGGATCGTCATATTCTGAATAATTGACAATACAGTCGTCCCCGTTTAAACGAATATTGATGGTTCCACAAAAAAATATTCGATTAAGCGGGGTATTTGATTAAACGGGGAACACAGAAATGTGATATTTAATGCGTAATAAAAAGGTAAAACAACCATCTGCAGCATAATTAATTAATAGCATAATAAAATCGTTAATATAATAACGTAAATTAGTAAAATAAATACAATTTCTAATATAAAGTAAGTACGTAATAATTTAATATCAGTTCATATAACTGTATGATTTACATTATACTTAATGTAGTTCAATGGAATTTGGTTAAAACTTTGCTAGCACAAAAAACGTGGATACGTTTTTGTGCGTTAGCACACGCTTTCTGCTAAATCATAGCGCCATTTATTAACGAAAATTTTGCTTTTTTCGCTAAACCTATTCCAGTGCATATTGTTATGAAAACTGGGATTATGTTCCCTCTTTCAATCCCAATTTGCATTTTATCTCTCTTATTTTTGGACATTTTTGGCATTGTGTTTTATATTGGAACCTTACTTCTGCTACCTGGACTTCTGTTTTCTTATTCAACGCTTCAAAAACTGCACTTTTTCATAAAGGTTTCTTTCCATTTAAAATTCATAGGTAGCTTTCCATTTAAAATTCATAGCAACGCCTTTTTCCGAACAAAACTGCGACTAAACTTAAAAATAATCCATTGACCAATTTATTTTACTCATTCGCAGAAAAAGGAAGGGAGATCATTTAACCTGTCCATTATGCACCTACCAGCCGAAATCGTTGCAGGAAGAACTGATAATTTGTCTTCAATGGAAATGAGCCGAAAATGACAAAAGGTGAAGAAAAATTCAATATGAAACGTGTTTTTCGCGCCTGTTTTCAAACATAGGTCACCCAGATGGTATTCGAATAAACGGGGAGATTCGCGAAATTTATTCGGTTTAAGCTGGGAAAAATAACATAGATCCAATGGCGATAAATTCGATTCCGGAGAGTTCTATTCGTATAAGCGGGGTATTCGATTATCCGTAACCCAATTAAGTGTGGGGGGGGGACTGTACCGCGTGGAAAATGAATTAAAGTGCCACCTCACAGCAAGGCCGTAGCTAGAAAAATGTTTCGGAGTTGATCTGCGGCCATGAATTTTATCAGTGTATTATTTTAGACTTTATTATCATATTATTAATTGGATACAGACAAGTATTACGAGTCTTATTAAGTTTTATTGTAAATACAAATAATTCAATTTATAATAAAATTGCAAAGGAAAATGTAAGCCTTTTCCATTATAGTTGAAAGTACAGTCTCAATCCATCTTTGGTAACTATAGAGATTAATGTGAGCCAAATTACTGTTTGACGATTTGTACATATTGTTTTAAGTATTTTATAGCCAAAATGTCTTCCTCCTACTACGGGTCAGACGTAGAAGAGTTTTTTTTTGTAGATATTTTGAATATATGTCCTGTCATTCTTTAAAAACTTGGACTAAACAAGTTTGGCAATCTCTATTTAGCTGCTTCTTCTAGTAATTTTATTTTAACAGCATTTACGTTCTGTTTTTACAGACTTCATTTCTACAAAAAATCGAATAAACTTGAAAAGTTTTTTTAAAAAGTTCATTCATGTTTTTAGCATACTAACGGAATTAAATAATAAAAATTTGCTAGCGATTCAAAAATATTGGTGTTTGAATGTCGATTGCAGCTTATTTTCAAATCTTGATTGATGTGATTGATAGCTAATGGCATAGTCATCTGGACAGAAATTTCGAAGGGGGATCAAACCCTGTTGATCCCCCCCCCCCATTGTCTACGGAATAGCCTCACAGCCAAAAACATGAATATCGGTGCCGGTGTGAATGTGTACGTAACTTTAAAAACATTATAATTTTAATTTTATAATCTGTTTATTCATGCTGAATTTTATATATGTAAGAAAAATAGTAGGTACAGCCGTGGAAAAAAATAAACACCCGCTATACACTCTGCAATTAATTATAATAGAAAAAAGTTCCTGATATCAAACGGCTGAAAATAAAGTCTACTTTTAAATGATGTAGATAAAATTTTCCGAGGGGACCATCAACCAAACCAAACCAAATTTAATTTAATATTTTTGAATGTTTAAAGCTGATGAACTGTGAATAAGACTTTAACACTTCACATAAAATGATGTTTATATGAGGGGTTATTTTTTTAAAGTAAGGGCAACTATGAATTAAAAGAAAAAGAAATAAATGAAAGGAAACAATTTTTATTGTTTACATTTGAAAGGCACATTATGTAGCAACTTCTCAACATAATCGCCGTATAAATTAAAACGTTTTTCATAACGTACAATAGCTTGTTAATTCCATCTGCATAAAATTTTGCCGCCGCCCTCTTCTACGTTTTTTTTTTTTAATTCTATCTCTAAGTTCTTCAAACCACTCTCTCTCAAATAAAAGAAAAAAAAAAAAAAAAAAAAAACTGCTTAGTATTTATTTGAATAACATATCCAATAGGAATATAGTGCAAACTTATATTTTTAAAATAACGGTGCTAGTAGAATATAAAAATAGTCATTAGTAGCAGCCACTGGCGGCTATTTTTGTATTCTATTGGCATCAATTAAAAAAAATAGTTTGACGTATATTTTTCTTGGACATGTTATCAAGATGACTCTTTAAAAATTCTGTTTTGAGAGGGAGGTGCGCGACAGAATTAAAAAATCCCAATGTCAAAAAGGGCGGCGGCAAAATTTTATGCATATGGAATTAACAAACTACTATATGTTACGTTAAAGATTTTAATTTATACGGCGACTATGTTGAGAAGCAGCTTCATAATGTGCCTTTTAAAGGTAAGTAAGAAAAATGTTTCCTTTCATTTTTTTATTCATAAACCGTCCTTATTTAAAAAATAGTCTTCGCATTTTAAAAACATTTGGACAACTAAGACGAAAAGAGGCATCCTTTAAGAAGAGAACTCATAAAATAAAAGTTAAAAATGCGAATTTCCTGAGGAGATATTTTAAATAAACGAATACTCTACAGCCATATATACACACACTTTTAACAGCAGTGAGGAAAACTTCGAAATTGGCTGATTAAATGAACTCGGTACCCTTTTAACTTTAAAAAAAAAATAAATAAATAAACATTTTAAGGTACGTTTTTGGCATAAAAATAAAGGACTCAAAAAATTGTTCGATATCCATGGCAAAATTGGAAAAAATTAAGCAAATTTTTTACAAAATATTCTTGGGCAATTTTAAACAATTTAAGCAATTTTTTAAACACTATTTGTAGAAATATGCTCTATAATTTTAAGTATCGGATTTATTTCAAGTTAATTAGTTTGGGAGAAAAAAATAAGCACAAATGCGTGTAAAATTACAGCAAAAACAAGAATTTATTTTACATTTTTAAGTTTAAAAAAAGAAAAAACTTCTTACTTTTTACTTAAATCCATATTTAGTTTTATCAATCATCCATAAAGAAGAACCCTTCAAAAAATCGATTCAATTGAAAATACATATAAAACTTTTATAACTTTCAACATGCGTATCTGTCGAAAAAAAAAAAAAAACATCCTGGGAAAAATCACTTTTAAATGAAGTGGACTGTAGTATTTAAAGTGTCAACGATGTAATAAAATTACTTTAAATTGCATTTCTAATACTCGGATCTTCACAAAATTTCATGAGTATGTTCTCAAGAAAATAAAACATAATTTAAGCAAAAAATTTAAAATAAAATCGACATTTTAGTCCTTTTTCACCAAATCAAGCACGCCGAGTCTCCTTGAAAACCTTGAAGTTCAGTTCTAATTGTTTTTTTTCTCGTTTCAGATGATTTTTGTTTCCCACGTGAAGATTGGAACAAAGAAGACAACACATACAGGTTCATGTGTCCATGCGTAGAAGGGTTGGTTTGTAAATCAGCAGAGGAAGTAGAAAAAGATGGAGTGAGTATTAGTTTTCACAAAAATATACAACACTTTTTTGAAGTCAGTGAAATGCAGCCTCTTAGTAGGGGAACTTTTGGAATTATACAGTGCGTCCCACACGAATAAAGTCACCATGATTTTGAGCGGTGATCGGAGACGAAACATAGCCACGAGAACGAGACAAATATATTAAAAAGGACAATATAGAAGTGCATATTTACAAGGAATAACTTCCTCCCTCCCCCATTTGATCAGGGAAAAAAAATAAATGTATCAAAAAAGAGGTCCCGCTGAAATAAAGGCACTACTGTTAATCGCAATTATATCCACCATTCTTACACATGACTTGGAATATGCGATGTGGCATACTATTTACCAACCCCTGGAAAACATTTCCATCAATATTATCCCAGGCATCAATGATGGTGGCCTTCAGTTCTGCCACAGACTTCAACTGTCTGCCATTGGCATTTATATTTCTAAAGGACATACTTCACGCATTTTCTTGAGGATTGAGATGAAGGTACAGGGCAGGCTATTTTATAACATGTGCCCAATTATCCAAAAACCACTCCTAGGAGGATTTTTCAAAGGTTATGCGGGTGTTTTCCTGCTGGAAATTCCAACTTAGCCCATCAATTCTCTCTTCAGTTGGCAATAAATGAATTTCTAGCAATTTTTGATAACTGGTAACCTACATGCGGTCTGAGGGAAGAGCCAAGTTAAGTTTATTAATATAGTGAAGCCTTAAAGTAGTATAAATAAACCTATATCGTGCTGTCTTTTGAAGAAAATTTCCTCTTCTTTTCTCATGTCACACCAATAGAAAGCAAGACAGTCTGAGCCATCCAAACTAATTCGTTTCTTATGTGGGAATATAACAAGACACCCCTGGTCCTTCCAGGTTTGATGATATTTGGCCCACATCGATTCTGCTTTGCTTGAGGATAGAACATGGGCAGGCTCAACATGGGTAGATGGAGGCTTATTAATAGTGTTTGGAGGCTACGACTATAATGGTAAAATTAATCTTGGCTCTTCCCTCAGACGGTATGTAGGCTACCAATTACCAAGAATTCCTAGGAACCCATTTATTGCCAACTCAAGCAAGAATTGTTTGGCTAAGGGGGATTTTTCAATAGGGAAATGCCCCCATAACCTTTTCAAAATCCTTTTAGGTGTGCTTTTTGGATAATTGGGAACATGTTATGGAGAAGCCTGCCCCGCTCAATCCCCAAGAAAATGCGTGAAGTATTTCCAGTAGAAGTTTAAATGTCAATGGCAGAGAGTTCAAGTCTGTGGCAGAAATGAAGTCCGCCATCATTGATGCCTGGGATAATATTGATGCTAATGTTTTCCAGGCATTAGTAAATACTATGCCACAAAGTATATTCCAAGTCATATGTAAGCATGATGGATATAGTTGCGATTAACAGTAATGGCTTCATTTCGACGGGACACTTTGTTCCCCTCTTTTTTTATACATTCATTTTTATCCTGGTCAAGTGGGGCAGGGAGTGAGTTATTCCTTGTAAAAACGCATTACGATTTAGTCTTTCTTAATGGATTTGTTTCGTTCTCGTGGTTTTGTTTCGTCTCCGATTACGGCACGAAATCATGGTGCCTTCATTTGTGTGGGACACACTGTAGAATCATATTTATATCTGAGACAATAACAACACACGATTTAAATTAAGAAGTTGAGGGCCAAGTCTGTTTTGTCTTTCTGTTTGGACCGCGAAATAACATTTCCGTTACAGAATCCCAATACTATCAGTCATCGGTGACTGATGCGACCTAAATGGAAAATTCATTGTCAGTCTCCGTTGACGGACGTGGCACACAGCGTGTTAAAATCTGAAATCCGAATATACTAATAAACACTCGTCATCTGAATTCTAGGGCAACGTGTTGCCACAAGAATGGCAATTTAACAGAAGGATTTAATTACAGAGTTCCTTGAATTTAGGTATCAGTATATTTTAAAATTATTTTTTGCTTCATTTTTCTGAGATTAAATAAGCCAAAGAATCCTTTTAGAATATACTGCTGTTAAAATTAAAGGGATGGTGCAAACGCTGAAAAAAAAAATCCTCCTCCGACGGCATCATTATTGAGTAAACGGTAAGACTATTATTCAGAGAGCGACGTTCAAGATAACTGGAATTCGTTATTTTTCAGTCAAAAATTTATTTTATGAAATTCATCATATTCCGATGTTTGAGGGGGCAGCGGATTTAGAGAGTTAGAGTAGGAATTTTCTTGATTTAAGTTAGAAATATGGCACTATTTGCTACAGATGGGCAGAATAAATCTGAATGGGCAGAATCACTGTTTAACCTCTTCGCTACTGCCGATTATTACAGTATTTTTAATTATTACTGAATTGTTTCTTCTCTCGTTTGACTTCAGAGCGAGATTTTTGTTTTATTTTCATTAGCTCGAATCTTAGAACTCGAAACATATTATTCTTATATCGAAATTTCATTTATATTTGAATATCATTAATAAAATGGGACAAAACTGATGTACCCATTTGGGTACTCAGGGACTGAAGATGTTAAATTAATCATTCTTTATAGTCCAAGAGCCGACCACACAAAACCCTAAATCATTGAGCACCAGAAAAATCCTTTATATTATGGAAGAGTAGTGATAGGTGAATCTTTTGATCAATGTCTGCCAGAAGTGAAGTGGTGCATAAGCCAAAAATTAATACCACTAGTGGCTCACTAGTAAGTCTATTATTGTGTTTGCCGTGCAATGAAAAGTATGAAAACACGGATAACTGGGTGCTGGAAAACATAATGTTAAGTGAGTACGAGTCAACCATTAGTGGTATTCATTTTTAGCTTATGCCCCACTTTGCTTCCAGCAGACATCGATCATTAGATTACCTCATGACTACTCTTCTATAATATAAAGGATTTTTTCTTGTGCTCGATGACTTAGGTTTTTGTGGGGTCGGCTCTTGGAGTATCAAACAATTTTGAAAAAAATATATCGGGAGGTGTAATACAGACAATCACCTCATCGAGTTGGTGACTAAAATTTTAATATTAGTCATTTAATATAACTCAATTAGCATATTAAAACAAAATTGGGCTGCAAACTCATATTTTGGTGGAAAACACCAGAAAACTCGATTTTAGTGGTGACTTGTAGGTTTACTATTGCGCATTTCTGCATTCAAAATCATGAAAACATGAAGTACCGAGAGCATTAAAATACAATGGTAAACCTAAGAGTCAACCGTTAAAATCGGGTTTTCAGGTGTTTTCCACCTACGTAGGAATCGGCATACCAATTGTGTTTTAATATGCGAATCAAGTTTTAATTAAATCTAGAATTTCCAATTCCAACTCGATGAGGAGACTGTCTGTACTATCGCCTCTAAATCTAAGATTTTAAAAATTGCCTGTTCCGGCTATTATCTTAATTATTACACAGTTGTCAATCTCCATGATTTACAATACAGATATCTTCATGTAAAAACTTTTGCTTTGTTTAATTATAGAAGTTCTGTAAATGTACAAAACGAATATTTCTCTATAAAAATAGTGGTATTAAAAGTTGAGATGTTGCCAATTATGTTATTTCTATTAATGGACAGAATGAAAAATTTTACATCCCCATCACTAGACGACAGATTCTGTTCTCGAAGTCAGTAAACGGGAGGGCTGAGTTCGAACCCAATCGCACCTATTGGACTAATCGTTCGGAGTTTTCCGTGTTTTTTTTCAAAACTTGGGTATCCTTGCATAAATAAAGATTAGGCATCCTTAAAAAGACGTCCACGGAGTTCATCCCCTGGCCTTTAATCCTCGTGGAGATTATCGGCCATCATAGAAACAACACACAATACGATTTTACTATTTTACTATTCGAATAAATCATTCGAGCATGTGCAAAAGCATAGATTCTAACCTTTGTTTGATAAATTGAATTTCTACCAGAAATTTTGCATCTGGAAAGAATTTTTGTATTTTAATCAGAATTAATTTAAAGACTATAAAAATATCAAAATTTTAAAGTTTATTATTAACGTATAAATAAAAAATCACAAATTTATTAAATGGTATAAAATCAAGAGCTAAACAAACATTTAATTCAATTTTAATGTTTTTTTTTAAATTTTTGTTTTAATTTTAAGATGAACTTTACAACATTTTGTACACACTGTTTAGTAAATTTACGAAATTTATTAGAACGTTAATATAAAAACTCTATTTATCTTTAAGATTTCTAAAGATATTTGATTAAAATAACTACAAAGGTTGGTAATTATGCTGTTACTTCTTTTTTTAAACATAATTTCTGGTTGCAATTGATTAAGATTATATACGACGATTGAAACTATGCTTTTGCATAGGGCCGATTGATTCATATGCTGATAGTAAAATCATTCATTTTGCCCATCACTCCTATTTACTTTTAGAAAACGCACTTCATGAAATTTCGAGATTATTTGTGTCAACTTTGTCTACAATAAATTACTGGTATTTTCTCTGAAACTGAATTAATCCTATGTGAAATTGTCAGGTAATGTGGAATAAGGGGTTAAAAATGAAGGAAACGAACTAAACAACGTGGCAAATAAATAAATGATACAAAGGTACATTATAACACATTCAAAAAATAAATAAATAAATAATAATAATCACTGCTGGTTACGTTTATAGGCATAGGTAGATTTTGAAGCTTTTTTTTCCTTCTACAATCCCTCCCTTTTTTAATTTATTTATTTACTTTTGTTATAAGAACGAATTTTGTTATTGAACAGAATTTCCCAAAGTCATCGGGACTGAAATTTTAAGGAAGTATTCAAATAAAAAATTGCATTTTTTTCTGACTCGTTTTTAAATCCATTTTTGTTCTCAAATGCATCCAATTTACAGATCCTCTTATTTAGGAACTACATAATGTAATGCATTGATTGGTTTTTTGATAAAGACAGAATACATTTCGATAAAGGCTACCAAAAAGGGTATTTTGAACAGAATTTCCCGAAGTCATTGCGATTTGAAAATTTAAGGAAGTTTTCACATAGGAAATTGCGCTTTTCATGACTCGTTTTAAAATCCATTTTCGCTCTCAAATGCATCCAATTTACAGATCCTCTTATTTAGGAACTATATGCTGTGACGCATTGGGCAGTTTTTTGATAAAGATAGAATATATTTTTTTAAATGCTGTCAAAGTGAGTATTTCGCACAAAATTTTGAGAACTTGTCAGTACAAAATTTGTAGATAATATTAAGAATATTTATAATAAATCCAAGTGGATTTGATATCTTGTGAATTGACGAAGCAATGAATCTTTTTCTTTGTCAACACATCTTCTGCTTTTTTTGTTGTTTTTAGTTCTTTGTTATTGTAAGAGTTGTATTGTATCCTATCAAAAACTCGTCAACATAAAAATTGCAGATAATATTATGAAGCTCTTTATAAAATTTAAGTAGATTTGATACTTTTTGAATTGACGAAGCTTTAAATTTTTCTTTATCAACACCCTCTCCTCTTTTTTGCGATTTTAATTTGTTTGTTGTTGTAAGTTGAAGTTGTTTGAGTTGGTCCTATCAAAAATTTGTGAGCTTAAAAACTGCAGATAATATCAAGAAACTTTAAAAATTTTAAGTAGATTTGTTATTTTACGAATTGACGAAATTGTGTTTTCTTTCTTTCTTCTTACTGCCACGAAGTGATATATCCCTTCACCAAGTTTCAGGTTTCATTGCAATACATACATTATTTAAATTAATATAATTCTACACATAAAATCCAGTTCAAAAAATTAAGCTATGATTAATACTATCAAGGTTAATATACCTATATGTAGTAAAATTTTTTAAATCATGTTGGAAAAAATACATTTTTTAAGTGTTATAAATACAGAGAAAACAATATTATAATTTTGCCCGGATTAATGCACGGATTTTCACCAAACTTTAAATTCAATTAATCCTTGATATAAATTAGTATTGTTTAGTTTTTAGAGTAATGGGCTCAATTGGTGGCGCTTCTATCCAATTTTTTACGATATCTTCGATGATTCTATCACATATACGAAATTATTCAGATTAATTTAATCCATTAAATCATTCAAATTTCAGATTCAGTTACAACTTGAAACTTTTTGTTGCAGATTAGATTTTGATGTAAATTACATAACCAGTGACGCTGCTATGCTTAATTTTTCTGGAAGCATTAACGTATATGAGATAGAACAAAGTTTTGGGATTGCCACACCCGACTACTTTTATAAATTTGTAAACCAACGCCTTATGAATATTGATTAATGTATTTTTCTTTCAGGTTACTGTCTTCAAGAATGCCAAGTGTGTGGAGCCTGATTCTACAGTATTTTAATCAATTAAATTGTGATATTTTTTGTTAAAAGTCCAATTCTTCAAAACTGTGCTTAACGTGAATACAGAATTTTCATTAAATAAAGTCTTGTAAATAAATATTGATGTCCTTTGACTTTTTTTGTTGTTATATCTTACACAAGAAAAAGAATAATTTTGTACAAGACATGGGTCAAAAACAGAAAAAAAGAAAAGTTGTTGATATTCATTCAAGACTTGCTTTTCTAAGCTTTAAAAAAAAAAAAAAAAAAAAAAAAAAAAAAAAAAAAAAAAATCAAATTTTCTTAAAATTTTAAGAATTGTTCTTTTAAGGCATTGGTATGTTTGGATGGGGATGATATAAAAATCTGAAATTCTGGCCTCTGATAGCATTTTATGAAAGAATTGTGTGCAAGAGAAATTTAAAAATGGAGATTTGAGGGCAAGCTGAGGCATGGTGAAGACAAGATATCAATGCAGCGGACCACTTATCCTCTTTCTTAAATTAGATAAATGGATTTTTATGCAGAGTTATCCCATTTACCGAAAGTTATAGATGCACATTTTTTTCTTGATAAGGTGAATCCTTGAATAGGGGATTTAATGATTAAGTATAATGGGAGGAAGGGGGATTACTCCCCTTAAGTTAGATAAATGGGTTTTTGTTCAGAATTATTTGATTTGCTTCGAAATTTAGTTTGTTCAATTTCATAAAGAACATCTGTGATTAGTTTTGTGGGTGCAGTGGTCAAGTATAATTGGCGAAATGGGGGAACTAATCCCCCTTACTTTGTTTTTCGGAATGTGTTATTCTTTCAAAATAAAACAAAATAAAATAGGGTATTCAATTAGTGAACGTAAAACTATCAGTTTAACTGGATAATATTCTTTTTATTATTTATATCGATTGCCGCTCTATTGCTAAATTTGTGCAAGGTGATTTTGCCATCATCCCTGTACAATGTGTTTTATTCGAGGGGTAGTAGTATACTGTTAGAGATCTGGCGGTCCGAAATTTCGAGGCTCGGGCCCCACCCTTCCCAATGGAAAGTTATTTTGGTCCGACCCGGTGTAAAAATTAAAAGTTCAGCCCAAGCCCTGCCTGTACAGAAATCAATGAAAAAAGGTGCAGTCCAGCCCGATCTGGCCCAACTTAATTTATGCAAAAAATTCAGATTTTACTTATCATACAACTAAGATTCCTTTAAAGAATACTGCATAAATATTTATGGGATAAATTAACAATATATTTTAAAATTAAGATGTGTTCGCAAAACAGAAAATACACAATGCATTATTGATTACTAAGATTCTTAGACTTTTCAAATAGGGATTCGTTAAGTAATTATTGTAGTTTAGAATAAAAGGAAAAACGGAGGACTATAACAACGTAACATTTGAATCTGTCTAATAAACAGTAGATTTGTAAATATATTTCTCCGTTATTCCTTAAGGCTTTTCTCAAATCCAAAAGAGCTTTTTTCTGATATATTTCGCATTAATTGCTTTTCGGAAATGCATAAGATTGAGAAGAATTCTCATTTAGAAACTAAGTAATACAACGGCGTTAACCATTTTTTGATAAAAGCATTTTATCTTTGAGAAAATACTATAAAAGTTAAATTTTGAATCGAATTTACGGTAGCGACATCACGGGAAAGAAAGTAATGTAAACAAATAATTAAAAAAAAAAATCGCCAATTTGATATATTTTAAATCACGCCAAGCAGTCGTTAATCCTCTAAAGTTATTAATTCTAAAAAAGATCAAGTTAAGCTATACTGTCAGAGAAAAGGTTATTACATTTATAACTTACTTTAATGCAATAGAATCAGAATATAATACTGAAAAACACATAATTCAATGACAACACTTTATAGTATAGGGGAGACTGGGGCACATGTGAACATGGTGTATCTGTGAATATTGCCATTTTTAATTATTTATTATGTGTTTTTTATTTCAAAAAATTACAAAAGATTGTAGCACCTGTAGATATATGGTAAAAATTTTTTAAAGCTCTTCGACATTTTGTTTGTCCTCAAGAGCCAAAATACTGTTTATTGATCTCAAAAGCAAAATCTCAATTCCAACTTGCTAAGAGAAAAACTTTATTTATTTTTGCATTTATTTGAATTTTAATCTTTTAACATATATTATGCATACTAAAAATATTTTTGATAAAATTCTTTTTCTTCTAAAACTGAGAAACGTTAATGACTTATCATTTTAGCTTTAGTGGGGCACATGTGAGCAGCCTAGTTGGGGGCAGGTATGAACTGTTTAAATTCCTCAATAATCGTTCTGTAATTCTGTTCTTTTCAGTTAACTTCGTGAGAAATAATGCCAGCTCCAATATCTATAATTTTCTGAAAATAGAAATAGAAAATATTTCTGTCAAACAAATTCGATTTTGTATTGAAACTTCTACAAACACACCTGCCAGTAAATACATAAAAAGCAACAAGCTCGTTGACGTTCATTTGTAATTTAAATAAATTTAATGTTGTCTAAAATGAAATAAGTGTTATGTATTATTTATTTAACGATTTCTATACTATTTTGTATGCATCATGAATACAAAAAGTATTACGTTGAGCAACTTTGCAAATTTTTCTATTTCATTTGTTCCAAACTTGTAGTATTACCTTACTTCAATTTCTAAGACAGATACGTTATTTGAAACTTTGAATATCGGTATAACATTTTAAGAAAACAATTTTTTTAAACGTTTAACTACCGTAAAATCTCGATTATAAGCTCCTCACCCTTCTTTCAAAAGCAAAAAGAAATCAAATTTGGAGATAGCTTATAATCAGAAAATACTTTTTTATCCTTAATGTAGAGGTAAATAAGGTAAATATAGCGGTGAAAATCTTTCGCATTTCGGCAGATTCCGATAAATATTATCTAAAACCCCTCTCCCCAAAATCTCCTCAAACAAAAATATAAATTCTTTAATTATTTTATCAATTTTACTACTTTAATAATTTTTCATTTTATTGCAACAATATTTTATCAATCACTTAAGTCCTCCCCTCGTCAAAATCTACTTATTTTCATTTTATAATCTTTTGTTTAAACTACTTAGAAACAAGAGAAATATACATATATTTTGTTCTTTATGGTGAATTTAACAGATCGTAATATAACTAATATGGTAACATATGAATAAGATAATAAAATAACATGTCAAAGAATAATTTTTCCTTCTGTTTACATGTACTTCACGGGTGTTCAGAACAGCCGCATCGTTGGGGCACATGTGAACAATTTTTTAAATTTATAAAACTATTAAAAAAAGTCAGAAGAATTATAAAGATAATTAAAAAAAGTTAGCATAGGTAAAAGAAAAATTCTGTTTACTATATTGAGTATTTTTACTTTATAGAAATTAACCCAGCTGTGAGAAAAAACTGTGTAAATGTGAACTGTTCACATGTGCCCCAGTCTCCCCTGTATAAATAGTCACATACAGTATGGGGTTATTAACGTTAAAAATTTAATTTACCTCACATCCCTTATAACTGTTACAGATGGTGTTGTTTTCAATATTTGATAAATATTTCCTTTGAAAAATATTTATACATTCCCCTCCCCCTCCCGCACATACATGCTGAAAATTTAAGCTCCCACAATAGTCAATGGAAAAAGACCCGGATGATAATGTAAAGTCTATGGGAGCTTTCTTTTCAAATATCTCGCTCAAATTTTAATATTTTTACTCTATTTTTTTGCATAGGATAGCTAAGGGCAATCTACAACATGCCTAGTTTTTACTTTTTCGATTTTGCTTATATATTGTTATATTATGATAGTTTCAATTTCAAAACCGGTTTAAACCGGTTTTGAAATTTAAAGAATTTTTTTAAAAAAAATCTGGAACCAAAATTGAAAAAGTAAAAATTAGGCCGGTGGATCGCCCTCAGCTATCCTATGCAAAAAAATAAATAAGTAAATAAATAAATAAATAAAAATAAAATAAAATAAAATTGATCGAGATATTTGAAAAGAACGCTCCCATAGATTTACATTATCATCCGGGTCTTTTTCTGTGACTAGTGTTGCGCCTTAATAGCTTCAATTTTATTTATAACTGACAAACAAGAATTTCTTTCTGTTGCTATTTTGTGCCAAGTGAATTTTCTTTTCATTTCTATAATTTTGTAATATGTTGTTGAAACTGTTTAATATTTTTGTACTTAAAAAAAAGTTTTTATTCACATTAACATCTAAAGATCTCAACATCCCATGTTGGGTGATGTACACCAAAAACTAATTAGAATATTTTTTTTTTTTATCTTGTACTAACTGAGTCTGAAGTTTGATGAAAATTCATACATTAGTTCTTGAGATACATTTATTGCGAAATCTTGAAAATTGCAGCATAACAGTGCCACCTGTTGGGCGATTTAAACTAAAAACTAAACAAAGCTAATCTATATAAGGTACTACCTGATTCTGAAATTTTAGAAAATTTCGTGCATAAGTTTTTGAGATTGCAATAATCTACTATTGCAATAATCACGAATAGTACACCATGGCAGCGCCACCTATTGAGAGACTTGAACCAAAACCTAATCATCACATTGTGTAATTTATCATCACAATAAAGAGCTAATTAAATATATAATTTTATATAAATTCATGCGCTAGTTCTTGAAATATTGCTATTGTGGAAACTGTGAATAATGCAGCATACCAGCGCTACCTATTGATCAATATACATCAAAAATTAATTTCTATGAAAGTCTAACATAATCTAAAGTTTTGTGAAATTCTGTGCATTAAATCTTGAGATAGAACGCACACAAAATTTTTGTCACGTTCAAACAGAGAGTCTCACAGACAGACATTTTATAAAAACATGTTTTTCGAACTCTCTGAACCTTAAAACGTGTTAATTCCTTCGAACACCGGATTTCGAAAACTTATACGAATTCAATACTTTCTTTTTGCAATGATAGAAGAAAGCAATATATAAGATTATATAAGATTTTACAGCATCGAAATTGAATTGTAAACAATTAACATGAAACAATGAAGTAAACTGTATGAATTTAAAAAGGATTTTTTTTTTAAAGTTTCAGAACAAAGTATCACATGCTGGTGGCTTCTATGGTCTATTCACATAGTTTCGTATAAAGCGAATGAATTTCATATGTAGATGAATACATTTTTATTGAAACCCTCTTGCAAAGTAGCATCTACTAATGAATTAAAACTGCTAACTCAATAAACAAATGTTTTTTTATTTACATTTGAACACAATAAATCAATTGTTAATATTAAAGAAACAACAAACAGTTTTCGTCATGTTGTCTTCAGCAACTGGAGCAAAAATAATTGTTATATGCATAATAACATTATTACATGCAACAATAACATTCGCAGTAACATTTAAAAGTAACGTTACATAAAATATTTTTAAAGATATTTTTATATAAAAGGCATTTTTAAGTAATTGGGGCTATTTTCGGGCCAAAAAAGGCCTGGCACAAAGCAACCCGAAATATTAGTTCTCATGTTACCTTTATGAAAACTTAAATATTTCCTGCCCCCCCCCCCCTCCAAAAAAAAACATTGTGATCACACCCTGCCAAAAAACAAACAAAACAAAAAAAAAAAAAAAAAAAAAAACTGTGATCACACATAGGTTGCAGATTACTAAAGGTAATATTTTGACACTTACCTTACTTGTAGTTCTTATCATGATTGTTCACTGTACAAAGTTTGGAGGTTTAAAATTATTCACGATAACAGTTGTTTGCAAGCACATTCAGTGTTGCTACTAAGAAAAACTAAAACCCCTCAAACTATTCAAAAATTCTATAGTAGGGTGCAACATATTTTTCAAGGGTCAAGGGTTTTTCAAGGTTTTCAACTCCAAATTATCTTGCAGGGGAAAGTGGGGGCTAATGTTGCGCAAGGCTAATGGGACAAATGGATTTTTTTTACACGACAAATTCTTTAGTGAAGATATACCGCTACAATAGGTCTAAGACACATTTTCAGTATGGGGGGGGGGGGGTCTGTAATGACAGTTGAATTGTTGTTTAGAAAAAAAACATATTTTATTTCGAACAAGCTTAAGTAAATTTTATTTTTTACGGTTGATTCTATTTTGTAAACAATTCAGAATATTTATATCCCATTTAAATACATTTACAGATACTACAAATATTAGTGAAGGAAAAAAATATTACTGAAAAAATAATGAATTAAAAATGTAAATAATAATATCTCAAGTTAAAAGTTTGCGTATAGTTCGGGTCTAATGGGACATTTCTTGTGGGAGGCTAATGGGACAACTTAAAGATAACCTACGTAATTCGATATTTCTTTAAAACAACGTTGTAACGGTTTGTCTGTCTTCACTTTGTGTATCACTTAATTAGAGTGTTAGAAACATTAACACAGCATATAAAAAAAGAAAAATGATTTTGATTTTCTAGATTTTCTGACCGATGTTTTGTGATTGAGGATGACATTCTTTTGAAGCTAAAAATGTCAAAAGACTTAGTGAAATTAAGATGTCCCATGTTTAAATTTGATGCACAACAATTTCCACATGTGCAGCATAGCGTTTGTTAATAAAAATTGCATTTGATATTCATTAAAGAAGCTTTTTTTTTTTTTTTTTTTTTTTTTTTTTTTTTTTTTTTTACACTGCATGTCCCAATAGCCCTGCATCAAGGTATCTAGAGGAGAGGATCTAACTATACTTATCTTGGCCCTGCATTATGTCCCAATAGACCCCAAGTATGAGGGTTAGTGGGAAGCTTGTTTAAAGTACAAAAGTTGATAGAACACAAAAATTTCTATTTTACTTTCTTGGAACGTTTTTATTTACTTAACTGCAAAAAAAATTGCAAAAAAAAAAAAAAAAAAAAAAAAAAAAAAAAAAAATGTGCATTTTTTTATGCTAACCTATATCATAATAAAAAAAAAAGCCTTATTAGCCGCCAGTTTTTTCTGTTGTTTCTTCAATACAAAGAATTAAAACTTTTTATATGGGATGGACGAAAGTAACCCTGCGAGAAACAAAGTAACTTCGGTTGACGGTACGATTTAAAGCAATGTCTCTATCAGGATTCTCTACCAGGATCTCTACCAGATATGTCTTTCTGCATTGCCAAAAATGATACGAATTCCTATGTGCTATTATATTTTCAAATATATCAAACAAAATTTGAGATGTTAAATATAATCTTAAATAGGATGTAGACATCATGAAAACCTGGAATCATTACTTATCGTCAGTTGATCATTACAGCAAGATTTAATAAAGTATTATGCAACGGCACATGATTTATTAAACTAACTCTGAAAAAGTACCTAACTAAAATACAAGTCTCTTGAAAATCTGTCCAGTAGAGCTCTTTAAAATGGTTATTCTTTCATAATCGGGTTCTCTTATCTATGAAATAATAAATTTTCGTTGCCTCTATAATGCCTAAATTGCACTCTTATACAAAAATGCATGAACTCAAAATGAATTTCACGATTCTATCTATTAAATTCAGTAATACTATGGATATAATGTGAATCCATCTTAAATAGGATGTAATCAACATGACAAAAAGGAATCATTACTTATCATCACTTGATAATTTATAGCAGTATTTAATAAAGTATTATATCATGACACATGATTTACTACAACCAAGTCTTAAAAAAGTAACTAACTAAATTTGCAATTCTCTTGAAAATCCGTCCAGTATAATTAAAAAAAAATTTTTTTTTTCATAATGGGGTGCACCTTTTTTTAATAGAACTTTGACCCTATAACTACATATCCAAGAAACGTAGAATAGTATGTTTTATATTAAAATATTTTCTGAAAAGTGATTTAACTAACGGCGCAAGGTTCATCGGAATTCATTCAGCAGTTTATTTCAAAATGACAAATATTTCATAATCGAGTTCACCTGCATGTACAGCTTTCAAAATACGTAAATACATAACAAAGCATCGTAGAATATTATGCAATATATTAAAACCATTCTTGAAAAAAAAATATTAATCTAACAGTGCAAACTCCATCAAAATGGTAAACCTTTTTATAAAAACTTCATAATCGAGTTCAACTGTCTATAGAACTTCCCCTAGTAATTCTGCTATTAATATACTAAAACTTTTCGTGAAAAAATTATCTTACTAATGATTTAAGTCTCATCAAAATCTATTCCGCAGAATTTAAGTTATAAGCAGGCGGAACGAAATTCTCAGTTGCAAATTATGTAGATAGTAAATATATATAGTATTTCTTAATCATACAAACATATACATGTTACGGCCAAAAGCCGGAGTCTGGCCAATTATAAAACTGGCCGGCAAATACCCGAACTGGCCAAGCTTCCTGGCTAAACCTGAAATTCATGAAATGAATAGCGTATTTCGGGTTTTGGCCGGCCAATTCGCGAACTGGTCGAGAAGCCTTCGCCAACATTCGAACTGAGAATTTAAGGCTACCCTTTAGATGCGGGGCCGTCATGAAACTTCTCTTACTTTTCAGTGCTTCTGTAAAAAATATGGAATTGCCATATTTCATACACTGTAATATATAACTGTTTGTCTTCCATCTTAATGATGCATAGGTACCAATTTTATTGTAGTTGAGATAATGTAACAACATTAAAATACACAGTAAAAACGATTCCTATTGATTATATTGAAACGAAATAATTTCGTGTATCCCAGTAGATTAATCAAAAATAGTACACAATTCCCTTTCAATACTGAAATTAATTGATAAATCAAATAAGATAACAATTACAAGTGAATTCCAGCCTATACTCGAGTTAGAGCACGGGCAGGTCGACGGCTAGACTATTTAAATTCATAGACACTTTCAACTATGTTAGAAAGGATTAAGCCGAATGTCTATAATTATTTCGTGAACTGGCCAATCACATCTGGCCAGTTCGCGAATCGGCCAGTCATTTTTAAATGTTGCTGGCCAGTTCGGGAATTCGCCAATTTGGGCCGTCGGGATTTGGCCGTAACATACATAATACACCGGTTATAAAATACGACTACAGTAATCCCTTAACATTCGAGAGGTTTGATTTTCAATAAACAGCCGCAAATGTAAAAATTGCGAAGGTTGAGACTATCTGCCCATACATATAAGGCATGCTTTAAATGAATGTAAATAATTATAATCATATTGTACAAAAGGAATTTGCTAGTGTAAAAAATTTTGTGATATGAATTATTTGACAGAAGTTATTTTATATATCCATTTTAATAAAAATTTTATTTTACTTAAGAAAGGTGTTATAATAATTAAAAATAAATGACATTGACATGTTTCGGATCCGTCTAATAAGTTCCGTATTCATAATAAAAATAAAAATGAAATTTCCAAACATTTCACGGTCAACACAAATGACACGCGACAATGATATATATAAGGAGGTAGGGCGGTGCTACTGGAAAATATATGCGCTTATGTTAATATTTATATTTAAAAAAAAAAGATGTTGGCGGTAGGAAAATGGTGCAGTGCAACAATAATGTAGTATTAATTTATTATATATGGTAATGTATTGTTATAGCATTCCTTGTTTATTCCTCTGGATTTAATATGTAATGTAATTTGAGGCTAATCAATGGTTGTTTATTTAATATAATATTTTATTACTTTTACAACATTTTAAATTCTTATTTTAGTTATAAAAATAAGCTATACTTTGATGGTATATATTATATAATAATATAATAAATTATTAATTTACCGATTTTTGCTTTAAATAAGGGTTGGCACGGCTTATGTCAGTTAGTTTTAATTATGGTTTAAACCACATGTATATTTTCATAACATCCTCTAGTTATTTTTAGGTGCGTTCGTAATTATGTAAATACGTAGCACCTATTGTTGTCGCTCAGTCCGTCCGTCCGCACATAACAACGCAAAAACTACCCAACCGAATCGTTTGAAATTTAAAATACATAATTATACCATAATTTTGTCGAGTCATTTCAAATTTTATGAAAATCGGATGGATAGATCCATTACAGGGACAATCAAAAGGATTCCGTTACATTACGGTCAATGGGAAAAAAGTTTCAAATGCATTTTAATCGTTTGAAAATTAAAACATATAATTATTGCATAATTTTATCGGGTCATTTCAAATGTTATGACAATCGGATGCATAGATCAATTACAGGGAAAATCAAAAGGATTCCGTTACGTTACGGTTAATGGGGAAAAAAATTTCAAATGCATTTTAATCGTTTGAAATTTAAAGCATATAATTATTACGTAATTTTATCGAGTCATTTCTAATGTTATGAAAGTCGGATGCATAGATCATTTGCAGGGACAATCAAAGGTATTCCATTACATCACGGTCAATGGGAAAAAAGTTTCAAATGCATTTTTATTATGTTACACTCATTCGAACATAATAGAATTGGCATGAACCTATGAAATATATACTAAAATATGCATTCTGTACAATCTGTGATGCAAAGAATTTTTATTATTAAATTACAGGGTCATACAAAAATATTCCTCTACATAATGCTACACGGGGAAACATTGTTTGGGGCGTGTTTTAATTATATCCAACTATTTCATATTTTATGAATAAGATATACGTTGCTGAGGTGTAATAAAAATTACTTTCTGTATATTTACAGAAACACAAAGGTTTCGACTACTATACTCTATCCGAAGTACGCTCTACTATAAGAGCAAGATCTGAATATTTTTAAAACTTCGTTATCGTACGAACGCACCTCATTTGCTACGTTCACGTGCAATTTCCAACTTGTTTTTATCTTGACAATTTCTAAAGTTATTTCTTATTTTTATTTTACTTTATTTTATTTTATTTTTTTTTTTGAATAAATTCAAATTTCTAATTTTATATAGGGGGACTTGGTCAATTTTATATGTGTAGGAATAATTGTTCACTTAAAATAATTTTTATTATTATTATTTTGATTATAATATCGACTTAATCATCTGTTTATAAGTTGTTTACAAGTATAAAAACAATAGATTACAATAGATTATATGAATATTATTATTACATCCTCTGGGTTTTTTTTTTTAATCTTTTGAAAATTACTAACGATATTTCTTATTTTTATTTTATTTTTGTATATTTTTTTCTCTCTATATCGTAACTTGTAAGATTTTGTTTTTATAGTTAAATAATTTTTTGCATTATTTAATTGTGTTGAGCAACTATAGATGGCGACACTATGCTTTAGCAGTTAATCTGCATTTATCTATCTCACATGTACAAATTTATCGATATCAATCGATTCAATTAATTCTATAATTATAATTTAAAACTTGTAATTAGTATTAAATAGTTTAACTATTTTTATTATGTTAAAAAAAAATTTTGTCTACTTATGTTTTGTAATTAATTATTTTTGATAATAGTTATTTAAATACCTAATATTAATAAAAACTATTTTACTACTTTAACTTGCACATTAACTGTCTAATGTGACTGAATGCAAAATTGTATTGCTATCACATGGTCGAAATCGTTATTTGTAAGTTAACCTATTATATAATTTATTTTGTCTAATTATTTCCATTTGACACGATTTTTCAATTTAATTTAATCAATGTTAATTCAATTATATTATTATTTTCTTTTTCCTGTTCTCAATGGAAATTATAGTTGCGATTGACAAAATTGTAAGTTATCTTTATCAATATTCAATTACAGTTTAATTATTTTTCTAATATTTTTTCTTTGAAATAGTTTATCTATTGCAATTATTATATTGATAATTCTATTATGGTCTTATTATTTTTCTAATATTTTTCTTTGAAATGAGTTCTCATTTGCGATTAATCGGGCAATATGAAAATTATTTTTAGGTCTATCCTGATTTCCATTCAGAAATTAATCGCAATTAATGTGGCTCTTTAGTATTGCCCTTGATAACATTGATAACCTTGATAACATGCCCACATTTCCAATTTTATTTCTAATTCTGACAACTCCTCTGTATGATATAATTTGGCATTAACAAATTTTTACAGTAATTGATGTTGATTTGTAGTATTATCTAATGGTTCTATATATATATATATATATATATATATATATATATATGTAACCACGCGCTCTATTGTAAAAAATTAAATTAAAATAGACCATGATCTAAAAGAATTTCCAACATGGTTCATCTCATTCAAGCTCTCACGAGGAATTTATTCATTAATTCTAACCATAACTTAGGAATAATAAAAGAAACGGTATCATTGCAATAAACATGATAAGGTGATAAACATGATTCTAGATAAGGCAGTGTTAGTACGTCCAAATTTAATATCAGATTCATGCTCTCTTTTTCTAATTCTAAGCTTTCTCCCAGTCATGCCCATGTAATAATTTAAATCACCATTTTCTGTAATATAAAGTATTTCATAAACTCCTGCAAGATTATCATGTCCTATAGGATCCACTTGCTTATTAAGTAAACACCTTAATTTTGGTGGAGGCGTTGCAATCAATTCAATATTAAACTTTTTTAATTTAAATTTTAATTTCTCAAAACTGCCTTTCAGATATGGAAAAGAAACTCTTTTAAGTTTTGCCTGTTTATGTTTGATCTTATATGTTTATGAAATTTTATGTACGGAAAAATTTGGCCTCGATTTCTTTTAATAATTTAAGACTCTTTATTTGCTAGTGCATGGAGCAAAAAAATTTATTGATGTGCGATTGTTTGACAGCACACATCTTTTGTTTATAAATTTCCATGTAAGGAAAAATTGCGGCCTCTATTTATGTTTTAAATTTAAGACTAGACAATAGGAAAGAATCGCATTCTATTGATTTTTCAACACGATGTTGTTGATGTTTTAATATTTCGCTGACAATTTTTGCAAAAAATATTTCAACTGCAATAAAAATTCAAGATTTTAGAAAATTGAAAATAATCGGCATAAAAAAAGAAAATTAGCGATCCATATTTTTCATTAGGCTAATTCCATGAGTACTTGTAGTGTAAGTCACATGCTGCGATTTTTCGCCACCAGTATTTTAAATTGGAAAAAATTGACTTTCTTTAATCGGAAATATCTCACTAGTTGGCTAAGTCCAAGCGAAGTTTTTGAAAATAACGGTGGCCAACAAGCTTTTCTATTATTCAGCTGTGTGACTTACAGTACAAACCCCATGGAATTAGCCATTAATACAAGATCGGAAGTTCCCATAACGTAGGCCATGGAGTAAAATACAGTAGGCTATACTACAGCAGTACATAAATGTCCAGTGTCATGTGATTTATAGAATTCGTAAAATAAAGTGCGTTTACTTTGTTTATAAATTAAAAATATTCGTTATAAAACAAAATTTGCGAATAACCTAGTTCAGTCTTCCCGAATGTGGAAATTTTCTGTATTTTTTATTGCGCGAATAATCAAAACTCGTGATTGATAAACCCGCGAATGTTAAGGGATTACTGTATCGTGTACTTTTGATAAATAAACTAGCGCAAAAAATATAATTGGAACATTTGTAGATGAAGTTACCTAAAGACGTAAATTCACGTCAGGAGAAGCGAATGCCTTAATCTTGTCGGATAGATAATCTAACATTTTTTTAAGCGTGATAAAAGTTATATCAGAAGCACAGAAACATACCCATAGCATTTATACAACCAGATGGCATCTGATTAATTCATGTATATGTATTTGCTTTCGACATGGTTAACTACTAATCGATATTCTTTATCTCAAGTACTTCCGCAACAAAATATATTGACAGATTTTTAAATTAAGAAGCATATGTGCACACGATTAAATATAGGAAAAGTATTAGATTCCATTTTACCATGTGGTATTGTTCTATAAAAATCCCACGCTTAGCATTTAAAAGTCTCAGGAGAGTGATAAGGGAAATATTTGTCCCAGAAACACAATGAAGACAGCAATAATTGTCGCTTTTGCATGCTGCTTTGCACTTGCTGTAAGTATTGGAATAATTATTCTATATACACTAATAAATGGGCCATATAATGTAATTAAGAATACAGTTACATGAAAGATGTAAACTATGATCACTATAAATTCTTATGTATACACTGTTAAAAATAAATCTGTGAATTCCAGGTGAAACTACCGGCAGCAAAGTAGCCGAACTTTTACCGTTCCGTTAGTAGATTTTCCGTTGTGGGAAATACAAGAAGGGAAAACTCCGGTGTAAGAATCAGTAACTTTCCGTTACAAAGTTTGATTTATAATAGTAATAATTTAATATAATTTTTAAAAATGATTTACCGATTAATCAGCAAAGAATTCCAAATCTCACAGAGGGATTTTAAGCTGCTATGTTATTTTACTTAATTGTTATTTTGGATAATTTAGTTCACGCTGGCCTCAGGATCGAACTCGGGACCTTCAGATTGCGGAACAAATTCTTACGAACTGAGCCAAAGTTGCTGATGCGAAACGGTACAAAGTATGTCTTTTATGAGTTAGTGGGAAAATTTGTTGTGCTTTTTAAAGATTTCCTTTCAAATATATTCTTTAGAATGTTTGTAAACAGATTATTTTAGACTGATGCATAATACTTATTATTTTTTAAAATCATTTTTAATTTTTTAAATAGTTTAAATAAAAAAATCACTGTTTAAAACCACTGTTTTTTTGTTTTTTTTAATAAAAATTTTTTTACAATAGACATTTTTTCGAAATTGTCGTACACTATTTATTTCTTTATTTATTTATTTTTCGGCTAATAAATTAAAAGATTTTTAATAAGAAAAAAAGAGAAAAATAAACAGAAAAAATGTAATTTAAAAGGAATTTTTTTATATTTCACTATTCCATGGCGCCAATGGGACTCGAACCCACAATCTGCGCTCGCAGGCGATTAGCGGTGTGGTGCCTTGACCACTCGGCCATAGAGAGCTCCCCATGTCTCCGTTTTTTGTTTTTATTTCCATCCGTTTCGTTATTTTCAGGAAATATGATGGAATTTTGTGATTTGTAACGGAAAATACCCTTTTGTTGTTAAAAGGGAGCTTTTCTGTGAAATTCAGGAAAAAAATGTTCGTGAATTTCAGAATTTTTTTAACAGTGTATGTAACGCGATGAGGATTTTATAATTTGTTGCCATAAATATAAGGTATTCAAGCACCTTCGGAAGTGATCTTTTGAAATTTTTGAAATTTTATCTTGTCATCCAATTTTCATAGTGACATTTACTTTAAAACTTTGAAAAAAATATATCAATTTTAGCAATTACCCAGAAATAATTTTTTAAAGAGAAAAATAGTCAAAATAGAGTCAAAAATTGACATTTCCGCAAAACGAGACAACTCAAAAATAAAAGAACTTAATAACATTTTGTAAATTGCATAATAAACAGAATAACTTTCTTTATTACTCAGACTACGCACATTAAAATTGCATCTCTATCTCAGATGATATGGCAGTTAAAGTACTAATGTAATGAAAAATTCGCAAAATTTGTCTCAAATATCTCATTTATATCTGTGTAAAATATAAAACTATCTAATATATTATCATGAGTGTAGTATATTCCCTCAAAAGACATTTGTAAAAGAAAAAAAAATTCGTGGCATTTCATGCATAATTTCTTGTTTTAAGATGTTTTGTGTATAATAAAAAACTGAAAAACTTCATTTTAAGAAAAAGATAAAAATAACTTTGAAACACAATTTAAAAGTTATAATCGATCTAATTTTAAACGATTGTAACTTGGCTTCTATTTTAGATGCTGACAAAATTTAAGCAGATTTCGTTATATAAAGGATTCAGTTTTAATATAATTGCAAAAGTGAAAAATCGGTGTTTTAATCAAAAATTACGTTTTAAAACTGTTCGGATACTTAACACTGCTTGACCGAATTCGCGTGTCATACACTGTAAAAAAGTGGAAATTGCACGTGAAGCGTAGCAAATGTGGTGCGTTCGTACTAACAAAGTTTTAAAAATATTCCGATCTTGCTGTTATAGTAGATAGTACTTCAGATATAATATAGTGGTCGAAATCTTGTTTGTGTTCCTGTAAATATACAGGAAGAAACTTTTATTACACCTCAGCAACGTATATCATATTCATAAAATGTGAAGTAGTTTAATATAATTAACACACGCCCCAAACAATGTTTTCCCTTACAGCATTATGTAGTGGAATACTTTTGTATGACCCTATAATTTAATAATAAATATTCTTTTCATCACAGATTATACAGAATGTATATTTTAATATATATATATATATACTTCATGGGTTCATGTATTCTCTTATATATAAATGAGTGTAACACTTTAAAATACATTTGACATTTTCCCCCATTGACCTGAATGAAACGGAATACTTTTGATTGTCCCTGTGTAATTGATCTATGTTTTCGATTTTCATAAAATTTTAAATGACTCGACAAAATTATGTAATAAGTATATATTTTAAATTTCAAACGATGCGGTTGGGTAGTTTTTGCGTTGTTATATGCGGACAGATAGACAGACAGACGGACAGACGGATGGACTGAACGACAACTGTAGGTGCTACGTATTTACATAATTACGAACGCACCTAAAAATCTATAAAGTTTTTAAAAGTTTTAGTAAACTGGGATTCCTAGAATTTTTTTATGTAACGGAAACAGCGAAAATTCATGTAACAGATACAGATTTGCACTGAAAATCAAAAAATCTGTAAGATTACTAAGAATTTGTTTAGGGAACTGAGATTTCTTGAATTTTTTATGTAACGGCAACCTAGGTTATAGATAAAATTTAAACAAGATAACTGTAATTTTAGTTGATTCGTTTGTAAATTTACTGATTTCTGTAGCTTTACAAAAATAAGTTTTGTAGATTTACATATTTTTTGTACAGTGCACAGATAAAATGTTAACAAGCATGTAGATATCGGCAACTTTACATCTGTAGGATTACAGATTTTTTTTTTACAGTGTACCTTCGGATTTTTTTTTTTGTCTGTACGATCGGTGCCCCATGCCAAGCGAGGAAGAAAACAAGTTGAAAATTGGTACGTCAAATGTGACAAATGTGGTCTATTCGTACAATAGCGCTGAACTCTTGCCGCTGCACAAAAATGCATAAATACAAAATTTTTACACGTTTATCGATATTTAATCTAACAAATCGATCTGAGTGTGCGTATGCGATGGTGAGCGAAAACTACGGCATGTACGAGGCTCAATTTTTTTGTGAAGATTGTCCAAGGTCTCTCCTAATGTACCTGACCCTCAGAATTAAAAAATTCTAATAATTAGTTGAGAAATTAATTAAAATTCCTAAATTAGAGAAATGGAAAAGTACTCATCATTTAACAGAAGCATGGATTTTTATCAAACCACAGAATATTTTTTCAGAAACTGGAAGAGAAAGAAAAGGGTTATTGTAAATGGAAGGCTACCATGGCGATAAATATACTCGGCTCTTTTTTTTATATATAAAGGTCTGTATTTTAAATTCTACTTAGCCTAAAAACTCAAAAATTAGACAGCTAAATGCTGATAAAATTCACCTTTCTGAAATTCTAAAATTATTTTCTTACCCCTATAAATAGTTGAAAAATTCATTAGGAATCCATTTATTTAAAAAAAAAAATCTTATTTTATTTCTGTTCAAAGAAACAGATTTTTGAGAAAACTTTTATAACGAGAGCACGTGTTCAACAAAGACAGCTGGACGCTGATGGATATTGGCATTGATAGATGACCTGTAATATCTAATAAATTCAGTAATACTTTGGAAACAATATGAATTAAGAGACCCGAACACCTTTAAAACGTGATTTTCGATCAAAATATCGGTTTTTCATTTTTTCAATAATATTAAAATTAAACCTTTTATCTATCGAAATCTGCTTAAATTTTGTTTGTTTCTAAAATTGAATCCGAGTTACAGCTGTTTAAAATTATATCTATTACAGGTTTTGAATTGTGTTTTAAAATTATTTTTAACTTTTTCTCAAAATGAAGTTTTTCAGATTTTTACTACACACAAAACATCCAAAAACAAAACAAAACAAAAAATACATATATATACATGAAATACCATGACATTTTTTGTCTTATGAGGAAATAGACTACTCTCATGGTAATATATTAATTAGTTTTATGTTTCCACTGGTATAAATGGCAAAATTCAGACAAATCTTGCGAATTTTTCATAACATTATTGTACTTTAACTGCCATATCATCCGAGATAGAGATGCGATTATAATGTGAGTGGTCTAAGTCCTACACTGTAAAAAAAATTCTGTAAAGTTACTAAATTTTTTCTAGGAAACTGGGATTCCAAGAACTTTTCATGTAACGGTAACAGGAAATTTTCAAGTAAAAGAGCCGGTTACATGCATTTTTCCTGTTACCTTTACATGAAAAGTTCTTGGAATCCCAGTTTCCTAGAAAAAGTTTAGTAACTTTACAGATTTTTTTTTTTTTTACAGTGTAGAGAAAGTTATTCTGTTTATTATGCAATTTACGAAATGTCAATACGGAGTTTTATATTTGAGTTATCACGTTTAGCGAAAATGTCATTTTTAACATAATTTTGACTATTTTTCTCATGAAAAAATTTATTTCTGGGTAATTGCTAAAATTTTTATTTCTTTCCCAAAGTTTTAAAATAAATATCATTATAGAAAATGGACAACAAGAGAAAATTTCAAAAATTAAAAAAAAATCACTTCCGATGGTGCGCTGATACCTTAAACAAGAATGTAATCACATTGACAACTTAGAATCATTGGATATCATTGAATTCATTGCGTACGATAGGTTTTAATAGAATGATCACCATAGCAACGTAGAATCATATCCTATAATGGGGTACGATTGAATTAATTACGTATCATTGGACATTTCCTGTCTCTGCTCCAAGATACATTGTATTTCGGCGCAAATCGTAAAAGAGAATGGTTTCAGAAGCAAAAAACTTTTTAACTTGAATGTTTTGTGAAATCGAAGGGCTGGAAAAATAAAATTCGGTATGGTAATTATTTATAAGATGTAAATTCCCTTTGTTCTTAAAAATTTCCAGATTAAAAAAGGTGAAATGAGTGAAAAGCGTTCCAAATGTTATCGAAATTTCGATATTTATGGAACTTTTATCGATGTAAAGTTATGACTTGTCATGCTAGTTACATATAAGATGTAAAGGCTTTTCAAAAACAGTTTAAAAATGTATTTTTAGGCGCGTTCGTAAATATGTAAATACGTAGCACGTATAGTCATCGTTCAGTCCGTCTGTCTGTCCACCATCTGTTCGTCCGCATATAACAGCGCAAAAACTACTCGACCGAATCGTTTGAAATTCAAAATATATAATTACTGCATAATTTTGTCGAATGATTTCAAATTTTATTAATATTGGATGTATTCCATTACATTACGGCCAATGGGAAAAATAGTTTCAAGTGCATTTTAATGATGTTACGCTCTTTCAAATATAATAAAATTAATATGCACCTATGAAATACATACTAAAATATGCATTATGTACAATCTGTGGTGCAAAGAATATTTGTTATTAATTTACAAAAGTATTAAGTAAAATAAGCCCCACAAAAATATTTATTACATAATGGTATAAGGGGAAACATTGTTTGAGAAGAGTTTTAATTATATTAAATTATTTCACATTTTATGAAATTGCCATAAGTTGCTGAGGTTAATTCAAGCTACACCCTATGTAAAAAAAATCAGATATTATCTACAGAAAATACAAACAAAAGATTAATACAATACAAACAAACTACATACAAAAGATTTTGTCTTCTATACTGTATATTATTACATCAAGATCTGAATAGATTTAAAACTTCGATGCCCTGCATTAGCTATTTTTGATGTGCAATTTCCTGCTTGTTTTTATTTTGGCGGTACTACGACCAGAGAGATGGTAGACCAATAATAAAAAAAAACTTGGAATTTAAAAAATGGTTGTTTTTAAGGTGTAAATGCGTACTAAAAACAGTATATAAAAACTTCAAAACTTCAAATAAAAACTGAAATGAGGATATGAAATGATCACAAAAGCTTGAAAATACATTCTAAATGATCATTTATTTATTAGTTTTAGTTGTTATTAAATCTTATTTTCGCCTAATGCAGTGTAATAATGAAGTTTAGACCAACTGTGAATTGATCCTCTTGTTGATCTTACCGCGATTTACATGGGCAACGTAAAAGTAGCAAAATTTATGGAAATTAAGATTTTCGCTATTTTTTATATGATCTAATTCTAAAATTAAAAAAAAAAATTATTTTAAAATAAATTTTACATACTTTAATTTTAAATTATATGCAGATTTTAAGTATGTTATAAAATAATTATGCAATTGTTGAAACTATTTTGACCGAAACAAGAAAGAAAAAAAAAATCATGTACCAAGCATAGATTATGGAGCACTTTCCAAAACATTCAGAATAATGTAATAAAACTGCACCGTTTAAAAAAGTAAAATATTACGTCTCATTTCACTTTATGGTAATGTATAGCGCATATCAAAACCGAATTTCAGCTATTAGCTGAAATTTTTAGCAACTCTATATATGATATAGAGATTTGTATATATTAACAGCATTCCAAAATTGAGTTCATTTAAAAGATACATATTTATCAGTTAAAAATCATCCTTCAGCAATTTTTTTCTAATAAGGAGAACGTTATTCGAATACTTTTGTTCTACCCTGTATATGCGCTGTAGAATTTATGTATAAAGAGTAATATGCAGAAAAAATAATTAAATTTAAAAGCGCATACCGAAATTTAAAACGCACTCTCCAGCATTTATTAAGCAAAACCTATTTCTTTTATGGCTCCCTGTAAATGAATAAAAAATGCTATGAATGCTTTGTTTTAACGTGAATTTAGTGAAATTCAGTGATTTATATCAGTTTCGATATATTTGAAATAGAATAATGTCATTTAAGTACTCTCTAAACAATTTCTCCCCCATATATCACAATGTAATTGAATTCTTTTGGAAATACCTGTAAATGAACCATTAATCGAACATACTTCATATTCAATACCAAACATGCTTTGACGACCCTAAATAAGTTTTATCAATTGCATAAAAATCCGAGTTCATTTATGGGAGTTAGAGCGTGGACAGACGGACAGCCCGACAGATGGCCAGATGAACAAACAAACCGAATGCATAAACACTTTCCAACTTTATTAGAAAGTGCTAAGAAAAGTACGCAACATAATAGTTAGTTCGCAATTTTTAAATTATCTCTAACAGTGTAATTTCTTCTAAAAAATTAGATATACAAATATCTTTTAGCATACCTCAACTGTTACGTAGCAAATAGGTGGTTTTGATGTAATCTAAAAAGTCTTCCATACCCTTTAAATATGTGCCTACTCCACTAAAAATAATATTAAGATTATCTGAAGAAATTCCCACTTTCTTCAGTCATTTTGAAGATTTAGCTTTATCTTAAAAATATCTTCAGAATTTTAAAAGATATTCTTAAAAATATCTGCGGAATGGGCCAAACACCTACAGATTTCCCACAAATTTTTGGGCCAAATACCCATAGATTTTTTACAGATTTTTTTTAGTTATTTCTTTAAAAAAAGTGCACTGAAGATAAGTATCTTCAGTGCACTATTTAAAAAAATATGGAAGTTTTATCAAATACATCTGCGTTTAGTGAAAACAAGGAATACAATTATGAAATCATATCAACTTTTAATGGAAATTAACACTGCAAATTCTAAAACACAAAAATAAACCCATTTCGGAATACTTTTTGTCCCCAAATTCACAAAACTTAAATGTGTTTTCAAGCATTTTTTGTATTGTGATTGTGTTCTTAATATATTATAAACGTACTGCTCTCTGGGAAATGTGCTTTTAATATGTTACAAATAATTGCTATCTCGAAATGTGTTCTAAAAAAAGTGTTGTTAATTGTTATGAAATAACTTTGTAAATAGTGTTGACTAAAATAGTTTCTTAAAATAGTGTTGTGCTGCATGACACTTTGTCCCCGATTTAACATATTTACAAACAACACACAATCTAGAATACCATAAAAAAAAAAAAAACAGGTACAACAATTTTAAAATATTTTCTACATGTTGCCTTTAAATTTACGCAATTTTAAAAATGAATATTAAATTTTACTAACACATATGAAATTTTGTAAAATAAAAAAATATGCTTAAGAAAAATGTTTATTTACGCAGTCTTCTAGAAGACAAATTAAGATTAAAGGCATAAAATTTACAACTTTAAAATCCATCATATTTGTAGGTATTTATATGTTTCTGTATGCATTATATGTTGTATATTTTTGTATTAAAATGCATTGTTTGCCTTTCTGTGGCTCTTTAACCCTTTCCTGAGTGGAGTAAGTTTGTTTCAAATAATTAAATCCCACCAGAATTTATAAACGAATTTATTAGAAGATATGAACTTGTTTATTTTCAAGTAAAAAGGAAAATCTTAATTAAATATTTTTGAAGACTGTAAAATTAAAATTAGGCGTCCTTTTTTAAAAGACACATCGGCGAAAAGGGTTAAACATTAAACAGTTACTTCGAGTTTCAGATAATTCATTTCCAGTTTATGTATTGGTTATAACTTTGCTAATTATTATCACTGAACAAAAATAAGATAATTTTGAAATCCTAAATGTTTGAACTTTAATTTAAAATAATAATGATAAAAACAAATCGAAATTTTTTTTGCAAAAACAGCTACTTGAGGATAGGGACACACTTTAACTTCAGATCATGTATAACAATAAAATTGATGAGATATATCTGAACATTTGATTACAATAAATGAATAAATAAATGAATAAAAAACATTTTTGCCTAAAATGCTCTTGTTTACAAACATTTTTTTCCATCTAGCTGGCTGAAGTAAACCAGAAATGCAAGAGCGGAAAAGACTGCGACGAGGGTGAATGCTGCATGAAGATTTCAGCATTTCTACCTGCTAAATGCAAAAAACTGAGAGAAAAAGGTAATGATCAGCTTATAACACGAAAAAATCTAAATGCAATCAAACAGAGGATATTCAAGGTTTTGAATCCTTTATACGCTATTTTAAATTGCCATTAAATAAATTTCAGAATTCACAGAGGTGCCAACTTCTACTTTTTTTAAATCGTATAAACGCGCTTGAAACTAGAATTTCTTTTTAGTAATATATATACAGGGTGATTCCAAAATTTTTTTACAATAAAAGAGGGGTTATAGTGCACATCAAGACAAACAATATTAAATAGGAGACCAAGGGTCCCAAACGTTTTCCAAAGGAGATAGCCGCCATTAAAGTTTAGGGACCAAAATTTCAAATAAACATAAAAAACGGAAAAATCGGTCGATTGATTTGCGGTTTTCCCTAAAATTATTCTTTATGTCGGCCTTTTCTTGAAATTAAATTATAAAGATAAATTTCAAAAATTGCCGATAGAGGGCGCTTTATACTTTGGAGTAACGAAAAACTATTTTTTGCCGGTATTTTTTGCATCTCATTAAACGTTTTCGTAAGCTTAGACTCAAACTTAAATTTTGAGCTCAAAATCTGAAAGTGGGAGTGGTTAAATAGCACAAACTGAACTGTGTTCAGAGGGTTCAAATTTTAAATGATTATAAAAAAACGGAAAAATTAGTTCGTTGATTTGAGGTTTTCATTAAAACTATTTTTTATGTCGGTATTTTCTTACAAATAAATTATAAAGATAAATTTCAAAAAATGTCGATAGAGGGCGCTTTAGACTTTGGAGTAACGAAAAACTATTTTTTGCCGTTATTTATTGCATCTCATTAAATGTTTTCGGAAGCTTAGACTTAAACTTAAATTTTGAGTTCAAAATCTGAATAGTAGGGAGTAGTTAAGTAGCACAAACTGAACTGTTTTTAGGGGGGAGGGTGTCCAAATTTAAAATAATTATAGAAAATGGAAAAATTTGTCGATTCGTTTGCAGTTTAAAATAAAACTATTCTTTAAGTCATTATTTTCTTGAAAATAAATTTTAAAGATAAATTTCAAAAAATTCCATTAGAGGGCGCCTTAAACTTCAGGGTAACCAAAAATTAATTTTAACCATTATTTTTTTGTTCTAATTAAATGCTTGCAAAAACTTATTAAATGTTTTCGAAAGCTTAGATTTTAACTTAAATTATGAGCTCAAAATCTGAATAATTAGGAGTAGTTAAGTAGCGCAAATTGAAGTGTGTTCAAGAGTTGAAATTTAACCCTCCCCCCTCCTCGAACACAATTCAATTTTTCGCTACTTAAACACTCTCAACGATTCAGAATTTGAGCCTAAAATTTAAGTTTATGCATTTGAAAGCATTTAATGAGATTAGAAAAACAACAGTTAAAAATAGTTGTTAGCCACTCCAAAGCCTAAGGCGCCCTCTATCGGCATTTTGTGAAATTTATTTTTAAAATTTATTTTCAAGAAAATGCTCATTTAAAAATTAGTTTTAGCGAAAACCGCAAACGAATCGACCAATTTTTCCGTTTTTTATAATCATTTGAAATTTGAACCCTCTGAACACAGTTCAATTTGTCTACTTAACCACTCCCAACTATACAGATTTTGAGCTCAAAATTTAAATTTAAGTCTAAGCTTACGAAAGCATTTAATAAGATGCAAAAAATAACGGCAAAAATGAGTTGTTCATTACTCCAAAGTCTAAAGCGCCCTCTATCGGCATTTTTTGAAAATTATCTTCATAATTTATTTTTAAGAAAATACTGACATAAAGAATAGTTTTAGTGAAAACCGCAAATCAATGAAGCAATTTATCCGTTTTTTATAATCAGTTGAAATTTCAACCCTCTGAACACAGTTCAGTTTGTGCTAATTAACCACTCCCACTTTCAGATTTTGAGCTGAAAATTTAAGTTTGTGTCTAAGCTTACGAAAACATTTAATGAGATGCAAAAAATACCGGCAAAATATAGTTGTTCGTTACTCCAAAGTCTAAAGCACCCTCTATCGGCATTTTTTGAAAGTTATCTTTATTATTTAATTTCAAGAAAATGCCGAAATAAAGAATAATTTTAGTGAAAACCGCAAATCAATCGACCGATTTTCCCGTTTTTTTATGTTTATTTGAAATGTTGGTCCCTAAACTTTAATGGCGGCTATCTCTTTTGGAAAAAGTTTCGGACCCTTGGTCTCCTATTTAATATTGTTTGGCTTGATGTGTACTATCACCCCTCTTTTATTGTAAAAAAAAATTGGAATCACCCTGTATATATCAAATTCTATTCAGTGTTATGCAGTAAAATACATATTGTCAATTATTAAGTAAAATTTCTGATTCTGATATGTTTTTTTGACTTTAAATAGGCGTAGAAGTTGGCAGTTATGAATTCATTTAGTACAGTAATCTCTTAACAATCGCCAGGGTTCGGAAAAATCTGCGAAAGTCGAAATCGTGAAAGTTGAGACAATCTTTCCGTACATATAAGAGGATTAGGCTCTAATTTTAATAGAAGAGAGCAATTGAAATTCAAAAAATATATTTTTAAAGCTTTATATATTAAAAGTATCTGGTTAAAATAAATTTAAATAATTATAAACATATTGTACAAATTTATTTGCCAGTGTATAGTGCAAAATAAATTTAGTGATGTGCGATTGTTTGACAGAACAAATTATTTGTTTATGGATTTACATGTAAGAAAAAATTGCGGCCTCGATTTTTGTTTTAAATTTAAGACTTCTTACTAGTGAAGAATCTCATTCTATAACTTTTTCAACACGATGGTATTGATGTTTTAAAATTTCTCCGACAATTTTTTCAAAAAAAAAAAAAAAAAAAAAAAAAAAAAACCTCCGTACAAAAAAAAAATTGAAGTTTTAGAAAATTTAGGTAATTGAAAAAAAAAATATGGGAATTACTGATCTCCTTTCTACCCTCAAAACAAGCGCTGAAGTTTTCAAGACTTCGGACATGCACTGCTATAGTAGGCTACATAGTAGATAAGTGCTCATTCTTACGTAGTTCGTCGATTTGGTAAAACAAAGTGAGTTTATATATAAAAATATAAATTTTTATAAAACAAAATTTGCGTAAATAAAATAAAATGTAACGTTACTCCATAAAATTGGTGGCAGCTGCTACCTCCAATTTTATGGAGTAATTTTTTTTTCATTTATATAGTGGTGTAATTTAAACATATATTACTGGTGTAACATTACAATGTTACACCGGTTATATCGGTTAAAGTACTCTATAAAATTGGAGGAATAAGTCTGCCACTAATTTTATGGAGCAACATTGCATAATTGTTTTACAGTGTAGTTTCAAAAAAAAAAAAAAAAAAACTAAAAATGGACATTTTTTTAAAAATTGACATTGTTCAAATATAAAAAGTTTTATTCTCAAGAAAAAAAAATGCAAGCCATGAATCTTTATCATAATTCAATGAATATGGATTTCCAATTTCATCAAAATCTCTCGGGTAGTTTCCAAGAAAATGGGTCTTAAAGCTGGCACATTTTCCTTGGGATTGCACAAAGTCTTGTCTTTACTTGAATAAATTTCGGTATAACAATATATTCATAAAGAGTTTTTTTCTCACTTTCCTTTACTAGGGAACAAAATATCTTAAGGTTGCTGAACACTCAGAATTAGAATTTCTCTCCATAATGTTAAATCTATGGGTGTTTGATGCATTCTTATATTCAGAATATCTTCTCAAGAAATTAATAGTTTTAACTTCATTTTTCAGTGTTTCCTTCTTAAAAGATGTCCCCTTTTTTTAGCTCTCAAAATATTTCTAAAATATTTGCTTAATGTAATATTTCATATTTTAAAAATTGATCAACTAAGATTAAAATTTTAACACTTCATATGAAATTAATCTTAGCGTTTTTGATTGGGAGGAAGCAGCATTGACAACCACCTACTGGCGTTCACGAATGAAAATCAAGAATTTGTTAGATCTTGATTCGCTTATTAATACGCAATCGGTCTGTCAAGTCATATCTTGGTAGAAAACACCTAAAAACCCGATTTTAACAGCTATAGGTTCACTCTAAATAAAAAGGAGTGACTATTCACTCCGGGAGAGTGAATACTCACTCTATCAGAGACTCAAAATATGCCCAACCTCTTTAGAGTGACTATTCACTTTGAGCAAAAGTGGAATCGTAGCCTCTTTGAAAGAGTGAATACTCACTCTTGGGAAGTGAATATTCACTCTAAACAGGGGTCAATAATCACTTTTTCTGAGGAGTGACTATTTCCTTTTGCTAAAGGAGTGCGTTTTTTTACTCCTCGTAGGAGTGAGTAGTCACTTTTTCATAGGAGTGAATTTTTTCCCCCCTTTTTCAATTTTTTTTTCTTTTTGTTATTATGGGCATTTTAAAAGAATCGTATCTTTTAGAGCATACAATGAAAATAAATACAAGCGTGGTAAAGATTGGAATAAAATTCTTTATTGACAATATTTATTTAATTCATAGTATGTTACATTAATTGAACTTTTTAAGGGAAAACATAATTGAAGTTACTATGAATTAAATTAGATTATTGACAGAAATAAAATATTTTATTCCACTCTTTCTCCTTGTGTTTGCTTTCATCGGTAGACCCATAAATATATGATACTTTTAAAATGCTCATAAGCGCAAATTATTAAACAGTTTTAAAATCTTAAACAATCAATATATTTTTTTCAGATACTCATTAAGTTTTACATATTATTTAAATAAATACATATGTACGTTATCTGTTTTTTTTATGTGTAATTAAAATCTTAAAGTTGATTATTTAAGTTTTTAATTAAGTTAAAATATTTTTTTGAACTATAAACACAGTGTTGAATTCAGGGGTGGTCCAGGGGGACATTCCCCCGGAGCATTGAAATGCCCCCCCCCCGGAAATTTTGAGATTTTGCTTTTTCAATGGACAATATGGGCAATACCCCCCTCCCACGGAAATATATAATGTCCCCCTAGGAGCCAGAAATATCCCACTCGGAGATAAGTGTCTGAATTCAACACTGCTATAAACATAACCGAAATTGCATTTTTAACAATGCCTATATGAGGTGTACATTACTGGAAAATGACTACTTAAGTATCTCAGTAATGGATACTCCTCTCAAAACCTTAAAAATTCATGGAGTTATAAAATTCGAAGTTTTTTTTCAACTACAGAAACAAAAAATTGCAAATTTCGCAAGAAAATAAAGAATATATAAATTTACTAAATGAAGCCAGCTTATAGTATGTTTATCATGATTTTCAATGAAAAACAGTGGAACTTAAAAACATTATTTTCTGCTTCCTGATTGGTAAATTTAAGAGTGTCAACAATAGCGCTAAATTATAAAATATGCAAAGGCGAGTTACGAAAAAAATAATGATAAAAGCTACATTTTTATTAGTTATTTTTTTATATATAAACCAAAAACATTCAGGAGTGTACATTACTACATCTACCCTAGAGTATTCTATGAATGTGAGTTAAAGTTTTATAAAAATATACTCATGTAGGAAAAAGAAAAATAAAGAAAATATAGAATAAAAGAAATGACTACATATATGTATTATTCTTACTGTTGGAAAAACATTTTTAATGAGTTATTTATCTCTAATAAACAAATTTTATCTAATATAAGTCATACTGCAAACTTTTAAAATTACCAACGCCGTTTTATCTGAAAACATTACGCATAAAATACCAATCTTTGCGTCAGCGATTTTTCTTTTCTTTTTTTTTGTTTTTTTTTCTTTTCTCCGAGCACATAAAGATAAAGATAGCAGACAGCTTCCTGTATAAAGTAAAACTTTTAACTCAACATTCTAGAACTTACTTTCGGAAAATAAAAAGTTGAAATTAAAATTGACTTACCGGTTTTTTTGTTAAATATTATCCCTTGTTTGATGAATAATAATTCTTTGTTTGATAAATAAGATGTGTGCAGTGCACTGAGTATTAATGGAGTATTATTGCTTTTTACTGAATTATTTGTTCTCCATTTTGACTCCAGAACAAGAAATTTAATCTATGTGGATTATTTTGAATCATAAGATATCGGAGTATATCATTCCAAGATCGAAATTTAAACTGCTTTTCAATATTAATAATACAAATTAAAGATCCACATATTTAGACGAAGGAAACAAAATCGGACACATAACGGACACGATAAAATGGCGGATACATTTTTATCATCACAACCGAGAAGACGGTTTCTGATTGGCTGATGCGTAATACATGTCTAAATCACTTTTTAAGCGGAGTGACCGTTCACTCTTTCGAAGGAGTGACACTCATTTTTGAAAAAGAGTGTGTTTTAATAGCAAATAAGCGTAATTTTATACGTTATATTATTAAATGTAGTTTTTGAAAATTAAGAATTGGCATATTTTGGTACTTTTCATTGTTTTACTCCATATATTGGTTCAAAATTTAACGGGTATTTTTTTCAAGTGTACAAATGCCGGGCATTCACTCTCGTTAACGGAGTGAGATTTTTCACTCTCGACCATAGAGTGAGATATTTCACTCTCGACAACGGAGTCAGATATTTCACTCCTTTTTAGGGAGTTGGAAATTCCACTCTTTAAAGAGTGTATTTGTATAAAGTTCACTCTAAAAAGAGTGAAAATGCAAATCACTCTTACAAAAAGTGAGCTTTTCACTCCTCCCAGTTTTAGAGTGTTTACCACTATGTTTTTCTGCTCCCAATCCTTCATGGTTATACTTTTGGGTGCAGAAAAGCACAATGATATATCTACGAGTCAATTGCTAAAATCGGGTGTTTAGGTGCTTTCTATCAAGATATGACTTGGCAGACCGATTACATTTTAATATGTAAATGGAGATTTAACTAATCCTAGATTTTCATCTATGAATTCAATGAGGTGATTGTCTGTGCTGTCACTCGGTCTATTTAGATATATTTTGAAAACTAATAAACAAGAGACATCCTTAAAGAAGAGTATACAGAAAAAAAGAAGTTAAAAACATTAATTTCCTAAGCAAATATTTTAGATATAAGAATGCATCAAACGCCCATAGACTTAATATTAGAGAGAGGAATTCGGTCATTGTATGACCAGCACCTTTATGGAAAAAAAGACCTGACCAACTGAATTCCTGGAACTTCCTTCTTTTCACCCCACTTGCAGTTTACTGATAATAGAAAACGGGGGAGATACAATGGTCAGGAAGCTCGAGGAAATGCTCGCGAGCTAATGTTATTCGTATGGGGAAGCATTTTTCTAATAACTCTTCCGCATTTTGACATTTTTGAATATTTTTTTTTGCATTGGATAGCTGAGGTGGATGCCAACAGCGCATTTTTTTTTACTTTTTCGATTTTGGTTGCAGATATTTTTTAAAAAGCATTTTCAGTTTTGAAACCGGTTTTGAAAGTGAAACTAACTTTGTAAAAAATATCTGCATTCAAAATCGAAGAAGTAAAAAAGATGCATCCACCTCAACTATCCAATGCACAAAAAAAAAAAAAAAAAAAAAAAAAAAAAAAAAATACGTGTGGCACTCGGGGACTGCCGCGGTAAAGCTATTGCATAGCATTTTTTATCAACTTATGCAATTATAATTATTTATATATTTTTTATTTATGCAGTTTTTTTTGTCTTTGATATTAATTCAAGTTTTTTCTTTTTCTTTGATATTAATGCAAGTTACACTTTTTGAGCGTGATGACCGATAAGAAAACAATTTTTTTTTCTTTTATTGAATAAATGAGAAGTTAATATCATTTAAAATATTTCTATTATCTTACAATACATGTAGGTTAATCAGGAATTTTTATCATTGAAACAATAGGTTTATGGTAACTGAAATAAGAAACATAAGTTTAAGACTTGATATCCTCTAAATATATGAGAAATACTGCATCAATGTCTGCCGAAGTATACCGAATGATACCGTGCCCAAGACCGCCGAACTGAAACATGTTAGCCGGAGTGTTAAGTTTTTTCTAGTTACGGAATTTCTAGATTCGGTCGCCGCGCTCAAAGCCCGCGATAAAAGCTATGCAATAGCTTAATAAATTACCAAACAAAATTTGGAAGCACTACGAAAATTAGATCGCGAGTTATAAGACTGTGGGGGTTCTCCTGACACCAAAAGTAACACTGTCTCATAATAAATTACCAAACAAAATTTGGCCGCGCAACGAAAATTAGATCGCGAGTTATAAGCATTTTAAATTTTTCGACCCTCACAGGGTGGGGGGGGGGGGTCTGTCATCAAAAGTCAACACTGTCTCATAATAAATTACCAAACAAAATTTGGCCGCGCTACGAAAATTAGATCGCGAGTTATAAGCATTTAAAATTTTTGGACCCTCACCGTGGGGGGTCTCCTGTCACAAAAAATTAACACTGTTTCATAATAAATTACCAAACAAAATTTTGCCGCCCTACGAAAATTTGATCGCGAGTTATAAGAATTTTAAATTTTAGAACCCTCACCGTGGGGGGTCTCCTGTCACCAAAAATTAACACTGTCTCATAATAAATTGCCAAACAAAATTTGCCCGCGCTACGAAAATTAGATCGCGAGTTATAAGCATTTTAAATTTTTTGACCCTCCCCGTGGGGGATCTCCTGTCACCAAAAATTAACACTGTCTCATAATAAATTACCAAACAAAATTTGGCCGCGCTACGAAAATTAGATCGCGAGTTATAAGCATTTTAAATTTTTCGACCCTCACCATGGGGGGGGGGTGTCCTGTCACCAAAAATTAACACGGTCTCATAATAAATTACCAAACAAAATTTAGCCGCGCTACGAAAATTAGACTGCGAGTTATAAGCATTTTAATTATTTCGACCCTCACCGTGGGGGTCTCCTGTCACCAAAAATCAACACTGTTTCATAATAAATTATCAAACAAAATTTGGCCGCGCTACGAAAATAAGATCGCGAGTTGTAAGCATTTTAAATTTTTCGACCTTCACCGTGGGGGGGGGGGTCTCCTGTCACCAAAAGTAATACTGTCTCTTAATAAATTACCAAACAAAATTTGGCCCCGCTACCAAAATTAGATCGGGAGTTATAAGCATGTTAAATTTTTCGACCCTCACCGTGGGGGGTCTCCTGTCACCAAAAATTAACACCGTCTCATAATAAATTACCAAACAAAATTTGCCCGCGCTACGAAAATTAGATCGCGAGTTATAAGCCCTTTAAATTTTTCGACCCTCACCATGGGAGGTCTCCTGTCACCAAAAATCAACACTGTCTCATAATAAATTACCATTCAAAATTTAGATCGCGAGCATTTTAAATTTTTTGACCCTCACCGTGGGGAGACTCCTGTCACCAAAACTAACCCTGTCTCATAATAAATTACCAAACAAAATTTGGCCGCTGTACGAAAATTAGATCGCGAGTTATATGCAAACGACGTTAGCCGGAGTGTCAGGTTTTTGCTCGTTACGGAATCTCTAGATTCGGTCACCGCGCTCAAAGCTCAAAGCCCGTGATAAAAGCTATGCAATAGCTTAAAAAATATTAAAAAATATTAAAATGCGAAAGATTTATTAGAAAAATGTTTTCCCATAGGAATAGCATTAACTCGCGAGCGTTTCCTCGGACAGGGACAGGGGCCTTAAGGGAAAGATTCCTGTCCTACACTTGGACTGAAGTTGGACCACAAAAGTCATTAACATTAAACGCACCGTCTTGGTTGAACTGAAAGTCTTGCAGTCTGAATGCAGTCTTAAGGTTCTTTTCTAATCTTGATTTTCTCACATTTCAGGTGAATTTTGTATCCCCCGTAAAGATTGGAACGAAGAAGATGACACATACAGGTTCATGTGTCCATGCGTGGAAGGTCTGACTTGTAAAGCAGCAGAGGAAGAGGAAAAAGACGGAGTGAGTATTCTTTTAAATAAAATTCTGAAATACTTTTTGAGATCAGTAAAATGCAATCTCTTTAGTGTGGAACATCTGGTATTATGGTATATCACTAATTTTTGAGGCAATACCATCATAGCCCACTCTTGTATGAAACCTGAATTTCATATAGGACTGCAAACACTTAAATAATCAGAGAAGTAGTGAAGGTTATAGGGTGTATACACCGTTTACCTTCTGGATTTTTTTAAGGAAAACTGTATACCCTATATGTTTTTCATGAAAACTATAGTATACACAGTGTTGGGCACGTTCACAAAATAAACGAACTAACTCAAACTCACGTTCAATTTCTGAAAGGTGATTTAAGTTCACATTCAAATTCAAAAATTTTCAAACGAACTCGTTCAAATCAAATTCATTTGTAAAAGTGAACGAAGTTCACTAAAAAGTTCACTTTTTTTTTTTTTTTAATGTTTGGATATTATTGTCCAAATTTACAAAATTTTGTGAACTAATCATTTGATTATTCGATATGTAAGATATAGATATGCACGGACGGAAATTTCCAGGCCCGATCCATAGAAAAAAAAAATGTCCGGCCCGATATTAAAATAAAAATTTCGGCCTGAGCCCAGTCCGCCCCGATATAATAGCTAAAATCAAGGCTCGACCCGGCCCGATATAATAGCTAAAAACAAGGCCCGAGCTTGGGCCGGCCCGGTAAAAGAAGTTGAAATTTCGCACCGAACCCGGTCCGACCCCGAGTACATTTCTACAGGACATTGATATTTATCCTTACAGAAGAGTTCTGGCCAAAAAAAACTTACCTTAGTCTGTTTATAATCTCAATTTATGCAGAAGAGCCGTAGGCTGCGATGTTTATGCTTTCTTTTAAAATCTTTCCGATTTCTTTAAAATCTTTCCGATTTAGACATATTTCCGCCTTACACAGTCCACCTTGTACAGAGAGTTTACTGTATATATCTATTTTCGGCGAAATTGTGTACAGCCCGGGTCCGGTTCGGCGCGACCCGAGTCTGCAGAAGAAGTAAGACTAGGATACTACCCAGAGAAGTGATATCCAGACTTAACCCGTCCTGAGGCTCGTGTAGGCCTCGAAATGACATTTGAAAGAGGGAAAAAGTGTACCAAGGTCTGGAAAAATTTTAAATAAATTATGAAAAAATTGAACGTAAATTTGAACGTAAATTTCGTTCAAACTCGTCTATTTTTTGAGTTTCCGTTCAGTTCAAACTCGTTTATAAAATTGTGAGCGAAGTTCAGTACAAAGTTCACAAAGTGAGCGAAACTCGTGAGTTTTCGTTCAGTGAGCGCGTTCATACCCAACACTGAGTATACACACTAAAAGCATACCCTTTGCCTGGAACGTATACGTTCTGTTATTCTTTACGACTACACCGCTGTAAACTATTCGTGATTAGTTATTTAACGACAAAAATTATTTTATTAAATTTCGTCACATGCAAACTGATAATAATAATAATAATAATAATCAAATTTATTCGGAGAATACTATGAGATATTCGAGTAATATGGAAGAGTAGCTATAAATGAAGTAAAGAAAAAAATTCGGCCAATAAAGGAAGAAAAGAGATTTAATGGTATCAAAGGAGGCTTTTCATAATATTCTCCACGTAGCTTCTAGGCAGACTATTAAATTTAGTACAGTTCAATTGAACAAATCACATATACCTTGTGTTCCTAAATTCGACAGACAAATTCAGTGAGATGACAACGGCAGACCTGACACAGTTGACTATTTTTATATTTTGTTTACACTACACTTTTAAAAAATATTTTCCTTTTTGTAGTACATTTATCTTATAAAAATGCTCTCAAAGCATCTGGAAAAACCGTGGCAACTCTGAAATAGGCATCAAGAGGATGAAACATATATATATGTATATTACGCTATCGTATGTGACACAGAAATCACGATTATTTATTAATAGCTTAATGGCAACGTCCAAACGAAGCGCATCTTATTGGTTACTGTGCAAAAGTCCTTTGGTAAGATTTAGGCTGTGGTAAATTTTATTTATTTATGTTTTGTTCCTACGCTGCAATTATGAAGCTTCAAAATATCCTTATTTTTGTTTTGTTTTTCTGTTCTTTTTACTTAAAAAAATTAAAAGTCATGAATTTAAAATTTTTCAGCTTCAAATTAAAATTATGTATAATAGATGAAATGACTTAAAGGATTATATTATTATATTTTAAATAATTAATGAATCACTAAAAAATGCCAATACAATATTTGGCGATTTATTACCTGCGCCAAACTAGTATAAAAATACTGAACTCTTGATTTATCGGCACAGATGTCATTTATGCACCAAATTGGCGCGTTATTTTTCTGACACCAATTTGGCGAAAACTTCGTTTTCAAATACCAGTTACATACATATTTTTATAACTAACTTCTGTTATTTTAAAAAGGAAATAATATTAAATAAAAAAATAGTTAGAAATTATAGAATAAAACAATTTATATCATTTTAAAAAAGGAAATAAAAGTAAACAAACAGTTTATTAATAAATAAATAACAGTAGTCCGGTTACAATATGAGGCATATATGAGGACCCCAGAAGCCAAGGGGTATAAGTGACACAATTGAAAAAATTGAGTTAAGTGCACAGGGTATCTGGAAATATGTTTTTTTTTATTTCAGGTAAAGAAATATAGGTCATTTTCTTATTATTTGCTGAGTTATAGAGATAATCCACTTTTTTCGAAAAACAAACAATATTGATTAATTATACATTTAAAGAAAATTGTGTTCTATTTTTTTAACAGTTATTGAAATGAGAGTTCAAAGATTAGAATGCAACAAGCAGATGTTTCCTATTTCAATGTAGTCAATTGTTATTGATGTTCCAATTTAACATCAGTTATCTTTAAACTCAATTTACTCCAAATCGACATTTTGTCACTTGTACTTCTTGGCTTCTGAGGTCGTCATATAATATCCATTTTATTGTTCTTTACATCATTATTTTATTAACCGGTAAACTGATGCCTTATAGATATTGATCAATGTATTTTTATTTCAGGTCGTAACCTTCAAGCATGCTAGATGCGAGTAGCCTGATTCGACAATGTTTTAATGAATCAAAATAGTTAGTGCTTCTGTAAAAAAATCAATTCTTACAAATTTATGCCTTATGAGAACATAGTAGTTTCATTAAATAAAGTTTTGTAAATATACATTGAGTTCCATTTTTTTCCCTGGTGTCCTATTTATTGTGTTTCTATTTATCAGTCTTCATTCTAAATAATTATATGCATGTAAGCAGTATAATGCGCGTCATTTATTATAAAAATCTTATTATTTGAGAAAAAGGCGTGTTACCACTTTCAAGCTTGAAAAGAATCTGGAGCTTGGCTCTACAATACAGGGTCTGTCCAGTAAGTAATGAGACTGATTCCATAAATTTTATTTATTTGAAGATGATTTTACGAACACTTATTGGTCGTAGCGGTTTTAACTAATAAGAAACAACACACGCTGGTTCTTAAACACAACAAATATGGACTGTAGATGCGATTTATTCAACACTGAAGTATGCGAGCCATTGCACGGCTATCAATATTCCATCATCTTTTTACATTCGAATAAACACAAAAGAAAAAAACATAGAATACTGCCAAAAACATAAAATAAGAAGAATAAATTACCATGGCAACGAATAATACAATCTCTTACTGGAGCTTTTTCACATAAATGAAAGCAGACGATTTTTACCAAAACACTTATTATTCTTCGAAATAGCCTCCTTCTGTATTAATGCACCGTTGTCTATAACTCTGCTACCCATTAATGCCTCCATAGACGTCTTCAACTGGAATTCTGTTCAGAACACGCGTTAGGTTTTTTTTGCATTTTCTCCAGATTGTCAAAAAGATAAGCTGGATTTTAACCAAGAGAATAAAAAAATACGATGCCAAAATTGATGCTATACAGTGGTTGAAGAAGCATTGCAACACTGTGTTTTGTCAAGAATTGGGTCAATTTGAAGAACCATCTTCACACAATTTTACCGCATTTGAAGTTGTTTCGTGACCAGTTGATGGACAATCAATTTTGTAAGTACAAACGTCTCTACAATCATTTGGATACACATCTCATGATCAGAAACCAAAAGCACGTACATTTTAGTCTCATTGTCCCATGTTCAAGAACTTGATATACGTCCAGTGTATTTTTAGGTGCGTTCGTAATTATGTAAATGCGTAGCACCTATTGTTGTCGCTCAGTCCGTCCGTCTGTCCGTCTGTCTGTCTGTCCGTCTGTCCGCATATAACAACGCAAAAACTACCCCAACCGAATCGTTTGAAATTTAAAATACATAATTATAACATAATTTTGTCGAGTCATTTCAAATTTTATGAAAATCGGATGGATAGATCAATTACAGGGACATTCAAAAAGATTCCTATTGTTTGGTTTTATTACGGTCAATAGGGAAAAAAGTTTTAAATGCATTTTAATAGTTTGAAATTTAAAACATATAATTATTGCGTAATTTTGTCGATTCATTTCAAATGTTATGAAAATCGGATGCATAGATCAATTATAAGGGACAATCAAAAGGATTCCGTTACATTACGGTCAATGGGGAAAAAGTTTCAAATGCATTTTAATGATGTTACACTCATTCGAACATAATAGAATTGGAATGAATCTATGAAATATATACTAAAATATGCATTCTGTACAATCTGTGATGCAAAGAATGTTTATTATTAAATTACAGGGCCACACAAAAGTATTCCACTATATAATGCTATACGGGGAAACATGGTTTGGTACGTGTTTTAATTGTATTCAACTATTTCACATTTTACGAATAAGATGTACGTTGCTGAGGTGCAATAAAAATTACTTCCTGCATATTTACAGAAACGTAAAGATTTCGACTACTATACTGTATCCGGAGTACGCTGTACTATATCAGCAAGATCTGAATATTTTTAAAACTTCGTTATCGTACGAACGCACCTCATTTGCTATGTTCACGTGCAATTTCCAACTTGTTTTGTTATCTATGCGCTCTCTTTTGTCTTTGAAGGCCTTGTGTCACTTAAACATTTGCGATATGGTCAAAAAGTCCTCATAAACTGTAAAAAATTGCTGCAGTAATTTTACTGAAGCAGAGATTCCAGACAATGTCCGTATATAAACGTACTTTATTTTCAAATCAACGGACTTTGCCATTACATAAACGGGTTTTGCCCGTAAAACACAAAAAATTGCGAAAGTTAACAGTTTATGTGTAAAAAGGGACATTTCATTGTACACATTAAATGTACTGGATAATTCACAGTAAAGTACCGTAAATTTACATTTTTTTCGACAGTGTAGGCTTTTTGTAAAATGGAAAACCTTTCAATACCAATTTATTCAATTTTACACAAAATTTTACGGCATATCTCTGCTCGACATTTTGCTTTATTCTGATCATCTAACGGCACTTTCGAACACGTATTTTTTTCATGAGTAATTCGTGCGCTACAAAAGCTCAAATCCAACAAGCTTCAGCTAGAAAAAGGGGCGGCAAACCCCACTACAGATATCTCTTGCAAACTCCGTTGCCTCACTTTTTTCTCTTATTAACCCTTTAACGGAAAAAGCATTTTTATTGCTAAGATGTTGAAATAAATGAGTGACACTGGTAATTCCGAACAAATATATTTGTAAATAAGAAAGAAGTGATTTTTTCACATCAGGCCCGTAGCTAAGGGGGCGCTATGGGCGGCTCAGCCCCTCCTAAAATATTTTGAGCCCCCCCTGGAAAAGATTTCAAGGTCGATAAATGAATTTCTGTTCTGAAAATTCAAATGAAATTCTGTTCAAAAATCTAATTTTATTTTGAGACCCTTTCCTTGTTTTGCAAACTTACTAAATTGTATCTAAAATAAGTGTTTCAACACTCCCTCATCCTATTTGTACATATGAAGTTAACATGATGTTTAATTTTGTACCAGTTATACACTCAAAATTTTCATCATATACTTTCCTTAGCATAAAAGGAATTTATTACAACAGTTTAATAAGAAACATAGTGCCTACAATGTCAATATGCATTAACTTATCTTTCTGCATCAGAGAGAGGCAGAAAAAAAATTATGAGCCCCCCCCCCCCCTCCTATCGTTCATTTCTGGCTACGGTCCTGTTTCACGTACATAATAAAATGGAATTTTAAATTAAAATTCCGGGAAGAATGAAAGAAAATTTACAATAAAAATTTTACTGGTGAGAATAATTATTCATGGGTTGGAATATGGATGCCCGCACGTAATATGAGCAAATGATGATTGGATAAATCACGTTGCCCTTAGGGCAAATACGAGCGAATCAAGGAAGCGGTTAACTATTTATTTCTGACAAAGAACTCTTATTCGACTACTTCTTGCTACAAAATTCAATCCAACGACTTTGTATATTTCATTTATAATTATTGAAATCTATTTATCGTATATATATTTTTAATATAGTCGGCTCTCGTTAATTTGAACACTCGTCGGGAACACAAGAAATGTTCGAATTATGGAAAATATGAAATGAAAACATGTTTAATATGATACTGTTACCAGGCTTCGCACACTCCTTATATTTTGTAAGGACTCTGGCACCACTATTAATGATAAGAAAATTTACATTTAATTTTTAAGAAATAGAATCCGCAACCACCTCCTCGATTCGCAATTTTCGCAATATTATTCTGCAGTGAAATACATTGAAAATACTGTAAAAATTTAGTGGTAGAACTGTGCGAACCCTGATTACAAAGAAATTAATGTTATAGTGTTTTTAAATATATTTCGTTTTTTATCATTAGAATATGACTTACTATTAAATTAGAATGTATAAATACATAAACTAATTAAAATATTAGAAACAAGCACAATGGAAGAAAAATTTAAAGCGTCACTGATGGACAGACAGGGCACTAAGAAAGTGGATATGAAATGCATTGGATTATTTGTATACTCGTTTGGAACAATTTTCACAAAAATCAAAGAAAGAAAGTTATTCAAATGATCTAATATCCATAAGAAAGAAAGAAAATGTAAAATCGTTAGTTCGAATTAAACGAAGTCAAGAGAAAATGAGTTCGAATTAATGAAAAATTTTAACGCTATTATGCCATTGAAAATTTCGGGACTTCATGTTTAGTTTGAATTAAGCGAATACTTGAATTATCCGATTTCGAATTAACGAGAGTCAACTGTGCTTAATAAATATATTTTTACATTTTAATTGCTTTTTTACATCAAAGCAAAACTTAAAAACCTAATCCCCTTTTAAACCCTGGAATATAATCTCAGCATTTTACGATTTGGATATTCAGGGATGTTTCCGCGAGGGCTCCCAAATGGTCCGCCAACTGAACATCAATATTTTCTTAGAAAGATTTTCGTTATATATTTTTCTAGCAAATTGCACAGAAACCGCCTTCGGAGTTTAATTTTAGGACAAATGCTATAGAAACCTACTATGAAATTTTCTGCTAAAAAATATTAATGTTCAGTTCGCGGACCATCTGGGAGCAGTGTGTTTATAAACTTCAATGCACAGTTTTATTTATATATTTTAACCATTTAGCATAAAAAGTATTGTGGATTTTAATTGATATGAAATGTGCATACATTTTGAAAAGTTCCTCATAAAACTTAAAGTATTCAGAAAAATTTTGTATTTTTCTCCTTTCCCCAAAAAATTAATACCATCATAGTTACAGATCAATTGTTTAAATTCAATTTTCTTAAAAATAGAAGTTTTCCTTCTGTTGAATAATTCAACGCTATGATTTCATCTTTAAAACTTTTTATGCATATTTTTAGACATGTTGGCTAAACATTGTCATGTTTGCTTTCTAAAATAAAACCTGCTATAATAGAATCGCTCGAAAAATGATAATAATAATAATAATAATAATAATAATAATAATAATATTCAGTTCTATAAAGTTTTCCATTTTGGGAAGTATAATTTCCCTATGTTAAGACAAATAAAATTTTTCAAGTAAGGCAGAATTCCGTTTCAATAAACGTTACAACTTATAAGCGACGTTCAAAATGATATATATTGATTTAGTCTTATTTCAAATGAATATCAAATTTCAAATTTTTAATTGCTTAACCCCGTCAAAGGCGCCGTTTACAGTCTGAAAAAGGTTAATTTAAATATTGAAATTTCCAACTGGCACTAATAATTTTTTAGTACAATTCCGATTTTATACTATACGTGTGTGTGTGTGTGGGGGGGGGGGGGATTTGTTTATTTTCAACTAAATTTGTTCGTAAATTACTGTGGGAATTAAACATTTGAACACTTTTTTAGCACAAATGCCTTGCCCCTAAAGGGTTTAGAGGTTCAAATGCCAACCTAGTAGAAAATTTTTCCATGCCAGTACTCGAACCCGGGTCATCAGTTTTGCTCACTTTCGCTCTACCGACTAAACTACATGGGACAATACCCATCTTGGAACCCACTATAACATGTTGGCAAGGCTACAAACGCAGCACAAGGTGAAATATTTTCCGTGAGCCACCGAAATGGAGAAAACACGAAACGTAAATAAATCCAGCATCGATTAAATATATTAATACTTGGAAATTTTTCCAGGGAAAGAAAATTTTCCTTGCATAGAATATTTCAAATGAAAATGGCTGGGTAGCAATGTTACTAAAAGAAAAAAAATGAAGGTAAGACATTATGTTAGAAATATAAGAGACCCATCATAATTTACGATAGAGGAGGAATGTTCTCACGCACATATATATATATGTGTGTGTGTGTCTGTGTGTATGTATACGTATACATATATGTAATAATAAAAAAAAAATTTCCCCTCAATTGTAAATTAATTAATTCCAAATTTTTCTTATATTTTACTCTTCTTCTTTCTTTTATAATAGCTTAACATATTTAGTTTAATTTCATATCTTTAATTAATGCTTTCTTTATTTTATTTCATTCTAAAGTACAATCTGTTAAAGCAATACTTCCCTAAAATCCCATTATTTAATTTCATTCTTTTATCTGTTGCATAATATCTTTTTAATTTACTTTCTAAAAAATAATTCGATTACCCACAATTCCCTTCTAGCGACGCCGGGAAACGGTTAGCACAATTTATTTCTATGATGTTCTGCGGGAATGCTTTTTTTTTCTCGAGGTGAAACTGTCACATTGGTTAAAATCACTTCTTTATAATAAATTAACGGCAACTTAGATCTTGGCCGTAAAATCCTGTATCCTTGCGCTTGTTTGGAATATAACCTAATTATATTGGCTTTGGAACAGTAAATTCTGCAAATTTTATGTGCTAAACAAACCCCTATCACTTGGCGGAGTTCAAGTCTTTTAATATGGTGAACTTCTATTCTTAAGATCATCTTTATGTTTTTGATTATCTGAATTAACGGTTTTAATAGTTTGGGAGCTAGTGACATCGAAAGCTGCTTGATATCGGAGTCAAAATATTTTTATGCAAATGATAATAAAAAGGCCATACAATTGATGATAGTAAAAAGTCATACGAGCAAGAGGATTAGGTATGACAAGCCGAAAATATGTTTAATTAAATTATTTATTATTAAAAAGTTCTAAAGATTTGCTGTTATCGCGGAAAACCAACATTTCGTCAGATTTTAGACTCGATATAAACACGGCACCGGTGAAAATTCAAAGGAAAATAAATTTGAAATTTTATCACATGCCTGTATCTTCAGGTATGTATGCCAATCAACCTCCTGCTCCTTTTTCAAGAAAAAACTTAATTTCAACCAGAAAGTTTATGGCTAGAACTGTCTCTTGCTTTTACATGGGCACTAACTCACAACATACATAATTTAATAAATTAAATAAAATTTCTAGTTTAAAGTATGTTTTGTTGATTTTGAAAAAGCGAGAGGTTGGGAAGTATAAGTATGACAGACTTTCCAGCAGAATAATATTTATCGTTCCAAGTTTTTCCGAAAACATGCAAAATTTTCTGTAATTTTTTTTTTTTTTTAGATTGATCAACATCCGCGACTATGGTAAGGCATATAACTTTTCAATGATAATTAATTTAATAAACCACTTAACTTATTATTTTTTTAAGCACAATAAATTGAAAATATGGATTTAACACCATTTTTTTAAGCTAAAATATTCATTATATTTAGTCTTACCATTTGTGCCATTAAATAATATGAAATTGTATTTAAAAAATTAAACGACGCCAAAAAACTTTCGGTAAGACAACTTACGGTAACTTATGTCTCATGTTATAATAAGACATTATAGCATCCCAATAATAATTAATTTTGTTAACCATTTAACTTTTTTTAAGCACAATAAATTGAAAATGTGGAATTAACACCACCTTTTTAAGCTTAGATATTCGGAATATTTAGTCTTAACATTTGTGCCATTCAATAATATGTATTTCAAGTGCTGCCAAAAAAACTTTAAGTGACAAATCATTCAAACACTTTTTGCCCGTACGACGTATGTGCAAATCAGTTAACCCTTCCCGTCACGGGCAAAATCTATTAGTAAAATGAGAAATTATTGACTGTCACCGGCATTCAAAAACGGATTTTTTAGATATTTTGAAAACCTTAATTTAAGCTTTTGTTGTAAATGCGAAATTGTACTAAAATATTGTTGCTGCCGTTTGCAAGTTTGAAATTAAAATTAGGTCCCAGACCGGTGCTCAGTGTGCCGGAAAGGGTTAAGCAGAGCTGCCAACTTCTACGCCTTTTTAAATCATATAAATATGTTTGGAACCACAATTTCTTTTAAGTAAAATATATGTAAAATATATTTAGTGTCATGTATTGCATTATATACTGTTAGTTGCTAAATACAATTTCTGATTCTAATATGTTTATTTGACCTCAAATAGGCGTAAAAGTTGGCAGCCATGGGTTAAGTGATTAAAAATATTGTGCTTCTTAAACAGTAGTACCGGGCTCATTTTGTTTGTATGAATTTTTACTATCGATTTAAACAATTTTTTTTTCGATCCTGTGGAGCTTTCAAAGTCACCAGCTTTCGCGGAGTATAACAATATACAGTCGAGCCTCTATATAACGAAATCCATCGTTCCAGTAAAAAGTTCGTTATATAGAGAAATTCGATGTATAGAGTATGATGCTAAAAATAGTATTTAATGTGTAAATTTTGAACAAATATTATTTTTGATCTTTTTAATTAAGAATTTGAAATGTTTAAAAGTATATATTAACCTAACATTTTATTTCTTACTTATTTAAGCAGTTTCAAAAAAGAGAAAAGACATTTATTTGAAAGCTTAATGAAAATCAAATAAGGAAGACTTACATAAATTTCAGAGGAAGAAATCTGTAATTTTTTGTTGTTTTGATTTTAAAATTACAATTGTTACGCTCTCAAAAAAAATTCTCGAATTTTAGCAAGGAATGAAAAATTGTAGTTGATATTTTCCTCCATTTGAAGGTCTCTCTTATGTGCTCTCATTGATTCCTCTCTTATATGTGTAACAATTCAATTGACTGTGTTTTGAGAAGGATGTTGAAAGGCGTGTGGGAGGTGGGATGAACTTGTTAGATTTAAAGAATAAGGAGAGAAGTAATATTTATAATAATAAAAACCTCTCCACTGAACGATAAATCAAAAATAAGTGATGGAAAATTGATTCCTATGATTTCGAAGCTTTTTTAAAACTGAATAAATTAAGATCAATTTATGAAAAAATTCGTTATATAGAGATAGATATTTCGCTATATAGAGTTTGTTTTTAATGTAATCATGCGAAAAGGGGACCGTTCTTACTAAAAATTCGTTATATGGAGAAATTCGATGTATGGAGTTTCGTTATATAGAGGTTCGACTGTATTTGTTTCGCGTAACATTACAATATGTTTGATATGAAGTAATGATTTTAGTGTAATGCTCCAGAATCATATTATCTGAATTTATTTTTGGGTACTTTGAAACACGCGACACTAAGCATAGGCGCCTTAACTTCAGATATGTTACAAAAAAAAAAAAAAAGGCAAAGGTAAGACATTATTTTAGAACTAGAAAAGACTCATCATAAGTTATGATGGGCGCGAGGAATGGCCCCGTAATTCTTTTTTTAATTTCGTTGTTTTTCCGCTATATTTCCGAAAGAGAATAAGCTGGAATGGCGCAAGGCCAAGAATATCATTTTTAGCGATTTCTTTTTTTCTTTTTACATTTGTCTTGCAAATTCTTTGCTTCATTCTATTTTTAAGTGCCTTGTATTCTTCCGGGATTAGATCGTGTCGTTTAAATAGATGGGGGTGGGAAACATTTTCATCTGTTCAACTGATGAATGCGGATTTTTATGTTTGTGATCTAATTAGTTTAAAGTCTAATAACCCACAAGTAAAGTATTGAAATCTTCTTAAGGACACAGACTTAAGTAACCTGCGCTTAAGTAACGTTATCACGCTTAAGTAACCTGCTCATATAAAACAGATATCTCATATGTTTTATTTGTTGCAAATTTTATGTATTTCCTGAATTTCTTGATATTTTTTCACTAAAACAATAAAAAATCTGAATAAAGAAAAATACGATTTTGAAGGACATTTTGCCAAAATTGGGGGAGGGGTCGGTTGCCGAAGGAAATTATGGTAGGAAGTAGAAAATTCGGATACAGCAACAGCTTTCCCCCTTCCTCGAAAAAAATGTAAAATTTATAAGAAAAGTTTAGAAGATAAACTGAAGGGAAACGCAATCGATACAAGTAATTAAACGAAATTGCATAATTTATTGCACGCGGCACAAGCCCCCTTTCCCGTTCATCTTACGTCATAGTGTCGTGTATCTTCTTTATTGCAAATTTTATCTATTTTTTGAATTTCCAGATAGTTTTTTATTAAAACAATGAAATATTAATTTTTTTAAACTGATTTTCAGGGCATTTTATCGAAATTTAATGGGAGGTCACCGAGGAAAATTTTGGAGGGAAGTTTAAAATTCGGATTTAGCGACTCAAAAAGAGTAATGTAAGCCTTACGAGAAAATTCTGAGGGGAAAAGGAAGAGTGAACGCAAACAATGCAGGTGGTTTTCGGGGAATTGCATAACTTACTAGGAAGGCCTCCATACGGGCATACTCCGAAAAATCTGAAAAAATTGCAAAATGTTCTTCTTATCAGGATATATACGTTTATAATATTTTTTTGGGCGGAACATTCCATACAGCGTCCGTAAAAAAATAATGAAAATTTCGTTATTTGGCAATTTAGTTCGGTTGGCGATAGAAAGCAGTTTAAAAAAATACTTTCTTATGTGAAATACGCTTTAAGGACAAAAAAGTTTCATGTTGAACTTGTTTAGGTAAATATAATTTAAATAACTTTAATTTTACCACTTTTAGTTTGTTTTAAGTATAATTTTGTTATACCCATATTAATATGTATTTATATTCAAATTTAACCATCAAAATTTGCGATTCAAAACGAAATTCATAACTTATTTAAATTCATTAAAATTGTTTCAAGCCCAAAGTCCAATTGAGCATTGTCAAGTCAATTTCGTTGCTATGGAAACATCTGGCTTTTAGTTTCGAATACGCTTAAATGTATGAAAATAATTTTTTTCAGTATGAATTTTTGTATATGAAAATATTTTTCCAGTGATAGTTTAAAAAATATAGCAACAAACAATATATATATGCAATACAAAATATATGTATGTGTAAGTATATGCATATAATATATTAAACTCTTTCATTGTTTAGGTTTAAATTCATTAAATATTATTTACACGCATTCTAATAATCTAGCAGTTTTCAGTTGTATTAAACCGTTTGCTTTTGGCGAGGAAAAGTGTTGCTCGCCAAATCACGCGATATTCACGCCAAATATTTGAAAGTTTTTAATTTTTTTACACAATTTCTTTTGTGATTCCGCCACTAATTTTGACTGATCCTTTATTACATACATAAATAGTTTAATTAGCTTTTTTTTCAAAAGTTTCTGAGTATGCCCAGTAAGGAGACCTTCCTTGTCAGTGCATGTGGCGCATATTGAAAGGCAGGCTCGTGTCTCTTCGTTCATCCTATGTTATAATATAATGCATCTTATTTGTGGCGAATTTTGTCTACTTCCTGAATTTTTAGATACTTTTTCTCTAAAACAATTTAAAAAAAACTTATTTTGGAAGTAATTTTACCAAAATTTGGATAAGAGGGGGGGGGGGGGTTAGGCGGGAAGTTAAAATTCGGATTCAGCGACACAAAAAACTTAAAGTAAACCTTATAGAGATAGTTCGGAGAGAAAACGGAAGATCAAACGCAAACGATGCGAGTAATTAAGCGAAATTGTATTTCTTGATGCACGCAGTACCGCAACGCATGTTGAGAAGCAGGTTCTTCTTACCTGTACATCATAATGTCACGAATCTTACTTGTTTCAAATTTTGCCTACTTTCTGAATTTCTACATATTTTTTTGACTAAAACAATAAAAAATGAATTTTTTAAAACCCGATTATGGGGGCATTTTACTAAAATTTGAGGAGGTTGCCGGGGGAAATTTTGGTGAGAAATTGAAAATTCAGATTCAGCGACCCCAAAAACATAAAGTAAGCCTTTTTTAGAACTACCAGTAATTTTTCCCGGTAGACCCCTTATACGATCTCTATTGGCTGGATTATTTGTCTTTAAAATATATAGATACTAATTAAAACCCCTTAACGAATTTGCCCGCAAGCCGATCGGGCAAATTGTTCGTTAAACAAATAAAAAATCTCTGTACAATTTTAGTGGTAGCAAAAATGCGTAAAAGTTGGCAACTAAGAATGTTTATTTTTAATGTACTATTTATTATGCACGCTATTTTTTATTATTTTACATTATTTTTATTTTCGTAATCTTCTTTTAATAATTTCATTTCTTTTTAAGTTACATCATTTTTTTTATCAAATTTTTAATTTAAATATTTTTTATTTTTATTTAAATTAATATTTTTAAAAATGTTCAAAATTAAAGCTTATTTTTTTCTCTTTATGTATATGAAAAAAAAATGAAATTCTACAAATAATATTTAAAGTTATAACAGTTTTAATTTACAACACTTTTTTAATATATTTAAAATTTAAAATTTTTTATTTTATTATTTTTAAATATGATAAATTTTATTTTGTGATTTTGTTTATTAATAATATAGTTAACCATAACAGGAATTTTTCAAAATTTTAATTCAATAAATAAAATTATTTTAAAATGTGTCCAGAACTTCCCTCCCTTGTTCTCAACTGCTCCGCTCAACAAGCGCAAAATGTTTTGACACATTTACAAATTTATTTTGTAACAGAAACATACGTAATTAAATAGCCTGACTATGGAAGCGATTTCGAATCGAACTTAGTTTTCCATTTTATGATAGTTAAATTACCTATCCAGTTCTAAGCTATTTCGATCACGTGATCATCCGTTTTTCTCCTGCTTTTCGGCCGGTTTTTCTGCTTTCGTCGGGAAATGTGTTCAAAACCGTCAACTTTGAAGGCTTCTTATGAAAGATCTATTAAGTTTGCAAAAAACAGAAAACTGAGTGCAATTAGGCAGTTTCTCAATAACAACACCTGCTAGTTTCATGCATTTCCGAACAAAAATAAATGAAAACTTATGTTGGAAAGTTGCCCTTTTTGATTTAAGAACAATCTTAAGAAACATTTGTGTTTTAAAACACTTTACACAAAGTTGAAAAGTGTTGATCAATTCGGTTTGTCTCTCTGTCTTCGTTTGAAATTGAAATTTTACAACAGCCACACATATGTGTAAAAAGGTGTTGTTGCGGGATTTTTGCATATACAGTCAACTCTCGTTAATTCGAAATCGGATAATTCGAATCTTCGCTTAATTCGACTAAACAAGAAGTCCCAAAATTTTCAATGGCAAAATAATGTTAAACTTTTTCATTAATTCGAACTCATTTTCTCTTGACATCGTTTAATTCGAACTGACGAGAATTCCGATTTTTCGTCCTTCCTTTCTTTCTCACGGATTTAAGATCATTTGAATAACTTTATTTCTTAGATTTTTGTGAAAATTATTCCGAACCAGTATATGTATAATCCAATGCATTTCATGTCCACTTTCTAAGTGTCCCGTCTCTCCATCAGTGACGCTTCGAATTTTTCTTCCATTGTGCTTGTTTCTAATCTTTTAATTTGTTTATGTATTTATATATTTTGATTTAATATTAAGTCATATTCTGATGATAACAAACAAAATAAATAAAAAAACACGATAACATTAATTCCTTTGTAATAATACCATTTTAAGCACGTTTTTTTCTCATACTTTCCATAATTCGAACTTCGGATAATTCGAACATTTCTTGTGGTTTCGACGAGTTCGAATTAACGAGAGCCGACTGTAATTATTTTTATGACAACAATAAAGAGTGGAAAAAAATGGAAATGCGCAGTTAACGTAAGAAAGAAAATTACCTTAAAAAATAAGCCATTCCTAAACAAATAAACAACACGATGGAAAAGGTATAAAAAATGAGGTGCGTTTTTACTATAACGAAGTTTTAAGAATATTCAGATTTTGATGTAATATAGCATACAAAAATACAGTATAATAGCCGAAATTGTTTGTGTGTCCTTGTAAATACTATCTGCTTTCTATTATACAATAAATATTTATAGTAAATTTCAGTAATCTATATCAATTTCATAAAATGTGAAATAGATTAACATAATAAAAATGCGCCCCAAACATTGGTTCTTACCCCTCATACCATTATGCAACGGAATACTTTTGTATGGCCCTATAAATTAATAACAAATATTCTTTGTACCACAGATAGTAAACAATGTGTATTTTAGTATATACTTTATAAATGCTTCATAAATGCATCAATTTTATTGTGATCGAAAGAATGTAAAAGCAGTGAAATGCACTTGAAAATTTTTTCCCATTGACCGTAATGATAAGGCATATACCGTATTTACTCGTGTATAAGGCGCACTTTTTTTCCAAAAAATTAGGGCAAAACTCCTAGGTGCGCCTTGTACACGGAATAATTTTTTACTCTTGGATGCAATCGAACAATATACATATGAAACAAGAAATCATTCAATGAAGATATTAAAACTCGGAAAATGTTACTTAATTGAAGTATTAATGCATATTTATTTCATTCCTTGCAGTTTTTTATACAACAGAGCTAATGACATTATCTAAACGCTGATTAGTAATTCTCTTTACCGTTACTCATTCCTATTTCCCGTCATTCTCTTACAACCCGAAGTCTAAAAATGCATTTTTGTCTTGTTTCCTGGTCTGGTGTAACGTTTGTTTTGATTTTTTTTTACTGAAACTCATTTGATTATTCTTCATTAGCGTATCAAATTTATGGTGCGCCTTATATACGAGATTTTAAGAAATCGCCATTTTTAATTGTAAAGTAGGGGTGCACCTTATACAACCGTGCGCCCTATACACGAGTAAATACGGTACTTTTGATTGTCCCTGTAATTAAACTACATATCCAATTTTCATAAAATTTTAAATCTGTCAACATAATTATACACCAGTTGCATATTTTAAAATCCAAACGATTCGGTATTGTTTACTCTGTTATATGCGGACAGACGGACGGATCGAACGAAGACTATACATGCTACGCAATTATATAATTACGAACGCACATAAAATCAGAAAAAAGGAAATAGAAACATGTTTTCATTTTAAAATGAGCTCATTTGCTACGCGTTATTGACAATGCAGTTCATAATGGACTGCGTTATAAATAGTTCTTTGTAACGGTATGGATTACAGAGAGCGATTTGTCATCCCTGTCTTAACACCTTTTTGTTTCTTTCGCAGGGTAAATAACCTGCTAAATGATTAGGAAAGAGCTACGTCAGTGTGTAAAGATTATATTTCAAAAAGATTGTTAATCAGATTTGTCACGCTTGCCTACTGCACACTGAATTTTACAGGGTGAAAGATCACGCATCTGTATCTAAGAAATGTTATATATTGTTATTTAACTCTTGGTAATTAACCACTTAGCCCAGGGCCGGCTGATTATCAACGGGGCACTCTCCATAAGAAATATATTTTTTTCCTTACTCAGGACAGTGATTTCGAATGGAAAGAAACCGAAAATATCTATAAAATTTTATTGGTGAGAGAGTGCTCCATTAGTAATCAGTTCCTGACTTAAGTGTTCAATATTTTTGATTTTTGATTTTTTTTTACATAACTTTTTTAGACCTGAGCATAAAATATTTCTACAAATGTATATTTATTGCTTTTGCATAATCGAAATACCACCATAGATGACAGAAAGAGTAATTTTCATGAAATAAATACTTTAGGGGACTGTAATTTAGGTTTACAAATATGGATGTAAAAGTACTAATCCCCTTAGAACATAAGTTTAATTATCATTAATATAAATTTACGCAATCAGAAACTTAAGGTCTTTAAAACAAGTAAATGATCAACAAATTCTCAAAAATTGTTTATTGTAAAGCATTTAAGTCATATAATCATGAGTATTTCTTGCTTTCTTGGTCACAATGTCTTGAAGATATTTTCGGAACTCGGATGAAAATATTTATTTTATGAGATAATATTCATCAGTGCTGACATTTATTGGTTTTATTTTGAAGTAGAAAACATTCAGCTGCATAGGAGTAAAGTAAAAATGGAAAAAATTGAACAGTTTAGTTTTTATGAGGAAAAGAATGGAGTACTTATTTGTGTACCTCAGGTCTGAAGAGGATAATGTCTATTTTTTCATGTCTACTATTCTTGGATGTTTATTTTTATTTTCGTAACCATTAAGTACCACAACCATACAACTGAGTACCTGAATTTTGATAAGTTAAATGATGTTGCATCGTAACAGATTGAATTTTTGCGGGCTACAATCTCTATGGCTTGTTTTATAATAGATCGATAATATAGATTGGAGGGATTTTTTTCTGTTTATTTTCATTGAAATTTATTTCTATGGTTTCTTTAACCCATTCGTGCCCAGCATCTTTTGTGTAAATTTTATCTGGTTGGCACCACTATTTTCAGAAGATTTAAGTTTAGTTCATTAATCACGAAAATGCATCATTTAAATAAAATAATTATTGCTTTTCTTTTTTACCGGTGTCAAAAACAGTGCTGAATGCACCATTTGAAGCGTCCCTGAAAAGGGACGCTAGGCACTAATGGGTTAATATATTCCCTTTTTTATATTTAACAGGAACTCTAATCTGTTATCAACGGCTTTTCAAAGCAGCAATTCTTGCATATTTGCATCAGGAAAATCCTTGGATTAAACAATCCAAAATTTACAATAAATTTTTACTGGTGAGAATAATAAAATATGATTGGAGTATGGATGCCCATATGCGTTACGGTCAAATCATGATTGGCGAAAACACGTTGTCCGTACGAAATACGGACAAAACAGGGTAGTGGTTTCTACAGTTTAAGTACAGGATTTACGGAATCGGGTACCCTTTGAACTAACAAATTATGTGAATAAGTGACTTCTATAATAATTGCAATCTCTATTTATCTAATTGACGTTTAATTATGAAACTGAAAACACAAATTAATAAAAAGATTTATTTTATCAATTAAAGTTATTACAAAAAGTATACACATATAAAAAAGTTTTTTAATTTATTTTTGAAGATAATACAATTAAAAAAATATTTGTGCATGCATTGCGCACATGATTTTTCACATTTGAATGTCTAAATCAAATCAAGATTTTTTCTAACGGGTAGAGATAAGATGCGTTTTCAAAATGAGCTTAGAAAGAAAAAAAAATAAAGCATAGATACAGAGATTTGTTTTTTCTTCAAAAATTTTGAAATATCGGGATGTTCTTTTTTTATATACATATATATACCGTATTTACTCGTGTATACCGTGCACGCGTATATAACGCGCACCTCTTACTTTAAAAGGAAAAATGGCGATTTTTTAAAATCTGGTATATAACACGCACCATAAATTTGACGTGTAAATAAATGAATGAGCAAATTAATTTAAATGAAGAACGTCGAAACAAACATTGCGTTAGGCCGGAAAACAAGGCCAAATTACATTTTTAGACTTAGTAAATGACGGGTGACAGGTGTGCATGACGGCAATAAGAATTGCTAATTTAGTGTTGAAATAACGTTACTAGCGTTTTTCTATAAAAAAGTGCATGAAGTGGAATAAAGATGCAGTAATACTTTAATTAAGTAAGATTTTTCTATTTTTAATGCCTTCTTTGAATACATTTTTAAATCCATATCTATATCGTCTGATATTTTCAAGTAGTAAAAAATTATTCCATGTATAACGGGCACCTACGACTTTTGCTTTAATTTTTTCGAAAAAAAAAAAAATGCGCGTTATACACGAGTAACTATGGTATATACCGGGTGTCCCAAAAGTGACTGATGGATTTTAAAATTCAATAACTTGCAAACGGTGACAACACTTTAAAAAATTTTTGCAGGAGTTTTTTTTACCGTAATATTTTATTTTAGTTCCAATTTCAAACAATAAGTGGCGCTGACGGCGATTGAAGGCCAGGTGATCAGTGCTGAGTGAAACGTCGACCTGGCCTTCAATCGCCGTCAGCTCCACCTATTGTTTGAAATTCGAACTAGAATAAAAAATTACGGTAAAAAAACTCCTGACATTATACATAACCCTCCTGGAAATTTTTTTTAAATAGCTGTCACCGTTTGAAAGTTATTGAATTTTAAAATCCATCAGTCATTTTTGAGACACCCGGTATATACATACAAAAGTAATCGTGAATTCTATATCTCTAAATCGAGAAACATAATAATTGGACATTTTGTTATTTTATGCGTTTAATACATTCAGCAATAATTTCGTTAAATTCTAAGCAGCCATTTTGGAAAAATCGTGTGCGCAATGTTCAGAATCACTGTTTTGAGGAAACTGACTTTAAAGATTAAATCATCCATTGATAAAATAGGAAAAGCTCAAAGTTTTTTAGACATAACTTTTCTTCTTTTATGCGAAAGTTTGTATGCAGTTTGTTTTGAAGTGTTCGTAAAGAATCATATTTAATTATAAGATTTTTTTATTTTTTAAAATCGATTTTTAGATTTTTTAAAGACCCCCCCCCCCTTCTGATCCCATTCGCGACGGGAGTTTCGAAAAATTTAGTCAACCATATTGAATAAAAATAGAGTCAGAAAAGTAAAAATATATAATATACTTTTTAAAAATATATTTTTATATATTTATAATATACTTTTTTAATCAATAGAGATATAATGTGTTTTCAAAATGACCTACAAGAAAAAAAAATAAAACATATAGATACGAAGAATATTTTTTTAAATCGAAATATCGGAATTTTTTTTATATACAAATGTAATCGTGAATTCCAAATTTCTAACTTGAGAAGCATAATAGTAGGTTATTTTCTGCTTTTTTACGTTCAATATATTCAGCGAAAATTTTGTTAAATTCAAAGCAAACATTTTTCAGAAATCGTGCTTGAAATGATCAAAATCGCTATTTAGAGAAAATCGACTTTAAAAATTAAATATTCTATTGATCAAATAGGAAAAACTCAAAGCGTTTTAGACATAACTTCTCTTCTAATGCGAAGGTTTGTATGCAGTTTGTTTTTAAATGTTCCTAAAGAATCATATTTAAATATAAGCTATTTTTTGAAAAATCGATTTTTAAATTCTTTAAAGGGTACCTGACACCTTAAGGAAAAATCTAATTCCGCCAAGTTCTTTGCAATTTAGAAAAAATTGGTCAGCCTTACTGATTAAAAATAGAGTTAGAAAAGTAAAAAGGAATTAAAAAATAGAGAAAAAATAATTAATTCACTGAAAAATAAATGTAATAATGTTAATTTATTAAAGAAATAATAAACAAATTTGATTTAATAATGATAATAAAAAAATAAATGATAGAATAGAGATTAAAAATTAATAATGCATTAAAATATAAAGGGGCTCGATCATATATTTCAAAAAATAATTTATTATTCATATTTTGGCATATAATTTTTTATTTTGTATTACATTATTAAAGTTTAACCGAGATTTCATTTTCATTTATTTCATTTTCATTTATATTAATTTTTTAATTTTCTATTCTTTATTGTATGTAATTTGTCGTATAAATCTTTAATTATTAATTAATTAATTAATTAAATTTTATTTATTTGTTTATTATATTTCTATTCATTTTATTTTATATACAATTTTAAAATGTGTTTATCTGGTATGCTTTATTGACAAGGCAGTTCATAAAGTTCCTGGTGACGGTATGGATCACAAAGAGTAATTTACCATCCTTATCTTAACAACTTCTTGTGCTTTTTACAGGGAACCTGCTGAATGATTAGATGATTAGATATGATGATACACAGGCAAACGGACAGACAGACATTTTGTGAAACCGTGTTTTTCGGGATCTCTGACCCTTAAAAAATGTAAACGCTTCGAAAACCGGAAGTCTAACAAATTTCATTTACAATTCTTCCTTCTATTATTGATAAGAGAGAATAAAAATATATTCAAAGGCGAAAGTGTTATTCTAGCACAGCTTTGAATTCTAAATGATCAGCACAAAGTCGCAAAAAACAATTATTAATTGTGTGTAATTCCTTTTCCTCCATGCTTGCTTTCAGCTAATGCATCAAGTATGTGGCAGAAGTCCAATAATTTCATTTTGAAAGACTCACGGCTTCTTCACACGATTTTAATTATTATTCGCTGTAAGATAAAAAAAAAAGTTGGAAGATGTTGGCTTCAACAAAAGTTTGTCGGCAGTTCACTGAGCCAAAATTCATTCATCTATTTTTTTGTTCAACTCTGTTTTTCTTTGCTATTTTAATTGGGAAGTTTCAAAATGCAAGTTTTTTTCAATACCCACGTAATAACGTTTTAAGAACTTCCTTGAAAACATGTTGTTTTCTTCTTCAAAGTGACAGTTACTTACAGTTTTTGTAAGTCGAACTTAAACATTTTGATACATAAAATGCAAAAAGGTGCAATTTAGTGTAACAAGATATTATTCTTTTTAAGTTTTTATTCATCAGACGAATTTTTATTCGTCTCTGTCATCTGTCTGCCCGTCACAGAGTGCGTACACAAAAACTGCATAAGTCAGAGACTTCAAATTTTGTGTACTTACAACTGAATATCCCGTGTCACACGACAAATCATAAAACTTTGAAAAAGTCTATTATTTTAATTAAATTATTTTTTCAATGTCATCAGAGTTTTGTGACTTAAAAAAGAAGCTGAATTTCAAAGTTCTGCGTCTAGGCATCATGGCTTGGAAGAAAAGTATCTTGCTAGTAAACTGAAAGTTTTTAGTTCAATCCCTGATGCGGAAACTCGAAATTTTCATCCTAAAGTGGATTGAATAAAAAGAAATTTCATATTTTCGGCGAATTTAAGTGTTTATATTATTACGATACGATTGTACCAATCTGCAATTACACTTACCACTTGTTTTAGTTTTAGATAAGAAGGATTAATTATACGTTTTTATTACATATTTTATTACTTTATTTTTTCTACAGAAGAATGTACTGAACTCGAAAATATTTTTCCGATTTCCGGATTTCGACTGATTTACATGTTTAAGGGATTAGATATCCAAAAAATGGATATACAACCGTGTTTATACAAAAAGTTTTTCTGTACGTCGTACATCAAGTGTATCTTCATTGTATCATCGGAAAGTGTATAAAGTTATGCATAGAACATAATCAATTTTTTGTGTTTACATTTTTTAATATATCAGCAAGGCTTCTTTGCATTTCGAAATACTGTGCCTCAAAAGCGCGCTGCAATAGCGATTTTTGTGCTCTTTTCATTATTGTATCATCGAAAAGTGTATCGACAAGAGGAAGGGAAGGGGATTTCAGTCTGGATAATTTATCGTGATTTTTATCCAGACACAATGAAAAAGAGAACTTAACCATACTTTTTAATGAGAGTAGAGTAATTTACAGATCTAATATTTACTTAAAGTTATTCATATGAAATTCCATTGAAATTTATTTTTAAAAGTTCGCATGTTTGTAAACTTTTCCCATCCTGAGTTGGTGGATTGAATGATTGGGCGGTTTGCCAAATAATTACATGGTAGCTACAAGGACGGTGTCGAAAATATAGAGGACGTTATACTTGATTTGAATTTCATAATTATTTATTCCAGTTTTTCTCATTCCTTGTGTTTGTAGTTTTCTATTTACATTCTGAAACTGACTCAATGAAAATGAGTTGAAACGTGTCAATTTTTAATATATTTTAAATGTTTCATTATTAAAATGACATCTTATAAGCAAAATAATTATTTGTATTATAAGTTCTTATCTTTTCGTTGTAGAACATATATTGTTATTATTATGATATAAGACGATGATTAAATTTTTATTTGAATTCTGAATAATCAACATCTTAATGACTATTATTATAGTAGATGTAGATAGATGATCATCTATATATATAAAAGAAAGTTTGGATTTCGTATTAATCACAGCACAAAAAACTACTTGCTACTTAATTCTAATTTAGTACACCTCCGTACAGGTAATGGACCAAAAATCTTGAAAATTGGGGTATAAATGCTTCTTATAACATCGAGTGCCGCTAAGAAGGGATTTTCGAAAATTCCACCCCTAAGGGGGGTAAAAAAAAACGAACTTAAAAAAAATTCCTTAAAAATCGGCTTTTGTAGTTATTTTTCAATTAATAACATATTTTAGTGTGTTTTTTCATTCTGAATCGAATGGTACTAAGCAAATTCCTTTAAATCCAGTAGTTCATGAGATACTTCACATTTTCCTAATTTGGCGATGTCTTCGGCGCAAAAATCTGAAATTTTCAATCGAATGGTCCTTATCTATATACATATAAAATCTCTCCCTTAGGAAATTCAATGGATTATCTAAAATAATAGCATGTTTCACCATATCTCAGAATCAAATTCAGGTAGAAGAAATTCAAGTAGAATTCAAGATAAAAAAAAAAATACTAAAAAAATTGTTAAATACTTTAGTATTTTTGTAATTTGTCAATTATTTAGTCATTTTAGAGGTATTTTGTCGCCAACATGAACTTTGAACTGAACAATGTAAGATTACATAAATGAGACAAAAATTTTGGTTTTTTTTAAATTAGATATTAAGATTGTTTATTTAAATATATTTCGTTTGATTCAAGATTATTTTAGAGAAACTGACTAGCGTAGCGGGCGAAGGCTGCTAGTTTTCTTATATTTGAACGAGTCATGCTTTCATTTTAATAAAATGTAAATTTGTTTATAACAAAAAGTTTCTAATTCTGTATAGACTTTTATTTTTTTAACAGCATACGCCGTAGAAAAAAAAACATTTTTACTATTTTTCATATATGCGTTATAGATATCACCCCACATATCATGCATGGTCACAGTGACGTCACCGTGACGTCACTGTGAGTCACTGTGGTCACATCACATCTGTGACCAAAATGCCACCGCTCAGTGACGTCACATTGTGACTGAATTGTGACGTCACACCTGTGACCAAAATGCCACCCTTCAGTGACGTCACATTGTGACTGAAATGTGACGTCACATCTGTGACCAAAATGCAACCCCTCAGTGACGTCACATTGTGACTGAAATGTGACCTTCTTAGAAAATTAAAAAATATATACAAAAATTCTTCAAAAGATCCCTCATAGCATGCATGGTCACAATGTATGAAAGATACACTCATAAAAACTTTCGCATCTTATTTAAGTATTCAGAGAATGGACCTATAATATTTTCGTGGAACTAGAATCCCTTTCTTAGCATATCGAAAAATTTTCGCATTTTTTTCTTTTTATTTAAAAAATAAAATAAATACATAATTTTAATTCATACAATCCGCTGAAATATATTCACCAATCAATCTTAACAGCAATCTATCCTTTTGAATATTGTGCACGCACGGAAGTGCAACAAATTTTGCTAAGTAGAATTTTTTAAATCTAAATATTAATTTAAATGTTAATTGCGTTCTAAATGAAGGTTCAACATTGCGTTCTAAATGAAGGTTCATGCGCATGCGCATTCAACTTATAAATCTTCGAAGCCCAAACAACCAACAATAACAAAAAATCACCTGCTTAAAAAATATCGTTTGGCAACGACCAGAATAGTTGACACTAGTGTATTTATTCTTTAGAATATTATGCAGCTGCTCTAGTAACTTTATTATGATGTTATGTGTGTATATTTAGTACGTAAGTTGAAAAATTTTAAAAAGTTATGCAAAATTCGATCAGGTGACATTTTATATAAAATGTCGGTCCGAAAAAATACAAGGTCAGTGGCGTTTCGTTAATATGAGCGCGCCAATGTCATTGTACTTCATTCGGACATTCCGACTTCGAAATTATCTTCCCTATTTGGATTATGAAACTGGAATTAGAGGATAATGCCGATAAGAAAGAGGTAAGAAAATGTTATTTTTCCTGCTTTTTTTATAATGATTTCTGTTAATTTCGTAAAAAACATGTTATAAAAGGAATCAGTATCATATTAATTTAACTTTTTTGAATTCACTTACCTTAGTAAATTCAATAAATTTAACATTTATTTTGTTGAAATACGGAACAGCATGTCAACGATTTGAAAATAGTTAATAATATTATTTTTAAAATGCACTTTAATCACATTTTTTAATTACATGGTTAAAATCACATTTTAATAAATTAAAAAATGTACACATAATCAAAAGTTAACGCTATAATTAATATATAAAGGAGTTTGGGGTTGTTTAATTGTTGAAAATAGTGATAAATATACTAATTTATGCACTAATATTGCAAAAATACTTTTGTAAACTTTTTTTATTACCTTTCTGAATTTCTCATAATCCCAAAAATTTGATAACTGTAATTCCATGACATTTATTATTTTAAACTATGTATCTAAAATAATTAAGATATTGATTTTGTGGTAATAACAATTATTGATTTTAAAAAATGAGCAATTATCGCATTATTTTATTAATTTTTGATATCTTAATTGTTAAATTGTGTTGAAAATAACAATTTTGTTTCATTACTATGTGTTCATTAAATCCTGGTTCTAAATAGTCATAAAAACAATTACATGTACTATTTTGTGGGATGTACATTGCTGAAATTTTTAGTGTTTGATGTATTTCTATTATTTTCAATAAAATTTTGTCTAATATTGGGAATTGAGACTGAGAATACTTAAATATTATTAATAGATTCATCTAATACAAAAAAAAATGAAATCTAATAATTATAACTATTAATAAGGAAACTTAAAAAAAGAAATTCCTTATAGATGTCCTTTACCGGCACATCTATACTATATGACATATACAATATATATATATATGAGTTTAATTACGAATTTAAACCATGGTGTAATCATACATGCGCACAGGCCACTATAGTAAGAAAATAACTAAGCGTAATACTAGAACTAATTGCCTCATCTTCATTTGTACTCGATTTTCAAATAAAATATGTATATTACGAATATTGCGCATAAACTTCACGTAGTTTTATCAAAAGATAATTCTATATTATATTTAACAGAATGATTTTAATTGGTAAATTAATCAAACGAATATTAATTTTCCAAAATGAGTAAAAAAGTGTTTAGGTTAGGATTCGAACTAGAGACCCTCGATGTATGCTGCCAATGCTCTTCCAACAGAGCAACTTAGCACGCACAATTCACCAGGAGAAATATCATTATATACTCATACGAATAGTATGCATTTATCATACGGGTAGTTTGAAAAAAAATAAAGTATTATTACATAGGGTTATGTATAATAATGATAATTATGCGTTCGTATTCACTATGTGAATTGTGTGCGTCAGATTCTTCCTGGATAGTTCAGTCGACAATGTATTGACAATTTGCGCGAAGGAATGCTTAGTTCGAATCCTGACCTGGACACTTTTTCAATCAGTTGGAAAATTACAACAAAAGATAATTAAAAGATATAGGGAGGATGCTCCAGTTTTGGCAACTGCACAAGTTTTGGCCACACTGGAATGATTTACCCTCTATTTAGGTTGTAAATTGTTTTTAACAAATTATATGCATTCTTACTCCTTAATCTAACACTCTTTTATCATTTCCAATCCCATTTGTTTATTTTTTGATAAAAAATGACTTGCAAAAAAATAAATGTGTAAAACTATAGTGTGCACTCACATATATTAAGGTTTTTGCTTAGGTAACAAGTTTTCATAATCTTTCAATATTAGGCATTTATCGAACTTCATTTGTTCTGAAACAAATTGCTATGAAGCTTTATGAAGTAGGCTTTCTCTCTGTTGTAATTTCATATCTAAATCAGGGTTGGCACGGTTTAAACCAATTGGTTTTAACCACGGTTTAAACCAATTGGTTTTTTTCAAAAAAAATCTAATGATATTTTCTCGTTTTTCTTCGCAATTTAAGACTTACAAGTTATTGGATATGGTGAATATTTTCTACGTTTAACACTTTATTTCAGCAAAAAGTATTAAATATAGTAATTCTAGGTTATTTTTTATGTATAGGATGAAATTCAGTGTGCATTGGTGAACATATCCCATTGCTCTAAAGAAAAATCTTAGAATATGTGAACTGATCAAAGATAAAATGGATTAAAAATATTCCATATTTAGTACAAAATATTTTCATTAAAAAATGCAGATTATTTAAAGCAATCTATCATAACATGCACAATGCTTTTGAATATGGAGCTACATAAATGGATAATCTTTAAGTTTTTGGTGAAAGTATAAAAGAATTTTTTTTTCTTCTATCGGGGAGATTATCTTTAAGAATTAAAATCAAAATATGAAGTTGAATGAGTATTCAAAATTTGGGGGCTAGTTACAGTATTTTAATAATAACAAATTATTTTTTCCCCTCAGTTATCTGCTAAATCCAATGACCATAAATGTTGATTTCAAATGGTCTCTCAAAACACAAAACTCCCAAGAACAATCTCAAATTTATTTTTTTTAATGGTAGAAAAGAATTATATTCATCAAACTACATCAAATGTTTATTAAAAGTAATAAAAAGATTATATATAAACATTTTCAAAGCATCCATGTTTCACTGTGTAGAGTAGGTTATTGTTTGAACATATAACTTTATTAATATCTATTTAAATTAAATATGATTTTTTTAAATTTTCTAAATAATTAACTATAATTATTTAATTTAAATTATTTTCAAATGATTTTATACTACTTATAATTCAACAATGTCTATTTTTATCAATAAATATGCATGTATATGTAATAAAAAATTATGTTTTAAAAAAAAACCCGGTTTAAACCAAAAAAACCTGGTTTAAACCAAAAAACCGGTTTTTTTGGGTTTTTTTTCAAAAAAACCTGGTTTTTTTCCAACCCTGATCTAAATTAATTATTTTTACAGTTTAAAGTAGGGGTGTCCAAAACTGGTACTTTAAATTTGCTATGTGTACCAGTTATGGCCATGGTGTGGCCAAAAAGGGCACAACATTATGCTCCACTTTTGGCTACAAGACTAATTATAGTGAAAATTTCAGCAATATATTTAGAAATGTTTTATGACTTATAAATTTAAAAGTTCAATAAAATTACAGCATGATTTAGTGGTTTCTTGTATTTTTTTCAAAACAAAATGAGGAAGTTGCATAACTTTTGCAAAATTTCAAGCACATGAATTTAGAAATAACAAATAATGTGAAAATCTTTACACTATATATAGGATTCATTTTAACAAGTTTAAAAAAGACAATTCTGTACTCTTAAAAATGGTCTAGATTAACCACTGTTATAAGATAGAAAGTAAAATTATGGCTTTTCAAAATTCATTGTCAGCTTTTCAAGATGGTTAAGTTTTGTAGTATCTCGCTCTACCTTGCAACACAAGTTTACAGAATGGAGACCAGTTTTTACTATTTTTGAATTTTAAGTAATAGGGTTGTGCTATTTATGATTGCCAATTACCTATATGAGAGATATGGGCAGAAGAGAAGGGGGGATGCCCTCTGTGAAGGTCTTTCTAAGATCCTAGCCCATATTTACACAAGGAAATCTAAGGTTTGAAGAAAACTAACTCCAAATGATTAGGCTGACAGGCAGCTAAATACGAGGAATTAAAGTTAAAAATCAGTTGAAAAAAAATGGATTTTAGAGATTGTCAAAATACTATTTCATGAAAAATGGAATAATTTCAAGTTTCTAGTCAGATAACTGTAAACATTGGTATAGTATAACATATGATATATATATAAATGAAAATATGCAAAATGTTAAAATAAGCTTTTTTATGAATTCGATATATTTTTTGTTTTTAAATTTAAGTGTTCAGTTAAAATCAGCTTAAGTATATTTTATTTGATGTTTTTATGATTTTATTTAAAAAAATGCAAATCTTTTTTATACAGCAAACAAATATGTGTGTGGTAAAACATATTTTGCACAAAAATGCTTTATTTTTACTTATTATCAGTTAAAATGTTTGCAAAATTACAAGATATTAGGGTGGCCAAAACTGGTGCAAATTGAAAGAAATTAACAAGTTATTACTCACAATCTAAAATATTTGATAGAAAGTTATTATAATTAACAGAAAGACAACTAAATTTACTAAAGAATACTGTTATTGCGATTTAATATGCTTTATTCAGTCTAAAACTATAAAATTTCCATTTAAACTTTTCTCTTAATGTGGCCAAAACTGGAGCATCCACCCTATATATTTATAGAGATCAGGATTATTGGTCAGAAATATTGGCAAGCTGTACAGTTTTAGATATGTGCTGGGATTTGTGGATATTAAAGCGAGTAAAAGTTAAAAAAAAAGTTCAAAAAGATTAAACAGTTTGAACAACATACTACAAAATGTGTGTCAGTTATAATAAATAAAATTGAAGCTATGCAATTTTCAGCATGTGGGGAAAAATATATAAATATTTTTGAAAAGTAATATTTTTAAAATTTTGAAAACAACACCAGAGTTGTAAGGCATGTGAGGTAAATCGAATTTTTAACTTTAATTTAGAAGAAAGTCTCCTTACTGCAGGTAACTATTTTTATATATTATACAGTATTTGTTCATAAATTGTCAATATATGATTTTAGGACTCAAACCCTATTTTAACAGGAACATGGCATGGAGTTATAGTTTCATCAGATCCTGTTTCTTTTAAATTGTTAGAGGATCGTTAAGAAAAGTTAAATCGTCACAGAATTATCACAGAGTTAACGAAAGTTTTGTCACAAATGATCTGCAGCGTGAGTCTAAAATAATAGGACAAACTTTAAGAGAGGTGGTAGAGCTCACTATAATAAAAAATTATGGCATAGAAATGTATGACTGACTGGAAGTGACGCGTTAAAACGCCACACTAGTCACTGCAAAAGACTCGGATTATAATGTTAAGTGTATGGGAGCGCTATTTTCAAATATCTCGCTAAAATTTTAATATTTTCGCATATTTTTTTTCCATAGGATAGCTGAGGACGACCTGCAACTGGGCTGGTTTTTACTTTTTTTATTTTGGTTACAGATTAAAAGAAAAACACTTTAACTTTCAGAACCAGTTTAAACCGGTTCTAAAACTAAAACTATTGTAATATAAAAAAAATATAACCAAAATCGAAAAAGTAAAAATTAGCCCGGTTGTGGATCGTCCTCAGCTATCCTATGGAAAAAATATCATGCAAAATATTGAAATTTGAGCAAGATATTTGAAAACAACGCCCCCCCCCCCATAGACTTAACATTATCATGCGGGTCTTTTTTGGTGACTAGTGTAGCGTCTTGACGGGTCACTTCCGGTCATATATTTCTGTGCCATCATTATTTGTTATAGTGAGTCCTACCGCCCCCTCAAAGTTTGTTCCATGATTTTGGACTCACCCTGTATTTCACAATTTGGTCACAATGTGACTTGAAAGCATTGTCACTTTCGTCACAATTTCATCACAATGTTAATGACAAAATCGTCACAAATGACACACTTTTCACAAATTGGTCACATTGTGACGTCACAAAGTGGTCACAATGTGACGTCACAAACAAGCTCTAAAACGGCCATAACGACTTCTCATTTTAGTCACTGTGACTTCACATCGACGGTCACAAAGTCACAGTGTGACTTCACAACGACGTCACCGTGACGTCACCATGTCTTACGGGACATAAGGTACCCAGAATCCTAGCTAATTCTTACATATATATTTTTATCTTAAAATTTGACTTACTTATTTAATTCGAGCATTCTCGTGATTTAATTGGGCAAATCTATCTGAAAATCCGATGAAAAAATATTAGAAATTTTGCAAAAGACGCTTACCGACATTAACTGTTTGATTACGGGTTTCGGGTTTCGGATATATGTCGTCCCAGATAGTATTATTTTATTCTATTGTCACCACTTTTTGAAAACTATTCTCTGCAATACACCTGTGCAGAATAATTTCAACAGAAACATGTCGCATAGAAATGTTTTTGTAAATTGTGGTACGAGTGGATATAAAAATATTAGTCCATCCTACCCCGTAATCAAAAAGTTAAACGAAAAATTTAAATTCTAAAATATTCATATTAAATAGTTCTTTAAAAAGTATCTGATAAATTAATATTTTTAGAGAAAACATTTTTTATCAACGTACAAGACTATGACATTAAAATACTACTTATGACATTATAAAAACCTTTCACTTTTAAAAGTGCAAGTGATATCTTGTTGACTCAGTTGGCATCAGTTTCCCGACTTCACGAAGGATTGTCACCAGGATTTGAAAATCTTCAGACATTGAGTTTTATCACTGAATACATTGGAGATAAAACCATTTAAAGCTCTCATTGTATAAGGTATGACAAGAAAGAAACATTTGTGTATGTATACTGATTTTCCTCTATGCTTTCTATTTCGTAGAGAATAATCCATTTTGTCTAGAAATAGCATAAGAAGCATGTAAAAAATAACATTTTGAGACTTTTATATAACATATTGAATGTATTTTAAAGATCTTGAAATACATCGAATTCAAACTGACGTTTTTGTGCTATAAATTATACAAATAATGTTGTAAAAAGAACAATTGAAACTTTTGTACTGTTTAAAAACTTTAAGCAGTTCAAAAAATGCATTTACAAAATAACCACTTTTGAGGAAATTTACACCTACTATTGTGACCTGCTTTGTTTTATATCCTTATAAATAAGAGAACAGATAAAATTTGTATTCAAAAACCATATTTATGTATTTTACTTCATTATAACTTTCTGAAAGTTTAATTTTCGAAAATACATATGAAATTATTAATATAGAAAGATCTTTTTAATGCTTTAAAATACAAATTAGTTAGCAATAAGAAAAATACATCGAAAATCGTTATGAAATAACTCCCAAAAATTACGAATTTCATAGAAAAAAATGAAAAACATCGATTTATGTAGTTCAAAAAATGACCATTTTTGGGGAGAATGTCCATTAAAAAGAGGTATTGAGAGTATTGAGGGATATTATCCGTTAAAGAATGCTGGGTATCTCCATGAACAGTTGACGTGTAAGTCACATCATTGACAACTGCTATGTGGCATTCGTTGTTATCGAAATGTTTATTTATCCTTATTCAATTAATGAGATAATGTCGGCTCTCGTTAATTCGAACTCGTCAGGACCACAAGAAATGTTCGAATTATCCGAAGTTCGAATTATGCGAAGTATGAGAAGAAAATATAGTTAAAATGGTACAATTACAAAGGAATTAATATTATAGTGTTTTTTAAATTTATTTCGTCTGTTATCATTATAATATGACTTAATATTAAATAAGAATGTATAAATACATAAACTAATTAAAAGATTAGAAACAAGCACAATGGAAGAAAAATTTAAAGCGTCACTGATGGACAGACGGGGCACTAATAAAGCTGATATCAATGCATTGGATTGTATGTACATTCGTTCGGAACAATTATCACAAAAATCAAAGATAGAAAGTTATTCAAATGATCTCAAATCCGTGAGAAAGAAAGGAAAAATGAAAAATCGGAATTCTCGTTAGTTCGAATTAAACGAAGTCAAGAGAAAATGAGTTCGAATTAATGAAAATTTTTAACGTTATTCTGCCATTAAAATATTTGGGACTTCATATTTAGTTCGAATTAAGCGAAGATTCGAATTATTGATTTCGAAATAACGAGAGTCGACTGTACCTTCGATAAAATATGTCACATTTTCCGGTCTAAAATACTGGTAGCTTAATCGCAGTATGTCACTTACACGACAAGTACTCTTGGAAATACCCTGCTCTTATTCAAAAGAGGAGGTTATTCACTCCTCATGCATGTTGTCGTATAAAATAAATTTTATTCTCGCTGGGAGGCGCTCGAATTGGTTTCCAAAAGGGATATCATAAGAAGAGTGAAAGGTGGTGGAGACACCAATGGCAGGACGAGAGTGTGCGTGCTATTACAATGGCGCAGCCAGAATTCGGCTCTGGGGGGATAGAGTTGCTTCAGGGGGATTCTGGTTGAAATATTTTTTTCGGAAATCGGCGGGGGGGGGTTCCGCGAGTTACCCCCCCTCGAGGGGGGTTTATCCGCGATCTTCAGACGAAATGGGCGTTTTCCTGCGACCTTCAGACGGAATCAGCGATTTATTTGCCATTTTTTACCAAAATCGGCGGTTTTTCCGCGATCTTTCGACGAAATCGGCGTTTTTCCGCGATTTTTTGACGAATGCGGCATTTTTCCGTGACCTCTAAACGAAATCAGCAATTTATCTGCGATATATTAGCAAAATCGGTGATTTATTGCGATCTTTTGTCGAAATCGGCGGTTTTTCCGCGATCTTTTTATGAAATCGGCGTTTTTTCGACGATCTTTAGACAAATTTTGCAATTTTACATGATCTTTTCTTGAAAACGGCGCTTTATCGTCGCGGTTTTTCGACGAAATCGGCGTTTTTTCCGTGATCTTTTGATGAAAGCGGCCTTTTCTTTCAATTATCTTTTGACAAAATATTTTAAAGCAATCTTTTATCGAAAACGGCGTTTTTTTTCCGCTTTTTTAACGAAATCGACATTATATCAGAAATCTTTAGACGCAATCGACGTTTTCCCGCGGTCATCAGAGAAATCAGCGTTTTATCTGCGATATATGGTGAAATTGCCGTTTTCTCCGCGATCCGCACAGGAAATTCGCGTTTTTCGGCGATCTTTTGACAAAGTTCGTTGACAAAAACATTGACGAAATTGCCTTTTTTTCACGAAACATTGACGAAATGTGTGCTTTTTCGGCGATCCTTTCACGAAATTTTTATTTCTCCGCGATTGTTTTATCCGCGCTCAAAACCGTAACAGTTGGCAACTATGCGGAACTGATAACCCAATTTCAAATTTTCGGAAGAGATTGCCTTAAATTTTCGGACGAGAATCACCCTGAGTTGCTTATAGATAAACAAAATCGCCATCTTTTTTTTTTCTTTTTTCTAAATAAATAAATTAGTTGACGAGTTATAAGCGATTTTGATCGCATGGCAACCATTTTTTCTCCTTTTTGTTGCTACTATGCCGTAAATTCGTTTCAAATCATCCACTATGAGAATCGTCTTCTGAAAGATCTTATCAAAGAATGAAGAACATTTCTCAGTTACATAGCTTTTTAATCATGATATCTACTTGCCTGAATCTAGGAAAAAGTGTTATCGGAAAAAAGTGACAAACTACAAACGCGGAAAAAAATGACACGGAAGAAAGTTACCAGAAAAAAGGGACCAGATAAACATGTTACTGGGGAAAAAGTGACAAGGAATTGATTTTGGGGATATATTTTTGATTTTGGAGATTTATTGGCAAAGTATGAAAGGGGGGGGGGGGTTCGGGGGTCGGCTCTTAATTTAAGTGAACGATTTTTTCATGCTGAATTAATTGTTTTGGTTCAATTTTTGGATATACGTTCATACTGAAAAGACGCTTGCCTGATTAGTTTTGGGAACAAACGATTACCTCCCCCCGCCCTCCGCCCTAAATAAGATGAATGGTTTTTAAGCAGAATTATCCAACGTGTGTCAAATTTTGGATATAGGTTCTTTCTGTTAAGGCTTATATATAGTATTGTGATGTCGCGCCCTGAGTTTCTCTTTAATAAGTAAGTTTATTTGTTAAGTTCATCAATAACACATTTTTAATTCCTCAAGTTCTTTATTAGAACCATAGATCAATTATTAAAAAAATAAATAAAACGACATTAGAACTACATAGGAGCCACACTCAAATATTACGTTTCGCTTAGCACGTCTCACCCATCTTATATCAATCTATTTTCTTGTACATTACCAGCACATGTCTCTCTTCCAACTACCTTCCTTCTCTCTCGGTGCTCAATAATCCCAGTGTCCCCCTCAGCTCATTGCCACTAGACCAATGCAATTATTTTCTAGGTATGTCCCTTGAGGTCAATAGCACCTATTCTTCTCAGCTTTTGAATAAAGATATTTTCACCCCTGCATACCTTTTCACAAGAAGACTTCGCTATCTATCTTCTGCCACGATTAATGTTGTCAGTTAGTCGTCAGAGTATATAATGCCTGAAGAATTTTGGGAGTTTAATGGTTAAGTATAGAGGGTGCATGGGGGGATAACCTCTTTTAAATTAAATAAATGGCTTTTTACGCAGAATTATCCAATTTGCTTCAAATTTTGAATGTAGGCTCATTAAGATAAGGGGTATCCTTGATTAGTTATGGGGTTCTTTTGCTAATAAAAAGAGGGCCGCGATTATTCCCCTCTTAAATTAGATAAATTGTTTTTTATGCACAATTATCGGATGTATTTCAAATTTTTGGCTATAGTTTCTTTCTCATAAAGTGAATCCCTGAATAGTTTTAAGGGTTTGTTTATATATCTTCAATAGCTGTTTGGATTTAAAATTGTGAATTATGTTTCTGCATAGCATTTTTCAATATTCTATAAACATCGTAACAAAGAAAAAAATATCCTGTTTTTCTTAAAATCGTTTTTTTATTTAAATCCGTTTATTTTTTTAAGCGTTCAAACCTGAAGATCTATCAAGAACAACAGGTTTTTAAACAATTAACTTTCTAATTACTAAAAGAAGCTAGTAATAAAAAACTATTTTTATTACTACAAATTAATGAATTCACTAGTTCATTCGTTCGTGACATACAACATAGTTTGTACATTAAAATTTTCTAACATATATTTTTAAAATGTTTTATATTATATTTTGTGATGTGTAATATGGGACATTAATTAGTAAAAATCCAGTTTTAAATGATAAATATTTGGCGTAAATTAAAATGACAATTATGACAAATAATTTAGTACAGTAGAACCCCGCAAATCCGGACCCCGATAATCCGGATCTCCGGATAATCCGGATAGATTTGGTCATTTTTTTCCAAGCTTGAGAAACATTTTTGCTGATTTCTATAACACTAACTTATTTCATCGTCATATTTTGAATTAAAAAAAACTTTTTCTGAAATCTTTTCGACTTTTTTTATTACTAAGTAAACATTTTTCTGTCAGTAAATATTCAATAAGTTTAACATAAAAGTGATTTTCTGTATGTATGCTTAATTTTATTTCATTTTTTTCTAAGTCTCCGGATAATCCGGATTTTCGATAATCCGGATTGTGTCTGGTCCCAATTAATCCGAATTATCGGGGTTTTACTGTATATTACTTTTTTCACAAATAAAAAAAGTAAATAAATAAACCAGTTTTAAGTGCAAAATGAATGGAAATTAATCATTAACAGAAAAAAGGTAAAATGTGTTTTAATGTTTACAGACATAATAGTTTTCAATCATTAAATTAAAAAATAAAGAAAATTATTTTTATTTGTTATTTGCGTTCAGTTGCATTCAACTCGTTTTTTTTATGTTACTTGAGTATTTTTGCAGCAAACCTTTCCGGGAAATCCCCTGATCGACAAATTTCCTAAGAGATTAGCCGATAGCGATATCTACCGGACATCCCCCTCCATCGAATGGGGAAAGCAAGCTTCTTTCCCCGAAAAGGTTTCCTGAATGGACTGCTGCATCCCTCCCTATTTTAACTATATTCATTAGCTTATACGCCTTACCATAATGAAACTATATTTAAAATTTGAGGCAAATCGGATAATTCTGCGTAAAAAGCCATTTATGTAATTTAAGTGGGGTTATCCCCAGTTCCCCCCTCTATACTTAGCCATTAAGCCCTTAAAATTATTTAGGGATCCACTTTATGAGAAAAAAACTACATCAAAAATTTCAAAAACATCGGATAATTATGCATAAACAATTTATCTAATTTAAGGGGGGGGGGATAATCATCCTTTTCCCTATTTATACTTAGCAGAAGAACCTCATAACTAATCCGGGATACACCTTATCATAAAGAAACTGCATCCAAAATTTGAATAGTAATTCTTTAAATCGGATAATTCTGCATAAAAAGCTATTTATTTAATTTAAAGGGGGGGAGGGTTATCCTCTGTTTTTGCCTTTATACTTAGCCATTAAGCCGTTAAAACTATTCAGGGATTCACCTTTTCAGATAGAATGTATATTTAAAATTTGAAATACATCAGATAATTCTGCATAAAAACCAATTTATCTAATTTGAGGGAGAAATTATTGCTTGTCCCCCCCCCCTTTATAATAAGGAAAAGAACCCCGTAACTAATCAGAGATACGTTTTATCATAATGAACCTATGTCCAAAATTCGAAGCAAATCGGATAATTCAGCGTAAAAAGCCATTTATTTAATTTAAGAGGGATTATCCCCACCCCCCTCCCCTTTATATTTAGTCATTAAACTCTTAAAACTATTCAGGGATTCACCTTATCAGAAAGAATCTATATCTTAAATTTGAAATACATCGGATAATTTTGATCCGATCTTAAAAATCGATCTATCTAATTTGTGTGTGTGTGGGGGGGGGGGGGAGTAATTGACCATCCTCCCTTTATAATAAGCAAAAGAACTCTATAACTAATCAGAAATACGTCTTATCATAATGATCTTATGTCCGAAATTCCAACCGAATCGGATAAATCTGCGTAAAAAACTATTAATTTAATTTGAGAAGTTATGGATGGGGGGGGGGGTTATCATATGTCCAAAAACTGAACCAAAACAGTTAAATCAGCACGAAAATCCCATTTACTTAAATTAAGAACCTCCCCCTGATACCCCCTAAATACTTAACCAATGAATCCTCAAAATCAATAATGAATTCCCAAAACCAATTCCTTGTCCCTTTTTTTTTCGGTAACTTCTTTTCCGCCTTTGTAGTTTATGCCACTTTTTTTTCCGATAGCTGTTTTTCCGGTAACTTTTTTTCCGTTTACCCACTTGCCTATTTCGGGCGTTTTTTAAATAAGAATTAATATTAATTAAAAAATATTGTCTGAAAATAGTCCCTTTAAAATAGTAGTAAGTAGAAAGTAGTTAGAAATTTGGCACCCCCTAAATCTCTGCACCGGGCGCGACCGCCCTCTCCCCCCCCCTTTCGCACGGCGCTGTTAATATCTTTCCAGAGACATAAATATAAACGAATTATATACTTTCCAAACATACCTGGATTTTAAGAATGCTTGAAGGAATTCGAAAGATTTTAAAAAATGATCTCTTATATCCATCTTTTTCATAATTTTTTCTCTGAATAGGATTTAATATCCATAGCGAAACGCACAATAAAGGAAACCTTAGCATTGCAGCAACTAACAACAGAATGTTTGTGAAATTAAGCCTATGCTTCAAAGCATGCGTTTTTGTGTTTTTCCTGGAATTGGAGTGTCCAGTCCCGTTTCCAAAAAAAGGGCAAGAAACAGATGTAACTAATTAAGACCCCCTAATGGCGCAGTATTGAAAAACCCGAGACAGCATTGGCAGTGACAGGAAATGACCATTCCTTTTAGCCTTCCGCTGATTTCCAATAGAGTATAAATGAATGTCGGCCTTTTCCGAAATGAGTGACCAGTGTTTGATACTGATACCGTTACCATGTACTTTCCCCATTTTTAAAAGAAAATACATTACTGCCACTTAAACGAGTCAAATTTTAAAATAAAATTTGATTCAATAAAGCGGCAGATTTCGTGAACAAAACAAATAAAATTCTAACTTTAGTTTTGTTTTTTATGATTCGGTTCATAAAAATGGAAATTTCTGTATTTTTGTCATGGCTCTGGGGGGGGGGGGGTTTAACCCCCAACCCCCCCCCCTCGCTGCGCCACTGGCTATTATGTACGCTAATGGCGCCTGATGCATGTAAAATTCGTCGTGAGTGCAAAGTCCTCCAAGTTACCTGTGAATTATACCTCTGGAGGTGCCTTGCCAGGTGAAGGTCTCGTCATCTGATTAAGGCTCTAAATTACGAGACCATCTTGCGAAACCATTTGCAGTTCAAACAACAGGATGTACCGTTATTTAACAGGCAAAACAAAGTATGCTCAACGACAAGCAAGTACTGCAGAAATGATGGCATGCGAAGCAAAGTTTATTGCCGCTACGTGGCAATTAGGCGGTCTTCGGCCTGATACCAAGTATCTAACCCGTTAAGCTGAGATAACTCGGCAGGTAGGGGCCTGGTCATCGATTATAAAGAAAGAAATAGTGTGCGTGCTGATCCCGTACCTGGCTGAGCCATAATTCTCCTTTCCCTACTACCAGTGGCGCCAACTTATATGGGCCCATGGAGCCCGAGCCCACTCAACAATTTTGAATCATAGCGTACCCAATTTTCATTGTTCTAGTTATTTATTTAATTATTATTTTATTATTCGTTTTTCTCTTTCGGATTAAAATTTATTTTGCGAATGGCCACGTGTTTTAATTCTCCGACTGACACCCAGAAATCCCAAATGACTGAAATTTTTCGCTCCATGTTAAACTTTCTGCTAATTTAATTTGTAGTTACCGGGTGTCCCAAAAATGACTGATGGATTTTAAAATTCAATAACTTGCAAACGGTGACAGCTATTTAAAAATTTTTTGCAGGAGGGTTATGTATAATGTCAGGAGTTTTTTTACCGTAATTTTCTATTTCAGTTCGCATCTCAAACAACAGGTGCCGCAGACGGCGATTGAAGGCCAGGTGATCAGTGCTGAGTGAAGCGTCGACCTGGCCTTCAATCGCCGTCAGCGCCACATATTGTTTGAGAGTCGAACTAAAATAAAAAATTACGGTAAAAAAACTCCTGACATTATACTAACTCTCCGGCAAAAATTTTTTAAACAGCTGTCACCGTTTGCAAGTTATTGAATTTTAAAATCCATCAGTTATTTTTGGGACACCCGGTATGTTCATGATATCATGACATTATAATAAATATCAGTGTCTGTATGAGGAAAAACGCATTAGAATGTAATTTAATAAAATTGCAAATTTATTAAAACGTGATAGCTTGACTTAAAAGTCTCATCTTTCACCATCTGTCAACCCTTCAAAGAAAAACAGGCGAGTCGAACTATTTTACAAAAATATTTTTGAGCCAACCTAATATTTTTCAAAAGTTGGCGTCAATGCCTACTGTTAATGATATTTTTCATACAGTTTCAGTAGGCGAAATTTTTTTTTCTAAGCACCTTCGTCGTTCCAAGCCCAAGCTCGCACTCTGATTGGTTGTTGCATAGGCACTGTTTTCACGTAACTTGGCGATAACCATACTTGGCGAAAAATACTTCGCTCGTAAGTGAACGAGTAAACCTAAAACCTAACCTACTCATTCTTATTCTTCCTTCATTCTTATCCTCGTGGTCTTGTGCTCTTGTGTGTAAAAACTTTTAAAGAGTACAGCTTTCAGTAAGACACGTTCCATCCAATCCAATGCTGCAAGAGAAAAGTAACTTTGTACTCGGTTCGGAAGGAAATCAAACTCGACGGAAGCATCTATGCTACGCCAAGTATGATTATCGCCAAGTTATATGAAAACAGTGCCGAGAGCAACAACCAATCAGAGTGCGAGCTTGGGCTTGGAACGACGAAGATGCTTGGAAAAAAATTTACTTTCAGTAGATGTTAGTGTCTTGTTTTTTAAAAATTAAATCCTACAATATGCGTATTTAATACGTAAAAAAACATAGGATATCTGATAAATTAATATTTTTGGATGAAAAATTTCTTTAAAATCATACAAGACTATGACGTAAAAAAATCCTTCCAATTTTAAAACTGCAAGGGATATCTTGTTGACTCAGTTGGTATCAATTTCCCGACTTTAATATGGATTGTCACCAGGATTTTCCAAGCCGTCAAAATTGAGTTTTTTCACTGAACACGTAGCTGATAAAACCATTTGAAGTTTTCCCGTATAAGATATTATAAAAAAAGAAATATTTATGTATGAATACTGATTTTCCTCTATGCTTTCAACTTTATAGAAAATAATCCACTCTAGAGATAGCATAAGAAGCACGTAAAAAAGACATTTTGAGACATTTATATAACTTTTATATTGAATATATTTGAGAGACATCGAGATCAAACAAACCACATAATGTCATTTTTTATACTATAAGTTGTGCAATAATGCTTTAAACGGAACAATTGAAATTTTTGTATTATTTAAAAACTTTCGGCAGCACAAAAAATGTACTTACAAACAATACTATTTTGGGAAAATTCACCTGTAGCAGAAAGATTTTGTTTTATGTACCTATAGTTAGAGAACAGATAAAATTTGTCTTCAAATACCATATTTATATATTTTACCTCAACACAACTTTCTGAAATTTTAATTTTTGAAGATACTTATCAAATTATTAATTAGATTATTAATTAATATTAGATTTTTTTGAGTGCTTTAAAGAAGAAATAGTTAAGAATAAGAAAAGCATATTGAAAATAACTAAAAATAAACTCCCAAAAATTTCATTTTGAAAAAAAAACTTAGTTTTTAAAATGGCCGTTTTAGTAGAGAATGTACATTAAAAAGATGTATTGACTCTGTTAAAAGATAATGCACGTTGAAGAATGCTGTTATTCAGGAGAGGAGGTATCGGTTGTTCAATCCTCATGTTATAGTATAAAATATTTTTTTTCCTGCTGGGAGGCGTTCGAATCGGTTTTTAAGGGGGACATCATACGAAGAATGGGAGGTGGTGGAGACATTGCTGGCACGACGAGAGGTAGGGCCGTAGCTAAGGGGGCTCTATGGGCGGCTCAGCCACCCTAAAATATTTTGAGCCCCCCCCCCCTGGAAAAGATTCCAAGGTCACTAAATGAATTTCTGTTCCGAAAATTTGAGTGAAATTCTGTTCAAAAATCTAATTTAGTTTTGAAACCCTTTCACAGTTTTGCAGAATTACTAAATTGTATCTAAAACAAGAGTTTCAATACTGCCACAGCTAACATGATGTTTAATTTTGCACCAGTTATACACTCAAAATTTCCATTATCGTATACTTTTCTTAGCATATAATGAAATTATTACAACTTTTTAATAATAAACACAGTACCTACAATGTGACACGGTGTTAATTTATCTTTCTGCGTCAGAGAGAGAGAGTAATATTATGAGCACCCCCTAAATTCTTTTGATCCCCCCCCCCTAATTTTCACTTCTAGATACGGCCTTGACGAGAGGGTGAGGCACCGGGTTCGCGACGGTCCAGTTCCCCGCTGAGCCAGTATTCTCCTTTCTGTACTACTAATGCTACTTTCAATAGAGTTTTAGTAGATGTTACTTTCTTGCTATTTAAAAATTAAGTCCCCAATATGCATATTAAATAATACTTTAAAAAGCATAGGTTTCTTAAAAATTAATGTTTTTAGATGAAATTATTTCTTAAAAATCAATCAAGATTATGATGTAGAAAGTACTATCTATGGCATAAAAAAATCCTGTCATTCTTAAAACTGCAACTGATATCGTGTGGACTCAGTTGGCATCAATTTCCATGCTTCACGATGGATTTGTCATCAGGATTGGGAAATCTCCAGATACTGAGTTTTTACGCAGAATACGTAAAAGATAAAACCCATGGAGGAATGAGATAGGTGGAGGTGAAGTAAGGCTCAAAAAAGGTTTGCAAAATGAATCCATTTATTGCTCAAATTCTAATGTTCCAAACAAAAGGACGTGGAAGGAATTTTGCATTATAATCGAAATGAAAGAAATGAATTACAACTGAAGCATATTTGAAGAAGAATTAGCAAATTTTTAAAATGGTCTTTGTTCTATTATTATTTATAAAAATAAATGCTCGCTTTTAAAATAAAATAAATTGGAAAATTAGCAATAATTAAATGTCAAATTGAAATTAAATAAGATATTGAAAACATTTGATGCAAACTAAAAATTGTATTACTAAAAATTTCCTAATTCAATGTAATTTTAAATACTTTATAACGTAGATGGAAAATATTTATGACTTAATAATTGCATGTAAATAAATATTTAAATTATAATGATGAAACATTCTTTTAAAATCATGTATGAAAACTTAAGTAATAAATATTAATCTAAAATATAGATTTCTGACTGCAGGCGATTTTAAGATATTAACAAAAGAATGTTATATTTTCAAGCAAAACGTTAAAATAATTTTCTATATTGATATTTAAAATACATATGATAAAATAATTAATAAATTCTTACCGGTGAGGCGATAGATTTGTTCTTTTTAAAAAACAATAGCAAAAAAATACGGGTTTAAACCTGTTTCAATTGATAGGCGTGTCAAAGCACGCGTGGTTTTGTTTGTACTTAATGTGACTTAATGTAGGGTTACATTTTTAGCATCACCCCAGAGGTAATACTTCCCCTCCACCTATCTCATTCCTCCACTTGAAGTTTTATCGCATAAGGTACTACAAAAAAAAAAAAAAAAAAAAAAAAAAAAAAGACATTTATGTATATTTACCGAATTTCTTTTATTGTTTAAGCTTCGTAGAAAGCAATGCACTTGTCTAAAAGATAATATAGGGAGCACGTAAAAAAGTATTATTTTGAAAATTTTATGTAACATGTTGAACATACTTGAAACATTTTGAAATACACCGAATTCAAATGAATCACATACTGACATTTTTGTACTATACATTTTACAAATTCATTTGTAAACGTGATATCTGTCATTCTTGTGCTGTTTAAAAATTTTAGACATTATAAAAATGTACTTGTAAGTACATTTTTATACTGTCTAAAACTAAACCATTATTAAAATCAACACTCCCTTCATCAAAAAAAGAACCATTTTTGAGGAAGTTTACAAGGAATATTGTGACCTGTTTTGTTCTATATCCCTATGAATTAGAGAACAGATGAAATTTGTCTTCGAACATATTTATGTATTTTATCTCAACATAATTTTCTAAAAGCTTAATTTTTAAAAATAATTATCAAATTATTAACATAGAAATATTCTTTTTAGTGCTTTAAAGTACAAATTAGTTAACAATAAGAAAAAACGCTGAAAAATAACTCCCCGGACTTGCGAATTTCAGTAAAAAGAAATGAAAAACATTGATTTATATAATTCTGAAAATTGCTGTTTTTTTTTTTTTTTTTTTTTTTTTAAGACTGTCCGTTAAAGGTAGGTATTGACTGTGTTGTGGGAGGCCTCCCGTTCTGAGGATTTCGAATCGGTTTCTAAGGGGGACATCATAAGAAGAGTGATAGGTGATGGAGATACCAGTGGCAGGATGAGAGGATGCGGCACCTCTCATCCTGCCGCTGATCATTCCTTAACCCCTTCGCGACGGGAGCCTTTTACGAAATTTTTAATGTTTATCACCAGTCTTAAAAAACAGAAATTTATTTCTTTTTAAATCGCGAAAATGCTCTGATTGAATAATCCAAATTTTACAGTATAATTTTACCGGTGGGGATACACGAGGATTCTTAAGCCCTTTTGCGGCACGTATACGTGTCGCTCGTCCCCAAGGGGTTAACATAAGTTTTTAAAAATTTAAGATTTTAAAACATTTATTGGATTATTAGAAGTATTTTTAAAATGTTTAATGTACAAATTAGTTAACAAATATTACAAAGATACTGAAAAAAGTTTTAAAATTACTCCATTAACGCCATAGCTCCCGACATTTACGCATTTTTCTTACCACTAAAATTTAATAGAAATTTTTGGTTTCTTGAATCGCAGAATTTTAGTGGTAGGAATAAAAAGTAAAACTTGGCATCTATGGGATCTAATTTCATTTTGAAAAATTGCAGCATTTCCTTTGTATTATTTAAATTAAACTAACCAGCAAAATTTGAGTTACATCATACTTTTTAGGGTTTGATAATTGACTATTATGTGTTTTTGAATACTGAATCTAAAATTGACTTTTTAAATCATCATGCCAGTTTTTTTTCCCAAATCGTAAATTTTCAGGTTAAAAATTAAAAAAACTGTGAAACATTGGGTTGTTCGGAAAGTCCTTTCAGTTTGGGAAAATCAATTCTTACCGGAAAATTCTATTACTTAATTATTAGACATTGTTTCCGATATCTAATACTTAGATACAAATGGACATATTTTTCCAGTACGAATTGATTTTCCCAAACGGAAACGACTTTCCGAACGACCCAATAGATCTGATGTTTGTGTTCTTTTTAGCTTTTGATAATTGATTCTTATTATTTTGTAGCACTGAATCCGAGAAAGACCTTCATTTTTTATCGCCACATCACGAGATTTCCCACATAACAATTTCTTACACTTTCCAACAAAGTTGAAAAATGTTTATGATTTTGGTTTCTTTGGCCGTCTGTCCGGCTCCATAACTTTCATAAATATACTAGAATTGCCGTGAAATTTTTGTGATTCATTAACATTGCCCTAGCAGGAACTCTATTTCAAATGAATTTTCAAGCATGCTTAGCTTATTTACATGGACAATACACAATTGTTTCAAATAATTTTTAAATATGTTACACCTTTTAAAACATAATAAAATTTACATGCAGTTACTCAGTGCAGTAAAATACGTGGTGCAAAGAATAGTCATCATTTATTTACTGGGCCACACAAAATAATTAAATTGCATAACTGTGTAGGGGAAATAGTTTGTGTAGAAAAATTATTTATGTAGTTTAGTATTATATATTTTATGGTTGCATATTTTAAATTTTAAAATAAGTCGGCTGTTATAAAATTAATGAATTTTTTTATATATATATTTTGCGGCGCTAAAATCCATGTTGGCCCCGTGTGCAAAAAGACTAGTTTCGGCCTTGAATAAGAACATAATATTTCTTAATTTTAACCGTACTATTTCACAAATAAAATCTTTTAAAGAAGTTTCTTATAAATTTGGTACTTCTAGGTTATCCCGTCGACCAAAAAATTACCGCCAAACTATAAGATTAAATGCCAGTAATGGAGGATCGTGAATGTCACATTCAATGACATTAATTGCGATTCACGTGTTTAAATTGTCATTAAGTGATTTTTATTTCGACTTTTTATTAATATTTTTATTAATATTCTACTAATTATTTGTTTTTTCGTTATTTAAAATAAAAATTATATCAACATGTATAATTTGGCTATTAGTTTGGCGATTTGTATAATTTGGCGAAATTGGTCGACGGGATAACCTAGAAGTACCATAAATTTAAATGATAGAACGTGATAATACGTAATGTACCAAATAGTGTGGTTTCTAAAACAATATCTATATAATAGATCGGTAAGTGACAGCATAGACAATCACCTTATCGAGTTCACGGATGAAATTCTAGGATTAGTTAAATCTCAATTCGCATACTGGTGGGAAAATATCTGAAAACCCAATTTTATGGGTTGGCTCGTAGGTTTATCACTGTACAGTGGAACTTGCCAAAAGTGACCACCTTTGGGACAGGCTAAATTGGTCACTATATAGAGGTGGTCACTTTATGGAGTGTCTTTTAAAATGGCACATTAAAATATTGTCATCTCAAAAAATAAAATATAAATAAGAAAAAATGCATTTTATTAAGTAATTAACTGATTAATTAACAATAACTGATTTATTAATTTAAAATATGCAAAATAAAAGATAATTTACTTAAAACTCACATTATTTCTTTTGAATACAGTTGAAATTCCGTAGTAATTGATTTAAATAACTCATACCGACAAGGTACTTTGTAATTTATACGCATCTTTATTTTCATCGTAATTGCACAAAGGTAATGTTTCTACGATAGGCGAAATAAACTTTCCAGTAAAAATCAGCTTAGACAAGTGCAGATATCATTGGAATAAGAGACAAATCGGTCACTTTATACATTAAGCAAATAATAACTTTAAGAGATAAATTCCTGCACTTTTTTAATGGATCAAAATAAAATTTCGGAAAATGACCACTTTAGACTTTTAGTTTGAAAATTTTCAGCATGCAGAAAAATGGATGGTCACATTTTACAGGTTCAAATAACATTGACAGAAACAGACTTACAGGTCACTTTACACAGGTGGACAAATTAGGGTGGTCACATTACGGAACAATTCTCATATTATTTTGAATACAAGTAAAAATTTCCAAAAGCGGTCACTTTAACCTTCCTACCCTGCTCAATTTTACTCAATCTTGATAAAAACATTTTACACCAGAATTGTTATTTAAAACATTTTAATATATTAAATTGACATATTTCTCCGAGTCTGTTATTTAACTTTCTTTATGAAAAAGCGGCAGGTGCTGGGTTCGAACCCAATCGCGGCTGCCGGCCTAATCGTTCGAAGTTTTCCGTGGTTTTCTTCGAACCTTGCGTAAATACGGGTTAGGTTCCCTTAGAAAGACCCCCACGGAGGGCACTCCCTCTGCTCCTATATCCCTAGCGTAGATAATCGGACGACAAAAATCAACCAACTTTATGAAAAAGTTCTAGTTCGAATCGTATAAAACAAATTATAGATATGAGTCGATTAGACACATGCAGGGTAGGAAGGTTAACCAGGTGGCCACTTTACCAAGGTGGTCACTTTAGCAAGTTCCACTGTATTTTCCTGCTCCAAATTTCTCCCTGTTTTCATACTTTGAGGTGTGAACGAAAACACACTACGAGTCAACCCACTAAAATAAGGTTTCAAGATATTTTCCACCAAAATATGACTTGGCGGATAGATTTAATATGCGAATTGAGATTTATTTAATCCTAGAATTTCATCCGTGAACTCGATGAGGTAGTTTTGTGTGTTGTTCTCTCTCGGTCTATAATAAAAGCCTACTTCATGTGACTGTCATCAGCAGTTCCAGGCTGATCGCTTCACTTTTTGTATGCCAGGCGGTCATTTTGGTACTTTTATGTTAGCCAGGTACAAGGGATAAATCGCCAATTCTATTGCCATCAATTCATCAATCAGGTAATATGACTATCATAAACATCGATGCAACTATGAGATAGTTGCATCGATTTTGATGTGCAGGATTTTCATTTTGATTTAAAAATGAAAATTAATTTTCTTCCAATAAAACTATATACCTGGTGTCCCAAAAATGACTGATTGGATTTTAAAATTCTATAACTTGCAAACGGTAACAGCTATTTAAAAAAAATTGCAGGAGGGTTATGTATAATGTCAGGAGTTTTTTTACCATAATTTTTTATTTTAGTTCGCATCTCAAACAATATGTGGCGCTGACGGCGATTGAAGGCCAGGAGATCAGTGCTGGGTGAAACGTCGACCTGGCCTTCAATCGCCGTCAGCGCCACCTATTGTTTGAGATGCGAACTAAAATAAAAAAATTACGGTTAAAAAAAACTCCTGACATTATACAGAACCCTCCTGCAAAAATTTTTTAAATAGCTGTCACCGTTTGCAAGTTATTGAATTTTAAAATCCATCAGTCATTTTTGGGACACCCGGTAGAAATTGCCAGGATAAGGATTATTAATACTTTTATGTTACCCGGTTACAAATCACGCAAATTTTTAACTCAACAATTAGAATTTTTTTTTTTCGCGTGGTAAATTAAAAACAATGCTGTGTAATCGAAATTAAGTATTATAATTTGTGGCATTATTTAATATTGTTCTGGAATTATAAATATTTCACGTTTAAATGAAAATTTCGTATTTTTAACTGAAATATGTAAAATGATTATATTTACGCCTATAATGAAATTAATGAAATAATAATAATAAAAATAATAAAAATTTCTCATTTTTCTTCCAACTCATTCATCTCCTGTTTAGTATACATTCAGGAACGCTTCAGAAAAACACGAAATCTTATTTTATACTAACGAGAAATGAATAATTGAAAAAAAAGATCTCTATATGTTATCTCTAGAAAAACGAGCAACTCCAAGTGGAAATAATAGTTTAACATATAAAACAGTTAATAAAACAGTTTTTAAATAGTTATTTTTGAATAAAAATTAAGTATGCGCATTTAATCGAACTTAAAAATGTAAGATTATAATTACGTTTAGAGTTCTTTTTTTAGAAGTGCTACAAAATTTATCTGATACAAAAATAACTATAAATACATAATTCTTGTATCCTTCAAATTGTGGAATAGAAAATAACTCAAACTCATGAAATTTTAAAAAATTATTTTACACCCTTTGAAACAAAAAATTATAAAACACTAATTATTCTAGTTACACTGCCGCGCTAATAAATTACATAAATTGGGGAGTTTTTAATAGCTGTTTTCAAATTAAAAATTAAATACGCCTATTAAGGTATCCGAACAATTTTAACCATTTAACAGATTCCCCGTACATCGTACGGGCAAGAAGAGATTGCTTGACCTTTCAGTCGAAGTTTTTTGACACCACTAATTTTTATTTTAATATAATTTCACACTATGTAATTGCAGAAATATTTAAACTAAATATCACAAATATTTTAGCTTAATAAGGGGGTGTTTATCGCATATTTTAAATTTATTGGACGTAAAAAAGGAATCATTTATGTGATTAAAACATAATTTTCGATCTTACTATCGATTTTTAATTTGTGCCATAATATTAAAATAAAATCTTTTATTTATCGGAATCTGCTTAAGTTTTGTCGGTTTCTAAGTTAGAAACCGACTTTAAGTACCGGCTGTAAGTTAGTTACAGCCGTTTAAAATTATACATCTGTTTACAGATTTTGAGTTGTGTTTTAAAGTTGTTTTTAGCTTTTTCTCAAAATGAATTTTACACTATACGCAAAACATCCTGAAACAAAAAATCATGCGTGAAATACCACGAAATTTTCTGTAGTTCTTTTACCAATGTCTTTTGAGGGAAGAGACTACACTTATGATAATATATTAAATAGTTTTATATTTACACTGGTATAAAGAACAAACGTGACCCAAATTTTGCGAATTTTCCATTGCTTTAGTACATAGGTTCCCAACCTTTTCTGGACCACCGCCCCCTTTATAAGAGAAAAAATGCCAACGCCCCCCCTCTTCGATAATAACTAATTATACAAAATATTAAAATATTATTGCATATTATCTACATTTTATTTGTCTATCTATCTATTAAGAATCATAAAGTAGAAGTTAATTTAAATAACCATCAAATGTAGTTAAAAATTGTTTATTAAAAATTGAAAAATAAACAGAAAACCAATAGGAATTAAAAAAATAATGAAATGGTTCAAGCTGATGGAATTTTAACAATTTGTTCATGTTGGATTCAAATTTATTTAACATCAGTCACAAACTGTGAGGTTCAAAGATTTTTGTTCCTTTTCTTTTATAGCAAATTACTTATTGCACGGAACCCACTCTCAGCCAAATATGATGAAGGAAAAACAATTAAAATTTTATGTACTATCACTTACGGCTGTATTGGCTTTTGAAATTAGAACTCTTTGTATCCATTTCTGAATTTTACTTTTAGTTCCCATTTGCTGCGAGTTCCACGATTTCCTCCTCCAAATATTTTGATCCTGCTGTATCTCCATTTGCGAAAGGATCTAAAAATAAACTCTGTATATTCATGATAAATATCAATGTCAAGCACTAACCACGTATGAAGTTTGGTAAAAATCCATATGTGAGTTCTTGAGATAGAGCTGTTGCAGAAATCGTGTAAAAGGCAGCATAGCAGCACAACCTGCTGCGAAACTTTCAACAAAATGTAAACAGCATCCATTCCTATCAAGGACTAAGAGAATCTGAAGTTCAGTGAAAATTTGGGCAATAGTTATTGGGATAAACATGTTGCATAAATCGAGAAAAAGGCAGCATAGAAGCGCCACCTGTTCAGTGATTCGCACCAAAAACTAATCAGCCTCAATTCATATCACTGACAACTTGAATATAAATTTTTCTTGAATTCCGTACTCTAGTTGTTGAGATACAGCGCTCAAAAAATTTATGCCACACAAATACAGAATCATATACTCACATAACCACAGACTCACAGACAGACATTTTGTAAAAGCATGCTCCTTGGAATCTGTGACCCCCTTTAAACATGTAAATTTGTCGATAAACAAAATTAGAAAAATTTCTTGAATCCAATACTTTCTTGTAAAGATAAAAGAAAGTAAAAATAGAACATATCTTTATATTTTCTATCAGCACTCATTTATTCAAATGCTCTTGTAGCCTAGAAAGCTCCATGGCTTCATTTGAAAAAACTTTTTGGCAAATTAAGCACGTTGTAAAGGATTGGTTTGTAAAGGAGTACTTAGATCCATATTTCAAATACTCAATACTGTACTGCCGGTATTTCTTCTTTGATTACCGTAAAATACCGTTAAAATGCCCTCCCCTAACTTTATAAAAAAAATGAAATTTTCAAAAAACACAAGAAAGCGCCCCCCCCCCCCACACACACACTAAAGATCGGTGATATAAAACATAAATTACGTCCAAAAATCGCGGAAAAACGGAAAATACGTCAAAGAACCGCGAATAAAAGGGGGGGGAAATTATCTAATGAATGCTGAAAAAAGCAATTTCGTTATAGAATCGCGAAAAAAAGAACGCTAATTTCTTCAAATGATTGCGAAAATTCGTTAATTTTATCGAAGGATCGCCAAAAACAATCATTTCAGCAAAAGACTGCAGGAAGAAATGCGAATTACGTCAGATCTAAAAAAATGCTATCAAAGGGAATTATGTAAAAAACTCTCTCTCTCTCTCTAAAAAAAATTACGTTAGAGAAATTACTACGAGAATTACGTTAAAAAAAATCACTAAAACAATCTTGAATTTCTTGAAGGATCGCTAAAAAACGCACTTTTGTCAAAAGATTGCAGGAATAAAACGCGAGTATGTGAGATTTATAAAGAAAACACAGCCAAAGGATCGCGAAAAAAGCGCAAATTCCGTCAAGGACTGCAATACAAAATGCGAATGTCAACAAAAGATCCAGTAAAAATGCAAAATAAGTCAAACGATCGCAGGAAAAAGACAATTTAGTCAAAAGAACACGGAAGAATCTAATTCCGTTTAAAAAATCTCAAGACAAAATGTGAATTCCGCCAAAAAGGCGCTAATTTTGTTTAAAAAAAACCGCCGTAAAAACGCGAATTCCGTTAAAGAATCGCATAAAGAAAAAAAAAAAAAAAAAAAAAACGCCTATTTCATCGGAGGATAATGAAAGAAAAGCGCTGAAAAACACAGATTTCGTCAAAAGATTGCGGGGGAAAATGCAATTTTCGTTAATAAATAGCGAATTAAACGCAAATTTCGTCACACATCGCAAAAAACTCTGCAAATTCCATCAAATATCGCAAAAAACTCCATAAATTTCGTCAAATATCGCGAAAAAAACCCCGCAAATATTAAAAAAAAATGCAAATTTTGTAAAAAGACTGCTGGAAAATACTTTGTAAGCGTCCCCTCTCTATATTTTCCGATTTTTTGTCACGTTTGAGGGGCGGGGGCGAATTAACGGTATTTTACAGTAAGATATTTTGAAATATAAAAAAAAATCCTATTTATGTTTAAATAAATTTACTTTTGAACAAAATTACAGATATAATGATTTTTATCACTTTCACTAAGAACAAATTAATTTCTTGAACTGTTTCAAATCACGGGTTCGTTTAAATATCTCTGTTCAGGTCTATGCCGCAAACTACAGAATTTTTCGAATTACAGGTTAATAAAAAAAAACTTCTATTTAAAATCTTTAGTTAGCCAATTATCGCGAATTTGTGCTCCACAGTTTTTAAATTCATAATGATTTTTAATGCAAGTAATAGCGATTTTTCGTGTTCCGCTGAGATGACATTCATGAAAGAATTGAAGCTACAATGTTTTTAGCCTAATATAATACAATTTTGTTCTCCGCGATTTTAGTCCTTCTGCGTGTTCCACGGACATTAGTAAAATAAATTCGCCTCCCCCCTCTCAGATATATGTTCGTCTTTGTACATTTCCATTTCAAGGTGCAGTTAAGGTTTTTGTCACGGACAGGGCAATGCAGAGGAGATCAACTATTTTTATTACATTAGGTCCTAAATAGGTAGGTACGCCATGACCGCCCCCCTTGACTGTTCTAACGCCCCCCATTTTTCTCTGGATTCCCTACCGCCCTCCTGGAAGGGTCCAGCGCCCACTGGGGGGCGGTACCGCCCCCGTTGGGAACCTATGCTCTAGTACTTTAACTGCCATATCATCTGAGCTAGAGATGCCATTATAATGTGTGTATTCTAAATCCAAGAGAAAGTTATTCTGTTTATTATGCAATTAACAAACTGTCAATACATTGTTTTATTTTTAAGCTATCAAGTTTTGCGAAACTGTCAATTTTGACTATCTTTCACTTAAAAAAATTTCTGGGTAACCGCAAAACTTAAAAAAAAAAATTTAAAAATTTTATAGTAAATGTCATTATAAAAAATGGATAGCAAGAGGAAATAACAAAAATATAAAAAAAATCACTTCTGATGGTATGCGGATAGCTTAATGCTAATTAGAAAATAATCAGTTGTTTTCCAATCAGCCTAATGAACATCAGGCTTATTGTAATAAACCTATTTAGCTTCAAGCCGATGGGAAAATGACCAAATAGTTGCGTATCAATCTGTTTTATATATTTTTAGCTGCCAATCTGATGTTTCTTTCGGGCAGCAATTAAACTGTCGACATTTAAAGATTTCGAACTGTGGACATTTAAAGCCACATTTAAAGATTTGTGCAAAGTAAAACTAAACTAAAAACCGCAAAATTAAACTAGTTCATGGGCTTTTTTTAAGCATTAGTATTGAAAAAAAAAAAAAAATATTTCTAATTTTTGCTGTAAAAAGACCATCTTTCTAAATAGTAATCTTCGTTTATTCTTGTTTATCTGCCGGATTAGAAAATGTTATAACCGTGAAAGTGGGGGCACATATAATGCTGCATAGGAATATAGACTTTAACAAAGGCCTTATAAACGAATCGATAGGGAATTATATATATAGGGATATTATATAGGGAGCAATAGAAAAAATACTTTGGGGCGTCGACTGAAACAATAAAGCCAGAAAAATTTAAATTAAATTTAACCATAATTTAACATATGAATTGTAGCGCGTTAAAACTAAGTTCAAATATTGGGTAGTGCATTTGTGCACCGGAAACAATTCCCTGTTTGTCTAGCCTGTGCTATTACCATCCATAAATTACAAGGCCTTAATCTTGACAATGCACTGCTTGACATGGGCTCTTCAATATTCTGCAAAGGTCAGGCCTATGTAGCGCTCTCCCGAATCAAGATCTGGAAGAGGGAGGGGTCACCTTATAAATCTAGATACCAGCCAAATAAAAGCTCAGGAAAACGCCACCGTAGATTATAATTGCCTGCAAGTTTACTAAGAAACAGGAAACGTGTGAAAACAACCCCAGACAGTGAATGGGCTCTGCGCTTTAACGCTTTAAATGAGCAAGAAAATACAGAAAATGACAACAAAGAGCAGGAAAAAGCTGAAAAATTCATTAATATTAAATAAAAGTAATTTAATATTAAGCCTATTTATTTCAAAAAGGAAACAAATACTTTCTTATTTGACAAAAATAATAATATACCATCAAAAACATAAATGTGAAAAAATGCTTAGTACGTTAACGGTTTCATTAATAAAAGAAGGGAGATCTAACTGCAAACCAAGTTCTTCCGAAACTCCTCAAATCATAACTCCTGTCATGCATAATGTTCTTCAATTGCTTAAAATGATTTGTTATGTTACTTGCTATTCAACAGAGCGACTTGGCAAGTTTTCAGCCATCAACTTTAATCTTTGAGTCTGAGTACAATTTAATCTAGTATGTCATTGGCAAAAATCTTGTCAATCAAGTACTGGAATAAGAATATTGAAGATAGGGTATTTACAAGTTAAGGAACTGATTAAAAGTTATGATCAACTAAATAAAGAAATTTGAATAAGAGAAAACTTTCCAAGTCGCTCTGTTCAATAGCAAGTAACATAAAAAACCATTTTAAGCAGTTGAAGAGCATTATGCATGACAGGAGCTATGGTTTGAGGAACTTCGTAAGAACTTGGTTTCCAGTTAGATCTCACTTATTTTATTAGCGAGACCGTTAATGAACATTCTTTTACATTTATGTTTTCGATGAATTTTTACTTCTCGAATTTTCGTTATAATGAAGGGTTTAAGTGTAACAATAAGCCTTCGTTAAATGGAAGATTTACTGTATTACAAGCACCTGCTCAGATGTACAATATGTTATTCAAAATCCTCAAAATATTACTTTTTTTTTTCAAATTTCTATGGATTTTCTAGACAAGTATTATCTTCTGTAGAGTCGGTAGTAGCACATGGAAAAAGCAAAATTTTTACAATAAACCTCCCCTTAGCATATAATACCTTACATGCTAGAAATGTATACAGCTTTAGCTCCAAGGTATCTACTATAAGCCTTTAATATAACTGAAAGTTTTCAAATCCTGATGATAAACAGCAATGATATTGCGGCCAACTGAGGCAACAAGATTTCAGATTTAAAAAATGCAAGAATGATGTATTATTAGTTATTTTCATGTCGGATAAATTTTGTAGCACTTCTGAAAAAGAATTCTAAATATAATAATAAACACACATTTTTAAGTTGTATTTAATATGCATAATTAACATTTTTTTCAAAAGTAACTATTTAAAAACTGTTTTATTTACAGATTTTATTTTATTAACGCGTCAAAGTAACTAAAATTAATAACATCTCTTTTTTTTTCAAAACATATTTTACTAGGCTGAGGAGTAAAGACTAAAAATGAATCAGATATATAGTAATATGTCGTGATAATAATAGTAAATATGTTTTATTAAGTTAATAAAAATAATATGTTAACGTAAAAATATTAATCATAGTAAATACAGTGCTCAGCAAAAGTTTAGACACTGGTGTTTTTTAACCTTTAAATAAAAAATACAAACACGTGAGTTTTACAAATAGCTATACTTATTTTCAAATATATTTCAAACAATGTAGAGTAAAAATAATGGTTATAATATAAGGTAATATTTAACTTAACTATAAAAAGTAAAATTTGCATATTGCAAAAGTATAGACACTTTTTTGATTTTTAGCCAACAGTTTATGGGAAAATGCAAATTTCCAAGTTATGATGTTACATGTCTGAAGTATTTAATTATACCTCGATATAGCATCAGTTAGTGAAGATGCTAAAAATATTAAGTTAGATGAGGTAATTGAAGTAAGAAAGCTGAAATGGAAAGGGAAGACTGTTCCAGAGATTTCAGCAGCATTGAATCGTCCAAAGTGGTCTGTCTAATATTTATAGTCTAAGGATGACTCCTTCAAAACAAAACATAATCTGGAAGACCTTGTGGTACGAGAAAATGAGATGACAAAAGGATCCAGAAACTGACATTTACACAAATAATGATTGCTAATCACATTAAAAGTAAGTCAGGACTTTTTGCGTCGACGGATATTATTCGTAGATGAATTAAAGAAACAGGTAAATCAATATACATGAAAATGATAAAACAATCAGCTTTAAAATCTCGCTATAAATTGGCGAGAATACAATGAACTTGCAAACATACGTCATATTGACCCAAATGGTACGCCATGATATTCAGTAACGAAAAAAAAGTTAAATTTCAAAGGTCCAAACGGGTGGGGATACTATTGGCACCACTTGCGTAAAGATCCTGGGACTTTCTTAAGTCGACAACAAGAATGTGACTTTTTAATGATTTGGTCCTCACTTTGCTTTAATGCTCGAGTATTTGTGGAGTTATTCATTGGTTGCCAAGCAACACAAGACTACGTATATACGTTGGAGATTAATTTATAGTCATTTGGCGAACTTTTAACTGATCTAAAGCATCGATTTTAGCAAGATAATGCGTCAATTCAAGTTGCGTACAAAAGAAGAATTTCGTTTAACTCTGAAAATACTACTGATCTCAACTGGCCGGCGTGTATTTCTGATCTGGACCCAATCGAAAACCTTTTAAACATCATATATTGTAATGTTTATGCAAATTTTTGCTATACATTTCTTTTAATCAGCTTCGGTCTACTGTTGAACATGTTTGGTACAAAATAGACCCCCAAGTCATGCAGCATTTATTTCTTCTATGAAAAGTCACATCCTTGCACTAATTGCAAACAATGTGCGTGCAACACGATTTTAATTTGTAGCTATTTTTCTGTAAATATACCAATTGTCTATACTTTTGCCACAATGTTAATTTCATTTTTTTTTGTCATTATATTTTATGTAAAAGGTAAAATTCAAAATTTATTGTTTGCGAATAAAGGATACGTCACAAGCAATGTATGACAGATGAATCACAAACATACGATACATACTTCGGAATATAGAAGCGTAATCGATAATTGTCGAAACTTTTGCTGAGAACTGTATGTAGCAGTAATAATAAATATGTTTAATTAATAATTAAAACCTGGATACGAAAATAAATAATTAATTTATACTACATGTAAGCAATAATTTATTTAACAAGACAAATTAAAACGTGTATAAAAACTCATAACTTAATTTTTTTTAATTAGAAATTCGAAATTAATACTATCTATTTATTTTGTTCAATTTGTCGCATCGTGAAACTGAATAGTATCTGACTCTATAAACAGTAACTTATTTTCATTCTTGAAAGCAATTTATTTTTATGAATAATAATTTTTTCAATTGGGTGAAAAATTTCCGGAACAGGAAAAGAAAGAGAGATCTCTTTGTGGAAGCCTGCAATGCTCATTGTGTTACAAATCAATTCACAAGGGAACCAACCTTTTCTTTTGGTGTTGGTCGCACTTTCCATTGAGACTTGGCACACTTTAAAGCACTATATTAGAAAGTTTGAGAATTAAAAAGAAATTCTGTTAAAATCTTTTTTTTTTTCAGTTGCATATCATTTTGAAAATGTTATTTATGAGACCACTTATAAAACTATTAACATCCATTTTATTATTATTATTTTAAGAAAAGTACCTGAAAAATATAAATCAGTTAATAGTAAATGTAAAATATTGAAAAAAGTTTAAAAATTTATCTTATACCCTACGAATTTAGGTGCGAAAAATTACGACCTTAAATTTACATTTTTGGTGGGGGAAAAGTTGGCGTATTTGTATATTACAAAAGTAGAATTTTCCGGCAACTATAGCCGAATGTCATAGCCCCCAATAAGGCAAACAAAAAAGAAAAAAATCGCAACAACATACTTTGTGACTGAATTTTTTTTCGTTAGTGTAAAATAAACTAATAAAAATCCAATAAAAAATTAAAAGTATAAAAAATACATGTAATATGATTTTAACAGACAATTTTATCGGTTCTCTAACATTTACGTATAGGGCTACAAAATGCACCAGGTCTTGATGCTTAGGTGCGATCAACAACAACAACAACAACAACAACAACAACAACAACAACAACAACAACAACAACAACAACAACAACAAAAAAAAAAAAAAAGGTTGCAATGCAAGATATTCAATATGTTATTCAGAATCCTCAAAATATTACTGTTTTTTTTACAAATGTTCTATGGATTTCCTGGACAAGTATTATCTTTAATGGAGTCGGTAGTAGTATAAAGAAAAAACAGTGTTTCTTCACTAAATCTTCCCTTTACATATAATATCTTTCATGGTAGAATTGTACACAGCTAAAGTTCCAAAGTATCCAGTGAAAGCATTCAATATCTGAAAGTTTTCAAATCCTGGTGACAAACCGCCGTGATATTGATGCCAACTAAGACAACACGATGTCACTTTCAGATTTTAAGGATGCAAAAATGATATATTCTTAGTTATTATCGTGTCAGACAAATTTTGTAAAATTAAAATAATAATAATAATAATCCTTTTTTTTAATCCTACGTTTTTTGAAGTACTGTTTAATACACGAATTCAATTTTTAATTTCAAAATAACTATTAAAAAATTGCTTTATTTATAGATTTTATTAACACGACAGTGTAACTAAATTAATGTTTCATAATTTTTTGTTTAGAAGGATGTAAAGGATTAAAAAGTTTTTTTCTAAGTTTAATTTTTTTTTTCACGAATTTTTTTTTAACTAAGTGTTTAAGTGGAACAATAAAACTTCATTATATGGAGGTTTCACTGTACTTCAAGCAACTGCAAAGATGATACGTATTATTTAGAATTCTCGAAATATTATTTTTTTAAATTTTTCTATGGATTTTTTGTACAAGTATTATTTTTTACGGAGTCGATAATAGTAGAAAAAACAGTATTTCTTCACTAAATCTTCCCTTAACATGTAATATCTTATATGCTAGAGTTGTATACAGTTTTAGCTCCAAAACGTATCCAGTGAAATCGTTCAATATGTGAAAGTTTTCAAATCTTGGTGACAAACCACCGAGATATCGATGCAAACTGAGACAACAAGATGTCACTTTCAGATTTAACCCTTTGTCTACTGATTATGAATTAATAAAAATTTTATCTTCTAAAGAATTTTTCGTGAATTGTTTAAACTACATGAGAAGGCTTTCGTAATAATTTAATAAATTTTAGAAGGATTAATTAAATTTGAATTTATAGGGATTAAGTGCAATATTTATAACCCTACTTAAATGTTTTGTTTTAAATATTTTTATTGGTATTTTGTAGAATTAAGAAATGTTCAAGTATGGTGTTCTTACAATATAAATACACAAGTAATTCCAAACTGAAAATTCTCTCTCGTCTATCCCAACGCCCAGAAAGTTGAAAAGATGCAAAAGCACAAAGAAAGCACCCTTTTGAAAATATTTTTGTTTTGTGTAGCCAATAATGTTTTTGGAACAAGATAAAGTAATGTATCAATAGCTCATTCCAAACTGTATTACAACTAATCGACGTACTGAATGAATTTCATAATGATTTTTTATAGTACTTATAAGTACCGTCAGTAAATAAAGGGTTAAAGGATGCAAGAATGGTGTATTTTTAGTTATTTTAGTATCAAATAAATTTTGTAGGACTTAAAAAAAATCGAATAAAAATATTTTAGTCATACTTTTTTGGAAGTACTTTAAGTGAACTAGGATTTTTATAATAAATATGAATAATATCGAATTGTAAAAAGGTAGATGATTTTCCAGTTTTCTTGGCTTTTCGAAAAAGGCTAAGGTCTCAGTAAAGTGCCGGATTCCCCAGTTAATTCGAATAAATTCAAACGTTGTTTTAAAAAAATAAATAAAAACACAATGCTCTTTTAATATCTAAAAGAAAATATATATTTAAAAAAATGTAATCTAAAACAAAATTGTAAACTTTTATGCAAAAAATAAAGTAAATGTTTATAAAATTCATGGAATCATATCTGCTTTTATAGATGCTTATACTATGCAAGCGCTACGATAACGTTTCACTTTTAAGTTTTGTATCCAGATAATAAAAGCATTTTTGAAGTCTCTAAATCTCTAAAATACTTTTATTTAAAAGTCTCTAGGTATTTCAGATAGCCTTTAACTTCCATATGTACCAGCACTGTCGATACTGATAAAAATAACATATAGTTCCAACAAGAAAATCCTTTCAAAATATTTAAAGAAAAAACTCTTCAACTTATTTCATGTTTTTTACTGAAAAGTAAAACAGGATCAAACTGAATGTTTGTAAATCCCTTTACGCAATATGTACATTAAGTTATACGTAAGAAATAATATATTTTGCTTTAAATTTGAACATTTTAGTAATTAAGTATTGAAACTGTTACTTTTGCTGCAACAATTTATGATTTTAATGAATTTATGTTTTATTTCAAAAAATTTTTTAAAACAGCGCTGGGTAGTAAAAAAATTATTTGTTCTTGTCATATAAATATAGATATTTATATAGTTTTCAAATTATAATAGTAATTACAGTAAAAACATATAACGGGAAATTTTATATAAAAAATGATTTGATTTCAGGGTTAGCTGAGTCCCATTTTTTGGCTTCCATTATTTCCAGACTCTAATCTTTGTTGTAGAATACTACAACATTTTATATAGAACTGCATCATAATGACTTTTAAAAGAAATAGTGGTAATAAAAAAAAGTGGCGACTCAAAATTCTAATAGATTGAAAAAAAAAAAAAAAAAAAAAAAAAACAGGTTGACACTTTTTTTTCCACAAAAAGAAAAAAAAAATGCTGCTTTATACATTCATAAAACTAAATTATATATTAACGCCGAGGACGAGCGACACGTATACCTGCCGCAAAAGAGCTTAAGAATTTTTGTTTATCCCAAACCAGTATAATTTTACTGTAAAACTTTCCATATTTAATCGGAGCATTTCCTCAACTTAAAAGTAGTTTTTATTTAAAAGCAGTTTTCAATTTAAAAGGTGCAAATTTCTGTTATTAAAAACCGGTGACAAAACATTAAAAAATTCGTAAAAGACTCCCGACGCGAAGGGGTTAAAATGCCTATAATTTAAAAAATAGCTTTCATGAATATCATAAATTAATACACTATGGGAAAGTTACACTTTTTAGGCAAAATGACACGAAACTATTAGTTGTAATTATGTTATAGTGGTGCTATGACAAGTGATACGATAAGCGTTTCAATTTTTAGCACTTTCCAAGAAAGTAAAAAAGTCTTTATGGATTCAGTTTGTTTGTCGTCTGTCCACATTCTAACTCTCGTAAATATGGTTAGGTTCTCATGCAACCGATAACGGTATTTAGGGTCACCAAAGCATGTTTTATATTGTTTATGAAGTATGTTGGATTAATAGTTTATTTACAAAAGCGTTCAAAAGAAATCTATTACATTTTTTATCAACGGGATAAAGGCTCAAAGGCGATTGGTATCGGAATACCTACGTGGGCGTGATGCCCACGTTAACTTCCATCTAACAAGAGACGATCTAAGCAGAGTTCATCATGATGATAATAAGAGTCTAATGTTCATCTCGCAGGCAGCTGCAGTGGTGAAGAGCAGATGATGTGCTGTCAATAGGTGGTCTTTGAGCAGTTGAGTTTTAGAGACATGCCAGGGCAGGGACCGGAAAAGGGCTGACTAGAACAATAATATAAGTTATTTTAATTTTCCAATTTTAATTATTTTAATCGCAGCAGAGTGAAATTATCAAATGAAACATTAAAATCAGAGACAAGGGTAAGACAATGCAAATGAAAGAAATAGAATACACGATGCAACCAGATAAATATAATGATGCTAGCAATTTCAATTAATTAAATAAATTTCTATATACAAAATTAAACGACTTAAAAAAGGATAACAAAAATTTATCTATCACATAAATTAATCAATTATTTATATTTATTTATATATTTTTTAATCCCCAAGGTAACTAGGAAAGATTTAAGAGGGTAAATATTACCCGGTGCCAAAAGTGAGGGAGGAAGACGTCATTAGCTAAATTAGTGGGAGGATGCCAAATAAAACAAAATGAAAATGGATTTTGGAATTTGGAGAGTACACAATGATGCGTTTTACAGGGTGCGTAGTCTGGAAGCACCTTGTAAGGACCTTTTACCAGAATTTTTATAATGTGATATTTGTTTTATTTAACGAAAAAGAAATCCTTTTTCAGACGTAGCAACCAGTACTTTAAAGAATTTCTGATACTAAAAGAATTAAAATCCTCTGAGTTTCTTGATGACTACGCACCCTGGGTTTAAGGGGGTGTCAACGGGATAAAAATCGTTTGTAGTGCATTTTAACCCCTTGGGGACGAACGAAATCTTGGGGTTCGTTCATGGGGATGAACGAACCCCAACGTTCCCCTTAGAGTTCGACCCAATAATTGCGAATATCAAATCCAACGAATTATTACAGTTGCATTTGTTTCGATAACATTTTATTTTTATGTTTTGCTTCCAGATGATAAAAGTAATACCGAATATGCGACAGTGATCTCTAGCAATATCTATCAATTTATTTGCAATCGGGCTATATTTACCCAATTTAGAGCACGGACAGAGAGACGGACAGGTAAGAGAGAGATGGAGGGACAGACAAATGGAATTGATAAACTTTTTTCAACTGTGTTGGACAATGTTTAAAAAAAAGGATTTTCAAAAATCATATGAAATGATTCCATGAAAATATCCAGGGAATCATAGCTGCATTTATAGGCTACATGCTAAGATGAGCGATACGATAAAGCTTCATTTTTGCCAAAACGACAGTGCTGGCTTACTTGGAGACACGAAATTTTTTGGTTTCCGTCTGTCTCTCTGTCGATTTGTTTGTCTGTCTGCTCCACGATAACTGCCGAAAAAAACATCCGATCTCGCTGAAATTAAATGTTCATGAAGTATCCGGATTTAGCTGTATAGATTTTTGCTATCAGGGCTCCAAAATGTTCCGCGAACTCTACAGCAATTTTTTTTACAGAAAATTTCATAGTAGGTTGCTACAGTATTTGTGCAAAAATGACCTCCGAATTCAGTTTCTGCACAGTTTGCAAGAAAAATATAAAACGAAAATCTTTCTAATAAAATATTGATGTTCAGTTGGCGGACCATTTGGGGGTCCTGTGTTATGCTTGGATCATTCGTTCGGAAAATACAGAACATTTCATTTTGCATCATAATCCTTTGTTATGGTAAATCAAGCAATTTTCAATTTGTCATTTGTTGAAAGAAAAGGGCTCGTTTGATTAATGGATTTAAATGATAAATTATAAATAGTGAAATTTCAAAATATGGGCTTAAATTATTCTTATTTTGAAATTTTGTCTAAGCATTTGTCAGATTTTTTTATTTTTTTCTATTAATTTTGGTGATATGTTAAACAGGTGTTCCTGTAAAATAAAACATTTTGTTTTAGAATTTTTTTTTTAATTTAAAATGTACATATTTCATTATTTCTCTTTCTCTTATTTGTTGCATATCAACAAAAATTGATGCTTTTTAATGGTAATTCAGATGAATATATATATATTTTTTTTTTCTTTTTTTTTTTCTTTTTTGTCGGTTGTTTAGGATGCATTTTATAGCCGATAAAAAATAAATCATTTGAATAATTCCAATTACAAAAAATTAGACAAAATGTCTGCAAGGAAGAAATAAAAGATTAGTTAAATTTTAATGTTCTGCTATGTAATATAGCTTGAAGTTAAATAGAAATTAAGTTAATAACATTACGTTTTTAACTTTTTCCAATATAGTTGAAAACTGCTTATGAGTTTGATTTGTCTGTCTGTCTGTATGTCTATTTTTTCTAACTCACGTAAATATAGTCCAATTGTTTTGAAATTAATATATATTATTGTGGTTTACTGTGGCATATTGTTTATTGAAAATGAAATGTAAAACATTTCCTGTTCATTTACAAGGTCACTCATAAGTATTCCTTGCATAACGATATACGGCGGAAAATCTTTTGCTGTGCGTTTTAATGATATTTTAAACATATTGAAATTGACGAACATCACTAAAGTTTATTAAAAGTTTCTTACTATAGACAATGACGCACAAAGAACTTAATATTAATTTACAGGAACATGCAAAAGAATTTGGTTATAGAAGAAAAGGAGCAATAATTGAACCTATGAGTAGAATAATATTAAAGTTTTGTCCAAACTGTTGCTTATAATTAAAAATCTCAGTATAAAATGAAATCCAAGAGGTATTATAACCATTTGCACAATCAATAGAAAATTACGAATGTAAATTTAATGAGTCTATGGGGGGATCAGGGGGACAGAACCTCTTTGAAGAAATGTGCTTTATTACCATAAAAAATAATTTTACAATGCATTTAATAAAAGTTTTAGAATATCGTTGCATGAAAAACGTCTCACTTTAACGCATCAAATTTTAGAAAGCTTGTACGTATTTTTAGGTGCGTTCGTAATTATATAAATACGTAGCACTTATAGTCGTCGTCTTGTCTGTTCGTCTGTCTACCGAACATAATTATAGAAATAGTATCCAACCAAATGGTTTGAAATATAAAATATATGATTATTGCATAATTTTGTCGAGTCATTTCTAATTTTACGAACATCGGATAGATAGTTTATATAAGGGGCAGTCAAAAGTATTCCGTTACATTAGGCCAATGGGGAAAATACCTTCAAATGTATTTTAATGATGTTATACTTTTCGTACATAATGAAATTGATATGCATCTATGAAGCACATTAAAATATATATACTGTACAGTATGCGATGCAAAGAATGTTTTTTCCTAATTTACAAGGACACACAAAAGTATTCCATTACATAATGGTATAAGGGAATAAGGTATAATGGTATAAGGTATAATGGGAAACAATATTTGAGGTGTATTTTAATTATATTGAATTATAAAACATTTTAATAAATTGATATACATTTCTGAGGCTACTATAAATTACTTACTACATAACAGAAAACACATAGTATTACCAAGGACACACAAAAGATTTCATATGCGATACCTTATCCGAAGTACTATGTATAAGCGATGTTTGCTGGAAGTTTATTTTTAGTTTTGATGTGTTCTTTTAACTAATTTTTTTCATTTTACGTTATATATATAAATGTTAAAATCATATACAGGACTACACAAAAGAATCTGTAAGAGGTACTGAGTATGAACGGAAATAGATTAAAGGTTTTTTTTCCTTTCAATTATGCATTTTTACGCTGAACTACTTTTAGCACACTAAAATGTCTTTATACAATATAAATAAATCAATTTACAAGGCCACGCAAATAATTGGATACAAGGCCTTCTATGGATAATCTCTGGAAGAGTGATTTCAGTAGATTCAAGCATGTGTCTGTCTTAATTAAATTACAACTAATAATTAAGTGACTGTTAATTAGTGGCGTATAAATAAAACTGTTTGGTGATATACAAGGTTGTATAAGACTATTCAAGTATGATTCCATTTGTTGGTATAATATGCTGACAGTAAAATTTAATTTTTTTATGCGTTTTTAAAACAATGCAAGATAGTTAAAAGTTAATTATGCCTGCATGTCCAATTGGTTTCCTGTCTGTTTTTCTGAACTCGAACTTGCATTAATATAATTGGATTGATCTGGAATTGTTATGTGTTACTGAGATTTACTGTGCCATGTTCAGTATTGAAAAAAAAAGCTGTAAAGCATATAGTTTAATTGAGAGACACTCAAAAAAATTCCATTACACTATGGGTCATAGGAAAATATCATAATTATACAACTATGTAGCACCAATAGTCGTTGTCTGGTCCATACATCTGTTTGTCCCTCTGCCTCAATATAGTAGCGCAAAATTTAGCAAACTGTATGATTTGAATTTAAATACATCAAATCGTTGCAAATCATTTAAAATTTTATTAAAATCCAGTCACTATTTAATAAAAGTCTTCTCCAATCTATCAAATCCTATCATTCTCAAATAACTCAGTTATATGCCATGATAGGTATTGATTCTAGGTTGTAGTGGTGATTATGCTCCATTTAAGAGGTAATAATATTATTTTTGTATTACTGAATTTAATGTACACAATTGTTATAGTTTTTATATTCATACATTTTTGCATAAGAGTGCAGCAGCTCTTACACCAAGATCGGAATATTTTTTAAATTTTTATTATAGTAAGAACGCACTCCATTTGATAGGTTTGAAGTGCCATTACTAACTTGTTTAGTTTTATATTCATTTGTGTTATTTTAAAACTTTCAACTGCTGTTTGTATGGGCCAAGAGTAGTAAAAAGTAATTATTTGAAAAATTGACGTTGAGGCTTATGATCTGCAGATTGACTAGTTATATTTTGTATCCAGATAATAAAAGTAATTCAGAAGTATCAAAAGTTTAAAATACCTTAAGTAAAAAGTTTCTAAACGTCTGAAGCTTCAGCTTCCATATATGGAAATATTATAAAATAACACACAATTTCGACATGAAAATGCTTTCACTTTTTTTTAAGGAATAAATTCTTGATCTTATTTCATGTATTTTTTACTGAAAAACAAAATAGGATCAAACAGGAAGTTTGTAAATCACTTTTTGCGATATGTACATTAAGTTATACTGTTCATAACATAAGAAATATTGTAGGTTATTTTATGATTTAAAACAAATTTATGCTTTTCTGAAAAAAGTACGAAAACAAGGTAATCTGATAAAAATTGCAAATATTCCCATTATATAAACAAGGTAGAACCCGTTGAATTTCGATGAAAGAAAACATTTAAAAAGTAGTGGTTTCATTGACTTAGAATAAACGAACAAAATTAGTTATAATAAAAAATGCTCCTTTTATTGGTGAGTCTAATTATTATACAAATGATATTTAACCGAAAGTCAACAAAATACTATTTCTATAAAACTTAGTTGTATGAACTGTTAAAATTAAATTCTAATCGCACATGTAAGCAGCAAAAAATAATATAGATCAGTTATTATGGTAAAGTTATCAATTAAGGCTCTTATGCTAGTACTCCAAAGTGAAAAAAAAAGCAAATTTTATTTCTTTTGACTCAATCATAGAATTTTTTCCCCGTTAAATTGAACTCGACATCATTTTCGCCAAATAAAAATTTACATGTGCGACTTTCTGTATTCATCTTAAAAAAAAGCATTTTTATTTAATTATTTTGATTTAAAACTTCAAGCCTCGATGCTATTAGCTGAACAGATACTAAACTGTTTATATTCTTTTAAATGTAAATGAAATTTTCTAAGTGAAACCAAAATTCACCATGTTTTATAACAAACGATATTCTTCACAAATTTCAATTTTTTTCTCTTTTAATGAGAAAATGGCAATATAAAGATACAGTAATCATTTTTCCCCCTTTTCTCCTTTCCTTTTAATAAGGTACTCCTGTTGCCACAATTAGAAAAAAGGTATTAAAAATTGCAAAAAAAAAAAAATTAATATTTCATAAATAAATTAAGATACAGTTTTCAAATAAATTGCATTTAAAAGTACCCTTTTTCTCTATACGATGGTATAAAAATTTAAAATATGCGTTATTTAGAAGTTTAAAACTTGCAGCTGCAAAAATTGCTAAACCGAAATTGCATTTCAAATTTTAAAGTGTTGCCATTCGCAGTATGACGTATGCTTTGCGCACAGATACGTTTGGCCTTTATAATATACATATATATATGGTTCACATATGGTTCACATATGGTTCAAATATGGTTATGTATTTTTAATGCAATAATTTTGAATTCTGGCGTGGCCAATTTTCATTGTTCTAGTCATTTTTCTCCCTAGAGCAAAATTTATTTTGCTAATGATCACTCGTTTTAAATCTCCGACTGGTGCCCATAAATCCATAATGACTAAAACGTAATTGTTTAACTTTTGCTGTTTCAATTTATAATCATGTTAATGATATGGCGATATTACAATAAATATTAGTGTCTTTATAAGAAAAAAAAGCATAAAAATATAATTTAAAAAAATTGGAACTACCTTGAAATATGACAGCTTGACTTAAATGTCTCATCTTTCACTAGCTGTCTACCGTTCACACAAAAACAAACTGGTTGTACCATTTTACCAAAATATCTTTGAACCCATCCAATATTTTTGAGTCAACCCAATATTTTTTTTTAAGTTGGCGCCATTGATAGTATCTATTAGAGTTATTTGTAATTTATCTTTGAAATGTGGCATCATACTAGTTCGCTAATGTATGTAACTATAGAAACGCAAATTGTCTGTTTTTTCTTAGTTGTTGTTTTGTTTCGCTAGAAGAGCTAGCAACTCTTGGGTATGTTAGAGTTATTTGTAATTTATCATGAATAGTTTCAATTTCCCAAAATTTTTGCGTAGCGTTGGATAAATCATCCACAGATCGAACAAGACCACAATAATTATTAAAATTTTGTTGCGGAATAGACGTAGAGCCACTGGCAACATAGCCAAAAACAGTTTCTTGAAAAACCAAATTTTGCATATTTATATTATTTTGTCCAATTAATTTAAAAAAATACTTCGTTTGATAATAAAACAGTATCCCATATAAATAAAGCAAAGATGCAAGCGCTGAGCCATAAATAGTTGGTTTCCACCACTAAGTTTTAAAAGTATTCTTCGATTTATTAAATCTAAAAAAATCTGATATTAAATGAGATGAGAAACTCCATAAAAATTTAGCGGTAGCAATTAGCCAGTAGTGCCACAGTGCTTACATTCCTGATATAGCGAAGTTAATATAAAAATGTATTGACTATTTCAGGGGTAGGCGTTTACTGAGCTACCACTATTCCAAAACGATACATTTCGTGGTAGATTCGTATAACATTTTCATGTGAAATCTATTAAAAGCAATTCTACGAGGAAACAATGGTACACAAAAAGGTGATAACTCAAACCTCCAATGGGTGCATAGATTTGACAAGTTTTTTAACCAATAAGCATAATTAAAAATATGTTTTGTATTCTGTATAAAAAAAACTACGTATTAAAATACATATCATTAAAAAAATTCTTTAATAATTTTTACGAGTACAGCATAATACGCTGAAAACTTACACCTGCTTTATGGTAAAAGTCATGCAGACATTTTTACCATGAAAAGCGATATGAAAACATTTCAATTTTAAGTTTTGTATCCAGATAATAAAAACATTTTGGAAAATATCTAAAAGTTTGAAGTATTATGACTTAAAAGTATTTTCGGCATAAACCGCAAGGATTTTTTGGTTTTAAAATTTTGATTGTTTTACTTAAACTAATTTTATTCAAATTTTAAAAAGTTAAAATGCGAAGAATCTGATAAAAGAATATTCCTCAATACTGAACTGGAAAAGAGAATTGCGCCAAATTTTAAAGTATTACGAAGTTGGCATAATTTATGGCTACTTTTTTTGTCTCCGAATTTGGCAATATTTTGCCGAGTGTTGCCAAGTTTGGCTAGAATTTGAAGATAATAGATATTAATAATTTTTAAGCAATGCACGGAGCATGACCATCATTTTTAAACAAAAAAGTTGATGAAGCTGGCCAACGAACTCGGTCGGGACATTGGCATTTACTCTGTAAACAATAAATCTCATTCAAATAAGTTTACAATTCCGAGAGTTATAGCATATTGCAAATCAGATTGTTTCAAAATGTCAGCCATTTTAGAAATTCAAACTGCTGTATCTCAGCCGTTTTTTAAGTTAAAGACAAAATAAAATATGATTTGGAAGCCTTGTATTAAAGTTCAACTTTTAATGAAAGAATAATTTTCTGTTTTTTATTTATTTAGACTACTTCTTAAATTTTTAAATTTTTCCATAAATTTCAGATTTTTGCCATTTTAAAACATGATGGCGGATAAAGCTGGCTAACGAACTCGGTCGAGACATTGATATGTACTATGCATACAATTAATTTCATCTAAATTGGTTAATGAATACGATAATTATCGCATGTCATACATCGTATACGTGTATATACACTGGTGTGCAAAATTTAAGGACGAAGGGATTTCCAAGCGATAATTTTCACCCGAATATTCAACAGGAAGTAATATAATTCGAATAATTACTATCTCTGCATAACAGCTAGTCCATATAACATCTCATTCAGGTCACACATGGTCACAAGAATCACAGTCACTACGGCGAAACAAAAAATAGGAAATTCCATGCGTCTCTTTTATGAGTCTCAAATGACTACTATATGTGACTCCATTGTCAGGTCACTGCGACTGCTCCTTTGTGACGAGTCTTGAGACTCTCGTGTGACTGTCATTTGGAGGCTCAATTTTAAAGTCATTGGGAATGCTGCATTATGATAAATCACCAAATAATGACACATTAAAGTCACATGGTGACTTTCTGTCACAAGACTTCGTAGAATGGTAACAGAGACCGTACTTTGAAGTAACCACTGTGAAAAAGGGTGAAAACTCACCATGTGACTTTGGTGATTTACCATAATGCAACATTCACAATGACTTTGAAATTAAGCCTCCAAATGACAGTCACACGAGAGTATCAATAAAACGACACTGTAAAGTCACCTGGTGACTCGTCACAAAGCAGCAACCGCAGTGACTTGACAGTAGAGTCACATATAGTAGTCATTTGAGACTCATAAAAGAGACTATGAAATTTCCTATTTTTTTGTTTCACCGCAGTGACTGTGACTCTTGTGACCATGTGTGACCTGAATGAGAGGTTATATGGACTAGCAGTTATGCAGGGATAGTAGTTATTCAAATTATATTACTTCCTTTTGAATATTCGCGTGAAAATTATCGCTTGCAAATCCCTTGAAAATTGGCATTTTGGGACTCCGTCCTTAAATTTTGCACACCAGTGTATGTATATATATATATATATATATATATATATATACATTCTAAATATTTATGTCAACATTTGGAAGGACGATGGTTTTGTGGTCTGGAGGTAATGATTGGTAAAAATATATCAAAATATTTCAATTATATCAAATATATCAAAGAATATATCAAATATATCAAAATATTTAAATCAAATAGTGCTGCAATAGGCAGCTTCTTAATTTTTGTAATGAAAACTACCTAAAATTATCTTGATATCTGAAATAGTCTCTAACTATCATATTTGCCAAAATTGCTGATGCTGGTAAAATTAACATATAATTTAATACGAAATCTTTTCGCAGTATTACACCCGATATGCTATTTCTTTCAGAAAACACCTAAAGTGTTGCCATGAAATAATGTTACATCTCATTATAAGACACCTGTAAATAGTTGCAGTTACGTCATTGCAAGGTTAAAAATTGATATCTTCTGCATTTCTTTTAACTTTTAAATAATGCACATTTTTAATTTTTTACTTCATTGAATAGCAGCGGAAAAAGTACGCTTAAACACAGTTTATTTTGAAAACTCCATCTCGATTTATTTTTGAGACATTAATTTTTAACAACTAACTGTTTCGCGAATCATTGTTACTTACCCATCATACGTAGTATAGTATAGGGTAAGTCTTGCAATCGTTTTGAAAATCGAAATTTTTTTTGACGGATTTACACGTTTTCGACACTGGAGATTTCGAAAAACATATTTTTAGAAAAAAAATTTTGCCGTCCGTCTGTCTGTCTGTCTGTAAACGCCCCATCTCCCGAATGAATTGAGATAGAGACTTGAAATTTTGTATGTACTTAGTATGTAAGAATGGGACGAAACCTATTTAATATCAGTAACCTCGATTATCCGGAACTATTTTTTTCGGACTCTCGAAAAATTCGTTCTGATGAAAGGTATATAAAAATTTTCGAAATTTTTTATTTTAAGGAGTGATCGTAAAAGGCAATAAAATAACACAAATTTTGCAGAAAGAACAAAATTGATCGAATTATTAGTTGCCGAGATATTTGTAATCCTGTTTTCTTCGATTTTTAATTACCCTGTATTTCATTCAAATTTCAATTCAAAGATATATTTTAATTGGAAATGAGACGCTTAATCTGACGCAATAAACTGTTAGTTAATAAGATTATTATTTTTGGAGTTATAAGGATGTTTCTTTTTCGCAATTCAGTACTACTTGAGTAGTTAGGCGTGTTGTATAATTTAAGAAAGAGATTCATCAGCAACTCATTAATACAGCATTACTATGCACAATAAAAATATAAATACACGTTTAAATTTTGTTTTGGAATTGCAATCCATTTTATAAATAGTTTTCAAATGCATTATTTTCATATATTATATATGCATATATATGATGGGTAAGTATTACGGTGGCCCCCAACGACTAGTTTGTAAAAGTGTCTATACCAATCAATTATTTATTATAATCTATTAATTAATATTTTTCTTAATTTTTTCTAAAGGGAAACGTCTTCATACTATCATCAAACGTATATTATATCAAATTTTGAAATGTACAATACGAACACCTACTTTTGACATCATATTTGATTTCTGTGGTAAGCCATACCTTCGGATATCAAACGGAAAGTAATTTGATCAATTAGTTTATGAATCATGATAGTTTGCAGTTTTGAACCTCTAACTTTAATTTAATTTTTAAGATCTACAAAACATATTAAAATGTTTTTGAGCATAACTTAGAAACATGGAGAACAAAAACAGTTGGAGGAGAAAGTTGTTATTTTAGATTCGCATATTTGAAGCTTCTAGATATCTATTTCTGTTGAATCATTCACAGGTTGGAATTAATATGCTTTTCAAAAATTAATTTTGAAGTAAAATATATTTTAAAAATCGTTTGCAAAAATAAACAGAAAAATATCTTTCCGAAAAAATAAAAAATAAAGTGAAATGTTTTATAGAAAAATTGATAGAATAGTAGTTTTTAGGTGCGTTCGTAATTATGTAAATACGTAGCACCTATAGTGGTCGTTCAGTCCGTCCGTCTGTCCGTCCGTCTGTCTGTCCTCATATAACAACGCAAAAACTACCCAACCTAATCGTTTAAAATTTAAAATACATAATTATTACATATTTTTTTCGAGTCATTTCAAATTTTATGAAAATCGGATGAATAGATTAATTACAAGGGCAATCAAAAGTATTCCATTACATTACGGTCAATAAGGAAAAAAGTTTCAAATGCATTTTAATCGTTTGAAATTTAAAATACATAATTATTACATAATTTTGTCGAGTTATTTCAAATTTTTTGATAATTGGGTGCATAGTAAGTTACAGGGGCAATCATAAGTATTCAATTACTTTATGGTCAATGGGGAAAAAGTTTCAAATGCATTTTATACGTTTTAAATGTAAAATACTTAATTATTACGTAATTTTGTCGAGTTATTTCAAATTTTATTAAAATCGGACGCATAGACCAATTACAGTGACAAACAAAAGTATTCCGTTACACTACGGCCAATGGGGAAAAATGTTTCAATGTTTCAAATGCATTTTAATGGTGTTTTACTCATTCGAACTTAATAAAATTTATATGCAACTATACAGAACATATTATAATGTCCATTTTATATAATTTGTGGTGCAAAGAACATTTGTTATTGATTTACAAGGCCACACAAAAGATTATTAAAGACCATTACATAATGGTATAGGAAGAACATTGATGAGCGTTTTAATTGTAATTCACTATTTACAGTTTTATGAGATTGATATATGAGAGTAATATTTTTAAAACTTCGTTATCGCACGAACGCACCTCATTTGCTATGCTTTACGTGCAATTTCCAACTTGTTATTATAAATATTTATACTATGCCGAGCGATTCGATAAAGTTTCATATTTATATTTTGTATTCAGATAATAAAAGCATTTCTGAACTATCCAAAAGTTTAAAATACCTTAATTTAAAAGTCTGTAGGCATATAAGATAGCCTTCAGCTTCCATTTGCGCCAGTACTGTCAATACTCATAAAAATAACATATAGTTTCGACATGAAAATCCTTTAACAGTTTTTTTAAAAAAAAGTTTTTACTTTCTAGTGAAAAATAAAATGGGATCAAACAAATATGATCTAGAATTGTAAATTCAGTCCATTCAATTCAACCCGAAGTTAAAGAAAAACAAGTTGGAAATTGCACGTGAAGCGTAGCAAATGAGGTGCGTTCGTACGATAACGAAATTTTAAAAATATTACTTTCATATATCAATCTCATAAAATTTTAAATAGTGAATTACAATTAAAACGCTCATCGAACAATGTTTTTCCTATACCATTATGTAATGGAATACTTTTGTGTGGCCTTGTATATCAATAACAAATTTTCTTTGCACCACAAATTATGTAAAATGTATATTATAATATGTTATTTATTGTTGCATATAAATTTTATTAAGTTCGAATGAGTGTAACACCATTAAAATGCATTTGAAACATTTTTCCCCATTGACCGTAATGTAACGGAATAAATTTGATTGTCCCTGTAATTGATCTATGCATCAGACTTTCATAAAATTTGAAATAACTCGACAAAATTATGTAATAATTATGTATTTTTAACTTCAAACATATAAAATACATTTGAAACTTTTTCCCCATTGACCGTAATGTAACGGAATACTTTTGATTGTCCCTGTAATTGATCTATACATCAGACTTTCATAAAATTTGAAATAATTCGACAAAATTATGTAATAATTATGTATTTTAAATTTCAAACGCATAAAATACATTTGAAACTTTTTCCCCATTGACCATAATGTAATTGAAAATTTTGATTGCCCCTGCAATTGATCTATGCACCCGATTATAAAAAAAATTTGAAATAACTCGACAAAATTATGTAATAATTATGTATTTTAAATTTCAAACGATTAAAATGCATTTGAAACTTTATTCCCCATTGAACGTAATGTAATGGAATACTTTTGATTGCCCCTGTAATTGATCTATGCATCCGATTTTCATAAAATTTGAAATGACTCGACAAAATTATCTAATAATTATGTATTTTAAATTTTAACCGATTCGGTTAGGTAGTTTTTGCGTTGTTATATGCGGACAGACGGACAAACGGACGGACTGAACGACCACTATAGGTGCTACGTATTTACATAATTACGAACGCACATAAAAAGGATAAATTTAATGTCTTTTTAGTATATAACTGCTGTTATTTCGGGCCTATCAACGCTTGGTGGATCAGTTAGAATAATAATTTTAAAAAAACTTGTTGTGACAACGAGCATGGAAAAAATTCATAGCGTTGATTTTATGAAAAGAACACTAATGTATGTGATAAATATTGTGGACATTTTCTTTATTCATTTATAATCCAGATTATAACATCATATATATAGTACCTAAAAGTACAAAAAGTTTCAGTACTTTAAATTAAAAATATGAAATATTTGAGATAGCTTTTATCAGAGTTGCCAAGGCTCCAGATTTTTACACACCACTATTATCTTAGAGAAAATTTCTTTATTTTGAAATAGCGAAACGTTCCAATTAAGTAAAACAATATTTTCTGTATTAAAGTTCTGGTATCCAAAAATCCAGTGACTTGGCAGTTCTGCCTTTAACTTTCCTATGTATTGGATCTGCTGCTAGTGATAATGTTTACATATAGTTAAACATGATAAAACTATCCCAATATCTCTAATGTATATTTTTAAAATTTATTCGCTGTACATTTTATTCAGAAATAAAGCGCTATAGAGCAGGATTATTTTTTTATTTCCAAACGCAACATCTATAAGAATTCGACTTTTTTACGCTTCGATAGAACACAGTAACAACTTTGCAACATTTTTGCTGAATTTCTTTTTAACGTGAAACAAATACAAGTTTATAACCACTTAATCATAATAAATAAATACATAAATGAATAGTAGAGTTATTCAATGAAATTTAGTAGACATTTAAAAGATATATTATTATTTAAATATATTTATAAAAGAAATTGTGTAAATATTTTTATTGTACTTAAAGTTATTGTTATATCATTAAAAAAGATCATCTTTTAAATAATATACAGTAAAACCTCTAAATAACGGACACCTCGGTAGCGTAGAAATTGTCCGCTATTCGGAGGTGTCCGCTATTGGGAACACCTCAAAGATTCAAAAATCACTAAGAAATTCTTAATGTTTCATTAATTGGCTTTTATATGGCCTAAAACCTCTATTATATGATTAATTAGAAATTTAAAAAAAATTTAAGCAGTAAAATTGAAATAAAATTGTGCACACCTTTATCCACTGTTTATTACATTCTTGTGAAAAAAAATCTGTTACAAAAGTTTACTTTTGCTCGTGTTTACATGTAATTTGTTTTTAAATGTGACGTTATTTGGACATTATAGAGTTCCGAGCGCAGAGGGGGGGGGGGGATAGCACATTTGGACCTCAAACCCCTTCGTGACGGGAGCCTTTTACGAAATTATAAATGTTTTGTCATTGGTTTTTAAATACAGAAATTTGTGCCTTATTAAATCGAGAAAATGTTCCGATTAAATAAGGAAAATTTTATTGGCGGGGATAAACACGAATTCTTAAGTCTTTTTGTGGTACGTATACGTGTCACTCGTCCCCAAGGGGTTAAAAGAATAAAATCTCAAACTTTTTTGGAGGGACATTTCAATGCTCTGGGAGATGTCTCTCCCGGGCAACTTCCTGAATTCAACACTGAACATGGAGGGGGAGGGGATTTTCCCCAGCTCACGATCTACATTAATCTATTGTCACAAAATTTATGAACACACACAATGTCCTGATAAATTTAGAGGTCTTTTTACTTTTTTAAATTTTTTTTCTCGTTAAAAAACATTTTTTCATTCTTTATCGCCGAAAATAGTGTCCGCTATTCGGAGTGTCCGTTATTCAGAGGTTAAACATACAAAAATTCAGGTTTTGGGAGTGGGGATTGGAAAACTGTCCGTTAAATAGAGGTATCCGCTATTCGGAAGTGTCCGTTGTGGAGGTTTTACTGTATATGTAAAATGTTAACTGATAAATCATGTTTTCTGCAGTCTTTTTCAAAAGAGCAGGTTTATTGGAGAATCGTCACCCTTGTTTCAATCTGCCTGATATTTTTCATGATTATTTCAAAGAGCCTGAAGAGCATTTTACGTATTGGAATATGGCCATTTATTTATCAATTAGCCTGACATTTTGTAGGCTTACTGCAAAGAGTCTAAACAGTTTAAGGCTAATTAGAAAATGACGAAATCGTCCAAATATAGTGTTGTGAATATATTAATTCAAATATAGTGTTGTGAATATATTAATCCAAGTATAGTGTTCCAAATATATTGTAGAAATATAGACAGAGTTCGCACAGTTCTACCACTAAATTTTAAGAATATTTTTAAAGTATTTCACTGCAAAAAAAATATTGTAAAATCTGTGAATGAAGGTGGGATTTGCGAATGTTGTGGTTAAAAAATTAAATGTAAATTTTCTTATTTTAAATAGTGGTGCCAGAGTCCTTGGAAATTCCAAGGACCGTCTGAACCATTAATACTGATGTACCATGTTTGATAAGAACCTGGACAGATCTGCGCATGGGCGAAAAGGACTGAGTCCATGTCGAAAATGGGAAAGTCAGTAGCATCCTGAGATGAGTGAGATGAGTTAGTTTATCAAACATCTTAGATATGTCGAATATTTTTGGTAAATACATTTTTGCTTCGGTCATTTAATAATATGTTTTTAAATATTACTTTGTAATTCTGTTATATCAAAATCTACTTATAATAAAATGCGTCCGAAGATTAGTGTGTAGAACGATTCCAGGTTGTGCCACTCCTATCTGGATGTTGCTAGACGCCACGTTAGGCTTAATTGAAAACAGATGCTAAAATGATGCTTTTAAAATTTCTTCCACTTGAAATAATGTTTTTTCAGTATATTTTCATATAAAATATGTATATCAAACCACAATTATAATACATAAAGATAACAGTGGAAATGCAAAAGTTTTTTACTATCTGAGTACGATCGTATTTTATTTATCACTCTAGCACAGTCTCTCACAACTTTAGTGCTGCCATCTATGAGCTATTTTAGAAGCCTTTTAGGGAATATATTGTAAAATATAAATTTAGTTTTAGAAGAATTTAAATTTAGTTTTATTATTATTTTTTTTAAAATACTAGCATTTATCCGGTTAATTTTTTTTAAATTTTGTTTTCTATTTAAATAAATAAGCTCTTTTTTTTCTTCAAGTTGTTAAGGATATATAAGATATCATCATGACTGCATCAGTATAATTGAAAATTATTTTTTCACATGGTCTTAAATTAAAACTTTATCTGCTTTGATGCAATGCATGTAAATAAATCAAAATTGCTCTTAAATTAAAATTTGATTATTTTTATTTTGTTTATGATATTATATATCCCTTACATTTAAATGGCATTTGATAAAAAATACAAATTTCGTTTACAATGTAAGCAAATTTCGAATGGATATAATCTAAGCTTTAAAAACTGGTAGATTTAATTTAAAATTTTACAAAAGAAACAATAATAATAATTTTGGTTTTCATAACTTACGGATTGAATTTTTAAAGTTGCAAGCTGAAGCTTTTAAAAATTGATTTTGAATTAAATCAATGCCTCCTACTACAGAAAATAGCAGTATTGTCTATAAGAAACTAAGATTTTTTTTTAAAAAAAGTTGTTTTGTGTATATTAACTGCGTATGGATGGCACCAAATCTAAATTTAAAAAGAAAACGCAAAGCTTCATAATCGACGCCTAAAAGCATCGAACTAAGAATTTATCATATACCCGCGACTAAAATCGCTGCCGAATCATAACAAAGAATCATAATAAAGAATGTATTTTAAAATTTTAAAAACTTCAATATTTAATTTAAATGTTTTGTGAAATCTTCAGAAACTGAGTTTTATTTTGCCAATTATCATTATTATTGTAATAAATACTGTTCTTTGTTTTGAAATTAAAATTTGTTCAAAAACTAAATATCAAGTAAGAAAAAAAAAAATCATTTGTATTTGTAGTAATTTATTGCTATTTTTAAAATGTGCTTTTTTACAATACAAACTCTTCAAAAATAAAATCTGCATTCTGTTTGTTTGTATGAAGTATTTAAAAGATGAAATGCAAGTGAAAATTCCGTCATTTTTGACGGGGTTATATACTAGTAGAGTTATAAAAAGTCAAATATAATAAAAAAAGATGATTTAAATTTATGATTATTAAATTTAGCGTAGTAACTTTTACTCTCGCAATATAGCGTATGTAGTCTTTTTAGAATTAACGATTGCGTGGCGTAATTTAAAAAATTGCTAAAGTGGCGATTTTTAAAAATTATTTTGTTACATTATTGTTTACTTCATCTATTTAAATTGTTTGCATGCATTGGGTATGAATATGGTACAGATATATACGCAAATGGATAGAATGAATTTTTCCAACGCCAATTTGGCGAAAACCTCGTTTTCGAATATCAGTTGCACATACATTTTTCAATTATTTTCTGTTATTTTAAAAAGCAAATAACAATAAATAAAAAAATGTTAAAATATATTAAATATTAAAAAACAATAACTATAGAACAAAAAATATTTTACATTATTTGAAAAAAGAAAAAAAAAAGCAAATAAACTATTTACGAATAAATAAACAAAAATATCAAGGTTACCATATCAGGCCAAATAACGCCATTTTGGTGCAAGTAATTGCATATGCCCTGTATATTTAAATTGTTAGAATTGGCGAATTTATCGCGTAGCCGTCAAGATAGAAGCCAAGCAGTCGTTAAATCTGCGGTTTTGACATAAATATAATTGTAAAAAATAAAATAAAACAAATATGGTTTTATTGAAATTCTCAAAAATATAGCAAATATGTATATATATATTTCGGAAAAACAAAATCCGTGAACTAATGGAAGGTGCACGACCATTTAATTTAAAATAAAATTTTACGGAACAGAAAAAGAAAAAAAAATGTTGAACACGATCCCTTCTGCCAAAGAAGCTGTCCTCCCTACAAGCTGTATAGAATCGTCCTGGCATTCTGCCAAGCAGGGCCACAGCAACTGTGGTCTTACAGTATAGAGTTTGTTGCACCTGAAAATTCCATTTGAAAACAACTCAACTCCCACAACAAGCTAAAAAAATCGTAGCGTAAATTGATCTTAACATGACAACACAGTTTCGGTCGACATGCAGCCCGACCCGAACCTGACAAAAAAATTTCATCCGAACATGATAAAATAATTTCCGTCGATCTGCGATCTGCGATCTACTTCGAACCCGAAAATTTCGTGTATGAAGTAGCTCAAAACCCGGGAAAGACTCAACAAAAAAACTTCATCAAACCGCAACCCGATCCGAAAAGTACAAAATATCTTTTGCCTGAAGTTAAAACGCTGACATGATAATGAAGTTTAAAAACTGAATATAAAAAAAAATATGCTTTGAAAACATATTTTCTACGACGGAAAAAATCAATATTTATGTTTCTTTCTTTCTTCCTTTTTTTTATTTTCTTTTTCTACTTTTATATATACAATATCAATCGATATAGTAAATGTCGCGAACGTTTTAAATCTAGATTATAATAGAAGTTCAAAGCACGTAAAGTTTAAAATACTTCTTTATTTTAAATTAAAAGTCTCCAGACATTTGTAGCCTTTGATCTTCGTATGCACTGCAGTTACTGTTCTTGATCAAGTTTACATGTGGTTCAACATGGAAAAGCTTTTTCGTTTTCTTAAAAAAAAAAAAAAAAAAAAAAAATCTTGAATTTATTTGTTGCGCCTTTTACTTAGAAATAAAACGCTATAAGCAAGAAGTTTTTGAATTCCCAAACGCAACATACATAATAAATTATCTAGCTCATATTTCGAAGAAAAAAAAGTGTTTCTATTTAACATATGTTACTTGTTAAGCATTGAAATTGCGTAACAGTTTTGCAGTGTTTTGTTGTGCTTTTTTGTGATGCAAAACAAAATTGATGTTTATAATTACATTCAATTTTTAACAAAACAGTCATTGGGAGTCACTTGTAATACTTACCCGTCATAGTTATGCATGATATAAAATAAAAAATAAAACATGTGTAAACAATTTATAAAGTGCGTTGCAATTCCAAAATGAATTTTAAAAGTATATATAAATATTTTAACCAGCGATTCCCAAACTTTCTTGGTACGCGACCCACCTTTCAGTGAAAAAAAAAAAATTCGCGACCCACCTTTCAGTAAAAAAAAAAAAATAAATAAAAAAAAAATAAAAAAGAAATCGCGATTTATTTAAGATAAAGTTGCATATCAGTATAGAAATTTTTATATTATTTCTGTACGCTCAACTGTCTATCCTGCGAAAAACACAAATTACAATACGAAAGATACATTAAGAAAAACAAGAATCGGTAGTCTCATTGTGTGTAAATGAATAGTAATTAAAAAAATACACAAACTACAGAGATAGTTGAAAATACGTTTAATTATTATAAAAACATAATTTTATAATCAATGAAATTTCTAGTGCTGTTGTTTACCAATGTGGGAACATGTAATAACACGAAGTTTGTCTCAGTACTTGTCTTTCAAAAAGAGCAAAGTAGATAAAAAGCATGTTCTCATAAGCACGAAGTGTTCATCAAGGACCTCAAATCTGATTTAAATATTTCTGGATATTCTGTTCATATATTAATCTAGAAGAAAATTAAGGATTTTCCCTTGAAATATTATTTCTTGAGGAAATTATATCTTTTGAAATAGATGACATAAAAGATTTTTGATGACAAACCTCGATGGCTCCGCGACCCACCAGTGGGTCGCGACCCATAGATTGGGAACCGCTGTTTTAACCCTTTGAGCTCTGGTGGGTAAATTTCTTCAAAATTCCAAATGTCAGATTGGCACCAGTATTTTGCAAAGAAAAAAGCCGGTTAACAATATACGCAAAAAAAAAAAAAAAAAAAAAAAATGCATTAAACTTTTTTCAAATAAATTTGGACGAATTTTCCGGTGCCGTTGTGACATTTCAAGATTAAAATTATATATGGTAGAAAATTCTACCATCAGAGCTCAAAGGGTTTTAATCCATAGTAATGCTCTATTACGCAGTTGTGAGTATTACTTGTTATCCCGTTGATCCATTTCGACAAATTATATAAATCGCTAAACCGTTCGCAATTTATACAAACTTTTATATTAAATAAATTAAAAACAAATAAATTAGTAAAAAATTAATAAAAATACAAATAAAGCTTCGAATTAAAATAACTTCATGACGTAATAAACATGTCTTACGTGTTTAATGTCAAGTGAATGCGACATTTGCGATAAGCAATAATTGACATTTAATTTATAGTTTGGTGATTTTTTTTGTCGAAGGAATAAGCAATTAGTAACGTAATACATAAAAAAACCTTATAATTTTAAAACTAATAATCCTATTAACTAATAGTTTACTGCATCGGATTAAACATCTCAGTTCCAATTAATTTATATCTTTGAATTGAATTTTTATTGAAATACAGGATCATGAAAAATCGATCAGTGTGGAAAATAAAATTACAAATATCTCGGTAACTAATTATCCGATACACTTTATATCTTTATGCGTAATGTTTTTAATTGTCTTTTATATTCACTCCTTAAAATAAATAACTTCGAAAGACTTTATATTTGTTTCATCAGAATGAATAGTTTTAGGGCCCGAAAAAATAGTTTCTGATAATCGAGGTTACACATATTCAATATGCTTATCCCATTATTACATACTAAATACATTACTTAAATCTACCAAATTTCAAGTCTATCTCATTTTGTTCGGGAGATAGAGCATTTCAGACATACAGACAGATAAATAACACTTTTTTTCCTAAAAATGTTTTTTTTTTTTTTTTAAATTTTGAATTGTGTTAATTCGTCAAATTTTTTTTTCGATATTCAAAGAGATCAGAAGTCTTACTCACTCCATAATACGTATGATGGGTAAGTCAAATACTAAAATTGATGGGAAAAAATAAAATTATTAAAGACTAGTTAATCCCTTGCACTAGGTGCTGTTAGCGGATGTTAGTCACTAATCACCAATGTTGTCGCACTTGACAAAATTCTTTTTTTTTTTCTTTAAGAAATTTTTAATTTGTACCACAAAAATTTTATTGGGGATTTTTTTTTTTTTACTTCACGGAAATTTAGTCACGTTGTAAAACAAGAATAAGTGTTAAATCTTTATGGAGAAAATTAAGAAGGTCTAATTAAAAAATCTTTTATGAACCATGACGTACGTCATTGTCGGGAATGACAAATATGGAATAACGTACGTCTCGTGCATCATGGAGCACGAGAGGTTAAGGCCCCACAGTAAGCACAGAAAAAGACCCGGATGATAATGTAAAGTCTATGGGAGCGTTCTTTTCAAATATCTCGCTCAAATTTTAATATACGAGAGTAATTCGGAAAGTAACCTCCGTTTATGAATTTAAAGAAAAATTATGAAAGGAAACATGATTTATTATTTACGTTTGAAAGACATGTTCTTCAGCTACTTCTCAACATAATTGCCGTATTAATTAAAACAATTATCATAACGGTAAATCAACTTTGAAATTCCATCGTCACAGACTTCTGCTTCCGGCCTATTCAACTGCGATTATTTTTAAATTCAACTCGCACCACTCTTTCAATCCAAAGAATTTTAACATATTCTTTTATTCGTATTAAGAAATTCAGAATTGCTCTCGTAATATTTTACTTGACTCACAATTTTTTTAAACATTTTTGGTAGTACATTTATCAGCAAATTATATAGAAAAATATGTTAAAATTCTCTGGATTGAAAGAGTGGTGCGAGTTTAATTTAAAAATAATCGCAGTTGAATAGGCCGGTGGCAGAAGTCTGTGACGATGGAATTTCAAAGCTGATTTACCGTTATGATAAATGTTTTAATTAATACGGCAATTATGTTGAGAAGTAGCTGAAGAACATGTCTTTCATATGTAAGTAATAAAACATGTTTCCTTTCATTAGTTTTTTTTAATTCACAAACGGAGGTTACTTTCCGAGTTACCCTCGTATTTACATGATGTTTTCCCATAGAATAGCTGAGGACGATCTACAACCGGCCTGGTTTTTATTTTTTCGATTTTGCTTATATATTTTTTATATTATGATGGTTTTAATTTCAGAACCGGTTGAAACCGGTTTTAAAATGTAAAGTAATTTTTTTTTTTTTTTTTTTTTTTTTTAAATATGAAACCAAAATTGAAAAAGCAAAAACTCGGCCGTTTGTGGATCGTCCTCAGCTATCCTATGCAAAAAAAAAAAAAAAAATAAAAAAAAAAATAAAAAAAAAAAATAATAATAAAATTTGAGAGCGATATTTGAAAAGAACATCCCCATAGACTATATTATCCTTTTTCAGTGACTAGTATTGCGCCTTAAGAAAGAGGAACTGACGTATCCTTTAAAAACTGAAGCTTCAACTGGAATCAATTACGCATATATTCATATCATCGCGGCAAATTTCCACTAATAAAATAATAATACAGAAAATTTCTCTTTATTTAAATGCCCTATTAATGAAAGTTTTCAGTCAAAAATAGTGACAAAAACTTGCATTTATTTTTTACCTGCGGAAATTTGCTTCTGCAGTAGTAGTTTCGTCATGTTGTGACAATCAAGACAACCAACTGTCAGTGTCTGCAAAACGATTATAATACCTGGGCAAACTGACACCAGTGAAAATAAATAGAAAATTTTAACCATACTTGCGACAGGAATTTCCGTTTTAATACGACTTTTTAACAAAACGGAATTATTTATTGAATTTTAAATTGAAAATTTTCATCGGTAGTTTTAATAAAGAAAACTGTTGATCCCAATAAAAAACATAACGGTCTTCATCTTGTAACAATCTCCTCAGTTACTTCACTTGAAACTGCTAGACAATACACTATAGGTCACTTCCGGTTTATTCATAACTCCATTATTGAATGTGGATTCGCGGGAATAATTTTGAGAAAATAAAAACACGTGATAAAAATGTAACGATATGTACCTTGTTTTATGCATAATATAATAACAATCAGTTCTCAAACAGGTATAGATAACATCTTATGAACTGAACAGCAATCCAAAATGTTGAGTGTCAAGTGCATACTGCTGGTAGGCATTCTGGAAACTTCAATTATACAGGGTGATTATAAAAAAACTATCCCGACATTTGGGCCCCTAACTATCATACCATTCACAGAAAATGAATGAAATTTTGGCAAAAAGTATTTTGAGATATGCGATCAAGAATGATATGGAAAACAACAGTTTCACTCAAACAGTTACAGTTATAGTGAGAAAATTTCGAAAAAATCAAATGGAAACACCTAGTTTTTTGTATTGGAATGTGATTTCCATTGTGAAAAACCTTAAAAAGCGTTGTAATGGCAACTGTAACATGAAAATCACCGGAGCTAGGCAATGTAAATGTAAAAAGGACTTTCCCGTGCATCAGAACATTAATGTTAGTTTCATTTATGTCACACGTCACTTTTTTCTGCGGCTGATATTCCAGCCTGATTAGTTCTCCACAAAACGAGATGAAGAAACCAAGAAACGCAAATTTCAGGTTCTGCATAAGACACAGTCATGCCTGACGTCGTCACGCTAGGTGAAAGAAAAGGCACTGCGAAGTGCGAGCCGCGTATGTTGACTTCTGCCATTACGAACAAGATGCCGATTTCAGGGAAAGAACGTTAGGGAAATCGTAAAGTTTTATTACCTGAATAGACAAAATACCGTAGAGACATTACGTGGTTACCACCGCAACTATAGATTACGGCGAGGTCCGTGCACTATCGAAGCTGTAAGGGGCTTGATTCATAAATTTGAAGAAACTGGTTGCACATGCGATCGACCTCAGTCTGGACGACCTTCCATTCTTGTGGAAGCTGTTGCAGAATTCCGTCAAACGCTAAGCACAGTTCGTCCCGCAACTGCAAGCGGTGTTTCATGTGTTCTGAATATGCCGAATTCAACTGTACGCAAGATTCTGCGCACTGTTCTAAACATGTTACTGTATCGATTCCAGCGTGTCCAGATGTTGGAAGCGGAAGACTATCAATTACGGCTGGATTTTGCTAACCAATTCCTTTTTCGGTACGATGGAGATAGCAGCTAGCCTTTACCGTGGACAGATGAGGCTTATTTCTTTTTAACTGGTAACGTGAATTCGAAAAATTGTGTGCATTGGGCAGAGAATAATCCACATGATGGGCTTGCACGTCCATTACACGGGGAAAAAGTGATTGTGTGGTGTGGTATAACGAATACGTTCGTCCTCGGCACTTACTTTTTTGAAAAGGTTACTGCCGGTGATCTGCAAACGTGTACAGTAACGAGTGCTCGCTATCTGGACATGTTAACTCGTTACGCGATTCCCGCATTGCAACTGCAAAATGCTGTATCTGATGTTGTGTGGATGTAAGATGGCGCTCCTCCACATGTCGGTCTTCAGTCAAACGTGTCTTAAGTCAACAGTTTAGTGACAGAATTATCTCCCTTCATTTCCAACTTCCGTCTCCACCAAGGTCTCCTGATCTGACAACAATGGATTTCTGGCTGCGGGGATATCTGAAATCCAAAGTGTATCAGTTTCGTCCTCAAACTGAATCTGATTTGAAAGATGCCATCAGAGCAGCGATTCTGGAGATTCCTATTGCCATGGTACGTGCTGTAGTGCTATAGTGCTATCCACCATTTGCCGCATGCAAAGTCTCATCGTGTGTGAAGGAGGTCATGTGAAAATTTTGTGAAATACAATAAAATGCTTTATTTTATGCTGCTTCTCTGTCCTTATTGGTTGTCCCCACTTTCAGCTTACCTACCGCCGGTGATTTTCATGCCACAGTTGCCGTTCCAACGCTATATAGGATTTTTCACAATGGAGATCACATTCCAATGCAAAAAACTGGGTGTTGCCCTTTGATTTTTTCGAATTTTTTTTATTGTAACCGTAACTGTTTAAGTGACACTGTTGTTTTCCATATCATTCTTGAGAACATACGTCAAAATACCTTTTGCCAAAATTTCATTCAGTTTCTGTGAATGGTATGATAGTTTGGGGCCCAAATGTCGGGATAGTTTTTTTTTTATAATCAACCTGTACATGCAGTTTTTTTATATAACATATTTACAACTAAAATGAGATTGCCTATTTGCTATACACTTCAGTTTTTTTATAAGTTATTACTGTGAAACGAAATGAATTTAGGGTCAAACACGTATTTGTGATCGTGTGTATATCATGTATTTGTGATTAAATACGTGGTTTGCAATTCCATTTTCTATGGTAAATTTTTATCCTTAAAGATGTCCCATGCTTGTCCGATTTTCTGATATGATAAAAAATCCTCCAAAGTTTTATACACGCTTTAAAATAAACAATATCTCGAACTGCTTATTCATTTTGGAATAAAAATGCCAAAAAACAGCAAGTTTCTCTTTTCTTGTCCGGAGTGTTAAAGTTAATTGAATGTTGAATCAATATACTATTATTTTCAACACAGTCTAACTGATTGGTAAAGTAATCATACGAACTGAATATTTCCAACTGAGTTATGACCAATAAGGTTATCTGAGCGAAAAATCCCAGCTGGGTATCGCCCAGGTAGCTCAACAGGTAAAGCATCGACCTTGTAAACCAAGTATCTGTGTTCGATTCCCAGCTGGTCAATGTTTCGCTCAATTGGAAGTATTCAATTCGTTGAATTAATGTTTTAAATCTGATTATTTTTATTGTTGTGATGCTATCTTGAATTTATGAGTTTCTAACTTGATAATTCGTACTTTTCATTAAAAATTGTCTTTATTACTCTTTTTAGTGAAAACAATACCATATGAATACTTATGAATATCTATGAATTCGAAAAAACTTCTTTTTATAATCCTTATGGACGTTGTAGTTTAAGTGATTTTACCTCTACAGAGTTTAATTAATATGATATAAAAAATGCAGCAGATTATCACTATTTGCAAAAGAGTACCAGATTTGTTTCTATTTTTTGTGAGAATAAACTCACATCTAAATTAATTAAATATATTACTGTACTTCGAAATTCAACATCACATAATTAAAATAATTTTACAGACAGATAAAATACAGATATGACTATTTCAGTATAGGATAAACATTAAGCTCTTGAGGGGCGGTGGTATGTTTATGAACCACTTAATTATAATTCCCTAATGATACTACAACATTAGAATTTGTTAAATTATTTTTCGGTTTACTGCTATGTTTGTGAAAGATAGCCCTTTTCTTATTTATAAATAAATTCCCTTGCAAATTACAGTATCATTCATTAATTTCAATATCTTACTAATGGAACAGTTTTGTCCCTAATACGGTTAACCCGGGAAAACGCGCGCTTACCCAGGGTATGAACGGTTTTAACTTTGTCACCAATAAAATCAAATTAAAAAGGTCATTTTATTTAGACAGAGATAATTCTTACAAATTTTGCGACAAAATAAGTTGAAGATTGCTTTAAAAAATTAGTGGTTACAATTGTAAAAAACCAGACGCACTCCGGGTCTTTTAGGCCCTGCGCGCGTCCTCCCGGGTTAAAAATATATAATATTCTCCATTTCTTAACTCCTTGAGTTCTAGAGCTATTAGCAGTTGTATGTCATTAGCCACCAGTGTTGCTGCATATGGGAGATTTTTTTTTTAAATTGACACCCTAGAAATTTAATTGATAATTTTATTAGAATATTTATGGCAAAACAGTTAATTTGGACACCAAAGATAACAGTTAAAATTTTACGGTAAAAATTCAGAAAATCTAATAAAAAGATCTGTCGGATATCAGGAGGTGCACTGCCTTAAATCTTAGAGCTTAACACGTTAAAGAGTGGTAAAAAGTCTCGGTTAAATTACTGTATGCGTTCCTTTCACAAGAAGTCCCACCAGTGGCTGAGAGGTTCTGACCTCCAAACTGGTAGACGGTAGGTGCTGGGTTCGAACCCAATCGCGACCGTCGGTCTAACTGCTCGGAGTTTTCCGTGGTTTTCTTTGAAACTCTGTTTTCCTTGCGTAAATACAGGTTAGGTTCCCTTAAAAAGACCCCCACGGAGGGCACCTCCCCTTAGGGCCTATATCCTACAGTGTAGATGATTGGCCGACATAAATACAAACAAACCTTTCACAAGAAAATTACAACATGTAATGATTTAACGACTCTCTAGATGTGAATAAAACTGCCACTTCACAGTTCTAACTCAGGTAATTCATGAGGAAAATGAATATACATAACAGTAGGAAATAAATTAATAACAGTAGGAAAATGAATATTTATCATGTTAGAGCCTTAAAAATGTTAAGTTTGAACATAATTTACACGTGTCTCTTTTTGACACTTTTCTTCCGTATGCCGATATTACTTCCACTTTCAATTCATCATCGACCACGTGATAAATGTGTTTCTTAAAGGAGAGTGAATTTCAAGGAAACGATTTTCTTTCAACGAGCACAATTGTTAGTTGTAATTAATCAAAACATTGAATATTAATTGTAGGTTATCAACAGATTTTAGCAACAACAAAAAATCCATTTGTCATTACGAAAGGAATGCAAGTTATGAAATATTATTTATTGGAAAACATTACTGATTGAAACATATAACTAAATATTCAGGACGTTTTAAAAATTGAAAGGGATTGCCTCAGTAAATAATATAGATAGTTAACGTTGTAAGAAATCGATTGTACTTCTTTTTCTATATTTATGTATGTCTTAATACTTTGCTGCAGGAATGTTTTTATTTTTAAGAAGAATATATTTGAAATCTATATATATTGTCTTATAATGGAAAAAACAATAAAGAAAAATCAAATTTCAAATTTTCAGCGAAAATTTTATATTGTATGATGTATGCCATGTGCACAAAATTCAGGGATACTAAAAACCTGGGGTTTTCTGAAAAAACCCCAACAAACCATGGGTTTTTCATGAAAAGCCGAATTTTCCCCGGGAAAAATTGGGTTTTTTCAAAAGTATAATATATACGTTATTACATTATTATATATTATATTATTATTATATATCACTATATTTACTCGTGTATATAGCGCACGTGTATATAACGTGCAGCCCGTACTTAACAAGAAAAAAAATGGCGATATTTTAAAATCTCGTTAAAATCTTAAGTTTTAACATAATTTACAAGTGTCTCTTTGGATCACTTCTCTTCCATATCCCGTTTACTTCCACTTTCGTTTCATTATCGACCACGTGATAAATGTGTTTCTTAAAGGAGAGTGAATTTCAAGGAAACGATTTTCTTTCAACAAGCACAATTTTCAGTCGTAATTAATCAATACATTGGAGATTAATTCTAGGTTATCAACTGATTTTAGCTACAAAAAACGAATCTCCATTTCTCATTACGAGACGAATTCAGAATTTGAAATGATATTTATTAGAAAATTTTATGGATTGAAACATATAATTATATATTCAGAACGTTTTTTAAGAGTTGAAAAGTATTGTCTTAATGAAAAATATTGATAGTTCTAGTCGTCAGATATTCGATCATAATTCTTCTTTGTTTAATAATTATATTTTTATTAAATTTTCCGTGTGTGATGTATAGCATAAGATGGGAGAATTTTGAGCCATTATTTTATTTTCTTTGAGAAATTTATTTTGTTGATAAACACAAAATGGAAGTCTTAAAAGAATATAATCGTTTTGTACTATTTTATGTAAATCAATAAAATCTGTATTGGAATTTAGACGGGGATATTTTATCATGAAATGGCCCTATGTCCTCGCAATTTTTTATATGATCCAAAGACTTCCAAAATTTTGTATCTTCTAAATAACTAAAGATTTCGAATGTTTGCTTAATTTTTGTAGTGATGCTATCTTGAATTATGAGTCACTTACTTGATTATATGTACTTTTTGATAAAAATTGTTTTTACACTTTTTATTGAAAACTAATAAAATAAAATCTATGAATTTGAAAAAAAAAATCTTTTTATATTTTTTATAGACGTTGGAGTATTATGTGATTTTACATCTACTCATTTATTTTAGTATGACATGAAAAAAAAAGCAGATTATAACTTACTTTAACTCTTTCATTGCGATCGCTTTTTTACGGAGTTTTAAATTTTTAAAAACCGGTATTTTAAAAAAGAGATTCTTGCCTACTTGATTCAGAAAAATTCTTGCGGCTCACTGGTATATCCATGAAACCACTTAATTTTAAATCCCAAGTGCCACATTGGCACCAGAATTTTGGTCAAAAAATTTACGTTTTATTGATTCCGTAAAATATAGCTTTTTCTTATTTACAAATAAAGGTGTTTTCAAATTCCGGTGTCAGTCATTAATTTCAACACATAAGCAATAAATTTGCCCTGCGCTGCAAAAGAATAAAACATAATATTTACAATAAAATTTTATTGGTGAATATAGTTGAGAATTCTGAGTGCCTTATGCGACTCTTATCCCGTTTGTTCGTCAACAAGTTGCTAAAAAATGTATTGGATTTTATTTTCTGATAATAAATGGACATTTAAAATAGTTTAATTAATTATTGTGCTTCTAAATTCAACATAAAATAATAATAATAAAAAAAAAACAACAAAAAAAAACAACAACTGCAGATCGATAAAATACCGCTACTATTAATTTATTGCATTTATTGCTCTACAACAGTTAAAAATATTTAACATTGTTCATTTCTTAACTCCTTGCGCTGTAGTGCTGTTAATGCATACTAGGTGGAACCCGTCGAATTTTGACGAAAGTAAATGTTTAAGAAGGAACTGTTTCATTGATTTATAACAAACCTACAAAATTAGTCACAGTAAAAAATGCATCTTACAATGGTCAGTCTAACTCTCAAACAAATATTATTTAAAGCTAAAATTTAGAAAAAAATACCATTTCTATAAAACTCAGTTGTCCAAATTATTAAAATTAAACTTTAATCGCTTATATAAAAATGTAATAATAAAGCAAAATATAATAATGATCAGTTATTAAGATGAATTTATCAATTAAATGTGTAGAAAAAAAATATTTCAAATTGACATGATCTTAGGAATTTCACGTGAAATCTATACTCGTCATAATTTTTATCTTTTCAAAATTTACATGAACACATTCAAATTTTTAACAATTTCAAGAGAAAATGACATATTTCTGTTGCCACAATTACAAAATTCGCACTAAAACCATAAAAAAATTTATATGTCAAGAATAAATTGAGATAATCTTTCAAATAAATTGCATTTAAAAGTATATATTTTTCTCTATACGATGGTGTAAAAATTGAAAATGTGGGAGGGTCAAAATTTGCAGTGCCGAAAATTGCAAAACCTAATTGCATGTGAAAGTGTTGCCATTCGCAAAATGACGTATGCGTTACGCACAGATACGTTTAGCCTTTATAATATAGACAAAATGACGTATGCGTTACGCACACATACGTTTAGCCTTTATAATATAAATATGTCACTAGCCACCAGTGTCTCATACGATTTTTTTTTCTTTAGAAATTTATAATTTACACTGACAAAATTTAGTTGGTTTGCTTTTTTATGAAAAAAATCGTCTTGTAAAACGTCTTGTAAAAAAAAAAAAAAAAAAAAAAAAAAAAAAAAAACAGTTAAAATTTCTGTTGAGGATTCAGAATGACTAATTTTAAAATTCTGCCAGGTATCAGGACGCACGCAAATGATTAAAATAGCATGACATATGCAAATGACTTAAATCGCATGACATACGCTGCGTATGTCCTAAGATTCAAGAAGTTAAAGGCTTCTAAAATGTCTTAATTAAATATACATTCTATTCACAAAGAAAAATCATAGATCTAATGATTTAACGACTCTCCAGATATGAATTAAATTAACACTTGACAATTCTAATTCAGTTAATTCATTTAGAAGCTTCAGAACATCAAGAAAATGAATATTCAGTATGTTAGGCGTTTAAGAATCCTAAGTTTTAAATTAATTAACACTTGTCTCTTTCGAACTCTTTCCTTTCATAAGCCATTAATATTTCCACTTTCGTTTTATTATAGACTTCATGATAAATTTATTTTTAAAAGAGAATAAAATTTAAAGGAAACGGTTTTCTTTGAACAAGCGCAAGTTGTTAGTCGTAATTAATCAAGACATTTCAGATTAATTGTAGGTTATCAACAGATTTTAGCAAAAACAAAAGAATTTCTATTCCTTTTTACGAAAGGAAGGCAGAATATGAAATGATATTTATTGAAAAACATTGTTGATTGAAACATATAATTAAAATATTCAGGACATTTTAAGGGTTGAAAGGGGTTGCCTTAGTGAATAACATTCATTGTTATAGACATCAGACATTCGATCAGAGTTCTTTTTTGTTTAATAATTTTTTGTGTATTAATTTTTCATTGTATATGTATGTATACGATAAGATGGAAGAAGTTTGGGACGTTCCTTTATTTTCTTTAAGAAGCTTGTTTTACTGGTATACATAGAATGGAAGCTTTAACCCTTCGGACTCCGGTGCCTCTTACACAAATTTTATTCGATTAGCACCACTTTTTAAAATGAATTTTCATTGAAGTAGACACTTTCAAAAATTCTCTGATTAAATAAGGAAAATTTCATGTTCCTTTAATACTGGTGTCAACAACAAGTTTTGGAAGGAAAGATGTCTCCGCAGCAGAGACACAGCGTTGTAGAGCCTGTTAGCATATTCACAGTATCCGCAAAGAAACTCTTCGGGAGGGTTAAATTCTGATAGGGATTGGCCGACGCGTTTTCACGTAACTTGGCGATAATTATACTTGGAGTAGCGATAGACGCTTTCGTCGAGTTTGATTTCCTTCGGAACCGAGTACAAAGTAAACCGAGTACAAAGTAAAAATTTGTGCTTAAAACTTTTAAAGAGTACAGCTTTCAGTAAAACACGTTCCATCCAATGCAATGTTGCAAGAGAAAAGTTACTTTGTATTCAGTTCGGAAGGAAATCAAACTCCTCGACGGAAGCATCTATCGCTCGCCAAGTTACGTGAAAACGCGTCGGCCAGTCCCTATCAGAATTCAACCCTCTCGAAGAGTTTCTTTGCGGATACTGTGAATATGCGAGCTGTTAGGGAGATGTATGTTTTTAGCCGCCGGTGTTGTCGCATATGACATTTTTTTTAAATTCACGTTACACAAATTTAACTGGTAATTTTCTTTTATGGTAATTTAATCGTATTTACGGAAAAAAATCATGTAGTAAAGCATAATAAAAAAAAAAAAAAAAAAAAAAATCTGACAGATATCAATATTTACGCTGCTTCATATGTCATTCCCGGAATTATCAAAATAGCATGACGCATGCTGCGTTAAGTATTAGAAATAAAAAGGTTTAAGGCTAGTAAAAGTTTACAATTAAATTACTGTATACATTCCTTTCACAAGAAATTTAAAACATCTAGTGATTAAACGACTCTCTAGACGTGAATAAAATTACCACGTCACAATTCTGATTCAGGTAATTCATTTAAAAGCTTCAGAACGTTAGGAAAATGACTATTCATCATGTTAGAGGTTTTAAAATTTTATGTTTTAACATAATTTAGACGTGTCTCTTTAGAACACACTTTTTCCGTGCGCCGTTAGCACTTCCAATTTCATTTCATTATCGACCACGTGATAAATTTGTTTCTTAAAGAAGATTGAAATTTCAAGGAAACAACTTTCTTTGAAATAGCAAATAAAGCCTTTGTGCAAAAATGTTTAAAGATAGAAAACCAACGATTATAAATGCACAAATAAAGTAAGAAAACTTTCTTTGAACAAGGCAAACTATCAAAGTTAAAAAATCTGCCAGATATGAGAAAATATACTCAGGGCTCGCGCCGTTTTTAAAATTTTCATACTTTCCTACCACAATTTTAAAACGGTAATATTTATTGTATAATTCTACGGTAGATGCAAAAGGAGCATTCTACAAAGACTTTTGATTTAAAATACTGGTAGCAAAGTGCGAAAATTTTAGGAACGGTGCGAGCCCTGTATACTGCTACATAAGTCATAGAGGAAAATTATCAAAACAGCATGACATACGCTGCGTAAGACTTAGAGCTACAGAGATTAAAGCCTGTTAAAAAGTCTCAATGAAATTATTGTATGCATTCTTTTTACAAGAAAATTAAAATAACAAATTATTTAACGACACTCTAGATGTGTATAAAATTACCACTTCACAATTCTAATCAGGGTAATTTATTTAGAGACGGAAACATTAGGAAAATGAATATTCATCATGTTAGGATCTCAAAAATCTTAAGTTTTAACATAATTTAAACGTGTCTCTTTTTAACACTTTTCTTCCGTATGCCATTATTACCTCCACATTCGTTTCATTATCGTCCACGTGATAAATGTGTTTCCTAAAGAAGAGTGAATTTCAAGGAAACGATTTTCTTTAAACAAGCACAATTGTCAGTCGTAATTAATCAATACATTGAAGATTAATTGTAGGATATCAACAGATTTTAGCAGCAAAAAACGAATCTCCATTTCTCATTACGAGAGGAACGTAGATTATGAAATGGTATTTATTAGAAAATATTATGGATTGAAAGATATAAGTAAATAATCAGAGCGTTTTAAGAGTTGCAAAGGATTGTCACAAAAATAGTATTGATAGTTCTAGTCGTCAGATATTAGATCATAATTCTTCTTTGTTAAATAATTATATTTTTATTAAATTTATCGTATGTATGTATGTATAAGATAAGATGGGAGAGTTTCGAGCCATTACTTTATTTTCTTTGAGAAATTTATTTTACTCCATTAAATGTACATTCTTTTCACAAAGAAATTAATAGATCTAATGATTTAACGACTCTCTAGATATGAATTAAATTAACACTTCACAATTCTAATTCAGTTAATTCAGTTAGAAGCTTTTGAACATCAAGAAAATGAATATTCAGTATGTTAGGCGTCTAAGGATCTTACGTTTTAAATTAATTAATACTTCTCTCTTTCGAACACTTTCCTTTCGCAAACCATTAATATTTCCACTTTCGTTTCATTATAGACTTCATGATAAATTTATTTTTAAAAGAGAATAAAATTTAAAGGAAACGGTTTTCTTTGAACAAGCGTAGTTGTTAGTCGTAATTAAGCAAGACATTTCAGATAAATTGTAGGTTATTAAAAAATTTTAGGCAAAAAAAAAAAAAAAAAAAAAACAGGAATTTCCTTTTCTTTTTACGAAAGGAAGGCAGTTTATGAAATGATATTGGAAAACTTTGTTGATTGAAACATATAATTAAAATATTCAGGACGTTTTATGAGTTGAAAGGGATTGTCTCAGTGAATAACATTTATAGTTATAGTCGTCAGATATTCGAATGTTATTCTTCTTTGTTTAATAACTATTTATGTATTAATTTTTCTCTGTATATATTTGTATAGGATAAGATGGAAGAGGTTTGAGCTATTCCTTGATTTGTTTTAAGAGGCTTGTTTTGCTGATAAACATAAAATGGAAGCTCTAAACAACATATGCATCTTCCACTAGTGTATGCTAATTAACACAATCTTTATTTGAATATAGTTAAGTTTATCTAATAATAAAAATTTTCTATCTATCTCGCATATTCTTGTCTGATACAAAGTCATTCAACGTGTTGTATCGTCTAAAAAAACTAAAGATTTCGAATGTTTGATTATTTTTTGTTCTTGTGAAGCTATCTTGAATTATGAGTCACTTACTCGATTGTACAGTCAAACCTCGTTAACAGGAACACGCTTAAAGTGAATTACTTTTATCATGAACTGTTTTCAGAGTTCTCTATAAAAATGAATGCAAAGATTTGATACTGATAGCAAGAATTCCTGTTAACAAGAACAAAAATTTGATTCCTCTTGAGGTTCATGTTAACGAGGTCCGACTGTATGTATTTTTTGATGAAAGTTGTTTTTATTACTCTTTTTAGTGAAAACAATATAATATAATCTATGAATTGGGAAAAAAATCCTTTTATATTTTTATGGTCGTCGGAGAGTAGGTGATTCTACATCTACGTAGTTTGTTTAACATAACATAAGATACCGCAGCTTATTATAACTACATTAAAAATATACTAGATTTTTTTGTGTGAGAATAAACGGTCATATGAAATAGTTAAATGTATTATTTCACTTACGAATTCAACAATTGATGATAAAAGTAATTTTGCAGATAGATCGAATACAGCTATAGCTATTTTATGTAGGATAATAGTTAGAAATATATGAAATTTCGCATTATTTAACTCCTAGCGTTGTACAGCTATTAGGGGGATGTATGTTTTTAGCCGCCGGTGTTGTCGCGTATGACAGATTTTTTTTGTTCTTTGAAATTTTGAATTGGTAATTTGAATTGGAAGAAATTTAATTGGTAATTTTCTTTTACGGAAATTTAATCTTATTTACGGGAAAAAATCATCCAGTAAAGCATAGTAATTCGAAATATCTAACAAAAAAAATCTGACAGATATCAGAACATACGCTGCAGCATATTAGTCCAATCAAATAAGCCCTTTTTGGGGCATTTTGCCATAATAAATGCTTAAGAGATGAAATTTGGCACAGTTGTTCCTTGATAGCTGCTGATGACTAGATAAAAAGTCCCCATCGATAGGATGTGAGCGGGTGGAAGGACGGGCAAAAATACCCCCCCCCTCTTTTTTTTAGGTTTTTGAAAATAACTCAAACATTATGGGTTTTTATAAAAAAAAATAACTCCAACTTAAACTAAAGAGCATAAAATTATCTACAAATGACATGCATAAGCAGTGCAGTCTCGGTAATCCGTCATTCACGGAACCGGAACCTTGACCATTTTCATCGAATCATATTAGGAAAATTTGCCATAATAAATGTTACAGAGATGAAATTTGAAACATTTGCTCATTGGTGGCTACTAATGACTAGGTAAAAAGTACTCATGAATAGTAAATAAGCGGGGGAGAGGGAGGGGCAAAAATGTTTCCCCTCTCTTTTATAGATTTTAGCAAATATCTCAAAAACTATGAATTTTATATAAAAAAATACTCCAACATTAAAGAGCATAAAGTTCTCTATAAATGATATTTATACGCAATGAAACCTCGGTTATTTGTCAGTCACGGGACCGGAACCTTGACAGATTTTCTCCAAAATAAATCGTTTTTTCAAATTTATTTACTCAGTGTCTATTGAAATTGAAATTATATGTTTTAACTAAAAATGAAAACAGAAAACAGCTAAAAGGAGAAGATCAAGTTGAGCAGCCGGAAAATGACAAAAGATTAGTAGTTTCAAAACAAATTAAAGTAACTCAACAATTTTTTTCTATACTTATACATTAAAAAAATCAAATAAATATATTTAACAATATTAATTACTTAAATTTTAATGACAAAATTGATGCTTTAAAACTATGAATTTCCAAATATGCATTTTGCACACAAGATTTTAAAAATTGTACTGCAGATATATTTTATATTGCATTTACATTTACTGATATTACTATATTTTATACTGAACCTCAGTTTAGCCTGAATTTTGTCATAGAAATTTTTTTATTCAATAAATAGACCTAATGTTTTTACTAAATTTAATAAATATGATTTTTAAGGCCATTAATTATGCAAATGAATTTGAATATTCTTTTAAATTCAGATTCAGGTTAAAATATAGTAGTATAAGTAAATAAAGCAAAAACAGTAATCAAGTGGCTCCAAGAAAACTGCGACAGTATCACAACATTAAAGTAAACAAACACATAAAACAGAAAGCCCTCTCATTTTGATAACCCAGCACAAACATAATACTATATGTTATGTGTTATATGTTGTATGTTTAAAAAAAAAAAAAAGTTTGTATATGTTTTATGTCTTTTAGCAGTGTGCGGTAGTCGCACAACATCAGCTGTAACCATGGCCCGCAATAGGAGCCCCGCAACATATGAATTGCATGCACAACGAATATCACCAACGGTTCAGCAAGTTGTGTAATATGACATAGTAAGAAGCTTCAAACGCCCCCGACACTGCTTGTCCGTCCACTGCGTTGTGTTATAAAAAAAATATATATATATATAAAAAGTCTAGGAATCCCCTAATGCCAAAAAAATTAAAAACTGCATTTATTTTAAGTTTTTTCATTTATTATTATTATTATCTTTTTTTTATTCTTTATTTAACTATTTTTTTATTTTATTATTACTAATTTTTATTTATTTAATTATTTATTTTTGACAGCTCTATTCTTTATTTGGTGCAGTAGGACTCTGTCTGCACAAAATACCGGACCCGCTCTAATGGGGCAACCCAGGGAGCCAGTTTTTCTCGGTGGGGTACGGTAGAAAGGTGGGTTCTTGTCTCTCTCTCTGCAACGCTCTCGTTTGCCTTGCTATTTGGCGCAAAAATTTTCCTCCATCAGCGGTACGACTTAGCTTTTCGGCCATTTTCTGTTTTTTTTTTTTTCCTTCAAAATTTTCCCATCATTCAGCTATGTTCAGTACCATTGTTTAGGCTCAAAAACATCCAGTCCTATTTCGTCTGGTAAGATGAGTACAAGGTGTGCGGCAACAAATCACAAAGCTAACCCAATGTGCAATAAACCACAAACATTACCAACAAAGCACTTAACCTAAACAGCCGACCCGGGTACTTGTCTTAGTGGTTCGCCACTTTGCCGGCTAAAATTATATCATGTACGCTAATGGCGCCTGGTGCATGTAAAATCCGTCGTGGGTGCAAAGTCCTCCAAGTTACCTGTGAATTATACCTCTGGAGGTGCCTTGCCAGGTGAAGGTCTCGTCATCTGATCAAGGCTCTAAATTACGAGACCATCTTGCGAAGCCAATTACAGTTCAAACAACAGGATGTACCATTAATTAACAGGCGAAACAAAGTATGCTCAACGACAAGCAAGTACTGCAGAAATGATGGCATGCGTAGCAAAAAAATCAGGTTTATTGCCGCTACGCGACAATTAGGCGGTCGACCGCCCCGATACCAGGTATCTAACCCGTTAAGCTGAGATAACTCGGCAGGTAGGGGCCTGGCCATCGGTTAGAAAGAAAGAAAGTAGTATAAGTAAATATAAATGCAATATTAAATAAATATTTTAAAAATCTTACGCGCAAATTGCATATACGAAAATTCATATTTTTATAAAGTCAATATAGTCATTTATATTGTCATTTATATTGTCATTATTTATTAATTTAACTAATTAATATTGCTAAATATATACATTTAGCAATTAAAAATTTCAACTGTTGGAAAATATCATGCTTCTGAAAGTACACACTGTATGCCGTAAAAATTACATCAGACCTCAGAGCATTAATGCAGCATTAAAAACGACCAAAAATGAGCCCACAACATTAATTTGTGGACAATCGGCTACTCTGCGGTCATCAGTACCCAAATTTGATTTCAAAAAGTAGATGCTTCCTTTGTACTGATTTAATTGATGAACAGTTCAAAGAAAATGAAAAGGTAAAACCAATTACTTTGCGAAGAATATTTTATGAGATTAGAGTCTTAAAAACTAATAGCCCAACCATGACACAAAGAGTCCTTAAAGTCCCATAATTGAGACATGATCAGTGGGGAGAAGAAGTTAAAATTCACCTTAGTAATGTAGTTGATTTGATAGCTGCTGACAGAATTTACCATTTTGACTGTTTACTGAAATTTTATCTCACGTCAAGAGGAGTTAAACGAGGAAGGCCAGAAACAGACTATGTTGTTGAAGCCATGGAAGAAATTTGCTCATTTCTTGAAAATAATGATGGTTGCCAATATGCCTTGTCTCATTTGCTTTTCGAAGTAACTGGGCGTGTCCCAGATGAACAGACAGTGAAAGCCAAACTAAAAAAGATATACGGGGACAGTATCATCATAACAAAAAAATCCAAGAAACATCCCTTCCGTTTGTTTCATTGACACAGGAATGAAAGTGCTATCAGATGCATGGTACGGAAACAAGAAAAAAGATTGTAATGATGAGCGACTGAGAATTGTACAAACTGCATCAGCAATCATTAGAGAGGATATCCAGTCAAAAGTATACGATTTTAGGAGCTATCCTCCAAGTAATGACTTTTTCAAGTATGCCAAGAGTGATACTTCTGAATCTCTCAGCTGTTTTCTGGAGAATGTGCTCATGAAGAAGACAAGCCAGCAGAAAGATGTTGCTCGACAAAGAAAATGCATTACAATAGATCATGCCATTATATCAGCAGTACGTCCAAATTCTTTTGTTTCCCCAATATTGACCAGCCTTGGTGTGCTCTCGTACAGAAAGTACGGCCATAAGAACTTAGTCGATATCATTTCCATTTTGGGCTTTTGTTCCTCCTATTATGAGTTCAGATTGCTTGAAATATCTGCCATTCAACTTGGTCAACCAGATTTACGAGGAATGTTTTGTCAGTTTATTTACGATAACGCTCATTTCAACGTTTCCACAGCGAACGGACTCAACACATTTCACTCCATGGTTGGCATTAACCCTGCAACACCAGCACATATTGAAAGTGGATCGCCAATCATGAAATTAACTAAAATGCCTATTGTTGAGTCTGTTGAGCAGATGGTGGTTATTCCATTGAAATTGTTTGAAGTCACAGGCACAGCTTTGAGAAATGTGAAAATGGATGATCTGGGAGTATTAGTAAAGAATGAGTCCCAGAATGGAGACGATTTATGCAATCAATAACAAAACATGAAAATTATATCGACTTAATTAGTATGCATTTACTTTTAGTTTTCTCCATATTTTTTATACTCGCAGTTATAATGTTTCAAAAATGTTTTAATAAACACTTCATGAATGGTGAATGTTTATCTTTCATTAATTAATTACATGCCATTATCTCCGGCAGTATTGCATATTGGAGTATTCTCTGTTTTATTTTGTTTATTTTTTGTGACAATATCAAATCAAATCGAATAGAAATTAAATTAGTTTGAAAAGAAAATTATTATTATTATTATTTTTTTATTTATTTATTTTTTTTTTTTTTGAAAATCCATCAAGGTTTTATTCCCGTGAATGATGAATACCCGAGATTTAATTATGTAAACCTATTATTTGTAGCGAATGTATGCTATTTAGTTTATGCCAAAGCAATTTTTACATAGATACCCACAATTTCTAAGTTATTTCCAAAACATTAAAAAATGGGGAAGGGACTCCCGAGGCTCCCTTTCAGTTCATGAGGACTTTTACCCATACATTAGTAGCCATCAATGAACAAATGTACCAAATTTCATCTCTGTAGCATTTATTATGGCAAACTATGGTAATTTAATTGGACGAAAATGATTTTCGTACCGTTTCCGTAACTGACTGATAATCGAGGTTCCATTGCGTATAAATGTCATTTGTAGATAATTTTATGCTATTAGTTTATGCTGCAGTATTTTTTTTTTTTTTTATAAAAACACATAATTTCTGAGATATTTTCAAAAATCTAAAAAGAGGGGGGGAGGGAATTTATTTTTGCCCCTCCTTCCTCCCCCTGCTCACTTACTATTCATGGGGACTTTTTACAGAGTCATTAGTAGCCATCAATGAACAAATGTTCCAAGTTTCATCTCTGTGGCATTTATTATGGCAAACTTTCCTAATATGAATGGATGAAAAAGGTCAAGGTTCCGGTTTTATGAATGACGGATAACTGAGGCTCCACTGTGTATACATGTCATTTGTAGATAGTTTTATGCTCTTTAATTTAAGCTAGAGTAATTTTTTTAAATAAAAACCCATAATGATTGAGATATTTTCAAAAAAGTAAAAAAAGAGGGGGGCGTTATTTTTGCCCCTCCCTCCGTTCATGTTCAATCTATGGGGACTTTTTACCTAGTCATCAGTAGCTATCAAGGAACAACTGTGCCAAATTTCATCTCCTTAGCATTTATTAAGGCAAACTTTCCTGGTTTGATTGGACTATATGCCATTCTTTGAAATTATCAAAATAGCATGACATATGCTGCGTTAAGTATTAGAACTAAAAAGATTTAACCCCTTAATCGTCGCGCTCGAGGCATTCCCGGGCAGCAAACTTCATAGCTTATATTCAGAATTGTTTGATTCCCACCAGATTTACACAACAGTGTAATGGGCTTTATTCTGGTATTATATATATATTTTTTTTTTTGTCATTAAATATGATTAATATTTTTTTTTCTTCAAAAAAGTGATGGCAATAGTGAATTTTTAAACCGTAATTTGATGCGACCATTAAGTGGTTAAGGCTGGTAAAGATTCACCATTAAATTACTGTATACATTCATTTTACAAGAAAATTAAAACATCTGATGATTTTACGGATCTCTAGGTGTGAATAAAATGACTACTTCACAATTCTAATTCAGATAATTCATTTAGAAGTTTTAGAACATTAGGATAATGAATGTTCATCATGTTAGGGTCTTTGAAATCTTAAGTTTTAACATAATTTAAACGTGTTTCTTTAGAACACGCTTCTTCCGTACTCCGTTAGTACTTCCAATTTCATTTCATTATCGGCCACATGATAAATTTGTTTCCTAAAGAAGATTGAAATTTCAAGGATACGACTTTCTTTGAACAAGACAAATTATCAAAGTTAAAAAATGTGCCAGACATCAGGACGTACAGTGCTATGTAAGTCATAGGGGGGAATTATCAAAATACCATGACATACGCTCTGTAAGTCTTAGAGCTCCAAAGATGAATGTCTTGTAAAAAATCTTAAGGCGCAATATTAGGCACAAAAAATGGGGTGATAATGTAAAGTCTATGGGGACGTTCTTTTCAAATATTTAGCCCAAATTTTAATATTTTTACATGATTTTTTTGCACACGATAGCTGAAGACTATCCACAATCGGCCTAGTTTTTTCTTTTTCAGTTTTGGTTTCAATTTTTTAAAAAATTACTTTAACTTTCAAAATCGTTTTAAACCAGTTCTGAAAGTGAAACTATCGTAATATAAATAATATATATAAAAAAAAAACTAGGCCGGTTGTAGATCGTCCTCAGCTATTTTATGTCAAAAAAAATCATGTAAAAATATTAAAATTTGAGCGAAATATTTGAAAAGAACACTCCCATAGACTTTACATTATCATCCGCGTCTTTTTCTTTGCCTAGTGTGGGGCCTTAATTAAATTATCACATATCTTCCTTTCATTATAAAATTAAAACATCTAATGATTTAAAGACACTCTAGATGTGAATAAAATTACCACTTCACAGTTTTAATCTGGGTAATTTATTTAGAGACTGAAATATTTGGAAAATGAATATTCATCATGTTAGGATCTCAAAAAATATTAAGTTTTAACATAATTTACACGTGTCTCACTGGAACATTTTTCTTCTGTATGCCGTTATTACTTCCACTTTGGTTTCATTATCGAACTCGTGATAAATGTGTTTTTTAAAAGAAGAGCATAGTTTGAAAGAAACGGTTTTCTTTGAACAAGCGCAATTGCTAGTCGTAATTAATCAAGTCATCAAAGACTAATTGTAGGTTATCAACAGATTTTAATACAACAACAAAAAATCCATTTGTCATTACAAAAGGAATGCAATTTATGAAATAATATTTATTGGAAAACATTACTGACTGAAACATATAATTAAATATTCGGGATGTTTTAGGAGTTAATAGGTATTCCCTTAGTAAATAATATAGATAGTTAAAGTAGTAAGAAATTCTAATGTAATTCTTCTTTTTATATTTATATTTGTCATAATACATTACTGCACGAATTTTCTTTAAAAAAAAAAGTATTTGGAATCTATATATATGTCTTATAATGGAAAACACAGTAAAGAAAAATTAAATTTCAAATTTTCAGCAAAAATGTTATATTTTATGGTGTATGCAATATGTAGATAATTCAGGATTCCTAAAAAACGGGTTTTTCTGAAAGAACCTAACCCACATGTGTTTTTTCACGAAAAGCCCAATTTCCCCCGTAAGAAATCGGATTTTGTCAAAATTATAACAAATACGATTTTACATTATTGTATATTATATTATTTATATATTACATATATTAAACATAAAAAAATATATTTTTTCACATCATATACAATATAACTGTATGCTGTTTTTAAAAATAAAAATTGTATAAAATTGTAATAAATTATTAATTGTCATATTAATTATCATAAATTGTATAAAATAATTGTAAAAATTTAAATTAATTAAATTGCCTTTTTCTAGCAAATTAGTTTTAAATATAAATTATAAGATTGTTAATTTGATTTAAAATCAAATAATGAATTGAATATTTAAATTTAAAATATATAACTTGGAAGAAAAATTGGATAAACTAGTGGGATGTGCCACTAACAAAACATTCTTCTACCTCGTGAATGTTAAAAATTCAAACTGTGTTATCATAGTATCGAAATTAAATGACAATCTATGTCCATTCTGAGGTTTGTAATAGATAGGTTCGTTGAACTGGATGCATTCAACAAGGATATGCAAGTACGAGGGGAAGTCTAAAAATAAATTTACCCTGGCGTCTGTGGACAGAGGTGTGTATGAAACTCAAACAATATAATGGGACACGAAAGGTACGACACAACTTTATTTTTCAACATAAGTGCCAAGTACGATAAGACATTTGTCATACCGTTTGAGAAGACGCAAAAAGCTCTCCAGGAAAACATCAGGGCTTTGCATATGGACAAACCCACAGAGTAGTAACAGAGAATCAACTTTCATACACTGTAATGGCAACTTGTTTAACATGGGATTACGCATAGACAGTAGCGAGACGAGCGGATGACTCTGAAACTACGATCATATCATAAGAGAGGTTGCTAATTCGGCGAAACATCTCTTCCTTGGCGACAAATGATAAAAGAAAAAAAAATACAGCGACGGCTTGCTGCTTCTTGTTTTGAAATTTATGAAAGAATTATTTTAATATGAAATAACTTTGACGTATTCGTCTTGCAAACAATACATGTGTCTCTTCGTAACATAACGACCTAATAATTTAAACTTGAAAATTCAAGAATAATAACAGTAATAATCACGAATCAATATAAGCGCGGAAATCTAAGATGAAATAGCATAAGCACGTTTGCAAAGATAATCAAATCAGCATTCAGCAAGAAGCGCCAAACCGGAATAGGGTTACAGTTAAACAGAAATCACGAGGATAAAAATCGCCAACGCGATGGTTTAGTTTTTAAGTCATCCACTGAGGGCGTTCTTTTCAAGTCGAGTTGAGGCTCTGTTACGTACTCTGTGGACAAACCGTTAAACGCTTCTTCAACATGCAAAGCTTTGAGTTTTTCCTGGAGGGCTTTTTGAAGCTTATCAAAAGATATGACACACGTCTCAATATACTTGATTATTATGTGGAAAAATGAAAAAAAATGTTTTATCTGCTGTCAGTGTTCTCGCTGACATTTGACCAATGTTAGTAATTTGGCTAATTAAAAATAAAAAACCTTCGCCAAATGAAAAAATAAAAAATTAGCAAAGTAGATTCGCCGTATAGCACTAGAAAAATTATCTTTAACCCTTTAATGTACCCCCTTTTTTTCAATATGATCTAAAATAACCTAAGTTTTTATAACTGCGACAAGGATTGCCTTTAATCTAATTTCAACAATCCCCTACAAATATATTAAAAATATATATGTATGCATATGTATGAAAAGCGAAAAAGAAAAAAAAAGAAAGAAAAAGCAAAAATTGAGCATTAGTATTTTGGCGAATCTATTCGCTTGTTTACTCGCCAAATGAAAAATTTAATCGCAATTTGGCGCAATGGCGAGCAACAGCGAGAACCCTGTCTGTAATGTCTCATACTCCTTTTTGAGTATCATACACAACTCTGACCACAGTCGACAAGGGAAACACATTTTTAGCCTCCCCCTCGTATCACACTGTTTTAAATAAATCATTCAATCGCGGACCTTACCCTCTTAGATGTCTTGCAACTACAATTTCGTATTCAAGAAGTTTAAAATTAAGAGCTCTTGTTCAACGTACAACCAAGTCTAATAAGAATTGATTTGTGGGGAAATATATCAGAATATTAAGTTTGATTACATTGTGTGCATTAATTTTGGAGATATAAATTTTGCAAAAATTGTGAAAAACTCAGCAAACCAACACTACTTATTGTGCAATTTACACGAAAATCTCATTACTAAGAGTTTGCACCAACATCTAACTGAATCTGAAGTTTGATAAAAATCTATGCTGCCATGTCAGCATACCAACACTACTTGTTGTGCAATTTACATGAAAATCCTATCACTATCTGTCGTGCATTTTGAGCGAAAACATTATCACTAAGAACTTGCACCAACATCTAACTTAATCTGAAGTTTTTTGAAAACTGTACATTTGTTCTTGAGAAACAACAATTGCGAAAATCGTACAGATGCAGCACAACAGAGCACTTTTAGTGCGATATACACCAAAATCTAATCAGCATTAGTTTACATCAAAGTCTAACCTAATCTAACTTTTTATTAAATTCTATACATTGATTCTTGAAATAAGAGTTATTGGTGAAATAGAAAAAAATGCACTATAACAGCGCTACCTGTTGGGAAATCTACAACAAAACTTAATAAGTGACAATTTGAAATTGAATCGGAAATTTTATGAATATCAATGCATTAGTTTTTGAGATAAAATGATTGAAAAAAATGAGATAAATGCAACATAGCAGCACCACTTGTTGGGCGATACATACCAAAATCTAATCAGTACCAGTTTATATCAAGGTCTAACTGATTTTTAGTTTTGTGAAATTCCATGCATTAGTTCTTAAAATAGTGTATGGAAGGATTGAACTATGGCTATAGGTGCTATGTATTTATATAATTACGAATGCACCTAGCAAGGTTGTATTGTGATTTTCTTTTCTTTTGATAGTTCTGTAAAGTTGCAATATTCATTTATAATCACTCTTTATTTAGCCTCTATCGTACAACCGTCGTACATTTACGGGAACAATAGGATACATAGAATCATTGATTTTTCTACCAATAAATCTAGAAAAAAATTTCGTCCAATTTCCGGGCAAAAATTTATGAATAAGATAAGTAGAACTTTCCATTCGGAATTATCCGTGATGAAGGTTTAAACAGTCTGCAAAATACACTCGTCGCGAAATGGTTAATAATCTAGAAGATAAGATTTTAAATTGTAGTTTATATCCCAAATGGTCACGCTGCCGTTGCTATTATTTAACAAACTTGACAGTGTTCCAATTAAAAAAAGGTAAAAAGAAAACCTCTTAACTATTAAAAAATTTCAAAATGTACTCTATAATAAATTTTGATTTCAAAGTAAAATCGATCACGAAAAGTTAACTAATACTGTTTTCATTTTCGAAATTAAATTTCGACTTTGCTAAATTACTAAATATTTCTGTTACAGCTGTTGCTTGAAATAGAAAATTTTTGAAGTTTTAATCCCAGGTATAATTCTAATATATATATATTTTTCATTTTTAAATTTCTGTTACAGATATTAATTGAGATTGCACTTTTCATTTATTTGAAAAAAAAAATGAAAAATATAATGATTACACATCTCTCTAAATGTGAATAAAATTGCCACTACAGAATTTTAATTAGAGTCAATTTGTTAGAGACTTCAGGACATTAGGAAAATGAATACTCATCATGTTCAAAGTAGTACCTGGGAAGCTTAAATATATAACATCTTAAGATAATTTACACGTGCCTCCATGGAACACTTTTCTTCCGTATGTCGTTATTATTTCCACTTTCGTTTCATCATCGACCACGTGATAAATATGTCTCTTAGAAAGAAGGAAATTTCAAGGAAATGGTTTTCCTCGAACAAGCATAATGGTTTGTCGTGATTAATCAAATTATGACGATTTAATTGTTGGTGATCAACAGATTTTAGATTTTTTTTAATTCCATTACTCATTATAAAAGGAATGGAGATAATCTGAAATGATATTTATTAGGAAAACATTAATGGCAACGGCATATAATTAAACATTCAGAACATTTTAAGAGATGAAATGGATTTATTGAAAAATAATTTCAATATGTATTTTTATTAGAAATTCGATCGTACTTCTTGTTTTAAATAAATGTGCGCATAGTGAATTATGCCAGAGAGTGAGTGTATGTGATGTTCCATAGAGTAGAAATTAAAATGATCTAGATACTACAAATTTTATGAAAATTTTTTCACCTTGTTCAAAAGCTGAAGAAAAGTCATAACTTCTCTAAAAAATATTAAACTTTTTCATGCAAATTTAGATACACCATCTTAAATACAATATACCTAAAAAGGATAAAGTTGTTGAATATTTTAAGTACTCAGTGGATAATCACCGGTACGACAACATAAGAATATTTACATATTTTGATCGAATCAGTGTATTGATAGATGTTTGCGGCATTCTATTCCAAAATCTCCGATATTTCTTACTCCGATAAAAAGAAAGCACTTAACTATTAAGTAATTTTAAAATGTACTGTATAATAATTTTTGGTTTCAAAGTAAGACTGAACCCGAACAGTTTAACTAATACTATCTTCATTTTTTTAAATTAAATTTCGACTATACTGAAGTACTAAATATTTATGTTACAGTTGTTGCTTGTAATAGAAAACTCTTGAAGATTTAATCACAGTTATAATTCTAATAATTTTTTTCAGTTCCAAATTTCTGTTACATATATTAATCGAGATTGAATTCTGCTATTATTCGAAAAGAAAATAAAAAAATTAATGCTTACACATCTCTCTAAATGTGAATAAAATTACCACTACAGAATTCTAATTGAAGTCATTTTGTTAGAGATCCTGAACATTAAGAAAATGAATGTTCATCATGTTCAAAGAACCTGGAAAACTTAAATATCTAACATCTTAACATAATTTAATCGCGTCTCTATGGAACACTTTTCTTCCATAACGCCGTTATTATTTCCGCTTTCCTTTTATCATCGACCATGTGATGAATGTGTTTCTTAGGAAGAGGGAAATTTAAAGGAAATGGTTTTCCTGAAACAAGCGTAATGGTTCGTCATAATTAATCAAATAATGGCGATTAATTGTAAGTGATCAACAGATTAAAAAAAAATAAATTCCATTAGTCATTATGAAAAGAATGTAGATAATTTGAATTGCTATTTATTAGGAAAACATTAATGGCAACGGCATAATATTAAATATTCAGAACATTTTAAGAGGTGAAATGGATGTATTAGAGAATTATTTTAATGGGTATTTTCAGTAGAAATTCGATCGCATTTTTTGTTGTAAATTTAATTTGTGCACATAATAAATTTTTTGAGAGTGTGAGTGTATGTGCACATCGTCTATATCTATATTCAGTGTTCCAACTGAAAAAAAAAATACTCATAACTGTTAAGTAATTTCCAAATGCACTCCGTAATAATTTATGGTTTCAAAACAAAATCGACCACGAAGAATTTAACTAACACTGTCTTCGTTTTCAAATTAAATTTCGATTGGACGAAATTACTAAAGATTTATATTGCAGTTGTTGCTTGTAATAGAACATTTTTAAAGATTTAATCACAATTATAATTCTAGTAATTTTTTCAATTCTGAATTTCTGTTACAGATATTAATTGAGATTGCACTCTGCATTTATTCGAAAACAAAATTGAGAATTTAATGATTACACATATTTCTAAATGTGAATAAAACTGCCACTACAGAATTTTAATTCAAGTCAATTTGTTAGAAACTTCAGAACATTAAGAAAATGAATATTCATCATGTTCAAAGAACTGGGAAGCTTAAATATCTAACATCTTAACATAAATTACTCGTGTCTCTGTGGAACACTTTTCCTCCATTACGCAGCTATTATTTCCACTTTCGTTTCATCATCGACCACGTGATGAATGTGTTTCTTAGGAAGAAGGAAATTTCAAGGAAATGGTTTTCCACAAACAAGTTAGTTGGTTCGTCGTAATTAATCAAATCATGACGATTAGTTGTAGATAATCAACAAATTTTACAAAAAAAAAAAAAAAAAAAAATTAAATTCCATTATTCATTACGAAAGGAATGTAGACAGTATGAAATGATATTTACTAGGAAAATACTAAAGGCAACGGCATATAATTAAACATTCAGAACATTTTAAGTGATGAAATAGATGTATTGGAGAATTTTCGCAAGAAATTCGAACGCATTTTTTGTTCTAAATTTATTCACATAATAAATTGAGAGAGAGTAAGTGTATCTACAGTGGCATAGAGTAGGGGTTAAAATGGTTACTTTTGTAAAAACTTTTCACCTAGTTTAAAAGCTGATAGAGTGACTGAGCTTTCTTAAGTCTCAAACTTTGTCATGCAAATTTAGTTAGATCAACATAAATATCACATATCAAACTGAAAAATTTTACAAAATCAGATTGCTTCAATAACTATAACCAACTTTCACAATTAACAAACTTGCAAAGTTATATTGTTTTCATCTTCCGTTTCAAAAATATTAATGATAATAACGCTTCTTTACTACAACAAAAACAAATAAATAAATAAAAATAAACAAATAAATAAATAATGAGGCCAATAAAGAAAAACCTGTTATATCAGGGGCGAAAATAAAGTAAAAAATAAATATATCAGCACCAAGTAAAAATTTTCTTACTTTTTTATTTAAACTAAGAAAAAAAATAGACATACAAACAAATTTAAACAGGATACACCTATTAAAATATTAGTTCCTTTTTATATATCTTTTCTCAGAAATCATAGTGCTCTTAAACGCTAGCATTTCTCATTTAAAAAATGTATGAATGTACCACGCTTGTAAATTTAACGTGAAACTTTTTAAAATCAGTTGTTAAAATAATTCTCAAAACAGTAGGAAATTCAAAATTCATCTTTTTCAAAGAAACTCACAAAAACGGTAAGTTGTAACACGCATCTCACTTTCTCTCTGAAACACCTTCCTTCCTGAAATATTCTTTTATAGAGCTCATCAGTGTGACGTCACAGACAACTCAACCCCGCATTTCCATGGTAACTGGGTCAATACAAACCGAAAGAGTTTAGAGTTTGTTAGAGATGCACGATATACCTTCAAAAAGGCTTTCAATATGAAATCAGATACCGTTCAAAGGCTGAATTCATTGAATTGCTGAAGTTTTAAAAGCGATCCGCAAGTGTTTGGGCAGAATTGTAACTTGTTTAAATCAGTTTCAAGATTGAATTTTTAGCTTCACGATAAAACAACACTTGTCATCTCTATCTATTTTTAACTCTTTGGTTTGTTTTGACCCGATTTTGGGGTTGTGACGTCACCACTGATGAGCTCTATTACCACAATCTGTTCAGTTCATTGGCCCTTGATAAATGGCATCTTTAAGGAAGTGAGAAATTTTACAAAGGCGGTTTGCTTCTGTAGCGCCTTGACCATAACTAACTTTTGCAACCGTTTTATAATTTTTCTCACGTTACTCAGGAACCTCTCCACTCCACTCAAGCTCCGCGAGATTTACTGGAACAAGTTTTTTATCTAAGTTGTACTAACTGCTCATCTGTAAAAACTATTTTTTGAATGTTAAAATCTCAGCGATGTATTATATTATTTGTAATAATTGTTTTAGTAAAACAATATGTGCGTTTATGAGTGGACTAGTGCATCAGTGGTGACCCGCACAAGCACGCAACTTTCAAACAACCAGTGCAAAATTAATTAAGTGATAGTACATCAAAGAGTTCGCTTTTGATTGAGGAGAGATTGGATATCAGGTCAGTTCTGTTTTCTGTAAATTCGAGAGAGATTTTTTTTAAAACTTTTTATCATGCTTAATTCATATTATTATTAAGGTTATTGCACATAAAACACATTGATATTATAACTGAGCATAGATAGCATAAATTTATAGATAGCTGGATATGCAAGGCAATGAAATTAATAGAATTGCACTTCGCGTGCCGCCGTTTTGGAAACAAAATATTCAATTATGGTTTTCACAAGTAGAAGCCGCGTTTCAGTTATCTGGAATTACAAACGATGACACCAAATATGCTAGTCTAATTTCATCAATCGACTCTGAAAGTTTAAATTATGTTAGTGACCTTATATACAGTCCCCCACAGCAGGGTAAATATGACACATTAAAGCGCAGGCTTATTGCAGAGTTCGCGGACTCTGATGGAAAACGCTTAAAAAAACTTCTGAGTGAATTGCAGTTGGGAGACAGTAAACCGTCTACATTACTCCGCCAAATGCGCGATTTGGCTGCAGGCCAACTCAACGATAACTTTTTGCAGAGCTTATGGTTACAGAGATTACCACCAAATATTCAAACCATCTTATTGGTATCGAACGAAAATTTACCTGAACTTGCGGTTTTAGCCGACAAGATATACGAAACTACAGCAGATAACACGCAGGTATATTCTGTTGCAAAATCAGAACCAATTGCGGCAATAGGCCAGCCATCTATTTTAGACATGCAAAAACAAATTGAGAAGTTGACATTGCTTGTCGAGAAACTTTCCGAAGAAAAAAGTCAATATAATTCAAGGGGCCGAAGATTCACATTCCGAGGCCAATCTAGGAATGTAAGCCGAAATCCGGCTTATGAAAACAATCAAAATTATTGCTATTACCATAATCGGTTTGGTCGTTTTGCTAGGCAGTGTAGGCAGCCTTGCTCGTTCACCCAGTCGGGAAACGAGTAGACGCTACCACTCAAACAAGTGCCGTGGGTGGTAGCGATGTTTCGGTAGCTAAAACTAATAACCGCCTTTGCGTTTATGACAGTGCTACAAATCTGAAATATTTAACTGATACCGGTAGTGATGTTTCGTGCATACCAATAAAAAGAAACCAACACGGTTACCAACGCTCTCCTGATTCCTTTGAATTATACGCCGCAAATCAGTCAAAAATAAAAACCTTCGGTACAAAATTATTACAATTGAATTTAGGTTTACGCCGGGTTTTTAAATGGAATTTTATAGTTGCTGAGGTCTCGACACCCATTATTGGAGCAGACTTTTTGAGACATTTTAATCTACTTGTCGATATTAGGAATAAAAGACTTATCGATGGAATGACAAATATAGGCACCTCGGGCAGTTTGGATAATGTGCAACAAGGGGCAGTTAAAGTCATTATAGAAAATTCCCGTTATCACGCCTTGTTAAGATCTTATCCAGATATTATAACCCCAGATCCCAAATTTGGGAAGGCCAAACATTCCACTGTGCATCATATTGAGACAGTTGGGCCGCCAGTCCATAGTCGCCCTAGAAGATTAAATCCAAAAACCCTCGATGCCGTTAAAAAGGAATTTGAATTTATGATTGAGAAGGGTATTTGTCGACCATCCAAGAGCCCCTGGTCTTCACCCCTTCATGTTGTGACTAAATCCACAGGTGGTATACGTCCTGTTGGCGATTATAGGCGCTTAAACGCAAAAACAATTCCAGATCGTTATCCCATTCCTCACTTACAAGATTTCTCCTCTGCTCTCCATGGCAAAACTATTTTTTCAAAATTAGATATTTTTCGGGCTTACCATGCGATTCCGGTAAATGAAGAGGATATCCCGAAAACTGCAATAATAACACCCTTCGGCCTGTTCGAATTCCCCTTTTTAAATTTTGGTCTCTGCAACGCTGCCCAAACTTTTCAGCGATTTATCAATGAAGTTTTAAGGGATTTGGCATTTTGCTTTGCATATTTGGATGACATTTTAGTTTTCTCTGATAATGAAGAGCAGCATGCAGAGCATTTACAGCAATTATTCCAAAGACTCAGCGACTACGGGATACAACTAAATACATCTAAATGTGTGTTCGGGGTCTCTGAACTTTCATTTTTAGGACATTTGATTTCAAAAGATGGGACCAAACCCTTGCCAGAAAAGGTTCAAGCGGTATTAGATTTTAAGGAACCGAAAACTGTAAGGGATTTACGCATGTTTTTAGGCTTAATCAATTTTTACCGTCGATTCTTGCCACATGCTGCGGACAAACAGGCCATCTTAAATGAGTATCTTAAAGGAAACAAAAAAGATAACAACCATATCGAGTTGACTGTGGAAGATAAACAAGCTTTCGATGACTGTAAACAACAACTTGCAAATGCAGCTTTACTTGCTCACCCTTCAGAAACGTCGGGTTTGGTTTTGTGTACTGATGCTTCAGATTTTGCTATCGGGGCTGCACTCAATCAAATTACAAATAACCAATTGCAACCTTTGGGTTTTTTCTCCCGGAAACTGTCTCCCACTGAAAAACGTTATAGCGCGTACGATAGAGAATTATTAGCAGCCTATTCGGCTATTCGACACTTCCAATACATGCTTGAAGGTAGAACATTTTGCATCTATACCGATCACAAACCTTTAACTTTCGCTTTTCATCAGAAATCAGATAAAGCATCCCCACGACAAAACAGACAACTAGATTATATATCACAATTCACAACAGATTTGCGTTATGTAAAAGGTTCAGATAATATCATAGCAGACACTCTCTCTCGAATTGCAGCCATAGAAATGCCTTCGCCAATTGATTATACAAATCTGGCCAATGCACAGGCGAATGATCCTGAATTACAAGACTTATTAAATGAAAGCACTTCTTTGAGACTGCGTAAAGTTGTTCTACCAGACGGAGAGATTTATTGCGACTATTCAACAACTACCATCAGGCCTTACGTTCCAAAAAGCCTACGTTTTGAAGTATTTAAATCTCTTCATAATCTGTCCCATCCAGGAATAAAGGCTACAACAAGACTCATTACCAGTAGATTTGTGTGGCCGGAACTGAACAAAGATTGTAGAAACTGGTCCCGTGCTTGTATTGCATGCCAAAGATCTAAAGTGCAACGTCATGTCTCCAGTCCTCTGGGATCCTTTAAGACCCCAAATGAAAGATTTGAACATGTCCACATGGACATAATTGGACCTTTGCCACCATCTCAAGGATACTGCTACGCCTTGACGATCATAGACCGATTCACGCGCTGGCCCGAAGTCATTCCCATAGCTGATATCACAGCAGAAACGGTTGCACGGACATTTCTTTCTGCCTGGATTTCTCGTTTCGGAGTGCCTACATACATAACAACCGATCAAGGTCGTCAGTTTGAATCAGAATTATTAAAGGCTCTAGCTCGACATTTCGGAATAACGAAGCTTCGAACGACTTCATTTAACCCGAAGGCTAATGGCATTGTAGAACGTTTGCATAGGCCATTGAAAACTGCCATCAAATGCCACATGACAGAACGATGGGTTGATACATTGCCACTTGTTCTGCTCGGCCTTCGTTCTTCCCTGAAAGAAGACATTGGTGCAACAGTTTCAGAATTGGTTTATGGAACTACCTTGAGACTTCCAGGTGAATTCTTAGGGCTGCGACCAACTTCGGACCCTGATCCTAAACCTTTCGTGGATAACCTGAGAGAGGCAATGAGAAAATTGCAACCAGTACCTCCTGCAAACCATGGACGTCATACACCATTCATCTATCAGGAGTTGAAAAATTGTTCCCACGTTTTTATCAGACATGACGCAATCAGAAAACCACTCCAACCTACTTACGACGGACCATTTAAAGTCCTTTCCCGTACAGACAAATGGTTTACACTTGACGTTAAAGGTAAAAAGACAACAGTTTGTCTTGACCGACTAAAACCAGCATTTTTGCTCAGTGTGCCTGAAGAAGTTCCGCCAAAGGAACCCGTCAATAGCCAAAGAAAATCTTCAACAGCCAAAGAAACTCTTCAACAGCCAAACACGATAGACCAACAAAAGAATGAACCAGAGAAAATAACCAAGTCCGGTAGAAAAGTCCGTTTGCCAATCAGATTCCGTGTCTGAAGACACTGGGGGGGGAGTACTGTAGCGCCTTGACCATAACTAACTTTTGCAACCGTTTTATAATTTTTCTCACGTTACTCAGGAACCTCTCCACTCCACTCAAGCTCCGCGAGATTTACTGGAACAAGTTTTTTATCTAAGTTGTACTAACTGCTCATCTGTAAAAACTATTTTTTGAATGTTAAAATCTCAGCGATGTATTATATTATTTGTAATAATTGTTTTAGTAAAACAATATGTGAGTTTATGAGTGGACTAGTGCATCACTTCAATAACTGTAACCAATTCTCACTAGTAACAAACTTCAAAGTTTAATTGTTTTTATCATCCGTTTCGTATTTATAAATTATGATAACACTTTTTTACTATAGCAAACATTAATAAATAAATAAATAAAAATATAAACAAACAAAAATTAAATAATGCAGCCAATACTGAAAAACCTGTTATATCAAGGGCTAAAATAAAGTAAAAAATAAGTATTAGCTACAAGTTTTCACTGCCTTTATTTTGCTATTTAAACTATAAAAAAATCATAGACATATAAACAAATTTAAACAGGATACACCTGTTAAAATATCAATTCCAATTTATAATTTATCTCACAAATCTTAGTGTTCTTAAACACTAGCATTTTAGTTTTAAACAGACATTTAATATAAAGAATGAAAGAATACAAGACGCTCGTAAATTTAACGTGAAACTTTTTAAATCAGTTGCTTAAACAGTTCTCCAAACCGCAGGAAATTCAAAATTCATCTTTTTGTAAAGAAACCCACAAAAATATGAAGTTGTAACACGCATCTTACTTCCTCTCTGAAACATCTTCCTTTCTAATATATTCTTTTATTGTCACAATTCATTTCATCGACCCCTTGATAAATTACATCCTTAAGGAAGTGTGAAATTTTACAAAGGCAGTTTGCTTCCATAACTGTAACCATCTCTCACAATTAAACAAACTTATGAAGATTAATTGTTTTTACTATCCGTTTTAAATAGAAACGATAGTATTACTTCCTTACTAGAACAAAAAAATGCAGACAGTGAAAAAAAAAAAGGAAAGAAAGAAAAATAAAATAAAATAAATGTTATGCTAGGGGCTAATATCGTAATTCAAAAATTTTAAATATTCATTATACAAATAGTCAAAATCTTTTTTGTTTTACTATTGGATATAAAAATATTTTTTAACACACATCTTTCCATAGAGCTTCCCTGATTTGCTCGTACGTCATACGGGCAACGTGTTTTTGCTAATCATGATTTACCCATCCCACATAGGGTCATCCATGGCTCAACCATAATTTATTATTCGCACCAGTAAAAATTTATTGTAAATATTGCATTATTTAATCCGAGCATTCTGCTTTTTTCTTTTATTCAATTAGGGATAAATTTCTGTTTAAAAAAACTGGTGACAAAAGATTAAATATTCTGTAAAAGACTTGGAAAAAATAGGCATTATTTGAAAGTTAACTTTTCAAAAATATTGAACTGCTGAATGGTTAAGAAAGAGGAAATGACGTGGTATAGTTAAAATAGTAAAGCTTCACTCTAACTGCTTTCGTAGGAATACATTACCATCGCGGCAAACTTCCAACAATAAATTTATGTAGAAAATTTGGCTTTAATTAAACGCCTCAACATTAAAATTTGCAATAAAAAATGATAGCAAAACTTGTATTTAGTTTTACTAGAGAAAATTCGCTTAAGCGATAGTAGTCTCGCCATAGTGTGACAACCAAGTTAACCTACTGCGAGTATCTGCAAACAAAGATTATAATACCGGAGCAAACCGACACCATTAAAAAGAAATACAGTCGAGTCTCTATATAACGAAATTCACCGTTCAAGTAAAAAATTCGTTATATAGAGAAATTCGATGTATAGAGAATGATGATAAAAATCGCATTTAATGTGTGAAATTTAAACAAATATTATTTTTGATCTTTTGAATTAAGAATTTGAAATGTTTAAAAGCAAATATTAACCTAACATTTTATTTCTTAATTATTTAAGTTGTTTTAAAGAAAAAAAAAAAACAGACATTTATTTGAAAGCTTACTGAAAATCAAATAAGGAAGACTTGTATTAATTTCAGATGAAGAAATCTGTAATTTTTTATTGTTTTGATTTTAAAATTGTTACGCTCTCAAAAAAAAAAAAAAAAAAAAAAGGCTCAAATTTTAGCAAGGAAGGAAAAATTGTAGTTAACATTTTCCTCCATTTGAAGGCCTCTCTTATGTGCCTCTCATTAATTCCTCTCTTACGTGTGTATTAATCCAATTGACTCTGTTTTGGGAAGGATGTGGAAAGGTGTGTGGGAGGTGGGATGAATTCGTTGGATTTAAAGAACAAGGAGATAAATAATATAAAAAAAACCCTCATCACTGAACGATAAATCAAAAAATACGTGATGGAAAATGATTCCATATAATTTCGAATCTTTTTTAAAACTGAATAAATTAAGACCAATTTATGAAAAAATTCGTTATGTGGAGATAGATATTTCGCTATATAGAGACTGTTTTTAATGAAGTCATGCGAAAAGGGGACCGTTCCTACAAAAAATTCGTTATATAGAGAAATTTGATGTATGGAGTTTCGTTATAAGGAGACTCGACTGTATATATTTTTAAAACTTTTTGTGATAGAATTTCTTTATGAATAAGGCACTATAAGGAAACAAAAACTTCTATTAAAGTTTAACGGTGAAAGTTTTCACTGTTGGTAATAAAAAACTTTAGATTAAAAAAAAAAATCAGCAGCGATTTTGTGACAACCTCCTCAGAAGGAAGGTCTGCATACTGGGCGTACTCAGATTTTTTTGAAAAAAATACTAATTAAACAATTCATGTATGTAATAAAGGATCAATGAAAATTAGCGGCGGAATTGCATTAGAAAACATATAAGAAATAAAATACTTTCGAATATTTGGCGTGAAAAGATGAAAGTGTCACATGATTTGGCGAGCAGCACTTTTCTCCGCCAACAGCAAACGATTTTAATGCAACTAAAAACTTTTGGTTTTTTAGAATCCGTGTAAATGAATTTAAAGATTAAGGAATTTAAACATAAACAATGAGTGAATTTAATATATTATATATATATATATATATATATATATTAAACTGCATATATATATTATTTGTTGCTGTAGTTATTTAATTTACCTCTGGAAAAAATATTTTCATGTATAAAAAATTCTTATTCAGTAAAATTATTTTCATACATATAAGCGTAATAAAAAATAAAAGCTGGATGTTTCCATAGCAACAAAATCGAAATGACAATGCTCAAATGGACTTTGAACTTGAGACAATATTAATGAATTTAAATTTGAATTTCGTTTTAAATCTCAAATTTTTATGGTTAAATTTGAATATAAGTACATATAAATATCAATGTAATGAAATTATACTTAAAACAAACTAAAGCTGACAAAACAAAAGATATTTAATTTATCAAAACATGTTGAACATGAAACTTTTTTCCTTTAAAACGCATTTGACATAAAAATACATTTTTTGAATTTTCTTTTCATCGCCAACCGAAGATAAATCGCCAAATGACGAAATTTTCATTATTTTTTTACTGGCAGGGTACGGAGGTTCCGCCGAAAATTTTTTATAAACGTATATATCCTCATGAGAAGAACATTCTGTAATTTTTTCAGATTTTTCGGAGTATGCCCGTATGGAGACCTTCCTTGTCAGTCACTTCACTTGCAACTGCTAAATAATACCCTATATGTCGCCGCCTCTTTATTCATAATTCTATTCGCGTAATTTTTTTTCCAAGCACCTTCGTCGTTCCAAGCCCAAGCTCGCACTCTGATTGGTTGTTGCTCTCGGCACTGTTTTCATGTAACTTGGCGATAATCATACTTGGCGTAGCGATAGATGCTTCCGTCGAGGAGTTTGATTTCCTTCCGAACCGAGTACAAAGTAACTTTTCCCGTTTATTAATAAGTAAAGCATTAGCCCTTTTATAAAATAACACAAGATAATAATACACAACAGCACAAGACCACGAGGATAAGAATGAAGGAAGAATAAGAATGAGTAGGTTAGGTTTTAGGTTTACTCGTTCACTTACGAGCGAAGTATTTTTCGCCAAGTATGGTTATCGCCAAGTTACGTGAAAACAGTGCCGAGAGCAACAATCAATCAGAGTGTGAGCTTGGGCTTGGAACGACGAAGGTGCTTGGGAAAAAAATTTCGCGTTCTATTCAACTTTCACAAATTAAAGAGATTCGATTCATTTTAAGTAACAAATATAACAAATTAATTTAACAAATTCCAAACTATTTTTATGGTTATGAACGATTGAGAGTACAATATTATAATTTTTTATAGTATATTTTACTCGCTCAAAGTAATGTTATTACAAAACATGAGAACTATCGATCCATTTCTTTTTTTTTTTTTTTTTTTTTTTTTTTTTTCGAAAGAAAAAACAGTCGTTTTTCGTGGAGATTATAATAACGAAAAACATAATTTACACTTTTTTTCCGGGTCGCAAACGGGAAAAAAAGAAGCAAAAAGCGAAAAAAGTACTTTTTTGGTCGAATTGCCACCATTTTCTCCAAAATAAACTTTCAAAACTACATATTGGTTCTAACTGTAGAGAGTTTAACACTTTCTGGACGGGTGATGCATATGTGCATCGCAGGATTGCCAGGCTAGGCTTCTTTTTTTTAATTCAGAAATTTTACATTCACACCAGAGATTCTGATTTGTATAGTTTTCTTTCTTTAACGACAAACGTATCATGATTAAATAAAGAAAAATTCGGCTTTTAGAATTTCTGATGTGAATTCGAAGCTTTTAAATTAAAAGTTACAGTGAAACTGGCAACCCAGATCCATCGTCAAAAAATACATGTAGAATTTGTTTTTGGCACCACATGGAACTATTAACCCTTAAATGCATAGGATAGAACGCGTTCCAAAAAATGCGCAATTCAAAGAATCAGAATTCATCCCAGAAAAATCTAAATAGTAAATTTTTCTTTATTTAATTACGAATAGTCTGTCATTAAGTAAAGTGAAAATTGTTCTTTTAAATTTCTGGTGAGAATACGGAATATGTGAATAAAATCCCCAATAAATCGGGAACACTTATGGTATCGAAAATGATACAATATGCATTTAAGGGTTAAGGAAAAGGAACTGTCATATCTTTACAATAGCGAAGCGTCAACTGTTAGCCGCTTTAGTAGGGGTTCATAATTGATATTGTTAATTGAAATTGTTAAATTCATTCGAACCGTGATCATGGTATTCTTAAAGTGCTATTACACGTGTCGTGTTGCAGGCGTCAAATTGCAGGCGTCTCCATGTTATCCTATGGGACCAGGGGAGTCGCTTGGTTAGCGCGCGATTCTTTTGTGTCGGAGCGTCTTTGACGTCTGGAACGAAGCGAGTCGCCAGTAAGAGTCAATCAAATGCTTAGAAATCCAAATGATGGTAAAGACTCTTTTCGAACAGCCAATAAAATGGTAAGAAAACGTAAAAACGGAGGTGATTTTTGTCGCTTGCAATTTTTACGTGTAATAGCACTTTTAGATAAGAAGCAGCAGCGTCACAAAACGATTATTGTTTTAGAACTATGTTCTATTTTCATGATTTATCGGTCATATCCCGCCATGTCCTAGTTATCAAATAAAACAAACCACACCACAATGAAGCCTTTAATGACAAATGATAGAGAATTAAGTATGTGTAAATTTAACATGGGGGTATTTTCTTTTCAAAAACGTTCGTATAAACTATTATCAAAACATCAGGAAACTAAAAATTCATCTTGCTCAAAGAATTTCAACAGCTTAAAAAGAAGAGGTTTTAACACGAATTCCATTTCCTCTTTCAAACACTTTTCCTTCCTAAAACATGCTTTTATTTCTACAATCAAATTTATCGACCCCATGATGAATGAGTTGTTTAAAGAAGTGTGAAATTTTACGGAAGCTGTTTGCTCGAATAACTATAATCATCTCTCACAATTAACAAAGTTAAAGAAGATTAATTGTTTTTTACCATTGATGTTAAGTATAATAGATAAGCTCCTTCCTTCAGCAAAGACAAAATTAAAAAAAAAATTTTATTGAGTGTTAAAACAAAGTTTATATCTAGTATAACATTCGAAATGTCAAAAAATATGTATTCATTATTGAAATGACATTACTGAAATAATATATTGTTATTTTATGAGAAGATATGTTAATATTTATTAAAATATATCGTGTTCAAATCAAAAGAAAAGTATTTTATTATACAGAAAAAGTAGATTTAAATGAAATATGGCAATAATATCTTTACACTAGTCTAAACATGCCAAGATTTTATTGAAATTTTATTAAAAAAATTTAACACCAGAATTTTTATACTATATATCTAAAAAAACTTACTAAATTTACTTATTCGTTTGTTTGTTTTTCTGTTTTACATATTTTAAAGAGAAAAATTCTGTATTGAAACGAAAAGTGTCGATTAATAGTTAAAGAGCCGACAGCACGAAAACCTATGTCATCGAGCACAAGAAAATAAACTTTATTTTGTGGAAGAGTAGTAACAGGGGAATCTAATGATCTATGTCTGCCGGATCTGAAGTGGTGCATAAGCCAAAAATTAATACCACTAGTGGCTTACTCGTAGCTCTAACAGTGTTCTCGCTGAGATTTGACCAACGTTAGTAATTTGGCTAATTAAAATTAAAAAACATTCGCCATATGAAAGAAGTATTCGCAAAATATATTCGACGTGTTTCATAAATATATATATATATTTAATCCTTTAATGTAGCCTCCTTTTTTCAATATATTCTAAAATAACCAAAATTTTTGTAACTGCGACAAAAATTGTTATTAATCTAATTTCAACTATCCGCTACAAATATATTAAAATATGTATATATTAAAAAAAAATGTGTATATATTAAAAATACGTATGTGTGCATATGTATGAAAGTCGAAAAAGAAAAGAAAGAAAAAGCAAAAATTGAGCATTAGCCATTTGGCGAATCTAATCGCTTGTTTACTCGCCAAATGAAAAATTTAGTCGCAATTTGGCGCAAAGGCGAGTGACAACGAGAACACTGAGCTCTAACATTGTGCTTGTCGTACAATCAAAGGTGGGTATTTGTATGAGCACTTGTCGTGTAAATCACATTTCTAGTAACTACTAAGTTGTTGGTCACCGTTATTTCCGAAGGTTTTTGCATGGACATATCAATTAATGAAATATATCTGATAAAATAAGTCACATTTTTCCGTTCTAAAATACTGGTATCCAAAATCGTAGTGTATGACTTACACGACATGTGCTCATGGAAATACCGAGGTATGAAAACATGGAAAATTGGGAGGAGGAAAACACAATGATAAACCTACGAGTCGGGCACTCGTGGTATTCATTTTTAGATCACAGGCTATCAAAGCCTGAGAGCTTATGTGCCCGTCCGTTCTGTATGTGCGTAATGCGATAACTCATGATAAAAATATCCGATCCACTTGAAATTTTGGATATATGTATATTCTGATAAGGCGCTTCCCTGATTAGTTTTTGGAGTTCATACGATATATATATATAGCAGGGGGAACGGGGGATAATGCCCCACCCCACATCATATCCCTGATTAATTTAAGGGCTTCAATGAATAAAACGGAGAAAATTAAGTATAAAACGGGGAAATGGAGGAAGCTCATTACACTCCCCCACCCCCTTAGTTTGTTTTTCGAACGGCATTAACCCTTGAAAATATAAAGCTGTAATATACAATTAGTATGCGTAGCCTGTGAGCTCAATGCCATCAGTTTAACTGGGCAATATTCTTTTTATTGGCTTATGCACCACTTCATTTCCGGCAGACATGAATCATTAAATTCCCCTATTACTACTCTTCCACAAAATAAAGTTTATTTTCTTGTACTCGGTAACTTAAGTTTTTGCGCTGTTGGCTCTAGGACTATTAACGCATGTCATGAAGTGGCTGTTTGTATATTTAGTGTTAAAAGATAAATAATAATTCAAGATATTTACAGAGTTTATACGGTAGTTTTACGGAGTTTATACAGAGTTTATACGAATATTACCGGTTAGTTTTGTGTTTTATTCGCAAGACTATTTTTAAAAGTACTTTTCGTAGTACTATTATAAATGTTCAAAACATATGTAAAAGATTTTGTTTTGAAAAAAATGGTGCGAGGTAGTGTTAAAAAAATATTTTCCTGTAATTAAAACTTCGCGATACCCACATGTATAACTATGTGTTCGAAATCGCTGCAAATCAGACAACCGGGTTGTCAATATTTTATTTCTTTTTCTATAACATGTTGTGTAGCAAGAGAAAATATCACACACATTTCAAATTTATACATTGATTTGAATTAAATTAATAAGTTCAAAATTAAGGAAAAATAATAGAATCAAATAGAGAGAAAAAAAATGACACTTACTACTAGACTCAAAATTTCACTAAAGTTTTAAGAATTTATTTACATTATTTATTTATAAAAATATTCAAAGAATCAATTTATTCCCGATTTCCGATGGAACTTGAATTAGTGATAGGCACAAATCTTTAATGATCAGAAACAGCCCTAGTAGAAAACCAATATTGGTCCAACGTTGCGCCAATATTTCATTTATGGGAAATATTGCGAATAAAACGTCAATATTGCTCCAATATTGGTATGTTTACATTTTGCCCTTATTTAGCCAATATTTGCAGCCAATATTGGGGTTTCATTGGAAATATTGCCAATAAAAAGTCAATGTTGTACAAATGTTGGCGTTACATCTGAAATATTTCCAATGAAATTCCAATATTTAACCAATATTGCCGTTTTATTGGCAATATTTCCAATGAAACCCCAATATTGGCTGCAAATATTGGCTAAATAAGGGTAAAATGTAAACACCCCAATAATAGAGCAATATTTCATGCCAATATTGCGCCAGTGTGCCAATATTGCTCCAAGATGTAGCCAATATTGACCCAATATTGTTTGGCTGCTTGGGCGGCTATCCATATTTTTTTGTTTTTCTCTGACATATTGTATATCAAGAGAAAATATTACACATATTTCGGATTTATACACTGATTCGAAATGAATTAGTAAATTAAAAAATTAAGGAAAAATAGAAGACTCAAACAAACAGAAAAACATGGCATTTACTATTAGAAGTGCCAATTCACTCAAGTTTTATGAATTTATCTAGATTTTTTATTTGTAAATGTATTCATATCATTATCCCTTCGCTACTGAGCATTTCACGAAATTTTAATGTTTTGTCCACGGATTTTCAAAAACAGAAATTTGATCTTTATTAAATCGAAAAAATGCTCTAATTAAGTAAGGTAAATTTTACAGTATAGTTTTACTAGTGAAAATAAACGAGCATTCTTAAGCATTTTTGCGGCACTTATCCACATAGCTGCCAAAATCTTCCGCTTTTTTAGGCCAGGAAAAAATTCACTATAAATTTTACCATTTCAAATCACCATAATCTACCGATTAAGTAAGGCAAAAGTTTCTATTAAATTTTTCCGGGCCAAAAAATCGGAAGAGTTGGCAGCAACGTATACGTGTTGCTCGTTCCCAAAGGGTGAATGTATCATCAATTTTATTAATGGCTAGTTCCATGGGTTTTGTAGTGTAAGTCACATTACCTTAAAATTGTTATGCTTGTTTGCCACCGTTATATTCGAAAAGTCTGCTTGGCCTTATTCAATTAATGAGAATGTGCCGATAAAATATATCACATTTTTTCGTACTAAAATACTGGTAGCCAAAAATTGTAGCCTGTGACTTACACTACAAGTACTCATGGAAATAGCCTAATGAAATTGAAATTATGTGATAAGCACAAGGGTTAAAAAAATCTACATGCCCGACATCGTAGTAGTGATAAGCACAAGGGTTAAAAAAATCTACATGCCCGACATCATAGCTGCCAATTTCTTCCCCTTTTTCGGCGCGGAAAATTTTATGGTAAATTTTATCATTTCAAATCGCCGTAATCTGCCGATTAAAAAAGGCAAATATTTCTATTAAAATTTTCCATGTCAAGGAAGCATATGAGGTTGGCCGCTATGCCCGACATTTGTGTTGCCAGACGGGCTATTATTTTATTTTTTTTATTTGATAAGTGTCACTTTTATTAAAGGATACAATTTTGTTTCATTAATGTGCCATTAAGTAAAATCTTGCAATTCCAAAATAATAATAATAATAATAATAATAATAATAATAATAATAATAATAATAATAATAATAACGTCAATTTGAAAAAAAAAGTAGCTTGTTAAGCAACACTAATGTCGCGCATGTAGATTTTTCGAGCCTGATAAGCACAATATATTCGCGTGAATCAGTCTCGTATGCCGAAAATTGTAAATGCTAGCCTTCGTATTATTTTTTATAAATTAAAACCATAAATCTTGTAAAAGAAAAATAAAGAAGAATTAAATAAATAGATATTCTTTTAATCTTTTTTTCTTTTTATTAAATTACGACCTCTTAATAAAAAAATATTACTGTATTATAATTTTATTAAGATAAATTAAATACATTATTAATAAATATTAAAATGTCGCATTAGAGTCCATCACTTTTCTTAATTTTTTAAATATCCTAGTTCATTTCTGAATTAATCGTACTTTTTCTTGTCTCTCGACATGCACCATATATCGAGGGGATATTGTATCAATATTTTATTAAATTTGTAAGAACTACTCGCTTAAACATCGCATTTTACTCCAATTATACACATAAAATTACTACATTGAAATTATTTTTTAAATCGATTGTTTAACATACAATTAAATAGCAGAAAATTAAAATTTTATCGTGTTTAAAAATCGTAACTAATAACAGTCTAAGGATTTAAAACATATATAAATATATATTTAAAACAATTAAACAATAAATTTAAACAATATTTAATATATATTTAAAACATTCCCTGCAACGCTTTTGAAACCATTTCGTGTCACACGTGTCCTTTTTTCTACCGCACGAACTTAATCATCACTGGCATGATGAATGGATTTTTCCAGGACAGAAGTTTCCCTGAATAACAATTTTAATCCTGCACAATTAATCAAAACATAAATATTAATTGTTTGTGCCTATATGTGTTAATAACTAAAGACGATGAAAGCATAAATAGCATAGTGAATCGTTATTTCAAACAGCACCAGAAAATATTCGGCAAATAAACTTTGGTATAAACACTTTTCAAAAACTAATAAAATTATTTAATAATTTAACTAATGTGTAACTCGTTTAAACATCACATTTTACTCCAAGTATACACATAAAATTACTACATCGAAATTAATTTTTAAATCGATTGTTTAACATACAATTAAATAGCAGAAAATTAAAATTTTATCGTGTTTAAAGATCGTAACTAATAACAGTCTAAGGATTTAAAACATATTCCTTTCAACGCTTTTGAAACCATTTCGTGTCACAAGTGTCCTTTTTTCTACCGCACGAACTTAATCATCACTGGCATGATGAATGGATTTTTCCAGGACAGAAGTTTTCCTGAATAACAATTTTCATCCTGGACAATTAATCAAAACATAAATATTAATTGTTTGTGCCTATATGTGTTAATAACTGAAGACGATGAAAGCATAAATAGCATAGTGAATCGTTATTTCAACCAACACCAGAAAATATTCGGCAAATAAACTTTGGTATAAATACTTTTTAGAAACTAATAAATTTATTTAATAATTTAACTAATACTATGTAACTCGTTTAAACATCACATTTTACTCCAACTATACACTTAAATTACTACATCGAAATTAATTTTTAAATCGATTGTTTAACATACAATTAAATAGCAGAAAAATAAAATTTTATCGTGTTTAAAGATCGTAACTAATAACAGTCTAAGGCAGAGGTTCCCAAAGTGTGCTCCGCGGAGCCCTCGGGGCTCCGCCTGAAGATTCCAGGGGCTCCGCGGCGTTTCAGGAAAATAAAAAAATAAAAAATAATATGAAAGAAATTAGCATGTTGCAAGTGAAAGATTTTCAAAAGTATTCAAAAGTAGGAATTTTTGTGTGTGTTTGTGTGTCAAAAATGAATATATCTCTAACTGAGTTGAAAAATACAACAATACACTTCAAAGACATTTAAACATTTGCATTATACATTTACATAATTTCTGTATAAGATTTTTGGTTAGAATTGCTTTATTTTATGTTTCTGAATTTAATATGTTTTAAAAAATCGATTTAAAATAAGCTACAAGAAATAGTATTCTGAATCGAATGCACAATGTGCATAGAAGGCCAGCCAGTTCTTGCCAAACAAAGGGGAGAACAGTTTTGTTCTTTGGAGCTTCACCTATTCATAAGTTTATACTTAATTCTTTTTTGCTTAGTATCAAGGTTCAAACGTTCTAATACGTTCATTGCTTTCTTTATGAAACCACAAAATTCTAATTCCGATATGCAACAACGACGCAGGAATATTAATTTTTAAAAATCCACTTTAATATACATGTGAAAAATCCCTTTTTCTTATTTATAAATGCATTTGTTCGCAATTACCAGTGTCATCCATTTATTTCAACCCGGCTATCAATGAAAATGCTTTTCCCGTTAAAGGGATAAAATATTATTTTAATTGGTCTTTGCCATATTTTCCAACCAGAAATAAGTCTGCAGCAATTTAAAAAATACATGTTGGTTCTTTACATTTGTCATCACACTAAGAATAAAAAAAAATTACTCAGTTCCATCCCTTACTTAGGCTGCTTGTCAAAGAATATCAACCCTGATGTAAATTAAATCCCACCCATCTATCCCATTGTGTTAGTAAATTTTTTCTACTATTTACAATTCGTTTTACAGTTGTAATTTTTTACTGCATATCTGTTTTGAGGCAAAAACAATGACGAAAGAAAGTTTCTTTCAAAACTATAATTAATAACCAAATACTTTAAATAAAATATCCAAAAAAGAAACAATGCTACACCTAACAATATATCTTATATATTTTGCCCCACTCACTTAAACACTAAAACGATGACCTGCTTCTAAATGTATTTTTTAAATTGGTTAAAAAAAAAAAGCTGAGAGGCGATTTATTTTTGTTGCATGTTTAAAAATACTAGAAACTTAAAGAAAAACGAAAAAATAATCCATAATAGCAATATTCTATTATGGGTAAGCGGGACTAGCTAAAATGTGTTACATAATTACTCATGGGTGATTGGAACTACGCATTTTCTATTTTTTCTTCCCCAGCAGCCTATTTGAATAATACAGAAGAATCTCTCTGCAAACGAAAACTTACCTTTTTTACTATGTGTGTGTGATTTTCGCCATAAATAATAATAATTTTACGCATGCATAATGCAAACATGGTTCCATTTTGATTTTTAATTCCAAGTTCATACTAAAAATCCCCCCCCCCCCCAAAAAAAAAAAAAAAATCAAACTGGATATCATTAACCCCTTAACATTACTGCTTGAACATCGCTCGTGTGAAAAAGACTTTGTCTTCCTTGTTACTAAAAGCTTTCAGAAATTACAAATTTTTAACTTTAACTTTTGCTGTATTTGAAGGAACTATCTCGATTATACAAGATAGATATTTTAATACAAAAAAAGAGGATTTTAATACTTATTTTTATTTTATTGTATCCGATAACAGTAATATTATATAAAACTGTTAAAGGGTTATACAGTGGTGGTCAAAATTATGAGGACAACGTAAAAATCGCCAGATCTTGGCTACATTTGGTTGGACACTCATGCAAATTTAATGGCCGGAAACCAATGAAAAATGAAGAATATCTTTACAAGCTTTTATGGAAATATGTGGAAAATTCATGTTCATAAAATGTATTACGAATTTATACAGCTATATGATATGATAAAATTATAAGAACAACTGTATTTTTGTGATCTAAAAAGTGAAATTTGCATGTTTTTTGCTCTGCGCATTGGACTTCTTGACGGTATAAATGCATATTAAGCGTTTAGGATCATAATATTCTGTTTTTCAGTCATGCCGCTAGATACAAAGCTTCGGAATTTGAGAAAGAGAAAGTGGATGCATTTAAAAGTTCGGAACTTTCTGTACGCCAAATCTCTACAAAGCTTAATAGATCTTGAACGGTTATTTTCAATTATCTTTAAAATCTCGGTAAATATAAACGGCAAAGGCATACAGATAGGCTATCTTCTGTTTCTGTACTGTAGAAAAGGATGATAATCAGATAAGTTTGCTCAAAAAAAAAAAAAAAAAAAAAAAAAAAAAAAAAAAAAAAAACATGAACAGAAATAAAATATGAATTGTAGTTAGAATGCAGTGCTCGAACTGTTCAACGTGTTTCACTAAAAGAACAAAAAGGTTCGCTCTGGAAACATATGTCAGGACCGTCTCTTGCAAAAGTTCATGAAAGACTGAGGATGGAGTTTCCCAAAAAATGATTACTATTGGGAAAAGTGGGATGATATCGTGTTTTCCGATGAGAAAAAACTTAATTTGCATGGATCAGATGGTTTTCTCTACTTCTGGCATGATCTGCGTAAAGAGAAAAAAAAATTCTTAAAGCATGTATTTGGAGGCGGTTCAGTAAGAGTGTGATACTACTTGATTGGACGGCCAGAAAATCTGATCTGAATCCAATGGAAAATCTGTGAGACATCTGGCACACCAAATGTATAAAAATGGTATACAATATGAATACAAGCAAGAGCTCATGTCCTCCATAAAAAAAGCCTAGTAACAAAATACCAAGAACGTTCCAACAACTCCATGGCGTCATGACTGATAAAACTGGTTAAGAAGAATAGGAATATTATTAATTATTTGTGTGTTTCAGGCAAAAACATTCATTGTCCTTATAATTTTGTCCAATTTTTACAATGACATATTTCTTTTAATTATGACAAAGCATTCATATTTTGCATTTTCCAATGTTTTGCACTCTACAATGATTTTTAACATAAAAAAGCATTTTATGTATAAATTTCACTTGATTTAGTTCAGAAACAATTTTTTTTCAGTGCAATTTTCAATTGTTTTTATAATTCTGACCGCCACTGTATAATAGAAAATTTTATTTTTAAAAATTCTAGTATGAATTTAGAATTTCTATATCAGGAAAAGGCCAAACTGAGAACCTTGGTCCAAATGTTGAAAATTACTGTTTCGGATTTTTATCCAACAGATTTTTCTCTGCTCCATAGGCATAAAAAAACATTAATTTGTAAAACACAGAGTAGCGTTGGCTTCAGGGGCTCCGCCTTAAAAACTTTTCCCAAAAAGGGCTCCGCGAGCCAAAAAGTTTGGGAACCGCTGGTCTAAGGATTTAAAACATATTCCCTGCAACGCTTTTGAAACCATTTCGTGTCACACGTGTCCTTTTTTCTACCGCACGAACTTAATAATCATTGGCATGATGAATGGATTTTTCCAGGACAGAAGTTTTCCTGAATAACAATTTTCATCCTGGACAATTAATCAAAACATAAATATTAATTGTTTGTGCCTATATGTGATAATAACTAAAGACGACGAAAGCATAAATAGCATAGTGAATCGTTATTTCAAACAGCACCAGAAAATATTCGGCAAATAAACTTTGGTATAAATATTATTTAGAACCTAATAAATTTATTTAATAATTTAGCTAATATGTAACTCGTTTAAACATCACATTTTACTCCAACTATACACATAAAATTACTACATCGAAATTAATTTTTAAATCGATTGTTTAACATACAATTAAATAGCAGAAAATTAAAATTTTATCGTGTTTAAAAATCGTAACTAATAAAGGCACGATCACATTCAGTTTTTAAGCTCAACTTTAGACACAACTTGAAACATTTTCTGATGCAAAAGAGGTAGAGTCAGCCACGAAGGGTTGCTGGATGATGCGTAGAAAGTTTCTCCTAGCTTGGGAAGCAGGGTTACCTCAATAAATAGTCGAGTCGACCGCTTTTCAGTTGGCGCATTCGGCTAGTTCTCGTTGTTAGCTATCTAATCTGATACCATTTTCGTTAATTTTTCGATTCGTTTCATATCTATTTTAATCTTTGAACTTTTAAAAAGGTATGGCAAAAACGAAATACCTGAGCAAAAGTAATGTGATAGTATAGAAAATATGGCATACTTTTCTGAAGATTTACTTAATTTAGGAATAAGTGTAAAATAAAAAGTTGAGTTTCCTTAATAGCAGCAATATTTATTTATTTATTTTTTAGCTAAAAGAAAACCTGTGGTGTTACCACACTTTGCAAGAATTAAAAACTGATGTATTGTTTTATTTATACTTCGTCATTAAGAATTTAGTTCAATCAAGAGAAAAGTCCCATTCGCTAGTGCTGATTCCATGGAAAAAAAAAAAAAAATATGAAGATATCTCATTGGATAGCTGAGATTAATCTGTACATCGGCCATTTTTTTTTTTTTAAGATACTTTTTAATAGGCGCATTGTTATTTTCGGAACCGGTTTCAAAAGTAAAAATGTCCCTTATATAGTTGGGCATTCTATTTTTTATTTAAAATTCAAAAGATAGTAAAAGAAAAAAATTCAGAAAAAGAAGAAAACATGGCAAAAAAGGATTAAAACTTGCGTATTTAAAGATAAAATGAGTGCTTCAATTAGTTTTTAAAAAATGCTAAAGCATATGCTGATTTTAAGTCAATAGATAATTTTTGAGTAATTTACTTTAAATGTAATAAATATTGGATAGATTATACAACAGTTAATATATATGTTTATATATATATACTTCTTATATTTATATATATTGTTAATGTATATATATGTTTAAAATTTAAATATATATAGGGGAGAGTGGGGTTAAGTGGGACAATGGAGGGGAATGGGGCAGTAGGTTTTTCTTTTTATGCATCATTCTAAATATTTCATCAATTACACACAAGATGAAGCTATGGTACCCCAATCTTCAGTTCAAAAATGTTTTTGATCTGTATAAGCTTGCATTTGTATGAAGAAAAAGATTATTTCAAGAATCAAAAGTGAATTTGATTCATATACTTTTTATGTTTAATATCAATTGTGTAAATAATTTTTTTATAAAATTAAAAAGTTTTATAATAATTAATCTTACATTTTTATTTAACAATAATATTAATTGCAATGTCAAGTGATTTTTGATAATTTTTACTTTTTTATAAGCTTTGATAGTGTTTTGTCGATTTTCATATCTCTGAAAATATGTTAAAAATAGCAAATTTGTTATTTGTATCTAACCATTGGCAGAAATTTGAAAAACATAATTATTATTCTTATAAAATATCATTGTAAAACTAGGCAGAAATACACTAATTATATTTCCATTTATTCTGAAAAAGGACTTTAAATAGAAAAAAAGGAAAGATAAGGGATATCCCACGGCTTCTTCATTTTACTAAAACACATTACGTAAAGACCTCTGAATTAGATGAAAATTATATCATTCCTCTTGTACCCATCAGAAATAAATTCTTTTTCAAATTTTCAAAGCCCCCCCCCCTTTTTTTTCCAAAAAAGAAAAATGATTTTGAAAATATATAGCACGAAAGTGCAGTAAAGAGCATTATATATTTCACGTCTGCCTCACACAGAAAAAAAGTATCTTTGATAAATAATCTAGAACAATTGAATTATTTCTCAGAAATTTTGGATATACTGCATGAATAAAAATGATTGGAAAATATAATTGCTGCTTAAATGATTAAAAACTATTATATTATTTACACTATTTAATTTTTAATACAATATGTAAATGTTATATTATTTACAATATTTATTTTTTAATATTTACAATATTTATTTTTTAATATGTACAATATTTATTTTTTAATATTTACAATATTTAATATTAATATTATACAATAATCCATACGAAAAGTACCGAATAATAAAGAAATTAAGTCAATGTTTACATTAATAATTCGTCAAATAAAATTCCAAAACACTTTTAGAAAGAGATTTAAACAGTATAACTGATAAATGTTTTCCAGTTACTAATTCGTTTGTTTAAAATACGATTAGTTAACTAATATAATTTAACAGGATATGTGCATAAAAGATAAAAAGGATAAATGTGCAAGGTTCTTAAAAATTGGGAACAGTAAAAATATTGTAATCGGATGTATTGTAAGATTCATATAACAAGAAATAACATTCATCTAATATTTTTGTGTAATATTACATTTAAGATGAAAAAAAAAATTTGTTTACTAACATTGGCGAATTTGGCGACAAATATAAACAAAACACTATCAAATTTCCACAAACAGTAAAATATATATTCAAAACTCCTTAACACTGCAATTAATCACATTGTTAAACAAAATGTAAGATTAATAATTAAAAAAACTTTTAAATTTTATGAATGTTTACTTACTACTTAGAACATTTGTACCTTACTCTCGCCTAAAATGAACAGCGTTTGCTATTTGTAATAGCCGAACGATCCTTTTTTGTGTGTGTGTGCTGTGCGGGTGTGTGACATCCAATTAAAATATTTCTTAATTTGAACTCCTTATCGCTTATAAAGAGCCATTTCTTGCGTCTAATTTCTTAAATGCTTTATTTCTTTTCAATACAAACAAGCGTGCTCGTGCATACTAACAGCCTGGCCTCTTAATTTCGACCGCCATTTTGAGGAGTGACGTAGACAATCTGCTTCTAAGCTATTGGTGAGATTACGTGCAGCACAGAGCTAAGCGCAACATTTTCCACAAGAAGTGGAAAGAGTTGCACGAAATGTTTCAAGTATGAAATCTCAATCGCACACCGCTTTCCGAGAAATTGTTGCAGCTAAAACTGCGTGATGAGTTTAATGTTTCACTTAGACAGTGTGTGTGATCGCACTTTAACAGTCTAAGGATTTAAAACATATTCCTTGCAACGCTTTTGAAACCATTTCGTGTCATACGTGTCCTTTTTTTTCCCCGCAGGAACTTAATCATCACTGGCATGATGAATAGATTTTTCCATGACAGAATTTTTCCTGAATAACAATTTTCATCCTGCACGATTAATCAAAACGTAAATATTAATTGTTTGTGCCTATATGTGCTAATAACTAAAGACGATGAAAGTATAAATAGCATAGTGAATTGTTATTTCAAACAGCACCAGAAAATAATCGGCGAATAAACTGTTGTGTTAATATTTTTTTAGAAATCACTATATTTATTTAATAATTTAATTATGTAATTTTTAGCTCACAGGCTATCATAGCCTGAGAGCTTATCTGTCCGCCCGTTCTGTATGTATGTTCGTACGTAACGCGATAACTCATGATAAAAATATCTGATCGACTTGAAATTTTGTACATAGGTATATCCTGATAAGGCGCTTCCCTGATTAGTTTTTGAAGTTCATTCGATATGTATAAGAGGGGGGAACGGGGGGCTAAGGCCCTTTCCTTAATTTATATAAATGGGTTTTTCATGCAGAATTAAGTTTTCGTTCAAAATTTAGATATAGGATCATTCTGATGGGGCGATTCCGTGACTGTTATTCGGTGTTCATTGAATAAATATAAACAGGGGGAACGGGGGTTCTAATGCCCCTCCCGTTAATTTATATAAATGGGTTTTTCAAGCAGAATTGTCAGACTTGGTTCAAATCTCTGAATAGTTTTGGAAGTTTAATGGTTAAGTATAAAAGAGGGGATAACTCCTGTTAAATTATATAAATACTAAATGGGTTTTTATTAAGAATTATCCGATTTGCTCTGAATTTTGGATATAGATTTTTTATATGATAAAGCATGTCCTTGATAGTTTAGGAGGTTCAATGATAAAGTATAAAAAAAAGGGAAAAGCTGTTTCCCCTTATTAATTTTTTTCCCTTGAAAATATAAGGCTGTAGTGTACAATCAGTATGCGTAGCCTGTGAGCTCAATGCCCTCAGTTTAACTGGGCAATATTCTTTTTTATTTAATTCTGAAAAGAGTTTTCGACGAAACTCAGTTTTTGGATCGAAAATTTAAACGAAATCGAGTTTTCGATCAATTTTTACAAGGAAAAAAAAACATTTGAGAATATTTAATTTGGTTAATTTCGAGTTTGTTTTAAAGAATATTTTCTTATAAAGAAATGCTCTTTGTTTTACCAATTCCATAAACTATTTGACGCTGGACAGTTGCATTGTATTTAACCCGTTGGAGATGAGTAACACGTATACTTGCCTCAAAAAGGCTTAAAAATCTTTATGTATTCCCATTCCTTATTTAATCGGATTAATTTCTCGCTTTAATAAGGTACAAATTCCTGTTTTTAAAAACTGGTCACAAATATTAAAAAATTTATAACAGATTCCCGTCACGAACAGGTTAAACCTCTTTAATGCATGAAAAGATTTTGACATTTCCCTCATAGCATGCATGGTCACAGCGACGTCTCAATGACATCACTGTGAGTCACATTGGTCACATCACATCTGTGACCAAAATGCCACCACTCAGTGACGTCACATTGTGACTGAGATGTGACTTTCTTAAAAATCTTTAGAAAATTACAAATATTCTTCAAAACATGTTATTTACTTTAAAAAACATGTTTTTGGCAATTTAAATATCGTCGCTTTTGTCACAGTTTCGTCAAAATGTTAATGTCAAAGTAGTCAGAAATGACACATTTGTCACAAATTTGTCACACCGGAACTTTACAAAGTGGTCACAATGTGACCCACAAACAAGCTCTAAAACGGCCATAACGACTTCACATTTTAGTCACTGAGACTTCACATCGACGTCACGGGACGTCACATCGACAATCGATGGTCACAAAGTCACAATGTGACTTCACAACGACGTCGCAGTGACGTCACCATGCCTTACGGGTTGTGGAGGTGTAAGCGAATCTAATCCTCGGTAATGTTATATAATTTCTCTATTACATGTGCGAAAACAAATTTTACAAAGAAAAATGACGTTGAGCGACGTCTCGACGCTGAACCGCAAAGATTAAAGGAATTCTCGTCAACTCATTTGTCGAAAGGTTGTTTCGCAAATTAAAATAAAATGAAAAATATAAAAAATATAGCGGATTTGAAACTCGGCACAGGCATGTTTGTAATAGATCGGAATCTGCTTCAAATGTAGCTCTCTTTTTTACTTTCTTCTATCTTTACAAGAAAAAAATATCGGTTTCATGAAATTTTTTGAATTACGGTTTTCGACGGATTTACACGTTTTAAGGGTCAGAGAACCCGAAAAACATGCTTTTACAAAATGTCTGTCTTTGAGTCTGTCAGTATGTCAGTGTGTCTGTCTATGTATATGAGACAAAAATATTGTCTCATGAACTAAAGCACGGAATTTCACAAAAATTTTAGATTCTGTTCGATCTGATACTAGATCTGATTAGTTTTCGATGTATGTTTCTTAATACGTTGCGCTGCTTTGCTGCATTATTCACAATTTTCACAGTAGCCATACCTCGAGAGCTAGCGCATTGATTTTCATAAAACTTAAGATTTAGTTAGAAATTTATATAACATAGCGCTGATTACCTTTTGGTGCATATAGCTCGTCAGGTTGCGCTGTCATGGTGTATTAATCGTGATTATTGCAATAGCCATATATCAAGAACCACTGCATCGATTTTCACAAAACTTTAGATTTAGTTAATACTTGATATAAAATGACTCTGATTACGTTTTGGTGTATATCGCGCAACAGGTGGCGCTGCTATGCTGTATTATTTGCAATATTCACAATAGCCATACCTTAAGTACTCAGTGCAAGGATTTTCATAAAATTTTAGATTTTACTAATTACTTGATATAATATGATGCTGATTACTTTTTGGTGCAAATCGCTCAATAGGTAGCCATCGTGCCTTATTCGTGATTATCACAATAGCTCTATCTCAAGAGCTAATGCACAAAATTTTCCAAAACTTCAGATTCAATTAGTCCTCATATAGATTAGTGTTAGTTATAGATAGTGAAGTTTTTGGTCCAAATCGCCCTGCAAAGCGATTACGTACGGTTACGGTGCTGCTATGTTACATTTTTCACGATTACGTAATATATGTATCTCATGAACTAATGAATGTATTTTCATCAAACTTCAGATTCAGTTAGTACTTGATAAAAAATTTATCCGGATTAGTTTTTGGCGTACATCACCGAACAAGTGGTGCTGTTATTCAGATTTTATTTAAGATTTTGCAATAGCTCTATCTCAAAAACTAATGCACGGATTTTCATCAAACTTTAGATTCAGTTATAAGTTGACATAAGTTGTCGCTGAGAATAAATTTTTGTTTTAATCATCTAACCTGTGGTGCTGCTATGCTGCATTTTTCAGGAAGCACTAACAACATGAGATAGAAGAAAGTTTTGGGATTGCCACATCTGACTAGTTTCAATAAACATTGAGTCCAAGAGATACCTGGATCCCCAGAAAACAACTAATCTTTAAATGATTGTTTATTATTTAGTTTCTCTTTAAGTAATTAAAATGAACAGAAATAAAAGGATTTATTTTTTTCTGTATTTTTCCTTTATTATAGGTGAGAACAATGTAGTTCCACAAAAATCATGTAAAGTCTATAAATAGAAACTTTTCCGACAATGTGCTTGCATAGTTCTAGAATTAAATATCTTATATCAGGTAAAGAATACAATTACTAATTTTTTTAATTTACATTTATGTTTAGTGATTTATCCATACACGTCAATATCACGTAATTATTCTGGTGTCTGATCTATGATTAATATGTTTCACCCAGAATATTTGTTAAAAGGTTTTAAGAAAAAAAAACTTATTTTATTATAAACATTTTCCGGTTTTAAACATGTTTATCTTGGTTTAGATTCCGGAATAATTAAGATATGTTGGCACCCACGTTTATCCATTGTAGCTCATAGTAAAAAGTAATCAATAAAATCAAATCTCAGGTTTTCAATTCATTCCTTTCTATGATATTTGAATTTTTATTTTAAAGTTTGAGAATAAATAATACTGAGAGCTCTCGTGCTGGGAATAATCTTACCTCGTAAACCCCTATTCCTTTTGAAAAAAGTTACCGATTCCAAAATTACTTTCAAAATGTATTGGATTTTTTTTTACTATACTTATTGAAATGATATTACTGAGTTCACGCCGCAAGCTATCGGAGTCAAAATTGAGGTACATAATCTTGAATTCATATATTTGGACTTGGGGATGAAGCGGCAATATGTCATTCGTGTTCTTCCAATACATATTGTGAATATCCAAGCTGTCGAATTCGTGAGTTTTTCCTTATCAAGATTCATGTTGCAGGATACACTTAGACAGAAATATCCGTCAATACGATGTGGAAATCTGCACTTATTTAGAATTTTATTTGAGATGATGTAGTCCCTTAGACTAGGGATGCACAACCTGTGGCCCGCGGACCAAAATGCTACCACTATTTTTATGCAGAATAATCTTCCTTATAACGAAAACAGAAACTTTGCTATTAAGTAAAACAAACGTCACTTTTCAAATATTCTGATGGCAAAAAATTTTCTGGCAAAAAGGTTGTGCATCACTACCTTAGACATCTCAGTGAAAATACTCTTATATATACATAGGTGCCAATCTGACATCGATTACCCGTAATACATGCGTTAATTTGACCCTGGTTTAATGAGTTTCGAACCAGAATTTTTTCAAAGAAATGAAATTAAGTATATTCCAGTAATAAACATGAAATTAAATAAATAAAGATTCATGAAATATATTTTCTGGTTTGAAATGACGTTAACCTGGATCAAACTAAAATAGGTATTACGGAAGATTAGTTGAAAGTTGGCAGCTATGTATATACGAAAAAGATTGTGAGATATATTTGCTAGAAGATTTTAAAAGTAGTATGCAGATTTTTTCTAATTGCACAACGTTCTTTTGAATTTGTCACAAGTAAATTGTAAGATTAAAAGACAAAGCTGTTTTTTAGTCATCTGGCTTGAGATTTCAATTAAACCAATTTTGGTAATTATTTTTTTTTAAACACTTTATTTGTAGGTGTGCCCGTACTTGCTATTATTAAAAATAATTCCCTTTTCATACATTAATTTTAATTTTAAAAGTTGATTTATGAATTTTTTTCCCATTGGTCGCAATCGGATTTTTTTTTAAACATTTGAAGCGAAAAAGCAACATTTGCAATTATTCCATCATTACAGATGCCATTTTCGTACTACAATTGATAAGGACTTTTAAAACTCCTGAACAAAAAATGACTCCACGAAAAAGAAACAAGTTGGAAATTGCACGTGAACGTAGCAAATGAGGTGCGTTCGTGCGATAACGAAGTTTTAAAAATATTCAGATCTTGCTGATATAGTAGAGCGTACTCCGGATGCAGTATAGTAGTCGAAATCTTTACGTTTCTGTAAATATGCAGGAAGTAATTTTTATTACACCTCAGCAACGTATATCTTATTCATAAAATGTGAAATAGTTGAATATAATTAAAACACGTACCAAACCATGTTTCCCCGTATAGCATTATATATAGTGGAATACTTTTGTGTGGCCCTGTAATTTAATAATAAAAATTCTTTGCATCACAGATTGTACAGAATGCATATTTTAGTATATATTTCATAGATTCATGCCAATTCTATTATGTTCGAATGAGTGTAACATCATTAAAATGCATTTGAAACTTTTCCCCCATTCACCGTAATGTAACGGAATCCTTTTGATTGTCCCTGTAATTGATCTATCCATCCGATTTTCATAAAATTTGAAATGACTCGACAAAATTATGTTATAATTATGTATTTTAAATTTCAAACGATTCGGTTGGGTAGTTTTTGCGTTGTTATATGCGGACAGACGGACAGACGGACAGACAGACGGACAGACAGACAGACGGACGGACTGAGCGACAACAATAGGTGCTACGTATTTACATAATTACGAACGCACCTAAATAGTACAATTTTTTACATTTTCTAATAAACTCTTCCCATTTTAAACATGTTTGTCTTGGTTCAAACTCCAGAATAATTCAGAGAGGTTGGCATGTATGTTTTATCTATCATTGATCATAATAAAAAGGAATCAATGAATTAAAATCTAAATCTCAAATTTGGAATATATTCCTTTTTACAACACTTGAACATTGAATAATAAAATGTGACAATAGATAACATGCCTTTTTCAGTTCAAATCTTTATTTTCCCTTGAAAAAGGCCGAGTAGTTCGGTTGAAACCGTCGGGATTTTATTATTGTTTCTAATGTTTAAACGTCATACAAAATGGTAAGTAGATTTTAAACTGTTATATTTTATTCCAATGTACACTGTTTTAGCAAATTTATAAATAAAAATTCGGAGTTTGTCTCAATATTCATATTTGAGTTTTCATTTCAAAGTTTGAGAATAAATAATACTCAAAAGCTCTCGCGCTGGGAATAACCTTTAAGATATACCTCATAAACCTGTATTGCTTTTGAAAAAAAGTTACGATTCCAAAATTGCATTCAAAATACATTTGATTTTTTTTCCTACTATATATATTGAAATGGTATTTTCTGAGTTCACGCAGCAAGCTACCGTAGTCGAAATTGAGACAGATAATCTTGAATTCCATTTTTTGGCCTTGGGGCTGAAGCGGCAATATGTCGCTCTTGTTCTTGAATACATATGGTGAATATTCAAGCTGTCAAATTCATGATTATTTTTCCCTATCAAGATACATACTACGAGATATATTTAGACAGAACTATCCGGCAATATGAAGCGAAAATCTGCTTTTGTTAAGAATTTTATTTGAGACAATATAGTGCTTTATACAGTTCTGTTGAAAATATTCCTATATATTCAAAAAGATTGTGCGATCTATTTCTTAGAAGATTTTTAAGATAATATAAAGATTTTTAGAATTGATCAATGTTCTTTTATATTTTACGCGAGTAATGTATAATTTTTAAAGACCAGGCCATTTCTTTCAGTCATTTGGCCTAAAATTTCAACTAAACCGATTTTTTTTTTTTAAATGAAAGAAATTAATTTCTAGATGTGTTCGTACTCGTATAGCTGCCAACATCTTCCGCTTTTTTGGAGCGGAAATTTTTTTTAAAATTTTATCATTTCAAAACGCCAAAAATCTGTAGATTAAATAAAAAGGTTCTATTAAGTTTTTCAGGGCCAAAAAATCGCAAAGTTGGCAGGTACGCGTACTCGCTGTTTTTAAAAATAATATCTTTTTTATATTTTAACTTAATTTAATAGTTGTTTTATGATTTTTTTGCCATTGTTGGCAACCGGGGGTTTCTTTCATAGTTACAATGAAAAAGGGAAACTGAAAATTACCACATCATTATACGGATGCCATTTTCGTATTACAATTGATGATGACTTAAAAATTTTAAGCAGAAAATGATGTCACAATATAAAAAAAATCTTTTTCATATTTTCTCCGTTTTTAAACATGTTTTTCTTGGTTCAGACTCCGTAACAATTATGAGATGTTGGCATCTATGTGGAATCGGTCGTTTCTCATAATTAAAAGTAATCAGCTAATTCATATCTTAAATTTGCAATTCATTCCTTTTTACAGCGTGATTAAAAAAAATGGACAAAATGATGTGACAAATCAAAGTATACAACAAGGATAAAAAATCTCAGAGGAACATAGGGTCGCAAATAATTTATTGAGTCACAAATACAGGATGTTTCATTCTAGCTACACCCAGTTTGAAAGTAATAATTTCGAGGAAAACAAAAATATTCTAATGAAAATGCAACGATATGTACCTTACTTTGTGTGAAATGTGATAACGTTACGAAAAGATCTGTGAAAACATATTGCTCAAGCAATCGATGGTACTGTATAAACTGATTACTACAGCCTAAACTGTGAGGTGCGAAGTGCATTTTGCTGATGCGCATAATGTAAGCTTCTATTACTTTTGTTTAGTGTTATCACATTTAAAACAAAGGTGAGAATGTCTGTTAAATGTTTTATTGTAATATACTTCAGTTTTCTGAAAGTTATAACCGTCAACCCAAATTGAGTTAGGATGAAACACCCTGTATTTGTGACTCAATAAATGGTTTGTGGCCCTATGTTCCTATATGATTTTTTATCCTTCTCGTATGCCGGATTTGTCATATCAATTTGTCCACTTTTTTTTAATCACCTTATATAACATATGAGCTTTTATTTTAAAGTTTGAGAATAAATAATACTAAAAGCTTTCGCGCTGGGAATAACCTTTATGATATACCTCGTAAACCTGCATTGCTTTCGAAAAGAATATACAGTAGACTCCCTCAAATCCGCAATCCTGAAATCCGCGACTCTCTAAAATACACACATAATTTACAGATGTAAATAATTAAATATTCAGTTTAGATATAGAAACAAAATTTTATTTAGTTAGTTTTATAACAATGCGATATATTTTTTTAATTTGTAATTTCTCTATAATATTACTGAATTCATGTTTTTTATGAAGGAAGAATAAATTTATTTCTAAAAAAATTCAATATATTGCTGATATCCCTGATAATCACAATCTTCTAACCAAACATATTTATGCAATAATCAAACTTTTTGTTTATTAAGTCTGGCTAAACCTGCCATAAAACTTCGTTATTTTATGAGTTTGATGTGAATTAGTAATGTATTTCTATGAAGCATGTTTCATTGAATAATGTAAGAAAAATACATTTAATTTTATAATGAATGTCACAAAAAAACCACAAGGGTTCACATTTAATCATACGTTATTGATTATTAACTTAACCTTTGCTTTTAATGTTTTAATTATTTTAAAAATTATCTAAATTTTTATTATTTTAGTTCATTACGTTATTCTTTACATTGTAAGCATCCATTATAGTTTCGATTGCATTATTAATTACATTCAAATTACAGTTTAAAAAATGTAAATAAAGCAATGACTAGAAATCCGCAAAACCTCTGGTCCCAAGCTGTGCGGATTTGAGGGAGTCTACTGTATATATGTACATATTGTTTGTTTATTACATGCAATGAAATGATGTTTGCCGGATTCACGCAACGAGCTACTAGAGTCGAAATTGAGACAGATAATCTTAAATTCCTTTTTTTTTTTTTTTTTTTTTTTTGCTTTGAGTTCAAAAAGGGCAATATGGCATTCTTGTTCTTCAATATACATTGTGAATATTCAAGCTGTGAAATTCATGAGTTTTTCCCTATTAAAATACGTACTACGGGATATATTTAGCAGAAATATCCGGCAATATGACACGAAAATCTGCTTTTGTTAAGAATTTTATTTGAGACAATATAGTGCTTTACACATCTCTGTTGAAAATATTCCTATACATTCGAAAACGAATGTGTAATGTATTTGCGAGAAGATTTTTAAAGTAGTAAGAAGATTCTTAGAATTTCACAACATTTTTTAAAATTTATTAAGTGTAATCTGTATATTTAAAAAACCAAGCTATTTTTTATTCATCTTCTACAAAATTGGTTTTGATAATTTTTTGAAATGAAAGCACTTAATTTGTAGAAGTGCTTGTACTCGCTATTTTAAAACGTAATTCCGTTTTTATATTTTAATTTTAGTTTTAATTTTAATAGCTGTCTTATGATTTTTTTCCAATTAGTGGCAACCGGTTTTCTTTCGTAGTTGAAGCGAAAACGGGAACCTGGGAATTACCACATTGTTATAGATGCCATTTTCTTATTACAATTTAAAATGGCTTCAAAACTTTTGAACAAAAAATGATGTTACAATTTAAAAAAAAAAATAATAATTTTTACATTTTCTAATAAACACTGTCTGGTTTTATACATGTTTTTGTTGGCACAGATTCTGGTACAATTAAGAAATATTAGCATTTATGTTTTATCCACTTATGCTATAGTAAAAAGTACTTAGCGAATTCAAATCTCGAATTTGCTATTCATTCTTTTCTACAACATTAAAAATTTTATTTTAAAGTTAGAGAATTAATAATACTAAACGCTCTCCGGCTGGGAATAACCTTTATGATGTACCTTGTAAACCTATATTGCTTTTGTAAAAAAAAATATTTCTATACCGAAATTGCATTTTCAAAATATATTTGATTTTTTCCCTACTATTTACATTGCAATGGTATTTTCTGAGTTGACGCAGCAAACTACTGTAGTCGAAATTGAGCCAGGTAATCTCAAATTCTTTTTTTTTTTGGGGGGGGGGGGGGGCTTTCGGCTGAGAGCGGCGATATTTCGTTCTTGTTCTTCAATAAATATTGTGAATATTCAAGTTGTAGAATTTCTGAATTTTTTTCTGACTTTTTAATTGGAATTTTGTTTGAGATGATGTAGTGCTTTACATAGCTCTGTTTAAAATATTCTTTATATTCGAAAAATATTATGAGCTGTATTTTCTAAAAGATTTTTAATGCAGTATAAAAAATTCTCCAAATTTCACAGTATTATTTTAAATTTATCACGTGTAATCTACATGTTTAAAAGACCGGTCTGCTTTTCACGAGTAATCTACATGTTTAAAAGACCGGTCTGCTTTTCACGAGTAATCTACATGTTTAAAAGACCGGTCTGCTTTTACAGTCATCTGACGTGAGATTTTTTACAAAACCGATTAAAAAAATATGTTTTTTTTTTTAATATAAAGGAACGTAATTTGTAGATATGCCCATAGTCACTATTTTTAAAAATAATTCCCTATTTTATAATTTAATTTTAATTTTAATTTTAATAGTTGTGTTATATATTTTTTTCCTATATGTTGCAACCGGGATCCCTTTCGTAGGCGAAGCGAATAAGGGAAAGTAGAAATTACCGCATCAATGCGGAAGCCATTCCAATTGACAATGATTTTTATAATTTTTGATCAGAAAATGACATTACGATTTAAAAAATATATTTTTTACATTTTCTAATAAACATTTTTCGTTTTTAAACATGTCTGTCTTGTATTGGTTCAGACTCCGGAATAATGTAGAAATGTTGGCATCTATAGTCTATCCGTAAATGCTTGTAATAAAATATATTCACCGAATTCAAATCTCACATTTGTAATTTATTCATTTCTATAACTTTAAAAAATTCATTTTAAAGTTTAAGAATAAATAACACTGAAAGCTCCCGCGCTGGGAATAACCTTTAAGATATACCTCATAAACCTGTATTGCTTTTGAAAAAAAGTTACAGATTCCAAAATTGCATTCAATATACATTTCATTTTTCTTGCTACTGTATGTAGAGAAGTGGTATTTTCTGAGTTCACGCAGCAAGCTACCGTAGTCGAAATTGAGACATCTAATCTTGAATTCATTTTTTTTTTTTTTTTTGGCCTTCGGGCTGAAGCGGCAATATGTCGCTCTTGTTCTTGAATACATATTGTGAATATTCAAGCTGTCGAATTCAGAATTTTTTTGACTATCAAGATATATACTACGGGATATATTTAGACAGAACTATCCAGCAATATGACGCGAAAATCTGCTTTTGTTAAGAATTTTATTTGAGACAATATAGGGCTTTAGACAGACAGCTCTGTTGAAAATATTCCTATATATTCGAAAAATGTATGTGAGTTGTATTTACTAGATTTTTAAAGTAATATGATGAGTTTTAGAATTGCACAACATTCTTTTAAATTTATAACGAGTAATATATCTAATTAAATGACCAGGCTTTTCTTTAGTCATGTCGCCTGAGATTTTTACTGCACCGATTTTGATTATTATTAATATTTTTAATGAAAGTTATAAGTTTTTCATGTGCCCGTATTCACTATTTTTGAAAATAATTTCATTTTAATATTTTAATTTTAATTTTAATAATTGTTTTATGTTTATGTTATGTATGTGCATACGTGCGTAACGAATAACTCATAATAAAAATACCCGATTCACTTGAAATTTTTGATATCGGTACATTCAGATAAGGCGTTTCTTTGATTAGTTTTGGAAGTTCATTCTATAAGTATAAGATGGGAAACGGGGGCTTATGCCTATCCTCGTTATTTATATAAATGGGTTTTTCATGCAGAATTATCAGTTTTCGTTCAAAATTTAGCTATAAGATCATTCTGATGAGGTGCCTCCGTGATTAGTATTAGGCATTCTTTGGATAAGTATAAAGAGGGGGAACGGGGGCTAATCCCTTTTAATTTATATAAATGGGTTTTTCATGCAGAATTATCAGATTTCATTCAAATTTTAGACATAGGATCATTCTGATGCGGGCACCACCATCATTAGTTTTGCGAGTTCATTGGATAAGTCTAAGAGAGGGGATGGGAGCTAACCGCCCCTTAATTTAGATTAATGTATTTTTCAAGCAGAATTTAGTGATTTGCTTCAAAATTTTGATATAGGTTCATTCTGATAATGTGCTTCTCTATTTGTTTTGGGAATTTATTGGGCAAGTATAAATAGGGAATCGGTGGGACCACCCCTCTTAATTTAGTTAAATGGTTTTGCTTGCAGAATTAACCAATTTGCATTAATTTTTGGAAACAGTTTCATAATGATTATATGCTTCTCTAATTAGCTGTGGGGGTTCTTTTGGTAAGTACAAAAGGGGGTGTGAGCGATTCCCTCCCTGAAATTTGATAAATGGGTTTTTATGCATAATTATACGATGTGCCTTAAATTTTAGATGTAGGTTCTTTCTGCTGGCGAATCTCAAAATAGTTTTGGAAGCTTAATGGTTAAGTATAAAGGAGGAAGATAAATCCTCTTAAATTATATAAATGGGTTTTAATGAAGAATTATTCGATTTTCTCTGATTTGCTTACAGAGCTCAATGATTAAGTATATAAAAGAGAAATGGGAGGAGCTATTTCCCCCCTTAATGTATTTATCCAATGGCATTAACCCTTGAAAATATAAAGCTTTTATATACAATTAGTATGCGTAGCCTGTGAATTGAATGCCATCAGTTTAACTGGGCAATGTTCTTTTTATTAATACATGCGTGCATACTAGAAGCATCGAAATATGGACTGATCTATCTTGGGGAATGTTTTATAGTAATTTTAAACTGGTTTTTGTGGTCCCTCTTAATATTTGTCTCAGGACTGAGGAGACTAAAAGATAACTTTATCATAACAGATCCTTATTATACACTGCTCAAAACAATTAAAGGATATTGCAGTTTTAGGTGGATTTTTTATCTGGGAAACTTTTTAGCTGATTGATACATGGTCGACAGACATAGTAGGTTATATGAGAATAAATTACACATGTTTGGCAGAAAAAATGCATTTTATTGCGCATTTGTGTACAAAAGGAAAAAAACACAATTTGTGCATATGAGAAAAAAAGAATAAGAAATGGTGTTTTCTTCAAAGAAAATCATTTTCAGTAGGGGGTATGGTTTCCACTGGCGGCCAGCAACGTTGAACACCATTGAGGCATAAACTCAATGAGGCTATTAATGACGAGTTTAGGTATTCTGCCCCACTCTTCCAGAAGAGTTCTTTCCAGTTCTTGGAGAGTTTGTGGGGGTTGTTGGCGGCCAGAAACTCGTCTTCCTAGAGCGTCTCAAACGTGCTCGATTGGATTCATGTCTGGAGAACACGCTGGCCATTCCATTCGAACGATTCCTTCCTCGAAAAGGAAATCCTCCACCAGGTTTGCACGATGTGGCCTGCAGTTATCGTCCATTTAAATGAAGTTATCTCCGATTGCTGCAGCGTAAGGGACTACAATAGGTCTGAGGATCTCATCCCTATATCGGCGACCAGTCAGAGCTCCATCTCGAATGATGTAGAGGTCAGTGCGCCCGTCAATGGAGATGCCACCATGCACCAACACTCCTCCACCGCCAAATCTGACATTTTCGTGCACGAACGCAGGATTATTCCTACTGCCACGGTCCCACCAGATGAAAATACGTTTATTATCAGGATGCACAGGAAAACGGGACTCGTCAGAAAACAGAATATTGCTCCATTCATTTCTCCTCCAGTTGACATGCTCGTTTGCCAACTCCCTGCGGTCGCGACGATGCCTTGATGTTAATCTAACACATACCATCGGTCGGAGAGCATTCAGACCTACAGCATGGAGCCGGTTTCGGACAGTCTGAGTTGAAATCGTGGTGCCTGTAGCCGAGTGAAGGTGTTGTTGAAGAAGAGTAGCGTTCATGTTTCGGTGTCTCCGAGCTGTTAACGCTAAATACCGATCTTCATTGGGCGTTGTTGCCCGTCTACAACCTTGCCCTGGTCTTCGGCCTGCACATCCACTCTCCAAAAAACGGTTCCAGATCCTGGAAATGACACTTTGTGACACTCCAATGGCTTGCGCTACTTCGGCTTGAGTTTGGCCCCCTTCTAACCTACCAACAATTCTCCAAGCTTCTGAATCTGTCAAATGACTTCGCTGAGACATCGTACTCATCGAAACAAAGCATTCACTGAATGCCGATCATCCTTGTCTTCATTCTCTTTTATCCAGTTGAAAGTCAAATTTCATTCGCTGCCGCTGAAGCAACGTTTTTGATGTCGAACTCAAAATTTGCATACTCCACAGTTTGAAAACCAGAAAAATTTGCATTTGTGATTCTCTTCTTCTATTTTCGGCAAAAAAAATTTCGTTTATATCTTTATTTTATATAAAACTTCAAATATCCTTTAATTGTTTTGAGCAGTGTAATTTACTGCTTACATGTACAATTGCAGTTTAACAATTGCTACAATTTAGCTTAATAGAAGTAGCATTTTTTTTAATAACTTTATGTTAAATATTTTTTGTTTAAGATTTACTAATACATATATGGTGCATTTTTTATAGTAACTAATTTTGTAGATATATTATAAATCAATGAAACAATTCCTTTTTAAAAAAAATTTTTAGTCCAAATCCTACGGGCTGTACATTCTATATTTAAAAGACGAGTTTTTTTTCAGTCATCTGGCCTGAGATTTTTACAAAACCGATTTATAATATATTTTTTAAAAAACAAATGTACTTAATTTGTAGATATGCCCGTACTCGCTATTTTAAAAAAGAATTCCTTTTTATGTTTTAATTTTAATTTTAATAATTGTGTTATGAATTTTTTTCTTATTTGTTACAAACACTGTTTCTTTCATAGTTGAAGCGAAAAGGGGAAAGTAGAAATTACCGCATCATTGCGAATGCCATTTTTATATTATAATTGCTAATGACTTTTAAAACTCTTGAACAGAAAATGACGTCACGATTTAAAAAAAAAATGTCATTTTTACATTTTTTAATAAACATTTTTCGTTTTTAAACATGCTTGTCTCCGGAATAATGAAGGAATGTTGTCACCTATGTTTTATCCATCATTACTCATAATAAAAACAAGTTGGAAATTGCCCGTGAAGTGTAGCAAATGAGGTGTGTTCGTACGATAACGAAGTTTTAAAAACATCACTCTCATATATCAGTCTCATAAAATTGTAAATAATTGATTACAATTAAAATGCGCACCAAACACTGTTCTCCCTATACCATTATGTAATGGAAGACTTTTGTGTGGCCTTCAATAACAGTGTAAATCAATAACAAATGTTCTTTGTACCACAGATTATGTAAAATGTATATTATAATATGTATTTTATAGATGCATATCAATTTTAATATGTTCTAATGAGTGTAACACCATTAAAATGCATTTGAAACATTTTCCCCCATTGACCGAAACTTAACGGAATACTTTTGATTGTCCCTGTAATTGAACTATGCATCCAATTTTGATAAAATTTGAAAGAACTCGACAAAATTACGTAATAATTATGTACTTTAAATTTCAAACGATTAAAATGCATTTGAAACTTTTCCCCCCATTGACCGTAATATAACGGAATAATTTTGATTATCCCTGTAATTGATCTATGCATCCGATTTCCATATAATTTGAAATAACTTTTCAAAATTATGTAATAATCACATATTTTAAATTTCAATCGATTCGGTTGGGTAGTTTTTGCGTTGCTTATATGCGGAAGGACTTATCGATAACTATAGGTGCTACGTACCGTAATTTCGGGTGTATAAGCCGCAGCTCAAACAATTCTTTTTCGACCCAGAATTTTTTATAAAACAAATATAACTAGTCAGATCGCCGTAATTATTCGTCTTCAATCACTAAATAAGATTTCTGGGTCCAAAAAGAATTGTTTGACCTGCGGCTTATACACCCGAAATTACGGTATTTACATAATTACGAATGCATCTAAAAATAAGCGAATTTAAATCTCAAATTTTCAATTTATTCCTTTCTAGAACATTTGGAGTTTCATTTTGAAGTTTGAGGATAAATAGTACTCAAAAGCTCCCGCGCTGGGAATAACCTTTAAGATATACCTCATAAACCTGTATTGCTTTTGAAAAAAAGTTACGATTCCAAAATTGCATTCAAAATATGTTTGATTTTTTTTTCTACTACAGTAAAGCATCGTTTATACGACGATCGCTTATACGACGTTTACATTTATACGACGTTTGAGAGTGGTCCCAATTCATTCCTATTCATTTTAAAGTAAAAAAAATTGGTTGCCTGTAAAGTCGGTATACGGGCGAAAGTTTTACGTGACAACGACTTTGAGTTGTAAAATAATTTTAATGTGAATATTCATTCGTATAGTAGGAAGAAGGATGAAATAATAGTAACAATTTAAAACATTTATTTATACAAAGAATTATATTTAAAACATTAATTTATACAAAGAATCTCGCACTGAATTTCATATTAACAAAATTTTATTTTTACCTTTACACATACATACGTATTTATATACAAATATACATACAATAACTTGCAATACACTGTGTTTGTTAAACACATTTTACTTCATGTTTATTGATGTCAAATGTTGAATTTTGTAAACAGCATATTAAAGAATTTTTCAATGAGCAGAATATAACTAAAGTAAAATGGCTTTCACTAATCACATATCATTAGTTTTCCATAATATACCACCGAATTACGAAATAAACTACACTTATTTTCTTTGTACTTTATACTAATAACTAATACATAACGTATTTCGTCTTAGTTTGATACTATCTAAAATTCCTATTAAGCACCGCCCCTTCCTTGCAGCGAATTCACATTCACGTTCAGAAAATGGTCCCACAAGTGACCGGAAAAAGTTAAGAGAAAATTGAGCGCGTATCGTGAGCGGAGCGTAACGTAACGTAACGCAGTTTCTTGAAGTGTCTCCCGGCAAACCAATTTACAAGACGTTGTCACGTCAATATATCTTTTATACGACGCACAAAATCGTTTATACGTCGATTTTTCGATTTCGTAAGGTTTATTTATTTTTTTTTCTTGTGTATTTTAAGAATGGGAGGAAGTTATCAGCAAAGAATGACACCAAAGAGCATACTTAAATGTAAAGCACTTGATACCAATGTGAGCTAGTGTTCGATTAGTCGGAAAAATCAGCTTACACGTTACAGATTACATTGTAGGGGTCATTATTTTTGCAAGGATAGTCAACTTTCTCGATCTTTTAAAATTAAAAATAGACCATCTTTCTAATTCTTATTATTAGTATTGGCGACTTTTAGTTGGCCACGCGGTGCATGGAAACATTAAGAACTTGTTTTATTTGCCACAGAACCAGCGGAAAAACTTTTCAAGTCCTTGACTCATTAATTATATCCCAACGTCAGCATCACCTCAAACAATCATAGACATTTTTTCTGTTATGATCAAAAGTAAAAAAATGTTAATATGATCAAAAGTAAAAAAAATAAAAAAGGTACTTATATTTAAATCGCTTATTAATCCCCCCCCCTTATTTATTTATTTATTGGTTATTTGTTTGTTTTAGTTTGTTTAATTTACAAATTTATGTAAATCAACGCGTTAAACATTAAAATTCAGTGAAAACAAAATTAATTCTAGTTTTAGAAGCGAAAATCGATTATACGACGTTATCGTTTATACGACGTTTTTCGATAGTCCCTTCAGCGTCGTATAAACGATGCTCCACTTTATATACATTGAAATGGTATTTTCTGAGTTCACGCAGCAAGCTACCGTAGTCGAAATTGAGACAGGTAATCCTGAATTTATTTTTTTGGCCTTGGGGCTGAAGCGGCAATATGTCGCTTTTTTTCTTGAATACACATTGTGAATATTCAAGCTGTCGAATTCATGATTATTTTTCCCTATCAAGATACATACTACGGGATATATTTAGACAGAACTATCCGGCAGTATGAAGCGAAAATCTGCTTTTGTTAAGAATTTTATTTGAGACAATATAGTGCTTTATACAGTTCTGTTGAAAATACAGTCGAGTCTCTCTATAACGAAACTCCATACATCTAATTTTTCTATATAACGAATTTTTAGTAGGAACAGTTCCCTTTTCGCATGATTACATTAAAAACAGTCTCTATATAGCGAAATATCAATCTCCATATAACGAATTTTTTCATAAATTAGTCTTAATTTACTCAGTTTTAAAAGGCTACGAAATCATACGGAATCAATTTCCCATCACTTATTTTTGATTTATCGTCGCTGGTGAGTTTTTTTTTTTAATTACTTTTTTTCTTGTTCTTTAAATCCAACGAATTTATCGACCCACACACCTTTCCACATCCTTCTCAAATCAGAGTCAATATGATTGATGCTCATGTAAGAAAGGAGTCAATGAGAGGCACATAAGAGAGGCTTTCAAATGGAAGAAAATGTTAACTACAATTTTTCATTCCTTGCTAAAATTTGAGCATTTTTTTTAGAGCGTAACAATTTTAAAATCAAAACAACAAAAAATCACAGATTTCTTCGTCTGAAATTAATGCAAGTCTTCCTTATTTGATTTTCACTAAGCTTTCAAATAAATGTCTATTCTCTTTTTTGAAACAGCTTAAATAATTAAGAAATAAAACGTTAGGTTAATATTTACTTTTAAACATTTCAAATTATTAATTCAAAAGATCAAAAATAATATTTGTTCAAATTTCACACATTAAATACGATTTTTAACATCATTCTCTATACATCGAATTTCTCTATATAACGAATTTTTTACTGGAACGGTGGATTTCGTTATATAGAGACTCGACTTTATTCCTATATATTCAAGAGATTTTGTGATCTGTTTCTTAGAAGATTTTTAAGATAATATAAAGATTTTTAGAATTGCTCAATGTTCTTTTAAATTTTTTGCGAGTAATGCATATTTTTTAAAGACCAAGCCATTTTTTAAGTCATTTGGCCTGAGATTTAAACTAAACCGATTTTATTTTATTTTATTTTATTATTACTTTTTTTTAATGAAATACCTTAATTTGTAGATGTCTTCGTACTAGACTCGCTATTTTTAAAAATAATTTCTTTTTTGTATTTTAACTTAATTTAATAGTTGTTTTATGAATTTTTTCCCATTGTTGGTAACCGGTCTTTCTTTCATAATTAAAATGAAAAAGGGAAAAATTCTTACATCTTTATACGGATGACATTTTCGTATTATAATTGATGATACTTTTAAAACTCTTGAACAGAAAATGATGTCACAGTATAAATAATCTTTTTCATGTTTTCTCACAAAAACTTTTCGCTTTTAATCATGTTTGTCTTGGTTCAGACTCCGTAATAATTATGAGATGTTGGCATATATGTGGAATCGGTCGTTGCTCATATTTAAAAGTAATCAGCGAATTCAAACATCAAATTTTCAATTCATTCCTTTCTATAACATTTGAACTTTTATTTTAAAGTTTGAGAAAGAATAATACTAAAAGCTTCCGAACTGGGACATAAGTTAGGAGCTAGAAGCATCATCACCGGGTTCCCCTTTTTTAAGGGTCATGGCAAGCAAGGGAGAAAAAAATGTAGACGCGTCATTGAACTACACATTGGCTGCTCCAAAAAAGTTTATTAGAATGTAGGCATATATAGCGGGAAATGCTCTCTTGCAAGCCGTCTTTAACAGAATCATCGGAAGAAAAGGAAAGAAAACCCGTCATCATCTCTCAGCTTCTCCTTAAATCTAAAGCCAAAAGCTTCCTGAATATTCTATATTCTCTAACCATCATTTTTTCATGTAAACAGAATTTCATCTCCAGCGTTGAGATTAAACATTTCATTCAGACGATAATTTTTATTTAAAAAAATTATTATTTAACCAATTTATAATCCTGCAGACGATATTTTAAAACAAATTTAAAACAAACAAGAATTCATTCCTTTCTATAACATTTGAACTTTTATTTTAAAGTTTGAGAATAAATAATACTAAAAGCTCCCGAACTGGGAATGAACCTTTGTGATATATCTCGCAAATCTCTATTGCTTTTGAAAAGAATATGTACCGTAATTTCGGGTGTATAAGCCGCGGATCAAACAATTCTTTTTCGACATAGAAAATTTTAAAAAATGAATGTTACTAGTTAGATCGCCGTAAATATTTCTGTTCAATCACTAAATAAGATTTCTGGGTCCAAAAAGAATTGTTTGATCCGCGGCTTATACACCCGAAATTACGGTATATACATATATATTATTTGTTTACTACATGCATTGAAATGATATCTGCTGACTTCACGCAGCGAGCTATTGGAGTGGAAATTGGGACAAATAAAATTGAATTCCTTTTTTTATTTTATTTTATTTATATTTTTTCGGCCTTCAGGTTAAAAACTGCAATATGACATACTTGTTCTTCAATACATTTTGTGAAAATTCAAGCTTTAAAATTCACGAGTTTTTCCCTATCAAAATGCGTACCACGGGATATATTTAGACAGAAATATCCAGAAATACGACGTGAAAATCTGCTTTTGTTTAGAATTCTATTTAAAGAATGTAGTGCTTTAGACAGATGTGTTGAGAATATGCCTATATTCGAAAAATATTGTAAAAAGTATTTGCTAGAAGATTTTAAGATTAGTATGCAGATTTTTTGAACTGCACAATATTATTTTTAATTCATCGCGAATAATCTATATTTTAAAAAAACCAGGCTGTTTTTTCAGTCATCTGACTTGAGATTTCAACTGAAACGATTTCGATAATTATTTTTTTTAAATGAAAAAACTGTGTATGTTCCTGTTCTCGCTACCTTTAAAAATAATTCCTTTTTTATCTTTTAATTATAATTTTAATAGTTGTTTTATGATTTTTTTCCCATTGTTGGCAACTGGGTTTCTTTCATAATCGATGAGAAAAAGGGAAAGTGGGAATGGGCTTTATTGGAGTGAAAGTCATAAACTACCATCATATAACCTCCCTGGTGTGTTTATATTTATTTGTTTTGCATGTGCTTCGTTTTTCGCATATCGTCCTATTCCAGTTTAAATACATAAAAAATTATTTATAGCTGCACATGCAATTATTGACTTTAAATTTAATATGGGTCAAGTAGATATTTTATTTATTGCAGCATCGTGAAAAATTCTATTTCCTGTTTTTTTTTTTCTTTTGACGAACTTTTTTCGACATGAAATGAATCGATGCGGTTGCCTTTGGAATTGCTTTTTAACTAGTGGAATAAACTTTAGCCATTAGACTTTTTTTTTGGCATTTAGCATATTTTTTTCGAAAAATTTATAGCTTTTTTTAAAAATTTGAAATATTTAAATAAAACATGAAATACTTAAAATTATAAAATATATATATATAAGTATATAGTATTTATTTATAGCTGTATATATTATGTAGTTATATATGTATATCGCTATATATAATTACACGTACATTGAAATACTTCTAAAATGAATATACATGAAAATATTTATAGAAACATCGTATATTTTTTAACATGTGACATGCATAATATTTATTAAATAAATGTATTTTTATAAACCATTTAAAAATAATGTTTTTTACCATCATGAGAAATCTGATGAATTGCTATAATGGCTTTTTGTTGCCAATTTCGATTTTTTCGCTAATCGCACCAACCAGAACAGGATATGGAACTCTTCAAGCAGCATCCGTAAAAGTTGAGTTCAAGAAAATAATGTACGACGTGCATTGCATGTATCAATACGTTCCAATAAAGAGGTAAGAAAATATTTTCTAAATCAAATTTAATCTGTCATTATTAAATATTTTTGCTTTCTTTTATATATTAATTTCTATATTTGTTGTACTTTTAACAGATATTTACTCGGAGAAAAATTTTCACGTTTTAATTTCGCTAACCACCATATTAAAACATCATCCTTTTTTAATGGAAAGCGATAAAAAGATTTTTTTCTTTTGCGGAATTTATCACTCGATTTGTTTGTGCATCCGTGCCCTGCACAAAATTTCGGCATCTTTATTTATATTTTTATACTCATAAAAAGTAAAAATGATATTCATACATTCGATTGGAAATACCGATGGTAAAATACCACGAACATGCGATTTCCTCAGTCTCGAATCCAGAATCCCAATAAAGTCCATTACCGCATCATTGCGGATGCCATTTTTTATGCAATTGATAATAATGGCTTTTAAAACTTTTGACCAGAAAATTACTTCACAATTTAAAAAAAAAAAAAAAAACATTTTTACGTTTTCTAATAAGTTTTTCCCGATTTTAAATATTTTGTCTTGTATTGATATAGACACCGGAATAATTAAGAGATGTTGGCATCTATGTTTTATCTATCGTTGTTTACAGTGAAAGATAATCAGCAAACTCAAATCTGACATTTGCAATTTATTCTATTTTACAACATTAAATTTTTTATTTTAAAATTTGAGAATAAGTAATATTAAGGGTCGCAGCGCCCCTAAAATTTTCAGTTTCCTACCACAATTTTTAAACGATAATATTTATTGAAAAATTTCATTGTAGATGTTAAAAGAATCTGGCATGATGAATTTTCATTTAAAATACTGGTAGAAAACTACAATAATTTTAGGGACACTGCGACCCCTGTAATATTGACAGATCTTGCGCTGGGAATAACTTTAATGGTATATCTCGTAAATTTCTATTGCTTATAAATGTAAGTTACTGAATTCAAAATATTCATCAATGTTAATATTATTATTTTTATTATTATACGCATTGAAATGATATTTACTGAATTCACGTAGCAAGCAATCGGTGTCAAAATTAAGACAGCTTTTTTTTTTTTTTTTTTTTTCCCGTGGGGTTGAGAGCGGCAATATGTCATTCTTGTTCTTCAATACATATTGTGAATACTCAAGCTTTCGAATGCATGATTTTATTCCCTATCAAGATATAGTAGAACCTCGATCCATCGTTTTTCAATGGGGTGCTGGGGAAAAAACGATTAATGCGGGAAAATGATGAATGCGGATTAATTTCAAAATACGAAAAACACAATGTTTATGCATTACTAATGCATCAAATGTATAGAGTATGCTAATAAATACTAAGTTGTCGCTTACTAAACTGTAAAAAAATAATCGAAGTTATAGATAATTGATATTTATTTTAAAAAATCAATAATTTTCTTTTGGTTTCCATTAATTTTTTTAATTAAGAAATAAATTTTAAAGATATACAATAATTTTCTAGTCATTTTCTGTAATTTCATATTAATATATAAAAGTTCATGCAGTTTGAAATCCCGTGATTGCATCAGACAGACTTGGAACTGGTGGCTTAGTTTCATCGGTATGAACGTTATTCTCTGCTTCTTCGCCATTATTTTAATTTATTGCATTATCACACATTTTTTCTATGTTTAAAACACCACATGTCGTAACATCTTGATCAATTTAAACAAAATCGCATCCTCTGCTAACCACTCTTCATCTGCATTATTGTGGCCGTCATCAACACAAACAACAGAAATGAGTTATTTTAGGATAAAAGAAATAATTTCAGTTTGTATGTCACATGGATTCCCATTACTTTCAATTTCATTTCGGTGAGCAGAAAAATTTTACAACGATGAATGCGGGAAAACGACTTTTTGAAGAACGATGCTTGCGGGTTTCGTTAACATTATTCAAGTATAATTTGTGCAGGGACCATAAAAAACGATCAATGCGGGAAAACGATGGATGAGGGAACGATAGATCGGGGTTTTACTGTGTATACTACGGAATATATTTAGACAGAAATAACCGGCAATACGACGCGAAAATATTCTTTTATTTAGAATGTATCTTTTTAAAAATCTGCTTTTTTATTTAAGATGTTGTACTGCTTTAGACAGATCTGTTTAAAATACTCCTATATATTCGAAAAAGATTGTGAGATGCATTTATTAGAAGATTTTTGAAGTAGTATGAGGGTTTTTAGAATTGCACAATATTATTTTAAATTATCGTCAGTAATCTATGCATTTAAATGACTAAGCTGCTTTCTTTTTAGTAATCTGGCCTGAGATTTCTACTGAACCGATATTAATCATTATTTTCTTAAAGGAATGAATGATATATATATATATATATTTTAAATGAACTTATTTTGTAAATAATTTTAAAAGTAATTCCTTTTACTATGTTAATTTTAGTTTTATTAGTTGTTTTGTGAATTTTTACCCCATTGTTTGTAATTGGGTTTCTTTCATAATTGAAACAAAAAAGGGAAGCTGGGAATTACTTCATCATGACGGATGTCAATTTAGTATTGAGTATTTACATGAACACATGTCGTGTAATTCACATACTACGATTTTGGATACTAGTATTTTAGAACGGAAAAATGTGACTTATTTTATCAGAGATATTTTATTAATTGAATAAGGCCATGCAAATCTTTCGAAAATAACGGTGGCTAACAACTTAGAAATTACTAATTATGTGACTTATACGACAAGTGCTCATGAGAATACCCTATTACAATTGATAATGACTTTAATTGATAATTCTTCATTTATTTTTTAGATATTTAACGAAATGTCTAAAATCGCAAGTGGCCGGCCATCTTTGGCCATAACGTGTGTATATATATGTATTGAGTTATTCATTATTGCTCATAATAAAATCTAATTAGCGAATTAAAATTCAAATCTCATATTTCATAGTCATTTAATTTATCAACATTTGAATTTTCATTTCGAAGTTTGACAATAAATAATACTGAAAACTCTCACCTTTATAACAAACAACGTGAATTTTTATTGCTTTTGAAAAAAGGTTCCCTATACGAAAATTAAATTTAAAATAAATTTGAAAAATTTCGCTACACACATTTGAAATGATATTTACTGAGAACAGAGTGCTCTGCAAATGATTCACGCAGCAAGATGTCAGAGTCGAAATTGAGACAGATAATCTTGAATTCATTTTCTTGACCTTAGGGCTGTTAGTGACATTATAATATTCTAGTTCTTTATTATATTTTTCACACATTTAAGCTGTCGAATTCATGAGTTTTTTTTTGCATAAAGATAGATACTACAGGATTTATTTAAGCAGAAATATCTGGCAATACGACGTGAAAATATGCTTTCATTTAAAATTTTACATGAGAGAATGTAGTGCTTTAGACAGCTCTCATCAAAATATTTCTAAAAATTTGAAAATAAATGTAAAATGTATTCACTAGAAATTTTTTTTAAAGCAGTATGAAGATTCATAAAATTATATAAATTTAAAAAATATATTACGAGTAAAACAAAAAATTGGGAAGGGTTTATCAACAAAATGTTTTTTACATTATTGCATTCATATTTATAACATATATGCCAGTCAGTGTATTTTGACCCTTTGAACCCGTAAAGCATGGTGACTTCACTGCAACGTCGTTATAACGTCACATTGTGACTTTGTGACCATCGATTGTCGATGTGACGTCACGTGACTTCGATGTGAAGTCACAGTGACTAAAATGTGAAGTCGTTATGGCCGTTTTAGAGCTCTTTTGTGACGTTTCACAAAATGGTCACAATGTGACAAATTTGTAAAAAATGTGTCATTTGTGACTAATTTGACATTAACATTGTGACGAAACTGTGACAAAAGCGACGGTATTTAAATTGCCAGTAACATGTTTTTTAAAGTAAATAACATGTTTTGAAGGATATTTATAAATTTCTAAAGATTTTTAAGAAAGTCACACCTCAGTCTCAATGTGCCGTCACTGAGTGGTGACATTTTGGTCACAGATGTGATGTGACCAAAGTGACTCACAGTGACGTCACTGTGACCATGCATGCTATTAGGGTATGGATGGATAGGAACTTTACTTGTTCAACAATATTTATGTGTAATATTTAAATAAATAGTGTAAGAAATGAACCGCAGTTTGTTCTTAGACTTGATCTGAATTCAATAACAACTAAAAAAGGCCGTATCCCGATTAAACAGTTCTTACGTTCAAAATATGTCTGGTATCGGCCTACAGCGGTGGTCAGAATTATAAGAACAATTGAAAATTGCACAGAAAAAAATTATTTCTGAACCAAATAAAGTGAAATTTATACACTAAATGCTTTTCTATGCTAGAAATCATTGTAGACTTCAAAACATTGGAAAATACAAAATATGAATATTTTATCACAAGTAACAAAATATGTTATTGTAAAAATTGGACAAAATTATAAGGACAATGAATGTTTTTGCTTGAAACACACTGATAATTAATAATCTCCCTGCTTCTCACCAATCGTTTTTATCAGTCTTGACGTGACGGAGTTTGACAATTCAGTAAGAACATTCTTGGAAGATTTTGAGTGATCTTTTTCGATGGAAGACATGAGTTCTTGCTTGTTTCGAGATTATATACCATTTTTGCATACTTTGTGTGCCAGAATACCCAACAGATTTTTCCATTGGATTCAGATCATGACTTCTGGCTGGCCAATCAAGTAGTTTCACGGAATTAGCATTATACCACGAGTTTGAAGTTTGGGAAACATGAGCCGAGGCATTATCCTGCTGGAAAAAATAGCTTCCAATCACTATTAGCGGCGCTTCTGGTAGAAGATTATTGCCCAATACATCAATGTAACTGTCAGAATTCCTCCTATCCTGCGCAAAAAATTTTGGAGTAGTTTCACCAGTTTTGAAACCTCCCCAGACCGTTACTGAATCTTTTCCAGATACATGCTTTGAGAAAATCCTTTTTTCTCTGCGAAGATCATACTAGAAGTTGCAAAAACAATCTAGTCTATCCAAATTAATCTTTTTCTCATCGGAAAATACAGAATCCCACTTTTTTCCCCATAGTATTGCAGTTTTTGGCAAACTCCATCCTCAGTCTCTCATGAACTTTTGTAAGACGCGGTCTTGATACATATTTACTACAGCAAACCTTTTTCTTTCTTTCTATAAAAACGTCGAACAGTTCGAGCACTTGCATTCTAAGTTCAATTCACGGTTTTTCCCCGTTTTTTGGAGCAAGCTCGCCTCATTATCATTCTTTTTCCCCCATTCAGAAACAGAAGATAGCCAGCTTCTATGCCTTTGCTGTGTATATTTACCGGAATTTTAAAGGTAATTGTAAATAACCGTTCTTGATCTATTAAACTTTGCAGCAATTTATCATACAGAAAGTCCTGAATTTTGAAATTCATCCATTTTCCTTTCTGAAACTCCAAAAGCTTTGCACCTTGCGGCATGATTGAAAAAACAAAATAATACGATCCCAAACGGTTACTACGCAATTATATCGTCTGGAAGCTCCGTGTGCAGAGCAAAAAACATGCAAATTTTACTTTTTAGAACACACAAATACAGTTGTTCTTATAATTTTGTCCAAAACCAATGCCTGTATAAATTTATAATACATTTTATGAATATGAATTTACCACATATTTTTATAAAATCATACAAAAATAATCTTCATTTTTCATTGGTTTCCATCCATTAAATGTGCATAAGTCTCCCGCCAAATGTAGCCAAGATATGGCAATTTTTGCCTTGTCTTTATAATTATGACCACCACTGTATGAAAACTAATGTTTGAACAGGATCGTACTATTTAGTTTCTTTGTGAATAATTTGAATTAAAATAATGAAAAAGAGATGAGTGGATTTTTGTTTGCCTATTTTTTTCTTATTAACCATAGCTGCCAACTTTTAACTAACCTTCCGTAATACTTGGATTAGTTTGATCCAGGTTAACGTCATTAAAAAACCAGAAAATATATTTCATGAATCTTTATTTATTTAATTTCAAGATTGTTACTGGAACATACTTAATTTCATTTCTTTGAAAAAATTCAGGTTCGAAACTCATTAAACCAGGGTCGAATTAACGCATGTATTACGGATAATCGATGTCAAGTTGGCACCTGTGTATTAACGCTTTCCGGCACAGGCAAATTCTCTTCATATAATGAGAAATTATTCACTAACACTAGAATTTAGGAACAACTTTATTTTGACATTAAGAGTTCCTTAATCAGTGTTGCCAGATTGTCGAAAGCCAATTTCCCCAAAATTTCTGAAGTTTTCCCCAAATCAGGACTTTTTTCACAAAAAGTCCCCAACGCAATTTCAACTGAAAAAGTCAAGTTCTCAATTTTCAATTTTCCGTTCTAATTTTTTTTTCTTTTTTACAAATTTAAACTCAAATTTTCCCCCCAAATAAAGCATTTTTAAAAAAAAATTCCCCATTTATGAAAAAAAAAAAAAATAAATAAAATAAAATAAAATAAAATAAAATAAAATAAACATTTAATTTCAACAGAATTTTGCATGTATATTCAAAGTAAAAACAACAAAAAAGTTATAAAATTGTTTTTATTTTTATTGTATAAATCTATACTATAAATGAAATGTATTTCTGCGCTTGTGTTTCTGTCTGCGATGAATAGGAAAATCTGCCACACATATCTGAAAATTTAGATGGGGGTAGCCCAATGCAGATCATGATGAACTCTAGTACATGTAAACGGTGAGCATGATTACGAGATTATCTATTATTTCTGTACTTCACTATCGTTTTCCAAACCAAAATTGAATTCGAGACAGATCCAGTAATGGCAAATGCCTGAAAGTAAAAATTGAAATTGTGATAACAATTCCCCAAGTTTTTCCCCAAATATGTGCATAGTCCCCAAACATGTCCCCAAGATTTACTTGTCCCCAAAAAATTCCCCTGGGGGTCCGAAATTTCCCGAAATGGGGACAAAATCCCCAATCTGGTAACACTCTCCTTAATATAAGCTTTCATTGTAAAACAAGAATTTTATTAAAATATTCTTGGTGCCGTTTGAATTCAAATTACGCGTGCTGGGAATGGGATCACTATGTCGGAAAAAGGGTTAACGCTTTCCGAAGAAAGCCAATTGATTAATTTTTAATGGTTTACTGTAGAAAAAAAAATAGAAATTTGTGCCATACTGAATCGAAAAAAATTTCTGCTGAATAACGCAAATTTTACAATAAAAATGTCCTGTGAGGATAAACAAAAATTCTGAGCAATTAATGTGGCAATTGTCCTGAAGGGGTTAATTACAATATGTGACATTGGCATACGGATTTTACAATAAAAATTTCCCTTCTATCAGATGCGTGAAAATACTTTTATTTCTATACAAATATTTTTTTTTTTTTTTTTTTTTTTTTTTTGTATACTCGCGTCAATCAATAATTTCAACGTTTTACGAATTAAAATTCAAATATCAAATTTGCAAATTATTTCTATTTAAAAGATTTGAAATTCCATTTTGAAAGTTGGAAATAAATATTTGTAAAAGTTGTTGCATTCGTAATAACCTGCATAATATATGACGTGAATCTCTGTTGCTTTTGGAAAGAAGTTACCGATTCAAAAATTTCGTTTAAAATTTCTTTTTCACTACACCTATTGAAATGATATTTACTGAGAACAGGATTGCTCTTCAACGGTTTCACGTCGCAATCTACCCGAGTAAAAAATGAAACAGATAATCTTGAATTTATTTTCTTGGCTTTTGGGCTGCAAGCGATAACACAGACTACTCTCGTTAATTCGAAATCAGATAATTTGAATCTTCGTTTAATTCGAAATAAACAGGAAGTCTCGAAATTTTCAATGACAGAATAACGATAAAAATTTTCCCTAATTCGAACTCATTTTTTGTCGATTTCGTTTAATTCGAACTAGCGAAATTTCCGATTTTTCATTTTTCCTTCCTTTCTCACGGATTTCAGATCATTTGAATAACTGTCTTTCTTTGATTTTAGTGAAAATTGTTTCGAACAAGTGTACATATAATCCCATGCATTTAATATCCACTTTCTCAGTGCCCAGTCTGTCCACCAGGGCCGCTTCAAATTTTTCTTCAAATGTGATTGTTCTTAATCCCTTAATTAGTTCATGTATTTATATATTTACAATTAATATTAAGTCATATTCTAGTGATAACAGACGAAATAAAGTTTAAAAAAAATACAATAACATTAATTCCTTTGTAATAGTACCATATTAAGTATGTTTTCATTTCATACATTCCATAATTCGAAATTCTGATAATTCGTACATTTATTTTAGTCCCGACGAGTTCGAATTAACGAGAGCCGACTGTATGTCATTCTTATTCTTCAATATATTTCGTGAACATTCAAGCTGTCGAATTGATGAGCATTTTCTCATCAAGATACATACTAAGGGTTATATTTAGACAGAAATAATCAGACGTAAAAACAACTTATTTACAATTTTACTTGCGATGATGTAGTGCTTTAGACAGTTTTCTTGAAAATATTCCTAAATATTCGAAAATAAATGCAAAATGTATTCGCTACAAATTTTAAAAAAATGAATATGAAGATTCTTATAATTATGCATATATTTTTTATGCATCACGAGTAATTTTAAAAGAAAAATGTGAGAAGGGTTTTTCAACAAAATATTTTTAAAATTATTCATTCATATTTATGTCACATGTTTCAGTGCATTTTATTTTTTCGAAGGATGGTTAGGAAGTTATATCATCAACTAGTTTTAATTTCTAATTACAAATTGGCTCTCTAAGTTTTGAATGAAAATTTCCCATCTATTAGGTACTCTGAAGAATTCTTTTACTTAATACAAATAGTTTTCTTTTTTTGTAAATACTGGTCAATCAATTATTTTACAATCAATTCTTTTAACATTTTCCGAATTAAAATTCAAAACTGATATTTGTAATTCATTTCTTTTTACAAGATTTGAATTTTGATTTTAAATAACACTAAGACCTCTCACGTTGATAATAACATAAAATGTGAATCTCTATTGCTTTTGAAAAAAAAAATTACCGAATCAAAAACTTAATTCAGAATAAATTGGAATTTTTTCCACTTCACGTTTTGCAGTGATATCTACTGACAACAGATCGCTCTTCAAAGGTTTCACGTCGCAATATATCGGAGTCAAAACTGAGACAGGTAATCCTGAATTCATTTTTCAAGCCTTAGGACTACGAGCGATTTTATGTCATTCATGTTTTTTAACATGTATTGTGAACATTCAAGATGTCGAATTCATGGGCCTTTTTCTCACCGACATACATATATTTTTAGACAGAAATATCCAGACGCGAAATACTTATTTACAATTTCACATGATATGTTGTAGTGCTTTTGTCATCTTTGTTGAAAATTTTCCTAAATATTCGAAACTAAATGCAAAATTTATTTGCCTTTTTTTAAATTTTTTCTAAGTAGTATGAAGATTCTTAACCCTCTGAGGGGCAAAGCACGTCTATTCTTTAAATGCTGAAAAAAATTATTGGCACAATAATTTAAAAACTGATTTATTTTAAAATACATTAAAGCTGTTTTTCACGTACTTCATAAAATTAAAAAAATTCATTTCAAAATTCTGGTGCCAGTCTCGTATTTCGCAATTAAAATTAAGTGGGATATATTTTATCCCACCCCCTTCAATGGGCTAAAATGGTGTATATATTTTTAGTATATTACGAGTAATTTTAAAGAAAAAAGTGGGGTGGGTTTTTCAACAGGGAATTTCTTTTTTATAGCGTTTATATTTATGTTGCGGCCAATACCCGGAGCCTGACCAATTCTAGAACTGGCCGGCCAATACCCGAAATGGCCAAGCTTCCTGGTCAAAACCCGAAATACATGAAATTAGTAGTGTATTTTGGGTTTTGGCCGGCCAATTCGCGAACTGGCTGGGAAATCTTGGCCAACACCCGAACTATGATGCATAGGTACCAATTTTTTTGTAATTAAGATAATGTAACATTAAAATGCACAGTAAAAAAGATTCCCATTGATTATATTGAAACGAAATATTTTTGTGTACCCAACTAAATTAACCAAAAATAGTACACAATTCCCTTTCAATATCGAAATTAATTGATAAACCAAATAAGATGACAATTACAAGTTAAACGGAACCTTTACTCGAGTTAGAGCACGGACAGACTGACGGCTAGACTATTTGAATTCATAGACACTTTCAACTATTTTAGAAAGGATTAAGCCGAGTGCTTTATCCATTTCTCGAATTGGCCAATCGCATCTGGCCAGTTCGCGAATTGGCCGGCCAATTCTAGAATTGGCCAGTCATTTTTTAACATTGGTGGCCAATTCGAGAAACGAAAGAATTCGAGAATTGGCCAGCCAATTCTAGAATTGGCCAATTTCGGGTTTTGGCCGCAACATTTATATCACACGTGTCAGTTAGTATATTTCAATCCTTTGAAGAACGGTGATACAGTTTTGGCATCACCTAATTCTAATCCCTAACTGCCACATTAGCATCTGAAATTTTGAATAAAAATTTCCTTTTTATTAAGTACCCGGAAACGTACTTTTCCGTATTATTATTTTGTAAATACTGCTGTTAATTAATTATTTCAGCATTTTCCGAATTATAATTAAAAATTCATAACTGCATTTTTTTTTACAAGATTTGAATTCGCAAATTAAATAACATTAAAAGCTCTGACGTTGTTAATAATCTCTATAATATAAAATATGAATCCCTATTGCTTTTATAATAAAAGGTTACCGAATTCAAAACTGGGTACTACTAGGTTATGCCGTCGACCAAAAAATTATCGCCAAACTATAAGATTAAATGCCAATAATGGATGATCGTGAATGTCACATTCAGTGACATTAAATACCATTCACGTGTTTAAAATATCATTAAGTGATTTTTATTTCGTTTTTTTTATTTGAATTTTTATTAATATTCTACTAATTATTTGTTTTTTCGTTATTTAAAATAAAAATTATGTCAATATGTATAATTTGGCTATTAGTTTGGCGATTTGTATAATTTGGCGAAATTGGTCGACAGGATAACAGAGTAGTACCGAAAACTGAATTCAGTATAAATTGGAATTTTTCTCACTGCACATATTGAAATGATATTTACTGAGAACAGATTGCTCTTCAAAGGTTTTACATCGCAAACTACCAGAGTCAAAATTGATATAGACAATCTTGAATTCATTTTTTTTTTACCCTTGGGGCTACAAGCGACAATGTGTCAATCGTATTCTTCAACATATATTATGAACATTCAAGCTGTCAAATTCATCTGTCTTTTTCTCATCGACATATATATAAATGTTTAGACAGAAGTATCCTGACGCGAAAAATGTGTTTGCAATTTTACATGAGATGCTGTAGTACTTTAGTCATCTTTGTTGAAAATATTCCCAAATAATTCAAAATAAATGCAAAATTTATCCGTCTGAAATTTTTTAAAATCAGTAAGAAGATTCTTAACCCTTTGAGGGGCAAAGAACTTCTATTCTTAAATTTCTGAAATGAATGATTGATACTATAATTTATAAATAAATTTATTTCAAAATAGATAAAAGTGTTTTTTTGCGTATTTCATAAAATTAAAAATTTTCATTTCAAAATTCTGGTGCCATTCTGGGAATTTCGTAATTAAAATAAAGTGGGATATATTTTATCGCGCTCCCTTCAACGGGTTAATACTGTGTCTAGATTTTTAATGTATCACGAGTAATTTTAAAGAAAACAGTGAGATGGGTTTTTCAAAAGATAATTTCTTACCCTATTGCATTCGTATTTATATCACACGTGCAGTTAGTGTGTTTCACTCCTTTGAAGTTTTTTGCAGTTTTGGCAACACCCAATTTTAATGCCTAATGCCACAGTAGCAGTATAGATTTTTAATGTATCACGAGCAATTTTAAAGAAAAAATTGTAATAGGTTTAAAGTGGGAAGTTCTTACTTTATTGCATCCATATTTATGTCACACATGTCAGTAAGTGTATTTCAGTCCTTTTAAGGACGGTGATGTAGTTTTGGCAACACACAAATTTAATGCCTAATTTCCACAGTGGCACCTGAATTTTTAAATACAAAATTCCTTTATATTAACCCCCTGGGAACGAGCGACACGCATACTTGCCGCAAAAATGTTTAAGAATCCTTGTTTTTCCCACGAGTAAAATTTTACTGTAAAATATGCCTTATTTAATCGGAGAATTTTTCTCGATTAAATAAGGCACAAATTTCTGTTTTTAAAATCCGGTGAAAAATCATTAAAAATTTCATAAAATACTCCCGTCGCGAAGGGATTACGTACGCGTAAACTTGCGTTTACGTAATACAAATATATATATATATATATTTTTTGTAAATACTGGTGTCAACCAATTATTTTAGCATTTTCCAAATTAAAATTCAAAACTCATATTTGATATTTATTTCTGTTTTCAAGATTTGAATTTTCAAATTAAATAACATTCAAAACCTATCATGTTAGTAATAACCTTTATATGCACACCATGAATCTCTATTGAATTTGAAAAAAAATATACCGAATCGAAAACTGGATTCAGAATATATAGGAATTTTTTTTCACTTCACGTATTGAAATGATATATATTTTTTTAAGAACAGATTTCTCTTCAAAAGTTTCAGGTAACAAAATAGCGGAGTTGAAATTGAAACAAATAATCTTGAATTCATTTTTATAGCTTTGGGGCTACAAGCGACAATATGTCACTCTTGTTTTTCAATATATATTCTGAACATTCAACTGTCGAATTTATGTGTCCTTTTTCCCATAATCATACATACTATGGGATATATTTAGAGAGAAATATCCAATGCGACGCGAAAATCTTCCTTTATTTAGAACTTTATTTGATATGATGCAGTGATTTCGACAACTCTGTTTAATATATTCCTAAATATATGAAAATACAGTGGTGGTCAAAATTATAAGGACAAGGTAAAAAAGGCCATATCTTGGTTATATTTGGCGGGAGACTTATGCAAATTTAATGGCTGGAAACCAATGAAAAATGAAGATTATTTTTGTATGTTTTTACGGAAATATGTGGTAAATTCATATTAATAAAATGCATTATAAATTTATACAACCATTGATTTTGGACAAAATTATAAGAACAACTGTATTTGTGTGTTCTAAAAAGTAAAATTTGCATGTTTTTTGCTCTGCACACGGAATTTTCAGACGATGTAAATGCGTAGTAAGCGTTTGCGATCGTATTATTCTGTTTATTAATCATGCCGCAAGATGCAAAGCTTTTGGAGTTTCAGAAAGGAAAAATTGATGCATTTCAAAATTCAGGACTTTCTCTATTCCAAAGTGCTACAAAGTTTAATAGATGAAGAGCGGTTATTTACAATTATCTTTAAAATACCGGTAAATATGGACGGCAAAGACATACAAGCAGGCTGTCTTTTGTTTCTGTATGGGGGAAAAGAATGATAATGAGGCGAGCTTGCTCCAAAAAATAGACAAAAACCGGGAATGGAACTTAGAATGTAAGTGCTCGAACTGTTCGTCGTGTTTTACAAAAAGAAAGAAAAAGGTTTGCTATAGTAAACACGTGTGAAGACCGCGTCTTACATGAGAGACTGGGGTGTCATGAGAGACTGAGGATGGAGTTTGCCAAAAACTGCAATATTATGGGCAAAAAAGTGAAATTCTGTATTTTCCGATGAGAAAAAGATTAATTTGGATAGACTAGATTGTTTTTGAGACTTCTAGTATGATCTTCATAGAAAAAAATAAAGATTTCTTCAAAGCATGTATTTGGAAGTGATTCACTAACGGTCGTGGGAGGTTTCACTACTGGTAGAACTACTCCAATAGTTTTTGTGCAGGGTAGGAGGAATTCTGAGAGTTACATTGATGTATGGGGCGATACTCTTTTACCAGAAGCACCTTTAATAGCGATCTGAGGCTATTTTTTCCAGCAGGACAATGTTTCGGCTCATGTTCCCAAACTTCAAACTCCTGGTATAATGCTAATTCCGTGAAACTACTTGATTGGCCGGTCAGAAGTCCTGATCTGAATACTGTAGAAAAATCTTTTGCGTATTCTGGCACACAAAGTATGCAAAAATGGTATATAATATCAAAATAAGGAAGAACTCATGTCTTCCATCGAAAAAGATCACTCAAAATCTTCCAAGAACGTTCTTAAGGAATTGTCAAACTCCATGACGTCAAGATTGATAAGAGTGATTGAGAAGAAGCGGGGAGATTATTAATTATCAGTGTATTTCAGACAAAAATATTCATTGTCCTTATAATTTTGTCCAATTTTTTACAATGACATATTTTGTTACTTGTGACAAAACATTCATATTTTGCATTTTCCAATGTTTTGCATTCTACAATGATTTCTAGCATAGAAAAGCATTTAGTGTATAAATTGCACTTTATTTAGCTCAGAAATATTTTTTTTGCGCAATTTTCAATTGTTCTTATAATTCTGACCACCACTGTAAATGTAAAATGTATTCGCTAAGAATTTTTTAAAAATCAGTCTGATGATTCTTAAAACTACATACATTCTTTTAATGTATCATGCGTAATTTTTAAAAGAAAAAACAGAAAGAATTTTTAAACAGATTGTTTCTTAACTTAGTTCGTTCACATTTTATATCACATGTGACAGTTAATGTATTTTAACCCTTTGCACGACGGTGGTGCACTTTTGGCATCGCTCAGTTTTAATTTCTATTGACACAGTTGAACCAAAATTAAAAAATAAAAATCTCACTTTTATTCAGTACTGGTTCATTTTTTTTTCTTTGTGAATACTGGTGTTAATCAATTATTTCATCATTTTCCGAAATAAAATTCAAAACTTATATTTGCAATTTATTTCTTTTTATAAGATTTCAATTTTCAAACTAATAACATTAACAGCTCTCATGTTGGTAATAACCTTTATAATATACAACATGAATCTCTGTTGCTCTTAAAAAAAAGTTACCGAATCGAAAACTGGATTCAGAATGAACTAGAATTTTTTTTCACTTTGCGTATTGAAATTATATTTAAAAAAAAAAAAAAACAGATTGCTCTTCAAAGGTTTCCCGTAGCAAACCACCGGAGTCGAAATTGAAACAGATAATCTTGAATTCATTTTTATAGTTTTGGGACTACAAGCGACAAAATATCATTCTTGTTTTGCAATATATATTGTGAGCATTCAACTGTCGAATCAGGGTTCGCACAGTTCTACCACTGAATTTTAAGAATATTTTCAAAGTGTTTCAGTGCAGAAAAATATCTTAAAATTATCTTAAAGTACGTGAATGAAGGTGGGGATAACAAATGTTGTGGTTTAAAAATTAAATGTAAAGTTTGTTATTTATAATAATGGTGCCAGAGTCCTTGGAAATTCCAAGGAGTCTGCAAAACTTGCGAATTCAGGAGTCTTTTTTCCCATAAACATACAAACTTTGGGATATATTTAGACAGAAATATCCAGCAATGCGACGCGAAATTCTTCCTTTATTTAGAATTTTATTTGAGATGATGCAGTGCTTTCGACAGCTCTGTTTAATATATTCCTGAATATACGAAAATAAATGTAAAATGCATTCGGTAAGAATTTTTTAAAAAGCAGTATAAAGATTCTTAAAATTACATGTATTCTTTTAATGTGTCACGCGTAGTTTTTTTTTAACTAAGCGGACAAGAAGGATTTTTAAACAGGTTGTTTTTTAACTTATTTCTTTCGTATTTATATCACTTGTGACAGTTAGCGTATTTTAACCCTTTGCACGACAGTGATGCACTTTTGGCAACGCCCAACTTTTATTCCTAATTGCCACTGTTGATCCTGAATTTAAAAATAAAAATTCCTCTTTCATTCAGTACGCGAAAACTTATCTTTACTTCTTATTTTTTTTCTGTGTGAATACTGGTATTAATCAATTATTTCAACATTTTCCGAATTAAAATACAAAACTTATATCTGCAATTAATTTCTTTTTATAAGATTTTAATTTTCAAATTGAATAACATTAAAAGCTCTCACGTTGTTAATAAGCTTTATTGTATAAAACGTGAACCCCTAATGCTTTTGAAAAAAATTTATCGAATCTTTAACTGAATTCAGAATAAATTGGAATTTTTTTTTCACTACACGTATTGACATAATATTTTAACATCTTGGAGAAGAGTGATACGTATACGTGCCGCAAAAAGGCTTAAGTATAATTATTTATACCCACCAGTAAAATTTTACTGTAAAATTTACCTTATTTAATCGGAAAACTTTCTCGATTCATTAGGGTACAAATTTATGTTTTTAAAATCCGGTGAAAGAGCATTAAAAGTTTCGTAAAAGGCTCCCGTCGCGAAGGGGTTAAATAACAGATTACTCTTCAAAGGTTTCACGTAGAATACTAGCGGAGTCGAAATTAAAACAGATAATCTTGAATTCATATTTTTAACCTTAGGACTACAAACGACGATATGTCATTCTTATTTTTCAATATAGATTGTGAACATTGAAGCTGTCACATTCATGAGTTTTTTTTACATAAAAATACATACTATGGGATACACTTAGATAGAATAATCCGGCAATACGATGCGAAAATCTTTTATTTAGAATATAACTAGAGTCGATGTAGACCTTTAGACAGGTTTGTTGAAAATTTTCCTAAATATTCGAAAATAAATGTAAATTGTTTTCTCTGGAAATTATTTTCAAAGCAGTATGAAGATCCTTAAAATTATATGTATATATATATTCAGAATATCACGAGTAATTTTAAAGGAAAAAATGGGAAGGATTTTTCACCATAATGTTTCTTACTTTATTGGATTCATATTCATATCACTTGTCTGAGTGAGTATATGATAACCCGTTGAAGGACAGTGATGCAGTTTTTTCATCCCCCAATTTTAATCCTTAATTGTCACAATCGCACCTGAATTGTTCAATAAAAATTTCCCTTTTATTAAGTACGCTTAGGGATACAAGTGCTCTGAAAGTAATGATTGACTGGAACCACTAAAATTTAAAAGTATTTCTCGTTTTATTTAACGGCAAGATATCCGTTAATCAATAAATCAAAAAAATTTCTTATATTTTCGTGGTTATAATTATTAATTTTCTGCACACCACGAAAACATACTTTTACTTGAGAATGTAAAAACATAAATAAGTTTTTTTTCTGTAAATACTGGTGTTTTAACAACTTTTTACGAAATAAAATTCAAAACTCATATTTGGTTCATTACCTGATAATTTGTCATGTATGTCACACAGCTAAAAATCGCCATACTTGTTCGCAACCGTTATTCGAAATGTTTCTTTTGCCCCTATATAACTAATGAGATATCACCAATAAAATAAGTCACATCTTTCCGTTCTAAAAGTACCAAATGTTAGCCAAAAATCGCTATATGTGACAGAAATGGCAAGTTTTATGGAATTAGCCATAGTTGCAATTTATTTCCTTTTGTAACATTTTAATTTTGAAATTGAATAAAACTAAAAGAACTCGCGTTTGTAATAAACTTTATCTATGTGATAATCTATTGCTTTTGAAAAAAGTTACCGATTAGAAAATTGAATTCAAAATTAAGTGGAGTTTTTATCTATGCACGTATTGAAATGATATGTACTGAAAACAGATTGCTCTTCAAAGACATCATCCAGTAAGCTGCCAGAATCGAAATTGGAATAGATAATCTTGATTTTATTTTTTTGGCCTTGGGACTAAAAGCGACAATATCTCAATTTTGTTCTTTAACATTTATTGTGAACATTCAAGCTGTCTGATGCACGCGTCTTTTTCCCATCAATATGCATACTGTGGAATATATTTAAACAGAAATATCTGTAAATATGATTCCAAATCCATTTTTATTAAGAATTTTTCTTCAGATATGTAGTGCTTTAGACAGATCTGTTGAAAATATTCGTAAATATTCCAAAATGCATGTAAAATGTATTCGCTAAAAATATTTTTAAAACTATATGAAGATTCTTAAAATTATATTTATATATTTAATATAACACGTTCATTTTTAAAAGAAAAAAGCGGGAAAAGCGTTTCAACGCTATATTTCTAAATCCGCGTGGCTGAAATATTGCAAAAATTATGCAACTTCATTTCGTTCGACCAAAAAAAAAAAAAAAAAAAACAAAAAAAACAAAAAAAACAAACAAAAAATTACAAAAAATTATTAAATCATCCTGTAATTTTATTGAACTTTTTAATTTATAAGTCGTAAAATATTTCAAAATATATTTTAGTTTATTTGTCATATTTAAATCTATATATATAAAAGAAAGTCTGGAATTTGTATTAATCACAGCACAAAAAAATCTGCCGAACCTAAAATCTTGAAAATTGGGGTAAAAATACTTGTATTAACATCGAGTGCCGCTAAGAAGGGATTTTCGAAAATTCCACTCCTAAGGGGGTTAAAAAAAGGAACGAACTTTTAAAAAATTGCTTAAAAATCGGCTTTTGTAGTTATTTTTCAACTGATAACATATTTTAGTGTATTTTTTCATGCTGAATCGAATGGTACCAAGCAAATTCTTTTAAGTTCAGTAGTTCGTGAGATACTTCGCATTTTCCTGATTTGGCGGTGTCTTCGGGCCAAAAACCTGAAATTTTCAATCCTTATCTATATATATAAAAGAAAGTCTGGATTTTGTATTAATCACAGCACAAAAAAATCTGCCGAACCTAAAATCTTGAAAATTGGGGTAAAAATACTTCTGTTAACATCGAGTGCCGCTAAGAAGGGATTTTCGAAAATTCCACTCCTAAGGGGGTTGAAAAAAGGAACGAACTTTTAAAAAATTCCTTAAAAATCGGCTTTTATAGTTATTTTTCAACTAACATATTTTAGTGAATTTTTTCGTGCTGAATCGAATGGTAACAAGCAAATTTTTTTAAGTTCAGTAGTTCGCGAGATACTTCGCATTTTCCTGATTTGGCGGTGTCTTCGGCGCAAAAACCTGAAATTTTCAATCCTTATCTATATATATAAAAGAAAGTCTGGATTTTGTATTAATCACAGCACAAAAAAATCTGCCGAACCTAAAATCTTGAAAATTGGGGTAAAAATACTTCTGATAACATCGAGTGCCGCTAAGAAGGGATTTTCGAAAATTCCACTCCTAAGGGGGTTAAAAAAAGGAACGAACTTTAAAAAAATTCCTTAAAAATCGGCTTTTGTAGTTATTTTTCGACTTATAACATATTTTAGTGTATTTTTTCATGCTGAATCGAATGGTACCAAGCAAATTCTTTTAAGTTCAGTAGTTCGCGAGATACTTCGCATTTTCCTGATTTGGCGGTGTCTTCAAGCCAAAAACCTGAAATTTTCAATCCTTATCATATCATATCATATATATTATAAAGCAGAAGTTCTGAAACTTCCAAACGAGTGTTTTCAAAAACTACCCGATGGATTTTTTTGCCGATTGTATCATACGATAGGAAATATTTTTCCGACGGTTTGTGATTCAAATTTACAGGGATAACTCTGATTTTTCGTAGTAAATTTCGTATTTTTCGGTTATTTTTGACAAAAGGGTTGCCAGTAGCTGTTTTTGGCGAAAATTATAATTGCTAAAAGAATTAAAATGGCTATATCTATTAGAAGTATTACAAATATCTTGCAAATAATAGCAGAAAATAACTACTGATAATATTAATAATAATAAAGAAAGACCGCTTAAATGAGGCGTAATATTATAAAAATATATTTATCTTGAAAATGAAAAAAATATTTGTAATGCTTAAAAAAAAAAATTAATGCGAAATATAACAATTAGTTCAACTTTTGGCGACTTATCCCTGGCGTTAGAATAAAAACATGAATTTCAGAAATTGATTAAATGAATTTTGAATGATAGTTATTTTCCTTTTTATTATTTTCTTTCTCCTTTTTATCGAATTTCCGTATAATATAACTTACAACAGAAAAAAGCAGATCTGATTGTAAAAGACACTGTAAGTTGTGAGTTACTATTCGTTTCTATACCACTTTCATCTTGCTTTTGTCGCCAAAGAATGTGTTTTTAAGCCGAAAATGCACTACTGACTTGATGCCTGACTTAGGTTCTTAATGGTCGCAATAAAGTTGTTTTTTATCAAGGGAAGATAATTTTAGAGTATATTTTAATATTCAACCGTAAATTATATAGATATAACTCTTTTATTTCTTTTTGCAAATGCTTTATTGCTAATTTAATTTTTCTTGCGCCATTTCGTCAATTTCACTTACAGGAAAAATTTCAGTTTTAAAATTTAAAAACTGAAGAAGGAAAGATTACCCCATCGATTAAAAATCTACCGCCAAATTCTAAGATTAAATTTCAATAATGGATGATCGTAAATGTCACATTCACTTGACATTAAGCATAATATAAATATCAATTATGTCATCAAGTGATTTTTAATTCGACATTTTATTTTTACTTTTATATATGCTCTGCTAATTTGTTTTTCGTTATTTAAAGGAAAATTTATGCTAATCTATATAATATGGCTAATAGTTTGGCGATTTGTATAATTTGGCGAAATTGGTCGACGGTATAACCAAGTAGTACTGAAGGAAAAATTTTGCAATTCAAAGTAAATTTATGCAATTATGCGTTATTACTATAGATAAATTCAAAATTTTGAAATAAAAAATTACCGCTGAATAAAATTGACAAGTCTTTTTTATTGGACCATTTCTTCTTCAATATTTCTTCAATCAATATTTCGCTATTCTCTTTCGCGCAGGCTAACAAAAATGTATTTTAAATATTTTATTAGATAAAACGTAAATAACATTTTTCTATTTTTAAAAAAAATATTTTTTAAATCTAATTCTACTATTATGTGTATTACAGGACAAAATAGCAGAATTACTTTTAAAAATGGTTTTATCTGTTAATTGTATGTTATTTGTTTATTTGGGTGTTTGAATTTACTTTTGTCACCAAACAATGCGATTTTATACCAAGAAGGCATAAGCCGGAGCGATGTTCACAATTACTAAATTCTCTCACTCTCTTTTAAATGTGTGATAGCACTTTTAGGATATTTTTTATGTTTAATTGTAAATATATAAATAGCAGTTATAGGAAAAAAAAATATTCGTATAATGTTTAAATTTTAGTATAAATGTCTTCCTCATCCAAACTGTAAAATAATTTAATTGCAACTTTTTAAAGTTTTGGAGCAGATGTCATATACGCACCACATTCGCACGATTGCAACAAAATGGCGATTTTATGCCTCACATGGTAAACCGACTATGGTTGTTTAGTTATAAATAAACTATTTATTAACTTTCATTTTGTTTTTTAAAATAATATAAATCATTTTGTTCTACAGATATTAATTAAACTTTTTTTTAATTTTTTTTTTCAAATAATACAAAATAATTAAAAAATATTTATGAAATTGGTAATTAAAAATCAAGTTCTCCAAATTGGCGCCAGAAAAAAGTTGCGCCAATGTGGTGCATACATGACATCTGTGTCAAAGTTTTTTCATTATACATAAGTAGGGAAAATGCAGTATAAATACCGATTAAAGCTTTTTCCAAATATGGAAATTTTGTCACAGATTCGGTCATATACTCATCGAGGTATCTCTCTGGCGCCAAAATGGCATTATTTGCCTCATATGGTAACCCACCTATAGTTGTTTATCTGATAAGTTGTTTATTTACTTTAATTTTTTTTAATGATATTTGTTGTTTTGTTCTACAGTTACTTTTTTATTTATTGTTAATTGCTGTTTAAAATGATACAAAATAATAAAATATATATAAATTTCTTTGGCATTCTAAAACGAGGATTTTGTCACATTGTAGTTGCAATAAAATCGTGCTAAACCTATTGCGTATATGATGTCTGTGTAGGAATCTTTTGTGAAATATGAAAAGTGTAAATTGGCTACTACTTGATTATCATGTCAACCAATTTCGCCAAATCATTCGCCAAATTATACAAATTTACATAATTTTATCTTAAATAACTAAAGAGAAAATGCTTAAATGCGAAAGAGCAAATAATTTTGTTTTCATTTTTCAGGAGGAAATTTTGCAATAATAAAGTAATTGTTGTAGTGAGAATTTTAATGTGTGTTTTTTTATGGTTGGCAGCTTGCTGTAACGAAATTTTTTTCCTGCCATTGTTTTGTAAGAGCTGGTTTTGTCAAAGCCATGTTAAGATGGTATTCAAATTTTTGAACCCTTCCCAATTACCACCCCCTTGGACCTATTTTACTCATTTGCAATTCCCACTGAGATATTAACCTGCTGGATCCCAAACCGCCCGAGACCGTCTGAGATATTTTAATTCGTATATTTCAGTTCCCACTAGAAAATTACAACAACAATATTTGCTTTAATCAATATCGGAACATTCCGTATTTAAATAAAACGAAATTAGTCATTGAATTTTTCTGGTGTGAAATGAACTACATAATTTCTAGAACGTGTTTTAGCATGGGAATTAAAGGGTTAACCATCTCAATGTACTTGACGAGTTTGAAGATTATTCTTGCATAATCGTGCCTTTTATCGCGCGGACAAAATTTAATATATATATATATATAAACTTTTTAGGTGGGTGTAGCTTTGGGTTCCTGGCTTCACATAATGAAAAGTTAAATTTTCAGAAGTTATACCATGTGCAAAATCATGGTGCACTGTTAGTAATAAACTAAAATAGTTGCTTCTAAATAGCTGGTTTTTGTGCAACGTTTAAGATAATTTAATATCACACTGGTGTCTAAATCGTTTTCAGCAATGAGCAAGGTGCTGCTGAAGGTCCACATTATTTAAAATACAAATTTAAATTCACCAGTTCGTTTCATCCACGGTTGATTTTGAAATATTGACCAGCGCAGCGGGCATAGCCTGCTAGTATTTCATATAATTTCTTCTTTGGTTTATCAATGCTAAATGTTATACTATATTTTCTTTGACAATATTATTATTTAGAAACTGGCACACAGTTCTTTTTTTCTAAAGTAAATAATTTATTGGAGAGAGAAAAACCAAATCTCTTTGATACAGGTGTCATTAACCTTGTTCATTACTATTACTATTATTGAAACAATTATTACATAAAAAATCAAAATATAATCATGTAATATATCAAAAAATAATCAAATAAGATTAAAAATGATAAAAGAATGTTTGATTAAGAAGTGATTAATTTGCTAGTATCAATTCACAATTTAAATAGCAGACAAACCAGTCCAATGTGACCGAAACCGGAGCATCTACACTACTTGCTAACTTATTTGAAAACCAATCCTGTACAGAAAGGTTCTATTTAAAAGAGGGGATCAGAGAGCATGTTGATTCACTATATCAAACCGTAAATCGCTGCTTCATCACTTCCCCTCAAAAAATAAATAAAGAAAATACAGAAACATAGGAATGAGTAGCAGTTGCTACTCAATCCTACTTAAGAAGAAATAAAAAACTAGATAGGAAAGAGCATGAAATGGAAGAATTTGAAATTTTTTAAAGACAGGACAGCAAAAATAAAAAATTGGTGTGGAGTAGTTCAAATATGACCACCCCATAAAAATTCAATTTTGAAAATATAAACGTTGATTCTTAAATCAACACTATTAAAAAATAAACAGATTGTTCTTAAACAACCAATAAAAGATGCTTTCTTAAAGCAGACGTCAGAAAGATGCACGCCCTACATAAATAAAAACATAAACATACAAAATACAATTAAACTAAAACTAAAACTAACTATAATAACACTAAAATACAATAATATACATAAAAGCACTACAAACTAACTAACTGATATAGTAAATAAAAACTTACATACTAACTATAATATAAACATAATGATAAAATGCAATAATGAATTAGGATTAAAAATGATTAAGCAGAATGATAATATATACAGATGAATAGAAGCTCTGGTACAAAGCAACTGGGTCAACTTAGGGGTCCACCCGCTCCGGCAATAAAGCGCGAGAGTCCGGGAGGGGGGAGGCGCAATGCTGCTCTGCCAATACAGCACAAGAGTCCCGCATAGGCAAAAGAGCAGACTCAGGCGTACTAGAGTTCCGCAAATGACAAGATGGTACAGGCGAACGAGTGTTCATCGAGTCAGCAAGAATGTTGACCAGAGCAATGTTTTTAGAGTCTTCAATATGAGAAGAAGGACCCGAATGGTGAGCCATATTAGCAGGAACTGAATTAAGTTCATTGTTAGTGCCAAGTTCAATATCAAAGTTTAAAACCTTCGGAGAAGGAGCAGAGACCACAGCCAGGTCAGAAGCAAGAGGAGCAGAAGAGGGGCCGGCAGCGGCGACAGCAGATGAAGAAATCTCGGGCTTGAATTAGCGAAACCTGGGAGGTTGGGAAGAATTGGAATCAGAAATATGAGAGGAGTAGATATCTCAGGAATACCGGAGAGTGTCTAAGACTATGAGTTTTCGCATGAGCTTAGTGTACTTTTTAGAGCATAAGCGATGATAGATTCTATTGTTCTTGGGGTCCCAACTCCCCAGGGCACCAACAACAACTGCTTTCACAGAAACATCCTCGAATGAGGTGCGTAATTTTTTAGCAATTTCAGAGTACTTCTGAGTTTTTTGTAGCCGTATTTTGTCAAAAGCTGCCGGACCATCCTCGAAGGTACAAGCAACATCTATGATAATAGCAGCATTTTCAGAGTTATGCGTTAAAACAAAGTCAGGACGTTTCAAAGAACCAAGAAGTGGCTGGTTTTGTTTGTATACCGGCCAGGTACCAGCCGACGACTTAAGGAGGCGAGCCACGATGTTGTTGTGACGAGCGGTGATATCCTGCATGTGAAACTTGCAGTGGCACAGGACATGTGGAAGGCCTTCAAACGGGTCATCACCTTTTCTACATTTTTGTTTTGGCTTCGGATTGCCAGGTTTGCAGCCATCTACAGGCAATAGATTCAGACGTGCTTTATGGATAAATCGCCAATCACAAAAGGGAATAAAGTCGCCCGTTCGAAGATAGCGTTCTGAAATTTTAGACTTCTCAAAACAGGGCTGGATTTTTCCCTGGTCGGGCATACATTTAAGCTGGTAGGAACGGGATTTTCTGAGATTGTCACGAAGTGAGTGAAATATTTTAGCACGATCGTGGATTATAACGCCACGTCGCGTAACAGAAACGATTTTATCAGGGTTCAAATTCCACCTCACTCCAAGGCGGCTAGAGGCCTGTCGGGCCATCGTAAATAAGGTTGCATTCTGATTCGTGCCAAGAAAGCGGTCTCCTGAGAGATAAGAAGCTAGGTGGTCATAAGACAGAGTTGGAGCAGTGATGTTAGGGGCACGATGCGCAGATCGAATTCTATAGTGGACAGAAGAACCTAGGTCCCCCCAGGCCTCCTCCACGACATGTGGGTCATTAGATGTTAGAACTTTGAAGACTCCATCAATCATAGCGATATCAGAATCTTCAGTAGCAATGGGGAGACCAATCAAACAATCCGCCGTACTGCCATATATGTAACAATTTGATGCTCTGTCGGGTAAATATAAGATGTCTTTCTTTACGATGGAACGAATAGCATTATCAAGATCAGACCAGTCCTTTTTAGGCAACTGATGAGTGTGCTGGGCATACAGCAGCGGTGGATAGAAGAAGGTCTTCGTTGCATCCAGTTTCTGATAAGTAGTGAGGAAAGAATTGTGGATTTTCAGGGCTTTTTCATAAAATTCTTTGACCTGGCTATGATCGTTAATGAGTTGGAATCCAACTGGTTTTCCTAGATATTAATTGGATCCATTTCGAGGACGTTTGAAATGGGAGTCTTGTTAAGTAAATACAGTTGGTGAACAAGTCCTAGGGTTAGAATTTAGGTGTAGTGTTTTACACTTGTGGATGTTTATTTTTAGGTTAATTTTGGAGCATTCTACTAGTAGGACATCCACAGCGGCTTGAAGTGCTTCAGGGGAATCGGCGAGGATCAGGAAGTCATCAGCGTATACTAATACCTTAATTCCAGGGAGAGCGTTGAGGGCTCTAATAATGGCGTCGAAACCAATGTTAAATAAAATTCCGCTGAGAGGATCCCCTGACGAACACCATTAACAATAGGAACAGGACCGGCAACCCCAGCGGCCGATTCAATTAAAGTTGAAAGGTCTTTAAGAAGTTGAGATATAACTTTAAGAGATTTGTTACCAATTTTGGCCTTTTCCAATGCCTTTATGATAGCAGCGAGAGGCATTGAACCAAAGGCGTTGGCTAAGTCTACGGAGGCAATGCATAATTGTTTATCAGCAGACCTTCTTGTAAATTGGAATTTTTTCAAGAATATATAATTATTTTCGAACGCCCCGTCAAAAGGAAGGAACCCTTTTTGAGCAGGGCAAAGAACCTCGTTAGAAGTAATCCGGTAGATAAGGCGCTTCGCCAAACAGCCAGTAAAAAGATTGGAGATGGTACTAACTAGGGAAATAGGACGCCAGTCCTTAACAGAAGAGCAGTCTTCCTTCTTCGGGATAAACACCGTTCGAGATAGACGCCAATCATCAGCAATCTTTTCATATTTAGCACACAAAGAGAAAATTATGGCTAGAGTGTGAGCCTCTGGGTCAATTGACCTCCAGTGATCATATGTAAGGCGGTCAAGCCCAGGCGCAGTGCTTTCAGCTGAAGAGAGTCGAGACCATACCTCTGAAGGAGAGAATTTGTCGATGTTTAGTTCTTGAGCGACGGACTCCCATTTATCATAGATTGAAAGATCCACATCAGGAATTGCCGAATCAAAGTAATACTTAGCTAATTCGTTAGGATCCACATCACACATCCTAATATTTTCTCCGATTATTTTACGTACAGCCCACCTGCGGTTTCTTTTGTATAAGGCTTGGATAAACTTGGGATTTTCAACATTTTCTTGTTTATGAATAGTAACTGGTTGAGCAGGATCTTTGATATTGACGTGTTCTTTAGAGAATTTAATGAAGTCAGATAATAGAGAAGTAAATGTTTCCCAAGTGGGGAGCTGGTCAGCTTCAAACATGTTTTTAAATTTTTCATAAAAATCCGCAGACGGGGGAGGATCATCCGGATGGGTAATGCTTTGGGAGCCCGCCCTAACATTACCCGAATGGGCCAATTGCATAGGAGATTAACGCCCTATTCCGTTAGAAGGAGAATTTCCAGTATCAGGTAAAGGGGAACAAGGTGTAGAGTCAGGAAGAGAGGTGGATTGATCATCATTTTCCTCATACTCATGGCCGGAAAGTACTTGAATAAAAGAATCTGGAACAATCTTTGAGGATTTGATATGCTGTTATAAAGTATAGGCATTTAGATCCTTATATTTCTTTGATTTCATATGTGCAGTTAGATGGCTTTTTAAGCTAGTAGCGGAAGGGAATGATAGGTTGCATTGATTACATTTATGTTCAAATGAGTGCGTATATTTATGTAATCGTCAGAGACTTGAAAAAAGCCACCCTTTCTGAAGCAAGGGTGGCGAGAAACAACAGGAGTGACAGGCACATTACAATGGCCACACCATCTCATAATTCTAGGCTCAGGGATCTTATGGATGGTAACTAGATGTCTTGTTAAGGAATGTAAAGCTCTCGACCAATTCGGTTGTGCCATTACCGCTTTTCACCCTTCTTCAGTGCATCTTAAGTATCTTGATATAGAAAATACGAAATGTAGAGTATTAGTGTCCTTGAATCTACAAAAACATTCCCAAATTGGATGGGGCACTTAAGGGTGGAGCTTTGTGAATCGTATTCTTCTTCCACCGACACATGAGAATGAAGAGAGCTTAACGTGGAAAGCAATGAAGACTGAGCTGTTAAAGGCAGCATATTTTGCGAATCTTGTGAGACAGGAGCTGGAGTGCTATTACGGAAGACCACGTGGGGTGGAGTTTGATTTAGAGTATCACTTGGAAAAGGTCTGTGCATTGGAGTGTAGTTACAATAATGTTTGTCCATATGGGATTTAATATTAGAACCAAAAGGACATTTCACGCATTTATATTGAAAGAGTACTTGTTAAAATTAACGTTATACATTTGTACATTCTGAAAACAAGAGTGTGCCTTTGGATTCGTAAACATATATTTGTTGCAAAGTGCACACCAGTATTCTGTGGAGGAGATAAGTTTATTATGGTAATGGTGAAGGTGCTTCAAAAGCATATGGATGGCTCTTGAGAAAGTTTGACCATAAAATTTTACGGCACAGTTCTCTTCAGTGCAACTGAGAAAGTCAGCAAAAGGAACGATAATTTGTATTAGACCTCTGTAACAGTTATTTCTAGTAGGGAAAGATTTTGTGGGTACTTCAATAATGGCAGATGCTAAAGTAAGATTTTCAGGATGCACAGACATAGTTCTTGAAGAGTCAGTAGAAGGAGCAGGTTTCTTAGGAGATTGAGATGCCTGTATCGGAAGTTTCAGGTACAGAAAATTCGGAATCTGGGATATCTAATCCGGAATAGTCTTCCGGCTGGGTATTAAGTACTAGAATGTCATCAGATTGAGAATTATTATTATTGGACGGAACCAAGTCAGTATCTTCTCCGTTTATAACTTCACTATGAATTATTCTATTTATAAAATCAGTGGCAGATGGAAGGGATAAAGTTTCTTCATTTGTTTCTGCTTCCTCATGTGAGGAGGGCGAGAATGATGAATTTACATTATCAAAATGGTAAAGAGTTGATTGTAACTTATTAAACCATTTTGCCATCGAAGGAGTGGTAGGAACGTTACTTAAGGATTTTAATTTTTCTTTTAAACTAGTGGACGTAGGTGAGGCAACTGAAATAGAACTTGCTGGAGAATTGTCTGCAATAGGAGTAAGTAAATTAACGGATGAAGTGAGTACAGGTAACTTTGAAGGGGTTGAAGGCTGAGACTTAGTGGGCGTCTTCAATTTTTCCATAGCGATTATATTTCTTTGGATTGGTTTATTTTCTTGCAGTTCTTTTTCTAAATTCCGAGTAAGGTAGGGCGGGTGCATGCTTATCCATTTTTTAGTAGCAGCTCCTAATCTTGTATAATTACATGGGGGAGAAATTTCTTCCAAAGGATCATTGCTAGTAGAGATTCTAATTGGTTTAGACTTTTTTGGACTAACCATCTGTACAGGAATATGTGGTTTTGTAACAGTACCAGATGGAGTAGAGAGTGACTTTAAAGGGTTAATTGAACGACGGTGTGGGTGCGAATAGGGCACCATGCGGCTAACATCATCTAATATTTTGTCCACCAATTCCTTCACTACTTCCTTAGCTGAGATTTTAGTAGAACCACTTTCCTTAAAATAACTGAGATTTGTGGGAATGAGATAAGGAGAAAGAGATCTGTTCCGTTTTAGTTTAGAAGAATGAGTAGACAAATTTTCAATGCTTCTTGCTTTCTTCCTGCTCACTCGAATACTGTTAAAATTCAAAGAGCACAATTCCAAGTCTTGGTCATTGAGTTTTTCAGAGTTAGTATCTTCCAATATTTCATGTGAAATAATAGACATATTCGGTACATTAGACAAATTCGTAGAACTTTTTTCATCATTATTTATCAAATTCTTTGAATTATACCTGTTTTTATCTTCATTAATATCAAAATCAATCTCTTGGCAGAGACCCTCTACCGCAGCGATGGGTCTGGGAGTCCACGAAGGCGTAGCGGTGGGTATACGGGGAAAGTCTGCGTTAGCTTTATTTACTATTGTAGTATTTGCTGAATAAGGTTTTCAGGCGTGAAGACTTGAGTAGAAACAGGAATTAGTTGATTTTTATAAGTTAATTCATCATTTTTTAACATCTCTGACGCGTTTTTATCCATATTTTTACTGGTATCAAAAACTTGCTGCAGACCTTCTACCGGGAACGTGACTTTTACGTTCCCCGAACGAGTGACGATAGGTGAGGGGGGAGTATTAGGTAAGATCAAAGAATCAGTTTCATGTACTGTAGGACTCTTATTTTCAGTAATTACAGATTCAGAAACAATGGTAGCACTATCTTGACACATGATTTCATCAAAGTTTTTAGCTTCTGGACTAAAAGTCAATTTATTTTCATTAGATTTGGAGATTAGTTCAAGACCCTCTACCATAGTCAAAGAGTCTGAGTACTCGAGGGAGAGAGGCGGGTAAGTTACTGTCATGCGCCGTATGGTGCAATTGATCGGAATCGTTTAAATTTAAAGGCAAAATTTTTCCAAAATTTTCAGACAGAGAAGAAGAAGAAATGAAGAACTAATATTGGAACTTTCGTCACAGTTATCAACAGATATTGATAAATTATCCTGAGATAAAAATTGCTTTTTTGCGTTTAAAATATTAAGGTCTTCAGGATTTTGAGTTGTCATGTTATCTAGCCGAAGTTTTTTTCCTTCTTTTTACTCTTTTTCTTAATTATCGGAGTAGAATCAACCGGATCTATGAATTCTTCTTCTTTAAATAAATTTCTAGTAACAGATGATTTAGTTGGTTCAGTGTAACTGGTGTCTTTATTTTTGTATGCTTACGTTTCTTCTTTTTATTTTTTGTTAGATTGATATTTATGTCGTCGAACGCATTAATTCTGTTACTACAGCTCATATTCAAAATATTAGAATAATTGAGAAAAAGTAATAAGAAAAAATTATTTGTCATTTATTTATTTTTTATACTAAGTAAATGCAATTAAATTTCTTATAAATTAAATATGGAATGTTTAGATAAGATTTTAACATTTATAAAATATAAAATACAGCACAATAAATTAGGTATACAGCTTCCTTAAACACACCAGAATATTAGAATAAAATTTAGATTGGTTCAAAATATTAGAATATTTTATTTTACGCAACAATATTACCTTATGAATACGAAGTAAATGGTAGTTAATATTTTGTAGCATCCCCTTTAGCTTTCATAACAGCGTACAATCGATCTTGCATACTATATACAAGGTGTTTACAAACATTTCTATCAATATTAGCCCAAATAGACTTTATACGTGCCACTAACTCAGTTTTACTTGAAGGAGGATTTTCTTGAAGTTTTTTCTTCATTATACACCATAAGTTTTCGATGGGATTAAGATCTGGTGAATTTGGTGGCCAAGGACGTACCTTAATGTTGCGTTGGCGGAACCAATTCTTAGTTGACACCGAGGTATGCGGGGACGCTAAATCTTGTTGAAAGATGAAATCATCTTCAAATAAATCTTCTGATGATGGAATCATGTAATATTCTAAAATTTTGTGATATATCAGAGAGTTAACCTTTTCGTAGACGATGCATAACTTTCCAGGTCCTTCTGCACTCATACAACCCCAAACCATGACACTAGCAGCAAATTTTACGGAACGTTTAAGGCATTCTTTATCAAATGCTTCTTGCTTCATTCTCCAAACTCGAATATCTTGATTACCATATGAAACACAAAACATACTTTCATCACTAAATAATATATTTTTCCAATCTTCATTGCTCCATAAACGTCTTGATTTACACCAATTCAATCTTATACGCTTTTGTCTTGCAGTCATGAGAGGTTTAGTTTTCGGTACACGAGATTCAAATTTAAATTTATGGAGACGTCTTAATGTTGTCGGTGTAGAAACTTCAACTCCTTCTTCTTTCCATTTTCGGTGCAAGAATCGCACACTTTTAAAACGGTTTTTCTTAACTATACGCTTCAGTTTCCTGTCATCTCTAGCAGATGATTTTGGTTTTCCGCCACCATTTCGGCGATTATTTTGAAATTTTCCAATTTTTGAATATTGAGTTAGTATTTTACTAACGCTCGATTGCGAACAATGTAAATAATTCGCTATAAAACATTGATTTTTACCGTGCCGATACAAATCAACCATACGAAGTTTAGTAGATTCAGGAATATCACTCACACGGCCCATTTTAAGACGAAAAAGAAACAAACTGCAAAAAAGAATACTGATTTTAAATAAAATAGTCTGAATTTAATCAATGATGCCACCAGTTAAGAATTGGTAATAATTAAAGGAGAATTAATGTGAAATATTCTAATATTTTGAACCACTTGAATAAATATTCTAATATTTTGACTTTTCAAAATAATTTTTTTGCAATTAATTTTTTCAAAAATGATATTAAATTTAAGATAAGTAAGTTTAATCAACAATAAGTTCTTAATAAAAATATCGTTTGCATATTTTCATTAAAAGACATTAAATTACCAAACGATATTTTCAATTTCTAAAAAAAAGTTAATTATTCTAATATTTTGAATATGAGCTGTAGATGGATTTCTGCTGGAATGTTTTGACATAATTTGTTGTTTCTCATTGATCTTTTTATCAAAATCGGAATCAGAACATTTCTGTCGGTTACCCTCTACCGAGCTGATAATCCCGGCATAGCCGGCAGGGTACCGGAAGAGGTGCCGGAGAAGGCGAAACATTACGAATTTTCGATTTTTTCTTCAAACTCTTCGAATTCTTTTCCCATTTTCTTTAAGTGGGCTTTAAAATGTCTGAAATATTGTTCTTGAATCCCGCATACAGTAAATCATCATCAGAAGACGAACTGTCAGATTTTAAAAAAGGCTTTTTATTCTTTTTAGGCATACTTATTTTCTTAGTCAAATTCAGCCTTTTTTCAAATATTTCTTCAAGTGTTATCTAATATAAGTTTAGATTTCAATAATTGTTAGTCTCAAGGCAATGCAGTATAAGCAGATTTTTGTAGTAATTGAAATAACCGAATTTGCAGATTTACTTTTGATTCTATGATCGGGAGAAGGCCAACAAGAACCCAGGAGGCTAAATGGCAACGCGTAAAACAGGAAAAGACAGAGGGGTCAGACAAACTGGTACAAAAAAAGGGGAAAGCCAGAAGAAAAAATGCGCGAAAAACCGTTAAGACAGAAAAACAAGCCAAACCTAGCAAAATACCGAGAAGAAACGCCAAAAACTGTGCCCTAATGGAAGGGAAAAATTTCTGGTAGAGAATAATGTTGGACAAAAAAATTTTTTGACATCCAGGAACGCCAAATAACCGAAAATCAAAACTACCAGTTTAAAAAACCAAACGAAGCCAAATAACGAAGAAGCAGATAGAACAAACAAAATTTTGGAAGGGGGGGGGATACGCCAGTCCTACAAACGCGGCGAGAAGCATAACATAGACATTATGCCCCTCAAAAGTGTCCGAAGTGCATTTTTCGAATGTACTGTTGCAACACTGAATAAACAGATTGCCCCCGCACATTTGCGCAACAACGGCTGCCAGGTATCCCGAAGCAATGGGCCATACTCACCTGCAAAGGGCTCCAATCAGCCAGGCCTCCACTTGTAATCTGGTTACATCCTGCAAATAAATAGTAGAATACCAAAGATTATTAAAATTCTAATGCCAAATACGTAAAAAGTTTCATTTTGTAATTTCATTCATAATTCATTTGTTTCAATTTGTAAATTCTTCTAGTTGAGACCCAAAGAAATTTGATAATTTTCAAAAATAAATGCCAATCTGTCATTAATTTTCGTTAAATTCTTCAATTTTCAAACAAAATGGCGCAAGAACAAACTTTAGTCAGAGACCCTCTACCTAGATGCTCCATCTCCTAATGCCGTCAGGTCGACGGTAAGGGTTCGGCAGTAAAATCCAAAATGGTAATTTCTACTTAAAATTCTTTAAAATGCAGAAAGTCCGTGAATTGAAAGTAATCCAATCAGATCTGAGCAGTTGAAGGTAAATTATCAGGTAAATTATGACGAAATTATCAATAGTTCTTGAAAAAATACTCAAATTAACGTAAAATCAAAAATCTTCTGAAGACCCTCTACCGGGCCAGAGGAAAGCATCTATGCCGCCGGGGTGCCGATAGGGTAGCCGCAGCGAAATTGAAATGATTTCAAACTTTAAAATAGCTTAAAATTCTTCAAAAGTTTTGCCGTAATTCTTGAGGCAACTGCTCTGGAGGCGGGAAAATTGTTCTAGAACAGGGAAGATTAATTTAATTTGCTAGCATCACTTCACAATTTAAATAGCGGACTAACCAGTCCAATGTGACCGAAACCGGAGCATTACACTACTTGCTAACTTATTTGAAAACCAATCCTGTATGGAAAGGTTTTATTTAAAATCGATGTTATTGCCGTAATCGAGTATAAACGATTATCTCCTTAAAAATAAATATAACTAAACATATAAATCTTTCTGGTGTCAGTTTAATATTTTCCAGTTTTAATAAATTGTGATTTTCTTTCGTTTATCATTGGTGTAACTAGGCCGTCTCAAATGAATCTAGAAAACTTCGAGGGAAACAAACTTTCATTTAAAATTTTATTTTCTCAACATTATAATTTCAAGCTTTTTTTAATGACTACTATACAGAATTGCATAGACTAATCAATTTGGGATTAAATTTCATGTAAATTTGATAATTTGGTGAGAGAATATAATTTCGAAAATTTATCGAAAGCATAGGTATTTTTGAAATATGTTCAAAGTTTTAAAATTCATAAAGCTTTTATTCTAAAGTTTAAAACGCTTGATGTCTCTTTTTACGGGGGCTCGGGCAACTAACTACCGATAACGGTGAAACTAGTAATAATAATAATAATTTACTTACACTGAAATTTATAATTTTCAAACTGATAAAAGCTAAATTAATAAGGGCATCATCAGTTCTTTCAAATAATTATTCGTAAAGCATTTTACGCACAACATGTCTTTTGTTAACCGAAGAAAAAGACTACCACCGCTTCGATATTTATTCCAATAACTTAAAGAAATAGAAGCACGCATAACATACATATATAAATAGATGCACAAAAATATTCATAATAGCGTATTAGTAAAAATAAATTAATAATTATTAAGTAACAAATTTTAAAGAATTTAAAAGTATAAAATAGGTTTTTTTATTTATTGGTTTTACTTAAAAAATTTAAGAAACTCAAGTAGTAATTTAGCCTTTGAGGATGAAATTGCGGAAATAAAAAAATGATTTCTTGAAATAATAATCCAAAATCCGAGATAAATTTTGAGAGATTTCAAATAATTGAAATAACAACTGACGCTCAGTTTAGGAATTTGAATGTAGCCAGATTGACCATATCCGCATGCCCGTCTTTTTCATTGCTGTAGTCATAAAACAAAACAGAGAGTAATTGCTATAAGCAGAGAATATACACGAGAAAGTATACGCTATACTTATGGAAAGTATGCATAGTTATCCAGAAGTTACGCGTTATAAACACGTAACGGCTAACGTGACCGTCCATTTGCGATTTTACACATTTTGTTCTAGCAAAATACATAAGGAATTATCCTGAAACTCTAAGCGTATAAACATATTCAGGGGTCGCAGCGTCCCTAAAATTTTCGCACTTCTCTACCAGTATTATAAATAAAAAATCTTCGCCTCAGATTCCTTAAACATCTATAATGAAATTTTACAATAAATATTATTTTTTAAAAATTGTGGTAGGAAACTGCAAAAATTTTAGGGACGCTGCGACCCTTGCATATTAGTACCGCCGGAACATTAGTCATTTCCGTGAAGATTTTTTTCCCGAAACTCCATAGGGCACAATCAATAAATTGAAAAAGAACGAATATCTTTCGGATAACCCTGTCAAAACTAATGTAGCAAAAGAGTTCAAACAGCTGATTATGATTAAGTGGCTTATTGTAATGAACTGTGCTCACTTTTATGATAATAAAATAATAAATCCGAATAACATATATACTCGTAGGGAAATTAAGGTTTTCATAAAAACAATCCCAAATTTTTCCAAGTTTTTTGCTTATAATTTGCAGATTACTTAATATAAAATAATGTTCTTTTCCGAAAATATCACAAACAACATTGTATACAATATCCTGTAATCAGAATTAAAAAATAATAAAGATTGTATGAAAAATAGCAGGGTTACTAAATATTTTTTCAATGCGCATTTGTAAAAGCTATCAAACTTTCATTTGCATATTGTGTTAGCCAAATGTATAAAGTAACTTTTGTGAAAGTGTCAAAAACATAGTTTGAAGAATCTGATAGTGGTTGTCGGTAGAATAAGCTCAAAAATCCGTTATTCCCAAAAAGAAGTCAAAACATGAAAAGCGTTATCCATTTTTCCATTGATTAATGTCAATATGAAATGCACAATATGGCTCGTGCTGCTTATATTTGGATACAACCACTCATTATTTTTGCTTCGTTTTCGGAGCAATTGATTTTGAGCTTATTCTAACGACGATCACTTTCAGAATTTTCAAGCTTTGGGGACTTTTACAAAAGTTGATCTATACATTTAGCTAACATAATATGCAAATGAAGTTTTGTTATCGTTTACAGGTGCGCAATTCTGATTAAAGGTATTGTGTATAATGTTGTTTGTTATATTTTCGGAATGGAACATTATTTTATATTAAGAACTCCGCAAATTAGAAGCAGAAAAAAATTGAGACTGTTTTAATAAAAAACCTTATTTTCTCTACGTGTATACATGCTATCCACATATAAATGAACACAATTTATTATAATAAGCCACTTAATCTTAATCTACAGTTTGAACACTTTGCTACATTAGTCTGACAGGATTATGCAAAAGATATTCATTTTTTTCAAATCGTTAAAGATACTCTATGGAGTTTCGGGAAAAAAGACCTGTACTATTACGTTTACACATTTAGAATTTCAGGCTAATTCCTCATGTATTGTTCTAGATATATAACTAAATTCTAAAATCGCATATGGCCCATCCCCTTTGGCCATATAGTGCACTATCGCATACTTTTTGCACGATTCCTAGTCTTTCTCCCTAAAAGCTTAGGGTAAAAAAATATATATATATAAAAAATTTTTTTAAAAAAAGGCTTTATATTTCATTTTGTGTGTCTTCTTACACATTTGGAGACAACGTAAATGCAAATTTGTAAACTAATTAAAACTAATCATAAAGGTCTTTCAATATCAAATAGAACCCTTATTATTGCTTGAATAAGTGTATTTTACCCGTCACATTCGTTACAGCACACTTGCCAAGTCTCCTTCTTTTTGTGCACTACTATTATTTTATAGAAAATGTTATTTTTTTAAATTGCTCACTTGTTGAAATTGAATTATAAAACATTTTCTATATTAAAATAACGGTGTCGAAAAAAGCCGAAGACTTAGCAGCTTTGCTTATTGCACACCCTACTTTTAATATCCCATGTGCAGAACCTACACTATATAGTAAAATATTAAACATTTTCATTTTTAGACGTTTCGGTAAATATCTAACGATAGTCGACAGATAAACGATAACGTAAGTCGACTCTTGGAACTTCAGAATATAAAGAACTTGTTCGGCGTCATTTTTCATTGTGAGTTTGATCACGAGGGTTATTATGGTACTGAAAACCAACAACAAATAATATTTCAAATCACTCTGTAAATCATGGATAACAAATATAACTAGCCAACCAACAACTTTTTAATGGCCTGCAAAACCTTTGGCATTCTATCTGCGTTTAGTTAGAATACGCATGCGGAAAATGCAGTTTGCACGAATACACTTGCACCAACCAGTGTTACCGGTGGGCAACTTTTTAAAATTCTGATTTCGTGATTGGTACCATTTTCTTGAAATCGTAAAAGTTCATTAAACGGAAACTACAAATCAGGACGCGTTTCGAGCTACAACAATAACAGCTGGTCATCAGCTGAACCAAACACGTGATGATATGAGAGTAATATTTTAAAAACTTCATTATCGTACGAACGCACCTCATTTGCTACGCTTCACGTGCAATTTCCAACTTGTTATTGTAAATTTTGCGTTATATAATCCGAGCATTTTTCTGATTCAATTACACAAAAATTTCTGTTTTGAAAACTGGTGATAAAAGATTAAAAAATTTGTAAAAGACATGAAAAAATAATCATTGTTTGAAAGTTTTTTTTTTCAAAATTGTTAATAATTTCAGTGATTAAATACCCCGCGAATCGAAACCATTTACTGCAAAATTGGAAAATTGGTGTCAGAAAAATTGAGGAAATTTGAAAATTCTATAAACATAAGTATAATTGTCAGAAATTTTTATGAATATCCGGATAGATTCATAAAAGTCCAACATGTGCTGAACCCTTTAGAGCGCAGCTTTGCATATAAACAAACACTAATATTTCAAATATAATAGATTTTTTAATTCGTATATTCCTAATTAACACCTTAAAATAACAAAACAATATTTGATATTCGTATATAATCAAGATAGTTAATGTTAGCTATTATTTTTTTAGAAAAAGATAATATTCATTCGGGATCATATCAGTTTAATATCAGATTTCATCATATCAGTGCTCTAAAAAGCGATTATTTAAATTCTAAAATTGTCCAACATTGCGTTCAAACGAAACATATCCCGCAGTTTGCGAGTGCCAGTATCTTAAAATCAACTTGTAGCAGTTATCACGGCAGATTACTCCTCGAAGTTTGTGTTTTGTAAACAATCAAAGCTTCAATTATTGGGTTCAAAAATACTCTAATTATTCTTGAATTTTCTTTTAATAAAGTTTATTGCATATATAGAATAATAGTATGAAGAAATATTGAATTCAAATTATTTACATATGTACAAAATATAAATTCATTTTACCTTGCAAAATTTCTGATCATCGTACTAAAAACTGGAAAGATGATCCTATATACATTTCTGCGTACCTTTTCATAAAAATAACATAATTCTTCAATAACACTTAAGACACGCATGACAAACAAAAAATATAAACATTCTCCCTAAAAAATTCTTTTTCATTCCCTCAAAAATTGATGCCAAACTTTTATACCTAAACTTTTAACTCATCTCGTAAGATAAAAAATGTAAAAGTAAAGCAAACGAAAAAACAGCTTCGCTGCCATAGCAACGAGTCGCGTAAGAAAAAAAAAATAAATATCACAATAGCAAATTTGCAAACGATTTGCTGTGAATAAAATGAAACATTAAATTTATCAATTCCTAACAGTTTGGTTCACTTGTATGGAATCGCCAACTCTGAATGATGCTGGTGCTGTTCCGAATAAATTTCATCTTTTTCTAAAAAATAATAACTAACTGTAACTGTCTTGATTTGTTCCAATGTTTGTTATGCAATGAAAAAATATTTGTATTGATGAGGCCTTGCGGGTAGCTTGGTGAAACTTTTACTCTTGTATTTTTAAAAGTTTTTTAGTGTTTTATTTTTAGCATATAAATTTTATTTATTTTTAAAAAATGTATTCCAGTCTGTCTTAGTTTATGTTACCCAATCATTTAATAGTTTTTTTAATTCAGACGTTAAATGTATTTTAAAATAGCAAATAAAGCCTTTGTGCAAAAATGTTTTAAGATAGAAAACCAACGATTATAAATGCACAAATAATGTATGAAAAGGTAGTAAACAGTTGTTTCGAATCTACTATCGAGATTTTTCATCAGTTCAAAACTCAGTGAGCTAGAAAAAGCAAAACTGAGCAAAGAGAAACGCATTTCTTGGTCTCTTTGCTAAGTTTTGCTCTTTCTAGATCGCTGAGTTTTGCACTGATGAATAATTTCGATAGTAGATTCGAAACAGCTGGTTGCTAGCTTTTCATACATTATTTGCGCATTTATAATCGTTGGTTTTCTATCTTAAAACGTTAAATGTATGTGTATTGTAAATATTTTAGTGGTCTTTTCACAATTTTTGAAGTGAAAACTTCTTTAGCGGCGCTGAGCACTTTTTGTATGGGTAAAAACTTCCAAACTCGCGTCAGGGTCACGTGATGCTGATCGAAAAAGCGTAAGATCGAGGGGAAGGGAGAGGAACTAGTATCTCCCACTCTTTCTACCGTGCCTGAGTGTGCTGCTCCGTTTACGCGGCACAGGGCGATTGCGCGAATGTCCGTGTGTGTTTATGTACATCGTGCCACGCGTATCCAAGGATGGTGACAGCTGATGGCTTGACTGTTGTGTATTCGTATATGTGAATTGTTTAAATTATGGAAATTGAACAAAGTGCATCTATTAATGAAAAAAGTGATGATGAAGTAGTGAAAGAAAATGAGTGAGTACTTTATAAATATACTAGATGAAAAACTCTTACTTGGCTTTAGCCCGTAACTGCCGTCAAGAAAACCAGCTATAAGCTGAGCATTAGGGACCGTTCAAGTATTACGTAAGCATATTTTTCGTCATTTCGTACCCCCTCCCCCCCCTTGTAAGAAAATATAAGCAAATGCTAGAGACCCCCCCCCTTTGCTTACGTAAGATTTTATGACAGTTTATACATCAATACTTCTTGACTTATAAAAAGTTACCAATCAATTACTTTATTAATCCTACAAATTTATATAGGCATATGGGGATTATGATATCAAAATATATAAAATCATTTTAATATATTGTTGCTAATTGCATTAAACATACCACAGAATACAAAATGGTTTAAATATATTGTTATTTATCACTTTGAACAATAAAACAAGATATACAAGAAGTCTTAACTTACTTAGGCATCATAACTAAAATTTTTGTCATTAATCATACAAATGTTGGAGTTCAATTTGGAGTTCATATTTTAATCTGATGTCCAGAATCCTTGAACCCATGTTTCAACATTGTCTGTTATAAGGTTTTCACTGGAACAGTGGCCTGGGGTATTGCAGGTTTCCGGTCCTTGTTTGCTTGTTGAATTTGAACTGCAGTTGCTTCGTTGTTTAATGCTTACGTAAGAATTGTCGTGACTCCCCCCTCCCCCTTGTCAGAAAAAATAAGCAGACTCTGGACTCCCCCCTCCCCCTTTAGTGCTTACGTAATACTTGAACGGTCCCTTATAAAACGTAAAAAAACGAATAATAATAATAGTAATAAATACAATTTTAATAATAAGATTAGGTTTCGATCGAGTCTGTATTTACACATAATAGATGTAATATTTGTAATATGTTTATACTTTATAGCATTAACCTACATTTTCATGACACCACAATAAGCCCATTTGCGGTGTAGGTTTACCAAAAAATAATTTCGAATAAAAATAAATGAAATAAGATAATAATAAATAATCTCCATTTTTCAGAGAAAGAAAAAAAGAACGAAATCGAGAATACCAAAGGGCATTTCGTCAGCGTAAAAAACGCACAGGTGGAAGAGTCAGACGCAACAAAAAATCAAAAGAGGTCAACAACTCATCGACAAGATTTATCAATTGAATTAAAACGATTACGTGAAAATCCTTTGCAAACTATCACCAAAACACTTCTAGATTTTATTTCTAAGAATAATAGATTATCTATTTTTTCATTCAACTGTCAAAGCTTACGTGCGCATGTAGATGATCTAGCAATTGACGCTCTTGTTAAAAAAATGAATGTGCTAATTTTATCAGAAACTCATATGGGTAACGATGAAATAATTGAGATTCCGAATTTCAACTTTGTTGCGAGTTTCAGAAGAAATTGTCGTCCAGCGGGAGGAGTAGCTATATATCAAAATAAGAACTCAATTCATTATTGCACAAATTATATGGATGTGCATGTGAAATACAATAGCATGTTTAATGCTACTGTTTCTGATGTTGGTGATATTTGTATAAGTCGTTGCCACTCTGGTGATAATCAGTTCATTATTATGGTTGCTGTTTACATCTCTTCCAAATAAGTCTTTGCGTGTTATACGAGACTTCTTGTACGAAAATTTATTTATTTATTCTCATGACGCATCTGCATTACTTCAAAAAAAAAATTGGAAAAAGCTTTGATAAATTGCCAATGATTTTGAGTGGAGATTTCAATATAAACTTTGCAGACGATAAAAATCAATCATTAATTGAATTTTTAAATAATGAATTTGGTTTAACTATGTCAAATGATCGCAATTTTAGCACAACGAAATACAAAACTACTATTGATGCGGTCTTTATTAGACACTTAAATAGGTTCGAATCAAAACTGTTTGTTTCTTACTTCAGCTATCATAAACCGATTGTATCAGTTTTAGAAATTTGTGATGATGATTCTGGTAATAACGATGGTGAAAAAGTCGTCGAAATTATGGATGGAAGTTGATTTTTCTGAGAGATAAAATTTAATGTAATATATAAATAACGATATAATATTATAAATAATAACATATAAATTGTCATATTTGTGTACGATAGCGCAATAAATAAACATTGTATTCTACCTCATAAATGATAGTACTTTTGTACTTATAATTAAACACAACGTTAATTTTGAAGTTTTCACTTCTGCCGGCACTCCCGAAGTGCTACCGGTGTTTTTTTTTTTTTTTTTTTTTTTTTTTTTTTTTTTTTTTTTTCGCACAAATCTGTTCAAATTTTTCGTTTGTATTTATTTATACATGGCAATTTCCCCAGGTTATAAAATCTTTTTCATGACACTGAGAGCAAGTTGTCTAGTTTGTTACAGATATGCAAGGCTTGAAATCCGCAATAAACTTTCACTAGTAAAAAGTAATGTCTGTTTATGCCATTATTTATAGATGAAATTTTATATGAATATCGCTTTTGTTCCGCAGCGACATTTTTTTTAATCTTTCTAAAATATTCTAAATTTAATGAAACAATTTTTAAATCCCATTTTCTTTTTTAATACTTTTAATACAATTGTAAAAGAATTTTAAAAATGTGATTTTTAAATTAAAATTTAAGAACAGGTTAAAAATATCTTCAAATAAAGGGTAATCCAAGGGTAATCCATACAAGGAATTTTTTCATAAGAAAATAGAAATGCCAGTGAAATGCTGATCCAGTAATTCAATCTGATGTATTTTACCGAGAATCCGTGTAATTTAAAAAAAGTTTAGTTTTTTCGGTTATTATTATTATTATTATTATTTACAAAAATATTTAACACTGTATATTATGAATAGAATAATTTGAAATTTATACACAAATATTGCCAGTTGTCGAATTGAATTTAATCTTCATGAATTTAGTATTATCGATTTAATAATTCTTTATAAATTAAATAAACTATATTAATTATTGAGATAGAGCGTTCATAAAATCTGTTTCACCTATAAAGAGTTACAAGGATTCCCCCAAAATGTTATTATTATTATTATTATTATTATTATTATTATTATTATTATTATTATTATTATTATTATTATTATTTGCTTTTTTGTGGGAAAACAATGATTTTTGTTGTTTTTTAAAAACTTTTTTAATCTCTTTTACGCAAATATAATTTGAATGAATTTTGCTCTATTTTAAGATGCCTACCTACATTTAAAATGCAATTTTTTGTCTAAAAATTTATTTTCTGTATTATATTTGGTTTAATATTAAAATATGACTTTTTAACCCCTTGAGGACGAGTGACACGTATGCGTACCGCAAAAAGGCTTAAGGATTCTTGTTTAATCCCGCTAGAAAAATTTCACTGTAAAATTTGCCTTGTTTAATCGGAGCATTTTCTCAATTTAATAAGATACAAATTTTACTTTTAAAATCCAATGAAAAAACATTAAAAATTTCGTAAAAGGCTCCCGTCGCGATGGCGTTAATCTTTATAAACCAATTTGAATTTTGTTTCTATCTTGCTCGATAATTTAGTTACAAGCATTTTCACATAGCTGCCAACTTTTACGCATTTTTAATACCACAAAAATTTATAGTAAATATTGCCTTATTTCACAGTCGAAATCTTACGATTAAACAAATGAAAAATCTCAGTACAATTTTAGTGGTTGCATAAAAGTTGGCAGCTATGCTTTCAAATTAGTTATTTAATATAAATCCTGAAAAAAAGCCAGTTCTATTTTCTGCTTTTCCTGAAAATGAATTCTAACATTTAGCTTTATCGCAAGTTATCATAACTGGAACGATTTGATTGTAACATTGGAATTTTGCAAAATACTCTTTAGTTTTTTTTTTTTTTTTCGTAATGTGCCTTCATTATTTTTTCATATTTTAGTTGACTCAAATTGTGAATTAGCATATATTTTCTTGATTTTCCTGTTTGTTAAAACGTTAGCTTCATTTTTTTATTAACATAGTTATATTTATGAAAATGATTCAATACGTCAAGAAAAATTCATTAATGAGAATAAAATTTACAAAATAAAAATATCTTCATTTAAATTTGAGTTTTGATTTTTTGCAAAAGTCGCATTTTATAGAAATTTTTATGTATATTTTGACCTTAAAAATCAAAATATTCAAAAATATGTATAAATATACATATTTTTCTATGTTATTCATAATTTTTAGCTATATTCTATAATAAAATGCACATAAGTAGTCATTTTTTCAAATATTAAAAAAAAAATCGCTTCCGAAGGTAGGGTGGTACCTACAACATTTATTTCTAAAATAAATTTTATATGTTATTCATAATTTTTAGCTATATTCTGCAGTATAATGCACACCAGTAGGCAATATTTCAAACATAAAAAAAAATATCCCTTCCGAAGGTAGGGAAGTACCTTAGAAACGTATTTCTAAAAGAAACTTGATAAATATTTTCAGACTTTTTCTTATTTTCTTTCTGGGAGAAAAAAGTATACTTTTTTTTACAATAAAAAAAGGGGTGATAGTACACATCAAGACAAACAGTATTTAATAGGAGACCAAGAGTCCAAAACGTTTTCCGAAGGAGATAGCCGCCATTAATGTTTAGGGACCAAAATTTCAAATAAACATAAAAAACGGAAAAATCGGTCGATTGATTGGCGGTTTTCACTAAAATTATTCTTTATGCCGGCATTTTCTTGAAATTAAATTATAAAGATAAATTTCAAAAATGCCGATAGAGGGCGCTTTAGACTGTGGAGTAACGAACAACTATTTTTTGTCGGTATTTTTTGCATCTCATTAAATGTTTTCGTAAGCATAAACTCAAATTTAAATTTTGAGCTCAAAATCTGAAAGCTGGGAGTAGTAAAATAACACAAATTGAACTTTGTTCACAGGGTTCAAATTTCAAATGATTTTAAAAAACGAAAAAATTGGTTCATTGATATGTGGTTTTCACTAAAACTATTCTTTATGTTGGTATTTTCTTAAAAATAAATTATAAAGATAAATTTCAAAAAATGTCGATAGAGGGCGCTTTAGACTTTGGAGTAACGAACAACTATTTTTTGCCGTTATTTTTTGCATCTCATTAAATGATTTCGGAAGCTTAGACTTAAACTTAAATTTTGAGCTCAAAATCTGAATAGTAGGGAGTGGTTAAGCAGGGTGGCGAGTGGTTAGATAAAAACACAATCAATATAAATGATAAATACTAGTATTTTGTTAAAGAAAAATTCAGTTTATATAATCTCTTTATATTATTTCAAGTATTTTCTGTAAGAAATTACTGGTAGTTTTCTCTTTTCTTGACTGTGTTTTTCCCGGTTTTCCCTGACCACTCGCCACCCTGTTAAGTAGCACAAACTGAACTGTGTTGAAGGGGGAGGGGAGGTTCAAATTTAAAATAATTATAGAAAAGATTCGTTTGCGGTTTAAAATAAAACTATTCTTTAAGTCAGTGTCTTCTTGAAAATAAATTTTAAAGATAAATTTCAAAAAATTCCGTCTGAGGGCACCTTAAACTTCAGAGTAATTGACAATTCATTTTAACCATTATTTTTTGATAAAAAGTTTATTAAATCCACTTGATTTTTTTTTTAATCACCAGATTTTAAAACATTTACCTTTATCTTTTCCATGTCTGAAAGGCAGTTTTGAGAAATAAAAATTTAAATTAAAAAAGTTTAATATTGAATTGATTGCAACGCCTCCACCAAAATTAAGGTGCTTACTTAATAAGCAAGTGGATCCTATAGAACATGATGATCTTGCTGGAGTTTATGAAATACCTTATATTACTGAAAATGGTGAATTAAATTATTACATAGGCATGACTGGGAGAAAATTTGGAATTAGAAAGGGGGAGCATGAATCTGATATTAAATTTGGACGTACTAACACTGCCTTATCAAGAACATATTTAAATGAGGGGATAAAAATATTATTTAGTGAAAGTAAATTATGTTTCATATCAAATTGTTGTCGTAAATCTATTATAATAGCGTCTTTTTCTTTTTTGCGAGGATTTAATGTTTTTTTGTTTTCTTTACCTATTTGGAATCCATTTTATGCATATCTAATTTTGAATGGATTTTACATTATTATGTAGAAGAATTTCTATTTCAAACTTTATAAATCTTTTAAGATTTTTCTTCTTTTTTTGAGGAGAATATATATATATATATTGAACGCTCTTAAAAAAGTATTTAATGTCTATCAAATCTTTATCGTTTCAAAGATGTATATTGGTTGCTTGATAGATTCGTTTGACATATGTCATAAAGCTTGGCTCTGGGTCTTTGAACCTCTTGAGAAACTTAAAAAAAATTCAAAGCTGATAAAATTCATTGCGGGATATAATCGTTGTCTTTCTATTTGTCGTATTATTCAGCCTTTACATAACTCAGATTTTTAAAACTCGTTTCATCTACAGGCTCCCCCCCAAAAAAAATTTTTTTTTCTTTTTAGGTGAGGGTTTAATTTTTTTATTGTTTTTTTTTCTTTTTGTACCCATTTTGAATCCATTTTATGCATATTTAATTTTGAATGAATTTTACTCTATTTTAGAGGTGAATTTCTAAATGAAACTAGATAATATTTTTCAGACTTTTTCTTCTTTTCTTTTGGGAAGAAAAACAAATATACCCAACGCTCATAAAATAGTATTTAAAACTGTCAAATCTTTATCATTTAGAGCATATATATACTTTGCTTGAAAGATTCGTTTGACATATGGAATAAAACTTGGCTCTAGGATCTTTGAATCTCCTGAAACACTTCAAAAAATGTCAAAGCTGATAAATTTTTTTAAGGGATATAACTGATTTGAACTTTTCAAATTTTTCAATATTTATACAACTCGAATTTTTAAAATTTCCTTCACTACAGAGAGACACATAGATTCCCTAAAAATTGAATGTTTTTTCTTCTTTTTTGTGAGGATTTAATGTTTTGTGCTTTCTTTACCCATTTTATGCATATCTAATTTTGAATGAATTTTAAACTATTTTGTAGATCAATTTCTATCTGAAACTTTATAAATCTTTTCAGATTTTTCTTCTTTTTTTCGAGGAGAAAAAAAATATATATATTGAACGCTCTTAAAATAGTATTTGATGTCTATTTACCTTTATCATTTCAAAGATGTACATTGATTGCTTGAAAGTTTTGTCTGACACATGCCATAAAGCTTGGCTCTAGGGTCTTTCAATCTCTTGAAGCACTTCAAAAAGAATCAAAGTTGATAAAATTCATTCCGGGATACAATCGCTCTCTTTCTACTTTTCGTATTATTCAGCCTTTACATAACTCAAATTTTTAAAACCCGTTTCACCTACAGACTCCCCAAAAAGGGATTTTTTTTTTTCATTTTTGTGACGATTTAATTTTTTTTTTTGTAATCATTTTGAATCCATTTTATGCATATCTAATTTGGAATGAATTTTACTCAATTTTAAAGGTTAATTTCTAAATGAAACTTAATAAATTTTTTCTGACTTTTTCTTAAGATTGTTCTTTTTTTTGGAGGAGAAAAAAAAATATATATACAGAACGCTCTTAAAAAAGTATTTAATGTCTATCAAATCTTTATCGTTTCAAAGATGTATATAGGTTGCTTGATAGAGTCGTTTGACATATGTCATAAAGCTTGGCTCTGGGTCTTTGAACCTCTTGAAAAACTTCAAAAAGATTCAAAGCTGATTAAATTCATTCCGGGATATAATCGTTGTCTTTCTACTTGTCGTATTATTTAGCCTTTACATTACTCAGATTTTTAAAACTCGTTTCATCTACAGGCTCCCCCAAAAAGGGATTTTATTTTCTTTTTAGGTGAGAGTTTAATTTTTTTATTGCTTTTTTGCTTTTTGTACCCATTTTGAATCCATTTTATGCATATTTAATTTTGAATGAATTTTACTCTCTCTCTCTATATATATATACCCTTACTACTTATATATATATATACCCAATGCTCATAAAATAGTATTTAGGTCTGTCAAACCTTTATCGTTTAGAGCATGTAAATACGTTGCTTGAAAGATTCGTTTGACATATCGTCACGTGAGAATAATAAGGTTCTATCTGTGTTTTTGAAAAAATTGACTTACTGATATAGAAAGGTACTATTTGTATCTATGAAGGCATTTCTGGATTAAAATAATGCCATATTATGATTTTAAGGTCAAATGAAAATGTATATAACATCATTTTGATGCAAATATGCCTTCTTAGATACAAATATATAGATGCTAACATCTCTTAATTACTCCGGAGTCAGATCCAAAATTTGTATACTCAAAGCATATATTATATATATACATATACATATATATATATATAAATCTTTTGCCTGCGAGGTACGTTTTCAATTTCATTTTAGACTTTTTGGTTAAATAAAATTTCCGATTGAAAGCATGTTCATTTTAGATCAGACTCCGGAATAATTAACCCGGGAGAACACTAGCTTACCCAGGATAGAAATGGTTTGAACTTTGTTACCAATAAAATCAAATTATAACCGTCATTTTATGTAGGTAGAGACAATCTTTATAAATTTTGCGATAAAATAAGTTGAAGATTACTTTTAAAAGATAAGTGGTTACAATTGCAAAAATCATACTCACGGCGCGTGTTTATGCAAATAGAACCCATCTATATCGATAAGTCAATTTTTTCAAAAACACAGATGGAAATTTATTATTCTCAGGTGACATTATGGCATAAAGTTTGGCTCTAGGATCTTTGAAACTCCTGAAGCATTTCAAAAAGTGCCAAAGATAATATATTTTTTTAGGGGATATAACCGATTTGAACTTTTCAAAATTTTCAACATGTATATATCTCGAATTTTTATGTATATATCTCGAGACACATATAGACTTCCCAAAAGTGATTTTTTTTGTTTTGCTCTTATATGAGGATTTAATGTTTTTGCTTTCTTTACCTATTTGGAATCCATTTTATGCACATCTAATTTTAAATGAATCTTACCCTATTTTGTAGATAAATTTCTATCTGAAACTTTATAAATCTTTTCGGATTTTAATTATTTTTTTTCGAGGCGGAAAAAATATATATATATACTGAACGCTCTTAAAATAGTATTTGGTGTCTATCAAACCTTTATCGTTTCAAATATGTGCATTGGTTGCTTGATAGATTCGTTTGACATGTGTCATAAAGTTTGGCTCTGGGTCTTTGAATCTCTTGAAGAACTTCAAAAAGATTCAAAGCTGTTAAAATTCATTCAGGGATATAAAAATGTCTTTCTAATTTTCATATTCTTCAAACTTTACATAACTCCTAACTGCCAACTTTTACGCATTTCTCCTACCACAAAATTTTTATAGTAAATATTGTCGTTTTAGTTGTCAAAATTCTATGATTACACAAATGGAAAATCACTATATGATTTTAGTGGTAGGAAAAATAGATAAATGTTGGCAGCTATGATAATTCGATTTTTTAAAAGGAGGTGAGCTAATAAGGGCTATTTTTCGCCCATCAGTACCCAGACGTGGCATACATTTTTTTCATTAGTATACCTCATAACAAGTATGAAGATAATAATATCTTGAATGAAAGTTTAATAATTGATGGGAAAATAAAATATAGATTTAAGTAAATATTATGTGTATTAATGAGCATAAACACAATTGTCATTAGCTTAAATCCATATAATCAATAGTAAATACAACAATAAGTGTAAAATTAAGATAAATGGAGCTTACTAAGATTATTATTTCAATACATGAAATATCGGAAATAATAAATAACAAATAAAAATAATAATATTAATAATCATACGGTTTGAGATTTTTTGGACAATGTGTTTTAGATTATTTTCGTTATTGATTGCTTCACCAGAATCACTAATGGACCATCCAGCGGCCGCATCTTGTATGAACATATTCGATATTTGGTTTTTTAATTTTGATTGAGCAATTACAGTAGTATTGTAAGGCAGAAACCATAATATGAAAACAATATGCATCCACCACTCTACGACACTTTCGCGTACTTTACACTGACAGTACTATTATGTTATAATGTTTCGCTGTGTTTCTATCCAAATATTATAGGTTTTAGAAATTGTGCGCTGAAAAATGAAATTTGCGTTACGAGAGGTGCCCCTTAGCGTCATCTGTTGAAAACTGTTGCTGCTTAGTTAAGGATCTTGGCATTTCATGTTCAATATCAATTTCGTGCAGAAGTTCCAAACAATCCCGGTAAAATCTATCAATACTCTCAACATCATTTGGCTTCAGCCACTCTCTGATATTATATGAATTTTATTTTTCATTTTTTTTGTAAGTATGTTAGCGTAATTGTTTTTTGTTTCCGCGAAGTAAGGAATGAAGACATCCATAATGTAATTTGAAATAATGACGAATACCATATGCTTAACAAAACGTCTTCCTTTGTATAGCCAGAAGGAATGTCTCTGAAAGGAATAGTTCACACTCTTCTGGATATAAACGTACGTGCTATCGAAAGCAGTCGTCACAGTATCATTGTTGTCATCCGGAATAAATAATCTTCCTGCCGGAGGCCTCGTATATTTTTCAATAACTCGTGTTCTGGTGATGTGTTTCATTTTACGGTGTTTTTGAACAACGTTCTCAATCAAAGCCTGGTTTTCATATTTTACAGAAGATATTATTATTTTTCTTACATTAAATAATGTAGACAGAACACCATGATAGAGGCCAGTTCTAAGATTTACAAGTAACATTGCAAAGTAAGTACGAGATGACCTCTTTATTGAGGAACGTATTTTGGACTTTACAAGTTTAAAGATATCGTTAAAATCAGACATAAACATACCCATAAGAATATAATAATAGATTTCGGAAAAGTATCTCGGTGTATTAAAATCGGGGCGTTCTTTGCTACATTTCTGATATTGGTTTAAATATTTTCACGCATCGCATTTCATACATCGATGTATTCTCATTTACAGGACTTAAATCTTGCAGAGACAATTTACCGATCAAGTAATGTGAGTTTTACAGCATTGTTTTCGTTACAAAATATAGATATTAGTTTCCATAAAGGCTTGAGTTTCAATAGCTTTTGCTAGAATAATGAGTCAGTTCTTACCTTTACATATTATACAAAAAGTGTTAGAGTTGTGAAAATGATATATTGATAAATGTATATTAAGTTTCTTATTTGTGGTCTCATCGACAGTAATCGCTGACGCATAATTTTTTATTGTTACATCAAAAGAAGAAATAGAAGTATTTAGAGCATGGAGAGCACGAAATACATATTATTTGCATTTAGAGCACTATTTAGAACATCTAAGTATCAATATAACTTTTCTGTTAGAACAGATACGAAAAGTTTTCTGCGAGATTTTACAATAATGACATTGGTATTCAAGCATTATTTATTAGTAATTTCTTTAGTAAATATTTACGAAAACAATTTTCGAAAGCAACATTGACGTCTGAACAACGTTAATACTTTTTGAGTACGGCGAAAGAAGTCTGAACGCGCTCCGATAGTAGTGCATTTGATTCTCTCACATGATAAAATTTTTTTCTTTTACAGGTAGAAGCGCACACTGAACCTAAATAAAATAATGTTCATATAAAAGCTTATAAAGAGTAGAATCAGTGCATATCAAAATTAATTGGGTTCATCGAGCGCTTCTTAATAAAAAATTAATTCGAAGACACAAAAAACGTCAAAAATGCAGAAAAAAGCCAAAACACTCTACTTTCGGGATATAATTTCTATGACTTACTATTTTTCTTATCAGGTAAAACTTATACTAAACAAAAATACATATCTTTAACTATACAAAGCCACAGAACAGTCATCTGAATTCGAAACTTTTTTTTCCGGGTATATGATGGGCGAAAAATAGCCCTTATTGACCCACCTCCTTTGTTTCACTGTAAGAGAGGCACACAGACTCACCAAAAATGTGATTTTTTTTTTTTAGCTTTTTTGTGAGGTTTTATTGTTTTTTGTTAGTTTGTTGCTTTCTTTACCAATTTTTAATCGATTTTAAGCATATCTAATTTTAAAGAAATTTTATTCTATTTTAAAGGAGAATTTCTGAAGGAAACTTGGTAAATATTTTGAGATTATTCTTTTCTTTCGGGGAGGAAAAATATACCCAACACTCATAAAATAGTATTTGGTGTCTATAAAACCTTTATCGTTTCTAGGATGTACATTGATTGCTTGAAAGATTCGTTTGACATATGTCATAAAGCTTGGCTCTAGGGTCTTTGAATCTCCTGAAGCACTTCAAGAAACAGTCAAAGATGATAAAATTTATTCGGGGATATGAAAATATCTTTCTACTTTTCGTATTTTTCAACCTTTACATAACTCAAATTTTTAAGATTTGCTTTACCATTATGATTTATAGGATTTTAGAATTCTTGGAGCTACAAATGGTTCGAAAAAAATTTTTTTCATTTCTACAACTCCTATTTTTTCTTAATATTTTAATATTGGGACCGCAATAAAGTTCCACTTGGTATAAATATTTTTTTCCGGAATCTTTTTAGGTGCGTTTGTACTTATGTAACATGTACCACATACAGTCGCGTTCAGTCCGTTTGTTCGCATCACTGTGAAAAAAAATGATTTTACAGATAAAAACTGTTTTAAAGAAGAACAGTTTTTTCTGTAAAAAAGTGTAGATTTTGTATTTCCCCCCCCCCCCCCAAAAATCTATATTTCCGACAGAAAAAACTTTTATTAAAAATTACAGATTTTGACAGTAAATTAAACGGTTTCCTACTGGCGCCAAAATTGACAGTTTTTTCCTGTCAATTTAAGGGATCTTTTTACAGTGTGTCACAGAGCAAAAACTACACAACCAAGTCGTTTGAAATTTAAAGTATGCAATTATTGCATACTTTAAATTTGTCGAGTCATTTTATAGTAATTTTATGTCGAGTCTTTGCAATTTTGTCGAGACATTTCATATTTTGTGAAAATCAGCTGTACAATTTTATTACAGGGTCAATTAAAAATACTTTTCAAAAGCCAATTTGAAAAAATAGTTTCAAGAATGTTACATCCTTTTAATGATGCTACATTCTTTCGAACATATTAAAACTGATATGAATCTATGAAGTATATACTAAAATATAGATTCTGTACAATCGATAGTACAAAAGATATTTGTTATTAATTTACATTGCTGCATAAAAATTATCCGTTGCATAATAATATAGGGGGAAACATTGTTGGGGGCGTGTTTTATTTCTATTAAACTATGAAAAAGAGAAAGCTGACGGTTGAGTTTTTTTTATTTAAGTGTTTGAATTTGAAACAAAGATTCTGGTGCATTCTTGTTACGTCATTATCATAAAAAATGGCCAAGGAATGGCCAGTTTGAATTTCTAGGTTGGAAATAATTTTGAAACAATTCGATTTTTGTCTATCCGATCGAGATATCACTAAGCAGAATACACCAATGTTTCGACCAAGTTCATTGGTTAGTTTCTTTCATCTTGTTGTTTTAAAAAGGCGGGTACATCAAGATATCACCAAATTTGGAGACGAATATAAAAGATTCAAAATGAAGCCAACTTGCATTTATCTGATTAATTTGGCAAAATTTTCATTCGTATTCATTATTTAGGAAAACTTTTATTTGAGTTATCTATAACCTATTTCCACTAATTTTAGCTTCTGGTATTGAGTAAGGAAATCGATGCTCAAAGAAAGAAAGAAAGAAAAAACAAGCAATATGAAGTTATTTTTCCCTCCCGGCAAAAGCCGAAATCTCTTTTAAAAGTCATTAACGTTTTTGCCCTGTAAAACATGATTTTATGATCATTAAATCTATAAAATTATCTTTTAAAATAACAAGAAAAAAAATCGGTACCAGATAAAGGATACTATCTATTTTTTCTATGATGATATATCTTTTTTTTTCTTTTGAATCAGGTGTACTGTATTCTTTGGAAGAGGTCTTTGACGCATACATGTGATAGAAGCTTTGCTCGAAAGTACTTGAAACTCGTAAAGCCCTTCAAAAGAGTCAAATTATAAAAGAAATTTTTATTATAAAACTCTCTAGAATAAATTAATATTTTTTGAATTTTACCTTATTTTTACCTATTATGTAAGCGTTTGCACGTTTTAAGAATTTTGAAGTTTGGCTAACATTTTGAGACAATCCGATTATTGTGTAACTGATTTGTATATGATTAAGCATGTGTACAGAACACACCAAGATAACAGACAAAGTTCATTTGTTAGCTGCATCTATTTTGTGTTTTTAAAAAGCCGACACATCAATATATCTCCAAAGTTAGAGACGAACATAAATAACTCAAAATGAAGCAAACTTGGATTTAAGTGATTAATTTGGCGAAATTCTGATTGATATTTATTATTTAGGAAACATTTTATTGAATTATCTGTAATCGAGTTCCAGTAGTTTTAGTTTTTTATGTTGAGTAAAATAAGCTATGTTAAAAAAAACACCTAATTTTTTTTTTCCCAGTAAAAGTCTAAATGACTTTTTTAAAATCATTAACGTTGTTGCCCTGAAAAACATGATTCTATAATCATTAAAACTATAAAGTTATCTTTAAAAATAACAAGAAAAAAAATCTGTACTAGATAAATGGACTTCATGTCTATCAAATTTTACCTTTTGAATGAGGTGTACTGTTTTCTTTGAAGAGGTCTTTGACACACACATGTCATAAAGCTTTGCTCGAAAGTATTTCAAATTCGTAAAGCCCTTCCAAAAGAGTCAAATTATAAAAGATTTTTTTATTATAAAACCCTCAAGAATAAATGAAGGTTTTTGAATTTTATCCTATTTTTACCTACTCTCTTAAAACGAAAGAGTGGATTTGGCTGCTCAAGAAAGAGTTCTAATTTACTGGATCGTGAATGAGCTGATTTTTAAGTGGTCTACTCTTCTTGACTTGCTTTCTTCTATTTCTAATGCACTCATTGAGATCGGAAACTAAGCAAGTGAACTCGAGAAGAAAACAGATCATTCCCGCGTTATTTTCATCCTCCGCTGGCGCTGCTGTCGACCTGACCTTGCAAAATAAAAGATGGAGGATTTCCGAATGGACTGCACGCTGATTTTCGATGCATCTTAAAAGTTCCTGGTTTCCTCAAGATTATTTACTAAAGAAGCCGATATTTTACGAAGTAAGTACTATGAAAGTATTTTATTTACATTATACTATCCTTTTAATAGATTTCTCTTCTCTTTTTTTAATAAACAATTAATGTTAATACTCATACGTACCGTACATAACAACCTTGAAATAAAATGGTGTATCAAGCGAAGTAAAAATTGTCTTATAATGTAAATACTTAGTTCATTTAACAGTCTTGTACTATAAAAGTTTTGAAGAATTAAGTTATGCAATTATTACATCTGTATTTATAGAAATTTATTTATAGATGTTCAGGCTGGTTAGAAGTGCTTATTTTTTAGTGTACTCCTATTTCTCAATTTTGCTAATATTGTTAAGGGATGGAAAACCCTATATAAACACGAAAAACAAAGTCCTCTTGTATTTTGATCTACATGTTGCTGCATATAAAGAAAAAAAATAGTGTTAGTAATTAATTTCTAAGACTCTTGCATTCTTAACGTTTGAACATGTGTGTACTTTGTTACTGTTTTGTTTGGCAATGCTTTACATTACTATTGAGCAAAATTATTGCATGCATTGTCTGTATTATTATAGTTTGTTTAATATTTAAAAGTATTTAGCTACATTGTTACATAAAAATTGCTTTAAAAATAATATTGTTTTCTTGCACTTGCTTTCAGATAGGTTTAAATGAGGATTTATTAACAAAACGTAGACAAATATATTTTTTTTCTTTCTATACTGGTAAATACAAGTATCATTTCCCAAATATTATGTTCCTGATTTCTTTAACAATGAATTATATGGCAGGTGAATATGAAACGGTGGAATGAAATTTTGGAATGAAATGATTTTATGAACTTTTAATGACTTCAATAATAGTATTTTCACAAAAAATATAATCGTAATAAATGTAAGACTATTTAAATGTTATAAAATGTTACTGAAGAAAAGAAAAATTTGGTAAATCTAAAATAACTATTGAAGCAAATCCCTTTCCTTTCAGAAATGTTTTGTGATATCATTGCCTTCCCCTAAATTGGTAATGTTAAGATGCACCGCCCCTTAGCAATATCATGATCTCTTTTGATAATTTGCACAGCACATAAATGTAGGAAGTATTTAAGTTGATGTGTGATCACGAGGCACTGAATTTAGTTTTAAGCTTTCTTTACATTCTAAATTTATCTTAAGTGAGGCACTGTAATCCCAGCCCAAATGCTTTAATAACATGAGTAAAAAAAAAAAAAAAAAAAAAAAAAAAAAAATTCAAATAGCGCTTTGTAGCTTAATATAGGTGGCTCTTTAAACCAGCATTTTGTACTTTTTAAGAGTAACTTTAAAAACTATTTGAAAGAAAAAATTGAAGTTTTGGATTTACATAAGGCAGGACATAATAAATACAAATTAATCAATAAAATTGTAGGTTGTGCAATTTATATCATAATTTTTTTCAATAATACATTTATGTTTTGATATTAGTATTAGTACTATAACCACACAAAAAATATTCACAATTATAATTTCAGGAGATAATTATAGCAATAAGAAAATATAAATTAACATCAGAAGCTCAAAGTTTTAAGTGTTTGATTCAAAAACTTATTATCCAAATGACATTTCCTTTTTAGGCATAGTTTGAACCAAGATTATATCTTGTGAAAATTGGGTGTTGCCATTAAAAGACAAATTTTGGACTGGTTTTGATTTGCAGGTTGGCCTACTAAAAACATTATGTACATTATTTAAAAATAGTTAATTTCCTATTGTTTGGTACTAGTAACTTTCTTTTACGATTCTTACTGTAGAGTTAGGAGTGTTTACTTTTTTTCCTCTGCGACTGTATACAGCGTTCGAAATTTTTAGTGGACTGCTGGTATAAGACTACCAAAAACTCAATCGAACCACCAACATTGTTGTTTTGCAAGACTGGTAAATTTTTTCCCCTCTGTCTGTTATGTAAATTTTCCCGTTTCTGAAAAAAAAAAGAATTATTTGAAAAAATATGCATAAAAAAGGAAAGGAAAAGTATATACCAATTATTAATAAATAGTATATATATTTTTTGAAACACCCTGTATGTATAATACTGCATTTTTTACAGAATAATCAAGTAAGCCTGGCTGATAACAAGTTCTACTGATTACTTATTGTGTAGATTTGAATAAAAAGTGTTCCAGAATCTGAGGTGCTGAAACTGAGGTGCTCTTATAAGTGATACATTGCCGTCAACAAGGTCGGTTCTAATGAAAACCTAAGAAATGTAAGTGGTTTTACTTTTATTTATTTAATTAATAATTATGTTTGTATGTGACAGTCATCTTATTTTTTTCATTCACTTCCTGTTCACGTATATTTAAAACTTGGAACTGGGGCAGATGTAAACGTCACAACTTTTCACTAGTTGTATTTTATTATTATTTTGAAAAAAAAAAAAAAAAAAAAAGTTCTTGACATTTTGTTTGTCCTCTGCAGCCGAAACCACTGTTTATAGATTTTAAAAGTAAAGTCCATTTAAAAGTAAAGGGTTTATTTATTCTATTTCCATTTTATTCATGATTGGCTGAATTTTCAGTAGTGTAATATTTATAAAGCTAAAATTTTTAGTGTATGGTTCATTTTTTGTTTAGACTATGGATGGGAAATTTTATAAAACATTTAATCTGAAAGCTGAAAAATATTTTAATATGTTCATAATCATTCCTTAACATTATATTTATTGCTATTTAACTTAATTTCAATATTTTCTTTTAACACAGGCAGATGGTGATTTCATGGAGGAGTAAAATTCTACTGTGAGGAGTCAAATTCAACCATCTTATTTAATCTCAAGAATCCTCAACAGTCTATTTTGCCTAAGATTTTAAAAGTCGGACAAGCTAGTGGACAGATTACAATATGCTCGTTATGTATTTAATGTTTAATGCAAATGGACTGTTATATATATAAAGGTCCTGTTAAAGATGTTATTGAAACTTGTTTATCTGATGTTGGAAAGAATTTTTATCAATTAATGTTAGGTTTATTTTGTTCTTGCTAAATAAAATGTTTTTGTTGTTAAATAAAATTAGTTTTTTTTTCTTTCTTGCAACATTCTAAATTGCACATTTGGCTCTAACTTTTGACACAAAATGCTGCAGTCTTATGCTTTTATATTTATTTAAAAGTTAGTTGATTTAAGAAACATTGAATAAAATCAAAAATTAAAAGATTATATAAGAAGAAATAAGTTATTCTTGAATATAAATTCAAGTTTTAACAAATGTTTTAAATGATATAAAGAATAATTGCATGTGGTCAATAAATCCATTTCTCAGTTATTTCTGCATTTAAGTTTTGTACTACAATATTTAGTGGAAGGTTTTTCATACAACAAAATAATTGTCCATAATCAAAATTTTAGCTATACAAGTTTTTTAATGGCATTCCTCCACATTTCCCAATTGCAATGTGCTTATATAAATGCTATGGGTAACAATTACTTTATCTAAGATTTCAAAGCCATTTCAGATTTCAAACTAAACAATTAAAATATTTTTTTTAAATTTAGTCAGTTTAAGAAATATAAGATTTTGATTGAGATTTAAATCTAGGAATAATTACAAGGTATCATGGGTTAATGTTTATCCATTTAAAATATTTTCAATTTCATTTATTTAAACCGTGCGCTGGCCATGTGTGTGTGGGGGGGATACTTTTTTAAATTTAGGTTTTATGTTTTTTAATACTTTCTTTTTCAAAACTGGTTCTGAAACTCGTATTAATATTTAAAAAAAAAAACTAACCCACTTACAGATCATCCTCAAATATTCTATCCCCCCCCCCAAAAAAAAAGGTAAACATTTTAAAATCCAAGCAAGATATTTGAAAATAACTTCTGCATAGGATTATCTAAACTCTTAAGGGGAACAATCAGCTTCTGAAATTGTGGTGCTGAAGTTGAGTCGTTGGGCTGATATCAAGTTTATTTTTTCAATATTTTTTTAGTAAGATGCCTGAGATTGGTTTATTTGATTGAAATCATAAATTTTTAATAAAAATAGTTATTTACAATTAAATCAGAAGCTAATGAAAAAAATTAAAATTGCATATAAGCATATCTGAAGCTATAAGTATCATTGGAAAATAAGTAAACTTGAAATTGCCCAAGAAAGGAAAGGAAAAATCCCATTAGCACCACAGCATCAGAAGCTGATATTCTGTTTAATGTTGTTTGGGTGCTGTTGTACAGTTATGCAAATTTAGGCAGTTTGCATGAATAAGTGTTTTCAAATTTACAATTTTGAGATCACCAGTATTTTTAATTTAATGAATATATGTACTTTTAAATTTAACAAAAGAAAATACTGATGTTAAAAATTTCTGATTTGACAGAATAATAAAAAATTCATGTAAGCTCTATTTAATTTTGTATAACTGTTCAATTGCATTTTCCCCTAAATTGACATAGGAAACAGTTTCATTGAATTAGAAAGAAAAAAATGTTTTTATGATTCATTAGAGAACTTTCAGTCATATAAATTAGAATGTTTTAAGTCTTGTTAATTAAAGACTTGGAAGAAATATTGGAGAATCCATGTTACAGTTTTCCAATCTCTCTCTCTTTCTCTCTTTATATATATATATATATATATATACCCTTGTAATGTCAATAAACAGAAATTTAAATCCGAAATGAGAATTTAATTGCAACACTTGAAAATGTGGCAATAATTCCATGTTATATTGAATTTCATTGATAAAAATTAATCGAGGATTACTGAATTTAGTTTTAAATGATGTGATTTTATTTAAACGATTTAGAAATCACTTGAAGATTTTTGTAATTTTAAGCAAATTTGCTTTTCTTAAGAGTGAATTTATTCAATTCTACAAATTTAAGGAGTTTTGGATTAACTCTTAAATGAGTTGATTTCATTCATGTATGAATTGGTTAGAAATCGCCTAAGTGCTACTGGATTAAATCAAAAATGACAACATTTCACTCCAACTTGAAGTGATAACAAATCTCTCAAGTGCTACTGGATTTGCCTTAAATTAGTTCATTTCACTCAAATACGAGTTGGCTGCAGCTAACTCAAGTGCTACTCGATTTAATCCTAAAGACTTCATTTCACTCAAGTATGATTTGGTTACAAATCGCTCAAGTGCTACGAGATTCAGTCTTAAATGACTTCATTTCACTCAAGTATGACTTGATTACAAATCACTCAAGTACTACTGAATTTAACCTTTATTGATTTGATTTCACTCAAGTATGAGTAAAATGGAGATCACTCAATCATGAGTTGATTAAAAACAACTCATTCACTTGAGTTGTTTCAGCTCTTCTTGAGAAGGTTCCTTTCAACATGGGAAAAGAGTGGATTTCAGCTCAACTTGAGTTATTTCAACTTTTTCGTTTTAAGAGAGTATCATGTAAGAGTTTGCATGTTTCAAGAATTTTAAACTTAGTACTGTACCATTGATATTTGAAGTTAAAATGTTACAATATTCTCTACGCAATATCGTTGCAGGCTTATTGATAAATAGTGGATTATTAAATGTATAATCCCAAATATGAGAAAAAATAAAAAAATAGATAACATTTTTGGAGTCCTATGAAGCAATGACATTTAAATTTATTTTGTCAGTTTATATATTTTAAAAAAAGAACTGTAAGTAAAAAGTACATTTTACATTAAATCAGCCAATTCAAAAATTAATGTTAGTAGAATTGATTCTCTTTACCTGTACTTTACACAAACTTTAGAGATGAAATTTAAAGCTAAATGTATGAGGAATTTACAAAGTTTTATAAAAATGCTTTGCAGATGAATTTTTATTTAATCCTCCGTTTTAACGTACACTTGAGTAGCCAGAAAAAGAGAGAAAGAGGGGGAGGGGGTCTAAATGCTGTGGATAACAATAGTACGTATTGTAAAGTTTCCTTCGTCTTGTTAAAAGCGGGAAAAATTCCCCGATTATGTAAGGAGAGCAGAACTTTACAAAGTTATTGGTAGTCATAGTATTTGATGTAGCCACTGGCAAGTTGAAGATAGGTAATCATCCTCAAATGATAAATATATTACTCGATCAAATTAAACGTGACATTGGTTGCTTTTACTATAAACATTTTGAGTCGTCAAGAAATTAAATAATATAATAAATTAAACAAATTGTAATTAAGTATTGTAACATCAAGCTGAAAACACATCATTTGAAATAATGCAAAATTATCAAGGACTTATGTGGAAGACTTTATCTACGTCACCAGTGATGTATGTGAGGATCACGTGATCTTCCGAAGAACGAAACAAGGAGCATTAAATAAACTTTTTTATGACTCTCTTTTTTATTTCTTCTGTTTTTTAATTTAAAAAGAAAAGATGTAAATTCTAGTGCTGCTATAATGCAGCTTAATTCAACATTTTGTAACTCGTTTTCTCAAAATATAATACTTTTAAAACAATTACAGTCGGCTCTCGTTAATTCGAAATCAGATAAATCGAATCTTCGCTTAATTCAAACTAAACTTGAAGTCCCGAAACTTTTAATAGCAGAATAACGTTAAAAATTTTCATTAACTCGATCTCATTTTCTCCTGACTTCGTTTAATTCGAACTAATGAGATACTGTTTTTCCTTACTTTCTCCCGGACTTCAGATCGTTGAATAACTTTCTTTCTTTCATTTTTGTCAGAATTGTTTTAAACAACTATACATATAGTCCCATGCATTCGATATCCTCTTTTTTTTAGTGCCCCGTCTGTCCATCAATGACCCTTCCAATCCTCCCTTCCACCGACTTCATTTGGATTTGTTCCTAATCCCATAATTGGTTTATGTATTTATGCCTTTTAATTTAACAAGGTGGAACCCGTCGAATTTCGACGAAAGTAAATGTTTAAGAAGGAACTGTTGCATTGAATTATAATAAATCTACAAAATTAGCTACAGTAAAAAATGCATCTTACAATGATCAGTCTAACTCTCAAATAAATATTATTTAAAACTAAAATTAAAAAAAAAATAGTATTTCTATAAAACTCAGTTGTCTAAATTATTAAAATTAAACTTTAATCGCGCATGTAAAAATTTAATAATACAGCAAAATATAGTAAAGATCATTTATTAAGATGAAGTTATCAATTGAGGCTCTTGTGGGAGTATGAAAATACATAAATTCGTACGAAAAAAACAAACAAAAAATATTTCAAATTGTTAAAATCTTAGAATTTCCCGTGAAATCTAAACCCGTCATAATTTTTATCTTCTCAAAATTTACATGCACACATTTGAAATTTTATCAATTTTAAGAGAAAACGGTGTATTTCTGTTGCCGCAATTACTAAATTCATACTAAAAACTATAAAAAAAAAATTAATATGTCATGAATAAATTGAGATACAGCTTTCAAACAAATTGCATTTAAAAGTACATATTTTTCTCTATACAGTGGTGTGAAAATTGAAAATGTGCGATGTTTAAAAGTATAAAATTTGCAGCTAAAGTATAAAATTTGCAAAACTAAATTGCATGTGAAAATGTTGCCATTCGCAAAATGACGTATACGTTACGCACAGATACGTTTGGCCTTTATAATATAGATATTAAGTCATATTCTAATGGTAAGAAACGAAATATATTTAAAAAATACTATAATATTAATTTTTTTTTGTAATAATACCCCTTTAAATATGTTTTCCTCTCATACTTTCCATAATTCGAACTCCGGATAATTCGAACATTTCTTGTGGTCCCGACGAGTTCGAATTAACAAGAGCTGACTGTATAGTACAATGAAAATTTATTTAGTATGTCATTAATGCTTCAACTTAGACATCTAATTCAGTTGTAAAACACCTACCAAATAAAAATAAAACAGCGAATTCTTTCCGTAAGAAAGACGTTTATGGATTATCCAACGTCGGTTTATTTTTGAAGGAAATGAATATGAGATTCATACAGGTAAGAATTTCACTTATATCATTTTATATAATATTTATTGAATGCTGTTTTTGTCAGTTTAAATGTACATGTACAAGCTAGAAAGGTTCTTGTCTATCTTGATATGTTAGCGCAAAACTTCTGCTATTGAGGTTGTGTGAAATTAATTTTCCTCAACATAGCGAAGCTATTCTCACAACTCCATTGTTAACAGATATATCAAATAGACCTTACCGGTACATTTAAAATCTTAATTACTTTTAATTTTTTTCTATCTGTAACGGTTCTATTTCTTCTAAATTATCAGAAAAGTTCTGTATAGCATTTCCACAATCCATTTATCAATAACAGTTAAAAACCAAATTACATGCTTATAAAATGATGAGAAATGTGGCACTTCTAAACTATATTGAGATATAACTTTGTAATTATTTAATAAGTCACAAAAATAGATTTTTTTATTCCTATAATATTATAAAAATATCCTATAATATCTCCACAAAATAGCAGTATTTCATGTCTGTAAAATTTTTATCTTTTGAACGACACAGATTGGTTGTTCGGAAGATGCATTTGACACATCCCATACTGCTATGCTCAAGAGCTCGTACACTCCAAAAGCACTTGTAAATGTGTCAAGTTTCAAAGATTTTCTGGAAAATAGTTAACGTTTTTCGTATTTTTTAAAAAATTCCTCATCGTTTTTAACAGATTTTATATATTTTTTACTTTTTATTTGTCAGAGGTTGTTTCTGTAACGGTCCTCTTCATTCTATTTTAAATAAAAAGTGCTGCATGGCATTTTTATATAAGATATTTATAATAATATAGAAAAACGAAATTCCATTTTTATAAAATGGTGAGAAATCGGACATTTCTAAATTATTTTGAGATGTAACTTTCTAGTTACGTTATCCTCCAGAATATTTTTATTTTTTATTTTTATAATATAATAAAAATATCCTATAACATACTGTAATACAAAAAGTAATATCTCTACAAGATAGCAGTATCTCATGTCTATAAAAATGTTTATCGTTTGAACGACGTATATTGGTTGTTCGGATGATGTATTTGATACATTTCATATAGCTACTAGCGAGCTACGCCCGCTAGCTGGGCCAGTTTTTCCAAACGAACCTCGATATTAAGCAGTATATAATAAACAAAAAAAAATCATTTAATAAGCAAGTCTTGGTGTTCGAATCCTCAGCACAAAAAAAGTAAATTAAAGAGCTATGGTTGTTATGCGCCCATTATCCCGTTAAAATATGTGATTTCGCACAGTGGGCGGTACGGGCCCATCGTGGGAAGCCGGCCCACCGGCGCTACGCGCCATGGTCGCCATTGTCCCGTTAAAAATATTTGGTTTTGCACGGTTGGCGCTGCGCGTTCATAATACATTTTCTCGTATTTTTTGGATCATCAGAAGCAGACTTTTACGCAGATTCTGAATATGTAATCAGTTTTTTTCTACTTTAAAAACTGTCTGCATGATGGTTTAAGAAAAAACGCGCAAAAAAAGTTTGTTTATAAAAAACTGCAAAAGACTGCTATTAAAAAAAATAAGTAATTTCATTAATATCACAAAGAACATAACTAACAAATAATTTTGGCAGCTCGTTTTCCGTTTGTACTAACAGAAATTAGTATTAATCGCGTAAATCTTAGGTTACACAATATTCGTGTATGCTACCAAAAAGAAAAAGTATGAAAATGAGCTACAACGATTAATACTCACATACAGAATAAATATATGAATAGCCAGTTACATCTGAGATCCTCAAAATATTAATTAGCAACACTATTACCTCTTAGTGAACATATCTTGCTGTGCTTAAATAGTTGTACTTATTATATTAATTAAACCCTTTTTAACATTTTTTACCAATCAGTTATTTTTCTCTTATACATTCTTTGACAAAATGACACGGGAGAAAAAGGGGTTTTCTGCTGCTTCTTCTTTTAGCCAAAGGGGAAAAGTTCTGGTCGATCACCGCAAGGTGGCGCAGTGTTCTGCCTGAGAGGTCCGTTTGAGCCCCGTTTGGGAAATGTGACGTTTTCCGTTCCGATTCCCGACCGGTTTTTAATTCATAACTTTTTTTATTTTGGTCCCACGGTCTCGAAAATGCCCGAAATGACTTTCCCGGAATTTTTCGAATCGAAAGACACCTCTCGCGACTTCCAACTCGCCCGCGTTACGAACTGTAATCGGCTTCAAGCAGACAGACAGACAGAGGCGCACGGATTTTATTAGTATAGACTAGCGAGCTACGCCCGCTAGCTGGGCCACTTTTTCAAAACGAACCTCGATATTAAGCAGTATATAATAAGCAAAAAAATTCATTTAATAAGCAAGTCTTGGTGTTCGAATTCTCAAGCACAAAAAAAGTAAATTAAAGAGCTATGGTTGTTATGCGCTCATTATCCCGTTAAAAATATGTGATTTCTCACAGTGGGCGCTACGCGCCATAGTCGCCATCGTCCCGTTAAAAATATTTGGTTTTGCACGGTTGGCGCTGCGCGCTTATAATACATTTTCTCGTATTTTTTGGTTCATAAGAAGCAGACTTTTACGCAGATTCTGAATATGTAATCAGTTTTTTTCTACTTTAAAAACTGTCTGCATGATGGTTTAAGAAAAAACGCGCAAAAAAAAGTTTGGGTATTAAAAACTGCAAAAAACTGCTATAAAAAGAAAATAAGTAACTTCATTAATATCACAAACAACATAACTAATAAATAATTTTGGCAGCTCGTTTTCCGTTTGTACTAACAGGAATTAGTATTAATCGCGTAAATCTTAGGTTACACAATATTCGTGTATGCTACCAAAAAGAAAAAGTATGAAAATGAGCTACAACGATTAATACTCACATACAGAATAAATATATGAATAGCCAGTTACATCTGAGATCCTCAAAATATTAATTAGCAACACTATTACCTCTTAGTGAACATATCTTGCTGTGCCTAAATAGTTGTACTTATTATATTAATTAAACCGTTTTTAAAATTTTTTACCAATCAGTTATTTTTCTCTTATACATTCTTTGACAAAATGACACGGGAGAAAAAGGGGTTTTCGGCTGCTTCTTCTTTTAGCCAAAGGGGAAAAGTTCTGGTCGATCACCGCAAGGTGGCGCAGTGTTCTGCCTGAGAGGTCCGTTTGAGCCCCGTTTGGGAAATGTGACGTTTTCCGTTCCGATTCCTGACCGGTTTTTAATTCATAACTTTTTTAATTTTGGTCCCACGGTCTCGAAAATGCCCGAAATGACTTTCCCGGAATTTTTCGAATCGAAAGACACCTCTCGCGACTTCCAACTGTATATACGAACTGTAATCGGCTTCAAGCAGACAGACAGACAGAGGCGCACGGATTTTATTAGTATAGATGCTCAAGAGCTCGTACCCTCCAAAAGCACTTGAAAATGTGTTAAATCTCAAAGATTTTATGGAAAAAAAGTTAACTTTTTTCGTATTTTTTTAAAATTCCTCATCGTTTTTAACAGATTTTATATATTTTTTACTTTTTATTTGTCAGAGGTTGTATCTGTAACGGTTGTTTTCCTTGTTTTAACAAAAGACTGCTGTATGGTTTTCCTATAATGTATTTATCAATTATAGTTAAAAACCAAATTACATTTTTATAAAATGGTGAGAAATGTGAAAAATTTCTAAACTATTTTGAGATGCAACTTTGTAGTTACGTTATACTCCAGAAAAATTGTTATTATTTTTTTTAATTCTTATAATGTAATAAAAATATCCAACAATATATTGTAATAGGAAAAACAGTATCTGCACAAGATAACAGTATCTCATGTCTATAAAATTTTAATAGTTTGAACGATATTGATTGGTTGTTTGGAAGATGTATTTGACACATTTCATACCGCTATGCGTAAGAGCGCGAACCCTCCAAAAGCCCTTGAAAATGTGTTAAATCTCAAAGGTTTTCTGGAAAATAATTAACATAAATATAAAAATATATGACGGAATGAAATTTTTGCTCTGCTTTTAACACAAAATATTTAATATGAACTTTAAAATGTTCAAGTTTACTTTAAAGGCGATTAAAATAATCAAATAGAGATGTTAATAGTTAATTTTATTTAAAACCTCCTAGTACTTTCAAGCCTTTAATCAGGCTCTTTGTCAGCGAATATTTTCTTTTTTTAAACAAATACATGATTCCGTTTTGAAAATGAACGAGATTCGTGGCTTGAAGATTGAATTAGTTGTATTTTTAGGTGAACGGTAAAAAGAAATATTTAATTGTTGTACCTTAAATTTTAATACGTGGTTTTCTCAAATTGCCAGGATTTTATAATATACCGAGTTTAGGGTTTAATATCCTGAAAATAAAGCCATGACAATTTGGAAAAATGTCGTATTAAAATTTAAGGTACAACAATTAAATATTTCTTTTTACCGTTCACCTAAAAATACTACTAATTCAATCTTCAAGCCACGAGTCTCGTTCATTTTCAAAACGGAGTCATGTATTTGTATTTATAAAAGAAAATATTCTCTGAGGAGGAGCCTGATTAAAGGCTTAAAAGCACTGAGATGTTTTTTAAATAAAATTAACTATTAGCATTTATATTTGATTGTTTTAATTGCCTTTTAAATAAACCTGAACATTTTAAAGTTCATATTATATAATAGTTAAAATTTTCTGATTTTTTCATATTCCGCACCATTTTTAACAGACTTAATATATTTTTTACTTTTTATATGTTAGATATTAATTTATTGAATTTCTTAATTCCATGAATTTTTGCTTCTGCTAACTTTGTGTATAACGAAGAATGTGAAAAAATGATATCTACAATGATTGATCTAAAAAAATAAGTTACTATGACAATAATATTTTTTAACTATTGATGGAAAAATACCACACAAAATTAAGAGGCATACTTGAAGATTACTTTTCTACATAAAATCTATTTAACAAAATAAAAAGAAAAAAATATATCCCTCTAAATAACAGTCTATGAAATCTTTATCGTTTGAAGGACATACATTCATTGTTCAGAAGATGCGTTTGACACATGTCATACAGATTTGGCTAAAGACCTCTTGAAACTCCTAAAGCACTTCAAAATCAGTGAAATCTAAAAGCATTTTCTATGAAATAGCAGAAATTTTCCCCATTGATTTTTAGCCCTGATATGTCATTTCTTTTCGGCCAGCAAGTGTTGTCTCAAAAAAAAAAAAAAAAACGATTACATAAGGCAGCCGCACAATAAAGTATTGTACAGGACAATCGCTACTGCCATTTTTTAAACTTCTAAGCGTGGCACATTTTCCATTTTTATACCGCCGTATAGAGATGAAACATATCCTCGGTTATTAAATATATCTTAGGTTATAGAGACATATACTCGGATTAAAAATTATATCTATGTAAGAAGTTTTTAAAAATGAGATTTTACTTCTGAAACAATTTTTAAATATCATACAATTTTATTTTGTATATTTTTGCTATCGGGCTTGGACTTAAAATCGTCGGGCTCTGGTGCGCCCGGACCCCGAAAAACGAGCCGGAACTAATCTTTACCGCTGTATAGGGAATAAAAGAACTTTTTAATGCAATTTGTTTGAAAACTGCATTATACTCTATTTCTGATATATTAATGTTATTTTATTTATTTATTTATTTTTAGCGCTGTCTGTTTAATGTTTGCATCAGAAGTATTCAATTTCTGCAAAAAATAAAGAAAAAAATGGAAATTAATCGAATTAATGATTATATCTTTATGTTGCTATTTTCGCATAACTAAAAAAACGTAATTAAAATGCATGCTATATTGCACAAAAATATAAAGGAATGATTTGTGATAAAACATGGAATTATTATAAACTATATTTAAATTTAAGTATCTGATGAAGCGTTAAAAGAAGAAAAAATCTATTTAAATTTACTAGGAAAAGTTTATGCCGGTATTAATCAGTCCTTGCAAATCCGGTTATAGTTGAAGCTTTACTACTTTGAGAATATGTCAGTTCCACTTTATTCTAAATTCCATGACCCTATAGCGTTGGATTTTTTTTATTCAACCATGCTGCTTAAAAAAAAGTATATTATTACACGGATCGATTTGTCTTTCTTAGATGGATTCTTATCTAGTTCTGCAAAAAAGGTTTTCTTTATTTAAACGCATTATTAATGAAAATAACAAACAAAAATAATAGAAAAATCTGTATTTATTTTTACTGGTAGAAGTTTACTTTGGCAATAATAGTTCCACCACTCTGTGACAACCTAAACAAAAAACTATCTATGTCAGTGAAATGATTATAATGTGTGGACAAATGACACAATTAAAAACAGAATTTTTTTAATACCATGTTTATGAGAAACATTTCCCCCGATTTAACAAGAAGTTTATGTTAAATGACATTTTCTATCCCAAGTTTACTGGTGGCAATTCTCAACGCAAGTAAACAGAAGCTGTTTATCCCATTAACCCTTTGAGGGACCATTTGTATTCTTAAAATGCTGAAATGACTAAACGAATTTATTCATTTGAAAACAAATTTATTTCAAAATCTATAAAAGCTTCTCTTTATTTTCGTGCTATAACAAAAATTTTCTCTTCAAAATTCTGGCGTCAATGTGACAATTCGCAATTAAAATAAATCGAGATATATTTTATACCACCGCCCTTCAAGGGGTTAACTAGGTTGCCAGTTTGGCCTCTGTTTTCAATTCAAAAATTTCGAATTCACATCAATAATTCTTAATGAAGAACGTTTTTTTTTATGTAATCGCGAATTGTGTGTCGTTAAAAATAAAGCAAACATAATTTCTGGTGTGAATATATAATTTCAAACTTAAAAAAGAGGCCAAATCTGGCAACCCAACTGATTAAAAGAAACAGTTGCCATCTTGTTGAACACTGCTTCAGTTACTTCACTCGCAACTGTTAGATAATGTACTAGATCAGTGGTTCCCAAACTATGGGTCGCGACCCACTGGCGGGTCACGGCGGCTTTTTTTGGGGTCGCGGAAACAGTCGAGATTTGTCCCAAAAATATGTTTTGTATTTCATCTGTTAAAAAAATATAACAACTTAAATAAAAAGTAATATTTCAATGGAAATTCCTTAATTTTCATATGACTGCTAGGTAGTGCACTAGATCAGTGGTTCTCAAACTATGGGTCGCGACCCACTGGTGGGTCACGGCGGCTTTTTTATTGGATCGCGGAAACAGTCCAGATTTGTCCCAAAAATACGTTTTGTATTTCATCTGTTAAAAAAAATATAACAACTTAAATAGAAAGTAATATTTCAATGGAAATTCCTTAATTTTCATATGACTGCTAGGTAGTGCACTAGATCAGTGGTTCTCAAACTATGGGTCGAGACCCACTGGTGGGTCACGGCGGCTTTTTTATTGGGTCGCGGAAACAGTCGAGATTTGTCCCAAAAATACGTTTTGTATTTCATCCATTAAAAATATATATAACAACTTCAATAGCAAATAATATTTAAATGGAAATTCCTTAATTTTCGTATGAAGAAATACAGTAGCAGAATATCCAGAAACATCTAAATGAATTTTTAATTCCTTGATGGAGTTCCACGCAACATACCCATGTGAACATGCTTTTTGTACTTGGCTGTTTTTGAAAGACAAGCATAGGAGAAACTGTGTGTTGAAAGTGAATTAAGGTTGAAGTTTACAAATTTTAAAATTGATATAGATGCTTTCATCAGTGAAAACCAGTGCCAGAAAATGCATTGATTTTACCGTAATATATTGATATTAATTAAATGTATTATTAACTATCTTTCTAGTGTGTGTGTTGTGTTAATAATTGTTTCACTTACACACATTGGAATTACGAATTGTTGTTTAGTTATGATAGTGTGTCCTTCGTTGATAGTGTATCGTTCTAGGAAAATTTACCTTTTTTATAAGATAGGATAGCCGATAGCTTATAGATCTCATATAGCAATTTTTTCATTCTTATATACCCCATTATATTAAGTGGGTAGCGAACTTTTTTTTTACTTAGAGGTGGGTCGCGTACCAATAAAGCTTGAGAACCGCTGCACTAGATGTCTTATCCTCTTTAATCACAAGTCCAATTTTTAAGTAATGTGAAATTTTCTTTCCTTATTTATTGGCGGTGAGTTTGCTCCGGTGGTAAACAAAATCTGGTGAAAATCAATCGCCATCTTATAACAACTTCCTCGGTTTACCTCATTCGAAATTGGTAGGCAGCACAATATATGTCTCCTCCTCTTTATACATAATTCAATTTCACATATACAGGGTGGCGGCATGGAACTATTAAGGCAGAGGAACTGACAAAGCCTTAAATTAGTGAAGAACTTAACCGCTTTTAGAATGGTTAATTACCGCCTCCGCCCCTCTCGTCATTCTTACACCAGTAAGTTTATGCCGGAAATCTCTGTTTATTTAGTCGCTTCATTAATGGAAAAATTCATTCTGATATTCATTCTGGAAAGAGTTTGCTTCAGCGGTAATAGTTCTGCCACATTGTGACAACAAAAACAACCTCTTATCTGTGTCAGTGATAAGATTATAAAGCTGAGCAAACTAACACTCGCAAAAGTAAATAGAAACTATTTACCTTACTTACAAGGAAAATTATCACTTCAATAAGACGCTAAAATAAGGCGAAGCTTTCTAATTACTGGTGAAAATTTTTACCGGTGCTAATGAGAAACTGATGATCCGATTAAACAAGAAAACTAGCATCATCTTGTGACAACCATGAAACTATTATGAAAGCGTAATTTTTTTCCCAACCACCTTCGTCGTTCCAAGCCCCAGCTCGCACTCTGATTGGTTGTTGCTCTCGGCACTGTTTTCATGTAACTTGGCGATAATTATACTTGGCGTAGCGATAGATGCTTCCGTCGAGGAGTTTGATTTCCTTCCGAACCGAGTACAAAGTAACTTTTCTCTTGCAGTATTGGATTGGATGGAACGTGTCTTACTGAAAGCTGTACTCTTTAAAAGTTTTTAAACACAAATTTTTACTTTATACTTGGCTTCGAAGGAAATCAAACTCGACAGAAGCATCTATCGCTACGCCAAGTATGATTACAGTGCCGAGAGCAACAACGAATCAGAGTGCGAGCTTGGACTTGGAACGACGAAGGTGGTTGGGAAAAAAATTACGCATTATGAAAGAGAAACTGAGTTATTTTTAAAATAGTGAAGCTATGACTGTAACCGCTTTTACAGGGATTCATTACTAACGCGATGAATTTCTGCCGACGCGAAAAATTCCTCTTTTTTTTAAATGGATCGTTAATCGAAATCGCAAATAAAAAATATTGAAAAAAAAAACAGATATTCATTTTTACTAAGAGTTTTCTTTTGCGGTAGTAGTTCCGCCACATTGTGACAACCAAGTCAACCTTTTGTCACTGTCAGCAAAAACTCCTTCTCGTCAAACTGACAAGAGTAAAAAAAATAGATTTTTTTATCACATATTTCAGAGACATATTCAATCAATAAAGCTGTAAAATAAGGCAAAATTTTCTAGTTAAGTTTACCTGTGGGAGATTTCGCAGGCTGTAAACAGAAATCGTAAATCCTTTTAAAAGAAACAGCTGTCATCTTGTGACAACCCATTCAATTACTTCACTCGCAACTGATATACTATAAAGATAGACTATATCAGGGCTGTCGCAGGCGACCATTTTTTTTAAATTCTGACTGGCACCATTTTCGTTAAATAGATAGCCTTAATAAATATTTCGACAACATTGGCAAGAAAAATGTATTTTAAAACTTACATTAAAAAAAAAGCTGGTTTGAACGGAATATAAAAATAGTTGCATGTGGCAGCCCTGCTATACACTGGCGTGCAAAATTTAAGGACGAGTCCCAAAATGCCAATTTTCAAGCGATAATTTTTACGCGAATATTCAAAAGGAAGTAATATAATTCAAATAATTACTATCCCAGCATGACAACTAGTCCAAATAATATCTCATTCAGGTCACACATGGTCACAAGAGTCACAGTCACTACGGCGAAACAAAAAATAGGAAATTCCATACGTCTCTTTTATGAGTCTCAAATGACTACTAAATGCGACTCCACTGACAGGTCACTGCGACTGCTGCTTTGTGTCGAGTCATCAGATGACTTTACAATGTCGTTTTATTGAGACTCTCATGTGACTGTCATTTGGAGACTCAATTTCAAAGTCAATGCGAATGTTGCATCATGATAAATCACCGAATAATATCACATTAAAGTCACACGGTGATTTTCTGTCATAAGACTTTGTCAAATGGTGTCAGAGACCCTACTGTGAAGTAACCACTCTGAAAAGTGGCGAAAAGTCCCCATGTGACTTTAATGGGACATTATTTGGTAATTTATCAAAATGCAATGTTCACAATGACTTTGAAATTGATTCTCCAGATGAGAGGTCACACGAGAGTCTCAATGAAACAACATTGTAAAATCATCTGGTGACTCGACCCAAAGCAGCAGTCACAAGGACCTGTCATTAGAGTCACATATAACAGTCATTTGAGACTCATAAAAAAGATGTATGGAATTTCCTATTTTTTTGTTTCGCCGTAGTGACTGTGACTCTTGTGACCATGTGTGACCAGAATGAGATGTTATATGGCTTAGCTGTCATGCAGGGATAGTAATTATTCAAAATATATGACTTCCTTTTGAATATTCAAGTGAAAATTATCTCTTGAAAATCCCTTGAAAATTGACATTTTGGTATTCGTCCTTAAATTTTGCACACCAGTGTATGTCTCCTCCTTTTTATTCATAACTCCATTGTAACAACCTCCTCAGTTACTTCACTTACAACTATTAGAAAATACACTATATGTCTTATCTTCTTTATTCTTAACTCCTCTGGTTGCGAGTGGTCAGGGGAAAAAAAGGAATTTAACACTTTAACAAACCAAAGCATTTTCATTGCTAAGATGTTGAAATAAATGATCGACACCAGTATTTGCGAATAGATATATTTGTAAATAAGAAAAAAAGGTTTTTTTTTTCACATGCATAATAAAATGGGTTTTTTTTAAATTAAAATTCCGGTACCGCTGTTGCATATCGGAATTAAAATTTTGTGGTTTCGTACAGAAACTAATGAACGTTTAAAGGGTTATATAGTAGTATTTTGATGAAAAAAATTCGCTCACTTTTGTTTATTTAAATTATTCCAAGTATTTTCTGTAAAAAAATACAGATAGTTTTTTTTCTTTTTTTTACTGCGTTTTTTCTTGACCATTCGACATCTTGATGTAGTATTCGGGATCCCGATGTTCATGTACACATTTTCAACTTATAACCTGCTCCATCCTGATGTCGCCAGGAGGGGACACTAAAAATATCCTTTAACCCCTTGCGGTGCAGTGGTATACCTATGAAACCACTTAATTTTAATTCTTAAACATCACATTGGTACTGGAATTTTGGTAAAGAAATTTACGATTTATTGAATGCGTGAAATATAGCTTTTTCTTATTTATAAATAAAGTTGTTTTCAAATTCCGGTGTCAACCATTTTCAACACTTAAACAATAAATTCGCCCTGCGCCGCAAAGGGTTAACTTAATTTAAATGCTTCGAGAATCAATGAAACTACTATTTGACCTTTTTAATAAATGCGTTTAAATCATAAGCATCGATATACAGAATTCTACTTCTTCGGAGATGTTTCATAATAATTTTAAATTAGTTTTTCTGGCCAATCGTGATATGTGTCTCAGGACTGAGGAGGGCAATATAGATTATTGAAAATAACTTAATATCATTATGTTTTTTTTATCAATTTCAAACAGAAATTATATGGAATTTAAATGGTCACTCGTCTTCAATTTCTTTCTTGGAATCTGCTCAGAAAATCATATTTTCTACTTGATCATTGAGTTTGAAACGTGCATTTGAAGCTTTTAAAAGCTGCCTTTTATAATGCAGTTATTTGAAAGAAATCGTCTGCTTCTGTTGTGACAAACAATTTATTTTAGCATGAGGCAGCATATGTAAAGTGTTTTATTTTTCACTGGATTATACTAGCACTAATTTATCACGAGTAGACTTTTATTATGTTTATATCGTATAAAGTTTGTATCCGTCTGTGCTCCAGCGTTTGAGTTTTACCATGTAAATTATATCTGTATTTTATTGTAACTAAAAAATAATGTAACCTCTTTTTTTTTTCTTTTTTTTAAACCTTAATAAAGGCGACCGGGAGGGATACTATGCTCTACAGACAAGGCTTTCTTGTCTGAGCAGTCCCTCTTAGGCATTCAGAGTTTGTATCCGTTGAAAGCAGTTACTTTTTACAGAAATGTGCTACACTAACTAATATGTACTTATTTACATGAAAATAATTTTGAATATTGTTTTTATTCCGTTTTCATTATTCTCAAAATTAAAAAACAACTCAGAAAAAAAAAATTTTTAGGAATTTATTTGATAATTCTCGGGAAGTAAAAAAAAAAATGCTTTTTATATCATTATTTATTATACTGAACATCTATTTCCTTTATTTGAAATGCTACTTGATTTATTACAATGATTTATCGTAAAAAAGTATTGGAAGTAAATTCGAGACATTTGTCTCTTTTATCAATATCAAGTGCAAATGCTGTTCGATTTAAAACATTATTCCTTTTTAATATCTTTCTCCGTTACAGTTTAGAAAAACTCGTTTTTCTCATTGATCAAAGATTTTGAAGTATTAAATTGAGTTAATTTTAATTTTTTATGACGAGAATATTTAGAAGAAATTGTCTGCTTTTGACATTTTAAGTAATGTATTGCTAAAACATTTACGAATGTTTTAAGAGAGTGATTTTTAAACTTTATAGTTACATGTTACGTGATACCATAAAAATATAAACTTTTTTACAAAGCATTAAATGTCGGTACATAGATGATTATGTATAATCTACTATGCGAAAACAGTAACGTTTCGTTAAAGTTCCTGTTTAATGCGTAAAAAAGTGCTAATGCATCACAAACAAAAATAAGGCACTTACGCGAAAACAGTAATAAGACCACAGCTGCCAACTCTTCCGATTTTTAGACCTGGAAAAATTTAATAGAAATTTTTGCCTTGTTTAATCGGCAGATTACTTTGATTTGACATTGTAAAATTTTCTGTAAAATTTTTTCGGGCCGAAAAAGTGTAAAATGTTGGCAGCTATTAATAAGACCACAGCTGCCAACTCTTTCGACTTTTGGACCCGGAAAAATTTAATAGAAATTTCTGTATTTAATCGGCAGATTATTATGATTTGAAATGGTAAAATTTAACATAAAAATTTCTGAGGCTCAAAAAAGAAGATGTTGGCAGTTATGAATAAAACTATAAGATCATAGTGAATGGAAATTTCCACCGTGAGTTAGTCGTAAATATAACATGAACTTAAAAGATTCATTGCTTACTTAAAAAATAACAATAACCTCTTGCGACGTATGTGTGGGGAATTACTTTTAATGCCTGAGCTACAATACACATGCAATTAACATTTCACAACTCTAGCTTCCAAATTGTGCATTAGCATAGAATTACACACAGGAAAATTTTCATTTTTATATGTTAGATTTGAGTTAATTTCCTTGCTAAATGCAGTTTTTTTTCACAATGCTGCACATTTTGAAAAATTAGGGCTACTAATAATCGGTTATGAGAAATATAAGAAGCATTTCACGAAAGAAAACAATTAATTTAAGAATTTTGTAAAACTTGCGTTTAACAGCGTAATTTCCTCAATTCATCTTATAAATTCTTGAAGTGAATTGTTACAAAGAATCCGTAGGAAAAAATAATAGTAATAATAATAAAAAAAAACTAGAAATAAATTTTCTCTTTATTTTGTTTCCTCAATTTCATATGTCACTTGATTTAAAATAAATATTATTTCTTTTTAAATTTCTTTTTTGGCTTATGTTCAGAAATATTCATTTTTCTTCTTGATCAATGGTTTTGAAATATTCAGTTGAGTGATTTTCAGTTGGCTTTGGTAATAAGATTATGTGGAGAAAAAAAAAATCGTCTGCTTTTGACATAGCAAATACTGTATTCGGGGATAAATTTGCAAATGTTTAAATGACCTATTTTTTTTTTCTTTTGAAAAATATTTTTATGGAGATTATTTTATGGTAAAATTTTGTTTTATGTTTCTATATTCATGGAAAAATATAATACAGGAAGAAGTAGTATGCAGCAATAACGATTTGCAATATGATGCGCGTTATCATTCAAAAGGGAGAGAAATAATGCAAGTGTTAAGTAAAAAATAACCTAAAATACTATTGCTTACAAGGAAGGTCTCCATACGGGCATACTTAGAAAAATTTGAAAAAAAAAAAAAAAAATACAGAATGTTCTTCTTATGAGGCTATATATGTTTATAAAAAAAAATTTCGGCGGAATCTCCTTACAGTGTCCGTAAAAAAATAATGAAAATTTCGTTATTTGACGATTTATCATAGGTTGGCGATGGAATGCAATTTCAAAAAATACTTTTTCATGTCTAATACACTTAAAGGGAAAAAAATGTCATGTTGAACTTGTTTAGATAAATTTAATTTAAATAACTTTAGTTTTGAGAGTTTTAGTTTGTTTTAAGTATAATTTTGTTATATCGATATTTATATGCATTTATATTCATATTTAATCATCAAAATTTCCGATTTAAAACGGAATTCATGATTTAAATTAATTAATTTTTTTTCTGAAGTTCAAAGTCCAATTCAACATTGTAGATTCGATTTTGTTGCCATGGAAACATTTGTCTTTAATTTTTGAGTACGCTGAAATGTATCAAAATAAACTTTCTCTATGACTATTTTTATTTATTAAAATATTTTTTTCAATGATAATTTAAATAATCACCCCAACTGGCAATATATATATATATGTAATGCATATAATATGCATATAATATTTTAAATTCTCTCACTGTTTTTGTTTAAATTCCTTAAATACCATTAACACGCATTCCAAACATCCAACATTTTCAGTTACATTAAAATCGTTTGCTTTTGGCGAGGAAAAATGCTGCGTGCCAAATCGCTTGACGCTTTTCTCTTTTCACGCCAAATATTCGAAAGTATTTTATTTTTTTACATATTTCCTATTGCAATTCCGCCGCTAAATTTGACTGATCCTTTATTACCTACATGAGTAGTTTAATTAGTATTTTTTTCAAAAAATTCTGAGTATGCCCAGTATTGAGACCTTCCTTGTTAGTGTCCCCTTCTAAATAAAAACCGAAGCTCCCCCAGTTGCACGTTATGTTCAGAAATATTCATTTTTCTTCTTGATCAATGGTTTTGAAATATTCAGTTGAGTGATTTTCAGTTGGCTTTGGTAATAAGATTATGTGGAGAAAAAAATCGTCTGCGTTTCTTTCAGGCAAGAAAAGTAATTAGAGCAACATAATCTTGAAAAATACTCTTTGCGATACTGTAACAAAGCCACATCAACCCAGATGAAGTATTTCGGAGGCAGCTAAAAACAGAGTCAATTAATGCCTATTTTTTCCATGTCTTTTGCTGATTTTTTAATCTTTTATCACCGGTTTTTCAAAAGAGAAAATTTTTGTTTACTCGAATAAGAAATTAATAATGGAATATCGAATAAAATAATGCAAAATTAACAATAAAAATTCACTGATGAGAATAATAAATCATGCTTGGAATATGGATGTCCATCGTGGTATGGGCAAATCGTGTTTGACAAAATACAGGGTGGTTCAAATTAAAGTATCCCTGTTTGCGACACCCTAGCGAAAGAAGCAGTGGATGAAACGTCTTCATATTTGGAAGGTATACATATCAAACCATGGGAAATTAAACGGTGAAAAAAAGAAAAAAAAATCAAACAAATGTTACCAGGGGATAATAAGGCGCTTCGATTGGTTTAAGATAAGAAAAAATGCAATATGACCAAGGATTTTGGTGCCAAATTGTTGATTCCCACCAATAATTTTTAATAGGTTAATTTAGGTTTTAGGGGGTTTTAGGTTTTAATAGTTTTTAGGGTTTAATTCGTTTAGGTTTTATTAGTATACTAGTATAATAACCCCGTCAAAAATGACGGAATTTTCATTTGCATTTTATTTTCATAATAATACAAACAGAATGAAGATTTTAGTATTAAAGAGTTTGTATTGTAGAAAAGCACATTTTAAAAATAACAATAGATTTCTACAAATACAAATAATAAAGGTTTTTTTTTTTTTTTTTTTTTTTTTTTTTTTTTTACTGGATATTTAGTTTTTGAACAAATTTTAATTTCAAAACAAAGAGCAGTATTTATTACAACAACGAAAATAATAATTAGCAAAATAAAACTCAATTTCTGAAGATTTCACAAAGCATTAAAATTAAATATTGAAGTTTTTTAAATTTTAAAATACATTATTTTTATTAAAAGAATGATTTGGCAGTGGCTTTAATCATGGGCATATGATAGACTTTTAGTTCGATGCTTTTAGGCATGAATTAACCCATTCGTGCCCAGCATCTTTTGCGTAAATTTTATTTGGTTGGCATCACTATTTTTAGAAGATTTAAGTTGAGTTCAGTAATCACGAAAATGCATCATTTAAATAAAATAATTATTGCTTTTCTTTTTTACCGGTATCAAAAACAGTGCTGAATGCACCTTTTGAAGCGTCCCTAAAAAGGGACGCTAGGCACTAATGGGTTAAGAAGCTTTGTGTTTTGTTTTTTAAATTTGGATTTGGCGCTATCTATACGCAGTTAATATAAACAAAACAACTCTTTTTAAAAAATAGCAGTTTTATTTTGAAAATAGCAAGTTTTTCAAGAAAATTTGCGTATTTTCGACTATCTTTCGAGAAAATTTGTTTATTTCCCTCGATTTTTCGAGAAAATTCGCATATTTTCCGCGATTTTTCGACAAAATTCTCGTATTTTCCGCGATTTTTTGACAGAATTCGCATATTTTCCTTGATTTTTCGTCCAAATTCTCGTATTTCTCACGATCTTTCGTTAAGATTCGCCTATTTTCCGCTATTTTTTGACAAAATGTGCGTATTTTCCCCGATTTTTCTACAAAATTTTGATATTTTCCCGGATCTTTCCTCAAAATTCGCGTATTTTCGGACGATTTTTCTGCAAAATTTGAGTATTTTACACGATTTTTCGATAAAATTCGAGTATTTTTCACGATCCTTTGATGAAATTCACGGAAATCGCGTTTTCCCTGCAATCTTTTGACGAAAATCACGCCTTGTTCGTGATTCTTTAACAATAATCCTGTGTTTTCCTGCAATCCTTTAACGGAAATTTTTTTTCTTTTTTTTTCTGCAATCCTTTGATGGAAATCGCATTATCTCCCGCGATTCTCAGAAGAAAATAATATTTTTTCAACATTTTTTTTTTTTGTGTGTGTGTGATCATTTGCAGAAATTTGCTTAATTTGGTGCAGTTTGTACTGGCTTTTTTGTTCTATTTCATCCGTCATGTCCCCCTTAAAATATCAATATAGTTTAATGTATCTTTGCATCGATCTCAGGGGTAGTAAAATTCGTCGCCGAAAAAGCGGAGTTTCGCGTTTCCGCGGAAAAGTAGGTGGTCTCTTCAAAAACAGTCCTTTGTTAGTTCATAGATGGCAGCACTGAAAAGTGTTAGATGAGAGGAAGACGTCGGTAGCCTTCGCTCCATAAAATGAAATCGTACTAACGATAAAAAACTTATCAGTTCAAACTTCCGCTGATATCTTTATGTATTATAATTGGGTATCATAAACGTGTTTCATATGACAATATGCTGAACAAACATTATTTCAAGTGGAAGAAATTTTAAAAGCATCATTTTAGCACCAATTTTTAGCTAAGCCTAACGTGGCGTTGATCTTCAGTGGATTCCCGAGTGGTACGACCTGGAACCGTTCTTACACTTCCTAAAGACGCAAATTATTATAAGTAGATGCTGCGATTAATTTTATTAGTGTTCTTATAAGGCGAAAAATACTAAAAACTTAGCGGTGAGAATTTAAAATTTCATTTCACTTTTCTTAATTAAAAACGATTGCAGCGCCTTTTTATCCCCTGGTGGCCTTTATTTGAACTAAAAAATTTTATTGCATCAATCAGTTTCCCATGGACTGATATGTATATGCTCCAAATATAAAATTTTTTCATCCACTGCTTCTCTTGCTAGTGCGTCTCAAACAGGGATACTTTAATATGAATCACCCTGTAAGTTGCCTGTATGACGTACAGGGAAATAAGAGAAGCAGCTAATTCAGTTGCTGCTTACAAGGGAAGAAATAAGTCTATAGTATAATAATAATATGAAAATATATTCAAGTATCGGGTCATCCGGAAAATTCTGCGGTATACAGTTAGACCCCGATTTAACGAAATCCTATTTAACGAATTTTGCGATTTAACGAGTTTTCTTTTTCCCAACTAAAATAAAACTAAACATCTCTGTTTAATGAATAATAAACCCAGAATTAACAACTTTTTTAAACAATCAAATTTTTAACTTTTTTTTTTTTCAGTTTGAGTTAGAAAAATACTGGATTGCTTTTCAAATTATATATCCATCTTATATGGAACAGAAAAATACTTATAAGAAAGGTCTCCATACTGGGTAAACTCAGAATTTTTCGAAAAAATACTAAAGAAAATACTCCTTTATATAATAAAGGATCAATCAAATTTAGCGGCGGAATGGCAGTAAAATGTCTCTAAAACAAAATACTTTCGAATATTTGACGTGAAAAGACGAAAGTGTCACGTGATTTGGTGGGCAGCATTTTTTTTTCGCCAAAAGCAAACGATTTTATGTAACTGAAAATTGTTTGATTTTTAGAATGCGTGATAATGGTATTTAATTAATTTAAAATTAAACAACGAGAGAGTTTAATATATATATTATATTGTATTACACATATTTATTGCTTATTGCAACAGCTATTTAATTTTAATTCTGTAAAAATAATTTTATACACAAAAAATATTTTTATACTGAAAAATATATTTTCCTACATTTAAGTGTATTCCAGAATAAAGGCTTTGGGAAGAATGCTTCAAAAACACACTTCAGTAGCGGGGATTTTTTTTGTTTCCATAGCAACAAAATTGAATAGACAGTGCTCAGTTGAACTTAATTTCGAGATTGAAACATATTTAATTAATTTAATTTTTGTTTTAATTGATAAAATTTCATTGTTAAATTTCATTTTTAATTTATATATGACAAAACTATAGTTATAAAGAACTAAAATCGACAAAACTAATATTATTTAAATAAATATTTTTAAAAATAGTTTAACATAAAACATTTTTACCTTAAAAGTATTTGACAAAAAAAGCATTATTTGAAATTTTATTTCGTCGCCAACAGGTGAAAATCGCCAAATAAACGAAATGTTCATTATTTTTTTACGAACGTTCTATCGGGATTCCCGACAAAAAATTTATAAACATATACATTCACATAAAAAGAACATTCTGTATTTTTATTTCAGAATTTTATGAGTATGCCCGTATGGAGACCTTCCTTGTTAGCACGTGGTATTTTTTTATGGGGGAGGGTGCAGCCACAGATTTCTCATATACAGTGTCTCACAAAAGTGATGGGACACTTGTGCTTTATAAAAAGAAACTGCAATAAAATAAATAAACAAACATGTGCAAAAATTTTTTGAGTGTGTTTGATATTTAAAGTTAGTAACAATTATTACATAACATACATTTTATCAAAATATTAAAATATTAATTTAGTAAAAATACAATTGTTCAGAACGGAGCAAAAAATGGCTCACATAAGTGATGGGACACTTACTTTTCCATCAAATATTTATCCAAAAATTTTACTTTTTAAAAGGTTTTAATATTTTGTTGGATTTCCTTTTACTTTTAAAACATGATTTAATCTTTTTGGGATGGATTCGACTATTTTTTTTTTGTGATTTCTGGAGTGATTTTACCCCATTCTTCTTGAAGCACCGATTTTAGTTGTTGTTTTGAAGAAATGGTGTGTTTGCGAATTCTTGATTCCAATTCTTGCCAAATATTCTCTATGGGATTTAAGTCTGGAGATTGTGGTGGTGTTTTTATTATTTCAGGACAGTTATATAGCAGCCAGAGTCTAACGTTCAGAGCAGTGTGCTTGGGGTCATTGTCCTGGTAGAATTAAAAATCGTTATGAAAATTCAATTTTCGTGCTGAAGATTTCAAATTTTGCTTTAAAATATCAATATACTTGTACAGGGTTCGCACACTCCTTATATTTTGTAAGGACTCTGGCACCACTATTAATGATAAGAAAATTTACATTTAATTTTTAAGAAACAGAATCCGCAACCACCTCCTCGATTCGCAATTTTCGCAATATTTTTCTGCAGTGAAATACATTGAAAATACTGTAAAAATTTAGTGGTAGAACTGTGCGAACCCTGTTGTACTGATCCATTATACTGTCAATAAAAACAAGATTACCAACTCCAGCGGACGACGTACACCCCCATACCATAACTCCTCCTCCACCATGTTTTACTGTTGGTACCAAGTTCTGTTTGCGAAATTCTTCCCTGGGTTTTCTCCACACCAAGATTCTACCGTCAGAACCAAATATATTAAATTTACTCTCATCAGAAAATATAACTTTATTCCAGTAATCAGAATTCTTATTTATGTTGGATTTTGCGGCAGCTAGTCTGAGTTTTCTATTCTTTTCACTTACGAATAATTTTTTCCTGGCTACTCTACCGTGATATCCAGCAGATCGAATTACCCTTCTAATAGTCTCAGGATTAACAATTATCCCATATAATGCTTGTAAATCAGCAGCAACTTTTGAAGCACTATTTCTTGGATTTTTTTTTTATATTTCGAACGATAATTCGCTTTATTCCATTGGATAGCTTTGATGGTCGGCCAGGTCTTCTTTTATCCTGAATCATATGATTCTTTTTATATCGCTTAATGATATTGAAAACTGTTGAACGACTCAAGTTAACTGTTTCAGCAGTTTTTGTAATAGATTTTCCACGTTCAATATGCAAATTAATAACTAATTTTCGAATTTCAGGCGAAGTTTCTTTTCGTTTAGCATTCATGGCTACACAGAGCTAAAAAACACAAAAATTCCAAAACAAACTGGAGAGAAATACTGCAGACGATTTTATAAATTATTGCCAATTGCTTTTGAGTAAAAATAAAACCCCCAAAAATATTTTTATTGCTTATTTCAGACGATTTTTGTTGCATATATAATGGTGTCCCATCACTTATGTGAGCTATTTTTTGCTCCGTTCTAAACATTTGTATTTTTATTAAATTAATATTTTAATATTTTGACAAAATGTATGTTATGTAATAATCTTTACTAGATTTAAGTATGAAACACACCCACAAAAAAATGTGTACATGTTTTTTTAATTTATTTGATTAGTTTCCTTTTGTAAAGCACAAGTGTCCCATCACTTATGTGAGACACTGTAAGACTAGACTCAGAACTTATAGCCTCTTCTTGAAGCGAAAACGTCACTTCCTGACATCTTGACATGATGGTAAAAGAAAGCGCACCAATCTGATTTTTATCTGACCAATTTCAGAATTTTCCTTCGGATTCTCGCCGAAACTTTGTCTGCATTTTTCTAGAATTTACTGCATTTTTTCTTTAACTAAGCCTCACAATAGGCACAGAAAAAGACCCGGATGATAAAGTAAAGTCTATGGGAGTGTTCTTTTCAAATATCTCGCTGAAATTTTAATATTTTGACATATTTTTTTTGCACAAGATAGCTGAGGACGATCCACAACCGGCCTAGTTTTTACTTTTTCGATTTTGCTTACATATTTTTTATATTCCGATAGTTTCAATTTCAGAACCGGTTTAAACCGGTTTCAAAAGTTAAATTAATAAAAAAAATCTGAAACCAAAACTGAAAAAGTAAAAACTAGGCCGGTTGTGGATTGTCCTCAGCTATCTTGTGCAAAAAAATCATGTCCAAATTATAAAATTTATGCAAAATACCTTAAAAAACGCCCCCATAGACTTTACATTATCATGAGGGTCTTTTGTGCCTAGTGTTGCGCCTTAAGAGAATGTCATTTGAAAGTTGCTAAGGAAACGATTATCGTCAAACGATAAAACCTTTAAAGCTCCAAAAAGGAACTGAGGTACAATCATGGAGGTGTACAACAAAGTGTACAATTTCTAATTATGGTTTGCAGTTTGGACCCCGATATGACGAATAACCTCAATTTAACAAATAAAGATTGCGGTCCAAACGTATTCGTTAAATTAAGGTCCGACTGCACTTCTGTTAAGGTAGTGCTAAAATAATTGAATGACTTCGGAAATTATGAACAAATGTATTGCAAAATAACTACAAGTTTTTTTGTATATGTACTTTAAAAAAACAAATTCTTGCACCAAGAAATCCAGTGAAAATCTGGCGTTTGTATATTCAAACTGTGAGGGAGTGTCCTTTGTAATAAAGGCACTCTAGCATTTTGGTGAGATCGTGACGTCAATGTTTTAACATGTGTAGCGTGAAAGCGACATCTATCCTTTATTGAACTTTAACTTTCCAGAGCGTGTGTGTCGCCCTCGGTTCTACAGTTAGTCGCGATTAGGAGTAATATGCAAATTTATAATGCCGTCTTCAGTTTGCAACATATAAAAGCTGTGAGTTGGATTGTGTGCTGTGTGGTGAGAAGGTGGCGAAAGCCAGCTGGTGTGGTGAGGCGGCGAAAGCCAGTCAAGTGAATTAGATTGTTCTGTAAAGCGAGTTAGATTGGAGTTGTGAAATAGCGTTGTGAAGAGATTAGCCTCCAGTGAATTAGATTATGGTTTAGAATGAGCTAGCCAGCAGCGTGCGCCGAGTTAGTTATCGTGAGCGGAGATACCCAAGAAGAGTGCAAGTGGTAAGAAATAGTTTAATACGTTGAGTATTTTGAGTAATAAAGAGTGTTTGCAGCCACGGGCTGTCTTATAAAGATTTAATCTAGCGTTTTGCCGAAGTCTGAACGAGAAGCTGGTGTGAAGTGCCCCGACTGAGTCTAAGCCGAGGTTGTGAGTATAGTTATGATTTAATTTCTTAGCATTGTGATTAGTTTTTGAAATCCTTGAACTGACGCTCCACTTTCCCCAAGTTCCAGAGGTTAAAATAAACTGTGGCTTTTATCTTATACTTAGAATTATGTCTGCACTTAACCAGCACACCCCCACACACGTTACAAATGACACCCAACATGTGTACCCTTCCGTTACAAAACTAGCCCCAGAATTTTCCAGTTGACACAATCCTTTGTTTTTATTTAAAAACATTTTACGATTGAAAAAAATGTTATCATTAGTTATTCCGAACAGTTTTCCAATTATATATACTTTGAAAACTTAGGATTGAAATTTTGCTTTACTAACTAGGGGGCTCTGTTCCTTAAGAGCTATACTCGTCAACCCCCCTTCATCATATACAAAAACTAAAAACTCGCTAACTTGACCAGCTTTTAAAAGTTTGCGAAACATTGAGCTACAATTTTTTTTCTTTTAAGTGGCGATCTCTTTGTAAATGGGGTTTTCATTCATTTCCCTTCAATTGGGCAATTTGAATATCAAATCAGCTGTTATTAAACATCTACTTGCTATTTATATGTTTCATTAAAAAATATCAACTAATTAGTGAAATATACAAAGTACTCCTGGAATATTTTAAACCAAGGTATGATAATTTTTTTTAAAGTCAGGCTTTTTAAATGTATCGTTTTAAATCTGACGTAATTTTCACCAATTTTCTTTCTTTTTTATTATTCATGTGAAAATCTTATTGTTTCAGAGGAAATATTTTTTGTGTCGTCTTAGAATTCACAACACTAGTTAAAAAGATTATATCAAAATACTACAAGTAAATGTCTCATCTAAATATATTTTTAAATTCCAACTGTACTGCAGTATTATATGTTCATTTGAACTATGACTTAATTTATTTCACTTGCTCTTTTTAGCGTACACTGATCCCTTCACGACGAGAGACTTTTGCGAAATTTTTAATGTTTTGTCACCGGATTGTAAAAACAGAAATTTGTCTTTTTAAATCGAGAAATTCTCCGATTAAATAAGGCAGATTTTACAGTAAATTTTTACTGGTGGCGATAAGCAGGGATTCTTAAGCCTTTTGGCGGCACGTATGTGTATGGCTCGTCCCTAAGGGGTTAATGAATTTATTATTTAAAAGTTTTAAATTTAGTTAAAAGTTTCACTTTTTGATATTCAAGTAAAGATACTTTTATTGCCAGAAAGGAAATATTTTAGTTTTTGCTGCCTTCCCGTAAAGCATGGTGACGTCACTGCAACGTCGTTGTGAAGTCACATTGTGACTTTGTGACCATCGATTGTCGATGTGACGTCACGTGACGTCGATGTGAAGTCACAGTGACTAAAATGTGAAGTCGTTATGGCTGTTTTAGAGCTCTTTTGTGACGTTTCACAAAGTGGTCACAATGTGACAAATTTGTGAAAAATGTGTCATTTGTGACTAATTTGACATTAACATTGTGACGAAACTGTGACAAAAGCGACGATATTTAAATTGACAAAAACATGTTTTTTAAAATAAATAACATGTTTTGAAGGATATTTATAAATTTCTAAAGATTTTTAAGAAAGTCACATCTCAGTCACAATGTGACGTCACAGAGTGGTGGCATTTCGATCACAGATGTGATGTGACCAAAGTGACTCAAAGTGACGTCACTGTGGCCATGTATGCTATTAGGGTTAGAATGGATTAGCTTTAACTGACGTCCCACCAATATATGTTTTTTTATTTCCCCCTCAAATTTGAAGATTGTGATACATTGACACATAATACAGAATGCAAATTGTCGATTGTGATTGGTTGGATAAAACTTGGTAGACTGATGACTACATGGTTGAAACTTATCTATTAAAAAATATTTGAAAATGTCACATTTTGAAATGTGAACTGCCTTACGTAAATATATCTCTTAATTTAAACTGTTTACAAAATTCTTTTTTGTCTATTTATAATATAACGTAATTTTTCTCCATTTTCATTTTTTAACGCATTTTAATGAATTAATTATTTTAATACAGTCGAGTCTCTATACAACGAAATCCACCGTTCCAGTAAAAAATTCGTTATATAGAGAAATTTGATGTATAGAGAATGATGTTAAAAATCGTGTTTAATGTGTGAAATTTGAACAAACATTATTTTTTATCTTTTGAATTAAGAATTTGAAATGTTTATTTTATTTCTTAATTATTTAAGCCGTTTCAAAAAGTGAACAGACATTTATTTGAAAGCTTAATGAAAATCAAATAAGGAAGACTTGCATTAATTTCAGATGAAGAAATTTGTAAATTTTTGTTGTTTCAATTTTAAAATCGTTACGCTCTCAAAAAAAAAAAAAAAAAAAAAATGCTCACATTTTAGTTAGGAATGAAAATTTGTAGTTAACATTTCCTTCTATTTGAAGGCCTCTTTTATGTGCCTCTCACTAATTCCTCTCTTGCATGTGTATCAATCCAACTGACACTGTTTTGAGAAGGATGTGGAAAGGTGTGTGGGAGGTGGGAGGTGGAAGGAATTCGTTGGATTTGAAGAACATGGAGAGAAGTAACACACACACACACACACACAAAAAAAAAAAAAAAAAAAAAAAAAAAAAAACCTCGGCACTGACGATAAATAAAAAATAAGTAATGGAAAATTGATTCCATATGATTTCGAAGCTTTTTAAAACTGAATATATTAAGACCAATTTATGAAAAAATTCGTTATATGGAGATAGATATTTTGCTATATAGAGACTGTTTTTAATGTAATCATGCGAAAAGGGGACAGTTCCGACTAAAAATTCTTTATATAGAGAAATTCGATGTATGGAGTTTCGTTATAGAGAAACTCGACTGTATTTTCTTTTCCTTTTAATATTCCCATGTAAATCTACTTTTATGACGTACATTTCAATATTTTTCCACTTTTCACTCGTAATTATTACTTACCCATCATACGTAGTATAGGGTAAGTCTTGCAATCGTTTTGAAAATCGAAAAATTTTTTTGACGGATTTACACGTTTTAGATAGTGGAGATTCCGAAAAACATATTTTTAGAAAAAATTTTTTGCCGTCCGTCTGTCTGTCTGTCTGTCTGTCTGTCAGTCTGTCTGTCTGTAAACGCTCTATCTCCCGAACAAATTGAGATAGAGACTTGAAATTTTGTATGTAGTTTGTATGTAAGAATGGGACGAACCCTATTTAATATCAGCAACCTCGATTATCCGGAACTATTTTTTTCGGACTCTCGAAAAATGAAAGGTATATAAAAATTTTTAAATTTTTTTGTTCTAAGGAATGGACGTAAAAGACAGTAAAATAACACACATTTTGCATATAGAACAAAGTCGATCGGATTATTAGTTGCCGAGATATTTGTAATCTTGTTTTCCACATTCTTCGATTTTTCATGACCCTGTATTTCATTCAAATTTCAATTCAGAAGTATATTTTAATTGGAAATGAGACGCTTAATCCGACACAGTTGATTGTTTGTTAATAGAAATATTATTTTTGGAGTTATAAGGATGTTTCTTTTACGCAGTTCGGTACTACTTGAGTAGTTTCGCGTTTTATATAATTTGTCGAAATTGGTACATCAGCAGTTCTTTCATATAGCATTACTATGTATATTAACAATATTTAAATTTTGTTTATGAATTGCAATGCATTGTATAAATAGTTTCACATGTTTTATTTTCATATACATATCCATGATGGGTAAGTATTACGGTGGCCCCCAACGACTAGTTTAATTCTCATTTGAATTTTTTTTCCTTTTTGTTTGTGATAGTTGCGTTTTAATAATTTCTTATTTTGAAAGAAATATTACTCTTTGATCATTTAGGAGCAATTTAAAATAATAACCTGATCAAAAATATGTAAAAAATGTCTCTGAAATTGCTAAAAATTTGAACTTAAAATGGAAATAATTCCTCAAAAAATAAGTCAAATTAAAAAAAAATAAAATAAAATAAATACAGTTTACACACCGGAAACTTCTAATGTATAAAGTGATCTAAAATTGATTAAATATGTTCCTGTAGTTTTCGCTTCTATAAAAAAATTTTAATGAAAGATTTTCACAAACTTTACAATTAAATACAGGGTGGTCATAAAAAAAACTTTGCCGGTATATGGAGCTCTAGCAGCCAGTCCGTTCAACCGATCGAGGTGAAATTTCATATATATCATTATAGGTATGAGCTCGAGATTCTCTGAATGGCAACAAAATGGCGCTCACGGTTACGGCTATATTTACAGAAACTCGAAATTTTCCAATGGCAACACCCATTTTTTTCATCGCAAAATGATCAGCGCATGCGAAAACCCTAAAGAGCGTTGGAACCGTACGTGTATAGTCAGAAACGGACACGTTATGCACGCACAAAAAACTGTTCTGCGAATCCCTCCCCCCTATAAAAAACACGATTGGCACGCAAGGAGTAAATTCGCATATGACACAGAGTCTTTTTATAAGTTTTCTACGCTGACTATCTGGCAAACGACGTTCCGGATTGGTATTATGTCTCTGTCATATTAAAATTTTCTGCGTGCGCCTTGGTCGTGTTTTTTTGGGGCCGTTCGTAGAGCTGATTTTGTGTAAGCATAATGCGTCCGTTTATTGCAATAACCATACCGTTCCAGCGCTCTTTAGGGTTTTCGCATGCGTTGATCATTTTGCGATGAAAAAAATGGGTGTTGCCAGTGGAAATTTTCGAGTTTCTGTAACTATAACCGTAACCGTGAGCGCCATTTTCTTGTCGTTCAGAGAATATCGAGCTCATACCTCTGAATAGCTATATCTGGAATTTCACCTCGATCGGTTGAACGGACTGGCCGCTAGAGCTTCATATATTGGCAAAGTTTTTTTATGACCACCCTGTATATCTCTTGAAATAATAACTTGAATTGAAAATTGTCTGCATCAGCATATTTATCAAAATTTGCTATATAATACCACTACTTTTCATATTTTTGCATGCAATTGTTTTCTTATTATCAGCAAAGAAATATCCTAGGTATAAAAAAAATCATTGTCAGCGGCGGTGTCAGAGTTAGTTGCTTTTTTTATGAAAAGAGAAGTACGAATCATAAACTTCCAAAAATTGTTTCAAATAAGTTGGAAATTGTACATAAAGCGTAAGAAATGAGGTGCGTTTGTACGATAACAAAATTTTAAAAAATATTCAGATCTCGCAGTTATAATAGATAGTACTTCGGATACACTTTAGTGGTCGAAATATTTTTTGTGTTCCTGTAAATATACAGGAATAGTAACTCTTATTACACCTCAGTAACGTGTATGATATGCATAAAATATGAAATAGTTTAATATAATTAAAACACGCACCAAACATTATTCTCCCTGTACCATTATGTAATGAAATACTTTTGTGTGGCCTTGTAAATCTATAACAAATGTTTTTTGCACCACAGTTTGTGCAAAATGCATATTATAATATGTACCTCATAGATTCATATCAATTTTATTATGTTCGATTCCCCATTGACCGTAATGTAACGGAATACTTTTGACTGCCCCTGTAATTGATCTATTCATCCGACTTTCATAAAATTTGAAATGACTCGACAAAATTATGTAAATAATTACAAATTTTAAATTTCAAGCAATTCGGCTGATTAGTTTTTGTGTTGTTATATGCGGACAGACGGACAGACGGATAGACTGAGCGACAACTACCGGTGCTACGTATTTACATAATTACGAACACACCTAAAAAGGTTAAAAGATAATGTACGAATAAAAAAATCCTTTTAGTAACTCTTAAAAATGTTTTTGTCATTTTATAAATTAATAAATTCGATCATTTCTTTTCTTTATTTGAAATGTTACGTGATTTGTTACAATGACTCATTATGAAAATACTTGAAAGCAAATTTGTCACATTCGTCTTTTTATTAGCGACACAAATACTATCGATTTAAACCAATTTTCCTTTTCAATATCAGTCTAAGCTTTTATTTCAGGAAAAGAAGCCATTTTTCTTAGTGATCAATGATTTTGAAATATTTATTTGAGTAGTTTTGAAATTTTTATGACGGGAATCGTCTGCTTTTGACACAGCGACTAATCTATTCTTGAATTCAATTTACAAATGTTTAAAGGAGTAGATATTTTTTCCCATTTTTTACATAGTTGCCAATTTATGGTACCCTTCCCCCATCCTAGATTTATAAAAGAAATTTGAAACTATAAGTGATTAAAGCATTAATATTTTTACGTTTATGCCATTTCTTTTGTGTCTTTATTATGTTCTATATTTTGTGGAAGTGGAATCTGGCTCTTTAACCCTTTGAAGGGCCATGATATATACTATATTTGGCCAAAGTTTAATTAAGATTTGCACCAGATACATTTACACCAAGTTTTACTTTTATAACTTTGAGAGAAAACACTTTTAAAAAAATGCTCTTCTTTATTTTGAAATAATTGTTTTTTCAAATTTTGTGCGGGGATTCAGAATTACACAAACGCAATTACTTGATCCTCAAAAGGTTAACTCTTTCGATACCAACATCTCAAACACAAATTTTATACGATTCACACCACTTTTTTAAAAAAGTTTCCTGCAAATACATAATTTCAAAAAAAAAAAAAATATATATATATATATATATATACTAGCGGCCTTCGCCCGCTACGCTGGTCGGTTTATCTAAAGAAATCTTGAAGAAGTAGTTAGATAAGGTTCAGACATACATTAAAAAAAAAAAAAGCAAGTCGATCATTCAAAAAACGTTGGGAAATATCAAATATTTACTGTAATTTTTTAAGAAAAACAAAGTTTCGAAAAAAAAAATTAAATCGAAAAAAAAATTACACTGACATATTAATGCAAGGAAATTTTCCCAGAGAGAAAATTTGCCTTGAATACAATATTTCAAATTCTTTTAATTGCTTATAGGCGTTAATGCCAACATAGTGAAAAAAAATTCCATGCTGGGAATCGAACCCGGGCCATCAGTATGGCGCACTGATGTTCTACCGACTAAACCACATGGAACGACAGCCAGCTTGAAACTTTCTCATACTTAAGTAGACTGGCGAAAACATAACGATAGCGCGTTTTAAAATCGCACAGTGACATCTATTGGATTTTATATGTACTAAAAAACGTTATGTACTAAAAAACGTGAGCAGCGCACCTAATAGTTTCTTTTGTTTCTTTTTGTTACTTTTTTGTCTGTTGTCCGATTTTGATGAAACAAAGCCTATACACTGCCCGGGAGTGTGCATTCTTCATTAGTGAAAACCGCATAAAAATCCATTCAGTAGTTACGAAGATAACCTCGAACAAACAGACAGACAGACAGACAGACAGACAAAAAATTCAAAAATTTTTTTTTGTGTTTCATTGGTTTTCTTTTATCGCCCTGACTCCATTTTTGTCAATTATCTTCAATGTACAGACACACCGGGTCCTACTGTTTTATTATATGTATAGATATACTAAATAAGACAATTTTTTTCTTTATTACTGATGCCAAAAACAAATTTTGCAAAGATTGATGACATCTAGTCAAACTGGAGATACCCATGGAACGATTGAGAAAGAGGAACTGACATAACCTTAAGACAATGAAGTATCAACTGTAACCGCTTTTGCTGGGATTCATTACCGCAGGGAAAAACATCCATCATAAATATAAGTAGAAAATTTCTCTTAAAACAAATGTTTTATAGATGGAAAATTTCAGCTAAATTAATGATAAAACCTGATTTTTCATTTTACTGGTGAAAGATCACGTTCCGCCATATTATGACAACCAAGGCAAATCTTGTTAGTATTAATGAAAAGATTATAATGCCTTGGCAAACTAACGCCAGTAAAAACAAATAGAAAATTTTGACATGCGTGTGAGAGAAATTTTAAATTAATGAAATTGCAGATTCAATTAAAAAAATAAATAATAATAATAATAATAACAACAGCTGCCACCTTTACTCAGTTTTTTCACTCGTAAATGCTATACAACACGTCATGTATCTGCATGGAACTATTAATAAAAAATGTTTGACATATTCTTAAAATAGTGAAGTTTCAACTGTAACCGCTTTATGAATGATTGACTACCTTCAGAAGAAACTTCCACCAGTAAAATGAAACAGAAATTTTCTCTTTGCTTGAACGTCTTAAAAATGGAAAAAATCAGTTATAATTAATGTTGAAAGCAAATATTCATTTTTACAGGTAAAAGTTTATTTTAATAATTGTCAAGAAACTTCATTTCCTCCATATTATGACAACCTAGACAGTAGTGTATGCGTCAATGAAATAAGTTATAACACCTGGGTAAACTAAAATCATTAAAAACAAATAGAAATTTTTTACTATATTTTTAAGAATATCTTTCTAAGAATAACGTATTTAAGTGGAACGAAAATTTCTATTCAATTTCACTGGTGGGAAATTCTACGCCATCTTGGGTCAACCTCCTCAGTTACTTCAGTCGCGACTCGCAGACAATACAATCTGTCCCATTCTGCATATTCTTAACTCCATTTATGTCTGTTACTCTTATTTATTGCTTCATGGAGATACCAGTGCAAAGTGTCAACATTCAGTTGATTAGTTTTGATATGGTGAAGAGATCAGCAAGGTTGCCAGTTTGGCTTCTTTTTTTGAATTCACACTGGAAATCTCGAAAGAACAATTCTTACATTACATAATCCCAAAAAGTTTGTAATCAATTGCACGCATTTTTAGGTGCGTTCGTAATTAGGTAAATACGTAGCACCTATAGTTGTCGTTCAGTCCGTCCGTCTCACAGTGGGGCAAAAAACCAAAAAGCTGGCCAAAAGTCGAAAAATGAAGTTACGATTTAGGGAATTTTGACTATACAGTTGGCTAGAATAATGTTTGGAGAGTCAGAATCTGTATTTAAAAAAAGATTTTTGCTTTGCCCTTACAAGCAGCATTATTTCAAAAATGATGCTTGAAGGAGTATCATTTCGAGCGAACAAAAACAGCAAAACAACATTTCCTCGAAACGCGTGCTACATTTTATCAAATTATCCGATTTTAATGATTTGAAATGTATTCACACTATGATAGTGTGTACTTTATTTGCATATATTACAAAATTTATATTAAGCACATAAAAATTAATAAATTTATTGTCATTTTTGATAAAAAATTTTAGAAAAAAATTTATTTTTTTATTTTTAAGCATCAAAAACTTTAAATGTTCCACAGTGTTCCGCAACGAAATTTAATGGAAATAATAACCTGGGCTATTGTCTAATGATTCATAAAAAACCAGCTGCCAAAAACTGCCTTTCTGCATTTCACGCATATTTTTGTAACCGCAAGTAAAATTGTCACTTTTTCGACCGCTTCAAAAATTTTGAAATTGACTACTTTTCACGTAACTTAGCTGATAAATATTTTTCAAAATTTCGAATTATTCAATTTTATAATAGTTTATTACCTATTATATTGTAAATAAGTACTATAACCATAAGAATAAATTAATTTGATAAGTAAGCTTAGTAATGAAAAAATGAAAATAATTCTCTATTATTGATCCGGTAGAATAACATTTTCTTATCTTTATAGGTAGTAATTTTGTTTGTTCTATTGTAATTAGAAGAATTATTTTGTCAATGGCAATAATTGACAGATCAAACTACTGAGTGTATTTCATTAATGCGAGTAAAAATCGTTATGAATATAACTTTCGTCTATATTAGTAATTTGGATTTGATTTGCAAGTGAAAATGTGATGGCACATCTATTCTGAGTATATTTGAACAGATATTTAGCTATGAAGATGGCAGGAGGTCTAATATATTTTTCTTTTCTCCCATGCTACTAGAATACGTAAATGTTGGGAATAATTCATGAATCGTCAATTTGAAAATTCCGAGATCTTCATTTCACTGATTTTATCGGGAGAATCAAGATCCATTTTTCTTTTTCAAGAAATACCGAAGCTACTGTCAATGAATGAGATTGTATTAAACACCAGGAGAATCAACTTATTTCTTTTAATGCAATCATTGATACAGAAGAAATAGTCGTTAATAACGAATTACTGTAATACTCAACGTTGCTACCTATGTCAGACAGCATCTTACGGATCTGAAATTTTTTATTAAGTGGATTGAGATAATTTAGAATTCAAAATGTTACATGCAAAGATGTTTAGAGAGGACTTAGACCTGGCAGACAAACTGGATAGAAAAAATGAAAAGCTCGTACTCTGCATGAAAAGAAAAACACTGAAATTGCAAAATAAAATACGAAAAAAATATTTCGTTTACAATCAAGAATTCTCATCGAGAAACTAAATCCCAGATTTGGAAGCACAAATGATGGCAATACAATTCAACGATTCTTTGAAAACGCAACTATTTGTGCTTCTATAATGAGCGTATACGAAGATTTGATTAAACGATTCTATGTCATAAGTAATTTCTTGTAGCCATATCATTTATTTGATAAACTTCGAAGATTTTTCCTTACAAATAGCTCGTAGATTTGAGCTGCACCCCTGGTTCTATATGCCTTTTTCAGTACACAAACTACTTATTAATGACAAAGAAATAACATTATCTTCATTACTGCCAATTTGTTAAATGCCATAAGATACTCAAGAGTCATGCAACAAACTGATCAAAAGGAATCGAGAAGATTTATCGCAAAGATGCAGTAGCGAGAAAAAAAGAAAGATATTTTTACGTCTTTTAATGTCATCAGATTCTTTCATTTCCAGTTTAGGTAAATTATCGTAGAAGAAGTTAAAATCACTGATCCTAAGTCACAGGATCTTCCAATACCGCCAACAAGTTCTAACTTTTTTGACACATTGAACTCTGAAAAATCTTTTTATTACACTACAGTTGATTCTAAAGGTGAATTTCTGGAATAAATTTTCGTTTTTATTTTAATAATATAAAAATTAAATAGTCTAATATTTTACTTTCTATTAACGTACTTAAATGTCCATTAAATATGTCTTGGTTTTTGAAAATTCCTTTTTAAGTTTACCCTCGAAATTTTAAATTTTATTTAAATCTAATTGTTTTTACTTTTAATCTGTAATTTTATTTATTTATCTATTTTTAAAGTTTAACTTTTGAATCCTAATTAGCATCTGAAAAGTTTACGAAATTGCATGTAAATTGAATAACTTTCGAGACATTTTAATTTTTGTTCCGCCATTTTTTTTTTTTTTTTTAAATTTTGCATTCTTTCTTAGCATCCTCAAAAACACCTCTATACGAATTTTCGTACAATTTGAATAACATTTTCATATTTTGGCCAGCTTTTTGGGATTTTGCCAGACTGTGCGTCTGTCCGTCTGTCTGCATATAACAATGCAAAAACTAACAAACCGAATCGTTTGAAATTTAAAATATATAATTATTACATAATTTTGTCATGTCATTTTAAATTTTATGAAAATTGCATGCATAGATGAATTACAAGGACAATCAAAAGTATTCCATTACATTACGGTCAATGGGGAAAAAAGTTTCAAATGCATTTTAGTCGTTTGAAATTCTCAAACACATAATTATTACATAATTTGGTCAAGTTATTTCAAATTTTATTAAAATTGGATGCGTAGTTCTATTACAGGGACAATCAAAAGTATTCCGTTACATTACAGTCAATGGGGAAAAACGTTTCAAATGCATTTTAATGGTGTTACACTCATTCGAACATAATAAAAGTGATATGCATCTATAATGTACATATTATAATATACATTTTGTATAATCTTTCGGGCAAAGAACATTCGTTATTGATTTACAATGCCACGCAAAATTATTCCATTACATAATGGTACAGGGAGAACATTGTTTGATGCAAATTTTAATTGTAATTAACTATTTACCATTTTAGGAGATTGATACATGATAGTGATATTTTTAAAACTTCGTTATCGTACGAACGCACCTCATTTGCTACTCTTCACGGGCGATTTACAACTTATTCTGTTTTTTGAAAAACATTATTTGAAATCTGTTTTCGGTCTAATGATGTGGAAAATGGTAAAAAATAAAATAAAATAAAATAAAATAAAATAATAATAATAATAGTAATAATAATAATAATAATAATAATTAATAATAATAATAATAAATTAAATCTAAGAATTTAAGCTAAAATATGATATTTTATGGTATGCGCCATATCTACAGAATTAGGATTTCAAAATATTGTATTGCTATATTTTGCAACTAAATAAGCGTATATTAATTAATTTTATCTGTTTGACACTCTGCTACTTTTTTAGATTGATATTATTAAGTATAAATAAAAAGGAATGAGAGTAAATCATATTTTAATAGTTTCATCGAAATTTCTTTCGTTTCCGGATTTCTAATTTTTTGTCTAGTTTAGTCATCTGACACGGAGAATATAAGTGTTATGTCTTAATAGACCAAGAGCCGACCGCACAAAACCCTATATCATCGAGCACAAGAAAAAATCCTTTATTTTATGGAAGAGTAGTAATAGAGGACCCGTAAAGCATGGTGACGTCACTGCAACATCGTTGTGAAGTCACATTGTGACTTTGCGACCATCGATTGTCGATGTGACGTCACGTGACGTCGATGTGAAGTCACAGTGACTAAAATGTGAAGTCGTTATGACCGTTTTAGAGCTCTTTTGTGACGTTTCACAAAGTGGTCCCAATGTGACAAATTTGTGAAAAATTTGTCATTTGTGACTAATTTGACATTAACATTGTGACGAAACTGTGACAAAAGCGACGATATTTAAATTGCCAGAAACATGTTTTTTAAAGTATATAACATGTTTTGAAAGATATTTATAAATTTCTAAAGATTTTTATGAAAGTCACATCTCAGTCACAATGTGACGTCACTGAGTGGTGGCATTTTGGTCACAGATATGATGTGACCAAAGTGACTCACAGTGACGTCACTGTGACCATGCGTGCTATTAGGGGAATCTAATTATCCATGTTTGTCGAAAGCGAAATGGTGCATAAGCCAAAAATGAATACCACAGTAGTTGACTCGCAGGGTTAGCATTGTGTTTTCCTGCACCCAATTTTCCATGTTTTCGTACTTTTGATTGTACGGCAAACACAATGATAGACCTACGAATGAACCACTAGTGGTATAAGTTTTCGGCTTATGCACCACTTCACTTCCGGCAGACATGGATCATTAGATTCCTCTATTACTACTCTTCCATAAAATAAAGGTTTTTTCTTGTGCTCCATGACATAAGGATTTGTGCAGTCGGCTCTTGGACAATAAAGGAATTTAAAAAAATGTCCAACAGTATCTTTTTCATTACGAATTGTAATTTTGAGGATTATTGTTATTACCATTGGTTTTTCTAGTGTAACAAAGTTTCCTAGTTTATGTATATTGAATATAATTACTGTTAATAGTGCAGTATTATGTAATTTACTAGACAAAGCATTTGGGCATTTTCTTTAACTTTCTGATCCTGTCATTTTAATAATAAAATTACAAAAAAATGAACTAACATATCCTTAAAATAATGAAGTTTGAATTGCAACCTCTCTCGCAGGGGTTCATTACTGACGTAATAAGCATACACTAGTAAATTTAAGTAGACATTTTCTTTCTATTTTAAACACTTTATTCACACTTTATCTTATCATGTAACAATTTAGTCGAAAATAATGATAAAATCTGGCATTAATTTTTACTGGTGTGAGTTGACTTTAACAGTAATAGTTCCATCATATTGTGATAATCTCCTGTCAGTGCAGTAATAAGATTAAAATGAATTTTATTATATTTAAATGTAATAGAAATTTTTTACCAAATTTGTGATAGAAATTTTAAATGAACAAGGAGACGAAAAGTTTAAATTAGACGCAATTTTTTATTCATGTTCACTGATGGAGGTTGTGACTGTCTGTAATAAAAAATTTTCGATCCCATTAACACCTTGGGGACGAGCGACACGTATACGTGCCGCAAAAACGCATAAGAATCTTTGTTTATACCCACCAATAAAATTTTACAGTAAAAATTTTCCTTGTATAATCGGAGTAATTTCTCGATTTAATAAGAAACAGATTTGTACATTAAAAACCGGTGACAAAACATTAAAAATTTCGTAAAGGGATCCCGTCGTGAAGGGGTTAAATATAAAAGGAGTCATCTTGTGACAACCTCCTCAATTACCTCACTCTCACAGGATTGCCAGAGGCGACTATTTTTTAACACTAACTGGCGCCATTTTCTTAAAACAGAAATTCTTCACACAAACGTAGGCAGTATTTGTAAGAGAAATACACTTCGCAAAGTTTATTAGAAAAATACTGGTGCGAACAAAATACAAAGATAGTCGCCTGTGGCAGCCTTGCTGTCAAGTGCTAGACTGTACACTATATGTCCCCTCCTCTTTATTTATAACGCCATATAAAATGATGATTCAGATATTATTTTCAACGATTGCTTTATGCATATACTGTTTGCAAATTAAATTCGTTCAAGCGTTTGTGAGAATAACAAAAATTTATTTGCTAACTAGCTGACCCGCCCGGCGTTGCCCGGGTCCGTATTAACAATATTAAACGAACTTGAAATTTGTATGATTTTATCATTAACTCGTTACATGCAGAAATGTATTGTCTGAAATACGTAACCACTGACTGTGTGAAAAATCGGTTTTAAAAACAACAACTAATATTAAGCTCTAAAAATACTCAAAATGAGCAATAAAAAACGCGGGAGGGAATATGTATCCAACGATTGCATGATTTTCGTGTTAAAAAGTTGATATTTACCCGTAAAAATCACTGTTAAGTCACGTAACTAATTATTATTTTCACATACAAATCCCAAGTGAAATATTTTGAATTTCAAACTAATTATATCACTGTTAAATCCGACTATACCATGAATGAAATCGATACACGATGGTAGCTAAAAGATTGGTGTATAGTATTATAATTTCAGAGCTATTTAACAAAAGTAAGTGTTTTTTTAATCAAATCTTGCGTAATGTTCACTCTGTGTATAAATTCCTAACCTTAAACTTTTGTACCGTAACCAGAACCTGTCTGTAACCTAACAGCGACTTAACAGTACCCTACCGTAAATTAAATATAACAGAAATGTAACCTAGCCTTCACTTTATTGTAACATATCCTTATTCTAACCATAACATAAATGCAATTTAACTTTAACCTAACTTTAACCTAACTTTAACCTAAATAATATAATAGAAAAAACCATTTTAAAAAATTAATATTTCTTCGTAAGATATGCTTCAGCTGTAATTCATTTCTTTCAATTCGTTTTATTAATACAAAATTCCTTCCTCGTGCTTTTGTTTGAGACATTAAAATTTCAGCGATAAATGGTTTAATATTGCAAACCTTTTTTCGATTTACTTCGCCTCCACCTATCTTTTTCTCCATGGTGTACAGCAGCTGTGATTAAAAAAAAAATCCCCATTTAAACTGACAGTTTGCCAGTCTATGAATTTTAAAGGTCTGTCCCAGCTTTTTTAATTATTTCTGCGAAAATTTTATGCAACCAATCAACCATAAGAAAATGAAAGGGAAAAAAAGCGAAAAAAGGCGATTTTTTATGAGAGTGAGCTTTGGAATTTAATTAATTATTTAATAAATAGAATTTTGAAATTCTGAGCTTCAGGTGCATCAGGAGAGACATTGGGCTACTCTCAAAAAAATTCTGAGCTTCGTACGTGCTGTAGATTTTGCTAGCCATCGCAGACACACAGACACACACACACACAGACAGACAGAGCGTTTTGTTCTTTTATTAGTATAGATGAGAAAAAAAGAACTATTTTATGAAATGAATTAATTTATTAATACCAGAAAATGTTTTTGTCATCTCATAATTTTTTTTAAATCGATCAAGCGTTTTCTTTGTTTGAAATTTCATGATTTGTTACTATAATTCATTATAAAAATTATTGGAAATAAATTTACTATTGTAATCTTTTTTTACCAATATCGTATACGATTGCTGTTCAATTTAAACTGCTTTTTCCTCCTATGAGATTTTTTCTTAACTTGTATTCAGAAAGATTTTTTTTTCTCCTTCTACAATGAAAGCGAAATATTCAGTTGAGTGGTTTTGAACTGGCTATTACGACAAGATTATCCGAAAGAAATCGTCTGCTTCTGACACAGAAAGGAACGTATTCAGAGGATCGATTTATTCTTGTAACATTTTAATCATATTGTTAAGGGTACATTTTCTATGAAAATAGCTCATGTTATTCGGTTAAAAATATTTTTTTAGCTTTTTTTGCGTTTGTTATTGCATAAATGCATATACAGTCGAGTCTGTGTATAACGAAATCCACCATTCCAGTAAAAAAATCGTTATATAGAGAAACTTGATGTATAGAGAATAATGTTAAAAATCGTATTTTATGTGTGAAATTTGAACAAAGATTATTTTTGATCTCTTGAATTAAGAATTTGAAATATATAAAAGTAAATATTAACCTAACATTTTATTTCTTAATTATTTAAGCTGTTTCAAAAAAAAGAACAGACATTTATTTGAAAGCTTAATTAAAATCAAATAAGGAAGACTTGCATTAATTTCAGACGAAGAAATCTGTAATTTTTTGTTGTTTTGATTTTAAAATTTTTACGCTCTGAAAAAAAAAAATGCTCAAATTTTAGTCAGGAATGAAAAGTTGTAGTTAACATTTTCCTCCATTTGAAGGCCTCTCTTATGTGCTTTCTTACATGTGTATCAATCCAATTGAGTATGTTTTGAGAAGGATGTGGAAAGGTGTGTGGGAGGTGGGATGAATTCGTTGGATTTGAAGAACATGGAGAGAAGTAACATAATAAAAAACCTCGGCACTGACGATAAATCAAAAATAAGTAATGGAAAATTGATTCCATATGATTTTGAAGCTTTTTAAAACTGAATAAATTAAGACCAATTTATGAAAAAATTCGTTATATTTCGCTATATAAAGACTGTTTTTAATGTATTCATGTGAAAAGGGGACCGTTCCTACTAAAAATTCGTTATATAGAGAAATTCGATGTATGGAGTTTCGTTATAGAAAGACTCCACTGTATTTCAGCTATAGCCGTTATCTTGTCCATCCGTCCATCTATCCGCATATAACAAAGTAAAAGCTATTACTAATCCCTTCCGGCGCGGTGGTATATCTATGAAACCATTTAATTTTAATTCCCAAACGCCACATTGGCACCGGAATTTTGGTAAAAAAAATTACGGTTTCTTGAACGCGTGAAATATAGCATTTTCTTATTTACAAGGAAAGTTGTTTTCAAATTCCCGTGTCAGTTATCAATTTCAACACCTAAGCAATGAATTTCCTCTGCGCCGCAAAGGATTAAACTGAATGATTTGAAATCTAATACATATAAACATTGCAGAATTTTTTCGCGTCATTTCAAATTTTATGATAATCGAATCAAATCTTAGTGAGATATAATGAAAATCTGCTTCATTCTAATAAATACTAACATACGTCAATGATCCCCTTTGTTAGTTTGATATGGTGATTATATCCTATTAAAAATGGCGTCATATTAATACCTTATTATTGAATTTAATATATATAATCATCATAAATTTTGCATTCATACATTTTTGCATAAGCGTACAATAATTATTACAACAAAATCTGAATATTTATAAAAGTAGCTATAGAACGAACACACCGCATTTGCTTTGTATGACACACAATTTCTTACTTGTTTCGTTTAAATTCTGTATTTTATTCAAGATTCGCACAGTCTTTTGAATTCCCAAGGATTCTGGCACCACTTTAAAAATAAGAAAATTTACATTTAATTTTCAAACCACAATATACGCAATCCCCACCTTCATTCACAGGTATAACGATATTTTTCTGCAGTGAAACACTAAAATACAGTAGAGTCTCTCTATAACGAAACTCTATCCAGCGAATTTCTCTGTTTAACGAATTTTTTGTAGGAACGGTCAATTGTTTTTATGATTACATTAAAACATCCCCATATAGCGAAATATATATCTCCATTTAACGAATTGTTTCAAAAATGTTCTTTTATATGTTCAGAAAACGCTTCAAATTATTTGTAGAATAATTTCTTTTTCGTTTATTTCTGGTTTATATTTCATAGCTACATTCCTCTACCTTATTCCTTATGCCCCAAAAAGGCATTCAACCCCCCCCCCCCCCAAAAAAAAAAAAAACATTTTTGCATGGTTACATGTGACCTTGTTTTAGCCATGAGCATGCGTATTAGGAAAAGATTGTAACATTTGCTTGCTACTGGAGCGATTTGCAATAATCACAAAGCATCCTAAAAGATAAAACTGTTCCATTGTCGTCGTGAAAATGTTATTTGTTTCTTGTTTTAGATAGTAATGCAGGGATAAGGAAGGGATAAGTGGACAATTGCAGAAAATTTTTTTCAGCAGGTTTTCATCTACGTAAACTAACTTACATTACTTTTAAAGTTTAGAGTGGATGTTTGTTGTTTGTAGCAACTCGGAGCATTTTTTGTTGTGAGATATCATTTGAACGGAGAATTTTTACTAAATGTCATCTATGGTAGAGTTATCTTCTACTGCATCTGCATAAAATCGCTTTTAGGATAAGCATAACTCTTTCTGAGAAAGTAAATAATTTTGAAAATAGACAATAAGACACTGGAAAAAAAGGGAAGTGGCGAAAATGTTTCAGATTCTGGAAAAATTCAATTAAATATTTCAAAAACTTAATTAAACACTTTAAAAAAAATTCTATTTCAAAATTTAAACATCAAATGAAAATTTTTTGCCGTTCTCTATTCAACGAATTTTTCTATATAACGAATTTTTTGAATGAACGATGGATTTCGTTGTATAGAGACTCCACTGTATTCTTAAAATTTAGGGTGTGCGAACCCTGATTTTATTGTAACTATCTTTATTAAAATTGTTTTTCATTGTATTATAAATTTTAATTTTTATATTTAATGAATATTGTCACTGCTAAGAGAAACTGTACAGCAGTGCGATACTAATCTAAATGACAATGTATTTTCTTTTCTTTCTCTGGTTTGGTTATTTATAAAACTATTTGGGTTTTGTAAAAAAAATCTGTAGAAATTTATTTCAACAATTACTATATGCATGTATTATTTACAAATTAAACTTTTTTAAGCTTTTGTATAAATAGCGAGATTTTATTTCTTATTATAAAAAAATGATTTGTAATTTTAAAATGTTTTTGTCATGCCATTTTTTTTTTAAAAATCGATCAATCATTTTATTTATTAGAAATTTCATGATTTGCTGTCCAGTCGTTCATATTAATCTAAAAGACAATGCAATTTCTTTTCTCTTTCTGGTCTGGTTATTTTAAAACTATTTAGTTGTTGTAAAATAAATGTTTTATAAATTCTTTTCAACAATTATTTTATGCAAGTATTATTTACAAACTAGGACTTCCCTCAGAGGGATTAGTCTGAGCGATATTGCTGAGAATACACATTTAATAACTTGCGATAAGTAAAGAAAATGAGATGTTACCTTTAATTGGTCATTTATTGTGATAAAATATGATGAAAATTAGCATATCGAATCGTAGAACTACAAAATCTTGTTGCATATACTATTTTTATAAAAGAAAAGCAAACCATGCATGGATATAAAATTGGAAATATGCAAAATGTTAAAAGTAATACAGAAACTAAAACACCAAATTTTCCTATATTGGAAACATAGCTCTTTGAAATGATGTCACGAGCATAAACAGAAGCTTCGCACCGATTTGAGAAACTATAAATAACATAAACTATTATGTTTGAAGATAAATGAAGTGTATTTTATATGGTGTGAAATCCGTCCGAATAGTTATAATGTTGAATATCTGTTTTCCACGGATGCAATGAGGTTGTCGATAAGAGTTAAGGAATCCTTTTTTTAAAATTTGTCCTAAACGAGCACTTACATCTTATAAGTTACTGTGATGTAAAGTTATATTTTCTGACCCCAACAGTATCCTAGAAATTGCAATATTCTCAATAAATTGGGTTTAAAACTTTTTCTAGAAAAAAAATGGTTAATTTGTGAAATTAAATTGTCGAATGTTTTAGAAATCGTTCATAACGAGAATATTATATCTTAAAAGGTGCCAAAAAAAAAAAAAAAAAAAAAAAAAGATTTTAAATTTTTAGTCATATCAACATCAAAGAATTCTCAATTTTAGAACTTTTTTTGCTCGTGCATTGATGGTGATTATTGTTCCTACGCAAAATATAGTATATTATCCAGCAAAGATGGTTACCAACATTTTTTGCCCACATTATTTTTTAAATCGGCTAGGTACTCCCAATGCTAACGAAAAACACACAAACGTTAATGCTTTATAGCATAGAAATACAGAATCAAAAGCTATTTATCTCCTATTATATACACATACACATAAATTATCTAATTAGTGCTAGCAGATGAATTTTTAAATATACATAGATCAATATAATGCTTCATTTTTCTTTTATTAGCATTTCTAAGTATTCATTTTTCATTTATTTGTATTATTCAGTAAAAAACTCACTTTCTTAAGCCCGAATTAAGTCAAAATTTTTATAAAAGCGCTTAAGTCCATATAACAGCGAAGTATTGTGAAGAGTATTAAATACAAGGTAGTAAGACACTTAGCCAAACGCAGGTGATAAATCGCCAAATATTGTCCTTTTCGCCCTCTCTCGAAATGCATTTTTTTTTTCGTATATTTAAAAAACACGATTTTGAGTCATCTTATTTAAAATTCAAATAAATAAATGAGAGGAAGCAATAACAGCATAAGTCAAAACATTCATAAGTCAACATCAAGGAATTGTATCGTAGTTACACATGTGGAAAAAAGCTGCTTTTGACCAAAAAACATTGTCTTCACTAAATTTGAATCCGATTAAAAAAAGTACGGTCATTAATTAAAATGTTATAGACAGAGCTGCCAAGTCTCCGGCATTTTGGGTACCGGTATTTTAATACAGAAAATGTTTTATTAAATTGGAACATTCTGCGGATTTAAAAAATAACTTTTCCTATAAGAAAATTCTGCTATGCAATAAGCGAGGGTTTGACATCTCTGTATAGGAATATTTCGTAATCTACTTTTTAACCTTAAAAAAAGCAACGACCATTTTTCGGGTACAAAAAGTGTTGCTAATTGTTACATTTTGCATACAAGGTACTGATTGTAATATTGATACATCTACGGTGATAAATTTCCAATAATTTTTCAAATCCCATTTATTTCATTAAAAATATAAATCTTTTATTCATTTAGTTTAAAATAAATGGTTTTTAACTAATTTTATAATACTTTTGAAATATCACTTTTCATTGGCCATTTTTTTAAAGCATTTAGAAAGTGGTTGTTGTTTTCAGTCAAAAATAGACTTTGGTCTGTCCACATTTTATTTTATTATTATTATTATTTATAAATAGTGGAGAAATATTCATACTTAATCCATAACGTACATAATATATGACTCTGTTATTACATAAATCACCTTTTTATTATCATAAAAATTATGTTTTTACTGATTTTTATTAACTCCATAGGAAAAATTTTTTGTTTTGCGCAATAGATGTCCGCATTTCCTTTATTTATTTATTTTAACAAAATTCTTTGTATTTAGAAGAATTTTTATTTAAATAGGAAATCCAGATGTCGCTGTTAATAAAGAAGAAAGTTACAAAAAAGGGTACAAAACGAGTAGACGCATACTATCAAATATGGAAAAACGGCGATTTCCGAAAAGACGTCGTATGAAATATCATCTTTTAAAGCAAAAACACGAGGTCTGATTATCGAGCCTACTAATTACAAAATGTGCATTACATTTAAAAAAAAAAAAAAAAAAAAAAAAAAAAAAAAAAAAGTGCTGCAAATATTGATTATTTTTTCTTTTGTGCAGTTTTGGCTTCGAAAGGTGCGCTATGTTGCAAAAAGATATAAGCGCCTATGAAAACACACCTGGTAAACGTTCATGCTCAGTTTTACAAATAAATATGGCACATATATGCCCTATATACACCGAGGTACCTAATTGGTGCCAAAATGGCGTTTAGTTGCCTAACATGCTGGTTATCATATAAATGTTATAATAAATTGTTTGTTCTAAAAATATTATCATTTATTGATTGTTATATCTTTTTTAATAACAGAAAATGTTTCGTTTTTTCCTTTTTTTTCATTTTGAAATAAATAAATAACGTGTTGTTATAGCATGCTATATGCATCTGGTAATCAAAACGATGTTTTCGCCTAATTGGCATAAAAAATGTCGCCAAGCCCGGTGCTTATCTCTAGTATATTATCTCAAGTATTTTATTTATGTATACTATAATTGTTTTTACATACCACTTACTTCTTCTGGTATATAGAAATAGGTAAGTGGCTCCTTTATGCAGTATAAATTGTATAAATCTTTAAAAAATAGCCCTGTTGCCCCTTTTTGGATCGAATTAAAAAAAAATCAATGTCTACAATAGGTACATAATTGGCGTCAAAATGGCATTATTTTACCTGAGATGGTAACCCGGCTTTATTTATTTATTATTTGTTTATTTACTCATAAAATGTTTATTTACTTTCACTTCCTTCTTTTAATTATATAAACTATTTCTTTTTATAGTTATTAATTATTATTATTATTTTATTTACTTTAAGTTCTTTTTGAAAATAGAAAATAATTTAAAAATGTGTATGTAAGCGTTATTTGAAAAGGGAGTTTTCGCCAAATGGGCTTTGAAAAAAATTGCGCCAAATCTGATGCGCTTGTGGTATCCGTGCCGAAAAATAAGTGACTAGAATTGACTTCTATACACAAACAAAATATAAGTTAAAAGAAAACATGCAATGAAAATAAATATACAGGGAAAATGATGTCATAAAAGAAACTTTTTATTTAAAAACGTAATTGTTTCTAATTTTCACACGCGAAATATGTAAAACATTCTTTTAGCGATCAAAAAGTGCTGTTAAGGGATAATCACAAAATTTCAAAATCAAAGTTTTTATGACATTTTTTAATATAAAAAAATAACAGTTTTATTTTCCTAAAATTTATTTATTTAGTAAAAAAAAACTAGCCTTAAAAGGAATGACTCCTGGAATGATGCTGATGTGGAAGATTTCCGGAACTAACGAATCCGGGTTGTCCACTCCTTCCATGAGTCGAATAGACCAATCAGGAAAGGGCTCCGTCTATGCATCGCCGTATGGGTTACCATAAAGAGAGGAAAGGTTGCCATCGCCAACAATCGCCAAATTTGGCGACCAAAATTAGTTGTCAAAAGTGACGCTAACTTGGCGATAACTGTAATATTTCGCCAAATTTTTAATTTCTTTACAACACCAGTCGTTTCATACATCATTTGAGAGGTTTGCAACTGCTTATTCATATAATGGATGTCTTGTGTGTTATCCCCCATTCTGCATCCCAGGGGGGACACATTTTTAATTTCTTTACAACACCAGTCGTGTTACACAAGATTTGAAAGGTCTGCAACTGCCTATTCATATTATGGATGTCTTGTGTGTCACCTCCACACTCTGCTCTCCCCTGGTGGTTGGGTCACATTTTTAATTTCTTTACAACACTAGTTGTGTGACACATCATTTGAAAGGTCTGCAACTGCTTATTCATATTATGGATGTGTTGTGTGTCATCCCCCACTCTGCCCCCCAGGGGGGCACATTTTAAATTTCTTTACAACACCAATTGTGTGACAAATCATTTGAGAGGTCTGCAATTGCTTATTCATATTATGGATATCTTGTGTGTAACCCCCCCCCCCTCTGCCCTCAGAGGGGGCGCATTTTGTAATTTCTTTACAACACCAATTGTGTGACACATCATTTGAAAGGTCTGCAATTGTTTATTCATTTTATGGATGTCTTGTGTGTCACCCCCACTCTGCCCCCAAGGGGGGGCACATTTTTAATTTCTTTACAACACCAGTCGTGTGACATATCATTTGAGAGGTCTGCAGCTGCTTATTCATATTATGGATGTCTTTTGTGTCGCCCCCCCCCACTCTGCCCCCCAGGGGGGCCCATTTTTAATTTCTTTACAACACCAGTCGTGTGACACATCATTTGAAAGGTCTGCAACTGCTTATTCATACCATGGGGTATTGGCGAGCGCAGCAAGCAGGGGTAGCCAATAATTTAAAATCGCGAAGCGATTACGCGGGGGGTTGGCGAGCATAGCGAGCAGGGGGGCGGAGCCCCCCTAGTTTTAATATAAAAAAATAACAGTTTTATTTTCCTGCATGATTAAATTTTAAAATGTTTTATTGCATTCAATATTTCTAAGTGCGAAAATGATTACTATTTACTCCATGTACTGATTCGGTTATCTACGAAAATGTCCAGCCGGTGAAAATCACGCTCACCAAATTTCTGTGACGTATGCACATAAATTGTGCTTTTTTATCAATTTTTTAATATAACTTTTAAACTATTTGGAATTAATTTTTAAAAGTAGGTGCATTCACGAGGTTACCTTCATAGGTACCTTCTGGTACAAACAGAATCAAAATCCGACAAGTACTTTTTGAGATTTGCTTGACGAAAGAATTTTTTTGAATTTTAATATCGTTACGTATCTCTGAGTATAAAGACTTCGCTTCGCTCAGACAATAATATCGTTACGTATCTCTGAGTATAAAGACTTCGCTTCGCTCAGACAATTAAACATTTTTAAACTTTTGTATGAAAAACGATATTCTACTTCTTATAACTAAAAAAAAAAACGATTTGTAATTCTAGAAAAAAAGTTTGTCATCTCATAGTTTTTTGAAATTGATCTATCATCTTATTTTTTTGAAATGTCACTATTTACTGCAATAATCTATATATATAAAAGGAATTCTGAGGATAATTGAGGCACAGATAGGCTCTCATCCTCTATTCCTTTTATTTATAGAGATTTTACACAGCTTAGGTAAACGCAGAAGAAATATAAAACAGATAATGTATTTATCACAAAAAATCGTCTGCTAAGAAAATCTTTTTTCATTTTGAACTCTATAAATAAAAGGAATAAAGCAGAAGAAATATAAAACAGATAATGTATTTATCACAAAAAATCGTCTGCTAAGAAAATCTTTTTTCATTTTGAACTTCTATAAATAAAAGGACAGATAGGCTCTCAAACAGTGAATCGTCGAATATAATTGAAGAACAAATGGAAGAACAAATGGAAGAACAAATGGAAGAACAAATGGAAGAACAGATGGAAGAACAGAAAGAAGAACAGATGGAAGAACAAATGGAAGACCTCTTCATTAACAATAAAAAAAGATATGCAAACGAAACCCCAGAACACCGATCAAACATATCTGCCGGAAACTGACGAGACATGGCACAGAAACGTGAATGTGTGGGGTTGTAGAACTGGCATTCAGATAGTCTTCGGGCTACTGAGGGCGGGCAACCGTCTAGTTCATTATAAAAAAGTTATAGGAAATAAATTTTGTACTTTATCCTTTATATCAATATCATGTATAAATGTTATTCAATTTGAACCTTTTTTTTTCTCCTCTCATATTTTTTTTCTTGGCTTGTATTCAGAAAGATTCCCTCTACCCATTCATCAATGAACTCTAAATATTCAGTTGAGTGTTTTTGAACTGGCTGTTACGACAAGATCATTCGAAAGAAATCGTCTGCTTTTGACACATCAAGAAACGTATTCAAGAGATAGATTTATTCTTTTATCGATTTAATCATATTTTGAAGTAGGATATTTTTTATGAAATTATTCACGATGTTACTTGAAAAAAAAATTAGCTCTCTTTAGTTGCGCTCGTAATTATATAAATAAATGCATAGAAGTATATCAATAAATATAAAAACTTTGTTAAATCACCATAAAAAAGAAAAAATATACAGGACGCGTTTCGAGCTGCAAAATTACCGCTCGTCTTCAGCTGGTCCAAACACGTGTCACAACGGACAGAGTGGAAATAACAGTGAAATAAAGAGGGAGGAGATTACACAGAGTGCGACAGGTGGCGCTTCTTGCCAAAGCCAAGGAGGAAGAGAAAAGTAAAGATAAACTCAAAGAAGGAGGGAGGAGATTACAAAGAGTGCCCCAGGTGGCGCTGGCTAAAAGAACCCAGATGGCAGAGAAAAACTAATAAAAGATTAAAAAAAAATAATAATAATAAATAAATAAATAAATAAAAACAAAATAAAAATAAATAAATCAAAAATAAATAAATAAAAATCAAAATAAAATAAAATAAAATTAATTAATTAAAAAATGATAAAAATAATAATAAAAAAATAATAATTATTAAATAAAAACTAAAAATAATTATAGTAATAATAATAAACTACAAAAGTAATTTCCATGCAGGAGAAAGGGAGGGGGATGAAGAGAGATCGTTGACAAGAGTATTACAATTTTTATAAATAAAATAAGCTTCGTGAGTATCTAAATGAGAAGGAGAGGCAGGATTAGAAATAATTCTGGCCATGGAAAAATTGAAAAAATGACCGGAAGACCAACAGTGCGAAGCAATGGAAGACCTAGATAATTCCTGATTTTTAATGTATCTCTGATGTTCATCCAATCTTTTCTTCAACGCTCTTCTGGTCTGACCAATATAACCCAAATTGCAAGAACAATGAATAAAATAAACACCCCACCGGTTCTCAACAGGAATAGGATCTTTCAAAGTTCTTTATTACTCATCTTTTATTAGTTTTTCTCTGCCATCTGGGTTCTTTTAGCCAGCGCCACCTGGGGCACTCTTTGTAATCTCCTCCCTCCTTCTTTGAGTTTATCTTTACTTTTCTCTTCCTCCTTGGCTTTGGCAAGAAGCGCCACCTGTCGCACTCTGTGTAATCTCCTCCCTCTTTATTTTACTGTTATTTCCACTCTGTCCGTTGTGACACGTGTTTGGACCAGCTGAAGACGAGCGGTAATTTTGCAGCTCGAAACGCGTCCTGTATAATTTTTCTTTTTTATGGTGATTTAACAAAGTTTTTATATTTATCGATATATATTTATCGCCAGTATTTTCGGTGTTTCTCAAATGCATAGAAGCTATAGCTGTAATCTAATACGCCTGTCCGCATATAACGCAGCAAAAACTTTCCGAATGAATGACTTGAAATTTAATGTATAACATCGCTGGAGAATTTTGTCGAATAATTTCAAATTTTATGAAAATCGAATCAAATCTTAGTAGGATATTAATGGAAGTAATCTATCTTCTAATAAGTACTAACGTATTTAATTCAATAATATTCCACAATAGGTAATGATATTAGGTTGCCACGGTGATTATATCTTATTTAATATGGCATCATATTATTACCTTATTACGTAATTTAATATATACTAGCAAAAGCCATGCTTTGTTTGGATTCGCGAAGCATTATTTCATTACTTATTTATTGGAAAGTAACCTTTTTTATATTATTGGGTACTACTTGATTATCCTGTCGACCAAATAGGTACCGCCAAACTAAAAGATTCAATGCTAATGATGATGGTAAAAAATATCACATCCACATAACATTAAACTCGTATCACCTGTTCGTTATGCCATCAAGTTATTTTTATTATGAAGTTTTATTTGTATTCTTGGTAATGTTTCATTAATTTATTTGTTCTTTCGGTATTTAAAATAAAAATTATGTCAATTTGTTTAATTTGGCCAAATGTTTGGCGATTTGTATAATTTGGCGAAATTGATTGACGGGATAATCAAGTAGTACCTTAATTCGACTTTTATTTGGATGTTTATTAATGTTTTACTAACTTATTTCATTTTTCGTTATTTAAAAAAAAAGCGTCAATTTGTGCAATTGTGTTAATAGTTTGGCTATTTGTATTATTTGACGAAATTGATCGACGGGATAACCAAATAGTACCCGAATTAAAAATCACTTGATGACATAACAATCACGTGTATTACGTTTAATGTCATGCAATGTGACATTTATGATAATCCATTATTGGCATTTAATCCTGAAATTTGGCATTATATTTTTGGTCGACGGGATAATCAGCTAGTACCCAAAAATGTACTGTGTTATAGTATCTATGGAATGAGGTAATAAAGTACAAAATCCTATAATATCTTGATGAAAATTAATAATTTGCCCACTGTATTCAAGCTGACCACCTTTAATGCGATAAACAGTAATAACAGGACGAACTTGGGCAATTAATTTCTCCTCGACGAAAGTTAAGCCCTTTAATATTTAGGGATGTGAACCAGGATCCATATTATTAGCTAAAGAAAAAATATTTAGTTCATTATTTACTGTACATTTATGACAAGTCTTTTGAGATCCGTCAGAGTGAATGCCAAGCCAACGATGATGAAAAATTTTACAAAAATATAATTAAAAATTTTTTTGTGCATCTTCGAAATTTAAAGCATTTTTCCGAGCACATGCATTTTCTATCAGAAGAGATTCGTCATGTCGTCCTTTTGGCACAGATGACATATACGTACCACATTGGCGCTATTTTTTTCAGACGCCAATGTCATATATGCACCGCCAATGTCATATATGCAAGTACTTAATTGGCGACAAAGTGTAGTTATTTTGGTTGACATGGTAACCCGGATGTTGTTTATTTATTAATAAATTGTTTATTTACTTTTATTTTCTTTTTTTAAATTATATAAATTGTTTTGTTCCACAGGTATTAATTAAACTTTTTAAAATTTATTTTTTTCCCTTTTTAAAATATATATATGGTAACTGGTATTCGAAAACCAGGTTTTTGCCAAATTGGCGTCGGAGAAATCGCGCCGATATGGTATGTATATGACATCTATGCCGTCGTTTTTTATGCTGGTATCTAACCTCTTGCCTTAAAGCTATATCATATTCGCATTCCTTTCATCCAGTAAGTATATGTTTCCTTGGAATTTTTTATAATAGAACTAATACATTCTATAAATTGTTTTTAAACGGCAAACTATTTAAAAATAGTACTATATATACCAAAATAATAATATATATGTTTCATTTGGTTTAATTTTCAATCTTCGAATTCAAATAACTATTTATATAATTTGGTTTGAGTAACAATGCTTTTGAGGTCTATAGCTACAAATGGCTGTTACCTCGAATGATCCATAAACCACAGAAACAAATACAGAACACTTTATTATTACAAGAAATCCAGTACATGCATTTTAATACACATCACAGGGACAACACCCGCACACCCATGCCGCTAGCTGGACTCGAACCAGGGTCCAGCGGTGTGGGAGGAGCACACGCTACCGACCACGCCACTGGATCGGCTATTTATATAATGAATTTAACAATTAATTTTATTTGTTTACAATTTTTTTGTTGCCACTTTACGAAAAAAAAATAAATAAAACACAATATAATTCTTTTAATATGCGTAAGTGACATCAGCGTAAATGATTTTGTCGGAATAAAGAAAATATATTTTATTTATTTAATTAATCATTATTCTATGTACAATTGTTAACTCCATGAATTATTTATTCTTCTGAAAATATGCATGCTTTATTTCTTATTTCTAAAAATGCGTCCGTAATAGAAAAACATGTAAAATAAATTAATTAAAATAATAATTTTTTTAAAAGATATTCTGTAAAAAAATTATATTGTGCAAATCTACAGATCATAATTTATATTTGTGTTTAATTTCAAATCAAAATATTGAATGGTTTTTTTGTAAAGCGTACGACAAAATGTAATTTGAGTGGGCTAGTAGAGGATTCGCTTCGCTCATCCTAATAATCGTAAAGAAAATGAATTCATGCATTTTTGCTAAGAGTAGAACAATTATTGTACCAAAATCTGAACATTTATAAAAGTTGTTATGGAACGAACGCACCTATTTGCTTTGTATGACGTACAATATCATACTTGTTTAGTTCAAATTGTATATTTTATTGTAATCATATTTATTAAAGTTTTTTTTTCATTATTTATAAATTTTCATTTTTACCTTCTTCTATTTTCAATAGAAGAAAGTATTGCAATCGAAAAAAATTTCCGACTTCGGTTTTCGACGGATTTGCACGTTTTAGGGGTTAGAGATTCCAAAAAACATGTTTTTACAAAATTTCTGTCTGTCCGTGTGTCTGTGTGTGTGTCGTATGTTGCCATTCTACCATCAAAAAGTATATAAAGATATGCATAGAATCGAGCCAAATATTTTGTGAATGTTTTTCCTTGTGGCAAGCAGGTCCTTTTTCAATTTCAAAACATTCCGCCGGAAGGGGGGGGCTGCAATCAAGATTTGTGTGTCATTTTCAATATTGTACCGGCCAAAAATGTGTGAAGTTATGCATAGAATAGAAAGAATATTTTTGTGTAATTGTTTGGCTATGTCTAGTAGATCCGCGCTGAATTTGAAAATAAAATCCACTGGAAGAGGGCATTATAATCACGCATTATTTTACCGTCAAAAAGTGTATGAAGTTATGCATAGAATTGAACTAAAATATTTGTGTATGACTACTCTTGGGTATAGCAAGTAGGTCCTCCCTGAATTAAAAAAAAAAATCTGCCTATCATTCTATTATCATCGGCTCGTGCAGAGTCGGAAACTTGTTTTTACTCAGGTTAATTGTCTGAAGCAGATATTTAAGATGAAATTCAAAGTTGGGATAGTATTGAATTAAAATAATTAAAGCATTAATATGTGTAATTATTTTTTAATTTATTTATTTTCAACAATTATTGTATGTATGTCTTATTTACAAATTAAACATTTTTAAGCCTTTGTATGAAAACCGAAATTCTACTTCTTATAACTAGAAAAAAAAAAAAAAAAAAAAAAAGATTTGTAATTTAAGAAAATGTTTTTGTCATCTCATAGTTTTTTGAAATCGATGTCATCTTATTTTTTCTGAAATGTCACAAGTTACTTCAATATTTCATTGAAGAAATTATTGAAAATAAATTTTTCACTTTAATTCCTTTTTATCAATATCATGCACAAATGCTATTCAATTTAAACTGTTTTTTCTCCTTTCAGATTTCTTTCTTTCTTTGCATTCAGAAAGAGTAATTCTACTCATTCATCAATGAGTTCCAAATATTCATTTGCGTGGTTTTGAACTTGGCTGTCACGACAAGATTATTCGGAAGAAATCGCCTGATTTTGACATAGCAGAAAACATATTCAGAAGATTGATTTATTCTTTTATCGTTTTAATCATATTTTGACGTAGGATTTTTTTTATGAAAACGGTTCACGATGTTACTCGTTTAAAAAAATCAATTTTTAGCACTTTTTAGTTACGTTAGTTATTGTAAAAATGAACGCATAGCAGCTATAGCCGTAGTCTGGTATGTCTGTCCTTATATAACAGAGCAAAAACTATACAAATGATCCGTTTGAAATTTAATGTATATAATCGCTGCAGAATTTTGACGAATCATTTAATATTTTATGAAGATCGAATCAAATCTTAGTAGGATACTAATGGAAGTCTTCTTCCCTCTAACAAATACTAACGTATTTAATTCAATAACATTCCACAATAGGTAATGATATTAGATTGCCACTGTGATTATATCTTATGGCATCATATTATTACTTTATTACGTAATTTAATATATATAATCGTAAAAAAATTGTATTCATGCATTTTTGAATAAGAGTACAACAATTATTGCCCCAAAATCTGAATATTTATAAAAGTATTTATGGAACGAACGCACCTCATTTGCGTATGGTGCATCATATTAAAAAAGGGCAAAATTATATTCCGGTAGAAATGTGAGGCGTGTCTCAGACAAATTTCACGCCTTTTTTTAAATCTCACACATTAATTCATACGGTATTTTTAAAAGAAGGCGCGAAATTTTTCCGAGACACGCCCCACATATCCGCCGGAATATGATTTTGCCCTTTTTTTAATATGATGCACCATACATAGAAAGTTGAAATTGATAGTGAATATGCATCATGTCTCATAATATTTCATGCAAAAAAATTAAGGTGGTCACTGAGAAATTTCAGTTTATTTTTAATTAAAATGTACATTTAAAAACAGGAAAAATGTTAAAAAACTTGCTCTTTTGTTTAAAAAAAAATCTTAAAAAATTGTCAAACATTTGTATAGTAGTTTTTTACATCCCTTATTTTTTTCGTTGAAATCTGCTAAGAAGTTTCGTGACAATGCGCTCTTTTCCAAAACAGACATTTAAGACCATTACCCCCCATGGTCTTGAGATACAAACTTAAAACTGGGGAGAAATGAATTTCTTTTTATGGGCTATCGATCCATGTAGGACTCGATGTGGTTGATTCAAGGGCATATTTTACTATGAAATCCCCGACTACACCCTTTCAAACAAAGAAAACGATCGATCAATTTTAAAAAGACTATCAGATGACAACACATTTTTCAGAATTACGAATCGTTCTCATTTTTGTCCCGGCTATACCCCTTCACCATTTGCTGTAAAACTTCATTATAAAAATTATTGGAAAAATATTTTTCACCTTAATCCTTTTTATCAGTTTCATGTACAAATGCTATTCAATTTAAATTGTTTTTTTTTCTCCTTTCAGATTTCTTTCTTGAATTATATTCAGAAAGAGTTACTCTACTCATTCATCAATGAACTTGAAATATTCAATTGAGTGGTTTTGAGCTGGCTGTTACGACAAGATTATTTGAAATAAATCGTCTGCTTTTGACACAGCAAGGAAAAGATCGATTGGATTATTTTATAGCTTTAATAATATATTTAAAGAGCATATTTTTATGAAAATGGTTTATTACATAACTTATTATCAAAAGAATAAATTTTTTTACACATTTTAACATAATTGAAATGAGTTTGTGATTCCCATTTATCTGTTTGTCCGTGCTCTAACTTGGGACCCTAATCACAAAAAGCACGAGCTTCCCCTCTAAAATTTATGATGGCTTCAAAATGAGAGTAAACTAGGTCCTTTCATTTTTATTAATTTTTATTTATTTATTTATTTATACATTACATTTGAACTTTTTTTTTTTTTTTTTAAGAGAAAATTTACCTAATGTAGGAAGAAATGCGCACACTGCTTCCAGAAATTTATTTAACCGGAAAATATAATTGTTAATTAATAAAATGAATAGCATTTTAATTAATAGCATAACATCTTGATGTGCCGACTTGAAACCATCCTGGCAACTGAGCATAAATATGTACTAAATATATCAGAAGTATACAAGGAGCATAAAAAATTCTTTAACCCATTCAAGGGCGTATCGGTGCGTTTGAACTTAGTCAATTCCTAAGGTCCATGGCCGACTTAAAATCCTTATCGTTATCGAATAATTCGTATTAATCCAATTACCTATTTGGTGACATATCTTTGAGAATAAATAATTTTTATGTAAATAAACTTGTAGACAGAGGAAGAACTGTCACTATTGATGCGATCTGTAGTTATGATTTAATTAGTATGTAAAAAGCTTCTGAAATTATAGATTAAGCTGCGCTTCTGCGGAATTCGTACGCATCTAAGAATTTAAGGGATTCTGGGAATTTTTTTAGTAGCAGAAATTTTGTAAAGTACTAGTCGCTTTATCTGAAGATGGATATGTATATGTATATATACATATATATATACAGTGAAACCTCCAAATAAGGGACACCTATGGGACCAGAACTTTTGTCCGTTAAATAGAGGTGTCTCTTATTCGGAGTTTTTTATATTATTTATAATTAATCGCTCAGAAGAATATAAAAATAACGAAGTGTATAAATTACGTTAATCAGACACAAAAGGAAGAAAAGAAGATTAATCAAAATTGTCAATTGATTACTAAATCATTAAATGATTTGTAGAATTATATATTTGTATTTTTTATGCAAACTGTGTACATGCAAAAAGAATAAAAACATTCAAAAGAATTTTACTTGAAGTAATCAATCAAAAGGGATTGATTTGCAAATTTCAATTTTTCATTACAAACCTTTCAAGTGTTCATTTACATACTTAAAAAATTCAGTTCTTCATTACCAGCACTATTTACATTAAAAAAAAAAAAAAAAAAAAAAAAAAAAAAAAAAAAAAAAAGCTTCTTTCGACATTCTAAGGCAGCAAATCTCTCAATTGATCTGATCAGCAAGCAGAAAATGTTTTGTCATGATTACAAATCCATCTTTTAACCAAAATTTATAAAATTGGAGCACTTGACTGTGGAAGCGATTTTGATCACGTAACATAAAAGTTTTTTACCCTTTCTTGAGTAGTTACTCTTCTTTTGCGTTCAAAACACTCATTTTGCAACATTTTCTGAAAGATCTATTGCATTTACAAAAAAATAGAAAAAACAGCTCGATTACATATTTTCTGAACAGCAACGTCTGCTAGTTTCATGTATTTCTGAATAAAAATAAATTAAAAATTACGTCTTAAAAGTTACCTTTTTTTAATTTGAGAGCAACCTAAAAGCATTTGTAAAATTCTTTATTTCACAGCTTTCTTTTACTCTCCACTTTTAAAATCATTCTCTCAATTTTCAGCATTATTTTCAATAGACGCACAGATCTTGAATCAGAAATGTGGATAAATAAATGATTGTTATTTATGTCCTATACCTCTGTATCTACATGACTGTGTCTGTCTGATAAGTTCACAAAAATTTGCATTTTCATTTTCATCACAGACTACTTCATTATCTGAAATGCAAAAACGAGTCCTTTTAATCTCATTTTCAAGTGTCCCTTAAATAGAGCGTCCCTTATTCAGAGGAAAATACATTACACGTCCTATACCAAGGGACTGGGACAGGAAGTTTTGTCCTTTAAATAGAGGTGTCCCTTATTCGGAGTGTCCCTTATTTGGAGGTTTCACTGTATATATATATATATATATATATATATATATATATATAATGTAACACTAGAATTACGGCGAGGGGTCATTTTGACCCCTACCGAATGAAAATATTTCCGTTCAAACCAGAAAATTCTTTATAAAATAGGCTTTAAAATCACAAAGTATAAAAAAAAAAAAAAAAAAAAAAAAAAAAAAAAAAAAAAATTGATAAATAAATTAAACCGTTTTAAATAAAAATATTGGTGTGAAATATTTTTATGAAACTTAAGTAAAATTTCTCGTATTTCTAGTGTTAATAAGACAAATATTTTTCTATGAACATTCTGATATAATGTAAATGTTCTTGAAGTATCTGAACCCTGTTACGACAACGTCTGAATTCTTCATATTTTTACTTCGGTAACACAAAGCACAACAATTGAACGTTATTACAGTATTTTTTTGTCTTTTTGGGAAGTTATGTGACACCGTTGCACGTTCTATAGACTCTCTTGATTTATAGACAATCACTATTTATGATCGTGAAATCATGTTTCCTTTCCGAATTGTCATACATGGATAATGTTTTTGTCTTGTAGTCTGTTTTTTTTTTTTTTTTTTTTTTTTGTTCAGAATTTTACAAAGTTTAGCAATATTAATGATTAATGGTTCAATTAACTGTACGCGAGATTTGTTTATCATTTGAGGGTGTTTATATTTTAAAAGAAAAATACATTTTCCCAGGAAACACAACTTTTTTAAATGCATTAACATAGAAAATTCGATAAAAAAAAAAAAAAAAAAAAAAAAAAAAAAAAAAAAAAAAATTAACCTTGATTTTATAGAATGCTGTATTTTGCATAAAACATAGATAAAATTTCTTTCGTATTCTTATACTTGTATTTATTCAGGTATTCTACCTTCGTTTCTATTCAAATGTCTTGTTAAACATATAGCAAAAACAGAGGGAAAAATATGTCAAATCCCCCTAACTGGATGACACAAGTTTGAAACATGCAGTATTTCAAAATATATGTATTTCTATTGCATTTCTGTTTCTAAGAGAAAGAGAAAGCTGCAACATTCCTAAATGTTTTCGACTTCGATATGTATCATGTATTTTGACAGTTATACAGAATATAGCTCTCCGGATTGCACTTTATTTTAAATTTTCGCGAAGTTTTTAGAATAAAAACGTAGTTTAATAAAATTTATAACGTATAATATAAGCTGTAGTTTGTTTTTAAAGACAGATCTTATAAAATGCATTAATCGCTTCCCTGTTTTGCCCATAAGTACGGGCAACGTGTTTTTGGCAATCCTGATTGCCCATGTACGTGTCGATACACTAATCATAATTTGTATACTCACCAGTAAAATTTTATTGTAAATTTTTGTACACAGTGGAGCATCGTTTATACGACGCCGAAGGGACTACCGAAAAACTTCGTATAAATGATAACGACGTATAATCGATTTTCACTTCCAAAACTAAAAATAATTTTGTTTTCACTAAATTTTAATGTTTAACGTGATGATTTGTATGATTTTTTAAATTAAACAAACCAAAATAAACAAATAATCTTAAAAATGGGGGGGGGGGATTAGTAAGCAATTTAAATATGCGTACCTTTATTTATGTTTCACCGAAAGGTTCCTCATTTGCAGAACATCATTTCTTTTCCATTTAAAGTTAAAGATCGAAAACCCCGCGTGGCCAACTAAAAGTCGTTAATACTGATAACAGTTAGAAGGATAGTCTATTTGCAACTTAAAACAGGTCGGGAAAGCTGACCATCCTCGAAAAAAGAATGACCCCCCCCCCAGTGTAATCTGTTACACGTAAGCTGAGTTTTCAGACTAATCGAACACCAGCCCACATTTTTATAATGTGGAGAGCTCTTTGGTATCATTCATAGCTGCCAAATTCCGCTCGTTCGTAAAATACACAAGAAAAATAAACAAAAATAAACCTATACAAAATCGAAAAATCGACGTATAAACGATTTTGGGCGTCGTATAAGAGATATATTTTTACATTAAAATAAATAGGAATGAATCGGGACCACAGTAAAAAGTCGTATAAATGTAAACGTCGTATAAACGATGCTTTACTGTATTTTATCCGTGCATTTTCTATCTCTTTCCTAGTAGTTCTTGAACTACAGTTATTTCAACTTAATTAAAAAAAAAATCTCTTTTCGTAATTTAGTTTAATTATTCCCTTTTATTTTTCTATGCATATCCATTTTAATTTTAGTTAACTTTTTCTATCCTCATTTACATTTTTTTTAATTTTAATTATTTAAATTTTTATTTTATCTTTAACATAAGTAGTATTTACTACAGCTTAACCTTCTTCCCCTGTGGTTCTATATTTTACAAGACACTTCACTTCTACCTAGGGCATAAAGTTGTTTTCAACTCGGTAGTCCCTGAAACGACAATCAACTGTTCTCAACTGTTCTGTTTCAATTAGGCAAATATTTCTATTTTCAAAAACCGGTGATAAAATATTAAACTTTCTGTAAAAGACGTGGTACAAAAAGACATTACAGGGCTCCCAAACAGTCCGCGAATTGAACACCAATATTTTTTAACAGAAAATTCATAATAGGTTTCTACAGCATTTATGCTAAACTTAACCTCCAAAGGCGGTTTCTGCTCAATTTGCGAGAAAAATATAAAATGAAAAACTTTCTAAGAAAATATTGATGTTCAGTTGGCGGACCATTTGGGGACATTATCTGAAAGTTTAAAAAAAAATATTGATCAGTTGAGTGGTTAACAATTAATGTTTAAATTAAGAGTACGCGAGATTTGTTTATCGCTTGAGGATGTTTATATTTTCAACTAAAAATACATTTTCCCAGGAAACATAACTTTTTTAAATGCATTAACATAGAAAATTCTAAAACAGCACACGATTTTATAGAATACTGCATTTTGCAGAAAACATAGGTAAAATTTCTTTCGTATTCTTAATCTTGTATCTATTCAGGTATTCTGCCTTTGTTTCTATTCAAATGTTTTTTTAAACATATAGCAAACACGGAGGAAAAAAATGTCAAATCCCCCTAACTGGATGACACAAATTTAAAATAGTCTATATGCAAATATTTCGAAGTATATATATTGCTATTGTGTTTTTGTTTCTGAGACTGAAAAAATACTTAAACATTCTTAAATGTTTACGAAATCGATATCCTTCTTGTATTTTGACAATTATGTAGAATGGGTTCTCCGGAGAGATTCGATAATAATGTTTTTCATTTAGTGTCCTTTAGTGTAGTGACAAAGTTTCGCCAATATTAATGATTAATGTTTCAATTAACTGTGCGCGATACTTGTTTATTGATTGAGGGTATTTATACTTTCAACAAAACATACATTTTCATTGAAAACATAAATTTCTTAACCCTTTCAGGGGCGACGTTGCAAACGGTTAGTTTTACTGTTCAAATTGCGAACTGGCACCAGCAAACTTTTTGTACAATTTCGATCTCATAATATACGTGAAAAAGAGTTACTGATTATTTTCAAATAAATTTGTTCTTAAATTGTGGTTTGAATCAATTATTTGAAAAATTTTGGGGCAGGAATACCTTACCCCTGAAACAGTTAAAAGCATTAATAACGAAAATTCTAAAAAAAGCACTCGATTTTATAGAATACTGCATTTTGCATAAAAGATTCTTTTCAAATGTTTTGTTAAACTTATAGGAAACACGGAGTTAAATTTTTTTCCCTTAACTGGATGACACAAGTTTAAAATCTGCAAATATTTCAAAATATACGCGTTTCTATTGTATTTCTGTTTCTAAAACAAAAAGAAAGCTGCAATATTCCTAAATGTTTTGGAATTCGATATATTTCACGTATTTTGACAGTTATATAGGGTGCAGTTCACCGGATACGCTTCATTTTAAATTCGCGTGAAGTTTTCAGAGTAAAAAACTTCATTCAACAAAAAATATAACGTGCAATATAAGCCAGTGTTGGCAGTATGCTACTTTTTTAAATTTAGATTTCTTGACTGGCACCACTTTATTGAAACTGTAAAATTCTCCTATTCTCACCTTAATTAATATGCCATTAAATAGGGCGCATTTTACCATTTCAGAAAAGTGGTGTCAATACAGAATCTGGATTTAAAAAAAGTAGCCCATCTGGCAACACTGATATAAGCTGTAGTTATTTTCTTCAATCATTACAAGAAGAAAGTATTGGATTCGTGAAAATTTTCGAAATCTGGTTTTTGATGGATTTACACATTTTAGGGGTCAGAGAACCTGAAAAAAATGTTTTTATAAAACGTCTGTCTGTATGTGACAAAAATTTTATGGGCGCTCTGTCTGAAGAACTAACGATAGGAATTTCGCAAAACTTTAGATTATGTTAGACCCTGATAATATAGATTTCATTAGTTTTTGGTGTATATCTCACAACAAGTGGCGCTGTTAAGCTGCATTATTTGAAATTATCACAATAGCCATATCTGGAGAACTAGTGCATGGATTTTCATAAAATTTTATATTTAATTAGTATTTAATATAACCTAGTGTTGGTTACGATTTAATGCAAATTGCTCAGCAGGTGGAACTATATATTTTTTAGCGGTTGCAATAGTTAGGTAATAGTATTTTTGATTTGTAGCCTGATTTTTTTTTCGTTTGGGATTTCACAAAAAATTTACATTATAAGTTATTAATGTTTTAATTAATTATACTCGAGATATGTTTATCACTTGAAGGTGTTTATAATTTCAACAAAAGTACATTTTCCTAGAAATTATAACTTTCTTAAATGCATTAACTTAATAAAATTCTAAAAAATCACTCGATTTTAGAGAATGCAGCCTTTTGCATAAAACATAGATACAATTTCTTTCATAGTCTTAATATTATATCTATTTAGGTATTCTAACTCTGTTTCTATTCAAATGTTTTCTTAAACATATAGCAAACACGGAGGTAAATATGTTTTTCCCCTTAACTGGATGAGACAAGCTAAAAACATGCAAATATTTCAAAATACAGTCGAGTCTCTATATGACGAAATCCATCGTTCAGTCAAAAAATTCCTTATATAGAAAAATTCGTTGAATAGAGAACGGCAAAAAAATTTTCATTTAATGTTTAAATTTTTAAATAGAATTGTTTTTGAGGTGCTTAATTAAGTTTTTGAAATATTTAATTGAATTTTTCTAGAATCTCAAACATTTTCGCCACTTTCTTTTTTTTTCCAGTGTCTTATTGTTTATTTTCAAAATTATTTACTTTATCAGAAAGAGTTATACTCAGTGTTCTCGCTGACATTTGACCAACGAACGTTAGTAATTTGGCTAATTAAAAATAAAAAACATTCGCCAAATGAAAAAAGTATTAGCAAAATAGATTTGCCGTGTAGCACCATAAAAATCGTTAAATTTTTTTTAATATACCCCCTTTTTTTCAATATGTTCTAAAATAACCTAAGTTTTTATAACTGTGACAGCGATTGTCATTAATCTAATTTCAACTATCCGCTATAAATATAAAAAATATGCATACATTATATATATATATATATATATATATATATATATATATATATATATATATATATGAAAAACGAAAAAGAAAAAAAAGAAAAGGAAAATATTGAGCACTAGCAATTTGGCGAATCTAATCGCTTGTTTACTCGCCAAATGAAGAATCTAGTCGCAATTTGGCGCATTGGCGAGCGACAGCGAGAACACTGGTTATACTTATCCTAAAAACGACTGTATGCAGATGCAGTAAAAGATAACACCAGCATAGATGAGATTTAGAAACAATTCTTCGCTCAAATGATCTCTCCCAAAAAAAAAAAAAAAAAAAAAAAAAAAAAAAAAATATATATATATATATATATGCCCCGAGTCGCCACAAACAACAATCTTCCACTCTAAACACTAAAAGTAATGAGAGTTAGTTTAGGTAAATAAAATCCTGCTGAAAAAAAAAAAAAAAAAAAAAAAAAAAAAAAATCTTTTCTACAATTGCCCCCTCATCTCTTACTTATTCCTGTCTTAGTATCCAAACCAAGAAACAAACAACATTTTCGAGACGACAATAGAATAGTTTTATCTTTTAGGATGTTTTGTGATTATTGCAAATCGCTCCAGTAGCAAGTAAATGTTTCAATCTTTACCAAGAACGCATGCTCTCCTTGGTTAAAACAAATTCAAGTGTAACCATGCAAAAAGGATATTTTATTTTGGAGGGAGAGGGGGTTGAATGCCTTTTTTGGAGCACAGGGAATAAGGTAGAGGAATGTAGCTATGAAATACAAACCAGAAATTAACGAAAAACATATATTTTACAAATAATGTGAAGCGTTTTCTGAACATATGAAAAAACATTTTTGAAAAAATTCGTTAACTGGAGATATATATTTCGCTATATGGAGATTATTTTTAATGCAATCATGAAAAAATTGACCGTTCCTATAAAAAAATCGTTAAATAGAGAAATTCGCTGGATAGAGTTTCGTCATAGAGAGACTCGACTGTATATGTATTTCTATTGTATTTCTGTTTCTAAGACAAAGTGAAAACTGCAACATTCCTAAATGTTTTCGAATTCGATATATTTCATGTATTTTGACAGTTTTTATTTTAAATTCTCGTAAAGATTTCACAGTAAAAAACGTCATTCGATAAAAGATCTAACGTATAATATAAGCTGTAGTTTATTATTTTCTTCTATTTTTTCAAGAAAAAATTATTGGATTCGTGAAAATTTTCGAAATCCGGTTTTCGGCGGATTTTCACATTTCAGGGGTCAGAGAATCCGAAAAAAATGTTTTTACAAAATGTCTATCTGTACACTGTAAAACAAATTCTTTAAAGGTACTAATTTTCGTGTATCGGTAACAGCAAAAATTCAAGTTTCAGAATCGGTCACATGGATTTTTCCTGTTATCGTTACATGAAATGTTCTTGGAATCCATGTTTCCTAGAAAATGTTTAGTACCTTTTCAGATTTTTTTTTTTTTTTTACAGTGTAAGTTTGTCTGTATGTGACAAAAATTTTGTGGACGCTTTGTCTCAAGAATTAACGACAGGAATTTCACAAAACTTTAGATTCTGTTAAGCCCTGACAACTTAGATTTGGTTAGTTTTTGGTGTATATCGCTCAACAGGAGGCGCTTCTATGCTTCATTATTTGAAATTATCACAATAGTCATATCTCGAGAATTAATGCATGGCTTTTCATAAAATATTATATTTAATTAGTACTTAATATAACCTGGTGTTGATTACGTTTTAATGTAAATTGTTCAGCAGGTGGAACCACATTTCCTTTCGCGATTGCAATAGTTGGATAGTAGTGTTTTTGATTTCTAGTCGGGTTTTTTTTCCGTTCGGGATTTCACAAAAATTTTACAATATAAATGATTAATGTTTCAATTTACTGTACGTTAATCTTTTGTTTGTCACTTCAGGGTGTTTATAGTTTCAACGAAAAATACATTTTCCCAGGTAACATAATTTTTTTGAATGCATTAATACAAAAAATTCTAAAAAAGAACTCGATTTTATAGAATGCTTATATTGCATAAAACATAGATAAAATTTCTTTCATCTTCTTAATCTTGTGTCTATTCAGGTATTCTACCTTTGTTTCTATTCAAATGTTTTGTTAAACATATAGCAAACACGGTGGGAAAAAATGTCAAGTCCCCCTAACTGGATGATACAAGTTTAAAACATGCAAATATTTCAAAATGTATGTATTTCTATTGTATTTCTCTTTCTAAGGCTGACAGAAAGCTGCAACATTCCTAAATGTTTTCGAATTCGATATATTTCATGTATTTTGACAGTTATATAGAGTGTAGTTTTCCGGAGACGCTTTATTTTAAATTCTCGTGAAGTTTTCAAAAAAAAAATTCATTCAATAAAAAATTATAACGTGCAATATAAGCATTATTTTATTACTTTCTTCTCTCTTTAAAAGAAGAAACTATTGAATTAATGCATGTTTTTTCATCAAACTTCACATTAAATTAATACCTGATAAAAAATTGATCCTGATTAGTTTTTTGTGTACATCACTCATCATGTGGCTTTCTTATGCGATATCGATTAAGATTTTGCAATAGCTCTATCTCAAATATCAATGCACGGATTTTTATCAAACTTTGTATCCAGTAATAAGTTGACATAAGTTGATGCTGATTAGATTTTGGTTTAAACTACGTAATCAGTGACATTACTATGCTGTATTTTTTAGGAAGTATTAATATGCATAAGACGAAAGTTTTCAGATTGCCACATCTGGTTATTTTTTTATTATTATTATATAAGGCAAATATTTCGCTTCGAACATTCTGGTAACAAGTCCTTGGAAGTTCTTGAAGCATACGATCAATGCATATTGAAAGCGTCTGATTCTACATGTTTTTGCTTCAGTAACAGAGAAACATACCGTATTTACTCGTGTATAACGCCCACGTTTTTTAGAAAAAATTAAGGCAAAACTTATAGGTACGCGTTATACACGGAATAATTTTTTACTGCTGGATGTAATCACACGATGTATATATGAATTCAAAGAAAACATTAACACTCGAGAAATTTTACGTTATAAAAGTATTGTAGCATCTTTATTTCACTCCTTGCACTTTCTTAATACAAAAATGCTAATAAACTTATTTTAAACGCTAATTAGCAATTCCCATTGCCGTCACTCACTCCTATTAGTCCAGGAGAGCCGGCCGTCGATTTTTCATGTATCGAGTACAAGGACCGGACATACCTCAAATGTAGGTTTCAATGTGCACATTAAGAATATCACTGGCTGCCAGGTCCTATCCTGCCGGAACCCGGTGGCAGCCGCACTTTTATGACGTCAATTTTGAGTGTTTACCTATGTATAGAGTACAAGGACCAGACATATTTCAAAATGTAGGTTTCAATGTGCACATTAAGAATATCACTGGCTGCCACATGCATCAAAATGACCGTTTCCAGGTGCACATTAAGAATATCACTGGCTGCTAGGTCCTATCCTGCCGGAACCCGATGGCAGCCGCACTTTTATGACGTCAATTTTGAGTGTTTACCTATGTATCGAGTACAAGGACCGGACATACATCAAAATGTAGGTAAACACTCAAAATTGACGTCATAAAAGTGCGGCTGCCACCGAGTTCCGGCAAGATAGGACCTGGCAGCCAGTGATATTCTTAATGTGCACATTGGAACCTGGATTTTGATGTATGTCCGGTCCTTGTACTCGATACATAGGAAAATCGACGGCCGGCTCCTGGACTATATCCCAATCATTTACCCCCTACCCGAAGTCTAAAAATGTAATTTCGCCTTCCTATTTGCCCAAACGTAATGTATATTTCGACATTCTTTACTTAAATTCTTTTGGCCATTCACTTGCTTGCATATTAAGTTTATGGTGCGCATTATATACGAGATTTTAAAAATTCTTTTTTTTCTGGTAAAGTAAGGGATGTGCGTTACACACGCATGCGCGGTATATACGAGCAATACGGAAATAGTTTAAACGTTTTTACAGTAAGTCGTAATACTAATAATATATATTCTACATAAAAATATAAGAATTTATATTATAAAAAACATTTTGCTTCTAAGACGTTGTACAATAACAAAAACATTTAAAATATATTAAAACATTTTTATTTACATGTTTCAATTCAAAAATTAAACTGGCGTCTATACCCCGCCCCAAACTTTGGCTCTTATCAAAAATTCACCCAAGAAATTCCCCATGCTGCCTATAATTTCTCTTTTTTAAACGGAAGATATGGTTTCTTGATTTACGTTTTTTTGACGATACTACAAATAAACAAACAAACAAACAAACCGACAAACAAACATACAAACAGACAAACAAACAGACAGAAAAACAAACAAACAAATAAACAAACAAACCGACAAACAAGCAAACAAACAGACAAATAAAAAAACTGTCAAACTAAAAGACAAACAGACAAACAAACAAACAGACGTAAAAACAAACAAATTGACAAACAATTAAACCGACAAACAAACAAATCGACAAACGAACAAACAAACAAACAAACAAACAGTCAGACAGACAAAAACAAACAAACCGACAAACAAACTGACAAACAATTAAACCGGCAAACAAACAAACCGACAAACGTACAAACAAAAAACAAACCAACAGTCAGACAAAAACAAACAAACTGACAAACAATTAAACCGACAAACGAGCAAACAAACAAACAAACCGACAAACAAACAGACAGACGAACAAACAAACCGACAAACAAACAGACAAATAAACAAACAAATCAACAAACAAACAGACAGACAAACAAACAGACAAATAAACAAACAAATCAACAAACAAACAGACAGACAAACAAGCCAACAGACAGACAGACAGACATCGCTGGATCCCCGAAACTTGCTGTGCAGGAAACACTAAAATGCACGAAACTCGCCAACGCCGCAATCACTAACGTGTGTATGAGCGCTGCGCACCCAATAAAACAAAAAAAAAATCACTGGATCCACGAAACTCGCTGTGCAGGAATCACTAAAATGTACGAAACTCGTCAACGTCGCAATCACTAACGTGTGTATGAGCGCTGCGCGCCCATTAAAACTAAAAAAAAACCTGGATCCACGAAACTCGCCGTGCAGGAATCACTAAAATGTACAAAACTCGTCAACGCCGCAATCACTAACGTGTGTATGAGCGCTGCCCACCCATTAAAACCAAAAAAACATCACTGGATCCACGAAATTCGCTGTGCAGGAATCACTAAAATGTACGAAACTCGTCAACGTCGCAATCACTAACGTGTGTATAAGCGCTGCGCGCCCATTAAAACTAAAAAAAACCTGGATCCACGAAACTCGCCGTGCAGGAATCACTAAAATGTACGAAACTCGTCAACGCCGCAATCACTAACGCGTGTATGAGCGCTACGCGCCCATTAAAAAAAAAAAAAAATCACTGGACAGGGAATAACCTCCACGGGAAGCCCAGCTTATGCTTTAGGGCTGTAAACATCACTGGATCCACGAAACTCGCTGTGCAGGAATCACTAAAATGTACGAAACTCGTCAACGCCGGAATCACTAACGCGTGTATGAGCGCTACGCCCCCATTTAAATAAATAAATAAACATTTAAATAAATAAAATTTAAATAAATAAATTTAAATTTATTTAAATAAATAAATTAATAAAATACATTTAAATAAATAAATTAATAAAATACATTTAAATAAATAAATTAATAAAATACATTTAAATAAATTAATTAATTAAATTAAATAAATCCATTTAAATAAATAAATTTCTAAAATGAGCAAAATTGTTGTTATTAACGCAGGTATCAAACTATTAATCCCCATTTTCGGCAGCATGGGGAATTTCTCGGGTGCATTTGTGATAAGAGCAAAAGTTTGGGGCGGGGTATAGACGCTACTAAAAATTAATAGAGTCATCCTCAGAATGTAAATAGAAAAATAAAAATTACAAATACAATGAACGTGAAAATCGGAATAAAGAGTTATTGAAAATAAATAAATTAAATGTATCACGCGCTTTTTAATTTGATATTGTCCTTGGTCTAGTTAAATAATTAATAAAAGCGCGTGATACATTTAATTTATTTATTTTCAATAACTCTTCATTCCGATTTTCACGTTCATTGTATTCGTAAGTTTTATTTTTCTATTTACATTCTGAGGATGACTCTATTAATTTTTGAGTTGAAACTTGTAAATAAAAATGTTTTAATATATTTTAAAGGTTTTTGCTATTATACAACGTCTTAGAAGCAAAATGTTTTTTTATAATATAAATTCTTATATTTTTATGTAGAATATATATTATTAGTATTACGATTTAGTTATTAGTGGACGTAATCAAGACTTATTTAGGGTTATTTTTCACATTCATATCGTTATTCCAGTATTTTATTCAGTCCTTTTTGGAAGTCATGTGACATCATTGCACGTTTTGTAGAAAAAATAGACTTTCGTGATTTTATAGCTGATAATTGTTTATGATGGTAAATCCACATTTCCTTTCGTGGTTACAATATTTGGATAGTAAGATTTTTGATTTTTAGTCTTTTTTTTCATTTTGGTTCGGGATTTTCCAAAGATTTAACAATATTAATGTTTAATGTTTCAATTAAATTTACACGATATTTGTTTACCATTTGAGGGTTTTTATATTTTCAACGAAAAGTATATTTTTCCAAGAAACATAACTTTTTTAAATGCATTAACATAGAAAATTCTAAAAAAGAGCTCGATTTTATAGAATGCTGTATTTTGCATAAAACACAGATAACATTTCTTTGATATTCTTGATCTTGTATCTATTCAGATATTCTGCCTTTGTTTCTATTCAAATGTTTTGTTAAACATATAGCAAACACGGAGGAAAAAATGTGGAATCTCCCTAACTGGATGACATAAATTTAAAATATGCAAATATTTCAAAATATATGTATTTCTATTGTATTTCTTTTTCTAAGACAAAGAGAAAGCTGCAACATTCCAAATATTTTCGAATTCGATATATTTCATGCATTGTGACAGTTATATACGGTAGTTTCACGGAGACGCTTTATTTTAAATTCTCGTGAAGTTTTCAGATTAAAAAACTTCATTCAATAAAAAAAAATATAACGTGTAATATAAGCGGTAGTTTATTACTTTCTTCTCTTTTTACAAGAAGAAAGTATTGGATTCGTGGAAATTTTCGAAATCCGGTTTTTGACGGATTTACAAATTTTAGGGATCAGAGAACCCGAAAAACAAGTTTTTATAAAACGTCTGTCAGTCAGTCTGTCTATATGTATCAAAATTTTTGTGGGAGCTCTATCTCTAGAACTAACGACAGGAATTTCACAAAACTTTAGATTCTGTCAGACCTCGATAATCTAGATTTGATTAGTTTTTGATGTATATCGCCGAACATGTGGCGCTGCTATGCTGCATTGTTTGAAATTATCACAATAGCCATATCTCGAGAACTAGTGCATGGATTTTCATAAAGTTTTACATTTAATTAGTACTTAATATAACCTGGTGTTGGTTACGTTTGATTGCAAATTGCTCAGCAGGTGGAACCATATTTCCTTTCGCGGTTTCAATAGTTGGATAATAGTATTTTTGATTTCTAGTGTGATTTTTTTTTTTTTCGTTCGGGATTTCTCAAAAATTTTACAATAAAAATGATTAATGTTTCAATTCACTGTACGCGAAATTTGTTTATTACTTGAGGATGTTTATATTTTCAACGAAAAATACATTTTCCCAGGAAACATAACTTTTTAAAATGCATTAACATAGAAAATTCTGCAAAAGCACTCGATTTTATAGAATACTGTATTTTGTATAAAACATAGGCAAAATTTCTTTCATATTCTTAATATTGTATCTATTCAGGTATTCTGCCTTTGTTTCTTTTCAAATGTTTTGTTTAACATATAGCAAACACGGGGGAGAAATGTGGTATCCCCTAACTGGATAACACAAGTTTAAAACATGTAAATATTTCAAAATATGCGCATTTCTATTGTATTTCTGTTTTTAAGACGAAGAGAAAGCTGCAACATTCCTAAATGTTTTGGAATTCAATATATTTCATGTATTGTGACAGTTATATAAGGGTGTAGTTTGCCGGAGACTCTTTATTTTAAATTCCCGTAAAGTTTTCAGATTAAAAAACTACATTCAATAAAAAATATAAAGTGTAATATAAGCTGTATTTTTTACTTTCTTCTACCTTTGCAAGAAGAAAGTATTGGATTCGCGATAATTTTCGAAATCCGGTTTTCGATGGATTTACACATTTTAGGGGGTTAGAGAACACGAAAGCATGTTTTTATTAGCATGTTAATTTCACAAAACTTTAGATTTTATTAGAACATGATATAAACTATATCTGATTAATTTTTGGTCCATATCGCTCAACAGATAGCACTGTAATTATATGCATTATTTTCAATTTTTACAATAGTTATATCTCAAGAACTGGTGCATGGATTTTAATAAAACATTGTATTTAGTTAGTACTCAATATAATATAATACTGGTTGCGTTTTGGTGCAAATCGCTCAAAAGATGGCATTGCCATAATGCATTATTTTTGACAATTGCAATAGCTCTATCTCAAGTACTAATACACGAAATTTTATAAAATTTCAAATTCTGTAGTCCCTTATATAGATTAGTGTTGTTTGGTTTTTGGTGTAAATCACCCTACATATGGCGCTGCCTTGCAGCATTTTTCGCGATTTCGCAATAGCTGTATCACAAGAACTAATACATAGACTTTCATCAAACTTCATATTCAGTTAGTATTTGATTAAAAAAATGATCCTGATTAGTTTTTAGTGTACATTACCCAATATGTGGCGCTGTTATGCAGATTTTTTTTTAAATATTGCAATAGCTCTATCGCAAAATCTAATGCATGAATTTTCACCAAACTTTAGATTTAGTTATAAGCTGACATAAAATGTTGCTGATTAGATTTTGTTAAACCACGTAACCGGTGGCGCTACAATGCCGCATTTTTCAGGAAGTATTAACATGCCTAAGACAAAAGAAAGTTTTGGGATTGACACATCCATCTGACTAGTTTTTAATGAAAGATCTCCTAAGACTCTTTAAAATTTGCAATCACATCAGTATAATGGATAGTGTTAAATTTCAATAAATCATGTCTTCATGACAGAACATTAAGGAAAGTGTCCTTCTGGCCGTACCGGGAGGAAGAGGTAGTTTTCATATAATTATTTATTTATTTATTTACTTTAAATTAAGTTATATTATTCAAACATACGAAGCTCAAATTAGTGGAACCCGATTTTAAAAGATTGAATCCTAGTTTTTGTCGATACTGAATATTAATAGGAATTTTCAGAAGCTGGTCTTCTTTTCAACCTGGTTTTATTTTAAGTGATTTAAAGGGTCGCCAAATTCCACGATATCATGAAGTGTATGCCATTTTAAAAAAACATGATTGATAAAACAAACCAATGAGCTTGGTCGAAATCTTCATGCGCACATGCACACTCACATCGAAATCAATTGATATATACGAGTGCTGTCGCGGGCAAATTGATTTTTTAAAAAATGTTACCCAGTTAAAAATTCAAACTGCTATACCTCAGGCATTTTTTAAGGTAAAGACAAAGCAAAAAATACTCCGGAATTCATTATTAAGAGAAATACTTTAGAAAAAACCTTTTTTCAATTTTTATTTTTTGTTTGTACATCATTATACATTTAAAAGATTTTTGACAAACTTAAATGGCTGCCATTTTGAAACAAGATGTTGGATGAAGTTGGTTAGTGAACGCGTAAAATACATTGGTATGTACTATGTACACACGGAGTTATATCCAAATCAGTTAAAAAATATGCGTATTATCGCGTGACAAATTTCAGTCTGTTTCAAAATGTCAACCACACTGGAAATTGAAAGTGCTAAAACTCAGCCATTTTTCAAGATATAGATGAAACAAAAAATGTTCTGGAATCTTTGATTCAAGGTCAAACAGACAAAAAAAAACCTTTTTCAATTTCTTTATCTTTTGCACCTAATTTAAAAAAAAAATTAAAATTCTGTCATTTTGAAACAAGATGGCGGATGGAACTGGCCAACTAACTCGGTCCAGACATCGGTATGTACTATGTACGACCAAGTTTCATCGAAATCGGTTTATAAATATACCTGTTATCACGTGACGAAAATCAGATCATTTCAAAATGTGAGCGACACTAGAAATTAAAAGTGCTATAACTCAGCAATTTTTTAAGATACAGATGAAACAAAAAATGCTCTGGAATATTTGCATCAAGGTAAAATGCATAAAAGAAAAATCTTTTTCAATTTCTCACTTTTTTGTACTTAATTTTAAATTTTAAAATAAAAAAAAATTAAATGGCCGTCATTTTGAAACAAGATGGCAAATAGAACTGGCTAACGAACTCGGTCCATGCCTCATTGTGTACTATGTACACAATAAGTTACATCCAAATCGAATGATAAATACTCGCGTTATCACGTGACAAAAATCAGATCGTTTCAAAATGTCACCCATACGAAAAATTCAAAGTGCTATAACTCAATCATTTTTTAAGATATAGACAAAATAAAAAGTGTTCTGGAATCGTTGTTTTAAGTTCTAACATATAAAAGAAAAATATTTTTCAACTTTTAATTTTTTCGCATTTAATTTTAAATTTTAATTTTTAACAAAATATTAAATGGCCGCCATTTTGAAACAAGATGGCGGATGATGCTGGCCAACGAACTCGGTCGAGACATTTGTATGTACTATGCACATACCAAGTAGTTTCATTCAAATACCTTAGTTAAAGCATGACAAAAATCAGATATATATATATATATATATATATATATATATACCAAAACTTTCTGGAAGTGCTTCCCCCAGGACGGCTGCAATAGGTAGCTTTTTACTTTTTGTAATGAAAGCTACCGAATACGGCTAAAGACAATTACTAACACGTCAAATTTTGCAAAGATAGCACTTGTCTTGCTTTAAAAAAATAATTTTTTCCTCTTTTTTCCTCCTTTTGTCACAGTGGAGTAATGGATTAGTCTGAATTCATGTGACTTTCACGTAAATTAAGGTAGGCTGAACAGTAAATAAACCTGTCCTGTAACAAGTTTTATAAAGCATTCTAATTATGCTTTTCACATCAGAAATATTATGAAGTTTTTTAGAATATTATTTTATATATATTTTCTGTTGCGTTTCTAGCCTGATGTTGTTCGTTTTGTGTCAAGGTGCCATGCTACGAAATGTAGCGTGATCGTTATGGCAATTGCAGTAGAACCCCGCTAATCCGGACACCGTAAATCCGGATCTCCGGATAATTCGGATCGCTTTAGTCATTTTTTTCTTCAAGTTTGAGAAGCGAATGGCTAATTTCCATAAAATTTGCTTGTTTCATCGTTGTATTCTGAATTACAAAAAACTTATTCTGAAATCTTTTCGGAAGAATTAAGCAAAGGGAACATTTTTACTATCTGTAAACATTCAACAAGTTTAACACAAAGGTGATTTTCTGTAAGTATGTTTTGTTTTATTTCATTTTTTTCTAATTCTCCGGATTTTCGATAATCCGGATTGGGTCCGGTCCCAATTAATCCGAATTATCGGGGTTTTATTGTATGTAAGATCATGGCTAAACTCGATTTCTTTCTCTTATACATCCGTAACAATAACAAACAGTGGATATCCTTCTCTTTTCGATTTTCGAGGAATAAGATTTCCTCTCCGGAGAATAGTATGTGCGCTGTTATCGACTGTGCACTGTACTTGTGTTTCCTTATATATAACTTAACTGAAATAGGGATTTTTGATATTTTTTAAGTAAAAAATGACTCACCACTGTATTCCATAGTGCACTTCTGATCTACTGAAAAAAAAAATACAGATATTTCTTTTTATGAATTTTTTTCAAGTTTGGAATATGAATAAAGAAAATACTAAGGAAACCTATATAAAAAAAAAGAGAATACATTCACTTATTTATTTATTGCTTTTTCCCCTATATTGCATAATCATCACATACAATATTTAAATTTACTGAAAATTGCGCTCAATGTACATATATTTCTCTAAATAATTGAAAATCATTTAAATATCCACTTTTTTTCTTAAAAAAATCGATATGATTCGATTACCGGATATTGGCGAAAAGGCTTGCATATTTTGCTGATTTTACTAATGTAAATATTTTAATTTTTTATCGTATGCTTTTATGCTATAATTGTCCAGAATTTTATTTTTATATGTAATTTTTGTAACTTTTCTGTATAGGTGTATATTTACGATCAGCACATTTAATGGTTAAATTTATTGAAATCGATCGCAATGTTTAGATACATGTGTTTTTTTTTAATGATTAAATATCAAGTCCATTAAAAATCCGTGTTTTCGAAAAAAAAAGGATATAATTTGATTGCCGGTTCTAGGTGTAAAGGCTTGTTTATTATTATTATTATTATTATTATTATTATTATTATTATTATTATTATTATTATTATTATTATTATTATTATTATATTTTATTTTTGATATTATGAAATATGTAAATGTATTTTAATTTTTATTGCATACTTTTTATATGAGGACTGTCCAGAATTAGAATATTTAATTATATGTCTATTTCTTTTTTATTTTTTTATATGCTTGTATATTTAGGTTTAACTCATATAAAGATTAAATGTAGCATAGCTCGCTACACACATACACACAAATATAGATTTTTTTCTACATAATTAAGAGTTTTGTAAATATTCATGTTTTGAAAAAAATAAAACAAATATGAGTTGGTAGCCGGATGTCGGAGAAAAGTATGCTCATTTTGTTATTATAAAACATGCAAACATACTTTTTATTTTGTTGTACAGTTTTATATCATGAGTGTCAAGAGTTATAATGTTTAAATTTATATGTAATTTTGTTATTTTTATTTTATTATATTTTTTCTTTTTATTTATTTATTTCATAAAATAATACGAAAACGAACGAAATTATCCAGTATTAAATAAATTATATTAAAAATTCTCGCAACAGACAAACCTCTCGAGATAGAGAACTTTTTCTTTGAAACTATATAACTACCACAATTTCGAAAGTGTAATTTTCTCTTTCGTGATGACATACATTCCACGTATGCATAAAGCTCAAAAAGTGAAAGATATTTTGAATAAAAAACTTATCATGGCTGAAAGCATTGAATGAAACATTTCTAGTAAATTCTAAAATCATTTGAGTAATCTACAATTAAATGTAACAAAAAAGGTGTTTTTATGTGCTAAAATGCCAGTAATTAATGAGGATATGTCTATGGGATTAAGGAGATAAGAAACCTTCAGACGTATTTATTTTTTTTAATTTCACTTTGAATACTTTAAAGGACAAAGTTCGTATTTTATGAAGTGAAATATGAAGTTTTATTATTTAAATACCACCCATTCTAATTAGAAATAACAGAAAGAGATTTAAAGAAAATGTCACTTTAAATACTTTTAAAGAGTTATATGCATTATTACAATATTTATCGCGCAAGAAATTGAACAAAAATTGAGGGAAAAAAAACGAATTTTCCTGAATATTGTAAGCGTTATGCAGAACTTTTCAAAATGCTCCATGCGCGTTTCACTATTCCATATCAATTAAAATTCACAGTATTTTTTAATACAAGTTTATTTTATCTCTAAAAATAAAAGTGTACATAATTTTGTTGAAATTTTCTCAAAATTTAGAAAATATATTTCTTATTTATTTATCTTATTGCCATTTGTTTCGATAGAAAACAGACAAGCGGCCAATGTGGCAAAATTAATACTGAACATTAATATGAACTGAAATATGAAGTTTCTTTATTTAACCCTTAAATGCATAGGATAGAACGCGTTCCAAAAAATGCACAATTCAAAGAATCAGAATTCATACCAGAAAAATCTAAATAGTAAATTTTTCTTTATTTAATTACGAATGGTCTGTCATTAAGTGAAAATTGCTCTTTTAAATTTCTGGTGAGAATACGGAATATGTGAATAAAACCCACAATAAATCGGGAACACTTATGGTATAGAAAATGATACAATATGCATTTAAGGGTTAAATACCACCCACGCTTATTAGAATTAACAGAAAAAAGTGGAAAGAAAAACCCCAAATTTGGCAGTGAAATAAATTATATCCAATACGGCTAAGAAACTTTTTAATGGGGTATTTGAAAAATATTTGTCTACGTTCAATAGATCGAAATTTGCTGAGATATTTTCAGACTCATTTTTAAAAGTAATAATATGAAACTTGCTGAGATGATTTATGAAAAGAGGCAATGTGATTTCATTTTTTGCCCAATTAATTAGAATCTGATTTATAAACAATTATTTGCTCAGTATGACCATTTTTTTTTTCTTTCCAAGACCTCTTGCTTCGAAAAATTCGATTCAAAACTCTAACTTTGGAACCATTTATTTTGCAATATTTTCTGCATTTATTGAAAAACCGAAAAGCACGGCTCATTGTGTGGTTTCTAAATAAGAGAATTTAAAAGTTGAAGCATTTGAGAGCAAAAATGAATTTAAAAATAAATCAGAAAATAAGCAGTTTAGATTGGAATACGTACTTAAAGCCGTTTTATATAGCGAAGTTTTTGTGAAAAAAAAATCAGCTTCTTTTCACATGTGATTTTATGTTAATACTCTATCACAATTTTTTTATTGCAATCGTTGCAGTGCTTTAGAAATTGATAGGATTTTTTACTGAAAACTACAACTTTTTTGGAGAACTAAATAATTCAGACACTTCTTATTTGTTGGAAATTCTTACACAATTTTATTAAACACATAAATTGAAGTTTAAATAAAATACTTGGATAAAATTTACTTATTTATAATCAATGTGTCTATATGGTTTGAAGAAAATGAATGTCAATGGGCGTGGCCTCCCTGTCATACTTTCCGTTAACACAGCGGTTCCTAACCTGGGGTACGCGATTGTGTTGGGATTGTTGGGGGTTCTTGAAAATAGTATCAGTAATGCAGGAATTTACAAAGATGGTTAGAAAAGTCGCAATAATTAAGAAATGCTTTGTGACAATCGCCATCATATTAAAGAACTCCCTTCTGAAAGCATACTAAATGCAAAAGATAGAGTAAATGATGACGTAATAGAAGTTGATATACCAAAAATCATTTTTGAAGTAAACCACTATCTAAAAAATATAATTAATTGGTAAAATGGTGTAATAACAGAACTTCCAATCCCTATATATTAACTCCACCAGTGGCTGAGATGTACCGCTCTCGAAGCTAGACGGCAGATACTGGGTTCGTACCCAGTCGCGCCCGTAGGCCTGATCATTCGGAATTTTCTTTGAACCTAAATGTTTTCGAATTTGATATATTTCATGTGTTTTGACAGTTATATAGAATGTAGTTTTCCCGAGATATGTTATTTTAAATTATTCAGAAATTTTCAGAAAAAAGGTCTTAACGCCATAAAACAATATAACTCGTTATATAAGTTATGAATTAATTTTTACAACTGGTCAATATTTATGAAAAAACTTTCAAATAATGTCTATTTTTCCATGCCTATTACGGCAATTTAAATTTTTTATCACTGGTTTCTGAAAACAGAAATTTTCACCTAATTCAATCCCAGAAATGCTCGGATTAATACATTCAAAAATTACTATAAAAATATTGGTGAAAATAATTAATTATAGCTAGAATAGGGATACCCGTACGTGGTACGGGCAAATCATGATCGGCAAAAGCACGCTGACCGTATTATGTACAGTTAAATCAGGGAAGCCATTAAAGAAAGATTTCACAAGACTTGTTAAAGTTCGTAATCACAACCGCATAATGGAAAGCAAAATAGTCAATATATGCAGGCGGTATTCTCGCTGACTTTTGAAAAGCGTTAGAAATTTGGCTAATTAAAAATAAAAAACATTCGCCAAATGAAAAAGTATTGGCAAAATCGATTCGCCGTGTAGCAGAAAAAAATTATTAATCCTTTAATATATCCCCTTTTTTCCAATATGTTCTAAAATAAACTAAGTTTTTATACCTGCGACAACAATGGTTATTAATCTAATTTCAACTATCTTCTATAAATATATTTAAAATATGTATATTAAAAATATGTATATATCCATATGTATGAAAAACGAAAAAGAAAAGAAAGTAAAAGCAAACATTGAGCAGTAGCAATTTGGCGAATCTAATCACTTGTTTACTCGCCAAATGAAGAATTTAGACGCAATGGCGAGCGACAGCGAGAACCCTGTATGCAGGGTCTGATTATCAATGGACAACTCTCTCGCCAACAAAAAGAAATAAAATTTCTTTCCTTATTCACTATCGTAATTTGGAATGAAAAGGATGTTTAAACAAAGCGAAAATTTCTATACAATGTACTGGTGAGAAAGTGCCCCGTCAGTAATCAGGCCCTGAATGTATTATGACCTCACGGCATTTTATTGAGAAAACAGTGATGGATAGGATATGGTACAAACTTGTGACTTACAACACAAATATCTATTTATCAAAATATGACTGCGTGTTTGTATTTCGTTTAAATTCTTAATCTTTAAATGTGCAGATATTTTCCGTTTGCTTATTACTAAATGTTTTGTTAAACCTATAACAAAATGTCGTCTGGTGGTGTGGTGGATAATTGCAGGATCTCACCTGAACGATGAAAATCGATAGCATGGAACGTTGTCATTCTGCAATATCACTCGTTTGTGTTTCGTGTCTCATTCTGGCCAATGTTCGAGTAATGCATGGTAGAAATTAATCAGTTTTTGTCGGTAGCGATGCCTGTTGTCACTTTCCCCCAGTTTCAGGAGCTCATAGTATACGATTCTTTTCTGGTCCCACCAAATGCAGGGCATCGTCTTCTTTCTGAAACGATTTGGTCATGCCGTTCGATGTTGATGCTTCGCTAGGGAAAGACACGATATTTTGCATTTGGGATTCTCGAAATTTAGCTACTTCTCATCGCGAATAACAATTCGATGCAGCAAACTTTCTTATGTGAAGTAAAAGCAAAATTACGATAATGGCTCTTCTATTTTTTATCTGTCTTTCAGTCAACTCATGCGGCCCCCATTTTCCTTCCTTTTAAATTTTACCTATTACATGTAAGGATTTGGAAGTACTTTAGTGAGTCATATTTAATGCTTCCCCAAGTTAACCATGTTTTTTTTTTTTTTTTTTTTTTTTTTTTTTTTTTGTTATTTTCTACTTGCATTAACGCTTGCAGATCGGTATCCTCAATTGTTTTGGTTTTCCTGAGGATTTGCCACTTCTATAACATTTAAACAAATCTTCGCAGGTAGTTTTCGATGGTGCATGTTCGCCATAGGCCTCCTTAACAAATGACGTCTTTCAGATGCATTTTTATTTTTCAGATTAAATCAGAAAAACAAAAATTTCCGCAAACGCTGTTTGGCGTAAAACTCAACATCTTCGTTGTTAGAAAAATATTTTTGCATTGTGTTATGTATTGGTATTACAACAGTTTATTATTAAAAAATGTCCAAGTTAATAAAAAAAATATAACGTCAGACATGTATATCATCTATGTGCGTCGTTAGAGCCATCCATGTGTGAAACCCAGAAACTTAGTTGAGCACCTAGTAAGGATGTAAGTAGAGAAGTAAGATCAGAACCAGTTTTTAGTCTTTCATATTTATTCCAAATATATGCATAGAATATAGAAAATCTCTATATTAAATTTAATATGAGCAAGGACCATACATTGGAATAATACGATCATGATGACACTTTTGTATGAATTTATAATAATCTACGTTTTGAGGGCAGTTTTGCAGTTTACGTCATTGTTGCATATATAGATAGTATCATTTCATTAGCATTTAATATGATACAGAACAAATAAGAAACTAGTTGGATGTGCCAATCCCAAAACTTTCTTCTATCTCATACATGCATTTTAATATTTAAAAAAAAGTTACTCATTTTAATGATTTAATAATTTTAATTCAACACCCTACCAACTTTGATTTTCATCTTAAATTTCTGCTTTAATCAATTAATCGGAGTAAAAACGAATTTCTGTCTCTGCACGAGCCGATGGATAATAGAATGATAGGCAGATTTTTTTTTTCAAATTCAGGGAGGACATACTTGCCTTACCAAAAAATAATCATATGCAAAATGTTTAGTTCAGTTCTAGAACTAACTTCATACAGTTTTATGTGGTGCAATATTGAAAATGGCATAAAATTCGGTATTGCAGCGCCCCCTTCCAGCGGATTATTTTCAAATTCAGAAAGGACCAACTAGCCATAGTCATACACACATACAAAAAATTTGGGTCAATTCGATGCATAACTTCATATACTTTTGGTCGGTACAATATTGAAAATGGCACAAAAATCGTGATAAGGAGGATCTGCTTGCCACAGCCAAAAACATTCACAAAAAATTTGGTTCAATTCTATGCATAACTTCATACACTTTTTGATGGTAGAATGGCGACATACAGACAGACACACAGACACACGGACAGACAGACATTTTGTAAAAACATGTTTTTTGGAATCTCTGACCCTTAAAACGTGTAAATCCGTCGAAAACCGGAAGTCGAAAAAAATTTCGATTACGATACTTTCTTCTATTGAAGATGGAAGAAAGTAAAAACATATATTTAACGATTAGCGTATTTCTAACCAATCATGCTAGTTATTGATTTATTTCTTGTGCTGATAATATGTTCTATATTTATAATTTTAAAAAAAGCACCGGACTTTCCTGTAACAATAAGAACTATTCTGACATTTACATGTATTTTTTTCGCCTCTAAAAAGACATTCTTACTATACAAAATGTGTTAAAATACATCTGAGTTTATCATAGGACATATTGAAATATTTAGATTGGTTAGATATCTCCAGAGAAATATATTACAAAATTCATCTGATTCGGTTTTCGAGGAGGACTAACGCAACAACTCAACGGCTAAAGAATTGCTCAATCCTGACTTCTATCCTTTGCCCCAAGGCCGTAAGTGGGAGTGTTTGACGGCAATGATTTCTAGCGTTTTATATGTACTGTAATAATACGACCCTTTTGGAGAGTGAAGGTCTTTCTGTAAACCTACTGTGACGGTGAAAAGTATATTGATGCTATATAAATCAACAATGCGACTGCGCTGTGACTATATAAAAGCTTCTTTTGGAAATATATTGAATTTTTCATCAATCATGCGTATCTGGATTTCTTTAAAATTTAATATATCATGTTTATTTTTTACGAATTTAGAGACACACCGGATGGGTTGTTTTTGCATCTTCAAATACCTGTATAAAAAGTTTTAAAGTTTTGGTTTAAATCGAAAGGATTTTATGTTGTATATAAATGCTTTATCTCTCTTAACTTCGGGTACTTTTCGTGCTTTCTGGAATTATTTTGTAAGAAACAATGTTAAAACATGGCGAAAAATATTCGATGTCCGATATTATTTTTTAAACATTAACGTTCATTGGTTTCGCCACGAAACCACAAAATTTTAATTCCGATACGCAACAATGACACCGGTATTTTTAACTAAAAATATCCCTTTTATTTTGTATGTGAAAAATCACGTTTTCTTATTTAGAAATATATTTATTCTTAATTACCGGTGTCGTTCATTTATTTCGACATCTTAGCAATGAAAATGCTATGATCGTTAAAGGGTTAATTGACGATAGGTATAACCGTGGAAAAAATAAACACCCCCTACTAACTCTGCAAAAAAATATCCTAAAAGAAAATTACTGATATTAAACGATTAGAAATAACATCTACCTTTAAGCGATCGATATAAAATTTACTTTGAGGGCTATCTACATATGAAAATGAAACATAACATTGTTTTTTTCAATACTTGTACCCAATTCTGACGGCATAAATGTACTCTACACCAGTGCTGTAATTGGGCGGGAACGCGTGGGAGCGCCGTTCCCAGAAATATTTAGTTTGTTACAGGAAAAAAAAAATCGCGTACGAGCGCAATTTATTTTTTCTTCAAGCAAAACGTTAATTTTTGCTAAGTTTTAAGGAGATGCGTTTTCACTTATCAAGAAAATACTTCGACCAATTAGATGCTTTGAAGCCGTCGTGCTGCCATTGCCCCTTGAATACTAGACCTGAGTGCTGATACTAAAATGACGGCTACTGAAAATGGATTTTTTTTAAAGTGTGCACGGTGACCTAAGTTCTGACTCCAGTATTTTTTTAAAGATTTCTTAGACTTCTTTAATCTCAGAAAAATGAAGCGAAAAATCTTTTAAAAAAATATTGGTACCAAAACTTAAGAGACCGTACACGCGCTGAAAAAAATCGGTGCTGATGCCTAGTATTCACAGGGCGGAGGTTCTGAACTGACGTCAGTTGCCCTAAACTTACTGAATGAAATCAAAACAACTTCAATATAATAATTATAACGGTTAATTTTTTTTTTTTAAAGTCGGCTTTTATGGTTAAATGTTTCAAATTGGCTTTTGGGTTAGCAAAAATCCGGTAGCATAATAATCTATGAAAAGTTGAGTTCCCACAAATATTTTTTTCCAATTACAGCACTGCTCTACACCCTTCAATTATTTCAAAACCAAATTTGCATGCAATTCGAATGACAAGTGTTTGAGAAATTAATTATTTTAAAACAAGCATATTTTAGGGGCTATACTTGAATTGAAGTTCTGTGTTCAGTTGTTGATTTAGAGAGGCCCCCTTCTTGATAATCTTCGGCGCCATTCAAATAGTCTTTGAAGAGTGCTAGATTACAGGGTAGCGTAAGAAATTTCAAAATATCGAGACACGTCTATCGTAGACGGCCTCCTAAATCATCATTTTGCTATCCGGAAGAAATATTTGAAATCTGGATTTCCATAAAGCAGTACATAATAAATCTAAATCCATAAAAAAATTATAGGTTGCAATTCATAATAATTTCGAATATTTTTTTTCATAATTATGCATTAAAGTTATAAAAATTGCAAATCGAAGATGTTTATGTTTGTATATTTTAGTATTATTGCTACATAAAAAATTAGCAATGTAGGAACATTGCTTAAACATTGTGAATCAGGCTCTCACCATTCGTTTAATTCACTGTCATTCCCATCAGCAGTTTTACCGCACAATTTCTTGAAAACTAAATCGTTCCGGAACTTAAATCCTTGAAAGCATCCTTTGCTATCGTTAAAATTGTACTCTCCTAATTCAGCTGCAATTTTTAATGACCTTTCTTTGAAGACGTATGAAGATATTTTATACGTTTTGAAATGTCGCATTTTCTATACGAATAACAAGCGTTTGTTGAAATTTGTCAAATGGTGAACCACGTTGTTATTTCCTCTTCCCATTTTTAAAATCTACAGCACATGCATGGCTTTTTCATAAAATGATGTTTAGCCGTTTAAACGCCAATGTTCCCAAATGGGAGCATTGCATTATTTGTAATACAAAACATGTATTTTCCAATGAAAATATTTATGTTTAAGCATTTACCACAGGTATTAAGGATTATGTAAATTCATTAATTTGCATAAAAGGTATATTATTTGCTTTTATCGTTTTCCCTATATTACTTACATTTGACCGCTAGGAATCTAAATGTTTTTAGAATTCGAGAAAATAATCAAGAACAATATACAAAAGCATATAGCAGAAAATAATTTGTTATATTTGCATTGGTTGTCTAATAATAATGAAGTTCCAAAATGCGAACACTGAAATGAAAACAGCCAAAAAAACTGCGGAAATATATTTTTTTGGTATTTTCTAAATTTGGATGCATAAATCAAAACATTTGATGCTGTAATATAGGTAAAACAAAATTATTATTACAATGCGATATTAATTCGGCATCTAAACAGTTAAGGTACTCCTTTGAATTCCAAAGGTTTTTGTAAAAGCCGTTTTGAATAAATTTGATGTTTGGAAAAATTCTATGAATTGTTTTTTATTGTTTTAACTCTTTACACACGAAAGGTGGATCTTACTCATTATTAGTATTGTCAGATGTCCCTCATAAATGGGATGCCAAATACTCTCAGACAAAACTAATATCTTATAGTTTATTTAGACATCTTAGATCACAGATTTTTCGGCCATTGGATTAGACGAAGAAAATTAGTTTAATCATTTAACTGATTAATATTTTTGTAAAAAACTTTCAAATAGTGCAATATAGTGCAATTTCCCATAGTGCAATAGGGCAATTTCCATGCAGTAAATAATGCATTGAAAACCATTTTGTGTTATATCAAAGCTGCCAAGTCTCCGGCTTTTTGGATACCAGTAAAAAAATACAGAAAAATTTCTTTCATTGAATTGAAACATTTCACCGATTTAAAATAACAACATTTTCTCTAAAATAATAGTGGTGCGCAAAAAGCCGGAGACTTGGCAGCTCTGGTTATATGAATTTTTTTATGCAATACGTATCAATATATTAAACCGATTATGTATTTTCCTAAATATGTAACATAAACGGAGGAAAAAAATGCCAAACAATGCTGACACAAGTTTAAAACATGCAAATATTTCAAAGTTTATGTATTTCTATTGTATTTCTGTTTTTAAGACTGACAGAAAGCTGAAACATTCCTAAATGTTTTCGAATTTGATATATTTCATGTGTTTTGACAGTTATATAGAATGTAGTTTTCCCGAGATATTTTATTTTAAATTATTGAGAAATTTTCAGAATAAAGGTCTTAACTCCATAAAACAATATAACTCGTTATATAAGTTATGAATTAATTTTTACAACTTAACTGATCAATATTTATGAAAAAACTTTCAAATAATGTCTATTTTTTCATGCCTTTTACGGCAATTTAAATTTTTTATCACTGGTTTCTGAAAACAGAAATTTTCACCTGATTAAATCCGAAAAATGCTCGGATTAATGCATTCAAAATTTACTATAAAAATATTGGCGAAAATAACTAATTATTTACTAGAATAGGGATTACCCGTACGTGGTACGGGCAAATCATGATTGGCAAAAGCACGCTGGCCGTATTACGCACAGTTAAATCAGGGAAGCCATTAAAGAAAGATTTCACAAGACTTGTTAAAGTTCGTAATCACAACCCGTAAAGGATGGTGACGTCACTGCGACGTCGTTGTGAAGTCACATTGTGAGTTTGCGACCATCGATTGTCGATGTGAAGTCACAGTGACTAAAATGCGAAGTCGTTAAGGCCGTTTTAGAGCTCGTTTGTGACCTTTCACAAAGTGGTCACAATGTGACAAATTTGTGAAAAATGTGTCATTTGTGACTAATTTGACATTAACATTGTGACGAAACTGTGACAAAAGCAACGATATTTAAATTGCCAGAAACATGTTTTTTAAAGTAAATAACATGTTTTGAAGAATATTTAGAATTTTCTAAAAATTTTTAATAAAGTCACATTTCAGTCACAATGTGACGTCACTGAGTGGTGGCATTTTGGTCACAGATGTTATGTGACCAAAGTGACTCACAGTGACGTCATTGTGACCATTCATGCTATGAGGGAACCGCATAATGGATTGTAAAATAGCCAATATATGCAGGTCTGATTATCAATGGGACACGCTCTCGCCAACTAACTGAAATAAAACTTCTTTCCTTATTCACTATCGTAATTTGGAATGAAAAGGATGTTTAAACAAAGCGAAAATTTCTTTAAAATTTACTGGTGAGAAAGTGCCCCATCAGTAATCAGGCCCTGAATATATATTATGACTTCACGGCATTTTATTGAGAAAACAGTGATGGATATGGTACAAACTTGTGACTTACAACACAAATATCTATTTATCAAAACATGACTGCGTGTTTGTATTTCGTTTAACACATTGACGGACAATAAGAACAAGTTCCCAAAGTTTAATTCCCAAAGAGCACAGTGGCACCAGAATGCTTGTAAAAAAAACTTCTATTTATTAAATTCGTAAAATTTAGCTTTTTTCTTATTTATAAATACAATTATTTTCAAATCCCGGTGTCAATCATTAATTTCAACACTTAAAATTTTCGCTTTGACGGCTATAGACGCAAGTGTCCGTCAACGTGTTAAATTCTTAGTCTTTAAATGTGCAGATATTTTCCATTTGCTTATTACTAAATGTTTTGTTAAACCTATAACAAAATGTCGTCCAGTGATGTGGTGGATAATTGCAGCTGTTCCCACGTCGGGCCCGCCTTTCTAATCATCGGGTAATACGTGAATGTAATTGTGAATGGCTATTTGTATTTATACAGGGTGGTTCAAATTAAAGTATCCCTGTTTGAGATGCGCTAGAAAGAGAAGCAGTGGATGAAACAATTTTATATTTGGAGCATATACATATCAGACCATGGGAAACTGATTGATGCAATAAAACTTTTTAGTTCAAATAAAGGCCCCCAGGGGATAAAAAGGCGCTGCAATGGTTTTTAATTAGGAAAAAGGAAATAAAATTTTAAATTCCCACCGCTAAGTTTTTAGAATTTTTTGCCTACTAAGAACACTAATAAAATTCTCGCAGCATATGCTAATAAAACCTAAACGAATAATACGATTAAAAATTATTGGTGGGAATCAACAATTTGTCACCAAAATCCTTGGTCACGTTGCATTTTTTCTTATCTTAAACCGATCGTAGCGCCTTATTATCCCCTGGTGGCCTTTGTTTGAACTAAAAAATTTTTTTACACCGTTCTATTTCCCATGGTCTGATATGTATACCTTCCAAATAAGAAGACATTTCATCCACTGCTTCTCTCGCTAGGGTGTCGCAAACAGGGATACTTTAATTTGAATCACCCTGTATTATGGCTTCACGACATTTTATTGAGAAAACAGTGATGGATATGGTACAAACTTGTGACTTACAACACAAATATCTATTTATCAAAATATGACTGCGTGTTTGTATTTTGTTTAAATTCTTAATCTTTAAATATGCAGATATTTCCCGTTTGCTTATTACTAAATGTTTTGTTAAACCTATAACAAAATGTCGTCCAGTGGTGTGGTGGATAATTGCAGCTGTTCCCACGTCGGGGCCGCCTTTCTAATCCTCGTGTAAGACGTGAATGTAATTGTGAATAGCTATTTGTATTTATATACCGGGTGTCCCAAAAATGACTGATGGATTTTAAAATTCAATAACTTGCAAACGGTGGCAGCTATTTAAAGAATTTTTGCAGGAGGATTATGTATAATGTCAGGAGTTTTTTTACCGTAATTTTTTATTTTAGTTCGAATTTCGAACAATAGGTGGCGCTGACGGCGATTGAAGGCCAGGTCGATGCTTCACTCAGTTCTGATCACCTGGCCTTCAATCGCCACCTATTGTTTGAAATTCGAACTAAAATAAAAAAATTTCGGTAAAAAAACTCCTGACATTATACATAATCCTCCTGCAAAAATTTTTTAAATAGCTGCCACTGTTTGCAAGATATTGAATTTTAAAATCTATCAGTCATTTTTGGGACACCCGGTATATATATGTATGCGAGGGAAAAAAAATTTTGTGTTGTTTGTTGTTGCTCCTGTGTATAATAAGGGTCTTTCGAGGGTAATGCTATAGTTGCTATAAGCCCCAAAAATAATCTCAAAAAACAGAACTTGAAAATTCTAAAAATTATTTTCGATGGAATAAGCTCAAAACCCGCTGTTCCGAAAAACAGAAAGCATAAAGATGAGGGACTGAATCCTTGTATCCATTGTTTAGTGTCATTACACTATACATAATTTTGAACTTACTATTATATTTGGATACAGCGTCTCATTTGTTCTTCTGTAAAACACCGGATTTTGCTTATTAAGGTAATTGCATTTTCATCCCCGGAACTCCCTAAATACTCTTACCTTCATTTAAGGTTTGAATATCACAATTGCAAATATTCGCCAGAAATAACGAAAAGAAATTTTGTCTTTATTTATATAAAAAAAAATCGATAGGAATAAGAGAATAATGGTGAGTCGGGGGAAACTTTCTTCATTTGAAGGGAAAACAAAAGTTTGTGAGAAAAAGGGATTTTTTGTGGTTTTGTGGGAAATTTCAACGTTCTTAAGGTTTTTCTTCCTGAATTTTTATCCCAATAGATTTTTTTTAATCAAATAAGAATGCTTTCACATTTTAGCTGGAAGAATAAAAATATTATGCTAACAGACGCAATAAACCTCCCTTAGCACCAAGATAACTGTTAATTAAATCCTTTATTAAAGCTTTTATTCCTGCATCTTATTTTATTTTATTTTACTTTCATAATGGTTTTTGCAATAAATATTATAGGAACTTGATTATTTTTTTTTTTTCAGAATTTTCTTGCTGATATGTTAAACTTGTTTGAAATCAAATATTTCATCTTATTGATTGTTGAAAGAACGTAAATAATTGAAATAAACCAAGTTACTGGTTTAAAGATAGAAAACCAACGATTATAAATGCACAAATAAAGTATTAAAAGGTAGCAAATAGCTATTTCGAATCTACTATAGAGATTCTTCATCAGTGCAAAACTCAGCGAGCTAAAAATAGCAAAACTGAGCAAAGAGACAGAGAGACGCAGGGTTATATACCCGCTATGGGAACAATTCCGCCTAAAGAAAAGCAACCAATGAGAAGAAAGCAGCCAAAACAACTGGGTGGACAAGTAGCGACATCTATCGGAGAATAAGCTAAACAAAAACTAAAAAGCGAGTGAAAAAAAGTATTAAATTAAAGATTTCCAAATACTTGGAAAATAAGGAGTACTAGATAAGTCATTGACTAAGAAGTGAGAATTTTTGGAGTTGCTTTTCTTTAGGCGGGGTTGTTCCCATAGCGGGTATATAAGCCTGCGTCTCTCGGTCTCTTTGCTCAGTTTTGCTATTTTTAGCTCGCTGAGTTTTACACTGATGAAGAATCTCGATAGTAGATTTGCTACCTTCTCATACTTTATTTGTGCATTTATAATCGTTGGTTTTATATCTTTAAACATTTGTGCACAAAAGCTTTATTTGCTATTTTAATTCAAGTTACTGGTATTTTTGATTTTCAGAATGCTAATCTTCAATTGCATACTCTGCTTTTTAATTAACTTAAAATAATTTCTTTTTTTATTTAAAATGTAATAATAAAAACATTTTTTGAAAAGTTTTTTTTAATATTTCCTTTAACCAGGTAAATGATCAATATTAAAAAAAAAAAAAACTCTTTCAAATAATGGCTATTTTTATGTCTTTTACAGCAATTGTAATCGTTTATCACCGGTTTTTCAAAACAGAAATTTTTGGCAAAATAAATTTTAAAAATATGCTGAGATTAGATAATACAAAATACAATAAAAGTTTACAAGTGAGAATAATAAATCATGATTAGAGTACGGATGCTCGTACGTGGTACTATTAAATCATGATTGACAAAAATACGCGGCAAGTATGATATATGGGCATATCAGGGAAGAGATTAAAAGGATATTTTTTAAATATTTAAAAGGGTAAAGCTGAATAAATAAGGAAATATAAGAAATAATGTAGTTTTAAAGTTTTCTGACAGAGATTGCCACTATCGGATTTAATCGTGAGGGGATAATCATGCTGGTGTGGATATGATTAAAAAAAATCAGGTTGACGATATAGCCATAACTGGAATAATGGGAAATTTTTTGTTATATAAAATTGCTGGTACATGTAGTTTTTTTTCGGAAACTTTCAATTAAAATTTTTAGCAGAAGATAAAAATGCGAAAATTTTCTTTTAACAGTGAATTATTTAATTTCAAATCCTGCTTTTACTTTTCTAGGTGCGCAACTAAGTTTCTGGGGTTTTTTGATTAATGGAAAATGAACAATTTCAAGGGAAATACAAATAAAAGGAATATTGCCCAGTTAAACTGATGGCATTGAGCTCACAGGCTACGAATACTAATTGCACATTACAGCCTTATATATTCAAGGGTTAATTCCGTTCGAAAAAAAATTAAGAAGGGGAAACAGCTCTCCCCTTTCCCCTTTTTATACTTAATCATTGAACCTCTTAAATTATCAAGGACTTGCTATCATATAAAAAATCTATACCCAAAATTCAGAGTAAACCGGATAATTCTTAATAAAAAACCCATTTAGCATTTATATAATTTAAAAGGAGTTATCCCCCTCTTTTATACCAAACCACTAAACTTCCAAAACTATTCAGAGATTTGAACGAAATCTGACAATTCTGCTTGAAAAATCCATTTATATAAATTAAGGGGAGGGGCATTAGAACCCCCGTTCCCCCTGTTTATACTTATACAATGAACACCTAATAACAGTCACGGAATCGCCACATCAGAATGATCCTATATCTAAATTTTGAACGTAAACTTAAATCTGCATGAAAAACCCATTTATATCAATTAAGGGGAGTGGCATGAGCCCCCCGTTCCCCTTCTTATACATACCGAATGAACTCCAAAAACTAATCAGGGAAGCGCCTGTTCAGGATATACCTATATGCAAAATTTCAAGTAGATCGGATATTTTATCATGAATTATCGCGTTACGCACGTACGAACGAACGAATATACATACATACAGAACGGACGGGCACATAAGCTCTCATGCTATGATAGCCTGTGAGCTAAAAATGGTTTATTGAAAGTATGGTCCCTCGCTTGCTATGTATTTTTAACATCTCTTTGATAATACATGAATACCACGACAATAAAACGACGCGTCTTTGGGCCAAACTCATTTAACACTAGAACGCCCGCGGGAGTCGCTTCGACTCCTGTCTGTTTTAGAAGAGATAAATACATACAAAACACATGAAAATGAGTATAAGCGCGTAATATAACACTTACATTTGTATTTGAGATTCGTATATATATATATATTACAAATGGAAGAATAATATTAATATGCACAGTTTTAAGAAATTAGTAATTTTTATCAAAACAAATATACTCACATAATCTTTTGAAATTAATTATCTGACAAGCATGATTTACAAGTATAGTTTGTTTTAGCTAAGCATTTTCCGCAAACCATTTTCTTACATGTTATGCAATCTTTGAAAGTCATATTGCCTTTACACAGTTTTACTTCGCATTTTCTTCTCTTTGGGGATCTTGTTTCTGATGACTCATCCGTGAAACATTTTCGTGCGTTTTTATTTTTAGCAGATATATAATTTTGACGCAATTCATCTGTTAATAACTGAATAAATGCTTGTCTGCTTAGCTTTGTTTTTCCAGTAACTTCTTTGTAAATGATCCACGCATTTATTCCAGCCAAATCCAAGACGTTGTAAAAAGTATGCACAGACCATCTTCTTGAAGGTGCCTTCACCGAATACTTCCTAGCTATTTGATCAATAATGTCAACCCCACATTTAGTTTCATTATAATATCTAACAGTTTCTGGGGTCTTCTTTTCGTTATTTTCAATATTAATGGATGGGTGCATCGTGCTGAGAATGATAACATTTTTATTTCTGTTCGCTTGATACACAGTAAGAGTAGCATCTGTTTCTTCATGTTTTAGAAATTTTGTCTCGTACAATTTATCTTTCAAAACTTTCAGTGATTTTGGAATTTCTCTCCTACTTTTTTCCACAGTACCTACCAAACTAGTTCCTTTCTTTTTCAGTTGTTCAGCCAAACGCAAAGAAGTGAAATAATTATCCACTGTGACATTCATTCCTTTGTTTAGAAACGGCTGCATCAATCGCATCACCACATATTCCGATAAACTTTGGTCCGACGGCCGTTTCACTTCTGCCTAAATAAGGGAAACCATTCAACAAGTACTTCGTTCTAAGATCTACTGCAAGCCAAAACTTTTGTCCATATTTATCCGGTTTAGTAGGTATGGATTGCGTAAAAGGACAGCGTGTTTTGCTTGGGAATAACTGTTCATCTATTGTTACATTTTCACCAGGCTTGAAGCAGGCAATACAGTTTTCGATGAACCTATTCCATATATCAGATATCATTCCAAATTTATCCGATTTTAATCTCATAGATCTCGTAGAATTCAAATCAAATCTCAGAAATCGTAGAATTTCACAAAATCTATTTCTTCCCATAGTTTCAATGCAAAAATTTAAACCCCATGTGTTTGACCACAACGAATGAATATCAATTCCATTTGCACCACATACACCTCGAGCATATAAAAATCCAATAAAGGCATAGAGCTCATCTAACGTAACTGTCCAATTATCTGTTTCAAGAACACGTCTTGCTTCTGCTTCTGTGCAATTTTTTATCTGTTGTAACATTTTGTTATCTGCAAATAATAACCAGGCACTCAAAACACTTTCAGATTTTACCTTTTTTTTTAGAATAAATAGTGGGACCAGTGGACTGACACATGACATTTTGCTTTGAATATCTTCCAGGACTTTTCTTATTTACAAACATTTTCCATTGCGTACCATCTGGAGCAAAATGAATTCTATCTTTATAAGATGCAGTATTTTCTAGATCTTCACTTTCATCGGAATCCGATGAAGAAATATTATCAATATTAATTTTATCAATTTCTTCTTCATATTCGCATTACTCACCGCCTTCAGATTCGTTATCTGAAAGCTCTCGTAATAAAGCAGCTATTTCATCCGGTGTTAAACTTTTTTTCCGCGACATTTTGCCTTCAATTCTTCTAGAAAAGAGCTATGCAGAGTCACTCAATTATAAAACGTAAAATGATAAAACTTTACGCGAAAGGACAGTCGAATAATGACACTCAAAGAATTTCGCAAGCAGCAGGCAATTCTTTCCGCAGGTGCACGGCACTGACCATTTTTCTAAATAAAAGGGGTGGAAGGAAGGGAGGAACAAAAACATTTACACATCTGGTAACCGAGAAAATATTATAAATTCCAAGGTCATGAGACGCGAAAATAACGAGGGAATGTTATTTATCTTACGCTGGAGTCGTTTCGACTCCGTTGGGCGTTCTAGGGGTAGTAGCCTACTAACAATTTAGAAAATGTGATTATATTTTACAATTTTGTAAATAAATAGAGATTATAAAAATAATAAAAGTCACGGAAGGAAAAAAATATGAATCAAAATTTGTATGAGATATGTGCATTTAAGAGGCATTTGGAATCGAAAGGACTCCATCGGGCGTTCTAGTGTTAACCAATCAATTTTGCACGTTTTTGAAATTAGCCAAGTGTATCCCAGCTAAGCCGTGGGCCTTCGATCAGGACAAGTGATAATCGGAGGGGGCAAGGTCTGACAAATATAGCGGCTGCGGTAGCCAGATCCTATTTCAGCGTTTTGGTGGTGTCCTGAACGATGGAAATCGATATCATGGAACGTTGTCTTTCTGCAATATCACTCGTTTGTGTTTCGTGTCTCATTCTGGCCATTTATCGAGAAATGCATGGTAGAAATTAAATAGTTTTTGTCGGCAGCGATGCCTATTGTCACTTTCCTCCAGTTTCAGGAGCTCATAGTGTACGATTCTTTTCTGGTCTCACCAAACACAGGGTTGTCTTCTTTCTGAAACGATTTGGTCATGCCGTTCAATGTTGATGCTTCGCAAGGGAAAGACAAAATATTTTGCATTTGGGATTTGCGAAATTTAGCTACTTCTCATCGCGAATAACAATTCGATGCAGCAAATTTTCTTATGTGAAGAAAAAGCAAAATTTCGATAATGGCCCTTCTATTTTTCATCTGTCTTTCAGTCAACTCATGCGGCCCCATTTTCCTTCCTTTTAAATTTTACCCATTACATGTAAGGATTTGGAAGTACTTTAGTGAGTCATTTGTAATGCTTCCCCAAATTAATCTTGTTATCTTCTACCTGGATTAACGCTTGCAGATCGGCATCCTAAATTTTTTTGGTTTTCCTGTGAATTTGCCACTTCTATAACATTTAAACAAATCTTCACAAGTACTTTTCGATGGTGCATGTTCGCCATAGGCCTCCTTAACAAATGACCCACACAACACAATGATGTCCTCAAGACATCCTAAAGTTGTCACATGCAGGATGCTCGGATGTCCTAAGGACATCAGATATTTTCCCAGTGACATCCTAAAGACTTCTTTTTGCAGTCAAAATGTCCCACTTGGTGTCATCCTCTGGAAGTCCGCTACACGACACTTTCAGGTTTTTCTAGGAATTTATATGACAATCATAGGTCAGCTTTAGGATTCATCCGACGAAATAAGGTCAAAATTAGGATGCTTTCTGGATTTAGTAGGATAGTTTTGGGAACTTTCAGTATCTCTTCAGGATAGTTTTGGGAACTTTTAGTTTCTTTTTAGGATTGTTAAAGGATGCTAATCAAGGATATAAATAGGACGTTTTCTGGGATTTATAGGATTGTTTTGGATGCTTTTAGGATGTCTATAGGCTAGCATTATATTTGGTAGTGTTAATATATTGAAATGATTTTTATTTTATTAAAACTAAAAATTTAATATGTTGAAAAAGTACTCCCCCAAATTCACACAGCTTTTGGGGTAAGATTCTTGAATCACCTTTTAAAAATTTGTTTTTAATCCACCAAAAAGTATTTATAGGAAATGAATCCCCCCCCCCCCCCCACACACACACAAGAGAAAAATCTAGGCTTTAAAAAAAAAGATTAAGAAAAATGAATAGTTTTTAATATTTTTAACAACTCTTATTCACTGAAAAATCTCTTATTTTCATGTGTCCAGAAATTATGTACAAAATCTTAAAAAGCCATGAAAGCAACATCTATTGTCTTTTTACTAATTAAAAGTATATCACAAACTGTTTTGCTGTGAACGTTCTGTATATCGGATGGAAAAATTGCTCAGGATCTTTGATTATTCACACAAGTAGTAAATTTGCCTTCAAAATAAAAGCACTTCTTGGATTAATTAGACAAAAAAACTTATTTTAAAAAATCAGTGATCGACAATAAAAATGTTTTTAAAGGATGCTCCTAGCGCATGGATTAATTTCAAAATATATATTTTTTAAAAAGAAATTTGTTAAGAAACACAGCTGACATTAGAAAGTGAATGGATTTCAGAAAACACTGTGCATAATTATTTTAAAGAACATTCTAACATTTTTAATTAAAAAAAAAAAAATACTAAATTTAATTTCCTAAAATATTATATCATTTTTTGAAGAAAACATGCGCACAAAAAAAAAAGTTATGAACAATAAGAGTAGCAAATTTTATTAATTATATATTTAAATATTAACACTTATTACATATATTTCTCTAAATATGCAGTGCAAATGTTTTGTGCACCTGATTGAGTATAATCAATATATTCTCTGTTTATTTAAATCTTCACATGTGATGTAGATTGTTTCTTAACATAGTTTTATTTTAAAGAGCATACACTGCATTCCGAATACTGATAATTTTCAATTACTGTTATTTTAAGGTAAAGTGCTCAATAAATAAATGACTCTTGGGAAAAAAAAAAAAAAAAAAAAAACAGAATAAAGATAGTAGATTCCCTCGGGCCTGAGAATCTGATTTTGAAATATTCCTAAATTTATCAGAACAAACCCATGAAATCACAAAAATCAGTATTGAAAGTGCACTTCATTTATAAACAAAATACTTTGAAAATGCTAAACATTTTGTTATAATAGAAAATTTATTCAACCAGATTTTAATCTAACGGAATTACTTTTTTTTTTTTTTTTTTTCAATTTTTTAATACACAATTCTTAATTATTTGCTCTTATAATTTCTGCAATGACTGAATAATAAAAATAAAAACACTCAAAAATTTTAACAGGATTGAAATAAGTAGTGTGTTTCTTTAACTGTTCTTGTTCTAGCACAAAACATATTTCTAATCAAAGATGGATATTTTTTCAATTTCCCCAAACATGATTCCATTCAAAACCTCAGACTTATGTGCAGATTATTATTTACTCTTCAAATGAATAAATTAATTAATGGACAATTTTAAAATAATATATATATTAAGATTAATAGATTTTATGATTTATGTTTTAACCTTTTATCTATCAAATTATGAATTCATGAAAATTTTATATTAAGCATTTTACATAAATTGTTAAAACTAAATTAAAGATTTACATTATCATTTAATAAATTTTTGAAGGATTGGAGAGTTTTGTTTAGAAGGATTGATTAAATTTGAATTTTTTGCAATATTTATAACCCCACTCAAATCTTTTATTTTAAATTGTTTTCTTAGTATTTTGTAGAATTATAAAATGTACAAATATGACGTTCTTACAATATAAATATAGAAATATTTCTGAATTAAAAAATCCTCATTCTCCTCTCTCAGCGCCAAGAAAACTGAAAAGATACAAAGGCAAAAGAAATCATCCTTTTAAAAATATTTTTGTTTTGTGTAACCAATAATGCTTTTAGAACAAAATAAAGTAATGCTTCTGCAACTCATTCTAAACAGTATTACAACTAATTGTTGCATTAAAAGTATTTAATAAGTAATTTTAGTGGTACTTATAAGTATTGTCGGTAGATAAAGGGTTAAAACATGCTTCATTTCTTTCAACAAAATCATTTTACAATTTTAATGACCATTTAATGGCAAATTTAATCTTTACTGAAGTATTCAAACATCTATACTTATTCTATAAATAACAGATTATATGGGAAAAAAGATATTCCAAGGTAGTGAAATAGAAATTCCACTTTTAAAACTGCAGAAATTTATACAATTCATTTACTGTTTAAATCGAAACAATTCAGTTTATATGAAAAATTAAACTACTTGTGATTTATTTTATTTTCATTTTTTAACAGACATACATTTAATTTTTTTTTTTCTATTAGATTTCACCATATAACTATATTGTACACATTCTAAATGCAAAATGAATTTAAAAATTAATAAGGAAATAGTTTAGAGAAATTACAAACTATCCTTTTGGCATTAAAAAAAAAACAACTATAAAATTAACTTTTGAAAAATAAATAAAAAATAGAAATTTAGAAAAATTTCTTGCAATATAATTTTTTAAATGTAGGAACATTCTTTTAACATCACTAGTATATTTCCACATCATCTTTTAAACATTTTAATTGAGCAGATTATGTAAAAAGTTTAAAAGGCTTTAACACAACAAAACAAAAGCATATTTTTAACATTTTCGTTATTCATTAGATCATGCCAGATATATTTTTGCTATAATTGAATTCCTTAAATTTAGTTTTCAAAAACATTTCGTATCACATTAAACTTCATTAACATACAAAATATTGTTAACCATTAAATATATTTTTGTAATGTTAAAATATACAAGTAGTGAACAATATGAATGAAGCAACTAAAAAGTAAACAAATATCTTTAATAGTATACATAGCAGAAACTATTACACAATAGGCCAAGATTTGCCAAGAAATTTTAAAAAATTACAAACAGGTATAAAAGCTTCGAAAAATGCTTCAGAAGTACATTCCTCAAAAGAGATCTCAAAGCTTAACGCTTATAATCAGAGAGATTCCCCAAACCACAACTTGGCTGTGATGGTCTTTTATAATAACACAGTGTTTGCAACGTATGAAAGTCTATCTCAAAGTGTATGCGATTTTCTGAATGCCCATGCTTCACTGAAAAAATTTCTTTCATCTCAATACATCATCATGCTTTTACAGACTTTAGCTCAAGAAACATCTGAAATAGATAAAAATACGTATAACACAAATATACATTTGTAGCCACAAGGCAACTTATTACAACAATTTGCAAAATGACCAAAATATTTTTAAAAATTGTGTATATATATATATATATATATTTTTTTTTACTCTTAACCCCTGTGCAGTGAGTAACATATGTCTATGTATTGTTCAGGGTTTGCACCATCCTTGAGTTTAAACAACACTATATTCGTCCAAGAAAAATTTTACCTTATCTAGTTACAGATTTTTCAGCAATCTGGAAAAAAAAAAAAAAAAAAAAAAAAGGCCACTGAAAAGATTATGTATTTAAAAGTGCTAACCCAAAAGTTTCCAATTTTTTATGTATAACAGCCATTTATAAAATTTAAGTTTTATGTATATAATTTGTTCATAACAGATATTTATAGATTTAAAATTATTTTGTGTAAATAAATACAGCAGTCAGCAGCTATACTATGCTGAAAACATATAGTTTCCAAATCCCTTACTCAATGACATGGAACTGGCATTTTCCAGGGCTCATACTCATTTTCCAAGAAAAAAATTCCCTGATGTATTTTCCGGGCTGTACAACTTTTCCATATCAACAATTAACAACAATTTGATATTACATATGACAATAAAACATGCAAACAGTAACAATTGCCCCCAGAATAGACTGTCATTTTGGTAGGTTTCTGCAGGTTTGGGAAATTTTTTGTATATCCCCTGATTTTTACAACCTAAAATTCATCCCAATTTTTGCAGGAATCCCATATTCCTCTGATGAGTATGAACCCTGTTTTCTGACTCATTTTTAAATATAATGGCTTCAAAATTGAACTTAGAAAATTGACTGTTTTAACTATAAACTGTTTAGAATTAAATAGTCTTTTCTTTTTTCTTTTTTTTTTTTTTTTCCAATACTAAGTGTGCAAATAAGTTTGATTTTTTTTTATCCATGAAAAATCCACAAGAAATACAAAAAATGGCTTATTTAAGGTATTGTCTGCTAGTTACATATTATAGCCATCTTTCTGACAGTACATGCATACCTTTACGATAACATAAAACAACACATCTTTCGACAGAAAACATTCATCAAATAAATTTTTTATCTCTTCGAAATAAGCCAAGGATATCCCAGCTATATTTTGCGCCATTGACCAGAACAAGTTTTAATCGGAAAGGGCAGAGTCTGGACAATATAGCAGGTACAGTAAAACATCCTATTTCAGCATTTTGGTGGTTTCCTGAATGATGGAATTGCGACAGTGTGGAATGTTGTCGTGCTGCAATATCACTCGCTTGTGTCCCGAGATTCATACTGGCCGTTGTTCGAGCAATGGATGATTCAAAATACAAATTAATTAATTATTTGTTGTCGGAAGCAATGCCCTTTATCAATTTCGCTCATTTTCAGCAGCTCATAGTACATGATTCCTTTCTGGTCCCACCAATCGTTGGGCATTGTCTTCTTTCCGAAGTGATTTTGCCATGCTGATCAATATTTATAATTCGCCAAGTGAAAGCCATGGTCTTTTGCATTGAGATTCTTGAAATACATCCACTTTTCATCACCAATAACAATTCGTTATAGGAAACTCTTCTGTGCTGCAAAAGGAAATCTTCGATAACGACTATTCCATTTTTCATCTCTCTCTCACTCAACTCATGCTGCACCTATTTTCTCTCCTTTAGATTTTTTTTCCATGGCAAGTAAGCACTTGTAAATACTTTGTCGAGTCATATTTAATGCCTTTCCAAGTTAATCTTGCTGTTTTGTTATCATCTTCCTCCAATAATGGTTGCAGATCGGCATCCACAATCGTTTTGGTTTTCCAAAGAAATTGCCTCTTCATTTAAACAAGTCTTCACAGGTAGTTTCCAATGGTGTATGTTCGCCTTAAGCCTTCTTAAGAAACGATGCCCTTCAGCTGCAATTTTTTTTTCAGATTAAAGCAGAATATCTAAACTTCATGCATACACTATTTATTTGGCACAAAACTCGACATCTTCACTGTTAGAAGAAATATTTTTGCATTGTGATATGTATTGGTATTGCAGCAGTTCATTGTTAACAGAAGTCTAAGGTGTTAAAATAACAGAACTTCAGATATATATATATGTTGTTTACATGTGTCGTTAGCGCCAACCATGTGTGAAACCCAGGAACTTAGTTGCGCACCTAGTACATAAATAATGTGCAAGTAAATAAGGATTTTCATGTGATGACCACTTTTACCCCTTTCTTGCACTGTTGCATTGGAAATTTGAATCAAAATGTTCTCACTTTGATATTGTTTTCTGAAATATCTTTTGTCTTTACCAAAAAATAGAAAACTCCATTTATATTTCTAAAACAGAACACTCGCCAATTTTATGAATTTCTGGGGGATTAGTTGATGAATTCAGAAATGTGACAAAGTAGCTTATTTGAATTTGAGAAGAGCTTAAAAGTCACTAAATTTTTTTACAGTCTAGAATAAATTCCCCCTTCCCATAAAAATGCTAACAAATTTTAATGCATATTTGCATTGACCCCAGGGATAATCAAATTCATTGCCGAAAATGTGGAATTCTACAGAAAAGTAACATGTTAGTAAATGTCAGACAAGATTTGCTTTAAAACTTTTTACTAGACTCAATAGATTGCAGGATCAAACATATTCTGCATCCCTGCAAATATATATCTCGAAATTTGATTAATTCCAGCTTTTTTTTTACATTTCAAAACTGTATCACACATTTCTACAGAAGATATATTAAACAAAAAATAACCACTTACCCTGTTTAAAATTTTCTGTCGCAATCTGCAGCAAATTAAGATTTGTGATCCAACAATGCTGTACCAAACATAGATTATTCATCAGAAATTACAGCAACCTATAAAACCAAGAAAGCTTTAATTTACAATGAAATTCTAATAAAAAGATGCAATCACTTATAGATTAAAGTGATCTTTAAGTCTAACTTGTTTTATATTTTTCATTTCGAAAGCAGAACACTTAGCAATGTTTTACAATAAACTTAGCTGATCACGAATGTTCTGCAGGAATAAGAAAGACACAGTGAGATTTTCTTTTATGTGAAGGAGAACATATTTTATAGAAACATAAAAGCCATTTTGTAAAACAATGATATACATACACACACACACAAAAAAAAACTATTTCCAAATTTCCTGATTTTATCCTGATTGAATGATGAAATCCAAATTTTTTCCCAACAATGAATTGACGATTTTCTCAATATTTCAAATTTCTTTTTCTGTCAACTGCCGAATTTCTTTCTTTCTTACTGACCCAGTTGTCTAATTTCACTATTTTTCTCCTGCAACTGATTCAAAAATTCAGATATGTTTCACAATTCACTGATGAATTTTTCTTTTTTAACTGTAATGGATAGTCAATTTTTTAAAAAAAATTTTCCAATGATCTATTAAAGGATTTTGCAATATTTACTTTCTAACAACAGGCAAACTTGTCGCCTTTTTGAGAGCCGATTCAAAAAAAAATTGTGGATTTTTTTCTGCGATTAAACAATGAGTTTCCATTTTTTTTTTTTTTTTTTTTTTTTTCCCTAGCCAACAATTTGGGTATTTTAAAAAATTTTCCTTTTACCTTTAAGCAAATTTTGTAGCAATTTCTTCTGACCGGTTAAAAATAATCCATACATTTTATCTGCTACTGATTGACAAATTTCACAGACTTTTTACAAGTCACTGAATTTCGTGATATTTACTTTCTGCTAATAGGAAAACTTTTCACTTTTTTGCAACCAATTAATCTTGGGATTTTTTTTAACAATTAATCAACTAATTTCAGATTTTTGTCAATAATCCACTGATGAATTTCATTTTTTTTAAAACCTGAGATCGATTTTAAAATTTCATGTTATTTTTCTTACTAATAGGCAAATTTTTGCAGCTTTTCCTTGAAACCAATTGGAGAAAATCACAATTATTTTCTAGTACTGATCAATGAATTTCACAATCTCTTCCGATAATTTTCCATATTTCTTTTTTTTTTTTTTTTTTTTTTTTTTTTTTGTACCTTAGTCAAATTTTGAGGCTTTTTCTTGCAAATGATTAGAAGAAATTGAAGTTTTCAGTTTCCTCCAACAATACACTGACAAATAAATGTGTTATTTTATTTTTATTTCTACATGTGACCAATTGATTTTTTTTTTTGTGACTGTTCATCGAATATTGTATGTCTTTCCACAACAAGCTTAAGAATTTCATGATTTCCATGATTGAGTGACAGAATGCACAAGTTGGCTTGTGATCTCGAGTTGTCGTACAGAAACGTTTATCGTTTTGCGATATATGTCACAGTTTTAAGTATAAAATAAAGAAATCATACACGTTCACATTGATAAAAGCAGTACTGCCATCCTCTCAAAACAAAAATTATATTCTTTATAAAATATAAAGACAACATCAACACTGATTTTTGGCATATTTAAAATTATTATACACCTAAAGTCCTCAGGTGGATCAGTCAGATTATAAATATTTTTTCTTTTTTAAAATTTAGTTATAGCAATTATAAAATTCTTTCACTGTTTTATAGTTTAACTTAAAAACACACCATTAGAATTATACATTTAAAAACAACTGTGCTTCACCCCTTAGAAGATCATGCCTGAACAATCGACATACATTGTCACGTGTCCAGCGGGCGTTCATCAACCGGTTGAGAACTCCGGCTCTTAGCCACGTGAGGGCATCAACTGAGGCTTGGGACCCTGTGCTCTTTACGCATGTCGGAGTCGGTCAACCTGAGGGAGAGGCCTAGTGTTCCGACCAATGGGAGATCAGCTCCAATTGCACTTCGATTTTTATCCAATGTTGCTAGGACATGTAGTCTGTCAACAAATTGATGGCTTCCTCAGAGGTCATTGCGACACTGGGTTCGCCTGGTGCTAACTTGGGACTGCCCGAGTATCCTCTTCGATTTCCCAGTACCTTTGCAAATGCAACTTTATGTCTTTTTCACTATCGTTGGAGGTTAAACAGGGGTTGCGACCCACTGTGTGTACTCCGAAGAAACTGCATTGACTTGACTATCTGTATACATTACATATTAAAAAATATATTCAACATTTAATTAATAAAACCAAACTGATACATACTCCAAATTAGTCTTTTTCAATACCTGGATCATTAAATATATTGTATTCATATTACTTTTGTTAAGGACAGTTAACTCCATGTAGAAAATGTAAAATTAGCAATAAAGTAATCATATAATATAGGCTCTAGATGAATTTGACAGAACGCAGTAATTTACAGGTATTTTTTTTATCACTTTATGCATCAGGCAGCCACAAAATCAAACTACTTTATGAATCCGGTGCTCTTTATCACTCTTTTTCATGCTTCCCTTTGTTTAATTTCATTATGTGATAGGTCAACTAGTAGGGAGATGTAATTTTGTATATTGAGGAAAAAGTAAATAACTTGCAAAAAATCAAGAAATCTGACAATCGCCTGCTCAGAAAAGTGAAATTTGTAGTTTGATTCCTGAAAAAAAAAAAAAAAAAAAAAAAAAAAAAAAAAAAAAAAATTAAATTTTCAATTGGTTATGAGAAAAATATTGTGAATTCTGTCAACAGACATGATACAAACTCAGCTAAGAAAATGCTGAAGTTTTAAGACCTCAAACTTTTGACAAAATTCATATTTTTTGCAGCATTTTGACAAAGTGTGTTTTTTGCGACCATTTGATGATAATCGCACTTTTTTTGCATGGTCTTTTCAATGAAATTTGCATTTTTATTCACGATCCTTTAGAGGAAAAAGTAAATAACTTGCAAAAAATCAAGAAATCTGACAATCGCCTGCTCAGAAAAGTGAAATTTGTTGATTGATTCCTGAAAAAAAAAAAAAAAAAATGAAATCTTCAATTGGGCATGAGAAAAATATTATCTCAGCTAAGAAAATGCTGAAGTTTTAAGACCTCATGGACTTTTGACAAAATTCATATTTTTTGCAGCGTTTTGACAAAATGTGTGTTTTTTTGCGACCATTTGATAATCGCACTTTTTTTCCATAGTCTTTTCAATGAAATTTTCATTTATTCATGATCTTTTAGAGAAATTCATGGTTTTCTACACTCTTCTTCGAGAAAAATTGCATATTTTCCCCAATCTTTCATCAAAATGTGCCTATTTTCCGCCATCTTTCAACAAAATTCATATGTTATTCGCGATCTTTTGACAAAATTTCCATATTATTCACAATCTTTCGACAAAATTAGCATATTATTCAAGATCATTCAACAAAACTTGTATAGTCACGATCTTTTGAAAAATTTGCATATTTCTGGAATATTTTTACAAAATAAGTCTATTTTCCAAACTTTTTGTCAAAAGTCTCATATTTTACACGATCTTTCGACAAAATTTCCATGTTTTTCTTGATCTTTCAATAAAATTATTGTACTTTTCTTGATATTTCGTCAAAATTATTGCATTTATTGCGATTTTTCAACAAAATTCATGTATTTTTCACAATTCTTTGACAAAATTAAAGTACTTTTCCACAACCTGTTCATGAAAATCGCGCTTTTCCCGCAATCCTTTGACAAAAATTGCATCTTTTAAGCAAACCTTTGACGGAAATCACGTTAACTCATGAGATCCTTTGAAGAAAATAGTATTTTTTTCCACGATCATTTGACGAATTTAGTTTTTTTTTCCTCATCCTAAGGAAAACTTTGTGTTTTTCCTGCAATCGTTTGAAGAAATTTGTCCAATTTGGTGAGGTTTGTACTGGCACTTTTGTTGTATTTCATCTGTTACTTCTCCCCTATACAAAAATATCAACAAATTTAAATGTATTTTTGCATCTATCCCAAAGATAATAAAATTCACCATCAAAAAAGTGGAATTCCGCATTTCTGCAGAATAGTAGTATGCCTGTGTCAATCAGTCTCAAGATAAAATGGCAGGAATTGCCTATTGCTCACATCAGAAACAAAGTGAAATTTAATAATTGATCACAAGAGGGCAAAAAAAAAATCCAGAATTAATCAAGAAACAAGAAAGCTGTATAAATTTTATCATTTAGAAAGAGAAAAATATCGTGAAGTTATCAACTGAATGTGTGAAAAAAATTAAAACAGAAATGTCGTCTAATGATAACATGAAAATAAAAAACTGATTTCAGGCAATAAATCACATGTATAAATATGGAAACTCGCCATATTGTCAATCGTGTGAAAAAAATGATGAAATGCATCGATGAGTTGCAGAAAGATATAAAATTCATCGATTGATTACAGAAAATAAGTATGACAAAACTTGTCAATTGATTTCAGAAGGTATCAGAAAATAAAATACTACTAATAAAAAACAAAAAAAACTGTATAACAAACCATTTTTAAAATATGCTTTTTGAATATGACACAAGAGAACATCTGGTGGTCTTTTTCTCCCAAGAGCCAACACTACGCTATACAAAGTAAAGAAACTATTTTAGATAAATTACATTTTCAAACTTCAACAATTAAAAATGTTTTGCATAATTTAACAACAACACAAACACCATTTTAATATTTTCAAAACTGAAAGCCCATGTTGAGATAGATTTAATGTTAAAATTTAAAGTATGTGTTTGATACTTGCCCATTTTTACAAATTTATACTACACTTTTAGAGCTCTTAATTTTTTCATAATATTTTGTAAATATTATAGCACAGATAGAAAGAATAAGAAACTAGCTTTAATTTGATATCAAAATAATATATAATTGTTTTCACAGTTAAAAATTAGCAGAGCTACAGAATTTTCTGCAACAAAATTTCAAACATTACAGTATACACTCGCATATAAGTCGAGAAATTTTAGACAAAAAAATAACTTCAAAGTGTGTGTGAGGGATGGGGGGGTCGACTTATACCCGAGACCTAAAAAAAAAAAATCTATAAATATCGGAAAATAGTTTGCTAGTGAATTGGTGCTGCAGCACCCCATTGTGTTTGTAGAGTACAAAATCCAGAATCCTTCCAACCTTGACAATTCTGAATTTAAGATCATTTTTAGTTTATTTTTCAAAAAAATAATCTACCCTACCCTGTTGCAAAGAACAAAAAAACAAAGTGTGTGATTTATGTCATTTCAGAACGATTCAGAGGAGTCGTTCCTTTTCAGAGTCATTTCATTTCTGATATAGGTGTAAATTAACGGTCGCCACTCGCCACATGGCGATTAAAGTTGTAAAAGTGGCGATTAAAAATCGGCTATCGATCGCCACCCTAGTCGCCACTCGGCGATTAAAACATTTTATTAATTTGCTTTGTGAAAGACAACTTTTTTCATGGATATATGCATGTCTACTTTGTTTGCATCTAATTAGTGAATTGGTTAATTCTTTAAATTCAGAATCGGCCATCGATCGCTACCCTAGTCGCCACTCGGAGATTAAAAAATTTTATTAATTTGCTTTGTGAAAGACAACTTTTTTTCATCATTGTGCGCGCGGCAGCGCGCTACAATAATATGATTGAGCGATGGTGCACACGGATTTTTCAATTTTTCTTTTTGCAATAACTAACTAAATACTTATCCAATTTTGATGATTTTTTTTTTAAAAATGTTCGTCTGACCAAGAAGCACAACATAGCACAAAAATTACTTTTTTTTATGGCATACTGTAGGTGTACTGTAGAGTATTCTGAAAATCGGACAAAAATTTTGTGTCACAGCACTTTTCTCGAAAACTACTAAAGATAAAAACTTAATTTTTTTTTTAAACAAAAGACAAACTTTTTATCCCGGGGTAGTCATCGAGAAAACGTTATTTCGCTGGGCGGTTTTTCTGAAATTGCGTATTTTCCAAACTTGGTCATAAATGGGTATATCTAACGTTCTATTGCAGATAGAATGTTGTGGTAAAGTTTATTTTAAAGATTTTGCGATGCTAATTAATCCTGCAAAAATTCATAGCTTTACGTTAAACAGTTTTTTTACAAGATGAAGTAAAAGAATGGCAGTCATCAATCTAAGATACTTGTGATCATCGGAGAGAAAAACCAGTTACACCATTCGATTAAGCATAAAAAAATACAGAATGCTTTTTTTTCTTTTATTTTTAACTTAATTTTTTAACGAATTACGAATTTTTTTGAAAATTTTGACATGCTGATTTTTGTCATTTTTTAACACTAGAACGCCCGGATGGAGTCGATTCGACTCCAATCATGTAACTAAATTTCAATTCGAACCAGAAAAATTTTCTTGAAATAATTTAAATCTAATCCATGCAAATTTACGTTAAATAAATCAATTAAATAATTTTGAATAAAAATTCTGGTGAGAAATATTATTTTCAAACTTGAGTAGAATTTCCGGGCGTTCTAGTGTTAATGAATCATTTACTGAATAATTATGCACGGTGTCTAGCCCTGTTGGCTGTTAAATTTGATTTTTAATTTTAAATTAGGCAATTTTTTGCACCATACCAAATTTATATTTTATCCATTTTTTTCATTTATTTATATTTTGTTTTTAGCACAATGGCATCAATGGCAAAAATGCCTGGCATACCTGTCAAATATTGGGGCCCTGTACTTTAACAAAGTGTATTTACTATAAGTATATACCGTATTTATTCTAATAGAATGCGCCCTCTAATAGAGCGCGTCTTCTAATAAAATGCGCACCTTGGTGCTGATTGAAAAAATAAATATACGGAAACGATATAGTAGATAAGTAGAAAACGATTACTTAAATGCATTATCGAGGATTCTCATCGATCAAAATAGAGTTATTCTATCAAAGCGATGGAGTGGCGATGCAGCAAAAGTTTCAAATTTTGAACAATGTACCACTCCTGTAAACCAGGGTTGGCATTTTTGCCGGCAAAAAGGTATTTTTGCCAGGACAGTGGAAAAAACTGGAAAAAACCAGGGGAAAAATGGAAAAAACCGGCAAAAATGGAAAAAACCGGCAAAAATGGAAAAAACCTATTTGTCTTTAATGTGTAATAAAATCTGCATGCTAATAAGAATAATAATGGTATAAACAATTAAATTTAACAGTGTACTATTTAATATTTTAATTTAATTTGCTAATTAATTAATATTAAATAATTTAAATCTTTAAAAAATAGGTGGGATTCACTCTTACTTAAGAATTTAAGAACAAAATAAAAAATTACATACTTAATTTTTTTTTTCTTAATTCAGGGATATGTTTAAGAAAATTTTAGGTCCTTTAAAGGACCCTTCATAAAATAATTTATTTTAAAATAGGATCCTTTACAAAATTCTTTAACCTCAAACAGGACCCTTCATAAAATTATTTGTCCCTGAAATAGACGCTTCACCTTCAAATTGAACTTTTCACAAATTTAACCATTTAAAAATAAAATCTGCCCTGTTAATAAACAATTGAACTTACCAAAAAATATATTACTTAGTTCCTTTATATGTGAAGGTTAGAACCTGAAAACACTAATAATTTAAAATTCACAAAAGTATGTCTAGAATTTTCACAAAGACAAGAAAAACTTTCCAATTTAACAAAAGTACCTTGTGAGAAAAGTCTAGACAGACCCCTGTAAGTAAAGTATTTTATCAGTCATTAATATGTATATATTTTTTTAATTATCAAAAGATTTTATACAATTTTGTTATTTTTGTTTTATGTCATGAAACTTAAGGAATGTAAATATTTAAGTCTTTGGTACTATTTTATAGCTATTTATCTGATGAAACTAGTTTGTTAAAGATAAAATAAGTAAATTAAATTGAAAATTATGTATTGAAAAAACTGTTATGGCTTATTAGGAAACTAGATTTTTTTTCTGTCACTTTTACTCTCCAAGAAAAGAACAAAATGTTAAATTATTTAGATTTACTTTCAGTAAGTAGCCTGTTGTCTCTTTATCTTTTTGTATTATATTCCCCCTTCCCCCACCATAGCAGATGCTTGTCATGTATGGCTAAATTTTTTGAAAAATGAAGAGTTAAAACCACATTTTTCAAAACTAAAAAAGATATTTGAACAAGCGATTTTGCCATGTTATCTTGTAGCCTATTTGTTACATCGAAAGTACAGAGATGAACTTCTAAATTATGAACAAAAAGAAAGCTGTAGAGCATGGTTATCTAAAATCAATTCTGATTTTATATCTTATATTATTAATTTTAAGCTCAAAGAAAAACCCTTTCCTAACTCATATTTTGCAGAAGTGATTAATAGTGTCAGTGCATGTAATTAGTAGAGAAGTATTGAATAAGCTTGTGCAATTTCAAAAAACTTCTGTTCATTAGTAGCACACCTTCAAATATGCCAGCAAGTAGTGCTGCTATTGAAAGATTGTTTTCAAATTTTTCATTTGTGCAAACTAAAATTCAAAATAAGCTATCAACAGATGCTCTTTCAAAACTTGTTTACTCCTATGCCATACTAAAACAGCAAAATTTAGGTTGTGAGGAAGATATTGCTGAAAAATTTGAAATTTAATAGTTTTCTGCTTTAAATATAATTTTATATTAAATTAAATTTAGGTTACTATAACTGTTTCTTCAAATTTCTAACATATATAAACTATAAACATAAGTGCTTTACTCAGTCTCAACAGTTCTATTATGTAAATTATTAATAATTGTATAAACATGAATAAAGAAGTTTCTTTTCATTTATATAAAATTGGAATTTATTTCATTTATAATCTTGTTATAAAAGTTAATATTCTTTCATAAAGTGCATAATTATCCTTATTTAACTTAAAAGTTAAAATAAATTTAGAATAATATTGATTCTTCAATTAAGTATGCAGTTTATTTTTTCTCTCGTGAAATTATTTTCTCTTTCTGGGGAAAAAATTAAATGGACAGTCTGTTTTTGCCACCTTTTTGGCAAAAACCTATTTTTGCCGGGACGGTTTTTACCAGGTTTTTTCCGCGGATTTTTCCACCTTCGGCAAAAACTCGCCAACCCTGCTGTAAACTATAGCACCAAGGATATGCACACTGTTAAAAATCTGCTGCATTTTGCTGCAACGCACTCCCCTGCTTGTATAGAAAACGGTTACTTGGCCGTGAAATGGCGCTTTCTCATTGGTTGGAATAGAGATATATACAAGTGGTGGAGGACGTTGCAGCAAAATGCAGCAGATTTTTAACAGTGCACTGTTAAAAATTTGACCCATTTGTTGCAGAGTCACTCCACAGCTTTTATAGAATGTCTCTTTATGGCCAATGAGAATGCTCCATAACACAGTAAAGCAATCGTTTCCTATAAAAGCGGTGGAGTACGTTTTTAATAAGTCCGTAATAAATACGGATTAAGAAAACAAAGAAGCATGGTTTTTGTATCAAACTTTACTCTTGCATAAAAAAAGTTCCTGTTTTTGGCAAAAATAATGGATATTTGAATGAAAAATCTATTCTTTGAAAGAATTTATTATTTTATTCACTTTAGTAAAAAACTGATTTTTTTTTTTTTTTTTTTTTTTTTTTGAAAACCACCGTAGAATTTTGGTATAGAAAAACCTGTTTTAAATTTTTTTTTTAATTTGTAACACCAGAGTATTAGAGTATGTAGCCTTTTTTAATTTCAATACAAATAAGATTTTGTTTTCTATATATAAAATACAAAACAAGTTGTGCAGTATCTCTATGGAATATGGAAAAATAGAAGGACTAGTGAAAAATGCTCCAAGGAGCAGTGCAAAAGCAGAATATGATTTTAATTGAGCATTAAAAAGTAATGGACAAGTGCTTCTGTTAATTACTGAGCATGAGGAAGGATAAGGGATCCCTTCTTGGCTACAACTCACTTCAATGCCAACTTTGAAAAAATCATATTTGCGCTTTTTTCGTGAAAACAAATCAGTCGCAGTTACTATAAAAATGTATAGTGTAAAGACGTAACCATTAAAGATGCAGCTTAATTAGACATAAATGTAAAGGAAGGCGACATAATGCCAGATACCTAGTTCCTGCAGGTATCACATTCATGCACTGCCACCAAGCATACCCTAAGTGTATAATTGCACAGAAAATTGATTTGTAGTATAGTGCAGAGTGAACAGTGCAGTTAACATCAGAGATGTAGTACAGGCTATACGCCGCACACCTTCTGGACTTTTTAATAGAACACCATATACCCTCTGTTTTTCAAGAAAGCTTATAGTATACACATTCTAGAATATCCCTCTGCTTAGAGCATATATCTTATGTTATTTTTATGACTACACCCCTGGTTAACATCTAAAGCACGGTGGAAAATTCTACTAAAGAACCGCAAATTTCTTTTATATGGAAAAAGCGCAAATATGATTTTTTCAAAGTTGGCATTGAAGTGAGTTGTAGCCAAGAAGTTATCCCTTATCCTTCCTCATGCTCAGTAATTAACAGAAGCACTTGTCCATTACTTTTTAATGCTCAATTAAAATCATATTCTGCTTTTGCACTGCTCCTTGGAGCATTTTTCACTAGTGGATATATGCATGTCTACTTTGTTTGCATCTATTTAGCGAATTGGTTAATTCTTTAAATTCAAAATCGGCCATCGAGCGCCACCCTAGTCGCCAATCGGCGATTAAAAAATTTTATTAATTTGCTTTGTGAAAGACAACTTTTTTCATGGATATATGCATGTCTACTTTGCTTGCATCTAATTAGTGAATTGGTTAATTCTTTAAACTCAAAATCGGCCATCGATCGCCACCCTAGTCGCCACTCGGCGATTGAAAAATCTTATTAATTTTCTTTGTGAAATACAGATTTTTTTTTTTTCATGGGTATATTCATCTCTACTTTGTTTGCATCTAATTAGTGAATTGGTTAATTCTTTAAATTAAAAATCGGCCATCGATCGCCACCCTAGTCGCCACTTGGCCATTAAAAAATCTTATTAATTTGCTTTGTGAAATACGGCTTTTTTCCTGAATATATGCATCTCTACTTTGTTTGCATCTAATTAGTGAATTGGTTAATTCTTTCTTTCTATCGGATGCAAGCATATTTAGCAACTTTGTTGTATTTTCTATATTTTGGCTTTTTACCCATTTTTACCTCTGGATGCAAAGAGATTTTAAGGACATTGCTGTATCTTAAATCTTTCACTTTTGCTTTATGCTCACTAATTGTACCAGTAATAGTTGGCTGGTACATTTTTTTTTTTTTAAATTTATGATTGAAGTTTATGTAGGTGTCAAGAAAGACTGAAACATTATAGCCAATTACTTAAAAAATACAGGACAAAATTAGCACTTGCCACTTAGGCGAATAATATTATCATCTGACTTTACTGCTACCAAGCAGACTTCCTCCACCTCACCAACACATTGGCACTCTCTGATTTTGCCTTAATGAGACATCCGGAGTTTTGAAATCTCAGCCAAAACAAAGAATATTTATATTTATCTGTACACTCGCCAAACTTAATAATTACCACCAATTTTAAGTAAGAATAGATTATCCAAGAAAGATGTGAAATTATTTTTAAATTTAAAATTTAAAAATACAATTTCCTTGTTTGTTTTATACAATGCATTAATATATATTTAAATATAGTTTATCACTTATAATTTTATCTGCAGTATTAATCACCAATTCATATTTTTCCATTCAGTGGAATGACAGTTTTATTTTTAACCAAATATGTGTAACTTTAACTCACTAGCCGCTAAATAAATATAAAAAAGCTATTTTGACCTATTTTTAAAAAGTGGCTACTAACTTTTAAAAAGTGGCCACTAATGAAACTGGGTCTACCGGCCACTGGCTACTAATCGAATTTCCCAGTTTTCACCTATAATTTCTGAATGAACTAGGGGATTGCAACTTTTCGGAGTTGTTTCATTTCAGAATGAGTCCGAAGAATCAATCCTTTTCAGAGTTAGTGCATTTCGGACTGATTTCAAGGATTCGTTCATTTTGAGACCGATCCAAAAAAGAATTATTTCTTGAACTCATTCCTTTTCGGAATCGTTCTGAAAAGGACAGATTTTTTTTTTTTCAAATTGAAATCGTTCTTTTAGTTCCACTGCTGCAATCACTCCTTTTGAATCATTCCTCAACAAATGATACATCTCTATTAAAAAAGTGATTAAAGTTAATGTTAAAACGACTGATTCAGCAAAAAGTAAGCTTAAAATAAGTAGGGTCACCCGGGGTAAAATGGGTATATTTTATTTATTTATTTTATTATTTTACCAGACAAATTTTTAAAATAAATTAAAATTATGAACAAAGTGCTTACATATCTGGCAATACTTAAACCTTATAAAAACAAACTGGCGACGCATATAATGGGCTTAGCAACCATTTTGTTTTTCAGAAGATAGAACAAAGTGTTTTTAGTGGTTGAAAAACTTCTTTACAGAAAAATATACAGGAAGAATTTTAGGAATAAACTGTTTGATATTTACAGAAGAAGGATTCTTCTAACTGAAAACTGTTAAATTAAGTAAATTTATTTACTCACAAAAATTTTATAGCGTTTTTTGTCATATGGGGTAAAATGGGTATAGGTCAAGATATGAATGTATGAAGATTGATCAAAGTTGAAAGAAACTTTTGAGGGCAAATTGTTATTGATCCTATGTTTTAAACTGAAATTATGCTTTGTTATATGAAATTAGGCTATTACTTATATCATCAATTTATCATTTATATTATAAATTAGGCTATTTCGGGTGACATTATAATACATGCAAATTGACTAAATGTACAGGAGCACAAGGTAAGAAAAATATCGCAAAATTAAATTAAAACACATTTTCTAGTACTGGCAAGGCTATAAAAAAACTCAGAGAAAACACAAGGGAGTACAAGCAAAGGTAGGAGAAGTTTTAACTACAGAGCAGGTAGCTGCAAGTCTAAAAAAGTACAAACAGTTAAAAGAATCGAAGCAATCCATAAAATAGAAGTTAAACCAAAGGTTTTCACTGCAATAAATCCAGTGATTGGCAATTGAGTCCCTGTAAAAGTTAATGCAAAGAAGTCTGCTCAAGAATTCACAGGTCTTATTGATATCCCTGATGAAGGTGAAAATACTGTGAAGTTTGCAACAAAGTCATCTGCTGGATTATTTTTATATCTTTCCTGAGAAAGACTATGTTGCTGATGTGAACGCATCCTAATTGCCAGAGAGCTATCTCAACAGAGCTGCAATAGTCCTTGCCAATATACACTTTGCATGTAAATTTTTATTATGTTATACCTATCTGCATAAATTGCTTTTGATTAAACATTGATTTTCCAGTGTAATTTAATTTCTCATTTTTTCCCTACAGATATTCATGCTGATATCTATCTGCTTTTGAATTTCATTAAATAAAAAAAAATACTTTTAAAGAGAAACACGATTCACAGCATGTGTGTAAACTGATGTGGTGAAGGATAGGATTTGTCAGTACTCTCATCTTATTTACATTAGTTTCATAACAGTGTTTTTATATGTCAAGAAAAAAATGTAAGCAAATTGAAGTGGGGAGTTTTTGAAGCCCCTTCCCCTCACCTTCCAAGTTTACACATGATTCAGAGGATGAAAGTACAAAACTTTTAAATGGTTTACACATTAATTATAATGTATTTAAGTATATTTAATTTATTATTCAACTTTAACCAGCATATACCCATTTTACCCCGGTGCATACCCATTTTACCCCGAACCACGAGGTAAAATGGGTATACACCGGGGTAAAATAGGTATAGTGTTTTACATAAAAATTTTTAAAAAAAGTAAACACAAATTATCTTTAATTTAGACCTAAGATACACAATGTCAAAAATATTGAACAAAAACATGAATTTATTTCATAATATTTTTGCTATGAAACATTAAAATTAAAAAAGCTGATTTTTATACCCATTTTACCCCGGGTGACCCTAACATGTTACATTGTTGTTTTTACCCTCTCCAAATCAAGAGCAAACGAGCACCATTATTTCTTGCTGCCGGCAGGCCCATATTACAAAATATGCGACTTCAAAATATTCCTGACCTGTGATCTTCAAATCACCGGTTATTTTGCTAATCATGGCAGTTGAAGAGAAGTTTGGCGTCATTGCACACGACATGCATTCAGTACTTTTCAGCCAATGGCGTTTTACATAATTTTATCTTTTTCAATGGCAGCACTTGTTATGTAGAAATTCTGTTTGTTTGTTTGTATGTATAAATAAATTTTACTTTCGCATTAAAATAAATGAGAAAAAAAAAAAGGATTTTTTTTGGGAGGGAGGTCGACTTATATGCGAGTATATATGGTACTATGGTAATACCTCTTAGATTTGTCGACAAAAAAAGAATAAAATCAGAGATATAAGAGCACATTGAATATTTTATTTTGGATGATTTGGCAGGGAATGAGCCTGATGAATTCTCAAGAAGATAGTTTAGAGTATCTTGGTGATTTTTTAATGAGGACATTTTCAGACACTGAAAAGTACTGTGAACAACAATTACCCTGGAAAGTTGTTGACAAGGAATTAATTTGGTTGACTATATTCTGTAGCTTACAGATATATGCACTCACTAGCACTGAATAGACAGTTGTAATATTTCAACTCCAGTTATACATACATATAGTTGGATTTTTGACATCAAAAAGTGGTTTTTGACATTTTTATTCAATTGTAATAAAAATATGTATATTATTTATATGCAATTTTATACATTAAAATAAAAAAGTATTTTCATAATGTACTTTCATTTTTAAAAATTAAAGTATTTCATATGATTTGTTTATATTTTTAATGCAACAATACTTTTGATTTTTTTTTTTTTTTTTTGTATATTTATAGCTTATAGTTATATTCTATTTTTAAAGTAATTTATTGAAACAAAAATAACTTTTGAGTATTAAACAGGATATGTGGTTTTTAATGTCTATAAGTGTCCAAAAGTTTATTCAAGTGTTTAAAACTAGAAATAATGAAAATTGTAAAAATTTTTTTTTTTTTTTTTTTTTTAAGTTTGGACTGAATTTTAAGTTTTTGACAGTAATTGTCAAACTATGTCAAAAAGGGGTTTCTGACATAATGGTCAAAACCAGACAAAACTGTCACACTGTCAAAAACTTGCCAATCCTGTACATACATAAAATATAAACTGAAAAAGCCTTTTTATATGTGTATAAACAACAGAAATGGGTCATAATAAAAATAAATAGCTTTGATTTGCTTTAGGTGCAAAAATCAGAATTTCTTTAACAAAATAGATTATAAATATATATAAAGTTACACTTTATTCTCTTATTTATTATTTAATCTTTTAGTTTTTAAAATACTTTATCACAGTAGTTTCATGTTCAGTAGTCAAATTTCAGAATCAGAATGTATGGCAGGTAAATTAGAAAATGAAAGATATATACATCAAATAACACACTGTAAATATCTAATGCATAGAGTTAAAATTTCTTGTTGCAATCATGTAAAATTCATTTATAACATTTACTATTAAAAAGGATAAATGTTTTATTTTTATTTAAAATTATTAAGTTCTGAATCTCCAAACAGCTGTAAAATTGATACAAAGTATTTTAAATTATTACTATATTGAGAATTAATAAAAAATATAGTTAATCATTCAAAACAAAACAAAGTTACAAACAAAATGTTATCCAATGACATTCAAACTTTCTTAACATGAAACCAAATGGGTCACATTTAAAAAAAAAATGTGTGTATTTGTCAGCCTTAGATAAAACAAAAAAACTGTCTGCAAACTCAATTTCTTAAAAATTTTCTGAAAAAAAAGAAAAGAAAAAAAATGCTATGCCTCTCTTAAGTGAGCTGGCCATAGCACCCCCTTAGCTACGGCCCTGGTTGGGAGCAGGGCTAGAAAAATTTGAAAAAAATTACATGCCCAGCCGGGCATGTGGTAGGGAAAAATAGATGCCCGAATAAAAAATTTACATGCCCAACTTTTTTGTACTTCTAAGTTTTATGATTGTAACTTTAAAGCTGGTATTTTTATGATTAAGAACATAGGTGATGCCAAAAAAAAAAAAAGTTAACAATCGTTAAAGATAGTGTGGGGAAAGGAAATCTGTGTTCACGTGTGACCGTCGGAAAATCGTGAGTTATATCATTTTATTACAAAAACTGTAGAGAAAAAAATGTCTTTGCAAGAAGAAAAAATATTGCAATGCCGATCGCGAAAAATGAAGGCAGGGGAGGGGGGGGGGGGGGGAATGTCGATGTGAAAGAAAAAGTTGCGATGTCATTCATAATAATTGTTACCGATGTTGTGATTATTCATAATTAGTTAAAGTACTTAAAGTTTATTTACGTGTTATGTTTTGTTTTTAACCTTCTCAAATCGTCAATAGCGTACATTATGCGAGCCGCCATTGCTGCGTGGGTAAATATGTTGATCCATAACTTTTGAAAACCGTTATTAAAGAATCACTGGTACATCGGCGATCACGGCACTTAGTTACGTGAGTGACGTTCTATGCTGGCAGCCAATGCGGTAGCGGCTAGCGGAGAGTCTTTCTCTGCCGTTCCATCGGAGAAAAGGTGTGTACGCGCAACGGATGTGCGCAGCAAAGGCTATGCTCCTCTTCTATTTTCACTTGTTTTGACGAAAGCTCAGTCGTATTCCGGCGCTGACCGATTGTATTGTAAATAAAATGTCTACTTTTCGTAAGGCGTCCATTAATTTGCGAAGTTTGATCATTCTTCTTCATGATTTAGCTTATGCCAACCTATTTAAATTTAAATGTGGTACTTTCAAAAATACATGCCCGTTCGGGCATGTTGATAAAAATAATACATGCCCGATCGATAATTTTACATGCCCCGGGCATGTCGGGCAATAGATTTTTCAAGCCCTGGTTGGGAGTGAAGTGCCACTCAAAATAATAATAATAATAATAATAATTTACATGCATCTTTCAAACTCAGTCAAGAAATGTAGTACTAAATGGTATGCTTTCTTTCCAATCCCTTACATTATGTTACATGCACTCAACCCCATCTCCAGTTTTCTAAATTAAACTTTATTGAAAAAAAAAGGATATTATTATTAAGTTATTGAATTTTCCTTTTAAATGTAAAAAAAAAAAAAAAAAAAAAAAAAAAAAAGCTGCAAAATGTTAAACAAGCACATAAACATTCATTAAAATTTCTAACAAATGAGCTTTATTTAAAAGAAATCAACATTTAATTATTTTTTTAACAGAAAATTTATTTTTAATCAATTAAATTAATCTCCAAAGCCAAAAATAATCTGCAGCAACTGCTTGCAAATTTTTTAAATCCTCTGCGAACGACATTTTGCATGTTTGTCTATATTACCTGACTTTGATGTTAGTGTTACTTATTTAAATAATAGTACAATCTTATCTGTTGAGACTATTATTAATTTGTGTTGAGAGCTAAATTTATACTAAGAAATTTAATGCTAACAATTTTTCACTATGTTACAAAATATTAAATTAACCCAATAGCTACTAATAACTTTAATAAAGTTGGAAATTGAAAAAGAAATTTTCATATGATATATTGGGCAACTATTTTTTATGTTAAACAATCCAATCATTCAATATATAAACATATATTTTAAATTGGGGGTACATAATCTGTTATCCAACTAAAGATTTATAGTGTTATCCAGCGGCGCAGCCAAGGAGTTGGTTTTCGGGTTAAAACCCCTCCCAGAGCTGAGAAAGATCGCTATAATTGCTGCTTATATGAATGAAATCCAAACTTAATATTTAAATGTTTTGACGCATTTCGGAATCTGCCACTTTATTGAATCAGATTTCATTTAATAAAATGATTCAATTAAATGGCGAAAATCCTACTTAAAATTGTGAAAGTGCATATTACATGAATCAGTTAAGTAAAAATTAGTTATTTGAACTAAATTACTTTTCTTAGATGCTTCATGCTAAAAACAAACAAACAACAAAAAAAAAAAAAAAAAGATGATTTCCAGCCACACAGACGCTTTTTGAGTTTAAGTATTATACAGTAAATATTCTAATCAATACTGATTCTATTAACCGGCAATCACCTTTATCAGAAACTCAAAACCCCCCTTAGAACCGAATTATGGCTGTGCCACTGGTGTTATCTAGACAAAAATCAACTAAATTTGATCATAAAATTTTTAATATTAAGAAATCATCAACAGTATCAGTTGATTGGCCTTTTTTAAACTACTTTAAGCACCTGGCTACCCTTTACCACCCTTTTTAATGAACACTTTTTTTTTTTTTAAATTAAAAGGCAAAAGTATCAATTGCTAGAAAAATATTTGTCAATATCATCGATTGGCCAAGAAAAAAAAAAAAAAAAAAAAAGCAAACAGCTGAAAGATAGCGAGGGGATATTAAAAAATGTTCACTTGATTGAGGGAAATGAAAATCAGACTTTTTAAATTGACATGGGGAAAACATTATGGGTTTTATCAATCAGACACAAGATGAAGCGACAAGCTTTGTCAATCGTTCACAGAAAAAGAAAAATCTGATAATCAGTCACAAGGAAAAAAATCATAAATTATGTCAGTCACATTGCAAATTTAAAACTTACTGTGAACAATTTACCATTTGTCAAATGCAATAATTTATTGCATCTGATACTAATAGTTAATCACAAAAACAGGGTGGTATGGCACATAATTAACGTCATTGCAGATTTTCACAATTATCATTTACACCCGGCTATATAAAAATACCTTATAAATAACTTCTAAAAGTATTAAAATTTTGTTATACAGTCATTAAAAATGCATACAGTTGAGTATACATTATTTTTATAATTCAGCATATCAGGATGTGATTGAAAGTTGCCTGTTGGGAGTGTTAAAAATTCAATCTTTACATTATATTGATTTTTTACATTATTTAATATTACATGAACCAAGTTAAATAAAAAAGTGTAAAAATCACACATATGCAGCATAAAAAGGAAAGTGGAAATGTATTTCTCTTAAAGTATTGTTAAATACCTGTGGAAGCATTAAGTGTCAAAAACATAATATAAAACTAACCAGATCAGTAACAAAAATAATGAACTGATAGTGCCAATATTTGTTAATCATGGATTAATTTTTATCTGCACTTTTTTAAAAAGATTTTAACAAAACAAAAAGGGAACTATTCAGTATATTTTTAATTTTCATGCAAATGTTTGTGGGGCAAAACTTACACAACATTAATTTGTAATTGTACATTTAAGTTTCCTTAAAACAGTACATTATGTAAATTAAAAAAGCCTCACTCTCCTTCCTCCTTCACAGTCATAAAAAAAGAAAGAAAGAAAACTAAAAGACATTGGTAAAATGAAAATTTCTAAGAGGTTAGATCTTGTTGGTATGCTTTGTTGTCATGTAAACATTATATTAAAAAAATATACAAGGAACATACTATAAACATAAACAGTCAACAATGAGCACAATTTAAAATCGAAAACTCAGCAAATATACTGAGAACAAGAATTTTTAAATAAAATATAGCAAAATATCATTAAAAATAAAACACTTTGTAGCAATGTATTGTTTATTTCAGTAACTCTTCACGGAAAGAATTTGAATTTAGAGCTTATTTAAGTAAAATGAATGCACTGTTTGTGAATTTTCTTTCCTGAAAACAAATATTTCAAGAACATAAAATTTGTAAATACTGATTTTACTTAAATCTATTCTATTGATATATTTTATCTGTTATGAGGTTTCTGAAATAAACAATTCAATTACAGTATTTTTTCATATGCATACTTTGAAATCAAGCTTCATCAAGCTTCTTATGAAATCATTTTATAATGATATAAAATTCTAATTTCACAAAAAAATATTGGAAAGTTTACTAACCTTAATAATTGCACGTTGAATTTTCGACACACGCACACGCGATTGTTTACAACACGGCGCAAGGCGGCAAACTCAACTTAGAACTCACTGAAGAAAGTTGAGAGGTTCTTTCCTGCACTTGGGGAAAATTATTGCGCATGCGCTGAGTACACCACGAGGTTTCGTGCACAGTCAGGTTAAAATATGGCGTCCAGAAGACGTCGGCTTATGACTTCTGTAGGATATGACAGCTATAGGACTTCTAGGAACCTTCTAGGATGTCCGGAGGAAGTCTGTGGTTGTGTGGGGACGTCTTTCAGATGCATTTTTTTCGGATTAAATCAGAAAAACAAAACTTTCCGCAAACGTTGTTTCTTTGGCGTAAAACTCAACATCTTCGTTGTTAGAAAAAATATTTTTGCATTGTGATATGTATTGGTATTACAACAGTTTATTATTAAAAAATGTCCAAGTTAATAAAAATATATATAACGTCAGACATGTTTGTCATCTAAGTGCGACGTTAGAGCCATCCATGTGTGAAAAGAAACTTAGTTGCGCACCTAGTAAGGATGTAAGTAGAGAAGTAAGATCAGAACCAGTTTTTAGTCTTTGATATTTATTCCAAATATATGCATAGAATATAGAAAATCTCTATATTAAATTTAATATGAACAAGGACCGAATATTGGAATAATAGGATCACGATGGCACTTTTGCCAAAATTTAAAATAATCTACGTTTTGAGGGCAGTTTTGCAGTTTACATCATTGTTGCATATATAGATAGTATCATTTCATTAGCATTTAATATGATACAGAACAAATAAGAAAAAGATATATTTAAAGATTAGCGTATTTCTAACTAGTCATACTAGTTATTGATTTATTTGTTGTGCATATAATATGCTCTATATTTATAATTAAAAAAAGCACCGGACTTTCCCGTAACAATAAAAACTATTCTGACATTTACATTTATTTTTTTATTGCCTCTAAAAAGACATTCTTACTATACAAAATGTGTTAAAATACATTTGAGTTTATCATAGGACATATTGAAATATTTAGATTGGTTAGATATCTCCAGAGAAATATATTACAAAATTCATTCGGTTTTCGAGGAGGACTAACGTAACAACTCAACGGCTAAAGAACTGCTCAATCCTGACTTCTATCCTTTGCCCCAAGGCCGTAAGTGGGAATGTTTGACGGCAATGAATTCTAGCGTTTTATATGTACTGTAATAATACGACCTTTTTGGAGAGTGAAGGTCTTTCTGTAAACCTACTGTGACGGTGAAAAGTATATTGATGCTATATAAATCAACAATGCGACTGCGCTGTGACTATAAAAAAGCTTCTTTTGGAAATATATTGAATTTTTCATCAATCATGCGTATCTGGATTTCTTTAAAATTTAATATATCATGTTTATTTTTTACGAATTTAGAGACAAATCGGGTGGGTTGTTTTTGCATCTTCAAATACCTGTATTAAAAGTTTTAAAACGAAAGGATTTTATGTTGTATATAAATGCTTTATCTCTCTTAACTTCGGGTTCTTTTCATGCTTTCTGGAATTATTTTGTAAGAAACAATGTTAAAACATGGCGAAAAATATTCGATGTCCGATGTTACTTTTTAATTGACGATAGGTATAATCGTGGAAAAAATAAACACCCCCTTCTAACTCTGCAAAAAATTATCGTAAAAGAAAATTACCGATATCAAACGATTAGAAATAAAGTCTACCTTTAAACGATCGATATAAAATTTACTTTGAGGGCTATCTACATATGAAAAATGAAACATAACATTGTTTTTTTCAATACTTGTACCCAATTCTGACGGCATAAATGAACTCTACACCCTTCAATTATTTCAAAACACAATATTCCAAAAACACAATATACAGTCGACTCTCGTTAATTCGAAATCGGATAATTCGAATCTTCGCTTAATTCGAACTAAACATGAAGTCCCGAAATTTTCAATAGCAGTATAACGCTAAAAATTTTCATTAATTCGAACTCATTTTCTCTTGACTTCGTTTAATTCGAACTAACAATAATTCCGATTTTTTATTTTTATTTTCTTTCTCGCGGATTTCAGATCATTTAAATAACTTTCTTTCTTTGATTTTTTAAAAAAATTTTCCGAACGAGTATACATATAATCCAATGCATTTGATATCCACTTTCTTAGTGCCCTGTCTGTCCATCAGTGACTCTAAATTTTTTCTCCATCGTGCTTGTTTCTAACCTTTTAATTATTTTATGTATTTATACATTCTAATTTAATATTAAGTCATATTCTAATGAAAATAGAAGAAATAAGTTTAAAAGACACTAAAACATTAATTCCTTTGTAATAGTACCATATTAAGTAAGTTTTCCATAATTCGGACATTTCTTGTGGTCCCGACGAGTTCGAATTAACGAGAGTCGACTGTATCACAATATTTCAAATTTGCATGCAATTCGAATGACAAGTGTCTGAGAAATTAATTATTTTAAAACAAGCATATTTTAGGGGCTATACTTGAATTGGAGTTCTGTGTTCAGTTGTTGATTTAGAAAGCCCCCTTCTTGATAATCTTCGGGGCCATTCAAATATTCTTTGAAGACTGCTAGATTAACGGGTAGCGTAAGAAATTTCAAAATATCGAGACACGTCTATCGTAGACGGTCTCCTAAATCATCATTTTGTTACCTGGAAGAAATATTTGAAATTTGGATTTCCATAAAACAGGACATAATAAATCTAAATCCATCAAAAAAATTGTAGGTTGCAATTCATAATAATTTCGAATATTATTTTCATAATTCATGCAATAAAGTTATAAAAAATGCAAATCGAAGATATTTATATTTGTGTATTTTAGTATATTATTGTTACATAAAAATTAGCAATGTAGGAACATAGCTTCAACATTGTGAATCAGGCTCTCACCATTCGTTTAATTCACTGTCATTCACATCAGCAGTTTTACCGCACAATTTCTTGAAAAGTAAATCGTGCCGGAACTTAAATCCTTGAAAGCATCCTTTGCTATCGTTAAAATTGTACTCTCCTAATTCAGCTGCAATTTTTAATGACCTTTCTTTGAAGACGTATGAAGATATTTTATACGTTTTGAGATGTCGCATTTTCTATACAAATAACAAGCGTTTGTTGAAACTTGTCAAATGGTGAACCACGTCTCTTCCCATTTTCGAAATCTACCGCTCATGCATGTCTTTTTCATAAAATGATGTTTAACCGTTGTTATTTATTAATGCACACACTACACAAATTATTCCATATGCACTGGTTCTTTTAAAAAACTCTTTATTTATAAAGAATACATTTACTAGCAGCTCAGTGCTGCATATCGTCTGCACTTATCTCAAACACAACTTTTGGAATAAAAACAAACAAACAAAAAAAAAACAATTCACTTCTTTTCACTTTCTTAACACTGACATTTTAATTATAGGTAGCACCGCACGGTATCGTCTGCCTACATGGAACAACCGTTTAAACGCCAATGTTCCCAAATGGGAGCATTGCATTATTTGTAATACAAAACATATATTTTCCAATGTAGTAACGATGTCCTTATTTTTCATATAAAATATAAGGTGGATTTGATTTTTTGAAATGAAAATATTTATGTTTAAGCATTTACCACAGGTATTAAGGAATATGTAAATTCATTAATTTGCATAAAAGTTATATTATTTGCTTTTATCGTTTTCCCTATATTACTTACATTTGACCGCCAGGAATCTAAATGTTTTTAGAATTCGAAAAAATAATCAAGAACAACATACAATAGCATACAGCAGAAAATAATTTGTTATATTTGCATTGGTTGTCAAATAATAATGACGTTCCAAAATGCGAACACTGAAATGAAAAAAGCCAAAAAAACTGCGGAAATGTATTTTTTTTTTTTTTTTTTGGTATTTTCTAAATTTGCATGCATAAATCAGAACATTTGATGCTGTAATATAGGAAAAACAAAATTATTATTACAATGCGATATTAATTCGGCATCTAAACAGTTAAGGTACTCCTTTGAATTCCAAAGGTTTTTGTAAAAGCCGTTTTGAATAGATTTGATGTCTGGAAAGATTGTATGAATTGTTTTTTATTGTTTTAACCCTTTACACTCGAGAGGTGACTCTCACTCATTATCAGTGTTCTCGCTGACATTCGACAAATATTAGTAATTTGGTTAATTAAAATTAATAAAAACATTCGCCAAATGAAAAAAGTATTAGCCAAATAGATTCGTCGTGTAGCTCAAATAAAAAAAAAAAAAAAAAAAAAAAAATCTTTAATTTTTTGATGTACCTCCCCCCCCCCTTTTTTTTCAATATGTTGTAAAAAAAGTTTCTAAAAATAAATTTCTAAAAAAGTTTTTATAACTGCGACAACGATTGTTATTAATATATTACTACAAACCTCTACAAATATATTAAAAAATACATATATTAAAAATACGTATATATGCACCTGCATGAAAAACGAAAAAGAAAAGAAAGAAAAGGCAAAAATTAAGCACTAGCAATTTAGCGAATCTAATCGCTTGTTTACTCGCCAAATGAAGAATTTAGTCGCAGTTTGGCGCAAAGGCGAGCGACAGCGAGAACTCTGCTCATTATTAGTATTGTCAGATGTCCCTCATAAATGGGACGCTAAATGCTCTCAGACATAACTAATATCTACAGTTTAACTAATAAGAATGTATTTATTAAAATACAACACATTGCTCAGTGGTGCACAAAACAAGAATTTTAATATACATTTGTACAATTAAAATAAAATAAAACTATCAACGTTTCGCGCCGTCTTCTGCGGGCGTCTTCAGGAAAATACGATAACGGAAGGACTAAGTTTGCATCTTGATCGAGAGATAATATTTCTAGATTTTTTGGCCATTGGATTAGACGAAGAAAATTAGTTTAATCATGTAACTGATTAATATTTTTGAAAAAAAAACTTTCAAATAGTGCAATATAGTGCAATTTCCCATAGTGCAATAGTGCAATTTCCATGCAATAAATAATGTATTGAAAGCCATTTTGTATTATATGAATTTTTTTATGCAATACGTATCAATATATTAGACCGATTTTGTTTGCCTTTGATCCAAAATCCCCATATGTCTATTTATCTAAATTTGCTGGATTAATGCAATTTATCGTTAACTGTAATTTAATGTAAGCAAAGAGTATGTGTCTGTGGGGGGGGGGGGGGGGGGGGCATTTGCGTACTTTTCCTTACAAAAGAGAGAAGGTGTAGGGAATCACTAAAAATATGCTTACGTATTACTTAAACAGCCTCAAAACCACTAGAAACACTTCTGATATTTTAATAACGTATGCTCGACGCTTGTTCTTTGCATATTGTTTTTAGTACAGATTTGCTGCAATGCCAAATATTATTTTAGAAAATATTTCTTCTTTTGTTTCGTATAAAAAAATATCCTTTGTTTTAATCCTTTCAGTATCAGATTTTAATATTGTCTGTAAATTCTCAGTTTTAGATGATTTAAAACAAAAATTTTATTTTATTATTTACAATTTTATCCGAAGAGGTGTCTATTTATTTCATATATTAAGTGTAAATTATTCTTTTTTCTGTCTTGAAACATTAAAAATTTCGAACTAAAAACGACTAGCATCAAGTAAGATCTTAATGATTCTAGGAGGGTTAAATCAATATTATTTACGAAAAAAGAGTAAAAATATTTAAAAAAAAACTTTATTATTAAGCTAAAGTAAGGAAAGAGACTTTGTCTGGTGCGATTTCGAAATATTATTATTCATTTATATTATTTATCATATTAAAATTTCGACAAATTTGGTGATCCACAAGAAAAGTAGGAGTTCTCAAGGAAGCACAATTTCTGCTCCCTTGATTCTCAAATTTTATTAACAATTTGGAAAATGGTTTTTGTTTTTGGTCGAGAATGGACTTTGTGGTGTCAGCATTTTTTTTTTTTTACTCTATTTAAATCCGTGATCCTTTAACTTTTCTTTTTTTATTGCGATACATTAGTTAAAACCAGGATGGGGGGAAAAATCAAAAATTGAAACTGGAGAAATTTAAAAGGAAAGTTGATTAAATTTAAAGACACCGTATTAAAAAGAAGATCGCATCGAAGTCCCAAAACTACCATATAAACGCACATTACTTCGGACCTATTATTTCTAAATCATTCCTGATCATTTGCATTGGATAAACTCTAATCTAAATCCAATGTGTCAAATTGATTAGAATTTCCTTTTCCAAATGATTTTTATAATTTGTTAACAAAATTTATTTTTCTAAAGATATTTAAAATAACTGCACTTTAAGGTAGAAATGAACTAAGAATTTTCATCAAAGGAATGGAGCCTAATTCTTTTGACAGAAAGCAGGAAGGATTCATAATCCTCCTAAGTAACAGTATTGGAATTTTTAATTGTAACTAATCACATTTTCAGAAAAAAAATTCCCCGTTAATCATATGGATTTTTTTGAAATATAAAAACATGATGTTTGAAGACATAATTAATGAAGTCCTTTGTAATAGAGCAGCTTTTAATTTTTCGAGTACTAAGTTATAAGCGTTCCTTTCCCATTCTATCGCATCGGGAATTTCGATTCAAATCACCACCCAATATTGTGTTTTCTAAAAAATCTTTTTCCGTTATTACCCCACTCCCCTCCAAAAAAAGAAAAAAATCCTGGAATATTTTTTTAGCAAAAGCATCAACGAACAGATAAGTGGCGGGGAAACTTCCACCAGTAAATTTAAATAGAATTTTTCAGCTTATTTAAACGCCACCTGCACATAAAAATTCTGTCAAAAATAAGAAAAATACTGCTGGACGTTTCCTCTATCGGAAATCATGCTCAGAGCGCATCTGCCAATTTCATACATTTGAGAGCAAAACTAAATAAAAAAATGTGCCAAATAGTAACCAGTGTTTATTTTTGAATAGCCTTAAAAAAGTTAACGGATGATAACTATAAGCGAGTTTATTCCCTGTTTCTTTTTTACGAAAAGTTTTTCTTTGAAATAACAAGACCTACAATACTTTTATTTATGCTCCTATATTCTGTTTAAATAAAATAAATAAAATAATAGTATTTTCTCCGATGCAATTTAAACGTAAAACCCACTTCTGATATTTGCACGCATTCTCTTTCCCCGCTAAAAGACACGAATTTCCTAAAAGAATATATTCATATGTTTCCAACTGTGACACATAGCATATTGAAAAGACATTTACTTTTAGAACACTCTTCAAAGACACTTCAAAGTTCAGTCTATGTGTTTTTCTAAGAGTGTCTGTACAGAAAACAAATGGAAAAAGTGCAGTTTGTTTCTGAATTCTACATCTATATTATTTCCTTAACCCTTTGCGGCACAGAGTGCTTTCATTACTTAACTCCTCGGCGACAAGCGGCCCGTATACGGGCAGCAAAAAGGATTAAGAATTCCTGTTTGTCCCCGCCAGTAAATTTTTTTTTTTTTTTTTTTTTTTTAAATCGGAGCATCTCTCGATTTAATCAGGCACAAAATTCTGTCTTTAAAAACCGGTGACAAAACATTAAAAATTTCTCAAGGGCTGTCTTCGTGAAGGAGTTAAGTAATGAAATTGATGATTGAAATTAGAATTTAAACACAGCTGAATTTGTAAATAGAAAAAAGTATATTTCACGTATGTATAAAGTGAATTTTTATAATTAAAATTCTGGTGCCAATATATGACCTGAGGGAAGACAAATTATGTCCTTTTTATAGACTTACCACCATCCTTCAAGGAGTTAAGGGCCTGTAGGGTATATTTTATCCCACGTACTTTAAACGACATTCTAACATGTTGAAAAATTGCCTTTTTCTTACTTTAAGAAATGTTTGTGATTTTTCCGTTGACAGTTCATTTTTCACCGAATTACCGACTTTTTTATTGCTTGTCCTTCTAAGAGTTAATCCCTTGTGGACGAGCGATCTTTATGCTTACCGAAAAAATAAGTTCTCAGAATCTTTATTTATCCCCACCATTAAAATTTTACAGCAAAATGTGCCTTATTCAATCCAAGCTTATTCTCAATTTAATAGGATCAAATTCTCGTTCCTAAAAACTGATGACAATAAAATAAAAAATTGTGTTAAAGGCTTCTGTCGCAAAGTGATTAATTCATATGCCTACCCTCAAATAGCTACTTATGCCAAAATTTTCGTTTTTATTATAATTTTTAATTAAAGTTCAAACATTAGGATTCTAAAATTAGAATCTTTAGAAAGAAATTTAGAGTCCAAATCAAAGGCATATGTGTATTACAGCGCCCATGAGCAGCGAAAATTTAATGTTTGGTTTATTTTTAAATCAAGCGCATCACTTAAATTATCTGTAGCTCAAATATGAACTCATTTTGACCATTAGAACGTCTGGAGCTTTCTGGAGTGGGCAACTTATTTTTTGATCACGCTGTATAAAATAATAGTTTTTCTCCGATGCAATTTAAATGTAAAATGCACTTCCTATATTTGAACAATGTTCTCCTTCCTTGCTAAGAGACAAGAACATCCCAAAAAAGAAATATTCTAAATATCAAGTGTGACACAGCGCATATTTACTTTTGAAAGGTGCTTTAAAGACGCTTATTTTAAAATTCGAGTTACGTGTTTTTCTAAGAGTGCCAGTTACACAAACAAATAGGAAAAGAACAATTTTTAATCCCGAATTCTATTATACCAGCATTAGGTTTGTATGTGACAGTATGTTTGACTGAAGTATCTTTAGTCACATTATGTGTACTGTAAATGCTTGAAATACATGTGAGATAGTGAGTTTTAATGTAAACAGAATATGAAAAAGAATTTTGGAGTAATATAAATGAAAAAGGTGACACGTGTGTATGGATATAATGTTTTATTGAAAAAGATCTTGCAGCAACGTTCATTTGCGAGCTAAAAAATCTGTGCCTATGTAAAATTAAATGTGTTAAAATGAATAATGCTTACTTAAAAGACGATTAAATAAACAATTATAGATGTTAAAGTTTTATTTTATTTTAAAATACAAATATGAGATTTTGTTTTTCTATTTGTATTTATTATGTTTATCATATCATTTATTATGTTTATCATATTTGTATTTATTAATGGAAATATTCTCTGAGGAAGAACCTGTTTGAAAAAGATTCGAAAGTACTAAGATTTTTAAATAAAATAAAACTTTAACATCTATAACTGTTTATTTAATTGCCTTTAAAGTAAGCATTATTCATTTTATGTTAAAAGCAAGGCGAAATTTTATTCCGTCATATATTTTATATGCATTAAATGTGTTTTCCATTACTGCATATCTAGTTTCGATTGAAGAACAGCATATTCACACAGAAACTCATATAACGTATCTATAAAAAAACACAATTTTCTAATATTTCGTTCTCAATTGTAATGGTATTTTGAATTTTAGAAGTTTTAGAGATTTAAGGGATCTTGGACTTTACAAACCGAGGCATTTTCTGAGATTTTTATTTTGACTGTAATAATTTTCTTCAATTATTATTAACATTACTATTATTGTTATTATTATTATTAATATTAAAATGTAAAGAAAAACATTTTATTCCAATTTAATATTCGTAATATTTTGATTTAAATTTCTAAAGCATAATGTTTGGTAAGGCACCTGAAATTTTTGCTTGTGACAGATCGTATGATACACACATTGAAACTATTATGTAACAGTGGATTTACATCCGATAACTTTCTATACTTATTTCTCTTCTAAAGTTATGAAAGACACATAAATTCTAGATTTTTTCCGTTTGTGTACACAAAGTTTTGAATTTACATTATGTTTTTTGAAGAGAATCATAAAGCAACAATTGTATGAAAATTCATTAGATGTTCTCAATCATCTTTTCATTTTTTACGCAAGTTATATTCGGGTTGCACCACTTTTTTAAAGAAAAAAATGTACTTGTGTTAAAACAAGGCGTACGGAAAAAACATATACAGGAGTATAAAAATTAAGGATATTAACTAAAGTCGTACATATGTTTCCCACATCAACAGAAACCTTACCACAATATCTCTAATATGTAGAAATTTAAGACAAGTGATCAAAACTCTTTAAACAATTGATCCAAAGGATACAAAAGAACTTTATGAAATGGCAACTTGGACACAACTGCAGATAAGAAAAAACATCCATCTGAGAAGCCCTTGCCACGAGAAATTTAGTCTTAAATAAGAAATAGGAGCACGTTTGATTGCGATTCAAAATTCGCAATGCTGAGGACGAGGTTGTCATAAAGATGTTGAGGCATCAAGTCCAATCCCTCTTGCAATGTTAACTGCAACTGCAGAATCATTGATGATGCCTGATCATGTGCTACGAAGCATCTTCCGAAAATATCTCACACGTGTTATATAGGATTTAGGTTCAGGGATTTTGAAAGCCAATCCATGCGTTAAATATATCCATTCTACAAGAGTTCTGCAGCACCCAATGTTTTATAGTGTAGCGCTGCCGGAGGTACTTTGAAGGTAAAACAAATACAATATTTTAGAACCAAAATAATCACGAAAGCCATTAGTTTAAATGAAAACTTCATTAGAAGACGCGTTTTCTGAAACAATCGGTTGGTCCTCGTTGTGAAATATGTCACATTCCGCACAGTCGTTAGGGCAACCAAGGAAAAAAAATCGTTAATTTTCATCTGGATAAACATAGGACCAGAATATCTAGAAAAGTCTAAAACATCTTTCAAGTCCTTGATGAGTTTCAACGTGAGTTACATGTATAAAAAGGATTTTTTTACTTTGCCCTTTTTTTTTTGAGGAAAAATAAATAACCCCTTGAAAGGCGGCAACGCCGCTTTAGCATCAGCTAATTTTAATCTTTAATTTCCACATTGTTGACAGAAATTTTGCAGGAAATTTTCACTTTCATTAAGTAATTGTACTTTTGAAAAAAACATTTTCGCTTGTTTAGTACATATTTTTTCTTGTTCACATTTTTTTCCGTAAATACTGGTGTCGATCAATTAATTCCTTCTGCATTTTACAAATACAAGTACTTTGAACTTGAAAGGATTCAACTAATTGGGTGTAAAAAACGAATGATAGCTAAAAATAACCAGTTTTAATTCTGACATAGATAACTTTATCGGTAATCATCAGTGCCAACTATCACACTGATTGAAGATTATGTTATAATGATAATTAAACACATTTTTCATTTTGTTTATTACTCTAATTATTATGGACAGACTTTGGGGTTAAGAATTCTTTTCTTTGTTGATAGTGCATCATTCGCACAAAAATTTGCTTTTTTCATCGGGTAGGATAGCAAAAGGTGTTGTCTGAAAACGATTTTTATCGGGCTCTCTCAAACGGAAATATGTTTAAAATGTCGATTTGATAGTTTTTTTTTTCAAAAAGATTGTTTTATCGAAATATGAAAAAAAAAAAAGAATTCTAATTTCGTCTTCTTGAATAAGAACAAACCTCGAAAACACGTATTTACAAAGAAAAATTGAATTAGGTCCAAAAGGAACCTATGGAATCTGAAAACAGCCCGACAATACCAGTAAGCTACTTAAAAATAAGAAAAAAATTCTGAATACGATTTGATGGTCTTTAGAAAATGTCACAACTGTCACTCTGTGAGTCTGTATAGGACTAGTTTTTGTGGGCACTCTATCTCAAGATCAAGAGCACAGAAACTCACAAAATTTTAGATTCTGCTAGATTTTAATGGGAGACATTAAAGAATTTAAAAAATGATTTTTTATGGTTTTAATTAAAAAATTTTTTGTTAACTTTTTGAAAGAATTACTAGACTCAGTTCCTTTCTGACTATTAGAATTAATTGTAAGAATTAAAGCGAGGACACGATTGGGGCTCCACGCCCATTAATATTTATTTTACACAAACATTTTATACATAATTTAATTTTTATATTCTACTCACACCACTATATTTTTAAAATAAATTTTGTATGCACATGCAGTTCACGTACTAATAAAAGTATTTCTTATAAGAAAAGTGGTGTTAAACGAACAAAATTTTTGTAAGTGATGCTGGTCCGGAAAACAGATTGGGAATGTCATTTATAAAGATTAAGACATTAAATCGTTTGTTATATGAAACTAAATTTTATCCATATGCTTATATATAAGTTTTAATTCATATGTTTCATTAAATTGTGCAAGAATTTCACTCAAGTTGAAAGTGTCTAAGTTTTTTTGGCTCTCTTAAAAAATCTTACTTTTCAGGTAAAAATCTCGTAATCTCCTTAAATATTCCAGTGATTTCGAATAAATTTTGTATGCACATGCAGTCCACGTACAAATAAAAGTGTTTCTTATAAGGATAGTAATGTTAAACGAGCAAAATTTTTGTAAGTGATGCTGGTCCGGAAAACAGATTGGGAATGTCATTTATAAAGATTAAGACATTAAATCGTTTGTTATATGAAACTAAATTTTATCCATATGCTTATATATAAGTTTTAATTCATATGTTTCATTAAATTGTGCAAGAATTTCACTCAAGTTGAAAGTGTCTAAGTTTTTTTGATTCTCCTAAAAAATCTTACTTTTCAGGTAAAAAACTCGTAACCTCCTTAAATATTCCAGTGATTTCGATAAAAATATTTTTAGTCATAGAGTATAAGATCATATGTGACAGACACTTTGTTAAAAAAAATAAAAAAAATTTAGAAAAATAAAAATCTGAAAAATTGAAAATTTCTGAAAATATGCCATTGTTCTAAAAAAAAATTGTCAGCTGTAAATCTGTAACATAATCCAGTAAACATAGATTCTGAAGATCATCAAAATCGGTCGGTTAGTTTTCAAAACAGTTCATAAATTTCCCATAGAATTGTACATAGTCTTGTCTTCAGTTAAATGAGTTAACGGATAATACTTATAATCTGAATATAGTTTCTTTCTTTCTTTCTTCTTTTTTCTTTCCAGAAAAACTTATTTTGAATAACATGACATAAAATATTACCTCTTTGTCTCCGTGCATATACTTTAAATAAAATAAAAGTGTCCTCCGATGCAATTCAAAATAAACTCCACTTCCGATATTTGAACGCTATTTTCTTTCCATTCTAAAACACTCGAAATTCGTAAAAATATAGTGGAATGTTTCAAACCGGGGCACAAAGCCTGTCGAAGTGACTTTTTGTGTGTGTGTGTGTGTGTGTGTGGGGGGGGGGGTGTTTCAAAAAAGATTATTTCTAAATTCCTGTTCTATGTTTTTCTAAGAATGCTAATACAACAAAGGAATGGAAAACGAACAGTTTTGGAATTTTTTTGACCAACAAGAGTTTAAGTGGCATTATGTTTGACAGAAGTCTTTTTTGGCAGGGAAACGGTCGTTGCAGGAACTGAGAGTTACAAAGTTGGCGCATGGGTACTAAAGCTCTGGTTTGTCGTCTGCTCGAAAATAGAGATCAAATCGAAACAGCACTAAAGTGTATAATCGGATAAATTTCCCCCGTTGTCGAACGGTTCTGTAACATATTTAGTAGCATTCGAGATTTGTGATTTTTCTGTGTGAGTTCGAAACCCGCACGCACTTATTTTTCGGAAGAAAAATGTATTTCTGTATTAAAAATAATAGATTAGGCATTGAAATAACTATAAATAATTTTAAATGATCCTTATTGATCTGTCACACGCGGAAGCTTTTTCAGAAAGAATCACGTTTTGAGCACCTTATCGCCAGAGCAGCGGTTGGCACGGAGATGAAATCAATGCTACATACCCATTCTTGTTTATGACGTCATACGCGTAGCGAATAGCAAACCTTTCCTCCTGCAAAAAGTTCGTGCTTATTGCTCATTCGTTTTTCCGTAAAAAAAGTGAGGAAATGTTATTCACCATTGTTTACAATCAAAACATATCTTAGAGCTTTTTCAGATTAAATTTCACAAAACATCTAATTCAAACATAAGTTTTTTTTTCCAGTTCAAAAATACTTTTTTATTTTCTTAATTCGCTATATTTGATGAAATTGAGAACTTAATTAAAGACAGTAGTAAAGATTCACTTGTAATAAATATAATTCTACTGATCATGTTTTTTATGACACATTTAAACTTAGCTTATTTTGTATTGCTACTGAATTAATTTATTTTTATTTACTTATTTTGTGTGTGTCTGTTTCTTTATTAAGCGGATAATTATGTGGCATGTTAAGTGCGTTAATAAAACATGTTTTAACTGAAATAATTCATTAAAAATTAATTATTTTTAATTTACTTGCGATTATAAATCAATGAAAGCAAGTTAAAACTATAATTAATTCGATTATAATTAAATTGAAGCATAAATCACAAATTATTTAGCTTTATCTTGCAATTCGGTATGTTCGAAGAAATGAGAACTTATTTTACTTTTTGTAAAATAAAACAAATGTTTCTTGTAATAAATATAATTCTATTGGTCACGTTTTTTATGATGCATTTGAACTTAGTTTTATTTGTATTGCTATTGAAATAATTTATTTTTATTTATTTATTGTGTGTATGTATTTGTTTCTTTATTAATCAGCATAATTGTGTGGCGTGTAGAGAGCATTATTAAAATATGTTTTCACTGAAATAATTCATTAAAAATTAGTTCTTTTTAAATTTAATTGCGATTAGAAGTTAATAATAAGTTGATACCAAAATTAATTTGTTGTAACTAATTTGAATGATAAATAACAAATTATTTGGATACATCTTACAATTAAATCAATAAGTTAAAATAATTGCAAAATGATGTTTACAATTAAATCAATAATTTTTAATGCTTTTAATTCTTTATCATTATTTAAGTTGTTATTTAAAAATGCTGTTCCATTTAAAATTCTTTAGTTTTTTATTTTAAAATTTCTGCCATATTTTTAATATTATTTCGTCCTAATTGCTTCATTTATTATTTTGAAATAGCAATTCAACATATTTGAATAAATCATCTAAATTCCTTTCTCCAATGAAATTCCCGTCCTCCTCACCCCCCACACACCGATTTTTCGTCATTCTGCACTCACTATTTGTTACGTTTCAGTGGCAATAAAATAACGATCAGTCATTTCAGGCAATCCCCTGTACAGAATTTTCGCTTGTACCCCCCTCCCCCCCTTCCAGCACATTATATTTTTACCATTTAAAATTAAACATTGTTTTGCAGGAAAGATTTGATAAAATTGTGTCTCTATCTCTTCGCTTACCCATAACAGTGCCTAAAGTGTACTGTTTTGCAATGTCCGTTGATTTTTAAATAGTAAATAAATAATTTATCATACAAAAAAGATTAAAGAAAAAATAAAACCATGGCTGAAGTTTTCTACACATGCTTTCATATATTTATTTGTTTGCTTTTTAATACTTTACATTTTATTATTTATCATAAGTAATTTTCTGTCCCATTTATTACTTTGAGATAACTATAAATAAAGAACTAGTTATTCAAATTTGACCCCTCCCCCTCCCTCCTAAAAAAAATATTGTTTTTGTTTCATTCCCACCAAATGTTAACTAATCCAAGCTTTTAATTTTTCTGTTTGTTAATTTGCTAATTGATAAATTAAGTGTTTCAATTTGTTTCGAAGACGATTTCTTCTCATCTAAAACACAATATTCAAAATATTCTTTTAATTTAGATAAGATTTTGATTCTAAAATTCGATTGATCGTCTGCCGCCATTTTCGGATGAAAATCAAAAGAAAACGACGATTCGCGTTTGGCGATGCAGTTAGCTGAATGTTCTCGTTTTCGCCAACTCACCAAGGCTGGTGCTCAAAACGTGATTCTTTCTGAAAAAGCCACCCGGAAATGTGTTCAAAATGTCGAGCTTTTTCTAAAAGATACTTTATCGGAGAAAAAAGAAATATGTATCCAATTTCGTAGTTCTTGAATTAAGAATATTCCGCGAAGCTATACATTTGCAAATAAAATTAAATTGTATCAGAAAATAATTTTATTGGATTAGAAAACACTTTTCAGAGATTTAATTTGATCTAATCTGTGTAGTATTTATGCAATCTAAATACCTAGAAGTATAAAAAAGACAAGAAACTCCTCTTCGTAAAATACTGATAATTTTAGAAAAATTATCAGTAAGACAAGAAACTCCTCTTCGTAAAATACTGATAATTTTAGAAAAAATATCCGTAAGACAAGAAACTCCTCTTCGTAAAATACTGATAATTTTAGAAAAATAAAATTCTGAAAATTTGCCATTGTTTAAAAAATATATATATTAGTCCCAGAAAAAAAATTGTCAGCTGTAAGTCGGTAGCATTATGCAGTAAACATGGATTCCAAATTTCATCAATATCGGTCCAGTAGTTTTCAAAGAAACAGCTCACATATTTTCCGTATGATTTATACCTAGTCTTGTCTTCAGTTAAATGAGTTAACGGATAAATATGTTTTTTAATATCGCACCAAAAAACAAATTTTTCTGTCAATACACAATACAGAGTTGCCAACCTCCGGCTTTTTTTAATTCATGAACACGTACTTTGAACCAGAAACTTTATTTAATAAGAATCGTCTAGTATTAATTGAGAGGATCATTTGAAATTTACTTAATTTCGTTGACTCAATAAATTTCTGGTTACAAGTATAATTGTTTGATTTTCAAAAAGCCGGAGGTTGGCATGTCTGACAATATTCATTTTAAGACATGACATATAACCAATACAAATGTCTATAAACACCTACAAACATGATGTATTTCAAAGTTGTAAGAATTATACACAAATGTTTGTGCTATATCAAAATCTACATTTGATATAGATTTGATATCTAAATTTTTCTTCGCACCATCGGTGAGGGATTTGCTAATATATTGTTGAAAGAAGAGCCATATAATTGAGTACAATTTGTTATAGAAGGCGGCATAAACGCAATTACCGTAATTTCGGGTGTATAAGCCGCAGATCAAACAATTCTTTTTTGACCCAGAAATTTTTAAGAAACAAATATAACTAGTTAGATCGCCGTAAATATTTGTCTTCAATCACTAAATAAGATTTCTGGGTCCAAAAAGAATTGTTTGATCCGCGGCTTATACACCCGAAATTACGGTATTTACTTAAATGTCACTAACTATTACCTATATTTTAATAAAAGCTAACATAATTTCATTAAAAATGCATATGAATTTATAGATTTATTCCTTGTTTCAAGAAAAGACACATGTGTTTAAAAAAATCATATATATTTTAAAAGGGTCCCCAAAGTACACATAGTTTAACCCTTTAACATTCATTGGTTTCGGACGAAACCACAAAATTTTAATTCCGATACTCAACACTGACGCCGGTATTTTTATCTAAAAATATCCCTTTTATTTTGTATGTGAAAAATCACGTTTTCATATTTAGAAATATATTAGTTCTTTATTACCGGTGTCATTCATTTATTTCGACATCTTAGCAATGAAAATGCTATGATCGTTAAAGGGTTAACCCCTTTGCAAAAATTTTGATTTTTTGTCACCGGTTTTGTTGCTTACTAAATCGAGAAAATGCTCGGATTACATAACGCAAATTTTATAGTAAAATTTTACTGGTGGAGATAAACAAGGATTCTCAAGCTTTTTTGTGGCACGTATACGTGTCCCTCATCCCTAAAGTGTTAAATCAATTTATTTCTAGGCATTGCTTTAAGTGTTAAAAGCAAACATGTTTTTGATTGTTGTAAAATAATCAATTCCCCTAGATGGAATTGATTTGGATTCCAACAGTTTTTACATTTTACTTTAAATTAATTACATCTGGAATTATCCTCCTTAGTTCTGAGACAAATATTATGAGGAACAACGAAAACAAACTTAAAATTATTATCAAATGTTCTACAGCTAAGCTATGTCAGGCCATACTTTGGATATGCACGCATTTATTAAAACGGTCAAGAACTAACTTTAACAATTCTTTAAAGAATTAAATTAATTTAAGGATGTCTTTAGTGTCTCCTACAGGCGGCATCAGGACTGTGGAGTTTATAAATGACAGTAGTCTCAAAATAATCTTTATTGGTCTGTATCATCCGGAAACATGTTAAAAATGTCGAGTTAATTGCTTTTTCTAAAAGATCGAACAAAAAAAACCATGTATTCGATTTCGTAATTCGTGAATAAGAATAAAAATCGAAGCAATGCATTTAAGAATAAAATTAAATTGTGCCAAAAAATAATTTTCTTGCATTAGAGAACAGCCTTCAGAGATTTTATTTGATTTAATCTATGCATTATTCATGCTATCTCAATAAATAGAATTATGAAGAGGACAAGAAACTCCTCTTCGTAAAATGCTGAAAATTAATATGTATTTCAATAACTCACACCAACAAAATACAAATTTTATTTCAAATATGTTTTGATTTATTGATGATTTATCGAATTTTATTCATTTTAAAAAATTTAAATAAGAGTCCGAGGATTATCCTTTGGACTTCAGTATGCAAAAGTTAAAATGCTTTCTCTGTTTCCTGTTGTGGCTGTGTGACTTTCAAGTAGAAAAATGTTCTTAAACAGCATACTCCTTACATATTTTTTAAATGTTGAGAATCCTCCATATGTAGGGGAGACGGGGGGTTAGTGTGGACAAGGGGTTAGTGTAGACATTCAAAATAACAATTTAAATAATGTAGAAAAAATTACTAAAAAAATTACACAAACTGACAACAATGTATTCCATACTAAGCAAAAATTTAGTTGCAGAGGGTTAAAAAGTTTTTGAATAGTTGCAAGAAGTTTCATTTCATGCATGAAAAGTAAAAATAAGATTTCTGTCTCATTTCTGCAGCACAAAGAATTTAAATTTAGAATCCAATAAACAAGTTGCTATAAAACAAGTGTGACTTGTCTTCTTTATTTCTATAACCTTCATTAAGATATTAAATTGGTTAAATGAGTATAACTGAAGAATAACTTCACAATGTTAGCATGGGGTTAGTGTAGACACACTAAAGGGGTTAATGTAGACAGCTTATTGTGCTGCATAATTTCTATTATAAGTACTAAATTTATTATAATGTAAAGATTTGCAGAAAGTATGTTAGCTTTCAAATGTAATTACTATATTAAACATCAAATACGACTATTTTCCATATAAATAACGATTTGTATTGAATTTTTCATCAAATCATTTCAAGAAGAAATTTGAAAATTTTTCTTTTGCTATTTTTTAGTTTAAATTCACCAATTTTGCATTTTTAGAGGATCAATTTAGCCTTGTACATACATTAGCCTTGTACATAACATATACATTTTTTTCTATGTTGGTTAGAAGCATGAGAAATATCAACTATTACATTATTATATTTGAATCCCATCGTCATGAACTGTTAGATGTTGCAATATTGTATATTTTGAAGGCAGAGTGGAAAGTGTAAATAGTTTTAGTGTCTATGACGTTGTATTTTTGCAGAAAAAAAGATCCAGCACATCATTTTACTTTTCTTGATATGAAAAATAATTCCCTAATTAAAAATGGGGAATAATAGAAAAAAAATCACAACTTGTGATTCTTGGTGTTACTTCTTTCTCCATAAACCCTTTAGACTGTAATTTAAACTTGGAAGTTTAGATAATAAGGAATATTTGTGAAAAAATTACCTGTCCACACTAGCCCCCAACATATTTTGGTTTTGTCCATACTAACTCCTTGTAGGGGTTAGTGTGGACACAAGGATCAATGTTAAAAACTGCCAATTTTCTTATTGTTTAACTGTATTTATCATCATCTTTCATGTATATTAATAAACAGAAAATATCCTTCTTCAATTTGAAAGGGTTGCGAAATTTTAAAAATGCTCAAAGAATTTTATAAAATTAAATTAAATTTTTCTGTCCACACTAACCCCCCCTCTCCCTTACCTAACATATACAGGGTGTATCTAAACTACTGGACAAAACTTTAAGGGGTGACAGTACACATCAAGACAAATAATATTAATTGGTAAACTAAGGGTCCCAAACGTCTTCCGAAGGAGATAGACGCCATCAAAGTTTAGGGTCCAAAATTTGAAATGATTATAAAAAGCGGAAAAATTGGTCGATTAGTTTGCGGTTTTCACAATAACAATTCTATATGTCAGTATTGTCTTGAAAATAAATTATAAAGATAGATTTCAAAAAATGTCGATAGAGGGCGCTTTAGACTTTGGAGTAACAAACAACTATTTTTTACCGTTATTTTTTGCATCTCATTAATTTTTTTTAGAAGTTTAGACATAACCTTAAATTTTGAGCTCAAAATCTGTGGTTACGTAGCGCAAACTGAACTGTGTTCAATGGGAGTGGGTAGGTTCAAATTTCAAATGATTATAAAAAACAGAATAATTTGTCAAATGATTTGCAGATTTTACTAAAATTATTCTTTATGTCAGTATTGTCTTAAAAACAAAGTATACAGATAAATTTCAAAAAATGTCGATAGAGGGCGCTTTAGACTTTGGTGTAACGTACAACTATTTTTTACCGTCATTTTTTGCATCTCATTAAATTCTTTTTAGATGCTTATACATAAACTTAAATTTTGAGCTGAAAATCTGAATCGTTGAGAGTGGTTAAGTAGCGAAAACTGAACTGTGTTCAATGGGGGTGGGAAGGTTCAAATTTTAAATGATTATACAAAATGGAAAAATTAGTCGATTCGTTTGCCGTTTTCGCTAAAACTATTCTTTATGTCAGCATTTTCTTGAATGTAAATTTTAAAAATAAATTTAAAAAAATTTCTTTAGAGGGCGCCATAAACTTTAGAGTAATCAACAACAATTTTTAAATGTTATTTTTTGTATCTAATTAAATGCTTGCAAAAGCTTAGATGAAATTTTGAGCTCAAATTCTGAATCGTTGGGAGGGGTCAAGAAGCGCAAACTGAACTGTGTTCAGAAGTTGAAATGTTACCCTGCCCACCCTACGAACACAGTTCAATTTTTCGCTACTTAATTACTCACAACGATTCAGATTTTGAGCTCAAAATTTAAGTCTAAGCTTTTAAAACAATTATTTAGATTTTTAAAAAAAGTTTAAAAATAGTTATAGGCTACTCTAAAGTTTAAGGCGCCCTCTAACGGAATGTTTTGAAATTTATCTTTAAAATTTATTTTCAAGGAAATACCGACTTAAAGAATGGTCTTAGAGAAAACCGCAAACGAATCGACTAATTTTTCCTTTTTTTATAATCATTTGAAATTTGAACCTCCCACCCCCATTGAACACAGTTCAGTTTTCGCTACTTAACCACTCTCAACGATTCAGATTTTCAGCTCAAAATTTAAGTTTATGTCTGAGCTTCTAAAAAAAATTAATAAGATGCAAAAAAATAACGGTAAAAAATAGTTGTACGTTACTCCAAAGTCTAAAGCGCCCTCTATCGACATTTTTTGAAATTTATCTGTATACTTTATTTTCAAGACAATACTAACATAAAGAATAATTTTAGTGAAAACCGCAAATCATTTGACCAATTTTTTTGTTTTTTATAACCATTTGAAATTAGAACCTACCCACTTCCATTGAACACAGTTCAGTTTGCGCTTCTTAACCACAGATATTGAGCTCAAAATTTAAGTTTATGTCTAAACTTCTAAAAAAAATTAATGAGATGCAAAAAATAACGGTAAAAAATAGTTGTTCGTTATTCCAAAGTCTAAAGCGCCCTCTATCGGCATTTTTCGAAATTCATCTTTATAATTTATTTTTAAGACAATACTGACATAAAGAATAGTTTTAGTGAAAACCGCAAATGAATCTATCAATTTTCCTGTTTTTTACAATCATTTCATATTTTGGACCCTAAACTTTGATGGCGCCTATCTCCTTCGGAAGACGTTTGGGACCCTTAGTTTCCCATTTAATATTATTTGTCTTGATGTGTACAATCACCCCTCAAAGTTTTGCCCAGTAGTTTAGATACACCCTGTATATATATGTGTATATAAAATAGAGCTATGAACAAAGAGAGAAGACATATAGGGTAGCTGCAAGTTAAGTAACTGAGGAAGCTGTCACAAGATACCTTTTAATTTTTTATTAATTTGTCCCAGAAGTTTCTTTCTTTTTTGACAAAAAAAAAAAAAAAAAAAAAAAAAAAAAACTCCATACAAATTTTGAAAATTGCGAGATTTTGTTGAAGAATTTATGTGCTATTCTATTCAACAAAACTTCTTCTAGCTTTCGAGGAGTCTCATAATGCCTTCTTTCCAAAACATTTTTGATCTGGTCCAATATACTTACCGACGTAATTTTTTATGTCATTCAAATAGCTAATGATTTTGGGTGAAAAGAATTTTTGAGAAAGAAAAGCAAATAGTAATCGTACGGAGTAATATCCAAGGAATAGGAAAAACGAGTCAGAATGGCTCAGTCAAACGCAAGGAATCTATTTTTCCCATTTAAATTTTTCCAAAAAGCTTCTTTTGCAATTTATGTGCTATTTATTAATTCAACTCGCACCACTTTCAGTAAATAGAAAACATTTACTCACATTTTGGTGAAATTTTCATAACAAAAACACTATAAAACAAGTATTTAAAAATACTGTTGTAAATACAATAAAAATAGTTGATGGTAGCCAACCTGTTGGAGTGTAAAAATATAGACTGCATTTTCATCAACGAAAAAGATCCTTTTATGAAAAGATTGTTCCCCATAGATGAAAGTTGGATAGTTTATAATAATCAAGAAAACAAACAAACCTCATCCAGCTAGGATAAAGTTCCCATCCCTGCCGCTAAAGCCGGACTGCTGTAGAAGAAACTTTTGGTCTGTATTTCGTGAATTTGGATACTACAAGATATTTCCATCAAACCACATTATCAACTCTGAAAATTACTAATCCTAACTGGATAAACTAAAGGCAGCAATTACCAGGAAACACCATAAATTAGCAAACAAACAAGGTATTATCTTCCATTATGATAACTTCTTTCCTCATGTATCTTCGACTGCCCGAAAAAAACTCATTGCATTCGATTGAGACATTCTGACTTACTCTCTGAACATTGTTCCGTCCGACTACTATTTGTTTCTTTCTCTTAAACATTCTCTTCAGAAAACAAACTTAAGTGCTTGAATGGATAAAACATAAAACATCACGTCGATAAGTATTTTCCCATCAAATCAAATATGTTTTTTAAAGAAGGCGTTATTAGACTGCCGGAGAGAAAGAAGAAGGTTTGTTCAACTGATCAGCACAAACATTTCTTGAATAATATATCGTAAATTTTTCATGGTTTTTAGGAGGGGGGGGAGGAGGGTTAAAAAGACGAAATAAACTTCTGTAAAAGCCTAATTCACAGTATCACCAGTTTCTGAGTACCACCGAAGAAACTTCCACCAGTAAATTTCCAATTTGAATTTTCATCTTACTTTAGCGGCTAATTTCTGCAAAAATTCTCTCACAAACATGTTAAAATTTTCTATTTTTTTTTAATGGTGAAGATTGGCCCGCGTATTATAATCTCATTCACTGACAGAGACAAGAGCTACTTTAGACTGCCACAACACGGAGAAAGCGTAGGGTCTGACAGCCGCCGAACTAAATTTCCACCACTAAACATAAATAATTTCAATCATATTTATGGCCATAAATATGATTGAAATTCTCCATTAATAATGCGTTTAAATAAAGAAAAAATTTTTAATTGAATTTACTAACAGAGGTTTGTCAAGGCGGTAAGAAGACACTGCAAAACAGGTAACTGAAGCTTCACCCTTTGACATTGTGTCAATTTCGCTTTATTCATAGTTCTATGGTATATATATGTATACATAATTATATATATAGGATGATTTAAGATCAAAAAGCACATTTGTACGATCTAAATGACTTACATCAAGAACATTACATAAGCAGCTTTATGAATCTATGATATTCAAGAAGAAAGCAATCGATGGTCAAATGAGAATTTCTATAGAAGTCATCAATTTTCGGAATTCAGCTGTTATGATGTATATAGTTTTAGGACTTTTAGAGGTTTGGGGGATTTGGGTCTTTAGAAACCTAAGCAACACTGTTTTCTGAAATCTTTAACTTGAATGTAATAACTTTTCTTCAAAAATTATAGTTATTTTTTTCGTAAAATTCATTGTGTCCCAGATTAATATTCGTAATTTTTAACCAACATATCTAAAGCAGAGATGGTAATAAATTTGAAAATTTCGTTTAAAACAAATCGATCAGCTGACATATTTAGTCCAGTCAAATTATCAGAAAAAACAGCCGATAGATGCAATAAATATTGCTAGAATATTTTGTTTTTAAAGTGTTTATGGGGATGCTAATAAGAGGTATTAAGTGTTTTTCCACAAAATATCTCTAAGCTTATCTTTCTGTAGCCAAAAAACCACGAAATTTTCGCACTTGCTTCAGTTTTTTGCCTATAACTCGAAAATTAAATATTTTTGTATACCATGCTTAGTTTAAAAAAAGAAAGATCATTGACTTCTCTACAAATTTTTTAGTGAAAACCTTTTCTAAACTTATTACTAAGAGCGCAACAGCTTATTGAAAATGACACTTCTTTAAAATTTCACAGAAATTGATATGATTTTTGCCTCCCATCCCATTTTTTTTTTATTCATCTCTCAATGTGGAAATGAAATGCATATATTGATGAATAAATAAGAAGGGAAATTTTGAAGAAGGGAATTCTTAAGAAAGGACTGTCAAATTTTATGTTTTTCTCGTAAGTTGTATGTCTTTTAGTGCTTTTTAGGTCAATGGCGGTTTTAAGGTATTTGATGTCTGTACATTTAAATGTATTCATACAAAGATTTCTTCCACTTTTCCTACCATATAACTTTTGATAGTTAAAAAAATCTTTTGCAGTTTGCTTTAAAATTTCAGCTTTTGCCAAAAATAAGTTGTAAATTTGCGCAATTTTTAATTTAGTATAACTGTTCTTATCTTATATACAAATTTTATTTAATATATCTGTTAAGATGTACTCAGTTTAGATATTTTGCTCGATTTATTGTCACCCTTTATGTTTAACCTCTAATCGTCGAGCACATTACATTCACGGGCAGTTTGTCCGTGAAACACGCTTAATCAGACGCAGTAAATTGTTGATTAATAATATTATTTTTTTGGAGTTATAAGGATGTTTATTTTACGCAATTCGGTACATGAGTAATTTGGCGTTTAATATAATTTGTTAAAATTGGTTCATCATCAATTCAGTAACAGAACATTATTAAAATATTAAAAATATTGAAATATACGTTTAAATGTTATTTTTGGAATTACAATGCATTTCATAAATAGTTTACACATGTTTTATTTTCACGTATTATATTATATATATTTATCCATGATGGGTAAATATCACGTGGCCCCCAACGACTAAATTTTACTGATGCAATAAGCGGATGCGATACAACATCCGCTCTTTTTGTGGTAGGAAAGTCAAAATTTTGTAATATATTGTAAAAAAAATATGATCAGATTGTATAAATAGCCTGCGTGTTCAATTAACCAGAGTCTACATGTCAAGAAGACACACAAGTTGAAGAAAAAATCATTATAGAACTACACAGTGGACGTGCAGACGTCACACATCTTGCGGCTCCAATTATTTGATAAGTCTTCCACTAAAAACAAATTTAAGCTTGCTGGGCTACCACTAATGCAAGAGGCTGCGCGCATCGTTTACTCCAATACTATCATAAGGCATAAGTTTGACTAGGAAACAACATACTCCTAAAAGAATGGGTTTGGGTTCTCTGTTCTGATGTTACCAAGTACAATAAAAATGTTACCGTAAGTCTTTTTTAAGTCCATTCATGTAAATGCCTGCTATTAATTATCTCCACTTAAGTTCTAAATTTAAAATAAATTAAAATTGTGTAAATTATTTTACCATATCATTTCCCACAGCATTCTAGACTGTTGCTTTATCCATTGAGCTACTCCGGCCGGTTCTTAGGTCTGCAGTTTTTCTCTAATAAACCAAATTTGGGAAAATCATCAATCATCTATATGGTAGGCATGGATGGTGGGACAACAATAAATAGATTTAATATTCCATTGATCTACAATATACCGTACTTTCGCGCGTATTCGCCGCACCTCAGATAGGTTGATTTCCTCCCAGAATTTATTTTAAATAAAATGTGACTTGTTTTTGCTTAATATTTATTTATTTTCTTTTTTTTTACAATAAAATTTCCTGTCTGAAAAAGACTTAATTGAGCTGCGGCATATACGCGCGAAATTACGGTACATTAAAAAACACACTATATAAAAATGTAGAGAATTTCAGTAAGAAATGACGTCATACATATAAAAATATCTTTACTATTAGTTCTGTAAATAAGTAAGCGACTGATGATGTATTGAACACACTAAGCATTGTACTCGATACGTGTAGGCAACTTCTTTTTTTTATCTTGATTGTTTGATTGCCACCAATTTATTGAATTAAAAATATTTACTTTAGCTAATGGTACGTATAATGATGCATAAATAAAACTAATTACATTATTTTAAATAAAATACTGGTGGGAATCAAACATTTGAATAAAAATGTAGTCTATAAAATAAATATGAAATATATATATGAAATAAATATATGAAATAAATATGAAATGAAATAATATATATGAAATAAAAAGATATTGCCTTATACATTGTCTGTCAAAATTCCATGCCGGTGAATTAGTGATGATGAAGTTGGCTATTGGTTATTAAAAAATTAACATTTCATAAAGAAGTAGAACTCTCCCTTTTAGAATAGAACATCAATAAAAATTTCCTTTTTAAACATATAGCAAAAAGAAAAGACGTTTTTATTCAGTTGATAATAAAAAACTAAATGTGAAATTCCTAGTAACATACCCGAATTTCACTACATTTTTGAAAAATGAGAAATAAAAATGCCCTAAGAATAATGCTATATATATATTTTTGTTTTTTTCAGATATTTCACACTTGACAGAGTCTGAGTGGTTTTCAGATAGTTAAGTACTTTTAAGCTTTACTTTATGACAAGTGCCAAATGCATCTGCCAGGAGCCGATAAAAGTCGGTCAGATGGCAACGTTTCGATAAAGATATGATTGACATAAAATACTGTCATTCGGTGAAGACATGAAATTTTTATTCTTGAGCACTGGAAATAAAAAAAAATTTGGAAAGATTTGTTAAAATTGATTCTTGAAATTTTTATTCTTGAACACTGGAAGTAAAAAAGAGGAATGATGAGAAATTTGTTAAAATTGATTCTACTATCGATAATAAGAAAAGCTTGATGTGGTTTCTAGAAGTTGGAATACATGGCTTTCATCTTGAATGGATAGGAAATTTATCACGTTTATAGGTTATCTATATATATATTTGAAATTGATTCTTATTTCGTTTGAGGCAACACTATTTCTTAACCTCTTGAGGGGCGGTGGGATACATTTTATCCCATTTAATTTAAACAAGATTTTCACCAGAAACTTTTAATGATATTTTATAATTTTATATTTGAAATTGATTCTTATTTCTTTTGAGGCAACACTATTTCTTAACCTCTTGAAGGGCGGTGGGATACATTTTATCCCATATAATTTAAACGAGATTTTCATCAGAAACTTTTAATGATATTTTATATTTTTAACTTCGGGGGCCAAATTGCTGAAAAATTGACTTTTATTTTTAAAACAAAATTTTTGAATTTTTCCGGTGAGAATTCAATATTTTAGAGACATCATTACTTGTTCTTCAAGGAGTCAAAATACTTTAAAGAAAGGGCATTTAATTCATTGCCCGCAGGCCAGCAAGTTACTACTAAGTTAAAATAGAAAGCATGTGAAGAACTGTTACTAAACCACTTAATTGATCAATATTTTTGAAAAAAAAACTTTCAAATGATCATTAATTTTTCATATTCTAATATAGAATGTTAAACCTTTCATCACTTGCTTTTAAAAAAAGAAATTTTTGCCTAATTGAATCTGAATATTGCTCGGATAGAGCAATGCAAAATTTACAATAAAATTTTACTGGTGAGAATAATAAATCATGATTGTGGTATGGATGCCCGTACGTGGCACGGCCAAATCACGATTGGCAAAAGCACGTTGTCCATACGACATACTTGCAACACAGGGATGCGGCTAAACGAATATAAAGAAAGAAAAGTTTTTATTCTGTCAGTATTAGAAAACTAAATGCAAAATTTCCAGTAACAAACTCAAACACTACAATTTTGAAAAATGTGAAATAAAAATGCCTTAAGAATAATACTATATGTATTTTTTCCGATATTTCACACTTGACACAGTGTGAGGGGTATACAGATAGTTAAGTACTTTGAAGCTTTACTTTATGACAAGTGTCAAATGCATCTGCCAGGAGCCAATAAAAGTCTGTCAGATGACAACGTTTCGATAAAGATTTGAATGGCATAAAATACTGTCATTGGGTGAAGACATGAAATTTTTATTCTTCAGCTTTGGAAATAGAAAAGAGAAATTTTGAGAGATTTGTTAAAATTGTACCTACAATCGATTATAAGAAAAGCTAGATATGATTTTTAGAAGTAAGAATATATGATTTTCGTCATGAATGGAAAAGAAATTTATAAAGTTTATAGGTAACATATATATTTTTTTTACAAACTGATACATATTTGGATTGATGCAACGGTACTTCTTAGAATACTTTAATGTCGGGATGTATAACACATGTCCGTAGACCCCCAAGTTACTACTAAATTAGAATAGAAAAACAGTGAAGAATCGTTACTTAATTATAAGTCGAACTTTACGATTAACCTGTAAATGGTCACATTGAATTGCGGTTAAAAAACTCAAATTCATTATTGCCACCACTTTTTTTTTTAAAGAAAACACATTCATCGTATTTAATGGGCAGGTAACCTGACACCACAATAAAACCAATTACTATGTTTTATAAAAGTGGTGGTAATCAAACAATCTGAATAAAAGCCGTGTAACTTGCAGCCCATGCATGTGTCAGGCGCGACGATTAGGGCAAAGGTGGACCTTCAAATCAACAAAAATCATGCAAAAATTCGAAAAATACTTTTTTTGCCACAACTCATAAAGCGCTTATTATAAGTGTATTATAAGTAATATTCATTTTTTATATGGTATTTTATAATATTTTTTATTGAAATATTAATAGTTCTAATTTAAAAATGGATTTTCTCAAAATGAAAATTTAGAGATAATGTCAATTTTCAAAATGCTCCATGCGCATCCTTAATTTTCTAAGTTCTTCAAAATTTATTACGTAATTACCTTATAGTACATAGAAGAAATGTTAGTTAAAATAATTGTACTTCGGAACTCATAAGCTGTAAATTCTTTATCGAAATAATTATTTACAGTGTTTTTTCACCACAAAAATTGGTTTTTCGACTTATTATTATTATTATTATTATTATTATTTTCTATTTATGTTTAGTATTTCAACTAAGTTTTACTCTTAGGTCTGAAAGGTATCTCATAAATAAAAGTTATTATTTTATATGCAAAAGAAATGCACTTGGAGCATTTACAATTAATTAATTGTTTCAATAATTAATAATTAATAATTACCAAAGTAATAAATATTTTATATTAAAATTTTAGCTTTTCTCAAAGTACTACATTTATAATCGCATATTCATTTTCAAGCAAATCGGTTCAAAAGAAAAAAAAATTTTGAGAGTCTACCATCGCCTTAAGTGGTTAAATAGGTTAACTCTTTAACGTTCTTTGGTTTCTCTACGAAGCCACAAAATTTTAATACCGATATGCAACAACGATACCGAAGTTTTGATTAAAAAAAAAAAAAAAAAACACTTTATTATGAATGTGAAAAATCACTTTTTATTGTTTACAAATATATTTGTTCGGAACTACCGATGTTATTCATTAATTTCAACATCTTAGCAATGAAAATGCTTTTTTCTGTAAAGGTTTAATACATTACCTTTTAGAAAAAAAATTGTGTAGCAAACAATTTTCAGACAAAAAGACTGAAGATTACTACTTTAGCCCTTGAAGAATAGTGGGTATTATACAGGGTAATTCTAAATTTACGGTTCAAAATTTAAGGGTTGTTATAGGAGACTGTAACAATCACTTATTGTATAGATATGTATGGGCCCAAATGGCGCTTTGAGGTAAAACCAGGGGGACAATTTGGCATTCTTTTTATTTCAAAATGTCTATTCTATTTTATTCTTTTTAGTAAACAGGTGAATCATAATTACAGATAGTAAAAATTCATATTTCGTAATTTTCTGTATAAAATCAAAAGTTGTTATTGAAAAAAGACACAAATGTGTCAAATATGCCAAACAGCATGTACATGAAAGGAAACAGAAAAAGAGTATTTTATTGAAAAAATTCGATTTCATACTCGAAATTTTCAAACTGGAATTTTGTCTTTGCTTAACCGCTTAATTAATCAACATTTCTGAAAAAAAAAAAAAAAAAAAAAAAAAAAAACATTTAATTAATGCTTATTTTTTTCATGTCTATTATAGAATTTTAATCCATTCATCATTTGTTTTATAAAAGAGAAATTTTAGCTTAACCCTTTGCGGGGCAGGGCAAATTCATTGCTTAAGTATTGAAATAAATGACTGACACCGGAATTTGAAAACAATTTGATTTGTAAATAAGAAAACGCTATATTTCACGAATTCAATAAACCGTAATTTTCTTTAACATAATTCTGGTGCCAATGTGGCGTTTGGGATTAAAATTAAATGGTATATCTCTGAAATCAGCTCGTCGCAATGGGTTAAATGAATAAGGACGCAGTGTTGCCAGATTGTCGAAAGTCAATTTCCCCAAAATTTCTGAAATTTTCCCCAAATCGGGACTTTTTTTCAGAAAAAGTCCCCAACACAATTTCTACGCAAAAAGGCAAATTTTCAATTTTCATTTGTTCGTTATAAATTTTTTTTTAAAGATTTAAACTCAATTTTTTCCCCAAATCAAGGATTTGTTTCAGAAATATTCCCCATTTATGAAAAAAATATATATAAATTTTAATCTCAACAGAATTTCGCATGTATATTGAAAGCTAAAAACAACAACAACAAAAAGTAATAAAATTGTTTTTATTTTTATTGCATAAATCTTTACTATTAAATGAAATGTATTTCTGTGCTTGTGTTTCTGTCCGCAATGACTGGAAAATCTGAAAAGTCAAATGGGGGCTAGCCCAATGCAGATTAATGGTGAATCTGTAGCACATGTAAACGGTGAGCACGACCACGAGAATGATTTATATCTATTCTTTCTATATTTTATTTTCGTTTTCCAAACCAAAATCCAATTCGAGACAGATCCAGTATTGGCAAATGCCTAAAAGTAAAAATTAAAATTGTGATAACAATTCCCCAAGCTTTCCCCAAATATGTTCATAGTCCCCAAAAAATTCCCCTGTAGGTTCAAAATCCCCCAAAATGGGGACAAAATCCCCAATCTGGCGACACTGTAAGAACGTTGCTCGCATTAAATAATGCGAAATTCACAATAAAATTTTACTGGTGAGAATAATAATTCGTGATTGAAGTATGGATGCTGGTACGTGGTACGGGCAAATCATGATTGGCAAAAGCACGTGGTCCATACTTTGTACGGGCAAAACAAGGAAAATAGCTGTAAAAAGAAGCTTTTATTTTGGTAATATTGAAAAACTAAAAACGAAATTCCCAGTAACAAATTCGACTTTTACTACATTTTTGAAAAATGAGAAATAAAATCCATAAGAATGGTGCTATATATATTTTTTTCCGATATTTCATACTTGACAAATTTTGAGAGGTATTCAGATAGTTAAGTACTGTCAAGCTTTACTTTATGACAAGTGTCAAATGCATTTGCCAGGAGCCAATAAAAGTCGGTCAGATGGCAACGTTTCGATAAAGATTTGATTGACATAAGAGACTGTCATTCGGTGAAGACATGAAATTTGTATTCTTGAGCACTCGAAATAGAAAAGGGAAATGTTGAAAGATTTGTTAAAATTGATTCTGCAATCGATAATAAGAAAATCTAGGTATAGTTTCTAGAAGTTAGAATGTATGGTTTTCGTCTTGAATAGATAGTAAATTTATCAAGTTTATAGGTCATATATATATTAATTTGAAACCGATACTTATTTATTTGATGCAATACTATTTCTTAAAAGACTTTAAAGAAGGGGCAATAGGCCCCTAAGTTAAAACTAAATTAGAATAGAAAAATTGTGAAGGATTGTTACTTAACCTCTTAATTAATCAATAGGGTGCGCGAAAAAAATTTTTTTAAAAATCAAAAACGGGTAGGTGCCAAAAGTTGCCTTTATACTAGTACATCAACTGTGTGAAATTTTACTGCTGAAAAAAATGGCTTGAGTGTGCGCTTTTGCTCCAAAAATCGAAATTTTAGGTAAAATTTGACATTTTTTGAAATTTTATCAAAATAATTAAAAAATTCCTACAGAGTTGGTAATTGTTTAAAAGTGTTACTTAAACCTTTATATTTATCTGCTTAACTTATATAGACTGTAAAACAATATCTTATGTCTGTATGGTTGGAGCAAATCTGACAACTTTTGGTAAAAAATCAGCTTTACCTCTCTATTGGAGCATACAACGAATTGTTGGTTTTGAAAGCATTTCTGACCTAGCTGCTTTCAAAACTACCCTGGATATAACTCATGGAAGTGGCTGCATTTCATATCCTATCCGTCCCAACCACCCGACCATCTAGCCCAGTGTTTTATTTATGTATTGAATTATGTTTTTTCTCGAAGACGAGCATAAGGTTGGTATGTATCAAAGTAGTTTACCTCTTCTTTGGATTCACTGACTTTGGATGCTGTTGGTGTGACCTACTGATCATATATTTTTATACCTTGTAAAACAGAAGAGAAGCTGAGTAATGTATTGATATGCTGTTAATTGAACCTATTGAGCAATCTATTATCTTCATTAAAATTTCATGCAATTAACACATTATGATTGGAAGTTCTGTTACCACAGCATTTTTTCAATCAATTACATTTTATACAGTGTCTCACATAAGTGATGGGACACTTGTGCTTTACAAAAGGAAACTAATCAAATAAATAAAAAAAAACATGTACACATTTTTTTGTGGGTGTGTTTCATACTTAAATTTAGTAAAGATTATTACATAAGATACATTTTGTCAAAATATTAAAATATTAATTTAATAAAAATACAAATGTTTAGAACGGAGCAAAAAATAGCTCACATAAGTAATGGGACACCATTATATATGCAACAAAAATCGTCTGAAATAAGCAATAAAAATATTTTTGGGGGTTTTATTTTTACTTAAAAGCAATTGGCAATAATTTATAAAATCGTCTGCAGTATTTCTCTCCAGTTTGTTTTGGAATTTTTGTGTTTTTTAGCTCTGTGTAGCCATGAATGCTAAACGAAAAGAAACTTCGCCTGAAATTCGAAAATTAGTTATTAATTTGCATATTGAACGTGGAAAATCTATTAGAAAAACTGCTGAAACAGTTAACTTGAGTCGTTCAACAGTTTTCAATATCATTAAATGATATAAAAAGAATCATATGATTCAGGATAAAAGAAGACCTGGCCGACTATCAAAGCTATCCAATGGAATAAAGCGAATTATCGTTCGAAATATTAAAAAAAATCCAAGAAATAGTGCTTCAAAAGTTGCTGATGATTTACATTCATTATATGGAATAATTGTTAATCCTGAGACTATTAGAAGGGTAATTCGATCTGCTGAATATCAAGGTAGAGTAGCCAGAAAAAAATTCTTCGTAAGTGAAAAGAATAGAAAACTCAGACTAGCTTTCGCAAAATCCAACATAAATAAGAATTCTGATTACTGGAATAAAGTTATATTTGCTGATGAGAGTAAATTTAATATATTTGGTTCTGACGGTAGAATCTTGGTGTGGAGAAAACCCAGGGAAGAATTTCGCAAACAGAACTTGGTACCAACAGTAAAACATGGTGGAGGAGGAGTTATGGTATGGGGGTGTATGTCGTCCGCTGGAGTTGGTAATCTTGTTTTTATTGACAGTATAATGGATCAGTACAAGTATATTGATATTTTAAAGCAAAATTTGAAATCTTCAGCACGAAAATTGAACCTTCATAACGATTTTAAATTCTACCAGGACAATGACCCCAAGCACACTGCTCTGAACGTTAGACTCTGGCTGCTATATAACTGTCCTGAAATAATAAAAACACCACCACAATCTCCAGACTTAAATCCCATAGAGAATATTTGGCAAGAATTGGAATCAAGAATTCGCAAACACACCATTTCTTCAAAACAACAACTAAAATCGGTGCTTCAAGAAGAATGGGGTAAAATCATTCCAGAAATCGCAAAAAAATTAGTCGAATCAATCCCAAAAAGATTAAATAATGTTTTAAAAGTAAAAGAAAATCAAACAAAATATTAAAACCTTTTAAAAAGTAAAATTTTTGGATAAATATTTGATGGAAAAGTAAGTGTCCCATCACTTATGTGAGCCATTTTTTGCTCCGTTCTGAACAATTGTATTTTTACTAAATTAATATTTTAATATTTTGACAAAATGTATGTTATGTAATAATTGTTACTAACTTTAAATATGAAACACACCCAAAAAATTTTTGCACATGTTTGTTTATTTATTTTATTGCAGTTTCTTTTTATAAAGCACAAGTGTCCCATCACCTTTGTGAGACACTGTATATAATGATTTTCCTAAAACTTGATTGTATGAATTCGATTTCTAGTATGCCATCATTTACTGTACCTATTACGTTGAATATATGCTGAGAAGCTAGCTGTTTTACATTATGACGATCGCCACAGAGGATTGCAAACAAAATTTGCGTGTAAAGCAACAATATTTTTATAAACAAGTTTTAGTATTTGTTTTATGTCGTTTCCTGTATTATTTCGTAGTCGAGTAAATTCAAATAAGTTTTTAGACCTATTCTTTAGGTGTGTATTACATTTAGTATAAAACATCCTGAAGTATAAACTTGAATTATATATTTTGTGAGTGAACCTATAGACTCTGATTGCCAATCTGTGCTAATATAATGTGGAAAATTTTATTCGCTTTATGAACTGTATTTTGTGTGAGATATTTTCTAAATTTTTATTCCCCAGTTCTTCTGAGAAATAGCTTTCCTTATGAATTAGCTTTGCAATCTCCGGCAGAAATTTCTAGTCTGTTCTGAGTATCTTTTTCTCAATTTGAGAAAATAATTTTTCAAAATTATTCTCTATGTTACAAAAAATTGCAATAGAAAGTGAATAGTACGTAGGCAAAGATTTTCCTGATGATCCAGTGAATCCATGTAGATTAGAAAGTTTTACGTCGACTTCTCTAATAATTGACATTGGGGAAATTCACTGGAGTTGAAGTAGCATATGATCCATTATTATTCACAATTCTAAGCTTACCCCATGCGAAATGGTTCACAGCGAAAAATATAATTCTCCTAATTTTAAATGAGTACTTATTGTCGATGAGAGTCTGTACATTTCCTCAAAAACTACTATATACTATAAGTTTTTTCCCAGGACAGTTTACCATCACATGTTGTCCACTTATAAAAAGGGGATCTAAAAGTTAATGAGAAAATACCTAGCTACGAAAACACTTAGAAAACGGTATAAAACTAATGCAAAATAAAATTATTTACAATAAAGGTGCTCTGCACATGCAGAACAAATCCTCATTGCAATTCTCTCTGACGATCACCATCACATTAAACAGCTCGCTTCTCAACATATAAAAAATACAAAAGTCGAATAAATGATGGCATACTTATAGTTGAAATTCCTAAAATCATCTTTGAAGCAGATAAAGCGTAGAAAATATAATTGACTGAAAAAATGTTGCGGTAACAGAACTTCCAATAACTATTTATTAACTGGATGTAAGTTTGATAAAGATAATAGATGGCCGAATAGATAGATCCCTTTAATAATATTCCCGTGCATTACTCTGCTGGCCATTTTTGTATTAGCTGTAAAAATATACATGAAGATAGTCACAGCAGCATGTGAATACAAAAAACAGATGAACTAGGTGGATCCATCGAAAACGTGCTATATTTTGACACAGAAAATCACAAATCAATACCTAAATAAAGCACTATATTAAGATGATCGAGTAGTTGGGACAGGTGGGTTATGAAATATAGTAAACTCCACGACGTATGTCTAAGGTAGTTTTGAAAACAAGAGCTGTATTAAAAACAACAATTCGTTGTGTGTCGCAATAGAGTAGTAATGCCGTTTTCTTATCAAAAGTTGACTGATTTGCTCCAGGTATACGGAATAAAGATATTGTTTTACAATTTAATTATATTAAGTAATTAATAACAAAGGTTTAAATAGAATTTTTAATTAATTACCAAGTCTGTAGGTTTTTTTTTTTTTTTTTTTTTTTTTGAAAAAAACGTCAAAAAATGTCAAATTTTACCCAAAATTTTGATTTTTGGAGCTAAAGCGCACACTCAAGCCATTTTTTTTTCAACGGTAAAATTTCACGCAGTTTATGTACTAGTATAAAGACAACTTTTGGCGCCTACCCGTTTTGAATTTTAAAAAATTTCGCTCCACCCTATTGATCAATATTTTTGAAAAAAAAAACCCTCACAAATAATGCTTATTTTTGTATGTTTATTACTGAGTTTCAAACCTTGCTCGGATTAAATAATAAAATATTTTCAGTAAAATTGTACTGGTGAAAATAATAATTCTTGATTGGCGTATGGATGCCCGTACGTGATACGGTCAAATCATGATTGGGTAAAGCAAGTTCCCCGTACGACGCATGGCAAAACAGGAATGCGGTTTTACAAATAACAGAAAGAATTAAGCTTTTATTCTGTTAATATTAAAAAACTAAACGCGAAATTCTCAGTAACAAACTCGACTTTTACTACATTTTTGAAAAATGAGAAATAAAAATGCCTTAACACTAAAACCGCCATTAGGGGTCAAAATGACACCTGCCAGAATGATAACAGTCGATTTGAACCAGAATTATCTTCATAAGATATATTAAATGTATGCAGCACAAAAATAGACTAATTAAATAAGTTAACTAGTTTAAAATAAAAATTCTGGGGCGAAACACTTTTTATAAAACTTTAGTAAAATACCCGGCTGTTTTAGTGTTAAGAATGATTCTATATATTATTTTCCAGGTATTTCATACTTGACGCAGTGTGAGGGGTATTTATATACTTAAGGGAGACCCGAACTCCATTTTCGGCAAAAAATCATCAAAAGTTCAAAAAAAAAAAAAAAATCTCAGAAAACGATAAAATACATATTTGCGAATATCCATGCAAAATTTCAGAACTCGGGGACATTTGGAACAGGTAGCAAATGAACTTTTTTTAATTGTAGTCACTAGAGTTTAACCCTTTAACGCTCATTGGTTTCGCCACGAAACCACAAAATTTTAATTCCGATACGCAACACTGACACCGGTATTATTATCTAATAATATCCCTTTTATTTTGTGTGTGATAAACCACGTTTTTTTATTTAGAAATATATTTGTTCTTAATAACCGGTGTCATTCATTTATTTCGACATCTTAGCAATGAAGATGCTATGCTCGTTAAAGGGTTAAAGGGCTAGCGGCCATTTAAAATGTGCTTTCCTGAAAATGACTTTTTCCATATTTTGCCTAAGTTCAAAGTACTAAGGCTCAGTGGTAAAATGGTTTAGAAACAAAGTGTTTATGTTTTTAGAATCTTAAAAAAATTGCAACAAAAGTAAGGAGAGATATATTTTTTAACTATTTCTGAAAATTTTACATAAATTGGTAAACATGAAAATTATAACGAATTTAAGGAAATTTACCATGCGTAATTTCTTTCTTTTTTTTTAGCTGATTAAAATAGAAAATTAAAAATATCTCTCCCTAGGTCGTATCCATATACTATAACATTAGTTAAGAAATTTTAGTAATATTAAAATATTGAAAATTGTATGAGAAGTAGTAATTTTAAAAAGTGTATTTTTCCACAAAAAAATCATATAAATCGACATAAAAATATACTTTTTAATAAAAACTGAATTTTTTGAATAATTATTCCTTACAAAAAGATTCTTAAATAGTACGCCAAAATTCATTACTTTAAAATCAATAATAAAAATTTTGGGTTTTTTCTTAGGGGTCCCCCTTAAGTACTTTCAAGCTTTACTTTATGACAAGTGTCAAATCCATCTGCCAAGAGCCAATAAAAGTCGATCAGATGGCAACATTTCGATAAATATTTTATTGACATAATATACTGTCATTGGGTGAAGACATGAAATTTTTATTCTTGAGCACTGGAAATAGAAAAAAGAAAATTTGAAGGATTTGTTAAAATTGCACCTACAATCGATGATAAGAAAAGTTATATATGGTTTCTAGAGGCTTAAATATATGGTATTCCTGTTGAATGGATAGGAAATTTATCAAGTTATGAAGGTCACCTACATATATTTTTTCAAACTGATACTTATTTGAATTGCAACACTGTTACTTAAAAGACTTGAAAAAAGGGGTCTTTAACTCGTGGCCCGTAAACCTCCAAATTAATACTTAGAATAGAAAGATGGGGAACTTGCACACATCTTAGATTATGCTTTCTTTTATGTTTAATTGATGAAGATAATCTAATTTTCCTCGAAAATGTACTTGGAATTATAAAAATAATTTAAAATAACTAGTTATTGCAGTTTTAAACTCTGTTAAAAGAAAACAAAACCACGTGATCCGAAAACGAGACGGGATTGGTTTGACGTCACTACACATGAAACGCGGATTCTTCCTAGATTATCTGCATTGTGATTGTAGGCTGTTTTCCATAGCTTTCTGTTTGTTATCTGCTATAAACATTTTTTAAAGACGCGTTTACACAAAAACAAAATCAAATAAGAGTCAAAACATTATTTTATTTAACATACCCAAAAATAATGTACTATTAATTTATATGTTTATATTCATTTTCAATTAGAAAAGTGCTGTAAGTGGTTAGATTACAAAATACCAAATTATACCTTCTGGAAATAGTTTTTTCCCTCAAATTTATTTAAAAAAGGCACATTTATTTTTCATTTACTTTGATTTACTCTGATTAAAATAATAAAGAATGATAGTTTTATTAAAAATTAAATCATAAGTAAAATCGTCTGTATCTAGTTTTTGAAATGTGTTATTTCTTATTGCAATGCCTAATAATTCTTTTTGTAATGAATAAAATTTCATGTTATGCAAGATACATTACTGATAAAAAAAAAATAACCCTAATTTATTATGAGAAAATAAAATTTTGAGCAATAACGCAAAAAACAAGGGGAAAAAATACTTTATTTAATACTGACATATGGAATAAAATTTTTAATTAAATTTTGTCAATATTAATTGCGTATTTATAGATCGGAAACAGATCATTAGAACATACATGAGTAAATTTATAAGTATTGCCTTTTATTTACTTAGTGTGCTTACTTTAAAATAAGTATTAAAGCAAAAACATAAAAAAACACTCTTTTATAAGTATCCAATGTTTATCTTAATAATCACACATCATTTTTATGATTGCAGTTCATTTTTTTAAAATAAAAAATACAATATAATACGATTATTGGCATGGTTATCGAACCTGATTATGGAAAATTCACCGTTTTTTTAAAATATTTTGTAGAAAATGTAGGCTCGTGAATTTATTTTGAAAAAAATTAAAATCGTTGCTCTATTTTTGTTTCAACATACGGAAAGAGGAAAGAAAAGAAAAGAGTTATTTAAACGTTCATGTAGAATTTGTAAATTGAATTTTGAACTTATAAATTTCACATAAAGTTCATTTATTATGAAAGTGTTAATTTATTCAAGCATATTTCTTAAATATGTCCCCGCCGGGCCCCCCTGAATTCAACATTGCTTATAATGCAGATATGTATTAATCAGATTTAAATACCATTTTATAAGTATGCATGTAAAATTTTGTTTTCGCATGTCGATATTACATCTTTTTATTGTGGAAGTGTGAGATATGTGGGAGAAATGGGGGTAAGATGGGAGAGTCATTCCAAATGTAGCCGAATATGCCAAAGATAGCAATATTTAAGGAAAAATATCTCTTTGATCAAGTAACTGAAGTGATTCAAGTAACATGCACACCTTTTGCCAGTTGAAATCATTGATACGTATCGTGTATAAAAATGGGATTATTTAAGAAGGAACTCTTAATTTGTTCTATATTTTCTACTTTTTACTACAAGCTATTTGCAGCTTTACAGACAATTAACCTTTTTTTTTTTTTTTTTTTTTTTTTTTTTTTTTTTTTTTTTTTAGAAAACTACATAATCTGAGTACGTTGTTCAGATGGAGGAGGACACTTTTTTCATTTTTTAAAGCAGACTTCTCATTATACATAATCGGTTTGAATTGAGTATTAGTTTAAAAATAAAGATTAACATAAAGTCAAAGAATAAAGAGAGCTTTTTTTTTTTTTATCATGAATAAAAATTCAAACATGTTTCATTCTTTCAATCTCAGGGATCCCCCCGTACTTACTTATTATTCGACTTATGCTCATTCGCAATTACGTAAAAAATCTCAAACATTAGATTTGTGAACATACTAGCATGTTTTATAAACATTTATTATTATTTTATAATATTTATATGTAAATATTATATATATAACAAATATTGCACTTTCTTACAAAATTGTGATCAATTTACAAATTCGACTTATGCAAAATTCAAGATATGTAACAGTTTACAAAGCGCATTGCTTACGTAAATCGGGGGGGGGGGGATTCCGATATTTTAAAATAAAAATCCTTAGAATAACAAGGAGAAAAAAAAATCTCACTCGAATTTACAAATAATATTTATTCATTATAACAATTTACAATACTTTTAGTTTGTTCTACAAATTATTTTTAAAAAAAGAAAGAAATCATTCATCGTAATTCAAGCTATCCTCATAGAAAAGTACAGGGGGAAATACGGTAAGGATTTCTTTACATGTGCAGTGATGTCAAAACCGCTTTCATCACGTGACGCGGCTTTTTCCCGCGAAAACAAAAACTGCATTTTTAAAGTTAATTTAATGGACTTTCCGGATTTCAAATAAACGTAAAATTGGTATCAAAATGCTCGTACTTTTGTACTCTATAAAATGCAAGTTAAATTGAAAATCGTGCAATTTCCCCATTGTGAAGAATTGATACTTAACCACGTAATTTATCAATATTTTTGAAAAAAAAATAAATAATGCCTAACTTTTTCACGGCTATTACAGAATTTTAAACCTTTCAATATCTGTTTTGTAAAATAGTAAATTTTTGGACAGATGGAAACGAATAATACCTAGGATTAAATAATCCAAAATTTACATTAAAATTTTACTGGTGAGAATAATAATTTATGATTGGAGTATGGATGCCCGTACGACGTATGGGTAAAACACAAATGCGGTTAAACAGATAACAGAAAGAAAAGACGCTTTTATTCAGTTAATATTTGAAATCTAAACGAGAAATTCCCAGTTACAAACTCGAATTTCACTATATTTTTGAAAAATGAGAAATAAAAAAGCTTTAAGAGTGATGCGGTATATATTTTTTCAACCATTTCACACTTGACATAGTCTGAGAGGTATTCGGATAGTTAAGTACTTTCAAGCTTTGCTTTATGACAAGTGTCAAATGCATCTGCCGGGACCCAACAAAAGTCGGTCAGATGACAACGTTTCGATAAACCTTTGATTGACATAAAATACTGTCATTGGGTTTGACAAAAAATTTTTATTCTTGAGCACTGGAAGTAGAAAAGAGAAATTTTGAAAGATTTGTTAAAATTGATTCTTCAATCGATAATAAGAAAAGTTATATATGGTTTCTACAAGTAAAATATATATGGTTTTCGTCTTTACCGGATAGGAAAATTTTCAAGTTTATCGTCACCTGTAATAGATATATTTTTTAAACTGATACTTATTTGGACACGATTTTTTGCAACCTTATTTCTTCAAAATCTTTAAAGTAACTCATGGCCCATATGCCTCCAAATTAATACTAGTAAATCAAAATAGAAAAATTGTGGAGAATTGATACTTAACCGCTTAAGTGATCAGTATTTTTGAAAAAAAAAAAAAACTTTCAAATAATGCCTACTTTTTCATGTCTGTTACAGAATTTTATACCTTTTATACCTGTTTTATAAAGCAGAAATTTTTGTCGGATTGAATCAGAATACTGCTCTGATTAAATAACACAAAATTTACATTAAAATTTTACTGGTGATAATAATAATTCATGATAGGAGTATGGATGCCTATACGGCATAGGGACAAAACACAGATGTGATTAAATAAATAGTAGAAAGGAAAAAAGTGTTTATTCAGTTAATATGAGAAAACTAAACGCAAAATTCCCAGTAACAAACTCGAATTTCACTACATTTTTTAAAACTGAGAAAAAAAAGCCTTAAGATTGGTGCTATATATATTTTTTCAAATATTTCACACTTGACGCAGTCTGAGTGGTTTTCAGATAGTTAAGTACTTTTAAGCTTTACTTTATGACAAGTGCCAAATGCATCTGCCAGGAGCCAATAAAAGTCGGTCAGATGACAACGTTTCGATAAAGATATGATTGACATAAAATACTGTCATTCGGTGAAGACATGAGATTTTTATTCTTGAGCACAAGAAAAAAAAATTGGAAAGATTTGTTAAAATTGATTCTTGAAATTTTTCTTTTTGAACACTGGAAATAAAAAAGAGGAATAATGAGAAATTTGTTAAAATAGATTCTACTATCGATAATAAGAAAAGCTTGATATGGTTTCTAGCACAGAGTACGGAACAGAGAATCAACTTTCATACACTGTAATGTCAACTTGTTTAACATGGGATTACGCATAGACAGTAGCGATACGAGCGGATGACTCTGAAACTGCGATCATAACATAAGAGAGGTTGCTAATTCGGCGAAATATCGCTTCCTTGGCGACAAATGATAAGGGAAAAAAGAAAAAAAAATACAGCGACGGCTTGCTGCTTCTTGTTTTGAAATGTATGAAAGAATTATTTTAATATGAAATAACTTTGACGTATTCGTCTTGCAAACAATACATGTGTCTCTTCTTAACATAAAGACCTAATAATCTAAACTTGAAAATTCAAGAACAATAACAGTAATAATTACGAATCAATATAAGCGCGGAAATCTAAGATCAAATAGCATAAGCACGTGTGCAAAGATAATCAAATCAGCATTCAGCAAGAAGTGCCAAGCGAGAATATGGTTACAGTTAAACAGAAATCACGAGGATAAAAATCGCCAACGCGATGGTTTAGTTTTTAAGTCATCCACTCAGGGCGTTCTTTTCAAGCCGAATTGAGGCTCTGTCCGTACTCTGTGGTTTCTAGAAGTTGGAATATATGGCTTTCATCTTGAATGGATAGAAACTTATCAAGTTTATAGGTTATCTATATGAATATATTTCAAATTGATTCTTATTTCGTTTCAGGCAAATCATGATTGGCAAAAGCACGTGGTCCATACGTTGTATTGGCAAAACAGGGAAAATAGCTGGAAAAAGAAGCTTTTATTTTGGTAATATTGAGAGACTAAAAACGAAATTCTCAGTAAGAAATTCGACTTTTACTTCATTTTTGAAAAATGAGAAATAAAAATACCATAAGAATGGTGCTATATATATATTTTTCCGATATTTCATACTTGACAAATTCTGAGGGGTATTCAGATAGAAAAGTACTTTCAAGCTTTACTTTATGACAAGTGTCAAATGCATTTGCCAGGAGCCAATAAAATTCGGTCAGAAAGCAACGCTTCGATAAAGATTTGATTGACATAAAATACTGTCATTGGGTGAAGACATGAGATTTTTATTCTTGAGCACTGGAAATATAAAAGAGAAATGTTGAGAGATTTGTTAAATCGATTCTACAATCGATAATAGGAAAAGCAATATATGGTTTCTAAAAGTTAAAATATAAGGTTTTCGTCTGGAATAGATAGAAAATTTATCAAGTTTATAAGTCACCAGTATATTTTTTTCCTAACTGATACTAATTTGGATTAATGCAATACTATTACATAAAAGACTTTTAAGAAGGGATCATCAACCCCCCAGAGGCAACCGAGTTACTATTAAATTAGAATAGAAAAATTGCTAAGAATTGTTACTAAACCACTTAACTGATCAATATTTTCGGAAAAAAAAACTTTCAAATACTGCATATTTTTTCCTGTAAATACAATATTTTTTTATAAATTATTTAGTTTTTAAAAACTAATTGTATTCCCAATGAAATATGTACTATATCTATGATCGGTTTATGAACAATTTAGTTATCAATCACCTTTTTGGAATGTATTACATTTGTTATTTGTTCAATCATCCGCTGTATATATATATATATATATATACTAGGGTGGCTCCGCCTCTCTGCTCACTACGCTCGCCAATACCCCATGGAATCGCTTCGCGATGCATAGACGGAGCCCTTTCCTGATTGGTCTATTCGACTCATGGAAGGTGTGGTCCACCCGGACGCGTTATTTCCGGAAACCTTACACATCAGCATCATTCCAGGAGTCATTCCCGGAGATTTGTTTACGGCTAGTTTTTTTTTTTTTTTTTTTTTTTTTACTATATATATATATATATATAATACTAATATTAAAAAGCTTGTATATGATGCTATAAATAATGGTTATCCTAAAAAATTCATATATTCTTTAATTTATAATTAGATATTACATGATCTTATAATTAATTCTTTGCGTAAAAAATGTATAAAAAAATTATAAAACATAAAAATAATAATAAAAAATTAAAAATGTTAAAAAGTAATAAAAAAATATATATATAGGTTGGTTGGGTGGGTAGATGTTAGAGTACGGAGGAGGGTGGTGTTGTCTGGATAAAAACGCAAAGGTTAATTATTTATAAAAAAAAAAAAAAATTGAGCGTGGGTTATTTATTTTAACATAATTTTTAAACTGTTTAATTTACACCAATATATGGATATTTGTCTAGTTATTATCTATAGTTAAATAGCTATATTTTAACTATCAAATTATTTTTAATGTTATTGATATAATTTTTGGTATTATTATTAATAATATTATTACTATTATTATTTTTTTTATTTTTCTTTCATTATATTTTTTAATTTTTATTATCCTATATTAAGATAATGAGTTTTCACCATGTAAAGTCACAATAAATGTTACTGATTAAAGTAACAATAATGTATTTTAAGTTATATGTTAATATGAATGTTATCTCTTAATTCTAATTTTAATCATTTTATTAATTTAATTTTATGTTAATATCGATTATTAATTATTTTTCCAGTTCAATTATATTTCCATTCAGCTTTATTTTTTTTGTTTGTTATGGATAACTATTATTTTTACTTACTTTCAACTCCTTTTTGTAAAATATCTTTGTTCCTTGTTTAATAATTTGGTTTTTGTGTGATGGTAGTCCCAAATTCGTATTGTTTTGCTTTTTCATGGCAAATACGAAGATGAAACCACACACTCCATTTGTAGTTCCAAAGTATTTGGGACCTGAAGATTCTGCTTTGGTTCTACAAATTTCATTTGTATTCATATTATTCTTTTTTCCTTCCATGTTCAATGTGCTATAAGTTATTAAATTCAATGGTTAATTTCAAATGGTTAATATTGTTTACTATAATTCAATTTAATTCTTCGTTTTGGTTTATTGTTTTGTTGATAAAATCCATTGGTGAATCTTGTCTACTTTTAATGGTATTATATATATATATATATATATATATATATATATATATATATATATATATATATATATAACAAAAGCAAGGAAATTATATGAAAATTCTGGTCTCATTGTGGAATTTGGGAATTAAAATTAACTGGTTTTAAAAAAATACCATTATTTTAGAATTTTTTTTTTGAGTATTGTAAAAAATGTGGAGAAAGGACTTGACGCCTTATAACTTAATTGAATAGTTGTATAATGTCTAAATAATATCCATATCTATGTGAAATCTTGATATTTTCTTATATTTAATTAATTACAGTTTAACCCTTTCCGGCACGGACAAATACTGTTTTTAAAATGAGAAATTATCGACTGGCACCGGAATTAACAAACTAATTTTTTTAGATATTTTGAATTTCTTAATTTAAACTTTTATTGTAAAAGCAAATTTTCACTAAAATATTATTGGTACCGGTTGCAAATTTGGTATTAAAATTAGGTATCCCAGACCGGGCGCAGTGTGCCGGAAAGGGTTAACAATGATGTGTGTTAAATGCGCGTATCTTTTATTTTTTATGCTTAAATATTTATAAATCTATATTATATTTATATATAATAGGCATTCATTGAGTATAGTCATTTAATTTGAAACAAAAAAGAAAAAATATGTACTAGAATGGGGAAAAAGTCTACACAGAATACCGCTTATCTTATTTAATCAGGACCCCCAAAAATCAAGGGGTATATGTGACAAAATTGAATAAATGAACTAAGTGCAGAGACGCACCGGAAATATGCTTTTTTCTCTTTAGATAATTAAATATAAGTGATTTTCTAATTATGAACTGCGTTTGAGAGTCCAGTCGGCAGTTTGCCGAATAATTATCAATATAGATTAATTATAAATTTAAGGAAAATTATACTCTACTTTTTTCACAATTATTGAAATAAGAGTTCAAAGTTCACAATGAAAAAAGCGACAGTTTCCTATTTCAATTCAGTCAATTATTATTGATATTAAAATTTAACGGCAACTATCTTTGAATTCAATTTACTCCAAATCGAATTTTTGTCCTTTGTACCCCTTAGTTTCTGAAGTACTCAAATAACATTTTTTCTTATTATTTTTTCTTTTTCAGACGATATTTATCGCAATAAATTTCTACTAAATACAGACTACAAGCATTTTTGTTTCGAAATAGTGGTATACGAAATAATAAAAAAATAGACCTTTTTGACCGAATTTCATCCTTTATGCTGTTTCTTTATTGCATTCTTTATACTGGAGTTTTAAGCCCAATTAACACTTTGTGTTTCACATGAAACTATTCAAAAAGTGGAACTGATATATCATTATAATTGTGAAACTTCAACTGTAACGGTTTACGATGTATTCTTAGCCAACGCGGAAACGTTCCACCAGTAAATTGAAATGGAATTTTCCCCTTTAATTAAACGCCTCATTAATAATTATTTTCAGTCAAACAGAAATTGTAAAAACTAATATTCATTTTTACTGGTGGAAATTTATTTCGGTGGTAATAGTTCCGCCAGATTATGACAAACAAGAAAACCGCCTGGTTATGAAAATTAAAAGATTATAATGTGTAATCAAACTGACACCAGTAAAAATACATAGAATTTTCTTTTAAGAAAAAATATCCGATCTATAACACTAACCAACATCAAATATGTTTCAGGCTCAAAAATAGTTATTTCCGAAGTATTTTGTCCCGCTAAACACGAAAATTAACATTAAAAGTTGAGATTAGCTCTAGTTTTCAAGATAGGAACCAACTTGAGAAATGACTATGGCTGTTTTATGGGAATTCGAATGTTCGGAAGTTGGTACTCCTAATAGCTGTAATTACCCTCAAACGCATTTTCTGTGTAGAATCCAACCAGAAGTCAAGATCACAGAATACTGGGTGTGTCACAAGAATCTTCATTTTTTTAGAAGAAAGAACATGTTGCTTGTACTGATGTTAATGGTTTGATGAATTCAATGAACATAACTCATGATCCATGGAAGTAGAAGTTACTTATAGACTCTTCCAAACTTAGTTTAAAAGCAGTCTGACTACACAACGGCAACATTATTCCTTCATTCCCATTGGACATTCCGTTCACATGCAGGAAACTTACGAAAATATGAAATTACTTCTCGAGTCAATCAAATACAAGGATCATAAATGGCCGATTTGTGGTGATTTGAAAATAATTGCTTTACTCCTGGGAATGCAATTAGGCTATACCAAGTACTGCTGTTTTCTGTGTTTGTGGGACAGTCGAGATAGAAACTCTCACTAGATAAAAGAAACTCTCACACATGGCCTTCAAGAAATCTAAATCCCGGGGAGATAAATGTCCAAAGTGAGCCTCTAGTTGATCCATAAAACATTCTGCTTCCATCCCTGCACATTAAGCTGGGATTAATGAAGAACTTCGTAAAAGCAATGAACAAGGATAGAGAGATTTTCCAATGCCTTAGAGCAAAATTTCCAAGACTGGGTAAATGAAAGGTTATAGAGGGAATCTTTGTGGGCCCTCAAATACGCACATTTATGAAGGACCCTGCTTTTGATAAAGTTTTGGAGGGGAAAGTGAAAGCAGCCTGGGAAGCCTTCAAAAGTGTGGTATGGGGATTTCTAAGCAGAAGAAAAGCCGAGAACTACCAACAGTTGGTGAAAGAACTCCTACAAAAGTACCATGACCTTGGACGCAACATCTTGAATAATGTCTCTGAAATTTCATTTCCCCCACTCCCATCTTGATTTTTCCCCTAAAAACTGTGGAGCTGTAAGCGATGAGCATGGTGAAAGGTTTCAGAAATATATCTCTGTAATGGAACGCAGATATCAGAGTCGCTGAGATGAGTCAATGCTGGCCGACTACTGCTGGACTGTTACAAGAGGTACTCCGGCGTTGACGTACAAGAGGCAATACAAAACGAAACATTTGCAAGAATATGCTAAAAACAACCACTGCTTTCTGAATAATGAACATTGTTTAATGAAACAAGCCTTTTGTATTGTAATTATAACATAGGATTTTTTTTCTTCAATTTACTTTAAATCAAGGTGTGGAATGTTGTGTGTCTTTCTCCAGTGAGCTATATTGTATCTTGAAAGCAAGAGCTAATTAAAAAATTTCATTTACATATTCGTCTTTTTCAACCCAAAATCAGTAAGAATTAACTAACTAGAACCAGGAAACTGACAAAAATATTTTTTTTGTTGACTAGTGTAATCCTTTCGGCACACTGTGACCGGTCTGGGACGCCTAATTCCGAACTGGCAAGCGACACCAATAAAATTTTAATAAAATTTGGCTTTTACAAGAAAAATTTAAATTAAGGGTTTCAAATTATCTAAAAAATTCGTTTGTGAATTCCGGTGTCAGTTGATAATTTCTCATTTTACTGACAGATTTTACCCGTACCGGAAAGGATTAAAGCATTTAAATAAGATAACATTTTATATTGACATTTATATTCATGGAAGAAACATTCGTCATCTTGTGGTAATCTCTCCAGTTACTTCACTCGTAATTGCTAAATTATTCCCTCCATGTATGCTTCTCTTTATTCATATCTCAGTTTAGTTTCAGCGTTCTATTAACCCCTTCGCGACGGGAATCTTTTCCGAAATTTTTTATGTTTTGTCACCGGTTTTAAAAAACAGAAATTTGTGACTTATTAAATCCAGAAAATGCTCCGATTAAATAAGACAAGTTTTACATTAAAATTTTACTGGTGGGGATAAACAAGGATTCTTAAGCCTTTTTGGGGCACGTATACGTGTCGCCCGTCCCCAAGGGGTTAAATGAATCTCTGAACATGATTGCCAATTTCCAGAATGACACAAGATGTCTGGTATAAATATTTTCCGTAAAGTATGATTTTTTTTTTTTTTTCAAATACATTTATACGTAAATTCCGGTGTCACTCTCATTTCAGCATTTTCACAATAAAAGTACTCTTCGCCGGAAAGAGCTGAAGAAAATGATAGATATAATTTAATTCGTTGACGATAAAAGTATATGGTACTTTTCATGCAAAATACTTTGCTGGATCACATTTAGTAAGGAAAAAAAACAGACGAAGCTAAATATTTTTTAATGTGATTTTTTTCTCATCCATTTACATGGATTGAGTTATTTTCCTATTAAAAAACCTTAAACGAAATATTTGCAACTGCAAAACATTTCTTAATAACAATTAGGACTACAATATATTTATTTACACAAGGCTCTTATTGGTCTTTTTTTTAAACTAATAATTTTATTAGAAAGAAATCCCCTGTATATTTCTGCTACAACTGCCACAAAAAAAAGAGATTTTCCTTGCAAATTTCTACAAAAAGTGTAAAGAATAGTTTCCTTTAACCCTTTGAGTGGCACGCAATTAAGTTTGGGTAATACTGAAAATCGAAAAGAAACACATTTTCTTCCAAAATAAGAAAAAGCAGTCTCGCAGCTTAACCATCCCCCACTAGCGTCTAGCGACAGCAGGATTCCTAATGGTTGGACTTAGAATGAAATCTGCAGGGCTTCAAACTTGGGATTAATAACTAAAGAGGGCTTTTTTCCTCTCTTTCGATCTGATGATGCGGGTTATTGAAAATGCGATAACCAGCTTTTCATTACTTTATTGTTTTTACGATTGCTACTGAAATAAAGTCAGTTTCTTAGTATTTATTAACACTGATTAGAACTTCAAGGAATTCAAAAAATTTTGCTACGAAAAGAAGTTCTGGGAATATTTGCATGTTTACACTCTTCAAATAAGTTGCAATGAAAGCTTTTTGTTTGTTTTTTGAGGAGAAGGGTAAACTACTTATGCCAATTATTCCAATTTAATATATCATAAATATATAATAATAAATTAGCATGCTTAGTTTATGTTGTCATAAAAGTGTAGCTATATTTTGAAAATGCCGCAATGTAATTACCACATAAATTCAAGAATCGTTTAAATAGAGAACCATATTAGCTCTATAAATATTTGCCATAAATGTCAAAAATTAAAGTAAGCGTTTTCATCAGTCACTAAGAAAACCGTATTCGTTTATCGCATAGCTGATTATCGCATTTTCAATAACTCGCATTATCAGATCGCTAACGATAATTTCCCTATGCATTTGAGGAACGAGCGGAAAATATCCCTTTTTAGGGATAAATCTCAAGTTTCAAGCTTTGCAGATTTTATTCTAAGTCCTACCATTAGGAATCCTGCTGTCGCTAGACGCTAGTCCATCCCCCCCCCCCCCCCCAACCAAAATTAGAAAAGCAAAACTTAATAAAAATTCTCTGGTGTAAATCTTCATTAATCGTAGGTGAGATAAAATATATACCACCGTCCTCAAGGGGTGAAATAAAAGTGGTATTCAAAAAGGCGGAGAAAGTGGGAGCCCTGTTTACATAGTTTTTGAAAGAGTTATAAGGTTTCCATAAAGATATATTTTTTGTAAATTAATTTAATTATTCATGTAAATATTTCACAAAAAATACTGTAGCTATTGATTTAATTTTAAATGCTTTAAGTGATTAATTCAAAATAACATAAAAAGATTATAGTTTGACATGTTTTATTGCTCTTGCGGCAAATTTTTCAAAAACAAATAAATGATAAAAATAAATTTCTTGAAATAAACAGAAAAAACATAAATCACGTAAACATGAGCATATAAAAAATAAAACTGGAAATAAAAATGAATAAAAATAATTGTGAACGTGAAATATTACAAATTATTGTCTTAAAAACCTTTGAAGCATTTCCCTCCAAATTTTAGGTAGCTCGATGGAGGCAAATTCCTTGCAAACATTGTCTCTAAGTATGAAAATTTCTATTCATTCTCTTATGATTGATGGAAAATATGATATAGAAGAGTAAAACGGTCTACTAAATAAAAGAACTCAATATGTAGGAAAATTGATCCAATAGAATCACATCAAATATCGGCGTAAATGAAATACCATTCACAAAACAAGATGGAATTAAACAATATTACATTGGTGAAACAAGTAGAAAACTCAAAACTAGGATAAAAGAACATATAGCAGACATCAAATACAATAGGAAAACTACAACTCTCTCAAGATTATATAGCAAAGAACCATTACAAATAGATTTTAAATATAGCAGAATAATATACCCTTCTAGATCATATTTTACATCAATTATAAGAGAATCAACAGAAATCTTCATACTTAGAGACAATGTTTGCAATGAATTTGCCTCCATCGAGCTACATAAAATTTGGAGGGAAATGCTTCAAAGGTTTTTACGTTCACAATTATTTTTATTCATTTTTATTTCCAGTTTTATTTTTTATATGCTTATGTTCACGTGATTTATGTTTTTATTTTTATTTCGAGAAATTTCTTTTTATCATTTATTTGTTTTTGAAAAAGTTGCCGTAAGAGCAATGAAACATGTCAAACTATAACCTTTTTATGTTATTTTTAATCAATCACTTAAAGCATTTAAAATTAAATTGATATTTTAAAGTGATGTTTTATATTATTTGTAGCTATTGATTTAAAAAACAATTTTAATTGAAAAGGTTATTTTAAAATCAAATTACTATTATATATGAGGAGCCCAGAAGCCAAGGGGTATAAGTGACAAAATTGAAAAAATTGAGTTAAGTGCACAGGGTATCTGGAAATATGCTTTTTTCATTTCAGGTAAAGAAATATAGGTCATTTTCTTATTATTTGGGGAGTTATAGAGATAAACCACTTTTTTCGAAAAACAAACAATATTGATTAATTATACATTTAAAGAAAAGTGTACTCTATTTTTTTTAACAGTTATTGAAATGAGAGTTCAAAGATTAGAATGCAACAAGCAGATGTTTCCTATTTCAATTTAGTCAATTGTTATTCATGTTCCAATTTAACATCAATTATCTTTAAACTCAATTTACTCCAAATCGACATTTTGTCACTTGTACCCCTTGGCTTCTGAGGTCGTCGTATAAGAGTCATTCCATGGTAATTTGCGTTACATTTAGAACAATTTACTTTAATTTTAGTAATATAAGATTAGAAAAATATTCAAATATAAAATTAACATGATTTGTCAATAAAACCTATCTAAGGGTCAATTTGGATGAAAATTGTCTAAAAAAATAATAATGAAAATTACCCTATATATGATAATTTATATTCTTTTTCGGTAATTCCAGTTACCTTAATAACTTACATTAATAACTTACATTTTTTAACACAATCAAACTGAATCAATCAAAGCATTGGCCTTGTAAGTTAAGTATCTGGGTTCGATTCCCGGCCTGGGCAATTTTTCGCTCAGTTGGAAATATTTAATTCGTATGATAACTTTACCAATAGTTTGATTGTGTTAAAAAATTTTATTATCTACGTACCTATCGTGCTATGGCGTTCTTTTTTACCTGCGGTCTATTCTGTTGAGATGTCTAAATGACAGACCAGATGTTATGACCTACTGCGCGAAAAATGCTCACTGGTTATCGTCCCGGTTATCTTAAATGGTAAAGCATTGGCCTTGTAAGCCAAGTATCTGGGTTCGATTCCCGGCCTGGGCAGTTTTTCGCTCAGTTTAAAATATTTAATTCTTATAATAAATATAACTACCAAATTTTAAGATATAACGCTAAAATAAATATTTTCCACCTAAATTCGGCTTTAAATAAGTTTAATTAGCACACTATGTCAAATTTATATTTTGAATATTTTTTTATTTAAGTTACATTACTTAAACTATTGAAAATAGTTCTAAATGCCATATTTCATAAATTCATAATAGTTCTGAGTTACCATGGAATGACCCATAACTAGTTTTGAATTTCTTCAGATATTAACAAAGATAATTATAGAAAAGGAGCACATTTCAGATTTATAATTCGGGACATAAATGTTTAACTGTAATACCTGATATAAGAAGAGGAGTAATAAAAATGCTTTTTGGTAGATTTCATATTTTCTGTACTTGAATTAGTCCGAGAAATTTTCAGAAATGTTTCTTTTTATGAAATGTGTCAAGTGCATCTGCCAGGAGCAATTTAAGTCGGTCAGATGGAAACGTAACGGTTAAGCTTTGGTTGACATGAAGTATTGTCATTGACTTAGAATATCATTTTGTTATGAATGAAAAAAAAATTATAAACGGAATAAAGAAAATCTGATATATGTGTAAGAGCTTTAAAAACCTATTTTGTTAAAATTTATTTGCATATGACTTCTGGGAAATCTCATTCAAGATTTTATTCCGAAGATAATAAGAAATTTATCAAATAACAAAGCTACCAAATTTTAGGGTTATTATTATTATTATTATTATTATTATTATTATTATTATTATTATTGTTATTGTTATTGTTATTGTTATTGTTATTGTTATTATTATTATTATTACCAATTTTGATGAAAAAAGGCCAAAGTCACGATGAGATAATAACGTAAAAATTTGCTGGTATGTAACATGAAACTACTAAGAAAGGGGAAATTACATACTCTTTACTACTTAAATGATCAATAATAAAAAAAAATCAAATAATGTCCATTTTTTCCATATCTTTTACAGTATTTTTAATCATTTATCATGAATTTTTCAAAACAAAATTTTTTTGACTAATTGAACCAGAAAAATATTTGGATTAAATGATGCAAAATTCACATTAACCCCTTAACTACCCCGGGCGTGTATATGCGTTTGGCTCAAATAAATGCGTATTTCTGAAATTAACTATCGAACAACAACTTTTTTTAGTTAAAATTTTCGCTTTATTAACCCCCTGACTGCCCAGCAAAATTGTAAAATTGTAATGTTGTTTTCTCAGTAATTTATTAAAAATATTAAAAAAAGATGTTTTTTCCAACTTGATACAAAATATGCTATTACGTATAGGTGTATAATCTTTGACAGTATTAATCCTAACTTAATTTTTGAAAACTGTGTTTTATTTGTAGAATTATATTAATTTAAATATTGCTTATGTTGCAGTGAAACCCGCAGCTTAATGTGTGAAAAAATCCGGTTGCGGCAGTCAGGAGGTTAACTAAAAGAAACTATTGCCATTAAATAAACAGAAGATTATTTTCCAAAATTTGTGATGGCAATTTTTTTAGCAAAAATGTTGAAGATTCTTTTTTAAAGCTTCGGCAATTAAGAGGTTAAAAATTTATTAGTGAGAATAACAAATCGTGTTTGGCAAAAACATTGGCCGTATGACGTACGGGTAAATCTGGTAAGCGATTCAAAACAAAAGTTTTATTATATATAACTAGTTTTCAATATCTGCAGACATTGACGAAGATAATTGTTGAAAAGGAACATACTACCTCTGACAATAAAGTTCGGTGAATAGTCCTGTAGCATTAATGTAGATTAAAAATTAACGAAAGTTACCATACCATCCTTCGAAATAGTCATCCCCCATAATTATGCACCGCTGAGATCTGCTATACATGTCCTGGGAATTTCACAAGAAGTCTTCTTTTGGGATAAAGTTCAAAAGCTTCGTCACCTTTCGTTGGATGTCAACAATATGGTTAAATCTCTTTCAAAGAGAGTTTGAGTTGTGAAAATAGGCAGAAGTCTGGAGGTTTGAGATCTGGCGAGTATGATAGGTGTTCAATTTGTACCATCCTTTATGAATTTCTTTCGGTGTCTTGCAAAGCTTAAAACCAAACTTTAAACTGATCTTTTATTCGTTCATTTTCCTATTCTCAGTTAAGAACCAACACACTGAGCAAGCACTTAGTAAAGCACGTGTTACACTGAACATAAACGAGGCTCAACTGAACAACGGTGGGGGAAGATGGTCTACACTTGCCTCTATGCAGGTGCAGCGTTTTGTTCCCCCAGTGTTGCCAGATCAGTCGGTCTGAATTCATTCACCGAGCTTTATTGTCAGAGGTAGTATTTCCTATTTATAATTCTGGACATAAAGGGTTAGGTGTAACACCTGATATAAAGAGAGGAATAACAAGAAGGCTTTGTGGCAGATTTCATATTTTCTATGCTTGAGTCAGTCTGAGAAATTTTCGGAAATGTTTCTTTTTATGAAATGTGTCAAGTGCATCTGCCAGGAGCAATGTCGGTCTGATGGAAATGTAACGGTTAAGCTTTGGTTGACATGAAATATTGTCACTGACTTAGTGACTTACTTCATTGTCACTTAATATCATTTTGTCATGAGTGAAAGAAATACGAAATTAAAAAAAATCTGACATATGTGTAAGTGCTTTAAAAACCTATCTTATTAAAAGTTACGTCTGACAAATTTCATTCAAGATTTTAGTCCAAAGATAATAAAAATTTTTAAAAATGACAAAGCTACCAAATTTTAAGATTTTATTGATATTATTATTATTATTATTATTATTATTATTATTATTATTATTATTATTATTATTATTATTATTATTATTATTATTATTATTATCGATTTTGATCAAAAAAGGCTAAACCTATTATGAGATAATAACGTAAGAATTTGCTGGTATGGAACATGTAACTACTGAGAAAGGGGAAATTACATTTCTTTAACTAGTTAACTGATCAATATTTAAAAAAAAAAGAACTTTCAAATAATGCCCATTTTTTCCATATCTTTTACAGAATTTTTAATCGTTTATCACCAGTTTTTCAAAATAGAATTTTTTGACGTATTGAATCAGAAAAATATTCGGATTGCAATGCAAATTCACATTAAAAATTTATTAGTGAGAATAATAAATCATGATTGGTAAAAACACGTTGGCCGTATGACATACGGGTAAATCAAGTAAGCGATTAAGAACCAAATTATTATTATATAAGTTGTTTTGAATACCTTCAGACATTAGCGAAGACAATTACTGAAAAGGAGCATGCTTCAGATTTATAATTCGGCACATGAAAGGCCAACTGTAATTCCTGATATAAGAAGAGGAATAATAACAAGTTGGAAATTGCACGTGGAGCGTAGCAAATGAGGTGCGTTCGTACGATAACGAAGTTTTAAAAGTATAGCTCTCATATATCAATCTCATAAAATTGTAAATAATTACAACTAAAATGCGCACCAAACAATGTTCTTCCTATACCATTATGCAATGGAATACTTTTGTATCTGCATCAATAGCAAATATTCTTTGCACCACATATTATGCAAAATGTATATTATAATATTTACTTTATAGAAGCATATCAATTTTATTACTTTCGAATGAGTGTAACACCATTAAAATGCATTTGAAAGATTTTTCCCCATTAACCGTAATGTAACGGAACAATTTTGATTGTCCCTGTAGTTGAACTATTCATCCGATTTTGATAAAATTTGAAATAACTCGACAAAATTATGTAATAATTATGTATTTTAAATTTTAAACAATTAAAATGCATTTGACACTCTTTCCCCATTGACCGTAATGTAACGGAATACTTTTGATTGCCCCTGTAATTGATCTATGCATCCGATTTTCATAAAATATGAAATGACTCAACAAAATTATGTAATAATTGTGTATTTTAAATTTCAAACAATTCAATTCACTAATTTTTAACTTGTTATATGCGGACAGACGGACAGACAGACGGACTGAACGACAACAATAGGTGCTACGTATTTACATAATTACGAACGCACCTAAAAATGCTTTGTGGCAGATTTCATATTTTCTATGTTTGAGTCAGTCTGAGAAATTTTCAGAAATGTTTCTTTTTGTTGAAATGTGTCAAATGCATCTGCCTGGATCAATCTAAGTCAGTCAGATAGAAACGTAACAGTTAAGCTTTGGTTGACATGAAATATTGTCACTGACTTAGAATATCATTTTGTCATGAGTGAAAAAAAATGGAATAAAGAAAAATCTGATATGTGTTCGATGCTTTAAAAAAACGGTTTAATTGTATTAAAAGTTGCATTCATAAGACGCCTGACAATTTACATTTAGGATTTTTATTCGAAGATAATAAGAAATTTATCAAATTACAATGCTACCAAACTTTAAGTTGGATATTATTATTATTGTAACCGATTTTGATTTAGAAAAAAAGGCTAAAGTTACTACGAGATAATACTGTAAAAGTTTGCTGGTATGGAAAATAAAACTACTGAGAAAGTAGGCCAGTCAAATTGTCAGAAAAAAGGGCCGATAGATGCAAAAATTCTGCTAGAAGATTTTATGTTTTTAAAATGTTTATGGGGATGCTAGTAACAAGAATTAATAGTTTTCCAACAAAATATCTCAAGGCTAAACTTTTTGGAGCCAAAAAACAACAAAATTTCCGGACTTTTTTCCATTTTTTGCCTATAACTCGAAAATTATAGATTTTTTGTGTACAATACTTATTTACAAAAAGAAAGAACATTAAATTCTCTACAAATTTCATTTTAAAACTGTTTTTCTAAAGCTATTATGAAGCGCGCTACAACTTTCTGAAAATGACCCTTTTTTTCTAACTTTGCGGAAATATCGCAAAAATGGATATTTGACACCATTTTTCATTATTTTATCCTCTTTAATGTATTTCAATAATATTACAGGCATTTTAATTATAGCAGTCATGATTAATTACAACAATAACATTGTAAAATAATTAAGAACATTGTAACTTTTTTTGTATTTAGAGCTTAAGTGGAGAACATTAATATTAGGTATTTAATTGAATGTAAGTAAAAAATTCTTACGATGACATTTTTCATATATTTAATAACGTCTAGAACGCTTTCGGGTTAATGGAAATGGTAATGGAAACTAAGCGCGCTAGGGCTTTTTGAAAATGTCACTTTTTTTAACTTTACAGGAAATGACCTTTCTCGCCTCTCATTCCAAAAAAAAATTCTTACATCGCTAGCTATGAAAATTAAATACACCTATTAATGGATGAGAATTAAAATTTTTAAGAAAGGCAGGCAAAAGGAGCAGAAATTTTGGAAACTCTATGCGAAAAATTACGAAAGAGTTGGGGGGTGTTTACTTTAAAGTTATTGTTAAAAGTTATATTTCTTACCACCAGAAAAAATTTGGATCACAGGTAGCGATTGTGTTTGATAGATATCCATCTGAGGGAGAACAGAATGGAATGGAAAGTGCAGAAAGAATACGTCGATCTAGAATGCATGCTTCTCCTGAAGTCATTGTTGCAGCAGAAATGCTGCACAGAGTCGCTCAAAACAAGTTTCTCGCCAATGACAGAAACAACAGCCGCTTCATCTCATTGCTTAAAATAGAATTTCAAAACAACCGAATTCAAGTTGACCAGGCAGAAAAAGAAGCTGATATCATGATCGTTATCTCAGCCATTTCAAGAGCCAAATCTTTTGAAAGTGTTGTAATTGTCGGAGAAGACATTGACCTTCTCGTGATCATTACAAGCTTGGACTATCAACACAAAAATCTGTTTTTCCAAAAGCCAGTAATAGGTAACATCGAAACCAAATGGTTTTGAACCATGTAACACAAATACAACTACAACAATGATCTTTTCACTCATGCAATAAGCGGATGCGATACAACATCCGCTCTTTTTGGACAAGGATAGTCAAAGTTTTGTAAAATTTTGAAAAAACATGATCAGTTTGAAGAAATAGCCTGCGTGTTCAATAAACCAGATTCTACCCATCAAGAAATCATGAAGGCTGGAGAAAAGTTCATTATTGTACTATACATTCATAGATATCACACATATTTTGAACAGCTTGAGATTCCAGTTATTTGCTAAATCTGCCACATAAAGCAAAGTTTATCTTGCAAGATTACCACTGACGAAAGTGGCTACGTAGCATCATTTTCTCCGATGTTATCATCAGATACAAGCTTGGCTAGGAAACAACATCCCTCCTGAAGAATGGGGGTGGGTTCGCAGATCGGACGGTCTCTTTCAGTCATTTCAAATGTGCAAAGCTCCAGCATCTGAATCCTTGCTCCATGTTCTGTCATGTAGCCGTAAAAAAAGGGTGCAGCAAAGCATGTTCTTGTCAAAAATCAGGACTCAAACGTTCGGCAATTTGTAAAAATCGTAACGGGATCAATTGCGAAAATGTCAAAGACATTATTTATCCAGAAGAAGAGGATGGCGAATCTGATGCCTGGGAAAAAACCTAGCAATGATGAGGACTTACACAGTCAGGTAGCTGATGTCGCGGCTTGCTCAAAGAATATCAAGGCTATTGAAGAATAAGAAACAGAAACCTGCTCATTTGCTCCTCAAGCTGAGGTTGAAGAACCATTTTCATTAACCCGAAAGCGTTCTAGACGTTATTAAATACATGAAAAATTTCATCGTAAGTATTTTTTATTTACATTCAGTTATATACCTGATATTAATATTCCCCACTTAAGCTCTAAATATTAAAAAAGTTAAAATGTTCTTAATTATTTTACGACGTTATCGTTGTAATTAATCATGATTGTTATAATTCAAATGCCTGTAATATTAGTGAGATACATTAAAGGGGATAGAATAATGAAAAATGGTGACAAATATTTAATTTTGCGATATTTCCGCAAAGTTAGAAAAAAAGGGTCATTTTCAGAAAGCTGTAGCGCGCTTCATAATAGCTTTAGAAAAACAATTTTAGAATGAAATTTGTAGAGAATTTAATGCTCTTTCTCTTTATAACTGAGTATTGTACACAAAAATCTATAATTTTCGAGTTATAGGCAAAAAACTGAAAAAAGTTCGAAAATTTTGTGGTGTTTTGGCTCCAAAAAGTTTAGCCTCGAGATATTTTGTTGGAAAACCATTAATTCTTGTTACTAGCATCCCGATAAACAGTTTAAAAACATAAAATCTTCTAGCAGAATTTTTGCATCTATTTATGACAATTTGACTGGCCTAAAGGGGAAATTACATATCCTTAACTACTTAACAGATAAATATTTTTTTTTTTACTTTCAAATAATGTCCATTTTTTCCATATCTTTTACAGAAATTTTAATCGTTTGCCACCAATTTTTCAAAATAGATTTTTTTGCCTAATTGAATCAGAAAAATATTCTGATTAAATAATGCAAAATTCACATTAAAAATTTATTATTGAGAATAACGAATCATGATTGGCAAAAACAAGTTGGCCGTATGACGTATGTGTAAATCAGGTAAGCAATTAAGAACCAAATTATTATTATATAAGTTGTTTTTAATATCTTCAGATATTAACGAAGATAATTTTTGTAAAGGAGCATATTTCATATTTATAATTCGAGACATAAAAAGTTATTTGTAATATCTAATATAAAAAGAGGAATAATAAAAATGCTTTTTTGCAGATTTCATATTTTCTGTACTTGAGTCAGTCTGAGAAATTTTCAGAAATGTTTCTTTTTATGAAATGTGTCATGTGCATTTGCCAGGAGCAATCTAAGTCGGTCAGATGGAAACGTAACGGTTAACCTTTGGTTGACATGAAATATTGTCACTGACTTAGAATATCATTTTGTCATGAGTGAAAGAAAAAAAAAGAATAAAGAAAATCTGATATGTGCTCGAAATGCTTTAAAAAACGGTTTAATTGTATTAAAAGTTGCTTCCATAAGACGCCTGACAATTTACATTTAGGATTTTTATTCGAAGATAATAAGAAATTTATCAAATCGCAATGCTACCAAACTTTATGTTTGATATTATTATTATTGTAACCGATTTTGATAAAAAAAAAAGGCTAAAGTTACTACGAGATAATACTATAAAAGTTTGCTGGTATGGAACATAGAACTACTGAGAAAGGGGAAATTACAAATCCTTAACTACTTAACTGGTAAATATTTTTTTTTTAACTTTCGAATAATGTCCATTTTTTCCATTTCTTTTACAGAAACTTTAATCGTTTTCCACCAATTTTTCAAAACAGAATTTTTTGCCTAATTGAATCAGAAATATATTCTGATTAAATAATGCAAAATTCACATTAAAAATTTATTATTGAGAATAACAAATCATGATTGGCAAAAACACGTTGGCCGTATGACATATGTGTAAATCAGGTAAGCAATTAAGAACCAAATTATTATTATACACCGTATTTAGTGTATAAGGCGCACTTTTTTCCAAAAAATTAGGACAAAACTCCTAGGTGCGCCTTATACACGGAATAATTTTTTACTTTTGGATGCAGTCGAATGATGTACATATGAAACAAGAAATTATTAAAATAAGATATTAAAACTCGGAAAATATTACTTAATTGAAGTATCACTGAATATTTATATTATTCCTTGCAGTCTTTTATACAACAGAGCTAATGACATTATCTAAACGCTAGTTTACAATTCTCTTTGCCGTCACTCATTCCTTTTTCCCGTCATTCTCTTACAACCCAAAGTCTAAAAATGCATTTTCGTCCTGTTTTCTGGTCTGGCGTAATATTTGTTTCGACTTTTTTTTTACTGAAATTCATTTGGTCATTCTTCAATAGCGTATCAAATTTTGGTGCGCGTTATATATGAGATTTTAAGAAATCGCCATTTTTAGTTGTAAAGTAGGGGTGCACCTTATACACGCATGCGCCCTATACACGGTAAGTTGTTTTTAATATCTTCAGATATTAACGAAGATAATTTTTGTAAAGGAGCATGTTTCAGATTTATAATTCGAGACATAAAAAGTTATTTGTAAAACCTGATATAAAAAGAGGAATAAAAAAAAATGCTTTTTGGCAGATTTCATATTTCCTGTACTTGAGTCAGTGTGAGAAATTTTCAGAAATGTTTCTTTTTATGAAATGTGTCAAGTGCATCTGAAAGGATCAATCTAAGTCGGTCAGATGAAAACGTAACGGTTGAGCTTTGGTTGACATCAAATGTTGTCACTGACTTAGAATATCATTTTGTCATAAGTGAAAAAAAAAACGGAATAAAGAAAAATCTAATATATGTTAAAAATGCTATGAAAAAAAAAAAAAAAAAAAAACAGTTTAATTGTATTAAAAGCTGCTTGCATATGACGTATTTCTTCAAGAAGATAAGAAATTAATCAAATCGCACTGAGACCAAATTTTATGTTTATTACTAGCGAGCGACGCCCGCTAGCTGGGCCACTTTTTCCAAACGAACCTCGATATTAAGCAGTATATAATAAGCAAAAAAATTAATTTAATAAGCATGTCTTGGTGTTCGAATTCTCGAAAGCACAAAAAAAGTAAATTAAAGAGCTATGTTTGTTATGCGCCGAATATCCTGTTAAAAATATGTGATTTCGCACAGTGGGCGCTACGCGCCATGGTCGCCATCGTCCCGTTAAAAATATTTAGTTTTGCACGGTTGGTGCTGCGCGCCCATTAGACATTTTCTCGTATCTTTTGTTTCATCAGAAGCAGACTTTTACGCAGATTCTGAATATGTAATCAGTTTTTTCTACTTTAAAAACTGTCTGCATGATGGTTTAAGAAAAAACGCGCAAAAAAAAAGTTTCGGTATTAAAAACTGCAAAAGACTGCTATTAAAAAAAATAAGTAATTTCATTAATATCACAAACAACATAACTAACAAATAATTTTGGCAGCTCGTTTTCCGTTTGTACTAACAGAAATTAGTATTAATCGCGTAAATCTTAGGTTACACAATATTCGTGTATGCTACCAAAAAGAAAAGGTATGAAAATAAACCGTGTTTAACATTTTTTAGCAATTAGTTCTTTTTCTCTTATACATTCTTTGACAAAATGACGGGAGAAAAAGAGGTTTTCGGCTGGTTCTTCTTTTAGCCAACGGGGAAAAGTTCTAGTCGTTCACCGCAAGGTGGCGCAGTGTTCTGCATCAGAGCTCCGTTTGGGAAATGAGACGTTTTCCGTTCCGATTCCCGACCGGCTTTTAATTCATAACTTTTTTAATTTTGGTCCTACGGTCTCGAAAATGCCCGAAATGACTTTCCCGGAATTTTTCGAATCGAAAGACACATCTCGCGACTTCCAACTCGCCCGCGTTGCGAACTGTAATCGGCTTCAAGCAGACAGACAGACAGAGGCGCACGGATTTTATTAGTATAGATTATTATTATTGTAACCGTTTTTGATTAAAAAAAGACTAAAGTTACTACACTACCTGGCCATTGATGAACGTCCACTTGCGATTTTAGACATTTTGTTAAATATCTAGAAAAATACACGAGGATTTATCCTGAAAATCTCAGTGTGTAAACACAATAGTACAGGTCATATATTTCCGTGAAGATTTTTTCGCGAAACTTTATAGGGGACCGTCAAAAAATTAAAAAAAAAATGAATATCTTTTGAATAACCTTGTCAAAACTGACGTAGGAAAAGCGCTCAAACTGTAGATTATGCTTAAGTAGCTTATTGTAATAAACTGTGTCCATTTTTATGCGAATAGCATGTATACTCGTAGAGAAATTAAGGATTTTATAAAAATGGTCCCAAATTTCGACAAGTTTTTTGCTTATAATTTGCAGAGTTCTTAACATAAAGTGACATTCTTTTCTGAAAATATGACAAATGATATTGCACATAATATCCTGTAATCATAATTAAATAACAATAATAATTGTGTGATAAATGAGTAGGTTTACTAAATAATTTTTCACTGCGCATGCGTGAACGATACCAAAATTTTATTTGCATATTGTGTTAGATAAATGTATAGAGCAACTTTTGTGAAAGTCTCAAAATCATAGTTTGAAAATTCTGAAAGTAATCGTCTATAGAATAAGCAAAAAATGCGTTGTTTCCAAAATGAAGCAAAAAAATGTGGGATTTTATCCAAATGTAGTAGTACGTCCCATATTGTGTATTCTATATTGACATTAGTCAATGAATATATGGATATAACCCCTCTCGTTTTTGCTTCATTTTGGAAATAACGGATTTTCAACTAATTCTATTGACGATTATTTTCAAAATTTTCAAGCTATGCTTTTGCGACTTCCACAAAAGTTGCTCTATACATTTCTCTAACATAAAATGCAAATGAAATTTTGATATCGTTGACGCATGCGCAGTGAAAAATAATTTAGTAAACCTACTCATTTTTCATACAATTTTTATTATTTTTTAATTCTGATTACAGGGTATTATGTGCGATGTTGTTTGTCATATTTTCTGAAAAGAATATTATTTTATATTAAGAACTCTGTAAATTATAAGCAAAAATCTTAGAAAAATTTGGGATTGTTTTTATAAAAACCTTAATTTTTCTACGAGTATACATGCTATCACATAAAAATGAACACAGTTTATTACAATAAGCCACTTAACCCATTAGTGCCTGAATTATTTTCTTAGTTAAAATTCAAATTTTGCATTTTCCCACTACTTTTAAAGCAAGAATAACTTTCATCTTAATTTATCAAGGACTTTGTCTCGAGAAAGAAATTATTTATTTGTCCTCATTTTTACTGGTGTGAAATGCGCTTACTTGAATTTTTTTTTAACTGTCCCAAAAATGGGACGCTAGGCACTAACTGGTTAATCATAATCTACAGTTTGAGCGGTCTTGCTACATGAGTTTTGACAGGATTATCCAAAAGATATTCAATATTTTTTATTTTGTCGACGGTCCCCTATAAAGTTTCGGGAAAAAATCTTTACGGAAATATATGACCTGTACTATTGTGTTCATACACTGAGAGTTTCAGGATGATTCCTCATGTATTTTTCTAGATATTTAACAAAATGTCTAAAATCGCAAGTGGACGGTCATCAATGGCCAGGTAGACAATAATGTGATAGTTTGCTGGTATGGAACATGGAATTATTGAGAAAGAGGAAATTACATACTCTTAACCCCTTTCGCGACAGGAGCCTTTTACGAAATTTTTAAAGTTTTGTCACCGGTTAAAAAGAACATAAATTTGTTTTTTCTCAAACCGAAAAAATGCTCCGATTGAATAGGCCAAATTTTACAGTATAATTTTACCGGTGGGAATTAACAAAGATTCTTAAGCCTTTTGCGGCACGTATACGTGTCGCTCGTCCCCAAGGGGTTAAAATAGAGAAGCTTTAACTGTAACACCTTTCACAGAGATTCGTTATCACCTCAGAAAACTTCTAACAATAACATTATGTAGGAAATTTTTCTTTGTATAAAAATGCAAAAATGTTCTGGATTTTTATTCTTTGGATTCATTTTATTTTCATTTTAGAGTTGATAAATTTTTAAGACTCCATGGAAATCTAAAATTATATAGTTATTTCACTGAATATGTTGCTTTAATTTGATCGATAGCAAAACCATTTTTTTACATATATCGATAGATTTTATGTTTTTTATTTGGATATCTTTGAGAAAAAAATTTCATGTTCTCAATCGATGACAGCATTTCATGTCAGTCATATTTTTATCGTTAAGTTGCCATCTGCATAGCTGCCAACTTTTACGTATTTTTCATACCACAAAAACTTTATAGTAAATATTTTCTTATTTAATCGTCGAAATCTTATGATTAAACAATTGGAAAATCTCTGTACAATTTTAGTGGTAGCAAAAATGCGTAAAAGTTGGCAGCTATGCATCTGACCGATTTTATTGGCTGCTGGAAAATCATTTGACATGTGTCATGAAGAAAAGCTTAAAAGTACATTCATTCCAGACTGAGTAAAATATGGAAAATTTAAAAAAAGAACAAAGAAAGAAAGAATAATATATTAAATCTGAGAAATCAGAAAGTATTTTATATTTTGTTCGTGCCTGCTTTCTTTATTTTATTTTGAAAAGGCCCTCATTAAGAAGCTTACCAAAGAGCTTACCATAAAAATTCAGATATGTTCTGAATTTCTATTCTTTGGATTATTTTTTTAAATTTCAGAGTCGATAATTTTTTCAAGACCCATAGAAATCTTAGATTATATTGTTACTTCACTCAATATGTTGCTTTTTATTTAATCGATAGCAAAAACATTTTTTACAAATATCAATACATTTATTTTTCCTTATTTCTATATTTTAGAACAAAAATTTTATGTTCTCAGTCGATGACAGCCCTTGATGTCAATCATATTTTTATCGTTAAGTTGCCAACTGACCGATTTTATTGGCTGCTAGAAAATCATTTGACGCGTGTCATAAAGAAAAGCTTAAAAGTACATACATTCCGGACTGAGAATATGGTATGAGTATGGAAAATATATAAAGAGTAAACAAAGAAAAAATAAGATAATAAATCTGAAAAATTAGATTTTTTTTTTAATTTTATTATTATGTACTTTTTAGTAATTTATTTTCATATGTCTCACATTAAGCGATATAAGTTAATAAATAAAAATATCTTCCCATAAAAATGCAGAAAAGTTCTGAATTTCTATTCTTTAAATTCATTTTTAAAATTTTAGAGTTGATAAATTTTTCCATGGAATTTTTCCAATAAATCCATGGAAATCTTAAATTATATCGTTATTTCACCCAATAAGTTGCTTTTATTTAATCGATAGCAAAATCATTTTTTACAAATACCAATAGATTTCATGTTTCTTATTTCTATACCTTATAATAAAAATTTTATGTTCTCAATCGATGACAGCATTTGATCTCAATCATATTTTTATTGTTAAGTTGCCAACTCACCGATTTTATTGGCTGCTGGAAAATCATTTGACACGGATCATGAAGAAAAGTTTAAAAGTACATATATTCCGGACTGAGAGTATGGAAAATAGAAAAAAAGAAAAGAAAAAAAATATGATAGTAAATATCAGAAATCAGAAAATATTTTAAATTTTGTTAGTGCCTGCTTTCTAGTATTTTATTTCGAAAAAACCCACATTGAGAGATATAAGTTAATAAATAAATCAGCTTTCCATAAACTTGCAGAAATGTTCTCAATTTCTATTCTTTAGATTCATTTTTTTTTCATTTTAGAGTTGATAATTTTTTCTTTCAAGATCCATGGAAATCTTAGATTACATCGTTAATCTTAGGTTATATCGTTATTCAACTCAATAAGTTGCTTTTATTTAATCAATAGCAAAATCCTTTTTTTTTTTTTTTTTTTTACAAATATCAATAGATTTCTTATTTCTGTATTTTTGAAGAAAAATTTCATGTTCTCAATCGATGACGGCATTTCATGTCAATCACATTTTTATCGTTAAGTTGCCAACTGACCGATTTTATTGGCTGCTGGAAAACCATTTGACACGTGTCATAAAGAAAAGCTTAAAAGTACATATATTCGAGATCGAGTAAAGTATGAAAGATATGCAAAAAGTAAAGAAAGTAAGAATAAGGTAATAAATCAGAGAAATCAGAAACAAGTTATTTTAAATTTTATCAGTGACTATATACAATCTGGTATCTTTTTTCGAAAAATCTAACATTATTAGGATGAGCGAAGCGAATCCTCTACTAGTCCACTCAAATTACAATTTGTCGTACGCTTTACAAAAAAACTATTCAATATTTTAACTTCAAATTAAACACAAAAATAAATTATGATCTGTAGATTTGCAGAATATAATTTTTTTACAGTAAAACGTTAAAAAAATTATTATTTTAACTAGGTATAGCCCGTTATCCATTGGGCCAGCGTTGATATTGAATTTATTCAGATGTCTTCTAAAGTCGGGATTTTTCGCTAATCCTTTGATTTCATTGAAGGCTCTGTTGTAACAAGATCCAACGACGATGTATTTTCTGTTGTAATCATAACATTTCTTTTCATTCAATCTGTGAAGTCTCTGTTCTTCGTTCTCTTCATATAATTTTCTTTTCTTATACTCATCATTTCTGGACAATCGCTCTCGACGCTTTTCTTCTGATTCTTCGCTGAGAATCTTTCGATTTATTAATCTTTGCTTACTTAATCTTTCTCTTCTCTTTTCTTCAGTCTCATCGCTGAGATTCTTTCGATTTATTAATCTTTGCTTACTTAATCTTTCTCTTCTCTTTTCTTCAGTCTCATTTTCTCTTCTTTTTCTATTCTGCTCTCTTTTCTTCGCCAGTCTTTCTTCTCGGTGTTCTGGGGTTTCGTTTGCATATCTTTTTTTATTGTTAATGAAGAGGTCTTCCATTTGTTCTTCCATCTGTTCTTCTTTCTGTTCTTCCATCTGTTCTTCCAATTGTTCTTTCATTTGTTCTTCCATTTGTTCTTCAATTATATTCGACGATTCACTGTTTGAGAGCCTATCTGTCCTTTTATTTATAGAAGTTCAAAATGAAAAAAGATTTTCTTAGCAGACGATTTTTTGTGATAAATACATTATCTGTTTTATATTTCTTCTGCTTTATTCCTTTTATTTATAGAGTTCAAAATGAAAAAAGATTTTCTTAGCAGACGATTTTTTGTGATAAATACATTATCTGTTTTATATTTCTTCTGCGTTTACCTAAGCTGTGTAAAATATAAAGAAAAAAAATATGACACTCAAATGCAATGCATTCACTGTTTGAGAGCCTATCTGTGCCTCAATTAATTAATTATCCTCTTTATTCCTTTTATTTATAGAGATTAATTTATTTTACATGCATTTCCAATACGGACGCATTTTAGCAAATAAATAAAAAATGAAACGCGTATATTTTCAGAAAAAAAAAGTTTAAATCATGGAGTAAATAATTATAGATAGAATCATTATTAATTTATTAAATAAACCATGTTTTCATTATCCCGCAAAATCGTTTGCACAGATGACACTTAAACATTTTTAAAAAATTGTATTATGGATTTTTTTTTTTTTTTTTTTTTTTTTTTTTTTTTTGTAAACTGGCAACAAAATAATTGTAAACAAATAAAATTAATTCTTAAATTTGTTATATAAATGAAAAATTAAAAGATCTGCGTGAAGTTGTTGGTTCAAGCTCTTTATAAATATTTTTGCGAAGGTCGTATTGTGGCTAAATAATATCGACTCATTAATCAGAAGGATTTTATAGAAAAATAAGACTTTAATAAGTTCGCAAACACAACAATAATTATTCGTGAAAACGTCACTGCGAGAATGTGAGAGCGCTTCGTTAAAAGGTAATTCCATTAATTGAGTTGCCATTCGCAGAAAGTAAAAAGTTCTCCCACGCGGAGAGAATTACAGCAATTCTCATACGCTAATATGTATAAAAACGAAGAAATTAAAATAAAATGTTTTACAGTTAAACATTCATAGTATCAACGAAAGCAGATTTCAAATGTTTTTTCCAGAAAATAGGATTTTGAAGAAGTAACTTTCTTCAAGCTTTCTTCAAATATATTATTCTAAAATAGCTATCAAAGATTATCGGATGTTGATTACAAAGATTGGAAACATGCATATTTCAAACAATTAAAAAACACCAGTGGCTACTTGAAATTGTAAAAACATCTTTAAAAGAGCTTTTAGTTGAAAATTTAAAAAAAAATTTTAAAAGTTTGCTTCGAAAATATCTTATTATGCCAGTTTTACATCATAAATAAAAAATTAAAATGCGCCAAAACATAAAATAACGTTTTTGTTTAATAAAGATGCAAAAATAATAATAAAAAAATATTGATACTTTCAAATATCTGTTTTATAAAATAATGCTTCGCGAATCCAAACAAAGCATGGCTTTTGCTAGTTTTAAATAAATAGCTGCCAAGTTCAACGTTTTCTTTTAGAAAATTGTTAACCCCTTAACTAATTAATTCTTTTCCGTTCAATAAATTGAAAATAGCGGATTAACACCACTATTATTTAAATAAAATATTCGTAAAATTTAGTCTAACCATTTCCGCCTTTCAATAGTATAAAATTAAAAAAAAATTATAGTGGTTCAAAAAGCTGTGAAATTACGCTTGAAATTCTTAAATATTTAATACGAGAATTTTCACATTGCTAACTAAGCGTAGAACCAACTTAGTGAAAAATGTCCAATCCGGGGATTGAGCCCGGAACCCTTTGAATACTCTCCAAGTGCTCTACCATTTAAGCTACGAGGACGATGCCCAGCTTAGAATTTTTCACTTTTTTTGTTGGTAAGGCTGCAATTCGCAGTCCCAGTTGAAACCGCCTTCATGAGCACACAAGCCTTCGGCTTAACATGAGACACAAATAATCCCAGCATCGGTCAATCACATATTTTAATTAATTATTCCCAATAAATTGGGCAACAGAAGCAGTATAAATAATCTTTTAAATTAAATCTTCATAATTAATCAGAAATACATGAAATAAATAAACACAAATTCATCGTTAATATATATCAATACAAAAACCCTTAACGGGTTAAAAGTTTCTACGCAGCTGTTTATTTTATGGATCTAAGAATTTTAAATATTAATTTTAAAAATAATGATAAACGTTTTGAGTGATGCCATGCTATTAATTAAAAAATGCATTTTTGTATTATTTTTTTCATCACTTTATTTTTATTCTGTTTATAATAGCATTAGCAAAAGTTATCTTCAACATGAAAGAAGTATAAAACTTTATTTACCTATTCTTTTTCACACACATCTCTCATAAATTCAAACTAGCAGGGGTGACCGAGCTCAGCTCGGTCAAAATTAACTTTGTGTTCAACTCGATATAGTATTATTACTGTAAAACATGTTATTAATAATAGTATTACAAAAACAACCAATAAGAAAACTATGTTTGTATGCACATGTTCATAAATTTTACTTTATTTTAAAATTTACAACGAAAGGACATCAATCCAAATCACTTTTTTAGCTGATTAGTTTAACTATGCATCTCGAAGACTATTAAGAATGTATAAGAATTTTCTTCACATTCTGAAAGACAATATTTTTTGCCAGATATAACCAAATTTGGACACATTCTTTCATTTGGCGCCAAATATGTGTTTTGGTTTCGTAACCTTAATAGTCGATTTTTCGGCAAAATTTCGCCAGTACTCTGTCAAATATCGCCAACTTATTGGCTTTTGCCATAGTCTCGTGATCCTGACCCTTATTACCCAAATGATCCACTAATCACATGTGATCAAACATGTGACTCAGCTCAATGGTCTTCAGGTAATCAAAAACAGTAGAGTATAAAATGAATCAAAATCGTTTAAGCCATTTCGTAAGTAAAATTAGCTTGACAGCATTCAGAATGAAGCGATATGACCCACTAATATAATTTTGTTTAATATGCAACTCAGCTCAATATTCTTCTCATGACAAAAGAAGTTCCGTTGGAAAATTTAGGTAAAGTTGACTGAGTCGTTGTTACATATAGTTAGAATGACCCGAACCCATTAAGACCTAAAACGACCCACTAATTGAATTGTTACGTGCATGTGTCCTATCTCAATGGTTTTCTTTTGCCCGAAAACGATATAATACAAAATATACTCAAAATGGTGAGAACAATTTTCTAGATAAAATTAGCATGACCCACAAATGACCCATATATCGAAATCTCTCGAAAATATGACTTAGTTCATTAATTTGTGCGTGCCGAAAAACGTTAAATACAAAATTTAGATAAAATCGATTGAGCCAATTTTTAGGTATAAATAGTTTGACCTTGACCCATTATGACCCAAAATGACTCATTAATGGAGTTTTCTCAAACATCTGACCTAACCCAATGATTTTCTTGTGTCCGAAAACGATAGAATATAAAATTTAGTCAAATTTGCGCGAGACATTGTCTAGATAAAATTAGAATAACCTAAAAGTGACCCACTGATCGAAATTTCTCGAACATGTGACATAGCCCAATGATTTTCTCGTGCCAAAAATATGCTGTATACAAAATTTCGTTAAAATTGATTCACCCGTTCTTTAGATATAGCTTGACCATGACTCATCATGACCCACAAATGACCCTTATAATCGAAATCTCTCGAACATGTGACTTAGCCCATTAGTTTTCTCGTGTTTAAATATTGTTACACTCAAAATTTCGTTAAACTCGATCCTGCCGTTCTTTAAATATAAATAACTTGACTCAGACCCTTTATGACCCAAAATGACCCATTAATCGAAATTTCTCGATCATGTGACCTAGCCCAATGATTTTCTCGTGCCAAAAAATGTTGTATACAAAATTTCGTTAAAACTGATCCACATGTTCTTTAGATATAGCTTGACATAACCCGTTATGACCCATCATAACCCATAAATGACTCTTATAATAGAAATCTCTCAAACATGTGAGATAACCCGTTAATTTTCTCGTGTCAAAAAACTTACATACAAAATTTCATTAAATTTGATACTGTCGTACTTTATATATAGATAGCTTGACCCAGACCTTTTATGACCCAAAATGACCCAGTAATCGAAATTTCTCGAACTGAGACCTAGCCCAATAGTTTTCTCGTGCCAAAAAAATTTTGTATACAAAATTTCGTTAAAATCGATCCACCTGTTCTTTAGCTATAGCTTGACCATGACCGATTATGACCCATCATGACCCACAAATGCCTGTATAATCAAAATCTCTCGATCGTGTGACTTAGCCCATTAGCTTTCTCGTGTCAAAAAACTATTACAGGCAAAATTTCGATGAAATTGATTCTGCGGTTCTTTAAATATAAATAGCTTGACCTAGACACTTAATGACCCAATATGACCCATTAAAATTTTTTTCGAACATGTAACCTAGCCCAATGTTTTTCTCGTGCCCGAAAACCATAGAATGCAATTTTTAGTCAAAATTGCGTGAGAAAATCTCTAGATAAAAATAGCATGACCCACAATGACCCCAAAAATGACCCACTAACCGAATTTTCTCGAACATGTTACCTAACCGAATGGTCATCTTGTAATCCAAAACGATAAAATATAAAATTTGGTCGAAATCGTTAAAGCCGTTTTTTAAATAAAAATGGCTTGACCCACAATGACCCAAAAATGACCCACTAATCAAAATGTTTCAAACATGTGACCCAGCTCAATTGTTTTCTCGTGCCAAAAAACGATTGGATACACAATTTCCTTAAAATCGATCCAGCCGTTCTCTAGATATAAATAGCTTGATCCTGACCCATTATGACCCAAAATGACCCAATAATCGAATTTTCTCGAACATGTGACCTAGCCCAATGGTCTTCTCATGCCCAAAAATGGTAAAATCCAAATTTTTGCGAAAATCGTTAGAGCCGTTTTTGAGATAAAATTTACACACACACACACACACAATTTTTGCTCGCATTATAGTATAAGACTAGCAGGGGAGACCGAGCTTAGCTCGGTCAAAATTAACTTTGTGTTCAACTCGATAACTCGGTATAGTATTTTCACTGTATCATTAACTCTGTATTATTACTGTAAAACATGTTTATAATAGTATTATTTAAAAAAACAATCAATAAGAAAACTATGTTTTGATGCGCATATTTATAAATTTTATTTTATTTTAAATTTTACAACGAAAGGACATCGATCTAAATCACTTTATTAGCTCGACTCTGATTGGTTTAACCATGCATCTCGAATCCTCTTAAGAATGTATATAAAAATTCTTTACATTCTGAAAGACAATATTTTTTGATAGATATAGCCAAATTTTGAGGCATTCTTTCATTTGGCTCCAAATACGTGTTTTGGTTTTCGTAATTTTTATAGTCGATTTTTTGACAATATGTCGCCAATATTTTGTCAAATATCACCAAGTTATTGCCTTTTGCCATATTCTCGTGACCCTGACCCGTATTATTCAAAATGAGCCACTAATCAAATTTGATCAAGCATGTGACATAGCTCAATCGTCTTCAGGTAATCAAAAACAGTAGAATATAAAATTGAATCAAAATCGTTTAAGCCATTTTTTAGGTAAAATTAGCTTGGCAGCATTCAGCAATGAAGCGAAATGACCCACTAATATAATTTTGTTTAACATGCGACTCAGCCCAATAGTCTTCTCGTGACAAAAAACGTTTTGTTTCAAAATTTAGGTAAAATTGATTGAGTCGTTGTTATATATAATTAGAATGACCCTAGCTCATTAAGACCCAAAATGACCCACTAATAGAATTTTCGCGAGCATGTGTCCAAGCCAAATGGTTTTCTCTTGCTCAAAAACGATATAATACAAAGTATAGTCAAAATGGTGAGTACCATTTTCTATATAAAATTAGCAAGACCCATCATAACCAACAAAAGACCATTATAATCGAAATCTCTCGAACGTGTGGCCTAGCTCTTTAGTTTTAGCATGCCGAAAAACATTAGATACAAAATTTAGATAAAATCGATTGAGCCGTTTTATAGATATAGTTAGTTTGACCCTGACCCCTTATAATAAAAAATGACCCATTGATCGAATTTTCTCAAAAATCTGTCCTAACACAATGATTTTTTTGTGACCAAAAACGATAAAATACAAAATTTATTCAAAATTGCGCGAAACGTTGTCTAGATACAATTAGAATGACCCAAAAGTGGCCCACTAATCGAAATTTCTCGAACATGTGACCAACCCCAATGATTTTCTCATGCCAAAAATATGTTGTATACAAAATTTCGTTAAAATCGACCCACCCATTCTTTAGATATAGCTTGACCTTGACCCATTAAGACCCACAAATGACTCTTATAATCGAAAGCTCTCGAATATGTGATTTAGTCCATTAGTTTTCTCGTTTCTAAAAATTGTTACATACAGAATTTCGTTAAAATTGATCCTGCCGTTCTTTAATTATACATAGTTTGACCCAGACCCTTTATGATCCAAAATGACCCATTAATCGAAATTTTTCGAACATGTAACCTAGTCCTATGATTTTATCGTGCCAAAAAAATATTGCATACAAAATTTCATTAAAATCGATCCACCTGTTCTTTAGATATAGTTTGACCATGACCCATTATGACCCATCATGACCCACAAATGTCCCTCATAGTCGAATACTCTCAAACATGTGATTTAGCCCATTAGTTTTCTCATGTCAAAAAACTGTCACATACAAAATTTCGTTATAATCCATCACGCCGTTCTTTAAATATAAATAGCTTGACCCAGACTCTTAATGACCCAAAATGACCCATTAATCGAAATTTTTCAAACATGTAACCTAGTCCAATGATCTTATCGTGCCAAAAAAATGTAGCATACAAAATTTCGTTAAAATCGACCCACCCATTCTTTAGATATAGCTTGACCTTGACCCATTAAGACCCACAAATGACCCTTATAATCGAAAGCTCTCGAATATGTGACTTAGTCCATTAGTTTTCTCGTTTCTAAAAATTGTTACATACAGAATTTCGTTAAAATTGATCCTGCCGTTCTTTAATTATACATAGCTTGACCCAGACCCTTTATGACCCTTTATGACCCATTAATCGAAATTTTTCTAACATGTAACCTAGTCCAATGATCTTATCGTGCCAAAAAAATGTTGCATACAAAATTTCGTTAAAATCGATCCACCTGTTCTTTAGATATATGTTGACCATGACCCATTATGACCCATCATGACCCACAAATGACCCTCATAGTCGAATACTCTCAAACATGTGATTTAGCCAATTAGTTTTCTCATGTCAAAAAACTGTTACATACAAAATTTCGTTATAATCCATCAGGCCGTTCTTTAAATATAAATAGCTTGACCAATACTCTTAATGACCCAATATGACCCATTGAAATTTTTTCTCGAACATTTAACCTAGCACAATGTTTTTCTCGTGCCGGAAAACCATAGAATGCAATTTTTAGTTAAAATTGCGTGAGAAAATCGCTAGATAAAAATAGCATGACCCACAATGACCCCAAAAATGACCCACTTACCGAATTTTCTCGAACATGTTACCTAACCCAATGGTCTTGTTGTAATCCGAAACGATAAAATATGAAATTTGGTCAAAATCGTTAGAGCCGTTTTTTAGATAAAAATGGCTTGACCCATAATGACCCAAAATTGACCCACTAATCAAAATTTTTCGAACATGTGACCCAGCCCAATAGTTTTGTTGTGCCAAAAAACGATTGGATAGAAAATTTCCTTAAAATCGATCCAGCCGTTCTCTAGATATAAATAGTTTGATCTTGACCCATTATGACCCAAAATGACCCAATAATCGAATTTTCTCGAACATGTGACCTAGCCCAATGGTCTTCTCGTGCCCGAAAATGGTAAAATCCAAATTTTTGTGAAAATCGTTATAGCCGTTTTTGAGATAAAATTTACCCACCCACACACACACACACAATTTTTGCTCGCATTATAGTATAAGACTAGCAGGGGAGACCGAGCTTAGCTCGGCCAAAATTAACTTTGTGTTCAACTCGATATAGTATTTTCACTGTATCATTAACTCTGTATTATTTCTGTAAAACATGTTTATAATAGTATTATTTAGAAAAACAATCAATAAGAAAACTATGTTTTTATGCGCATATTTATAAATTTTATTTTATTTTAAATTTTACCACGAAAGGACATCGATCTAAATCACTTTTTTAGCTCGACTCTGATTGGTTTAACCATGCTTCTCGAATCCTCTTAAGAATGCATAAAAAAATTCTTTACATTCTGAAAGACAATATGTTTTGCTAGATATAGCCAAATTTGGAGGCATTCTTTCATTTGGCTCCATATACGTGTTTTGGTTTTCGTAATTTTTATAGTCGATTTTTTGGCCATATGTCGTCAATATTTTGTCAAATATCACCAAGTTATTGGCTTTTGCCATATTCTCGTGACCCTGACCCGTATTACCCAAAATGAGCCACTAATCAAATTTGATCAAGCATGTGACATAGCTCAATCGTCTTCAGGTAATCAAAAACAGTAGAATATAAAATTGAATCAAAATCGTTTAAGCCATTTTTTAGGTAAAATTAGCTTGGCAGCATTCAGCAATGAAGCAAAATGACCCACTGATATCATTTTGTTTAACATGCGACTCAGCCCAATAGTCTTCTCGTGACAAAAAACGCTTTGTTTCAAAATTTAGGTAAAATTGATTGAGTCGTTGTTATATATAATTAGAATGACCCTAGCTCATTAAGACCCAAAATGACCCACTAATCGAATTTTCGCGAGCATGTGTCCAAGCCAAATGGTTTTCTCTTGCTCAAAAACGATATAATACAAAGTATAGTCAAAATGGTGAGTACCATTTTCTATATAAAATTAGCAAGACCCATCATAACCAACAAAAGACCATTATAATCGAAATCTCTCGAACGTGTGGCCTAGCTCTTTAGTTTTAGCATGCCGAAAAACATTAGATACAAAATTTAGATAAAATCGATTGAGCCGTTTTATAGATATAGTTAGTTTGACCCTGACCCCTTATAATAAAAAATGACCCATTGATCGAATTTTCTCAAAAATCTGTCCTAACACAATGATTTTTTTGTGACCAAAAACGATAAAATACAAAATTTATTCAAAATTGGGCAAAACGTTGTCTAGATACAATTAGAATGACCCAAAAGTGGCCCACTAATCGAAATTTCTCGAACATGTGACCAACCCCAATGATTTTCTCATGCCAAAAATATGTTGTATACAAAATTTCGTTAAAATCGACCCACCCATTCTTTAGATATAGCTTGACCTTGACCCATTAAGACCCACAAATGACTCTTATAATCGAAAGCTCTCGAATATGTGATTTAGTCCATTAGTTTTCTCGTTTCTAAAAATTGTTACATACAGAATTTCGTTAAAATTGATCCTGCCGTTCTTTAATTATACATAGTTTGACCCAGACCCTTTATGATCCAAAATGACCCATTAATCGAAATTTTTCGAACATGTAACCTAGTCCTATGATTTTATCGTGCCAAAAAAATATTGCATACAAAATTTCATTAAAATCGATCCACCTGTTCTTTAGATATAGTTTGACCATGACCCATTATGACCCATCATGACCCACAAATGTCCCTCATAGTCGAATACTCTCAAACATGTGATTTAGCCCATTAGTTTTCTCATGTCAAAAAACTGTCACATACAAAATTTCGTTATAATCCATCACGCCGTTCTTTAAATATAAATAGCTTGACCCAGACTCTTAATGACCCAAAATGACCCATTAATCGAAATTTTTCAAACATGTAACCTAGTCCAATGATCTTATCGTGCCAAAAAAATGTAGCATACAAAATTTCGTTAAAATCGACCCACCCATTCTTTAGATATAGCTTGACCTTGACCCATTAAGACCCACAAATGACCCTTATAATCGAAAGCTCTCGAATATGTGACTTAGTCCATTAGTTTTCTCGTTTCTAAAAATTGTTACATACAGAATTTCGTTAAAATTGATCCTGCCGTTCTTTAATTATACATAGCTTGACCCAGACCCTTTATGACCCTTTATGACCCATTAATCGAAATTTTTCTAACATGTAACCTAGTCCAATGATCTTATCGTGCCAAAAAAATGTTGCATACAAAATTTCGTTAAAATCGATCCACCTGTTCTTTAGATATATGTTGACCATGACCCATTATGACCCATCATGACCCACAAATGACCCTCATAGTCGAATACTCTCAAACATGTGATTTAGCCAATTAGTTTTCTCATGTCAAAAAACTGTTACATACAAAATTTCGTTATAATCCATCAGGCCGTTCTTTAAATATAAATAGCTTGACCAATACTCTTAATGACCCAATATGACCCATTGAAATTTTTTCTCGAACATTTAACCTAGCACAATGTTTTTCTCGTGCCGGAAAACCATAGAATGCAATTTTTAGTTAAAATTGCGTGAGAAAATCGCTAGATAAAAATAGCATGACCCACAATGACCCCAAAAATGACCCACTTACCGAATTTTCTCGAACATGTTACCTAACCCAATGGTCTTGTTGTAATCCGAAACGATAAAATATGAAATTTGGTCAAAATCGTTAGAGCCGTTTTTTAGATAAAAATGGCTTGACCCATAATGACCCAAAATTGACCCACTAATCAAAATTTTTCGAACATGTGACCCAGCCCAATAGTTTTGTTGTGCCAAAAAACGATTGGATAGAAAATTTCCTTAAAATCGATCCAGCCGTTCTCTAGATATAAATAGTTTGATCTTGACCCATTATGACCCAAAATGACCCAATAATCGAATTTTCTCGAACATGTGACCTAGCCCAATGGTCTTCTCGTGCCCGAAAATGGTAAAATCCAAATTTTTGTGAAAATCGTTATAGCCGTTTTTGAGATAAAATTTACCCACCCACACACACACACACAATTTTTGCTCGCATTATAGTATAAGACTAGCAGGGGAGACCGAGCTTAGCTCGGCCAAAATTAACTTTGTGTTCAACTCGATATAGTATTTTCACTGTATCATTAACTCTGTATTATTTCTGTAAAACATGTTTATAATAGTATTATTTAGAAAAACAATCAATAAGAAAACTATGTTTTTATGCGCATATTTATAAATTTTATTTTATTTTAAATTTTACCACGAAAGGACATCGATCTAAATCACTTTTTTAGCTCGACTCTGATTGGTTTAACCATGCTTCTCGAATCCTCTTAAGAATGCATAAAAAAATTCTTTACATTCTGAAAGACAATATGTTTTGCTAGATATAGCCAAATTTGGAGGCATTCTTTCATTTGGCTCCATATACGTGTTTTGGTTTTCGTAATTTTTATAGTCGATTTTTTGGCCATATGTCGTCAATATTTTGTCAAATATCACCAAGTTATTGGCTTTTGCCATATTCTCGTGACCCTGACCCGTATTACCCAAAATGAGCCACTAATCAAATTTGATCAAGCATGTGACATAGCTCAATCGTCTTCAGGTAATCAAAAACAGTAGAATATAAAATTGAATCAAAATCGTTTAAGCCATTTTTTAGGTAAAATTAGCTTGGCAGCATTCAGCAATGAAGCAAAATGACCCACTGATATAATTTTGTTTAACATGCGACTCAGCCCAATAGTCTTCTCGTGACAAAAAACGCTTTGTTTCAAAATTTAGGTAAAATTGATTGAGTCGTTGTTATATATAATTAGAATGACCCTAGCTCATTAAGACCCAAAATGACCCACTAATCGAATTTTCGCGAGCATGTGTCCAAGCCAAATGGTTTTCTCTTGCTCAAAAACGATATAATACAAAGTATAGTCAAACTGGTGAGTACCATTTTCTATATAAAATTAGCATGACCCATCATGACCAACAAATGACCCTTATAATCGAAATCTCTCGAACATGTGGCCTAGCTCTTTAGTTTTAGCATGCCGAAAAACATTAGATACAAAATTTAGATAAAATCGATTGGGCCGTTTTTTAGATATAGTTAGTTTGACCCTGACCCCTTATAATCCAAAATGACCCACTAATCGAATTTTCTCAAAAATATGTCCTAACCCAATGATTTTCTTGTGACCGAAAACGATAAAATACAAAATTTAATCAAAATTGCGCGAAACGTTCTCTAGATAAAATTAGAATGACCAAAAAGTGGCCCACTAATCGAAATTTCTCGAACATGTGACCTACCCCAATGATTTTCTCATGCCAAAAATATGCTGTATACAAAATTTCGTTAAAATCGACCCACCCATTCTTTAGATATAGCTTGACCTTGACCCATTAAGACCCACAAATGACCCTTATAATCGAAAGCTCTCGAATATGTGACTTAGTCCATTAGTTTTCTCGTTTCTAAAAATTGTTACATACAGAATTTCGTTAAAATTGATCCTGCCGTTCTTTAATTATACACAGCTTGACCCAGACCCTTTATGATCCAAAATGACCCATTAATCGAAATTTTTCGAACATGTAACCTAGTCCAATGATTTTATCGTGCCAAAAAATGTTGCATACAAAATTTCATTAAAATCGATCCACCTATTCTTTAGATATAGTTTGACCATGACCCATTATGACCCATCATGATTCACAAATGACCCTCATAGTCGAAATCTCTCAAACATATGATTTAGCCCATTAGTTTCCTCATGTCAAAAAAATGTTACATACAAAATTTCGTTAAAATCGATCCAGCCGTTCTTTAAATATAAATAGCTTAACCCAGACCCTTTATGACCCATTAATCGAAATTTCTCGAATGTGTGACCTAGCCCAATGATTTTCTCGTGCCAAAAAAAGTTATATACAAAATTTCGTTAAAATCGATCCACCTGTTCTTTAGATATAGATTGACCATGACCCATTATGACCCATCATTACCCACAAATGACCCTCATAGTCGAAATCTCTCAAACATGTGATTTAGCCCATTAGTTTTCTCATGTCAAAAACCTGTTACATACAAAATTTCGTTATAATCCATCACGCCGTTCTTTAAATATAAATAGCTTGTCCCAGACTCTTAATGACCCAATATGACCCATTGAAATTTTTTCTCGAACATGTAACCTAGCCCAATGTTTTTCTCGTGCCCGAAAACCATAGAATGCAATTTTTAGTCAAAATTGCGTGAGAAAATCGCTAGATAAAAATAGCATGACCCACAATGACGCCAAAAACGACCCACTTACCGAATTTTCTCGAACATGTTACCTAACCCAATGGTCTTGTTGTAATCCAAAACGATACAATATAAAATTTGGTCAAAATCGTTAGAGCCGTTTTTAGATAAAAATGGCTTGACCCATAATGACCCAAAATTGACCCACTAATCGAAATTTTTCGAACATGTGACCCAGCCCAATAGTTTTGTTGTGCCAAAAAACGATTGGATAGAAAATTTCCTTAAAATCGATCCAGCCGTTCTCTAGATATAAATAGCTTGATCTTGACCCATTATGACCCAAAACGACCCAATAATCGAATTTTCTCGAACATGAGACCTAGCCCAATGGTCTTCTCGTGCCCATAAATGGTAAAATTCAAATTTTTGCGAAAATCGTTAGAGCCGTTTTTGAGATAAAATTTACCCCCCCCCCCCACACACACACAATTTTTGCTCGCATTATAGTATAAGATATAAATTTTAAAATATATTATATAAAATTTAAATGACGCCTAATGTAAGTTTTTTTTTTAATTCAATTTTTTTTTATTTCGTAAAATGTATTTACACGTATAAAAAATACTTTTAATTTTCCAATTCATTTTTAAATACATAATTTTAATTGAATTTATACTATGCATTGAAAGGTATTTATTTCAATAAATTGATTTATCTTTTGTGTCACGTTATTGAAAATTGTATACAATATTTATGTATATATTATTTTATGTGTATATTTATTTTGTAAATGGTTTCTTTGTGTCAAATTATCCAAATTAAGTGAAACGCATGGAAATGGATAATTATCGAGTAATGGCTCATCGAATATTTGCATTGAGATTCCCGTAGAAATGCGAAAAATATAATTAGATTTTCCATGAGAATTATATAACCAACAAGAGTTTTCTAGAAACAGGTCTAGTCTTATTTCATTCATTTGAAATAAATTCATTTTACATATTAATTTTTTAAAAAATCACCCAGGCCGATTGCAAGAAAAAAAATCTTAGGAATGGACACCATCTTTTTTGTCTTAAAAATGGATATCGAGATCTTAAAATATACTGCATGTAGAAATGTAAAAAAATCAAAATAGGATTAGACTGCAGATCTAAGGTTACTTAAAAAAATCAGAATAATATGAGCAATATTTCTTGAGTTATTAAAAGGCGGCTTTTTGTACAGTAAAACCTCCATAACGGACACTCCCGAATAGCGGACACCTCTATTTAACGGACAGTTTTCAAATCTCCACTCCCAAAACTTTAACTGTTGTAGGTTTAACCTCTGAATAACGGACATTCCGAATAGCGGACAGTAATTTTGGCATAAAAGAATAAAAAATTATTTTTTAACGAGAAAATTTTTTTAAATCCTCCAAATTTATCAGGGTAATGTATCACAAATTTTGTGATCCCAGATAAATGTGGGGATGAGCTGGAGAAAATCCCCTCTCCACCCTATATTTATCCCCCCCCCCCCACATACACACACACCCTGCGAGGATTGGAGATTGTATGCCTTTAAGAAGCAGAAAAATACAATAAACAATTACACAATTTTTTTTTCTTTTTTTAGAAAAAGATGATTTAAAAGGATTAAAATTACTGACAGAGTTAAAACTTCACACTGAAAAAGAAATTACATGTAATCGCAAGAGAAAGCATACTTTTGTAACAATGTAATAAACAAAGGATAAAGGTATGCACAATTTTATTTCAGTTTTATTCTATTTTAACTTCTGGTTTAATCATATAATAGAGGTTTTAGGACATTTTTAAATCGACTAATAAACATTAAGCAATCATTAGCAATTTTTCTATCGCTGAGTTTTCCCATTAGCGGACAATTTCTGCGCTCCCAAGGTGTCCGTTATCTAGAGGTTTTACTGTATTTACTTTTATCTCAAATTAGCTGTATATATGAATTTCGCCCTTCGACCATTCTACGATGCAATTTTAGATTTAAGGCTGCATCACAGGAATACTATCGTCTTCCATGATCGCAGACTAATTGTATTCAAATAACAAACTCCCAAAAATAATTAAATAATATAATAAAATAATACTATTAATTAATAATAATAATAATAATAAAATAATAATGATAATATTTATTATTATTATTATTATTATTATTATTATTATTATTATTATTATTAATATATTAAATAATTTTGTAACACCATTTCACCAATGAAATTACAAAGAATATTATATTTTATTTCACTCTTTTTTATGATAATACTAAATAAAAGATAAAGACATAGATAAAAAAGAAAAAAACAGACATATCATAAAAGAATCAAGTACTCAACGAAACATATTGTAGGTTTGTAAGGACCTTTTTTATTTTGCCTTGTTACACACTTGACTTGCCTAATATGTATGTATTTATCATAAGCTATTGGCGCAAGAAAAGGAGCACAAAAATGTATTTTTCATTGTCATGTTTCACACGATCGGTTTAACTTGAATCTATTTGATTCCACTGTAAATGCTCCACGAGCATTTTTCTTTGAAATTTTGAAAGTCGCATAAATGAATAAATTTTAAGCGAAAAATCCATTCATGCGTCAAAACTGAATAAAGAAAACGATGCCTTCTTTTACTTGTTTATTTTCCATTGAAATCGAATAATAATAAAAAAATACTTACATAAAAATCAGTCCTAGAGATTTCTTTTTGTATATATTTCCGTTGTGTTTCTAAATCTGTGTTTGACCGAATTTAAACAGAAAAGGCGATCGATTTAAAATTCATTTGGCTTTAATTTAATTTTTTTCGTCTATTCAGAATTCTATAATTTTGGGAGAAAAGTAAAAAAAAAAAAAAATCACTCTTTAATCCCTTGAGGGGTAATCAATGAAACCACTTAATTTTAATTCTCAAATGCCACATTGGCACCGGAATTTTGGTAAAAAAATATTCTGGTTTGTTGAATTTCGTGAAATATAGCTTTTTTTTTTTTTTAAATTTATAAATAAAGTTGTTTTTAAATTCCAGTGTAGGCCATTAATTTCAACATTTAATCAATGAAATGCTCTGCGTCGCAGAGTTAAAATATTAAACTAACAGTTTCATGGACAGTGGTTTCATAGCTATACCATTTAATTTTAACTCAAAATTGACAAACAGCAGCAAGAATATAATAAACTTGTGCTTTTGTAATGAAAATTTAAGTATGAATACGCGGATTTTTTTTAAAAGGCTGCCCATAATTAATACATTATTTTTAATAGGCTGTCCATTTTTATATTAATTGATTTGCGAGGCAAAATCACGGTTTGGCGGTGAGCGGTTGGCAAACACATCGTGAGTAAGCCATAGAAAATCTAACCGTAGAACAGGCATGCTATATGAAAAATAAGTTACTTACAGTAATTATGATGAAATAACAGTGATGCCAACGTGCTACTTATTTAAATTTCTTTATTTGAACCACTTTTCTGAAATGGAAAAATTCCAATTGTTTTCGCATTAACCCCTCGGGACGTGCCGCAAAAAGGCTTAAAAATCCTTGTTTATCCCACCACTAAATTTTTACTGCAATATTAGCCTTATTTAATCGGATCATTTTCGCGATTTAATACCACACAAATTTCTGTATTAAAAAATCGATGATAAAACATTAAAAATTAGTAAAAAAACTCCCGTTCCGAAGGGGTTAATTAATGTGTCATTAAGTTAGGTTGAAATAGGCGAATTTTACTGTTCCAAAAAAGGGATACCAATCAAGAAATCTGAATTTACAAAAAGTAATCCAATGGCAACACTTTGAAAAAGAAAGAAAACGCCCCACTTTAGCCAAGTAACTTATGTGTACCCGTTGGGGACGAGTGAGTGGTATACGTACCACATAAAATGCTCAGAATCCTTCTCATCGACAATTTTTATAGTAAATTTTGCGTTATTCATTTCTGCCAACTTGTACGGATTTTTCCCGCCACAAAAAATAAAAAGAAATTTTTGTCTGGTTTCATTGTTGGAAATCGGCGATTGTTTTAAGTGAAAATTACTTCTAAATTTTAGTGGTAGGAAAAATCCGTACACGTTGACGGCTATGGTCATTCGTTTTGCGCATTTCCCCGATTCAATTGGAAAAAAAATTCTGTATTAAAAACCGGAGATAAAAGATTAATAATTCTGTAAAAGACATTCATCGCGAAGGGGTTATCACTAGAACGTATTGTCTGGTTTCATTGTTTGAAATCGTTTGTTTTCGGCGATTGTTTTAAATGAAAATTTCTTCTAAATTTTAGTGGTAGGAAAAATCCGTACACGTTGACGGCTATGGTCATTCGGTTTGCGCATTTCCCCGATTCAATTGGAAAAAAAATTCTGTATTAAAAACCGGAGATAAAAGATTAATAATCCTGTAAAAGACATTCGTCACGAAGGGGTTATCACTAGAACGTTTGAAAATGTAACTCAAGTTTAATAACAAAATTTTAATACCAGAAATCTTATTTAGAGCTATTTTACATATTTATTTAATTAAGCTTTTCTTAGTTACAATTTATACACAGAGTTCTACAGTGACTGACACTGTAACTAAAAACATTATAAAGGTATATGTAATTATTAAGAAAGTAGAATTATAGAATAAATAAAAGTTAAGTAAAGTTTAAATAAATTTTCAATAACTGTTTAAAATAATACTTATATTTTTAGACTGCTAGCCATCGGTAAAAGACGCAGACTAGACGAAAAGCTTAATGTCAGTCACTGTTGACTGACGTTTTCGCTCAACGTGTTAAGGGACCATTCAAGTATTACGTAAGCATGTTTTTAGTCATTTTGTACCCCTCCCCCCACATGTAAGAAAATATAAGCAAATGCTAGACCCCCCCCCTTTGCTTACGTAAGATTTTATGACAGTTTATACATCAATACTTCTTGACTTATAAAAAGTTACCAATCAATTACATTATTAATCCTACAAATTTATATAGGCATGTAGGGATTGTGACAACAAAATATATAAAATGGTTTTAATATATTGTTGATTATTGCATTAAACAAACCACATAATACAAAATGGTTTAAATATACTGTTATTTATCACATTGAACAATAAAACAAGATATACAAAAAGTCTTAACTTACTTAGGCACCATAACTAAAATTTTTGACATGAATCATATAAATGCTGGAGTTCATTTTAGTGTTCATATTTTAATCTGATGTCCAGGATCCTTGAACCCATGTTTCAACATTATCTATTATAAAGTTTTCACTGGAACAGTGTCGCGGGGTATTGAATGTTTCCGGTCCTTGGTCTTCCACTGCTTCTTTCTCCAGCCACTCAACGTCTTCGTCACCATTGAGGGCTTGAAGAATGCACATCAGTTCATTGGCTCGCCGAGCCGCTATACGCAGTGGGCGCACTCATGTCTGAGGGACATTTTGTTTATCATTCCCATGAATATTTTTCCTATGGCAATCAGCTGATTTATTGGACGCATTATACTCTCCACAAACCTGACAAATACATTTTGATAGCTTCGGTTTCACTGTTGGACAGAAATAATCGTAAGGTAATTAATTGAATGAACCCTGCTGAAGAAATTTCTAAATCTAGTGCAAGGCGGAGACTTAGGTCTAGAAATTTTCCTTTATCAATTACAATGAGGTCATGTGATGTTTGATTCATTTTAGCTGGTGGTGGCAAATAGCGTGATTTCAGAATCTTAAAAATTCTGCTTCTAGGCCGAAGACAACACGTTTCATTTTTGCATTTCACTATCTGAAACAAATATTGACTTTCCCGAACATGATCGGAATACCATGTTATATGTTCCTCAACTGGAAGTTCAGGCTCACCAGAATTGACGTAATTGACGTGGACAGGATGTCCATCGGTATTCATGGTGCTCCAGATCTCCGCCAACACCTTCCCGGCAAACTCTAAGTTGGATTCCTCCAAATCAACATTTATTCTACATCAACATTTGTCGTCGAGATGGGAGCCAAAATGATCATGAGGCAAAATTAGTCCTGCCAATTCCCAACTAAGAGGGGTCATTCTACGTTCAACCCTGTTGAATGCACATTTTCCTGGTCATTAGTAGCAATGAATAATGCATCCAAATTGTACATTTTGAAGTGGCGTATAGCAAAAGCGATTACGTAGGATTTTGATCTGGCCTTCCATCTACAGTCATAATAACAACAGGCTTTACAGAGCCATCCTCGGTCCTAACTAGTGACTGAAACTCATCAAACTCGACTAAAACTCGGAAAGACAAAAATTTCCAGAAATACTACAAAAATTCTACAAAAATTCCCGGAAATCCATTACCGATTGAACGGGAGAAAAGAAAATACCGGACTTACCTAAAATAAAGTCAACTGACCAGTTAGCCTGGCAACAGAACCCAGCCACACCGGTTCCAGTGTTTTTCTAGTCTTGCAATGTACTTGACTTCGAACACAACTTAACAGACAACAATGATGACAAAGGGCGAGTGGGTGATGCGGGTCACGCGACTGCTGATGGATAAGCAAAGGATAAAATCGAAAATAAACGGCGAATTTCGAACGGACTGTAGAACACACTTTCCCCATCATACTTTGTTTGCTTGTTGAATTTGAATTGCAGTTGCTTCGTTGTTCAATGCTTACATAAGAATTGTCGTGACCCCCCTCCCCCTTGTCAGAAAAAATAACGAGACTCTGGACCCCCTCCCCCTTTAGTGCTTACGTAATACTTGAACGGTCCCTAAATTGATTCTTCAAAAAAAATTCTGTTTCAAATCGACTTTTGATCCTTTGTTTGGTATCAAATCGACACCAGCTGGACATTCTAGGGTTAAAAGTTTTGAAAAAGAAAATTTTATTTTCGAAGAATTTTGTTTCTAAATTTTGATATCGGTCAATTATCTTCATTTTGCAAAGAGAGCTTTTCTGTTCCTTAAAGGATTGAGCCTATATCAACCCTTAACTGGTTATTTATTTTTCTCCATTCAATAAATTGAAAATAACGGACTCACAGCACTATTATTTAAATAAAATATTTTTAACATTTAATCTAAACTTAATTTATTTTAACCCCTTAGGGACGAGCGACACGCATACGTGCCGCAAAAAAGGCTTAAGAATCCTTGTTTACTCCTACCGGTAAAATTATACTGTAAAATTTGTCTTATTCAAACGGAGCATTTTCTCGATTTAAGAAGTAACAAATTTCTGTTTTTTAAAACCAGTGACGAAACATTAAAAATTTCGTAAAAGGTTCCCGTCATGAAGGAGTTAAATAGCATGAAATTATTTTTTTTAAAATATAGTAGTTTCAAACAGCTTTAAATGACGAATTAAGCAAATTCGTCTTGCGTACGGGCAAATCAGTTAAAGAGTTAAAACTTCCATTTTGGTAAAAATGTTTGGAAATTTTTTTTTATGTTTTTTATTTATTTCATATATTATTTTTTTATCTTTTACAATTCGAATTATATTTTAATTTCATTTCTACGATTACTAGAAAAAAAGTTATGATCAATATAATAAACTTGAAATAATGAGTCAAACACTGGACAGAAGAAAAAATTTGTGCATGATTTTCTCACATTTTTTGCATATCAGTACTAATTACAATTTTTCCAAATAGTCCGCGGTATAAATATGCGTATTTTGTTTTGTCTTTTTTAAAATTTTCATGCAAATTTCGCAGAAGCTAACTTTGGCTATTGTTTCAAGCACACATGTTGTAGAAACTAGCAATGAAATTTTCTGTTAAAATTCTCGTATTCAATTAACGGACTATTTCAGAGGCCTGTAATTAATCTTAACTGACGCTTATACATTAAATTTATACAGGGTGATTCAAAATAACGTGGACAAAATGATATGACGAATCAAGCATACAACAAGGATTAAAAATCATATAGGAACATAGGGTCGCAAATTACTTATTGGGTCACAAATACAGGGTGTTTCATTCTAACTACAACCACCTTAAAAGTAATAAATTCGAGGAAAATAAAAATATTTTAATAAAAATGGAACGATATGTACCTTATTTTGTGTGGAATGTGATAACGTTACGAAAAGATCTGGAAAAACATAATGCTCGAGCAATCGATGATACCGTATATACTGATTATCACAGTCCAAAATGTGCGGTGCCACGTGCGTATTGTTGGTGTGCGTAATGCAAATTTCTTTTTTGTTTGGTGTGATCACATTTAAAACAAAGGCGAGAATGTTTGTTAAATGTTTTTTTATAATATACTTCAGTTTTCTGAAATTTATTACCTCCAATCCAGATTGAGTTAGGATGAAACACCCTGTATTTCTGACTCAATAAGTGATTTGCGGCCCTATGTTCCTATGTGATTTTTTATCCTTGTCGTATGCCTGATTTGTCATATTAATTTGTCCACGTTATTTTGAATCACCCTGTAGATAAGAAATTAAATGTGATATCTGGAAAATAAATTTTTCCGTTATTTCCATGTAAATTAATTTCATTACATTAAAGGCTTTAAATATATTTTAGTGACATTTTACCAGAAAGATTTCCGTAATACTCAATGTATTCTGGACAAGAATCTAAGCTTTGTATGATAAAAAATGGTAATTTTAAGAAAATATATTAGTACAGTGGAAATAGCTTTAGAGGTGGAAGTAATTGGAACAGAAATAATTCTTGCTGCAAAAGCCAGCTAACACGCTTCTAATGAACATACTAAAAATATACATTCGTGCTGTTACGCAAAATGCGCTTTTTGGCGGCCATCTTGAAAAAATGCGAAAATTTTAAATAATCGAAAACAGCCATGTCGGGTATCATATTAAAGGATATTTTGAGCTGATAAAGAATATGATATTTGTTTTTAAAAGTAGAAGTACATAAAAAAGTTATGAAAAAAAATGAAGCATTTCGGATTTCTGAAAAACACGGTTTTAACTAAAAAATTCGAAATAAGTATATTGGTTATTTTGATGTTCTTTGTAGTACCAGTAAGTTATTTAAAACGCCTCAACCATAATGGTTAGGATATATGCAAACTGCTTTAGAAGGTGAACACAGTGTTACAACAGTAACTAAGGTACTGCCAATGTCTAAATCCAATTTCGTACACCTGTGTATACACTACACTTATGTTCATCAGCAATGAAGCAAAAAGACTAAATGTAGAAACTCCGATTGTAACCTTCGATCAATGCTTATGGATAAAGGCATTGGAAATTAAATGCGCTGATCATAAGAGAGAGTTTGATAATGTGGTAATCCGGCTTGATGGGTTTCTACACTGAATTCCTTTCTTGAAACTATTGGAGGATTGATGGCTAGATCAGGCATAGAAGAAGCCCTACAGAAAGTTTATGTCAAATGATGATTTTAATCTTGAAAAATTTATTCACCTCTTACAAAAAGTGCTCTAAGGTGATATCAAGGCAGAAAAAGTTACTTCAGATCCTGATCTTCATAAACTTTAACACTAATACATAAAGAACCGTCTTAAATCACAAAGTCGCTCTGCTAAACTCTGGCTGTTGTACCTGAACATGGTGGATATTGTAAAAATGTTTATTTCGGCAGAACGATCAAGAATTTTTGAAATGCACTTACAGGCGGTTGAGCAGATGCTACCATTTTTTGCGAGTTCAGGTCATAACAATTATGCCTAATGTACAAGAATTCACCTTCAACAAATGCGGGAACTAAAGACAACAAACTCTACAAAATGCTTAATGAAGGTCACTTTACAGTTCGAATAAAGGGCAGAAAGTGGTCTGGTGTTTGGACCGATATGCACATTGAGCAAATGCTTATGAAATGCACTAAAAGTCGTTCTGGAGGAGGTACTCATGGAGGAGGTATGACTGAAAGTCAACGTGCAACTTGGATTTTGAGCCATTATCGATGTAGTGAAGTAGCATGGCTAACCAATGTGTCACGTGTTGGCAGTGAACAACATACTGATTTAACTTATGCAAGGATGGCGAGAGATTTCGAAGAAATGAAAAAGGTAATGCAATTTTTTATACACCACAATCCATTTATTGCTACTTCAGCTGATTTATAGAATATTTTTAATGGAATTACAGATAGTAAAAAGAAAGTAACTGTAGAAAATGCTGATATCATTGGAAGATGCATCCAAGATAAACTTACCGGTAATCTTTTTAACCCATTAGTGCCTAGCATCCCATTTTTGGGACAGTTTTGAAAAATTCAAATAAGCGCATTTCACATCAGTAAAAAGAAGTATAAATATATACTATCTTTCTCAATACAAAGTCCTCGATAAATTAAGATAAAAGTTATTCTTACTTTAAAAGTGGTGGGGAAATGCAAAACTTGAATTTTAACGTAGAAAATAATTCAGGCACTAATGGGTTAAAAGTGAAACTTTATTGAAATCAGACCAAGCAGTAACCATGAAAGTTTGGAAAAAGGGAATTATTATTGCTGTTGAGACTCACCATGTAGATTCTCATCTTTTAACACAGAGGATGCTTGCTTGTATCTTTTTTAATAATAGCGCTCGAGATACAAGATAATTTTTAATTACGAGTTATCTATTCTACCAACTTCATTGTTTGACCATAGTACCTAGCTAACTACTTACTACCTTCTTGATGGTGGGCCATTAATTCACCAGTTATCATGGTCCGCTTCTGCAGTATTTGGCGATGTCATAAGGCAATGCGAATCATATGTAAACTGAAAGTATGGAAAAGTAACAACAGTTTTTGATGGGTATGAAGAACCTAATATAAAAGATGTGGAACATAGATTGCGCATGAAGCACTCGTCTGTTGTAATATACTTTGATAAAAATTCACCCATAATCCTCAAGAAAAGCAAATTTCTTTCTAACTCTACAAACAAACAACGCTTTACCAATATGTTGGGGAATTATTTTCAAGAAAGGGGTCATTCTGTCATTCAGGCATAAAGGGATGCAGACACGATAATCGTCAGAGAAGCTCTAAAGTTAGCCCAGGAAACACATGTCACTGTGGTATCTGATAACACTGACATTTTAATCCTACTACTATCATTCTTTCATGCAGTCTGCGACAAAATCTGAAAATGTTCTTGACATTCAAGCCATGCAAGGATCTATTGGATAGAAAGCTTGCAAAATTATACTTTTTATTCACGCATTAACGGAATGTGACACCACGAGTGCATTATTTGAAAAAGGTTAATCTTGTGCTTTCAAAAAAATCATTCGGTCAAAAATTTGAATGCGAATGGGCTTCATATTATAGATCATCTAAAGATGTTACTATGGAAGAATTGATTGAAAATGGCTGTAAAGTTATCGTGTTTCTTTATGGAGACAACACAGAAAAAAGTGACCTGACTGTCCTTCGTTATGAGCAGTACGTGAGAAAAATAGCTTCAGCTAAAAAAGAATTTGACATAGCTCGTTTGCCTCCTACTCAAAATGCAGCTAAATATCACCTACTTCGAATGCATTTGAAGTGTTTTATATTGAGAAATCTAAATATACTCCTGATAACTCATGATCCTACACTGTGGGGTTTGCAGTTAGTTGATGGATATTTCCAACAGATACTAACATATTTAAACCCGGCACCAGACAAACTGTTAAAAGTGACTAAATGTGCTTGCCTAATTATAACTAAAGATCCATGTAACACTGCAAATTGTACATGTCCCGCCGATATGGACTTCCATGTTCAGTAGTTTGTAAAAAATGTTGTGGAAAGGATTGTGCAAACACAGGAGACAGCTTAGATTTATATGAATATGGCGAGGTTATTTAAATTTGGTTACATAACTACGATTTTATAGAAAAAATCCCTTTTCTTGTGTACTCATTTTGAATTTTTTAGATAAAATCATGTTTTTCAAAAATCCGAAATCCTTCATTCTTTGCCATAACTTTTTTATATACTTCTACTTTTATAAACAAATATCATATTCTTTATCAGCTCAAAATTTGCTTTAATATGATATCCCACATGGCTATTTTCGATTTTTAAAAATTTTCCGCATTTTTTCAAGATGGCCGCCAAAAAACGCATTTTGCGCAACAGTACGACTGTATATTTTTAGTATGTTGATTAGGAGCGTGTGATCTGCCATTTATAACAAGAATCATTTCTGTTCTAATTAGTTCCACCTAAAGGTGTTTTTTTGCCTTTTTTCTATTGTACTATATGTATTTCTTGATTAAAATATTTTTTATTGAAAATAAATGTACTTTTTGATTAAAATATTTTTTATTGAAAATAAATGTACTTTTTGATTAAAATATTTTTTGATTGAAAATATATGTATTTTTTTATTTTATTTAATTTTAAATGTATTGTTGAACGTTTAGTTCAGTGATCAGGTAACTGTAAGGTAACTCATATAACGATCAGGTAACTCATATAACATTATCAACATTTGCTAACTTTAGACCTCCCCTCCCCTAATATTATATGTTAACATTCGTCGATCCCCTCCCCCCGACCGATGATATCATTATCAATGTCTAAAAATTATTTTTATCTTCACATCCTTTTCTTTCTTTTTATACGTTTGAAATAATGTACTCATATAATTAGGTAGTTAATAATGGCATAATTTACGAAGTCAATAAAATATAAATACACGAAACAAATCTGTATTGTATAACATTTAAAGATGTTAGTTACTATTTAATTATTTCAGGGGTGGAGTATGTGTGTTCATTTACTTACATTCATTAAATCATCATTATCATTCATTAAATCATCATTATCATTCATTAAATCATTAACTTACACCAAAGTTAATAAACGAATTTATTAGAAAATATGAACTTGCTTATTTTAAGGTTTGTTATAAAAGGAAAACAATTAATCAAATATTTTTGGTGCGACTCAAATTATAATTAGATGTCCTTCTTTAGGGACACCACGCCAGAAAGGCATTAATAGGTTTTAATGGTAGCTTATTTTTATGTAACGCATTGAACAAACATATTCTTTTTTTTTTAAAAAAATGTCCTCTGCCTTGGAAAAATAAAAGCAGAAATTTTCAGCAAAACAGTGGATAACATTATTTTTTTCTTTTCACTGGTAAATGCAAGTATATTTTTCAGCATATTATATTTCTGATTTCGCAAACAGCAAATTATATGCACACATTCCAGATCAAATGGAATATCAAGCGTTGGGGTATTGCAAATTTTGGAATGAAATGATTTTATAGACACTTAATGTCTTTAATAATAGCTTTGTATTTTCATAAAAAAACATACAATAATAATAGGCTAATTCCATGGGTTCTTTAGTGTAAGTCACATAACTTATTAATTGCTATGCTTGTTAGCCATCGTTATTTTCGAAAAGTCTTCTTAGCCTTATTCAATTAATGAGAATGTGCCAATAAAATTAATCACATTTTTTTTTGTTCTATAATACTGGTAGCCAAAAATCGTAGCCTGTGACTTACACTACAAGTACTCATGGAAATAGCCAATAATAAATGAAAGGTAACAGATTCTTTGGATGTAATAAATAAGTTACTCAAAAAAGGAAAGTTTGATTGACCCAAAAATGATTAACGACATAAAAAGCATCCTTCCTTACCCTAGAGATATTATCGATATCAACTGCGAGACCTACCTTTACCCCCCCCCCCCCTAAGAAAATAACGCTAAAGTACAGAAGAAATTTAAATATGTTTAGCTCAATTGAGTGTACGTTGTCCAGCATAAGAATGAAATTTTGCTTTAAGGAGGTCTGGGACATATTTAAAATAATTTTTGCTTATTCACTTCAGATTATGAATTTTTTGTGATGGTTAACCATACCATTTGTAAACAAAGTCACGTGATAAAACTTCTGATACTGTTTTTTGAAAAAAATCTAAATTTTAAATTTATTGAAAAAATGAGGTAATATAAAATCATTATAACTCAAAGTATTATTTGTAGACCTTATTTTATTCTATTTTATTTTACTTAAAAAAACAGAAGTATGTGAATTTTAATTTTAATTGCTGCATTTTTAAAAATATTAATTAAAAAAATATTTAAATTAAAAATTTTTTTAAAATGATGTAATTTTATTTAAAAAATCATATTTCCGAAGTATATATATATATATATATATATATATATATTTATGTATATATTTTTTCAGATTTATTGAATCAAAGGTAAACCAATCAAAAAAGACATGTTCCAAATTTAAAGCATTTAACTTTAATAGTTCTTGAGTTATAATAATTTAAATCCGAGAAATTATGAAAAAACACCTCTAGTTTCGGTAGTGAGTCCTACTAATTATTTACGCCTTTATATTCAAAATGAAGCAGAAATGTGATAGAAAGTTTCGTCTTATAAGCAGGTAATTTGAGAATCGTATAAAACAATGTCCTATTAACAAGTTAATTCAAAAACACTTTCAAATAATGCCTATTTTTTTCGTCTTTTACATAAATTTTAATCTTTTTCCATCGGTTTTTCATTACAGAAATTATTGCCTAATTGAATCGGATTAACCCCTTGGGGACGAGCAACACGTATACGTGCTGCAGAAAGTCTTAAGAATCCTTATTTATTCCCACCGGTAAAATTATATGGTAAATTTTGCTTTATTTAGTCGGAGAAGTTAGCCTCGATTTGGCACTAATTTCTGTTTTTAAAAATGTTAAAAAACCATTTTAATAAAAAGAATATTGCCCAGTTAAACTGATGGCAATGAACTCACAGGCTACACATACTAATTGTACATTACAGCCTTGTATTTTCGTTAATTCCGTTCCAAAAAAAAAAAAAAAAATTAAGAAGGGGAAACAGCTCTCCCCTTTCTCCTTTTTTTATACTTAATCATTGAACCTCGTAAATTATCAAGGACATGATTATCATATAAAAAATCTATATCCAAAATTCAGAGCAAATCGGATAATTCTTAATAAAAACCCATTTAGCATTTCTATAATTTAAGAGGAGTTATTCCGTCTTTTATTCTTAACCATTAAACTTCCTAAACTATTCAGAGATTTGAACGAAATCTGACAATTCTGATTGAAAAATCGATTTATACAAGTTAAGGGGAGGAGCATTAGAACCCCCGTTCCCCCTGTTTATACTTATTCAATGAACACCTAATAACAGCCACGGACTCGCCTCATCAGAATGATCCTATATCTAAATTTTGAACGAAAACTGTTAATTCTGCATGAAAATCCCATTTATATCAATTAAGGGGAGGGGCATGAGCCCCCCTTCCCCCCTCTTATACATACCGAATGAACTCCAAAAACTAAGCAGGGAAGCACCTTATCAGGATATACCTATATACAAAATTTCAAGTGGATCCGATATTTTTATCATGAGTTATCGCGTTACGCACGAACGTACATACAGAATGGACGGGCACATAAGCTCTCAGGCTATGATAGCCTGTGAGTATATAACCCCTGCAGAAAGGGTTAAATAATACAAAATTTACAATAAAAATTTACTGGTGAGAATAATAAGTTATAATTTGAAATCATTTTTCCAGTATATGTGATACGGGCAAATATAGACTCGCAAAAACACGTATGACGTACAGGCGAATCAGGGAAGCGGTTAACCCTTTTTTCTTTTTTTTCTTTTTTTACAATAAAAATTAAAAATAGGGACTAAACACCACTTTTTTCATACTTAAATATTTATCGTACTAAATCGAAAAACATGTCACAATCAATAAAGAAAAGTTTACAGTTACAAATTAATGGTATCAAAAAGTTTTCAGTATCGAAGCAAGCAAAGAGTTCTTGCCCATTTCGGGCAACACAGTAAAGAGGTTAAGTAAAATATTGTTTTACATAACCGGAAAACATTGATAATTCATAGAAATTGTAACACTATTCCAATAAAGACAGCTTTAGGAAAAATTATCACAGAATATCTTTATTAGAAAATTTTCACATAAGCCACAATGAAATGACAAAGCATACTTCAGAGATCCATAAATTACATTTAACCCACTAGGGCTTTTATATCATTACAAAAAATAATTTATAGAATTTCACAAAATGAGAGTAAAAACTAACCTTTACATTTTCACTGATTCTAAAAGAATGCGAAGTCCAATTTGTAAACTTCGTCTGGTTTTGTTTTAAACACAGTCAGGCTTGATGTTTCTTAAGATTCAACGCTAGTAACACAGAATACTAGTAAGCTAACATTAAAACAAATAGAAGCATTATTTTATAATTAATGATTAACATTTCATTATGTTAATTTTTATTTTTATTTTTTATTTCCTCATAGAACATTTGAGGTATATTATCTAGCCGGGTATTTTTAAGTTTGGTTGCAGTTTTTCCTCAGAGGATAGTTTAAGTTTGAAAACTGTTTACTAACGTGAAAGTTTCAAGAAACAAATTATCAACAAAACAGTTTTAAAAATTGAATATATTCAGTTAAACGTCTCTGTCAAAATCTTATTGTAATAAAGAAAAAACAATTGAACTGCCGATGAGAAATTTGAAAAGAATGCTGCCATTTTTTAACATTATTTTACGAGTAATTCCGTGTTAATACCATAGATTCTTCAAGTCTGTGAATTTAAGGCCAAAATGCAATGAAATCTCCTTTAATGGATTTGGTCTTGAACTTCAACCTTTTTATTGGTGTTATAAATTTAATTCTCTCTCTTTATAAACCGCGAGTTTTGACTAATTTAACAACAGATAGAAACTTTGTTATATTTTTCATTAGATATAGCGATATGTTTATTAATTTATTAATCTTTAATTTTAATTCACTTCAGTCAAAAAGGGACGATGGAGAAACATACGTTTTCTTAATATATAACAAACACCTCGACACATTTTATTATTCCCGTCTCATTAAATTTACTTTTTGATTTATAAGTCTTCTGCCTTCTTTCATTCAATAAGACAAACAATTTCTGTAATTAATCCGCAAAGATAAACGGCAGAAATTTAACGACTTGGAAATACCGCCAATATAGCGGTCGATCGTGCAAAACCTCGTATTTGATGTGCAATTATCAACTATAATAAAATAACGTTTTTACCAGTCAAATAATTTTTTCGTTGTTAATTTTAATAGATTTTTTAAGTGACCTCAATAAAATAAAATCTTTTAAAAGAGGAACCACGAAATTAAAAAGAATACAAAATAATAATAGTTGCAGATTTCCCTGCAATGCTCGTCCGCTTTTACAACTGGCCGCAGGAGAGGAAAGCGGTCCAACCAGTAGCGGCTGGTCAGGGGGTGCTGCATCAATTTATTCACACCACTGAAATTATATGGTTATTCCAGTTTTATTTAATCAATAAAATTTGTCGAATAAATAATATGAAAAATTCTGTTAAATTTTAGTGGTGTGAAAAATCGGATGCAGCACTCCTTGACGAGCCGCTGCTGGGCCCAACGAATGGGTTGCGATCCACTGGTGGATCAAAGGCTGGTGTTTTGGTGGGTCGGGGAACAATCGAGATTTGCAAAAGTCATATCTTTTTATTTTACCTGTTAAAAAAAAAATTAATAAAAAATACATTATTTTACAAACGCAATAGTCCACCCTAACTGCCGAAAAAAAGGCAAAAATGTAATATTGTTTTCTTTGTAAAATATTTAAAATGTTTGAAAAATATATTTTTTTCAACGTGATAAAAAAAAAAAAAATAAATAAATAAATAAATAAATAAAAAAAAAAACTCGTTGCATACAGGTATATGAACCTCGATAGTATTAATCATTATTATTTTTTTTTAAACTAGATTATATCTGTAGAATTATATTGATTTAAAACGTACATGTAATGCGATGAAATCTGCATCTTATGAACGGATATATCATTCTCGGCGGTGAGAAGGTTAGCTATTAACCTAAAGAAAAACATCATGAAAAGACAGTATATTTTATAACCCATAAAAGTCGTAATTAGTTTTCTCTTTAAAATAAAATTATTTCATTTCATACAGCTTTTTCAAAATAAAAATTTTCATCTTATTTTATCGCGGGGTATCTGTTTTCAAAGAAAGTTAATATTTCTTTTCAGAATTACTGGTGTGCAAATAACAAATGTATTGCAGATATGCTGTTAGCTTGAGGCAACGCTATCAGTCAATCGTATTATATTTTAGCCTCGTTGTGAGATATGTCAGTCAGTTGTCGTGCAATCATTATGGCCAGATTGGAAAAATTCTTAATTTACTTCTGGTTGAACGTAGGAGCGGATTATTCAGAGATATCTACTGTCTGGCTCAAATAAGAAAGACAAAAGAACCAGTCTCGGCTCAGTTCTGTTGCAAAATAACTGGTTAGTCGATTTTATTTTGGGGAATTTGGGAATTTTCTTTTTTCCGATTCAAACGATGAGTCCGAGAATTATCGGTCTTTTGTTGTCTTTAAGCTCCTATGAATGAGTATGAATGAAAACACCGCAAGTTTAGGAAACTTATTCAGGATTTTCCTTTTCACTACGACACGGTAAATCAGCTTTTAAATTCTTGATGGGATCCAATGCAACATATTTAAGCGAACGTTCTTTTCCTACTTTGCTGTTTATGTAAAACAAATACAATAGCATGCTGCTTGTAGGAAGTGACTAAAGGTTAAAATTAGCCAGTTTTAACTTTGACATATGCAACTACATCAAGGTAAAGACCAATGCAATAAATCTCACTGATTGTAAAGTTATGTTTTAAGAATTTATTAGTTCATTTGTTATTCAACATACACAAATTGGAATTACCGATTCTTGATTTTCTTGAGAGTCGCTACTACATACTTCGTATGAAAATTTAAATTTTCATAAGATGGGATAGTTGAGAGGTTACAGAAGTTATGCAAAATTTTCATGCTGATGTTTGATGCACCCTCATATTAGATGGGTCGCGAATTTTTTTTTTTTTTTTTTTTTTTTTTTTCTCTAAAGATCGATTGCTTACCAACAAAGGTTGGAAACTGCTGCTATAGCTTATTTAAATATTAATAAAATAATATAAATTATTTTTACAGAGACCAATGTATAAAAATAGTGGCATTAAACCTTGTATTTATTTTTTCAAAAGAAATATTTTCTGTTTTAATTTATTTTATTGATGATAGTTTCTGCTTGTATCTGTATAAATTATACTGCTCTTTGAGCTCAGTATTTTCTTTTAAACTTTCAATTAAAACGTGAACAAGATATAAATACCGATTACTGAGCAACCATTTTAAGGAGATTTCATTGCATGTGATATTTAAGACAGAATCACTAAGTTAGCTTCAAATAAAACACATCACCTGAGTCTCACAATAATTGTTTGTTAGTTTGCGTTCACCTGAATATTGTTACCAAAATAGTTCTCCAGTGCATTACGCCTAATACAAACAGTATTAGTCACTACTTTGTTTCGTACTTTCAAGGGGAAACAACGCCCTTTCTTCGTACATAAATAAGGCTACCTATAAATCAACCATACACGATCACGTATTTGCTTGAAAGAGTATCCTGAAAGTCATCCATACAGCATAAATTAAGAAAGGAGTTGAAACTGTTATGGTTGCTGAACTGTTTGTTCTTGGAGAAGGGCATTCGATGACTTGTCTTTGGAAGGCATGCCTTCTCCTTTCACAGTCATCTCTTTGAGGGCCTATACAGGCTGCGTAGGCCATTGCGTGAGGTATGTATGTTTGCTCGAGGACGCCTCGAAATAGGTGAGCCATTGGTCCGTGTGCGTATACTGGAACGTCTTCACCACCATGAGTGTCCCAACGGCGAGGTACAGCACTTTGTTGGATGTAGTTTTTATCCTCTAAATAAAGAAAAAGAGATTAGAATACACGATTTATCATTCTTATAATTAATAAAATGGATAAGTTTCATAAATACAAGGGTCGATCAATTGAAAAGGTACGAAAAGCCCTAACTTCTAAACCGGTTGAAACTTGAATATGCCACTTTGGAATAAAGTAGTGAGACATCGAGAGATGCGATTGGAGTATCCAGCGTAGTTGTGAACATGCGTAGGCGCTTGTGCATGAATGGGGAGAGAAACAGACAGCAAGTGAGCTCCGTCCAATTGACGCGGCAATGCCTGTGAGGCCATCATGGCTTTCCCATTGCAAAATCCTATGATTAAAGAGAAAAGAGGTGTTGTCAGATTTCTCACTGCGTCAGACTTTGATCAGACCCCTCGCTGCTGTTTAATTATTGGATTTTGTAATGGGAAAGCCATGACTGCCTCTCAGGCACTGCCGCGTCAACTGGACGAAGCTCACTTGCTGTCTGCTTCTCTCCCCCTTCATGCACAAGCGCCTACGCAGGTTCACAACTACGCTGGATACTCCAATCGCATCTCTTGATGTGTCACTACTTTATTCCAAAGTGGCATATTCAAATTTCAGCCGGTTTGGAAGTTAGGGCGTTTCGTACCTTTTCATTTAATCGCCCCTTGTACTTTAATAATTCTTTCAAATTAACTCTAGAACTGCCGGAAGTTTTACCCAATTACTATAAAAATATTTCATACCAGAATTTTTATTTAAAACTTTTACATTGTTTATTTAACATATTTCGCAACAGTTCATATTCATCTTATTTTCGAAAGAAACTTTTGGTTTGAGTCGAAATATTTTTATTTGGTACCAGTCAAAATTATCGCTATGGCGGTTCTAGTTTTAAAATAGATTTGTCGCTAAAATATTGAAATGATTGAAAAACACCGGGATCTACCAAAAAATTTATTTAGAAATATGATTTATAAGTGCTTTATTAGTACTATTTGGAACTTAGGCATATTTTCTTTCAAAGATATGTTTGTAATTCACACACAGTCGTATACAGGGTTCGTACACGTCCTGGAATTTTTAGTTCAGGAAATTCTTTGACATCAGTATATTCTCATATATATATATATTAATTAATTTAATTGATTTAATTTTTAATTTTAATATATATATATATTTAATTTCTTTGATTTAATCTAGATTTATTTATTTATTTATTTTTTATTAAAAAAAATATTGATTTTGGTCCTGGAAAGTAACGCACCCGTATGAATCCTTGTATAGTTGGGGGAAAAATGTGTGAAATTGATTAATCTCTTTTAAATACCATGCGTGTACAGTAAAACCCAGATAATTCGGATTAATTGGACTAGACCTAATCCGGATTGTCAAAAAACCGGATTATCCGGAAAATTAGAAAAAAATGAAATAAAATAAAACATATTTACACAAAATCACCTTTATGTTAAACTTATTGAATATTTACATTACATTAAAAATGTTTACTTTGTAATAAAAAAGTTTGTAATTTTCTGCTGTGCCAGTTTTCTATACCTTTTGCGAGATGTACGGTCACGCATCCATTTAAGCATAAGTAGTTCGTTGGGTGTAATTTAAATAAGAAAGCTTAAGGTATTTTTCCGAAAAGATTTCAAAAAAGTTTTTTTTAAATTCAGAATACGTCGATGAAACATGTTAAAGTTATGGAAATTAGCTAACCGCTTCTCAAACGTGAAAAAAAAATAGCAAAACGATCCGGATTATCCAGAGATCCGGATTAACGGGGTCCGAATTAGCGGGATTCTACTGTACTTTCATATTTTATATATGTAGTCATGTACCCATGATGCATTTCTTTTGGATTCTTTCTTACAAAAGTTACTTTTTGCGATATTTTGTCTAAAGCATGATAGAAAGCCTATTAGTATGTATTTTAAAATGACAAATTTTTCCATTTAAAAACTTTGTTTTACCTGTGTTCATTCCTGTTAAATTTTCTCTGCCTGATGGGAAGTTGTGGTTGAATCCAGGTCCATTAGCATATAGAAGTGTTGTATAAGGCATATTATCTACATCGGATGTTTTATCATCCAATCCTGTAAAGATAATATTTTTTAATAAAGCAAATAAATATTACTTTAATAAATCTATTTCATTTCATTTGGACTTTAAATGTTTCTATTTATTTATAAATTTACCAATCCTTAATAAATGAAAACATACAAAATACATAGCATTTGATAGTTGTTTAGAAAAAAAAATTTTTTTTCAACGTCTGTAGACAGCTTTTTTCCCCGAAGTAACGAAGAAGTCATAGAGAAGCTGAAAAAAATGGAGATATCTGTAAATTCTAATAAAAGAATAAGACCTGTTTAATTTTTACACCAGGACGATTCAATTTCAAATTATAAAAAGTGTCAAGTATAAAACGTATAGCATTCTTCAATTTTGATCTTTACAAAGCCTCTTTTTTTCTGAAGAAATTATAAAATCAAACTCAAACCTACTGGTGCCAGCTCCTTAAGTACTTTTTAAATAATTAATAATCGAACTCTAGAGTACATAATTAAAGCTAGAACACGGAGACATCAACTTCATCCAAAAAATGTGGCGCTTTAGTCTCTTCAGTTCCAAAGCTAAAATAATAATACAAATACTAATTCATTATTTTTTTTCCAGACAAAATGACATCGTAAATGACAGAAAAATATCTTTTCTCAAATTGATCCTTTAGGCGCCTTATAATTTAAGTTCAAAAATATGGATTTAAAACTACAAAACCCCTTAAAACCCCACTTTATTAATCATTAGCCTAAATTAATGCAATCACAAATTTAAGAGCTCTAAACAAGTAAATAAACTACAAATCCTCAAAAAAGTTTACTGAAAAAGGTTTAAGGACCTTGTCCTCGCTCGAGGAAACGCTCGCGAGCTAATGCTATTCGTATGGGGAAGCATTTTTCTAATAACTCTTTCGCATTTTGACATTTTTGAATAATTTTTTTTTTTTTTTTTTTTTTTTTGCATTAGATATCTGAGGTGCAGCGCACCTTTTTTACTTTTTTGATTTTGGTTGCAGATATTTTTTTTAAAGCACTTTCAGTTTCGAAACCGGTTTTGAAAGTGAAACTAACTTTGTAAGAAATATCTGCAACCAAAATCGAAAAAGTAAAAAAGGTGCGCTGTCGGCATGCACCTCAGCTGTCCAACGCAAAAAAATTATTAAAAAATGTCAAAATGCGAAAGAGTTATTAGAAAAATGCTTCCCCATAGGATTAGCATTAGCTCGCGAGCGTTTCCTCGAGCGAGGACAGGGTCCTTAAGTTAAACACTTGAATTTAACGTATTCTTGGTCACACTGTCTTTTAATCATTTTGCAAACTCATATGAAAATAACATTTACTTTAAGAGAGATTCAGCTTAGATACAAACATTTATTCGTTTGCTTCGAACGCAAAAAATTTTTAATTATTAAGGAGTGGAGTGAAAATGGACAAAAACTCAACCATTTTACTTTTTATAAGTAAAAGAACAAAGATCCCCGAATGAGGATCCAGGGAGCGAAGAGTTTAGGTAAGAAGTTGATTACTTGGTAATTCAACATGCATTCCATAAGCCAACATTTTTTATGATTTTATGAGTGTTCGTGAAGGTGTGATCTAAAAACTATTTGCATGGCTGCCAACTACTACGCCTATTTACAGTTAAATAAACACATTAGAAACAGAAATTTTAGTAAATAATTAAGAATATATACTATAATGAAATAACATTGAATATATTTTATATACATTTTACTAGAATATTTTTCTGGTTCCAAACATGTTTATACGATTTAAATAGGCGTAGAAGTTGGCAGCTCTGTATTTGTAATAACGCTCAGATTAAAATTCACAAAAACATACATAAAAAATTGTTTACAAAAGTATCATATTAATTTGCATATACATAACTTTGCGATATAAGTGAAATTATGCTGATTGTATATATATAGATATACATATAAGTATTGAATATATATTATGTGGATTTATCACATTACTAAATAAGTGTATACCAACAGAGTGAAAAATGTCCAAGCCGGGAATCGAACCCGGAACTCTTGGAATAGCACTCCAAGTGCTCTGACATTTAAGTAGCTATCATCCTCGCAGCGTAAATGGTAGAGCACTTGGAGCGCTATTCCAAGGTTTCGATTCCCGGCTTGGGCATTTTTCACTCTGTTGGTATACACTTATTTAGTAATGTGATAAATTCACATAATAAATATTCAATACTTATATATACATATATCTATATATATACAATCAGCATAATTTCACTTATATCGCAAAGTTATGTATATGCAAATTAATATGATACTTTTGTAAACAATTTTTTATGTATGTTTTTGTGAATTTTAATCTGAGCGTTATTACAAATAGTTTTTAGATCACACCTTCACGAACACTCATAAAATCATGAAAAATGTTGGCTTAAATAGCAATGAATTGGCTTAAATAACTATACGCTTAAATAGCAATGTGATAATTCACGTCATAAATATTCAATTTATGCTGATTATTTTCTGTAATAACAGAGATTAATAAAGAATACTGCCCAGTTAAACTGAAGGCATTGAGCTCACAGGCTACAAATACTAATTGCACATTAAAGCTTTATATTTTCAAGGGTTAATTCCGTTCGAAAAAAAAAAATTAAGAAGGGGAAACAGCTCTCCCCTTTTCTCTTTTTTTATACTTAATCATTGAACCTCCTATACTATCAAAGACATGCTTTATCATATAAAAAATCTATATCCAAAATTCAGAGCAAATTAGATAATTCTTAATAAAAACCCATTTAGCATTTATATAATTTAAAAAGAGTTATCCCCCTCTTTTATACTTAACCATTAAACTTCCAAAACTATTCAGAGATTTGAACGAAATCTGAAAATTCTGCTTGAAAAACCCATTTATATAAATTAAGGGGGGGGGGACATTAGAACCCCTGTTCCCCTTATTTATACTTATTCAATGAACACCTAATAACAGTCACGGAATCGCCTCATCAGAATGATCCTAATCTAAATTTTGAACGAAAATTAATTCTGCATGAAAATCCCATTTATATCAACTAACGGGGGGGGGCATTAGAACCCCTGTTCCCCCTATTTATCCTTATTCAATGAACAACTAATAACAGTCACTGAATCGCCTCATCAGAATGATCCTAATCTAAATTTTGAACGAAAACTTAATTCTGCATGAAAATCCCATTTATATCAACTAACGGGGGGGGGGGCATTAGAACCCCTGTTCCCCCTATTTATACTTAATCAATGAACACCTAATAACAGTCACGGAATCGCCTCATCAGAATGATCCTAATCTAAATTTTGAAAACTTAATTCTGCATGAAAATCCCATTTATATCAACTAACGGGGGGGGGGCATTAGAACCCCTGTTCCCCCTATTTATACTTAATCAATGAACACCTAATAACAGTCACGGAATCGCCTCATCAGAATGATCCTAATCTAAATTTTGAAAACTTAATTCTGCATGAAAATCCCATTTATATCAACTAACGGGGGGGGGCATTAGAACCCCTGTTCCCCCTATTTATACTTAATCAATGAACACCTAATAACAGTCACGGAATCGCCTCATCAGAATGATCCTAATCTAAATTTTGAAAACTTAATTCTGCATGAAAATCCCATCTATATCAACTAACGGGGGGCATGAGCCCCCCGTTCCCCCTCTTATACATATCGAATGAACTCCAAAAACTAATCAGGGAAGCGCCTTGTCAGGATATACCTACATACAAAATTTCAAGTGGATCGGATATTTTTATCATGAGTTATCGCGTTACGTACATACGAACATACATACAGAACGGACGGGCACATAAGCTCTCAGGCTATGATAGCCTGTGAGCTAAAAAGTAATACTTAAAATTATGTTATGAAGAAGCAGTGTGTAATAACTATTGCGATTGCGAATATGCACTTTAGATTCGTTCCATGGATGCTGGTCACTGTTGTTCTAAAAATGAAGGTTGAACATTTTTATTGGTTGAACATTTTTATAGTTTGATATTTTTAATCATAGAAGTTGTTATTCATTGTTTATTGCGCATTTTATGTTGAAATTTCAGACTAGATTGCATGTATATACAGGGTGTCCGAAAAGTCTGGAAACGGTCGAATAACTCGAGAAATACATATGAGATTGAAAAACGTAATTATACGTGTTAAATATTTTTAAATAAGCTACTCAGTGATACCAAATTTGACCTTCGTAACCGACCCCCTGGGGGTCAGAGGGGGTCCAATTTTGAAATCTTAAATTATAACCCCCATTTTTTATTGCAGATTCGGATTCTACGGACAAAAATACGTAACTTTTGTATTTGATGTTTATTTCGAATCCTCGTTTATCACGGTGTAATTGAGCATATTAAATCGATACATATTTCGGCTTTTCCAACGGGATTTTCCCTAATCGAAACTAATTGGGGAGAATTTATGACATCAAATTCCTCGTCTTTTGCAATAATAGCGTTTCCTGAAAATCACCCGTGCCGATTATTTCGGTAGTGCTACACAGTTAAAAATTTGATCCATTTGCTGTAGCGTCACTCCACAGCTTTTATAGAATATCTCTTTCATGACCAATGAGAATGTTCCATAACACAGTAAAGTACACTGTAAAAAAATTGACCCTTTTGCTGCATCGTCACTCCACCGCTTTTATAGAAAACGATTACTTTACTGTGTTATGGAGCATTCTCATTGGTCACAAAAGAGATATTCTATAATAGCTGTGGAGTGACGCTGCAGCAAATGGGTCAAATTTTTAACAGTGTTGCACTATTGAAATAATCGCCACGGGTGATTTTCAGGAAACGCTATTCCTACAAAAGACGAGGAATTTGACGTCAAACATTCTGCCCAATCAGTTTCGATTAGGGAAAATCCCGTTGGAAAAGCGGGAAAATGTATCGATTTAATATGCTCGATTACACCGTGATAAACGAAGATTTGAAATAAACATCAAATACAAAAGTTACGTATTTTTATCCGTAGAATCCGAATCTGCAATAAAAATGGGGGTTATAATTTAAGATTTCAAAGTTGGACCCCCTCTGACCCCCAGGGGGTCGGTTTCGAAGGTCAAATTTGGTATCACTGAGTAGCTTATTTAAAAATATTTAACACGTGCATTTACGTTTTTCAATCTCATATGTATTTCTCGAGTTATTCGGCCGTTTCCAGACTTTTCGGACACCCTGTATATATATATATATATATTTTACTCTCTTTTTAGTGTGGATTTTATGTGCTTGACAAAACAGCCTTGTAAACTTCTCTTTATAGTGTTAGTTCCAATAACTTAATTCAACATAGAGGACATGCATAAAAAATAAGAATTGTTTTAGTTCAAGAGCAAATAGCACAAAAACCTCAGGTATCGAGCACGAAAAACCCCCTTTATTTTATGAAAGAGCAGCAATATCGGAATCTGACGATTTATGTCTGCCGGAAGTAAAGTGGTGCATAAGCCAAAAACTAATACCACTAATGGTTTACTTGTAGGTTTATCATTGTATTTGTCAAACAATCAAAGGTATGAAATTATTGTACGGCAAACACAATGATAAGCTTACGTATACCGTAATTTCCTGCGAATAATCCGCGGATCAAACAATTCTTTTTTGACCCAGAAATTTTTTTTTGTAATTGAAGGCAGATATTTACGGCGATCTAAGAAGTTAAATTTTATTTAATAAAATTTCTGGGTCGAAAAATGATTGTTTGATCCGCGGATTATACGCAGGAAATTACGTTAAATCGTTGTTGATATTAATTTTTGGCTTATGCACCACTTCACTTCCGACAGACATGGATCATTAGATTGCTTTATTTCTTATCTTCTATAAAATAAAGGTCTTTTTCTTGTGTTCAATATCTAAGGTTTTTATGCTTTCGGCTCTTGAACTATTAGTGATATCTTTTTAAAGGAACATTTGTTCCACAGTGCTATGGAAAAAGTAGAAAATAAGCCTAGAAAAGCGACAATTCTCACCTAGAATTGGATTTCCACGTTTCGGATATCCACCGAAAGAAAACACATGTGAATGGTCAGATGTAACCACCATGAGAGTATCTTCTGGTCTGGTCAATTCCAAAGCTACCATTATCGCTTGCTCAAGAGCCAAAGTATCGACAAGGGCTCGGTGGGCATTGTTGAAGTGATGTGAATGATCAATCCTACCAGCTGAAATACAAATTGAACAAAAAATAAATATATATTGAATGTAAATAATGCTACGATAAATGAAAGAGAAATTTGAAAATACATAATTGTCAACTTTTCGACAATTTCCGTAAAATAAAACCAAAAACTTTTGTATTAAAAAAGAACAATTATTTAATAAAATTTGTGTTTTTTATTGTGGTTTCGAATTTAAAATATTTATTACACATTTTTTGGTATAAAAATCGCTAATAAGACTTAGTTCACGCTGAAGCAATTCAAAGGAAATTATCTGTAAGTTGGCAGCTACGGAAAATGTCACTCATATATGCTGTTAAATAAAGAAAAATTTGACTACATAGGTGACAATTTACCGACAATTTTCATAAAATTGTTTCCGCGTTAACTAGGTCAAATACGCGATTTTTAGACTGGAAAAAATATGTAATTATTAATTTATATTATAAAAAAGTTGAAACTAGATACATGTGGATAATTAATATTTCTCTTTAAAAACATATTAATTGACAACATATTTACATAAGTTATCGGTAATTTGGCAAGTATACCAATTAACATAGCCGCTAAATTAATTATAATTTCCGTAAAATGTTTCAGCTTGACCTTGTCAAATAAACGGATATTTCACCGGAAAAATTCATAAGTAAATAAATTTATATACAGAACACAATTACGCAAAGTATTAGTGATGGTAACTCGTGGGAAATTTCCCTCATGTGTGAGGAAAACAGAGCTCAGTGGGGGAAAAGGGAATTTTTTTTGATTTGCGGGAAATGTTCGACATTTTTGAGAATTTTCTCACTTAGCTATTTTTCCCCCTGAATAAACAGCGTAATATTTGTGTTCGAGAAATTACTGTGTATTACATTTAAAACCTCGTTCAAACTAGAAAAATTAAATTACTTACTAAATGTAAATGATTTAAATAAACTTTCTCAAACATCATAGTAATGATTAAGGGATCGAGCCTTATTCTTCGTCGCCCTGTTTTTAATCTGAACCGTGTATTTCTCTTCGTAGTATGAAGAAGAGGTCATTCTTCCAGCCGCGGAAGAAATCCCAAAAGAGCAATTGCATTGTTAAGTAAATCCATTAATAAACTTTTCATTCATATCCATAGTTTCTTTCTTTTATATAAGCTTATACATAAAAAAATCGATTTCCTAATTTTCAGATTTTATTTTCTAATATATTTTAGCTTTTTTAAAAATCAAAGATTTCAATTTATTACAAATAGTCAAAAGAGTATGCTTATTTTAAATATACCATGTTACTTATACCTTTGTTTTTCAGTACGTTATTGTAGGAGCGATTCTTTCTCCCACAGCCAAGCAGCAGTGTGTCTCGTAGCTTCCCCGTATCATTACTCTGAGACCAAGGCTCTCCAGCAAGGCAGACGATTCAAGGAGTAGATCAAATTCAAGCGAAATGCCGAAGTGAGATGAAGAAATAGTTTGATGGAACGATGATGGTGGGTCGGAAAAAAGAATGATCGATGATAATGACTTCCCGTGTGAGATGTGATTAATTAACTAAAATTTATGATGGTTTGAATTGTAAATAGAGCTTTGTAAATAATCTTCTTTTTTTTGGTAATAATATAGGTAATATAAGTTTTAAAAGTTTAATCGGTGTCAGATTCCATTATATGTCTCTGAGTTAATTATGATTTGAAAGACCTTTAAAATTCCACATTATTATCCTCTAGATATTTCAATTTTTAATGAAATAAGGAAAAGTTTTCAATATTTCTTAGTTGTTTACTTTTGCTATGTGTTTGCCTTCAAAAATATATTATTTTTTAATTGTGCAAAAGCTTAAAACAGGAGGGGGAGGAGGGGAGAGAGACATAATATATGAAATAATATAGTTCAAAATTTTCCGACAGAGGGCAGCACAGGAGATTTAATTATGAGAGGAAAATCGGATTGATGCGGGAAATTTTGAAGGAAAATTTGGCTGATGAGGTTACCATCACTGTAAAGCACTTTTAAATAAATATTTTATTTATTTATTTATTTATTTGGCTCAAAACATGTTTCTTTACTACAGGAGATATCGGTGCAGTTTTACGGAAATTATCGGTAAGTTTGCAAGTATGTTTTGGCATAGCTGCCGACTTATCAATAATTTCCGTAAAATTGTTTCAGCATGACCTGGGTCAAATAACAGAATTTTGCGCTAGAAAAAATGTGTAATAAATTAATTTATATAACAAATTCGATGAAACAAGACACATCTTATTAAATAACTTTTCTGGTTCGAAACATGTTTATTTACAACAAGAAATATTGGTACAATTTTACGGAAATTATCGGTTAACCCTTTCCGACACGGACAAATTCTGTTTGTAAAATACGAAATTATTGACAGACACCGGAATTTACAAACGATTGTTTTAGAAATTAAGACTTCCTTAATTTAAACTTTCATTCTGAAAGCAAAATTTTATTAAAATAATACTGGTGCCTTTTGTAAGTTTGGAATTAAAATTATGCGTGCCCTTAATAGGACCACTGTGCCTGAAAAGGATAACTTTATGAGGGTCACGCAAATGCGTTCGTATAACTGAACTCCCACCGGAAATTTGGGAAAAAAATTATTTCAAAAGAAAGACAAACTATTTTTCACGACCCTTATTTCCCCCAAAAGTTAGAAAAAAAAGAGAAAAGGTAGAATGTTTTTTCAAAGGTAGAAAAATTAAATTTAATAAATTTTTTCTGGTGCAAATCTATATTAATCGTAGGTGGGATACAATATATTCAACCTCCCCTCCAGGGGTTAATTGGAAACTATGTGTTATAGTATTTCTGTTTGGGTGATTGTATTCGGAAGTTCTGTCTTAAAACGAAAACTTTCTATTTTAGGAGCAAATCGTAAAGTTTCCAGGAATAAATGGGAAAATTCTTCACTCGTTGTATTTTAAAAACGGAAACGTTTCTTCTAAGGCTGATAAAAAAGTAAAATGTTCTCTTTTAATTGAGAGAAAACAAAGAAAATCCAGTTTAGTTTTCTTAATTTATGATCCGATCTATAACCAAGTTTTTGGATGTGGTTAGTTAACCGTTTCCGGCGCAGACATATTCTGTTAGTAAAATGAGAAATTATCGATTGACACCGGAATTTACAAACGATTATTTAAGAAATCAAGAACGCCTTAATTTAAGCTTTTATTGTTAAATCAAGGTTATATTAAAATATTATTGGTGCCAGTTGCATGTTTGGAATTAAAATTATGTATGTCCAGACCGGACACACTGCGCCGGAAAGGGTTAAGTATGTCACAAATCATTCATTACTGTAATGACGAGTATCGAGATTCGAATCTGAAGGAAAGCAAAACGATAGAAATCGGATGTGATACAATTACAACTTACATAATTAAATTACATAATATAAATACCAATTTCGCGTTAATATGCATCAGTGTATTTATAAACATTATATACATTTTTGTCATAACACTGCTCATATTTATGTTCAAAAATAGAAATTTCTCTACTTGAATAGTGGAAAATTTGCTTCTTGAAAACGAGGGAATGCCAAAATAAATTTATGATATATAGGTGAACAAAGCTGCCTAAACAGTAATGTTTCTTTTTTTCTTAACAGTGTAGGAATAAAAATAGAAGAAACAGGAAAATTAGATTTGGCGATGGAAAAAAAATACAACATCCTTATTCTATTGCTATCCGGCAACCGTTCTAACAAACTTATAAGATCCATTAGTTCGTTGCAGGGTGTTAATTTGGCCTCTAATTTTAATCCGAAATTTCAAATTTACACCTTGATTTCCGAAAGTGGAATTTTTGCATTATGTGCTGGCTAATTGGCCCTTACTAAGTAAAGTAGCAAATACCACTCTTTATTAAAACAAAATTTCTGAATAGAAATAAAGGCTGTACTGATATACTGTATGATAATTAAAATAATTCAAATTACATTAAAAACATCAAAATAGTCTTCAGCACTTAATTCTTTTGTTTGAAAAGCTTTTTAACTATTTGTTAAGCAATTTGCTTTGCAATTAATTGAAATATCTTTTAGACCGGTAGGCGGCAGCACAAGCATTTATCCCATCGAGTTCTCGGTGGAAATTCAAGAATTAATTGAAGCTCGATTCGCATATTGAAAAGCAATCGGTCTGCCAAGCCATATCTTAGTGAAAAATTTTTGAAAACCTAATTTTAGCGGTTGATTTGTAAGTTTATCATTGCGTTTATGTGCATACAAAGACATGAAACATGGCGGACTTGGAAATATCAAGAATTTCGAGAATTTTCAAGCCCCTTTAATCAGAATTTTCGTAAAGTAATATTTGTTTATTTGATGAAAAAAATATCTATACATATAGTTTCAGATATAATAATCAATACTTTAAGAAATTTTCGGTGCAGAAACATTTAAAATTCCCAAAATATCTTTAATGCATACGAAACCTGTAAAGTAATGAAAAATAGAGTTTCGTTTTCAGACGTAGAAAAGAAAATTTGAAAACCAAGCGCTTTAATAAAGGTTTAATGAGGACTTTTAAAAATAAAACAACCTTGTTTATAATTTACAACAGTGATTTTTAATCTGTTATTTACTACAATCCTGCCTCTGCACTTTTCCATAGTTTTACCATTTTCGTGTATTCTAAGGAAATTGAGCATACGACACAGGATATCGAATACAAGATGTGTAGAATAATAAAGATTTACAAACCGTATTAGATTGTAATAGGCGAATGTTCTCATTTTATGCTTTTAAATTACATGCAAATTCTAGACAAGTGTGAAAATTTATCAAAGTATGCGAAACCTAAGCCAACATGTAAACCCCTCGGGGATGAGCGACACGTATACGTGCCGCAAAAAGGCCTAAGAATCATTGGTTATTCCCACCAGTAAAGTTTTACTGTGAAATAAGCCTTATTTATCCGGAGCATTTACTCGATTTAATAGGGCTCAAATTTCTGTTTTTAAAAACCGGTGACAAAACATTAAAAATTTCACAAAAAGCTCCCTTCGCGAAGGGGTTAAAGACGCCGCTCTACGTAAGCGATCGACTCTGAATCAGTCTCTAATTCAGTGCAGTCATATTGGATTTTTTTTCAGTTTAAGACGCGTATCACTATTTTAAAATTGTAATCTTAATTTTATACAAAGGCAGACATTCCGTGATTAAATAAAACAAAGATTAGTACTCAGAAAAATATGTGGTAGATATTAAAGAAAATTTCCTAAGGCATTAACATTGTCATAAATGAAGTAATACACTTTGTAAAATCACAATAAAGTGAAAAATAAATTAGGATACGTTTCGAACTACAATAATAACAGCTCGTCATCAGCTAAACTAACACGCGTCCGTAAGGGCACAGAGTCAGAGATAAAGTGCAGGACGCGTTTCGAGCTACAAAAATAACAGCTCGTCATCAGCTGAACCAGCACGTGTCCGTTAGGGCAAAGAGTCACTTTTTCTCTGACTCTGTGCCCTTACGGACACTGTTGGTTTAGCTGATGACGAGCTGTTATTGTTTAGCTCGAAATGCGTCCTACTTTATTTTTTTATTTTTAATAATTTTACAAATACAGTAAAACCTCCATAACGGACACTCCCGAATTGCGGACACCTCTATTTAACGGACAATTTTCAAATCCCCACTCCCAAAACTTAAATTTTTGTATGTTTAACCTCTGAATAACGGACATTCCGAATAGCGTACAGTAATTTTGACGATAAAGAATGAAAAAACATTTTTTAACGAGGAAAATAAATAAAAATCATCTAAATTTATCAGGGCAATGTGTCACAAGTTTTGTGATAACAGATAAAAGTGCGTATGAGCTGAAGAAAATCCCCTCTCCCCTACATTTATCTGTGATCACAACCCCCCCCCCCCCTTCCCTCGGATGATTTGACATTGTATGCTTTTAAAAAGCAGAAAAATACAGCAAATAGTTATGCATTTTTTTTTAGAAAAATATGATTCAAAAGGATTAAAACTACTGACAGAGTTAAAACTTCACATTAAAAAACAAATTACATGTAAACGCAAGTAAAATCAATTTTTTTGCAAGAATGTAATAAATAAAGATAAAGGTATGCACAATTTTATTTGTTTTATTGCTTTAAAAATTATTTTAATTTATGATTAATCATGTAATAGAGGTTTTAGGACATATTAAAATCCACTAATGAAATATAAAGCATTCATTAGCAATTTTTCTATCTCTCAGTTTTTCTCAATAGCGGACAATTTCTGTGCTTTCAAGGTGTCCGTTATTCAGAGGTTTTACTGTAGTATTACTTTATTTATTAATTATCGCCAGTGTTTACGGTGTTTTTGCATTACCATTGTCATAGTGTAAATACTTCGCATTAAGAAACCTTATATTCGGATTTTAAATTTTGAATATCATTGTTTCCGAGTTGAAACGTTTTCCAAATTTATTCATCGAAAATCCCTGATTAATTGAAGCGGAATTTGTTCTTCAAAAATACCGGTTAAAAAAAAAAAAAATTATTAACATTTTTATGGCACATATACATAACGCTCGTCGCAAATAGAAAAAGATCTACACTCCACAGAAAATACATTTAAAAAAGTGAAAATAAGGAAGGAAGTTCATACCTTCTACCATAAGGAAATATCCTCTGGGATTTTTCCGCAATATTTCAATCGCCTTTCTTGTCATTTCTGCCAAAGATGGTTCCCCATCGGGTCCAGAATCTCGATCGACCTCATATGCCATATGGCCGTGATTGAATAATCCTGTTGAAATAAGAGAATTTTGATAAAAATAAAGAAATACACACTAAAAACTATCACGACAAACTCATAATATGCAACATTATGCATTGTTAAATGATTTAAAACACATTTTTTATTTTAGGAATGCACTTCAAAGTACAGTATCAGATAATTATTCATACAGAATTTTTTTCTTCGTTTTATTCATAGAAAAATACCAATTTCTTTTACCTGAATTTCGATTTTTATCACTCGAGGTAGTGTATAAATTTTTTGTCTTTATTGCAATCTACATAACGACAAGTATTATTTGAACCCTTCGTTGCATAGTGATGCAAATTTACATTACGTTTTATTTACCTTTTAAAAAATAAATTAAGTTCTTAGCAACCACTATATTTATATCGAAATATTAATCCTCTAAAACTTATAAAAATGTGCCTCTGTATAAAGTTTAAAATCTATCTAAAATTTTCTGGTGTCTAATCCTTAATATAAGAATAAAAAACACAATTATAAAAGAATAAGTCATGCACTTAACCCTTTCCGGCACACTGTGCCCGGTCTGGGATACCTAATTGTAATTCCAAACTTGCAATCGGCACCAATAATATTTTAGCAAAATTTTGCTTTTGCAATAAAAGCTTAAATTAAGGAATTCAAACTATCTAAAATATTCGTCTGTGAATTCCGGTGTCAGTCGATAAATTCTAAATTTACTACAGATTTTACCCTTGTCGGAAAGGGTGCCATGCCAACCTCCGGCTTTTTGTAAATCAAGAAAAACGGATTTTGAACCGGAAAATTTGTTAAATTAAACGGATCTTCCATTAAATTCTGTTCTCATTTGCAACATATTTAATTTAATTCGCTAAATAAATTTCTGGTTCCAAATATGTTTCTGTGATTTATAAAAAGCCGGAGTTTGGCATGTGTGGTTAAGGGGCTCAGCGGCTTCATTCGAAGAGAAATGACGAAAATAATGATTTTTTTTTATTTTTTATTAATATTTTATTATAAATTTTACATTCTCATGGAGTTTTGTAACGAACCAAATGTTAAAATGCAGTTTGAAACGATTTTATTACATTGCTGTCCTTTTAAATGCCGCAATTTATTCATTTAAAACTGATTATACTCAGTTTGTGTCTTTTCGACGAAATGTTCAAAATCATAAAACTTTCATGAATATTTTTCATTTGACTTGTATTTTTTGGTTGTTTCTAATGATCTATCTGATAAAACTTTTTATCAAATTTACAATAAAATAACTTTTTTTTCACATAAGAAAAGCAAAAGAAAAAAATCATTTTGTACTGTAATTATACTTATGTTAATATAATATGTTATTATATTTGCGCATTTTACTTCCTCCCCCGCCCAAAAAAAAAAAAAAAAAAAAAAAAAAACTAATTAACTTGTGGTAAATCCGATACTTAAAATTATACAGTACATTTTAAGAAGAGATTAATAAAAATAGCTCAAAATCTTCATAAAATTTACTCAAAATTTTCTTAAAAATTAAAATTTTTCGAATTTTGCTAGGAAAATTGTACAATTTCTTCTTAACCCTTAAATGCATAGGATAGAACGCGCTCCAAAAAATGCGCAATTCAAAGAATCAGAATTCATACCAGAAAAATCTAAATAGTAAATTTTTCTTTATTTAATTACGAATGGTCTGTCATTAAGTAAAGTGAAAATTGCTCTTTTAAATTTCTGGTGAGAATACGGAATATGTGAATAAAACCCCCAATAAATCGGGAACACTTATGGTATCGAAAATGATACAATATGCATTTAAGCGTTCATTTTTCTATCCTTTATTGTTATGCCAAAAATGTACTTTGAAATGTTTACTTAAAAAAAAGTTCAAACAGAGTCTCCTTAATCCGCATGAACTTGTAACATTTTATGCTTCTTAGAATTCAATTCTGTACAGTCGAACCTCGTTGTAGTGAACTCGGTATATAAAGAACTCACGGATAAAACGAACGAAACTTTTGGTCCCGCCGTTTTCCTAAAGTATTTAATGCTAATTTATACTTTTATAGCGAACTTTCGAAAGGTTACAACGAACAGTACATTTTTTTTAAATCGACCTCCGTTTTTAGGTGCGTTCGTAATTATGTAAATACGTAGCACCTATTGTTGTCGCTCAGTCCGTCCGTCTGTCTGTCCGTCTGTATGTCCGTCTGTCTGTCTGTCCGTCCGCATATAACAACGCAAAAACTATCCAACCGAATCGTTTGAAATTTAAAATACATAGTTATTACATAATTTTGTCGAGTCATTTCAAATTTTATGAAAATCGGATAGATAGATCAATTACAGGGACAATCAAAAGGATTCCGTTACATTACGGTCAATGGGGAAAAAAGTTTCAAATGCATTTTAATCGTTTGACATTTAAAACGTATATTTATTACATAATTTTGTCGAGTCATTTCAAATGTTATGAAAATCGGATGCATTGATCAATTACAGGGACAATCAAAAGTATTCCGTTACATTACGGTCAATGGGGAAAAAAGTTTCAAATGCATTTTAATGGTGTTACACTCATTTGAATATAACAGAATTGACATGAATCTATGAAATATGTACTAAAAATACATTTTGTATAATCTGTGATGCAAAGAATATTTATTATTAAATTACAGGGCCACACAAATGTATTCCACTAAATAATGTTATACGGGGAAACATTGTTTGGGGGGGGGGGTGTTTTAATTATATTAAACTACTTCACATTTTATGAATAAGATATACGTTAATGAAGTATAATAAAAATTACTCCCTGCATATTTACAGGAACACAAAGATTTCGACCACTATACTGTATCCAAAGTACGCTCTTACTATATCAGCAAGATCTGAATATTTTAAAACTTCGTTAACGAACGCACCTCATTTGCTACGCTTTACGTGCAATTTCCAACTTGTTTACTTTACCGCAGTTATGAAAACGGGACGTTGACTCTAATTTCATAAGAAAATGTATATAGGCCAATCAAAATTAAATTAAAATATTATTAAAATTAATCATTCAGAAAAATTAGATTCTGAGTCTAATGCTGGTGTAGAGGAGCTCATAAATGACGAAATGTTAGGTTCTGCAGAAGCTATTTGTGTAATAAACGTCTTTCTAATTTGTCTCTAATTTGTCTATGCAAACAGCAGAAGAAAGATTGTTGGAGTCCTTTAAGGTATTGTACAAATAAATTCGTAATATATACAGGGTGACCCAGAATTTCGTGTACAAACTTTGAGGGGTGGTAGAGAACATCGTTTGTAACCACAATTACATAGGAAAGCTTGGGCGGAAACGTCTTGTTATTTCTTTCACAGACAGTGGTTTGTATATGAAACTGCAAAATTTTTAATACAAAATGAACATTGACACTAGAATTTTCATACGATTTTTCCATTTATTATGTATGTGAAATGTCTGGCTTTTCTTCTTTGCAAATACATTTTTCCGCAATTTCTGATGTCATACATATTTTTCCAAATTTTAGCAATGGAAGTGCTTTGTCCTTGAAAAGCTCAAAGAAACGCAAATACGTAGTTATGACACAGTGCGGAAAATAGTGTAGAACGCTTTATTACACAGAAAAAAGTACAAGAAATGATTTAATTTCAAATTAAATTTAAAATTGTGTTTCTTTAAAATCAAGTATCTTAGTAGCTATTAAAAATTGCTAAAATGTAGAAAATATGAATGGCACCAGAAAACGCGGAAAAATGTATTTGCAAAGAAGAAAAAAAAAATTTCGCATACATAATAACAGGAAAAATCATATTAAAATTCTGGTGTCAATGTTCATTTTGTATTAAAAACTTTGTAGCTTCATTGGCATACCATTGTCTGTGAAGGTGTTAACAAATGAGGATGACGTTTCTGTCCATGCGTTCCTATGTAATTGTGGTTCCAAATGATGTTCTCTACCACTCCTCAAAGTTTGGACACGAAGTTCTGGGACACCCTATATTTGAAATCGGCACCACGTCAACAGAAAATTACCGATTATTTCTGTATGAAAAAAGTGAGCAATAATTAAAAATAAAATGAATTTACTGATCTTCAGTTTTAGTAAATTTAATTAGTATTGTGTCTGTTTAATGTAATCGCTTTTGATCAATTCATTAATGATCTTATTAATAACTCATTATTGATTCATTAATGATCATTTTTAATAGATTTTATTGAATACACATAGAAACTAATGAGTGTTACATTTTATAAACTCTAATATTTTTCTTAACTGTTTGGATATAGCGGAGCCACCGGATATTGCGAACAAAACATTTGGTCCCGTGAAATTCGTTATAAAGGGTCTCGACTGTATTATATTATTATCTGTCTTTGTAATGTCTTGACTTTCTGTGTAAAGTTATTATCTATCTAAGTTATTTTATTTCAAAAGCCTGTATCATTAGGGAGAATATGCTTTGCTTAATGGGTCAAGTACCTTTTAAACTCGTTGAAAATCAGTAAAAACATTGATTGTTTGAATTAGTGTAACTCCTTTAATTTTTTACGAATAGACATGAAATTTTGGATTTTGATTAAACAGATTATGCTTTTTAATATAATACCACTAGATACTGACTAATCTATTGCAGAGTTTGTGTATTGTTTATATTAAAAAATCTCTTTTTTTCACTCTGTAAGTCATTGCGCGCACGATAACTTGAGAACATATGTATGGATTATTATGAAATTAAGTGTAGATATTAAACAGATATGTGTGTTTAAAATGAACTACTTTTACGTATTTCGAGTGGTAATAATTTTAGTTATGACTAGTTTTATTGATTATATAATATATATTTTTTATTTTTTTAAACAAAAATATTGATTTTTTATAGTTAATGACATAATTTTGATCTAAGAGTAGTTCATTTTAAAAATACATATATGCACATTATATACATTAAGTTTGATAAAAATCCATACATACGTTCTCAAGATATGATGCGCGCTATGACTTACGGAGGGAAATAAAGATATGTTTTAAATTCAATAGTACACAAATTCTGCAAAAGACTAGTCAGTATCTACGGTAGTGTATTAAAAACATAATCTGTTTAATCAAAATCCAAAATTTTAAGTCTATTCATAAAAAAATAAAGGAGTTACACTAATTCAAACTTTCAATGTTTTTACTGATTTTCAACGAGTTTAAAAGGTACTAGACTCCTTAAGTTGAAAAAAATTTCTTTTACATTTTTCTATTTCCTATAGCTCGTAGATTACCCCGGGAATCAATATTGCATAGTTCAAAGTTGTTATATACAGGGCTGCCACAGGTGATAATTTGTTAAGTCTACTGGCACCGTTTTTTCAAAACAGAAACTTTCCGCAGACGCTTTACAACATTCGCAAAACAAATATACTTCAAAATTTACGTGGAAAATACTGATGCAAACAGAATATAAAAATTGTTGTCTCACACAACCCTGTACACGTTGCGTTAGCGCAACGTGTCCGTAAATTTACACTGTTTTTGTACAGTATAAACTTATTTTACGCAAAGTGAATTTTTTTAAACTGGACGGTATCAGGATGCAAATTTTATTAAATAAACCTTGGTAAGTTGTAAAAATTAAAAGTGATATAATTTATAGGAGTTAAACTTTTTTCAGCCATTTTGATAAAAAATTAATATGTTTAGAGGATAATAAAAATAAATATGTTAGAGGACAAATTGTGAAGAAAGAAATCAGAAACAGATTTTTACTTCAAATGACTACTACTTCATTGATTTTCAAGTTATTGACATTGACCTCAAGTTTCTTAAATCTCCAAGCAATCTTACAATTTTCACATTTTTTTAACAAAAACTGATTGCAAACGATTTTGGTAATCCATTGCATCGTGTACAATTGTTAGTGGATGTTGCGCACCTAGAACATACTCCAGAGCTGCCACAGGCGAGTATTTTTATATTCCGTTCGCACCAGTATTTTTCTAATATAAATTTTAAAGTTTATTTTTCCTTGAACCAATGAACCAATGCAGTGGAGTAAAAGTGCCTACTGGAGTCGTTTTGCTTCAGTTTACCTTCCATCGAAGTCGATGAGTCGAATATCCGATTGCATAGATGTTAGAACAAGAAAAGGTGGAATTTCAAGAAATACCGAAATCCTTGAAATGTTGTCAAAGTGTCTGTAAAGGATTTCTGTTTAAAGAAAGTGGTGCCAGTTAGAATTAAAACATAGTCGCACTGATACTCCCACCCAACACGAACTACATTGGCAATTTTCTATTAAATACAATCGAACCTCGTTATCATGAACCTCAAGGGGATCAAAATTTTGTTCATATTAATATAATTCATGTTATTAGTTTCAAAACTTTGTATTCGTTTTTATAGGGGACTGTGAAAACGGTTCATGTTAAAAGTAATTCACGTTAAAGGTGTTCATGTTAACGAGGTTCAACTGTATATATATTTTTTATGTACATTACATGATACTGCATACATACAAAAAATCTGAAGCTAATATTTGTATTAATATTCCAGCAACAAATGCTAGCAAAAAAGAAAAAATCATGCATTTGGCATTGTTTAAGAAACACTTTCCAACACATTCAGAATAATATAACAAAACTGCACCGTTTAAAAAATTAAAATATTACGTTCATTAACGTTCATATTACTCATTTCACCATATGGAAATGCATGATATATAAACCCCATTACAAAACCGAATTGCAGCTGTTCCCATCTACAATCGGAAAATCATCCAATTTTTTTATTCTGTATATGATATGGAGACTTTTATCTGAAAAATACATGCATTCCAAAATTTAGTTCATTTAAGAGATACATATATTTTAGTTAAAATTTCCCCTTCAGCAAATTCCTCCAATACGATGAATACACTTTGTGCCGCTCTGTATATGAGCTCTAGAATTTATATATAAAGAGTAATATGCAAAAGAACCAATTAAATTTGAAAGCGCATACCGAATTTTAAAACGGACTCTCCAGTAATTAGTATGCAAAAACAATGCTGAAGCTAATTTCTATTGTGTGCCCGTGTAAATTAATAAAAAAATGCTATGAAAAATAGCTAAAAAGCTCTGTTTAACGTGATCGTAGTGAAATTCAGTGATTTATATTATTTTCAATACTTTTGAAATTGCGTAATGTCATTAAAATACTCTTCAAAACGATTTTTCCCCATATACCATAGTGAAATCGGATTGTTCTGGGTGTCTCTGTGAATGAATCATTAATCCTACATACTTCATATGCAATACCAAACATGATTTGGTGACCCTAGCTAAGCTTTATCAATTGCATTACAATCCGAGTATACAGTAAAACCCCGATAATTCAGATTAATTGGGACCAGACCCAATCCGGATTATCGAAAATCCGTTTTATCCGGAGAATTAGAAACAAATGAAATAAAATAAAACATACTTACACATAACTGCCATCTTTTAACTAATCTTACGTAATATCTGGATTAGTTTGATCCAGGTTAACGTCATTTCAAACCAGAAAATAAATTTCTTGAATCTTTATTTATTTAATTTCAGGACTGTTACCGGAACATACTTAATTTCATTTCTTTGAAAAAATTCTGGTTCTAAACTCATTAAACCAGGGTCAAATTAACGCATGTATTACGGATAATCGATGTCAGGTTGGTACCTATGCTTACAGAAAAATCACCTTTATGTTAAACTGAAAAGTGCCTTAATTCAATGCTGCATCTTTATAAATACAAGGAGAGCCCGTCGAATTTCGACGAAAGAAAATGTTTAAAAAGGAATTATTTCATTGATTTATAATAAACCTACAAAATTAATTATAATAAAACATGCATTTTATATTGGCAAGTCTAACTCTTAAACAAACGATATTTAACGTCAAATCAACAAAATACTATTTCTATAAAACTCAGTTGCAGAAATCGTTAAAATAAAACTTTAATTGCCCATGTAAACAGTAAAAAATAATAAAGATCTGTTATTATGGTAAAGTTATCAATTTAGGTTCTTATACTAGTATTCCAAAATGAAAAAAACAAAAACAAAATTTATTCAACTTTGCCTCAATCATAGATTTTTTTCCCCGTGAAATCTAAACCCGGCATTTTTTTTAATCATATGCACATATTTACAAATGCACATTTCGTATCTGTATTCACCTTTTCAGAAAAAATTGCATTTTAATTTGATCATTTTGATTCAAAACTTGAAGTCTCAATGGCTTATTAGCTGAAACAGATATTAAACTGTTGATATTCTTTTACGTGTAAATCAAATTTTGTAAATGAAATCAAAATTCTTAGGTTTTATAACAGAAGATATTTAAATTTCATTTCTTTACAGGGTTGGCAAGTTTTTGACAAGCGACAGTTTTTGACGGTTTTAACCATGGTTTAAAACGTCATGTCAAAAACCTATATTTATATGTAAATAAAAATATTTATTTACATATAAATATCATCATAACATATCTACTTATATTTAATAAGTAATTATTTTTTCCTTTTAATAAAGAAAATGTTTCTAAATATGTTGTAGAAAAAATAAATTTAAATTTTTGAAGAAACATATTTTGAATAGTAAACAAAATCTTAGACTTCGGAAAACTTATCTTTTGTAATATTATTTATTAAATTTTAATATGTTATTCAAAATATGCAGGGATATTATATTATGAAGAAATTTATTTATAACCTAACCTAGTGTATAGTTTAAAATAATATTAAAGATTAGACATTTTTAAGGATAAACATTAACATTTTCTGAACATTAGATACTTTTGAAGAAAATCCCTTTAATTAGGTTGAGTATTCATCAATCATTCCCAATATGAGAACTTCTATTTTTTAACTCCTAAAATAAACTCGACAGGGGTTCGGGGTAAGTGAATTGCTTTTAATATAGTTTTTTTAAGGTGGGGAGAATAGGAAATGTCCCAAGGTGTTGCTTTTATATTCCTGGATGAATCCTGTAACATGGTGGAAGGTTATAAGCAAATGCAAATTTTTCAAGTCTGGTCCAGTTTTTGATTTGGTTGAATTAGCCGTACAACTTATATCACGTCCTGCCAATTCTGTTGCGATAGAACGATTGCTTTCCACTTTTGGACTAATTTATTCAAAACTCTGTTATTGATTAGGAACAGGAAAATGTTCAAAACTTGTTATGTGCTACCGTATGCTATGTAAGGTGAATGACTTGGATTGTTGAACTACATTTCTTCTTTGATAATTTTAATTTGGATTGATTTCGATAACGTAATCAAATTAATTGGAAATATTTAATGAATGTTTTATTTTTTTAAATTTTGTATTTAATTAGATAATAATAATAAAAAAAAACCTACATAATATTTTGTGTTTTAGAAGTATTTCATAGATCAGTGTAATATTTTTTCTGTTTTGATTTTTATAATTGTTAGTTAGTTTTTCAGAAAAATCAGTAATTCTGAATTTTAAACCGTCAGTTATTTTTTGAATTTATAACTAACATAAAGATAATAAAAAATTAATTCCTTTCTATAAATATCTGAGTATCTATTTACAATATTCAGCCTAATTATTTACTGTGCTGAAAAATTAACTTATATAAATACTTATGAATTTCTTTTTTTTCTTCACTGAATATTGTAAAATTTTGTTAAATATCTTAAGTATTCAGTTTTTGAATAATTACTTCTTGTCTTATTTTGCTTTCAAAGTAAACATTATTTGTATTCTTAATACTATTAGTGTGTGTGCATATGTTTTTGAGGGGGGAGAAGATTAGAGATAAAAAAGGTTTATAATGAAGTATAATAATCATACATCTATAATAAATAATATGCATTATATATAAATTCAAATTAACCTACTGGATATTATGTACATAATGTGTATAGCATAATATATATATATATATATATATATATATTAAACACGCCTGTCAAGTTCCACACTTTCGAAAATCCTGCATTCATAACACTTATAAATATTATCTATGTCAAAATGCATACTAAATAACTAGATTTTTTAAAAAAGTAAAATAATAATAATAAATAAAGAATATATTTAAACATAATTTTTGTGCAAATATTTCTGCATGATCATTTTGAGATAAATTTCTGAGATTTGAAATCTGTCATTTTTACCTTAATTTTTATTAATTAAAAATATTGAAAGACCTACTAATTACCCATAATATAATTAAACTTCAACATAATGTATGACAATTGTTGCTAGTTTTAAAATTTAACAATAAACTCTAAACTCCTAAACAAACTGTGGTGCAACGCAGCAGATTGTGACTCTATATGGGTTTTTGACAGGTTTTTGACGGTTTAATCCAGTTTAAACCCTTGTCATGTCAAAAACCCAACCCTGCTTTTTTACCTTTTAATGAGAAAATGGCAACATAAAGATACAGTAATCAATTTCTTCGCTTTTTTTCCTTTGCATTTAAGGGTACAGTACACCTTTAAAATGGTCAAAAAATCGATTTTTCAATTTTTATTTCTTTATAAAGATAATGTTATTCTGAATAATTTGATACCAATATTTTAATTGTGCAATTCTTATTACCGAGATATTGCTGAAAATGTCAACATCACTCCATAAGTTCCAAGCATCACGCCCCCGTTTCCGATTTTGTATTTTTTTGCGCTTTTGCTCATATCTCCAAAATCATTTGAAGTACAGCTCCGAAATTTTTACCTTACCTAAATGTTCATACAAAGATGACAAGGAACTAAAGTTATGCAGCTGTGTATAGTTTGAAAGAAATTATAGGGCTGAATGTGTGCAAAAATGAACGGCTTTTTTTCAAAATGAAGTTTTGCATGCTTGTGCATATCATATCTCCAAAACTATGCGAAGTATAGCTTCAAAATTTTTATCCTATCTAAATATATATATAAACATGAAAATAAATTAGAATTATACAGCTGTGTTTAGTTGGAAAAAAATTATAAGATTGAACGTGTGCAAAAAATAACGATTTCCGATTTTTATAATTCAAAAGTAATTGCTATTTTTCTAACTAACCATTTATATAAAATTAAGTTTAAATAATAGTCTAGAATATTATGTTTATTTTAAGAAAAAAATTATACAAATCGTATGAAATCTGCATGAGATATCATGCATCCAGTAAGCGATTGTTCAACGCTTATTCGACGTCATTTTTTTTTTGTTTTTAATCATTTTAAAACCTACTCTTTGGTATTTTTTGCACATTATACATCCAAATTAAATATTTTTAATGCAGTTCGATATCATATAAAGATATTTTGAAAGTTCTGTGCATCTAGGGACATTATTATTTACAAAAAAAAAAAAAAAAAATGCAAACCATATAATCGAATTTCGTATTTTTTGCGAGTCGCAAACATGTACACAAATTCCTACATTTTACTCCATTATACAAACTATTTTTTTATTTATCAATTTAAACAAGCATTAAATTTTATTTTTAATACTGAATATGTTATATTAATAATAGTTTTATTTCTTTTTTTATGAGTTTTATATTTGTAAAATACATTTTAATCTTTAAACGGCTTTTACTCAAAATGATGTTTTTTACACTTGCGCGCATGATATCTCCACAACCGTTCAAAGTATAGCTTCAAAATTTTTACCCTGCGTACATGTACATATAATGAAGAAAATGAACTAGAATTATGCAGTTGTGTTCAATATGAAAAAAATTACAAGGTTGAATGTATGCCAAAATTCATTATTTTTTTATTCTCTATAATTAAAATCTAATTTCTCTGTATCTAATTAGCCATTCATAAACATTCTAGTTCAAATTGTAGTCCAAGGTATTATGTTTAATTTAAGATCAAATTTATGCAAATCGCATGAAAACTGCATGAGATATCTTGCGCGCAGTGAAATATTATACGTCGTAATTTTTTAAAAATATCATTTCGAAATCGACCCCATAAAAAAAATGCTGTATTATATCTAAACTAAAAATTTTTAAAGAAAGTTCAATACCATATAATGATATTTTGAAATTTTTGTGTTTCCAGAGACATTACTCTTTTTTTTTTTTTTAAATGTACAGCACATGATACAATTTTACGCTTTCTGCGGCTTTTAAAGGTGTACTGTCCCCTTAATAGAAATGGAGCATGGAGGAATGAGATAGGTGGAGTGGAAGTAATATGTCTTGGGGTGATGCTAAAAAAGTATCCCTGCATTAAGTACAATTAAGTACCAACAAAACCACGTGCTTTGATACACCTATCAATTGAAACAGATTTAAACCTGTAATTTTTTTTCTCCCGTTTTTTAAAAAAGAACTAATTTATCGCTTCACCGGTAAGAATTTATCAATTATTTTATCATATGTGTTTTAAATATCAATATAGAAAATTCTCAATTTATTTTTATTGCTTTAAGTGATCTATTAAAAATAACACAAATACCTAAAAAAAAAAACAAATACCTAACATACACAAATACCTAAAGCTATAAGGTATTTGTGTTATTTTTAATAGATCACTTAAAGCAATAAAAATAAATTGATATTTTAAAGTGATTTTTATATTATATAGAAAATTCCTTTAACGTTTTGCTTGAAAATATAACATTCTTTTGTTAGTATCTTAAAATCGTTTGCAGTCAAAAATCTCTATTTTAGAATAATATTTATTACTTAAGTTTTCATACATGATTTTAAAAAAATGTTTTCATCATTATATTTTAAATATTTGTTTACATGCAATTATTAAGTCATAAACATTTTTCATCTGCGTTATACAGTATTTAAAATTACATTAAATTAGAAAACTTTTACTAATACAATTTTTAGTTCGCATCAAATATTTTCAATATCTTATTTAATTTCAATTTGACATTTAATTATTGCTAATTATCCAATTTCTTATATTTTAAAAGCGAACATTTATTTTAATAAATAATAATAGAACAAAGACCATTTTAAAAATTTGCTTTCTTTTTCTTAAAATATGCTTTAGTTGTAAATCATTTCTTTCAATTCGTCTTAATCCCTTCCATGTAGTTTTGTTTGGAACATTAAAATTTGAGCGATAAATGGTTTCATATTGCAAACCTTTTATGAGGCTTACTTCACCTCCACCTATCTCATTCCTCCATGGAAATGGAGCACTCCTGTTGCCACGGTCAGAAAAGCGGTATTAAAAACTACAAAAAAGAAATAATAATATTTGAAAAACAAATTAAGATACAGCTTTCAAACAAATTCCATTTAAAAGTAATTTTTTCCCTACACGATGGTGTAAAAATTGGAAAATTTGTAGTAGTAAAAATTGCATTACCGAAATTTCATTTAAAATTTGAAAGTGTTGCCATTCGGAAAATGAAGTATGCGTTACGCACAGATACGTTTGGCCTTTATAATATAGATAAATAATTTACTGCAAGTGATATTGTAGAAGCGTTTTGTCATAATAAAAAGGAAACAGACCTATGGCATGACAAAGAACGGAAAGTAATCCTTAACAGTCAATGGGTATTATAGGGACTACTTTACAATGCTTTCTTGCAATGCTCTAACTAAAAATTTATTGTGCAGTGATTTTTTATGGCATTTCTTAGTGGTTAAAATAGAAAATTGGGAAAATTGGAATTGCCAAACTTAGTGATACATTGCTGTGTCTTTGAAAGATAACATCAAAGAATTTAAATAAGAAAGTTTAAGGTATTCTTCCGAAAAGATTTCAGAAAAAGTTTTTTTTATTCAGAATACGACGAAGAAACAGGTTATAGTTATGAAAATTAGCCAATCGCTTCTCAAATTTGAAAAAGAAAAATTACCAGATCGATCCGGATTAACGGGTTCCGAATTCGCGGGGTTCTACTGTATTTACGGGAATGGTGGAAAGACGAACAGACAAACTGAAGCACTTTTCAACTTTGTTGGAAAGTGCTAAAAACATCCATTTTACGGCCTTCTAGAGGCAAATCTCCTCTTAACCCCTTGAGTGGCGATGGAATATATTTTATTCCACCTAGTTTGAACGAGATTCTCACTAGATAGTTTACTTTTAACGGAATTTTATATTATTAAATCTGGCGACAAAATGCCATAAAATGACCCCTTTTTAGGTGCGTTCGTAATTATGTAGATACGTAGCACCTATTGTTGTCGCTCAGTCCGTCCGTCTGTCCGTCTGTCTGTCCGTCTGTCTGTCCGTCTGTCCGTCTGTCTGTCCGCATATAACAACGCAAAAACTACCCAACCGAATCGTTTGAAATTTAAAATACATAATTATTACATAATTTTGTCGAGTCATTTCAAATTTTATGAAAATCGGATGCATAGATCAATTACAGGGACAATCAAAAGTATTCCGTTACATTACGGTCAATGGGGAAAAAAGTTTCAAATGCATTTTAATCGTTTGAAATTTAAAATACATAGTTATTACATAATTTTGTCGAGTTATTTCAAATTTTTTGATAATCGGGTGCATAGATCAATTACAGAGACAATCAAAAGTATTCAATTACATTATAGTCAATGGGGAAAAAGTTTCGAATGTATTTTATAAGTTTGAAATTTAAAATACATAGTTATTACATAATTTTGTCGAGTTATTTCAAATTTTATGAAAGTCGGATGCATAGATCAATTACAGGGGCAATCAAAAGTATTCCGTTACATTACGGTCAATGGGGAAAAAAGTTTCAAATTCATTTTAACCGTTTGAAATTTAAAATACATAGTTATTACATAATTTTGTCGAGTTATTTCAAATTTTATGAAAATCGTATGCATAGATCACTTACAGGAACAATCAAAAGTTTCCGTTACATTACGGTCAATGGGGAAAATGTTTCAAATGCATTTTAATGGTGTTGCACTCATTCGAACTTAATAAAATTTATATACAATATAAAGTACATATTATATATGCATCTTACATAATTTGTGATGCAAAGAACATTTGTTATTGATTTACAAGGCCACACAAAAGTATTCCATTACATAATGGTATAGGGAGAACATTGTTTGATGAACGTTTTAATTGTAATTCACTATTTGTAATTTTATGAGATTGATATATGAGAGTAATATTTTTAAAACTTCATTATCGTACGAACGCACCTCGTTTGCTACGCTTCACGTGCAATTTCCAACTTGTTTTAATTTAAAATAAAATATTTCGATTTTTCCGGTGAGAATTCAATATTACAGAGACATTATTGCTTGCCCCTGAAAGGATGAATTAAATCGACCATATGTGATAAAAAATTCGACAATGCCATTGCGTTCCGATCAGATAAAATATCTTTAATTAACGTCTGTATATTTTAGTTTTATTTGATTAAATTCAAAATATGTTGTTCATATATTTCAAAAAAAAAAAAAAAAAAAAAAAAGTTACCTAGAAGATAATCAGTCTTTGCGGGGTCCACTCTATCGAATTCTTCTTTTCTGTGGACATATTCATAATCAAGATCCCTGGTTTTCTTATCTCGCAGCCATTCGTCGATCAGATTGCGGCCGTCTTCCCTTTTACCCATGTCAGTTTGAAGTTGAGGATCAGAAGCCCTTTTGCGAGGTAAAAAATGGCGGCGTCCTCCTCCAAGTATTACCTGCAAAATAACAAGTTAATCAATAGAAAGCATGTACAGTTGAATTTGATTAATTCATCCCAGTTCGCAGCATGACTCAAAACGCAATCTTATTAACAGGGAAATGATAGCACAATGGAGTTATTAATAAAAAGGGGGAGACATACAATCTATTGTCTATCAGTTGCGAATGAAGTAACTGTCAAGGAAGGTTTCGATACTGGGTATATTCAGATTTTTTTTGAAAAAAAAAATACTAACTAAACTACTCATGTATGTAATAAAGGATCAGTGAAAATTAGCAGCGGAATCACTGTAGAAAACATGTAAAAAAATAAAATACTTTCGAATATTTGGCGTGAAAAGACGAAAGTGTCACGCGATTTGGCGAGCAGCAGTTTTCCCCGCCAAAAGCAAAACGATTTTAATGCAACTGAAAACTCTTGGATTTTTAAAATGCGTGTAAATGGTATTTAATGAATTTAAACATAAACAATGAATGATTTTAATATATTATATATATATACATATATTATTGCATATATATATTATTTCTTGTTGTAGTTATTTAATTTACCTCAAAAATATTTTCATATATAAAAAATTCTTATTCAGAAAAAAATATTTTCATACATTTAAGCGCATTCAAAAATAAAAGCCAGATGTTTCCATAGCAACAAAATCGAATTCACAATGCCCAACTGAACTTTGAACTTGAAAAATTTTTAATTAATTTAAATTTAAATTTTGTTTTAAATCTCAAATTTTGATGGTTAAATTTGAATATAAAAATATATATAAATATCGATATAATGAAAATATACTTAAAATAAATAAAAACTGACAAAACCAAATATATTTGAACATAAAACTTTGAACATGAAACTTTTTTCGTGTAAAATGCATTTGACATAAAAAAGTATTTTTTGAAATTGCTTTTCACCGCCAACCGATGATAAATCGCCAAATAACGAAATTTTCATTATTTTGTTACGGACAAGGTAAGGAGGTTCCGCCAAATTTTTTTTTATAAACGCATATATCCTCATGAGAAGAACATTCTGTAATTTTTTCAGATTTTTCGGGGTATTCCCGTATGGAGACCTTCCTTGTGACTGGGGTGTCACAAGATGACAGCTTTCTTTCATTTAATCGGACTTAAAATTTCTGTTGACTGCCTATGAAATCTCCCACCAATAAACTTAACTAGAAAATTTCGCCTTATTTCAGAGCCTAATGGATCCGGGAACGTCTCTGACATATGCAATATATATATATATATATATATATATATATTGGTATCAGTTTGACGAGGATTAATAATCTTTTTAGTGACACCGACGGGTGGTTGATTTGGTTGTCACAGTGAGGCAGAACTATTACTGCAGAAGTAATCTCTTACCAGTAAAAATGATTTTAGGCATTACTTTTTTTTATTTAAGATTTCGATTCATGAGTTATTTAAATAAAAAGAAATTTCCCGCATATTTTTATCATTATGCGGGAAATTACTACGGCAGCATTACGCCGCCGTAGTAATGAATCCCTGTAAAAGCGGTTACAGTTTAAGCTTCACTATTTTCAGGCTATGTCAGTTCCTTTTTCTCAATAGTTCCATGGGCAAAAAGACAATTACTTCATCGAGTTCACGGTCGAAATTCCAGAATTAATTAAAACTCAATTCACATATTAAAATACAGTAGGTCTGTCAAGTCATATCTTAGCAGTAAATATCTGTGGATCTCACTTTAGCGATTGGTGCATAGATTTTACATTGTGTTTTCTTGCATCCAAAGGTGTGGCAACATGGAGGATTGGGGGAAAGAAAACGCAGTAATAAACCTACACCGTTAAAATATCGTTAAAATTTATAACTTTTTTTTAAAGCACTATCTATTTTCTTGCTAATGATAGCGCCATATAAACGCCTACGAGGTTTTCTAATTCGTCAGAAAATAGAGGGTAATTAAAAACAGAAATATTTTTTCACGATATTTTTAACAGTGTGTGAGTTAACCGCTAAATTCTGGTCTTCAGTTGTTTTCCAGCAAAATATGACTTGGCAAACTCATGTTGTTTTAATATACGAATCAAGTTTATATTAATTCTAAAATTTCAGCCGTAAACTTGATGAGGTGATTGTCTGTTATGCTGTGATGAGATTATTGATGGTCAATTATTGTCCATGTTTTAAAGCGACGCTGAAATTGAGGTACACTATACCATTGCTGTTAAGTCGAGGATACTTCGAACAGAGCTAATAACACAAAAAGCGTTCACAGACAGAAAACTTTCCTTGAGTAGTCATTCAAAACCATTAAAAAAAAAACCATTATTGTCGAAATCCAGGTAGAAAGCGAAACGAAACTGACTAATCAGAAGTCGGCATTTTTTGTAAATAGCGAGAAGTTCGCAAAAATACTATTTTCTAATCGGTTATTCTTGTTTCACTAGGCAGCGAAACATCTATTTGGATCCTGGGTCAAGTGGCGAAATACAGTTGTAACTATTTAATTAGTGTTGGGATTTTGAAACATATGATCGTTTTTCTGTTTTTTAAAACCCGTGAAAAAACATAAAAAATTTCTTAAAAGACTCCCGTCTCGAAGGGGTTAACATGTCATTAGTTAAGAAGAATTTCACTGTTTCAAAAACTGATGGTAAACAAGAAACCTGAAATTAAAAAAAGTAGCACACTAACAACAGTGATTGTGTGCGCTATGGTTTGCGTCACAGTTCCTAAAAGTACGCAGTAAGGAATTCAACTAGCGAAACGGTATCCATAAATTACACTTTCATGAACCTTTTTAGGATCAAGTAATTGCGTTGCCGAAATGTTAAATTCAAACTGAAATGTCCGAAAAATTTTGTTTGAAAATAAAGCAAAACATTTTTTCAACTTTTCCCCTCAAAGTTAGAAGATAAAATTTAATTAAAATTTCTGATTCAAATCTTGGTTAAATTTCAATGGGAGATAATATATCCCACCACCCATCAAGGGGTTTTAAAGGGCGCTTTGATCAATTATACTGCTACGAATTAACAGAAATCCAGTGTAGTTTTGGATTTGTTTTTTATTTTAAGGTTCATTACACTACTTTAAACACAATGCAATTTGTGTTCATTATTGTATTGCAATCGAAGATGATTATTATAGAATATTTTACATTTATCATTTACATTTACAGGAACACTCAAAAGAAGGTGATATATTAGATCTATGTTAGAAAATCTTTTATAGTGTAAATAATGATGTTGTTCTACTTCAAATATATTGGAATTCATTACCTTACTAAGTTGCAATAGAAAACCATTTATGCTTAACTATAAAATATGGTCTGCAGAGCATTGTTTATTTACAGAGACAAATAAATTTCGGCTACACCATTGTCTATGAGCAATAATTCCTGGAAGTGTATTTTCAATTATGGTAGGTGGTTCAAACCTTAACAGTTTTTTGCACATTACTAGTAGAGCATTAATTTTATAGACCATACAAAAGGCTTCATAAAAGAGTTTAAGCCCATATTTGCTTAAGGGTAGAAATAGTTTTGAAAAGGATTAATTTTCAACTGTGTAATACAGTTCCTAATAAAGCTAAATTTTTACTTATTATACAGTATGTGGAACTCTATTAATTACATTCTGCGATTTACAAATGAATCTACGTTTTCATATCTGGCTGATTTTTTAATTAGACATCTGAATTATGACCAAAAAGTTTTAAATCTGATTTTCGTTTGACACGATCATTAATTCGCCATAAGTAAACCAAAAGAAAATAACCAATTTTTTGTTGTTGTTGTTGTGTGAGTTCAAAATTTCTAAAATAAAATCTGTTAGATGTGGCAACATTAGTTGTTAGTGTTAAGCATACGCTAACAGCTCTGAAGTGGAAGGGGTTAATCTTTTCTGGTGAAGTGATCCCACTGCGAGACCATGTACATTTAGTTCGAAAATTACAATTGCCACCATGACTACTTTAATAAGATTTTGCTTTTAGAATGAAATTTTAAACTAACAAGCTTTTGATTTGTTAGAATTTCGTTTGTAAATCTTGGTGTCAGTTAGTCGTTTGAACACTTTACCAATAGAATACTTTTGTACTGGAAGGGTTTGAGCTATAGGACTGCCACAGGCGACTATGTTTTAATTCTGACAAACACCACTTTTTCTAAACAGAAATCAGTAACACGCATTGACATATTTGCAAATTAAATATAATTCAAAATTTATATAAAAAAAATACTGGTGCGAACAGAATACAAAAATAGTCGGCAGTGGCAGCCCTGAAGATATATCCTCCCCCTTTCTAAACGGCGAAGCTTTGTTTAGAGTATAAAAACAGGGGTCGCAACGACCCTAAAATTTATATACTTTCCTACCATAAAATTGAAACAATGATAGTTATTAGATAATTCTATTGCAGATGTTAAAGAAAGCTGCTACGAAGATTTTTGATTTAAAATACAGGTATCAAAGCACGAAAATTTTCGGGAGGCTGCGACCCCTGTAAAAATAAGTTCTGTAACGTAAGCTTAACGCACAATTTTTTCCTTGTACAAATTTAGGTCAATCTGACCAAACAAAAGGACAAGATTGTAACTTGACGTTAAAAAAATATTTTGATCTACAAACCTATTTGGAAACTTTATTTTTATATCACATATTTCAAACATACGTTTTCCGGTTAAAATAATTAAAAACATTATAAAATATGAAAACTAATACGTACATTTAAATGTTGACTAGACAGGGTTCGATCCTGGAATTTCGTGCATTTGAACCAGATTTTTTTTTTTTTTTTAGAAAAAATATACTGGTATTTGATCTGGAAGACTATTCGTTTAGCAGCGTTCGTATATATACTGCTCATCAGTCATATAAAAATCATCAATTATATTAGATAAATTAGATTTGAATATTTGCATATAGAATATATTGAATTCATCGTACATTTTTAAAAATGCACTAAGATCAATAAGTTTTTAAATCATATAGAAATCAATAATATGTCTTAAAAACAATTTTCTATTGTATGAAACGGAAAAGATCAGTTTCATTAACAAAATAGCTTTATAATGCTGAAAAAGTAAATACGTAAAATTTAAAATTTTCATGCTTTTTTAGAAAAAAAATTGCAGTTTTGTGCTACAAAATTTTGTTCGATGATTTTACATAGCGATTTACTTTGGATAAAGATTTAAGACGCAACACCAGTCACTGAAAAAGACCCGGATGATAATGTTAAGTCTATGGGGGTGTTCTTTTCAAATATCTCGCTGAAATCTTAATATTTTTACATGATTTTTTTCCACAAGATAGCTGAGGACGATCCACAACCGGCCTAGTTTTTACTTTTTCAGTTTTGGTTTCAGATTTTCTTTAAAAAATTACTTTAACTTTCGAAACCGGTTTAAACCGGTTCTGAAACTGAAACTATCGTAATATGAAATATATATAAGCAAAATCGAAAAAGTAAAAACTAGGCCGGTTGTGGATCGTCCTCAGCTATCTTGTGCAAAAAAATCATGTAAAAATATTAAAATTTCAGCGAGATATTTGAAAAGATTGCGCCCATAGACTTATCATTAGCGTTCGGCTTTTACCGCGTGACTAGTGTATGCTCTTAAGACGCAACACTAGTGACTGAAAAAGACCCGGATGATAATGTTAAGTCTATAGAGGCTTTTTTTTCAAAAATTTCGCTCAAATTTTAATATTTTTAGATGATTTTTTTTTTTTTTTTTTTTTTTTTTTTTTTTTTTTTTTTTTTTTTTTGCATAGGATAGGTGAAGATGTTTCATAACCGGGCTAGTTTTTACTTTTTCGATTTTGTTCATGTATTTTTTATATTATGATAGTTTTAATTTTAGAACCGGTTGTAACCAATTTTAAAAGTTAAAGTAATTTTTTTAAAAACATCTGGAATCAAAATTGAAAAGTAAAAACTAGCCCGGCTCTAGATCGTCCTCTTACATCCTATGCAAAAAAATGTCATGTAAAAATATTAAAATTTGAGCGAGATATTTGAAAAGAACGCCCCAGTGACTAATGTGGGGCTTTAATGGTTAGTAAATCTTTGTAGCCTTTAAACATGTTTTCAATTACATTGTATTAAAATTTTTGAAATGATTTCCCTTTTATTACTTTCTTCTATCTTTAGAAGAAGAAAGTATTGGATTCGTGAAAATTTTCGAATTATGGTTTCGGCGGGTTTTCAGGTTTTAGTGGTCAGAGAACCCGAAAAACGTGTTTTTACAAAATGTCTGTGTGTGACTCTCTGAGTCTGTCAATCTGCCAGCCATTCAGTGCATGAAAAAAATTTTGTGGGCGCTTTGTCTCAAGAAGTAATGCACTGAATTTCACAAAACTTTAGATTTTGTTAGATCTTAATATAAACTAGATTTGTTTAGCTTTTTGTGTATGTCGAAATTGTTTTGTTTTATCGTTGGAAATCGGTAGAACACGGTAATTGTTTTAGATGAAATTTTCTATTAAATTTTAGAGGTAGGAAAAATCCATACAATTTGGCAGGTATGATGATATATTCCACCGCCCCTTGAGAAATATATGAAGTTACATAAGGCAAATAACAATGTTGAAATATATTGGTATTCGGTACTACAAATATACTTGTAAATTTTTTTAAAAGGGTGATGTTTCATATGCATCATAAAATAATTTCATATGCATTTTTCCAAATTAAAAGTCTTGTGTCGAGATTGCATATCAGAATTAAAATTTTCTGCTTTTGTAGAGAAACCAATGGATAGAAAATGGTTAATGGACAAAGCATTTTCATTGGAAAGATGATGATAAATGATTGACACTCGTAATTGCGAACAAATATACAGTCGAGTCTCCCTATAATGAAACTCCATATATCGAATTTCTCTATATAACGAAATTTTAGTAGGAACGGTCCCCTTTTCGCATGATTACATTAAAAACAGTTTCTATATAGCGAAATATTTATCTCCATATAACGATTTTTTTCATAAATTGGTCTTAATTTATTCAGTTAAAAAGCTTCGAAATCATATGGAATCAATTTTCCATCACTTTTTTTGATTTATCGTCGGTGCTGAATTTTTTTTCTTTTTTTTATTACTTTTTTCCTTGTTCTTTAAATCCAACGAATTCATCCCACCTCCCACGCACCTTTCCACATCCTTCTCAAAACAGTGTCAATTGGATTGATACACATGTAAGAGAAGAATCAATAAGAGGCGCATACGAGAGGCCTTCAAATAAAGGGAAATGTTAACTACAATTTTTCATTCCTTGCTAAAATCTGAGCATGTTTTTGAGAGCGTAACAACTTTAAAATCAAAGCAACAAAAAAATTAGAGATTTCTTCGTCTGAAATTAATGCAAGTCTTCCTTATTTGATTTTCATTAAGCTTTCAAATAAATGTCTGTTCTCTTTTTTTAAAAAGGCTTAAATAATTAAGAAATAAAATGTTAGGTTAATATTTACTTTTAAAGTTTCAAATTCTTAATTCAAAGGATCAAAAATAACATTTGTTCAAATTTCACATATTAAATACGATTTTTAACATCATTCTCTATACATCGAATTTCTCTATATAACGAATTTTTTACTAGAACGGTGGATTTCGTTATACAGAGACTCGACTGTATACGTGAATAAGAAAAAGTGATTTTTCACATACACAATAAATTGAATTTTTTTTAAATTAACATTTTGGTATTGTTGTTGGATATCGGTATTAAAATTTTGTGGTTTCATTGAGAAACCAATGAAAGTTAAAGGATTAAAGTGGTTACATAGAACACCAATTTAAAAATTCATGTAACATGTAAACTTCTTACGTTTATGTTCCTTCCCGGATCATTCTCTACTAGCTGTCTAGCAATATCTTTGCAAAGAGGTCGTTCTTCTTCTGGTATTTTATCATCACTTTCCCAATACCGACTAGCAGAGTGACCATACATCGCTGCTGGTGTAGCATGGGTTACTCTTGTCGTCGTTACGAATCCAGTCGATTTACCTATAAGAAAAAGAATGGTGGAATTAATATCATATGATTTATGCATAGTTGACGATCTTAAACGTTTCCTTATATACCACTGTAATTATTTTTTTTTCTCATATTTAAATCGCTGAACATTGCTAAATAATAGCATTTAGGGACTTTCTGGTTATTGAGAACTTAAGAGCCCACAATAGTCACAGAAAAATTACTCAAAAAGACCCGGATGACCATGTAAAGTCTATGGGAGCGTTCTTTTCTAATATCTCGCTCAAATTTTAATATTTTTGCATGATTTTTTTTGCACAAGATAGCTGAGGGCAATCCACAACCGGGCTAGTTTTTACTTTTTCGATTTTGGTTATATATTTTTTATATTACGATAGTTTCAGTTTCAGAACCGGTTTAAACCGGTTTCGAAAGTTAAAGTAATTTTTTAAAGAAAATCTGAAACAAAAATTGAAAAAGTAAAAACTAGCCCGGTTGTGGATTGCCCTCAGCTATCTTGTGCAAAAAAATCATGCAAAAATATTAAAATTTGAGCGAGATATTAGAAAAGAACGCTCCCATAGACTTTACATGGTCATCCGGGTCTTTTTGAGTAATTTTTCTGTGACTATTGTGGGCTCTTAATAACCAGAATAGGTGGATTTTCTTGTAATAACGGAGTCACAGGGAATAGTGTAAGTGCATTATTATGCACTGCTGCAATGTTACAATCTATTAAACCTTTTCATGGGCAAAATACTACAGTTGCTAAAACGTTGAAATGGTTGGTGTTTGGTTGCGTTTATGAAGGCCAATTATCAACACGTGGGATATGGGCCCTACGGAAGATGAGCTCCATGGGGGACTTTCTAAGGGAACCAAACCCGTATTTACACAAGAAAATCAATCCTCCTCCTCAAAAAAAGAAAAAAAAAATCATTTTTTGACACAAAGTTTTACGAACCACAATAAGAAGAGGCCTTTTTTTTTCTTTACACACAGATTTTAAATGTAAAATTCTGTTTAAAATTACTGGTGCTATTGTTGCATGTGGTAATTTAAATTAAATGGGAAATATATATCCTACCGTCCGCAAAAGGGTCATTCCATGTCACTCCCAACACAGAAAAATTGTTTTTAACACTTTCCATTGTAGGTGAAAAGTGTTTAAGAATTCTTTTTGTCTATCTGCCTCTCCATGTTCTAAAACGTGTAAATAGTCTCGGGTGGCTGTGAATCCATATACAGGATTACTATAAAACAATCATTCACTTTCAAAGCCCGATATTCAAAAGTATAATACTTACAAATATGATTGATATGTGAAAATAACCACAAAATATCCAAGTTTGTACACCAGATGGCGTAGCAGTACTAATTCAAGTTTGTACACCAGACGGCATAGTAAACTGGCTCAGTACCCGTAACGAATTTATTTCAGTCTCTCCCGAAATGGAGGTAGAGTGAGAAAAGAGCTTCTGCATACTAGCATATGCGAAATGTTTGTCTGTTACAGCAGTGCCACGTTCTTTCAGAAAGAACTACGGAAAAGAACCGCCTTGTATTACGCTATAGATTGTGTGGATTGAATTAAATTTTTGACTGGACGTGTATCATGTAACCACGAGTACACACATAGAACATTTGTAGAGTGAGCATAAAATTTGGACGTTTTTGTGGTTATTTCCATATATCAATTATGTTTACAAGTATAATATTCAAGGTCATAGCTAGAAGTGAATAATAGGGGGGAGGGATCATATTTTTTTCTCCTTTTTTCTACTGACGCAGAAAGATAAGTTAGTTCATATTCAAACTATAGGTACTATGTTTCTTATTAAACTGTTGTAATAACTTCAATTTATGCTAAGAAAAAAATATGATGATGAAAATCTCGCGTGCATAACTAGTGCACTGTTAAACACCATGATGCAAATATGATTAGCGTGTGTTGAAGCAGTCATTTTAGTTACGATTTAGTATTTCTGCAAAACTGTGAAAGGGCTTCAAAACTAAATTAGATTTTTGAACAGCATTTTATTTGTATTTTCGGAAAAAAATCCTTTAATGACCTTAGAATTTTTTTCAGACGAGGTTTCAGAATGTTTTACGAAAGGAGGCTGAGCCGTCCCTAGCACCCCCTTACCTTCGGCCCTGATAAATTTGAATAAATCGGGTTTTGAAAGTGAAAGATTCTTTTATTATAACCCTGTATTTTATTAAGGTTTACTATGATATGTTCGGTACCATACCGGGTGTCCCAAAAATGACTGATGGATTTTAAAATTCAATAACTTGCAAACGGTGACAGCTATTTAAAAAATGTTTGCAAGAGGGTTATGTATAATGTCAGGAGTTTTTTAACCGTAATTTTTTATTTTAGTTCGAATTTCAAACAATAGGTGGCGCTGACGGCGATTGATGGCCAGGTGATCAGTGCTGAGTGAAGCGTCGACCTGGCCTTCAATCGCTGTCAGCGCCACCTATTATTTGAAATTCGAACTAAATTAAAAAATTACGGTAAAAAAACTCCTGACATTATACATAATCCTCCTGCAAAAATTTTTTAAATAGCTGTCACCGTTTGCAAGTTATTGAATTTTAGAATCCATCAGTCACTTTTGGGACACCCGGTAAATGAAGTGTGCAACATTTATAGTTCATTTATACTAGGGGTAGCGAACTGTGGAACACTTGACACCACTACAATTTTACACTCATCATTGCCTTATCAAATCTACGAATTTCTGCGATTAAAGATGTCGGCTGTTTCTTTAAAAAATTTTTGGTATCAGGCATGCCACAACTGACTACCCTTGATTTTCACTGATGCTCAAAAGAATTTCGTTACATTACGGTGTATGGGAAAAACCTCTTGCAGTGTATTTAAATTATGTTATACGATTTCAAGTACATTGAAATTAATACATGTCATTGAAGTGCACTACAATGCTACTGGATGTAAGTATAGCATTTGCCTCTCATTTAAAGGGACACAAAAAATTAGATTATAGTGCTGTACATTAACAATAAACATTGGAAATGCATCTTCAGTTGTGGTACGTTTTTAGCTCACAGGCTAGCATAGCTTGAGAGCTTATGTGCCCGTCCGTTCTGTATGTATGTTCGTTCGTGCGTAACGCGATAACTCATGATAAAAATATCCGATCCACTTGAAATTTTGTATGTAGGTATATCCTGACAAGGCGCTTCCCTGATTAGTTTTTGGAGTTCATTCGATATGTATAAGAGGGGGAACGGGGGGCTCATGCCCCTCCCCTTAGTTGATATAAATGGGATTTTCATGCAGAATTAAGTTTTCGTTCAAAATTTAGATTAGGATCATTCTGATGAGGCGATTCCGTGACTGCTATTAGGTGTTCATTGAATAAGTATAAATAGGGGGAACAGGAGTTCTAATGCCCCCCCCCCCTTAATTTATATAAATGGGTTTTTCAAGCAGAATTTTCAGATTTCGTTCAAATCTCTGAATAGTTTTGGAAGTTTAATGGTTAAGTATAAAAGAGGGGGATAACTCCTTTTAAATTATATAAATGCTAAATGGGTTTTTATTAAGAATATCTCATTTGCTCTGAATTTTGGATATAGATTTTTTATATGATAAAGCATGTCTTTGATAGTATAGCAGGTTCAATGATTAAGTATAAAAAAAGAGGAAAGGGGAGAGCTGTTTCCCCTTCTTAATTTTTTTTCGAACGGAATTAACCCTTGAAAATATAAGGCTTTAATGTACAATTAGTATTTGTAGCCTGTGAGCTCAATGCCATCAGTTTAACTGGGCAGTATTCTTTTTATTTTAAATTTAACATTTTTTTTTTTTTTGGCTATTACTTGGTATGTACAAATTCTTTAAATCATATACAGGACAGGGCAAAATATACAGGAATGCATTTCCTTTTATTGGAGGAAATATCTAAAGCATAATTTTTTATTGTGTTTGAGTTGCTTCTACTGTATAAATAATCTACATACAAATTCTCAATAATCTATAGATAATACACAGGACTGCACAAAGTAAAACCAGAAATTCCGTTTTAACCTGTTTACTATCTATTTATATATCACTTACAAGCGAATAAAACTTTTAAATTTCAATACTCGCATTTAAGTACGGAAGTTCTCTGATTATCTAAATTTAAATATAATAAATATCTCAAAATTACTAAATGGAAAAAAACTGGCGTCGAGGAATAAAAAAAAGTGAAAAAAAACTTGCGCAAAAACGTGTTAAAAATTATGCACTTAATTTTTGATCTTATTTCCTAATCGTATTATTCAAATATTTTTGACTAATTAATTATTATTAGTAAAAAATAATTAATAATTATCGAGCTAACGCAATCAGAACAAGCAAGTTGATCATTTTTTTCATTTTTTCCTGCTTTGTGCAACGTTTCGCGAGGACACAAGAAAACGCGTCAAGATTTTCTTCAATCTAGCGTATGTAGATAAAGATAATGCTAATTTATGTGTGTAATTATCAGACACGCCCTCATGGAATTGGTAAAAAAATCAATTTGTTCAGCATTGTTTAAAAGAAAAATCACTTAAATTGTAAAACTAGTTTATCTTTAAATAGAAAATATATTTATACTGTTAATTGCATCAACTTATCAGTTATTGCATTACAATACTTACATACACGGAAAATTTTTATGCTTTAACCCCTTCGGACTCCGGTGGCTCTTACACAAATTTTATTCGATTAGCACCACTTTTTTTAAAAGAACTTTCCTTGAATCAGAAAAATTTAAAAACTCTCTGATTAAATAAAGAAAATTTTATTTTCCTTTATTACTGGTGCCAAAAACAAATTTTGGAAGGAAAGATGATGTCACCGCAGCTGAGACAACGGTGTGCCAAGGGTTAATCTTACACCAATTTTTAAAATGAATTTTGGAATTAAATGAAATAATGCAAAATAATCAAATAAAAACAAGTTGAAAAAACAAAAGTTTGATCTATGCATTATCAAAAATATTTTTTTTAATAAAAGACAATGATACTAAACATTTTAAACATCGTTTCATATGAAAATTTGTTTACAAATAAGAGATTTATACTTGCAAATATTTTCGTAATTAAATATCAGAATCTATTCCCCTTAAATATGAAATTCAATGGATGATTTAATTTTAAAATGATATTTTAAAACTTAGCAGATGCAATTGCATTCACCTTTGTTAATATGGATATTCTTATTAAATTATTCATTTATGTGAGACATTCATTATATTTCAGATTCATTTCTGCATATAAACTACAAATTTAACCCAATTTTGAGACAATTTAGAATTTCAATCCTCCAAGGAATGTTTATGGTGACAGATTTCAATTTATTTATAATAAATTAATTTGCATGTGAAGCGTGCATTTCAAAAACTTCCCTTTTATTTAGAAATTCCGAATTTACACCAGCAATTTTTATTTATTTATTTATTTTTTTGTTTTTGTTTTATTTATGCGGCACATTGTGCCCAGTCCAGGATATCAAATTTTAATTCCAAAATTTCAAACGGTACCAATAATATTTTAATAAAATTTTGCTTATAGAATGAAAGTTAAAAACATTTGATACTCAATTACTAAAAAATATATTAGTAAATTCCGTTGACAGTAGATAATTTCTCAGTTTACTGACAGAATTTGCCCGTGCCGGAAAGGGTCAATTGTCTTATTTAAAAACTTAACCTTCGAGCTTACAAGATGTAAAAAATTTTCTTGAAGAATTTCTGATGCGAATTTGAAATTTCTCAATAAAAAATAAATCATGAAATGAAAGCTTTGGAGGCAAATCGGTGAAGTAAGATAGTTTTTTACAATAAGACTTGGATAGGGAGAGAGGGACAGAAAACTAGTCGCTGGGGGACATCGTAATACTTACCCATCATGAATATGCATAATATAAAATGTAAAGAAAACATGTATAACATTTTATAAAAATGCATTGCAATTCCAAAATAAAATTTAAACGTGTATTTAAATATTTTTAATAGTAATGCTATATTGCGGAATTGCGATTACTTCTTTATTGTCTCGTTAACCCACTTCGACAAATTGTATAAATCACCAAATTACTCATAAATTGTACAAAACGGCATAATTTTTATTTTAAATAACGAAAGAACATAAATTAGCTCAAGAATAATAAAATTAAAAATCACTTGATGACATACAAACACATGTAACGCGTTTAATGTCAGGTGAATGTAATATTTACGATAAGCTATTATTCGAATTTAATTTTATAGTTTGGTGATAATTTTTTGGTCGATGACATATCCAAGTAGTAAAAGAAATATCCCTATAACTCCAAAATTGATTAACTTATTAATTAATAATTTACTGCGCCAAATGAAGTGTCTCATTTCAAATTGAAATGTTTATTTAAATTAAAAATTGAATTAAATACAGGGTCATGAAAAACCGAAAAATGTGGAAAATATGATTGCAGATATCTCAGCAACTAAGTATCCCATCGACTTCAATCCTTTTGCAAAGTTTATATATTTTTTATTGTCTTTTGCAGCCACTTCTTACAAATACATTGAAAATTTTTGAGTATCTTTCGAATATTTCGAGCGATTGAAAAAAAAATATTTCCATATAATCAAGATTACTGATATACAGCAGAATTCTTTTCATTATTATACATAAGAACACATCAAATTTCGAGTCTCTGTTGCAATTTGTTCGAGGGATAGTGTATTTACAGACAGACAGACGGCGATTTTATTTTCTAAAAAATTTTTTTTCAGAATCTCCAGTGTCCGAAATGTGTAAATCCGTCAATTTTCTTTTTCGATTTTCAAAACGACTTCAAGATTTACCCTATACTACGTATAATGGGTAAATAATAGAAAAAAAGCGAAAAATTAATATACCTTTGGTCAAGACAAATATTTCAAAAGTAAAAAAAATAATTTCGAATAATCGAGGTTACTAATATTCAGTAGGCTTCATCACATTATTGCATACTAATTACACGCCATATTTTAAACATCTATCTCAATTTTTTCGGGAGATAGAGTTTTACAGACAGACGGACATACAAACGGACGAACAGACATACACTCTACAATAATATACACAAAGAAACACTCTCTCGTATGGACGATTATTTTATTCATATTTATAGATTATATTATAATATGAGAGACAATTTCTTATATGTTTATTGCATGTTAAAAATATGTGTATACTGGAAATATATACACATTTTTCAATAACAGAAATCTTTTAATTTCGAATATTTAAAAAAATTTCACTGCCTTCCTGCTTATTAAAAATTCTATTTGGGACATATTTTTGCCTTAATAAAATGCAAATAAATCAAACATTTTTCAACACGTGATGTCACTTTGACTTATATTAGAAATGAGTTATATAAACCAGCAAAAAGTAATTATTTATAAATCATTTTCAATTTCACTTTCATTAAAAATTTCATGAAAAATAAGATTCGAAATATGCTATTATAAAACAAAAAATATAATTACTTTCATTTAAACAAATGAGTAGAATCATCCTATCTTATTCAAATCAACAGGACATTTGATATAGCTCAATATATTTGAAGCTCACATCTGCATATAAATTGCAAATTTAATCTGGTGTTATGACAATGTATATTAAGAACCCTAAAAGAAATATTTAGGGAGAAAGAATTCAGTTTATTCGACATTAATTAAATTAAGTTAGCTTTAAAAAAGTTTTCACGGAAAAAAGATTAAGAGAAACAATTTCTAACTTTTTTCAGAAACCAATAAGGTAAGTAATGACATTACATTTGGTTCTAACTTGCGAATAACAACATAAGATATTTTTAGGTTGCATATTTTAGTTAAGTTTACAAATTCATGCTTGGAAATTTCTATTTTTAAATATAATCAAAAATCGGTATATTACAATATACTTTTGCACCACTTAAAGGGGGAATAAAATTTAAACTAAATAAATTTAGGAAATTTTGCATAATTTTAATATTTAATTTATTTCACCCAGTGCCTACTGAAAAAGAAAACAAAACTAATTTTTCACAACAATTCGGAATTTTTTTGAATAGCCATTTTTGTAAAAATTACATTTCAAAAGACCCCCCCCCCCTCTTTATAAATAAAAGATAAAAACGATATAGTAAATCTTGTTTTAGAAATATAATGTATTTGATTAAATAGCATAAGAAGAGGGGGGGGGGGAGGGAGGCTTGATAATTTTTTAAAGGGATGCAAAATTCTAGGGAACCATCTCATGAAATTGCTGTAAAATTTTTCTTTTATAAAATTTTAATTTATATAAACAGTTTTAACTGATTCGAATCCCTACAGTTATTTTAACTCTTAAATGCATATTGTATCATTTTCGGTACCATAAGTGTTCCCGATTTATTGGGGGTTTTATTCACATATTCTGTATTCTCACCAGAAATTTAAAAGAGCAATTTTCACTTTACTTAATGACAGCCCCATAATTAAAGAAAAATTTACTATTTAGATTTTTCTGGTATGAATTCTGATTCTTTGAATTGCGCATTTTTTGGAACGCGTTCTATCCTATACATTTAAGGGTTAAATAAACACGTGTTTCAGAATTGCCGTAAGACACCCATTCTTTAATATATTTGCCAACCGCGGTTCACAGACCGGGAGGTGTCACTACCGACAATCATCTCATCGAGTTCAGGGATGAAAATCTAGTGTAGGTTAAATCTTGATTCGCATATGAAAACGCAATTGGTCTGCCAAGAAGAAACTGGTAGAAGACTGGTGGAAAAACCTAAGAACCGATTTTAGCGGTTGACTCGTAGGTTTACCATTGTGATTTCTTGCACCTGCAAGTATAAAAACTTGGAGGATTTAGTTCAGGAAAACAGAATTGTATACAAACGAGTCAACTGCAAAAATAGAGTTTTTAGATTATATCTGAAGATAGAATTATTATTTCATTCAATAAAGAAAATATTAGTGTACACAAATTCTGATAAATATCCTTGCTAGTTCTTAAATTGTACAAACCCTGTCTTAAAATTGCAGTGACATTTTACTATTTTACTTTATCCCGTTTAAGAAAAAATATGTATGTTTCTGTAATGCAAGATTAACACCGTAAATTTCTCAAAATAATAATAAAAAAATCCTTCAAAATAGGAAAACGAATTTATGATTTTTTTCCTTACGAAAGTTTTAAGAAATATAATTTAATTGAACATTTCTAGAGCAAATCTTTATTAAAATTATGTTGGATCCACCTTCAATGAAGGATTTGATCTGAAATTTATGTGATGCATTATTAACTATGAAACGTTGAAAATACTTAAAAGTGATATCTTTGAATAAATTTAATGAAAATTCTATCCATAAAAAATTAATTTGCATTGATTAAAAAAAGTAAAAGTGATATTTTTGAATAAATTTAATGAAATTTCTATCCATAAAAACTACGAAAATTTTAAGAAGTATAATTTAATTGAACGTTTCTAGTGCAAATCTTTATTAAAATTATGTTGGATCCACCTTCAATGAAGGATTTGATCTGAAATTTATGTGATGCATTATTAACTATAAAACGTTGAAAAAACGTAAAAGTGATATTTTTGAATAAATTTAATGAAAATTCGATCCATAAAAAATTAATTTACATTGACATTTAAAAAGTTAGAAAGTATTTAAGTTAAGTAAAAGATAAATTTAATTTTATAAATACATTTTTTCTTGCAAGTAAATATTCACAGATAGTATAGTTTAATCTAAATACACTGAAACATTAAAACGTGTTTATGTCGTTCAATATTTAAAATAATTTTTTTTTTATTTCAGATATCCTTATAAGTGTAATGACACTTTTCGCTTTAACTCAATATGAAATTCAATTAGATAAATTTCTGGAAATGTTATTAAAAAAACCACATGCTAAATATTAAATTTTAAATTTACTTAACAATATGCGAAACGAGATTAAGTAATTCAGGGAATCGAGATATGTTAAGTATTTCATTCTCATTTTGCTTATAGATTATAAACTTAATCTCATTTTGTAACTGTGTGACACTTCAATACTTTATGTTTAATGAGACAAAATTCAATTTATTCATCGTTTAGAAAATAAGTTAAGTAGATAAAATTGGTTTAAGAGGAAAAATAATCGAAATAATAGGATTTTGTTTCAAATAGCTAACGTAAACTTGCCATCATCCCATTTTTTAAAAATTATTATGATATTCATTCATGATCATATGTTTTGTTATTAACTTTTACTTTGCGATATTTCTTTTTGTTATGCAGATTTACTAGCATATTTACTAATTTCCTCTTTATATCTACCATTAATCTTACTAAATTCTCATTTTTTTTTTTTAAATTTCGAAATGAAACTAACAATTCTCACCTCATAGGCCTGCATGGTGCACTAACCTACTGTTCCTACGCAACTTCTTACAATAACATTACCCACTCTGCTGGTCCGCCCCTTGTCGCGAGGGAGCAGCCTGTTCTCCGACGGGTGAAGCTTGTTTTGTACATAAAATCTTTTTTATTTTTATTTTTATTTTTATTTTTATTTTTATTTTTATTTTTATTTTTATTTTTATTTTTATTTTTATTTTTATTTTTACTTATTTATTTATTTATTTATTTTTTGCTAATTGTTAACGAATTCCCGCGTGTCGGGGAGCACTCCGGGTTGGGTTAATAGAGTCTACACCCGAGCTTTGAGGTCTGGTGATTCTGCCCCACTTAGGCAATAAATAAATGAATAAATGAATAAATAAATAAATAAATAAATTACTATCGTACCCAGTTCACTTAAATATAAAGCTTTTAGTTTATTTTAAAAATACATCATCATTTTTTACCCTTCCTATTATTTAGTGTCAAATCGATTTTTTTTAAATCTTTTTTTTTTCTTAAATAAATCTTATTTATTTTATTCCGAGAATCTTTTCGCTAAAAAGAATATTTTTTACTACAAAATCCTTCCGCTTCTAAATTGACAGAACTCTTTACAGAATTACCCCCATTGGACGTAATGTAGCCTTCATGAATGCCTTTAACCCCTTGAAGTGCACCGGTATATGTTATATACCACATAATTTTAATTCCGAAATGCCACATTGACACCAAAATTTAAGAATCAACTTTTGTTTCATATGATATACTCGAAGAAAAGCTTTTACTTTGTTTCATATAAAATTGTATGTAAATACCGGTGTCAATCAATTATTTTAACATTTTAGTAGCAGAAGTGCTTTGCCCCTCAAGGGGTTAATTCCCTCAATGGCCAGAGCGCACGCGATATCATATTTTGGGTTAATGCAAACGAATGAGAAAATGTGAATGCAATAGTTATGCGAGTGTTCAGATAGATTCTGTTAGATTTTTCACCCGGCAAGTTGCCCACTTTTTGTTACTGTAATTTCGGGTATATAAGCCGCGGGTCAAACAATTCTTTTTCGACCCAGAATTTTTTAAGAAATAAGTGTAACTACTTAGATCGCCGTAAATATTTGTCTTCAATCACTAAATAAGATTTCTGGGTCCAAAAAGAATTGTTTGATCCGCGGCTTATACACCCGAAATTACGGTAGTTTCTTGGGAATGTAACTTTTTTATTCTAATTTACTTCTACGTTATAACGACGATTTCTTAACATCATAAGACTTGAGCTTCTCAATGGATTGTGGGAAATGTTTCCGATGATACGATATTAATAAAACTATGAAGCTCTAAACAGACTCAATAGTTCGTCTTAGAGAAACACTCTATTTTTTATCGTTTTGTAGTATTTTTATTTTGAAAATTCTGTTAAAATGTGAATAAAAGATATCTATTTGCAGAAAATGGTCTCACTTCAATTATAAAATTGCACATGAATTGCAAAAGAAGCTTTTCGGACAATCTTTAAATGTGAGAAACAAATTCCTTGCGTTCGAATGAGCCATTCTGATCCACCCTCCCTACTTTTTGGACATTGCTTCGTCAGATTACCATTTGATTTTCTCTCTCAAAAAGTCTTTTCGCCAAAAACATTAACTGTTTGAATAACATAAAAAATCAGATCGATATTTATTGTGGAATCAAATGAAAAATGTTTTGGAAAGAAATCATTATGAGACTCCAGGAAAGATAGAAGAAGATTTGTTGAACAAAATAGCCCATAAATACTTCATTACAATCACGTTATTTTTTAAAATTTGCGTGGGTTATTTTTTGTCAAAAAACAAAATAAACTTATGGGACAATCTAACACATAGCTAACTCAACACATAATAATATAGATAACAATTTCTACATTTTTAAATGCCACTGAAATAAATGAATAAGTAAGTAAACTTCTGACATATTAAAGCCTGGAGATCACCCGTTAAATATAAAAAAAATTCCTATTAAATTTTAAAGGTAAGAAAAAACTTGGAAAAGTTGGCGGTTATGTATTGATGAAAATTTGTAAAACTATTAAAAAAATAGAGAATATTTATGCATTTTTAAAAATTAATTGTATGTAAATTACTTCTAAAATTTCCCCACTTTATATTTCAAAACAAAACTTATGAACTATTCTATCACAGTAATAATTTTTTTGCCGACCGATATGAATTGTTATTAGAAAAATCATAATTAAATTTTATCTGTCTACAATTAAATGAAATACATGATTGAACAATTCTTGTGTAGCTTTCATTCGAAAATTTACTTAAACATATTTGCTTCATTTATATGCAAATAAATTTTACATCTGTGAGTCTATTTTGAAAGAAGCACAAGAAATCTCATTTCAGTTTTAATTCAAGTTTTAAAACATACAGCTTTACTTTATTTTGAAATTCAACCAAAGTTAGATTGCAATGATATTATTTTAAAACATAATAAATTCAACGGAATTCATCGTTATCGTGAATGACATTAGATTATTTCTTCAGAAAACTGAGATATGTGAAATATTAAAAAAAAATTATTTATATAAATTTGAAACGCAATCTCATTTTTGTATTATGCTCAATTTCACAATTTTGGGTGATGTTTATTATGACAAAAATCCATTTATTCGTCATTCATTAAATTTTGAAAATTGAGAGAGATGGTAAAAGAATATGCAAAATATTTTGTCATTTCAAAAGATGAATGCATAAATTACAAACGTAAATTAGTCGTCTAAAGAAAGATAGGGTGAAGTAAGTTATCTGAAAGTTGATTGTTAACGAGAACTATCGTTTTGTCAAATGATTTTGTCTAAACTTTCATTGTCATTAAAGAGACGAATTACTATAACTTTTAATTTTAATTTAAAGATTAATAATGGAAATCTTAGGTGCAATCCCTTTCATTCACATCAATATTCAGTAAAATGAATTTTCCAAATTAATTACTGCACTGTTGCTAACCTTTAACTATTCTTTCGTAAAATATGGTTTAATTTAACTCAAGTTAAATAATTTTCAAAATAAAAAAATATTTGATTTATCTTTGTTTAATTAATTTAACTTTTTTACCTGAAGCGTACTAGATTTTATGGCTAAAAACATTTTTAGCTAGAAACATGTTTAACTTGGGTCAAACTAACCTTGCGAATATGGGTATTGGTGGAGTTTTGTTACTATTACTTTTACGGAGTTGCTAAATATGACGGATTTTTTATTCAGAAATTCTGAAGTTTCACCAAAAAAAAGGTGAACAGTTGAATGTAAATTAATAAATTTGACTTTATTATACAACAAGAAAATCCATCAAATAGATTTGCATTCCATTTTGTGTTCCATTTAAGATGCCACTCGAATAACTCAAAAAGACCCTGATAATAATGTTAGATGATCGATTATCGATATCTGAATTCCCGAACTAAAAATGATTTAGTTTTTATGCCTAATGACACTAATCTTATATACAAAGTAGCGTCCGCGAAATTTATTAGTCTGTTAGATTTACTGAAAGGCTATTGGCAGATACGATTAAGTGAAGATTGTAAAAATTTGACGTCATTTGTCACACACCGAGGACAGTATTCCTTCGTTGTTATGCCTTTTGGGCTTCGTCATGCTGCCGCGACCTTTCAAAGATCAATTAATCGTACCCTTTTTCCAACATAAAAACTACGCCGAAACATTTATAGATGATGTAATTATTTTTTCTGATAAGTGGTCTGATCATCTTAGACACATAGATGCTGTATTGACCACACTCGAAGAAGCAAAATTTACAGTAAATTTTAAAAATGTGTGTTCTCGAAACCACAGGTAAAATTTCTAGGACATGTAGTAGGGTCTGGCATACATGCTCCTGATACAGATAAAGTAGCAGCGATCCAGAACTTAGAATTCCGAAATCAAAAGAAAGATGTCAGAAGTCTATTAGGTCTTCTATCTTATTATAGATCCTACGTACCTACATTTTCCGAAATAGTTCGTCCTTTGATCGGATTAACCAAAAAACGGGCACCTAACGAAATTATATGTACCGAGCAATGTGGAAAAGCTTTCAAAGGTCTGAAGCAGGCCACTATCGAAACGCCAATATGTTATTCACCGAACTTTGAGAAACCATTTATTATTCACGCAAATGCATCTTCATATGCGATAGATGCTTGCTTATCCCAAAAAACAAAAAATGAAAACGAAAGAGAGCACCCCGTCGCCTTCCTAAGCAAAAAAGTCTAAGTGCCAAGAAAGATATGCCACCATAGAGAAAGAAGCATATGCAGTGATTTTCGCCTTAAAAATTTTTAACACTATATTTATGACTCGCAAGTGACTTTTGTGAGCGATCACAAGCCATTGAAGTTTTTGTCGGACTGTGCCTCTCAAAGTGCGTGTCTTCAAAGATGGGTTCTGGCATTGCAGAGGTTTCAAGCCCAAATCTCCTACCGACGGGAAAACATCCATGGTAACGCAGATTCTCTGAGTAAACTGTATGCATCACACTGGACTGAGACCAAGAAACTGTGCATTTGAAATACACCAGGACACTGAATTAGTTCCCTTGCTGATCTTGTGGTACCTGTTGATTTTTACTTTTTATTTCTTGAACTTTTTTTCTTCTTTTAAACTTTAAAATATTCATTCTAGAACTTTAAAGTTTCATATTATTACAGTGTTATATTGCATAGCATATTAGATATTTCTTTTTTTATTATCTTTGTGTTAAGAAAGTATTGTAATTTTGATTTTCATTAATAATGTGTCATAAGGATTAAATCAAAACTTCGAAAGGTAGAGGTGTGATGTCCGCGCATACCTTTTGTTTCTTTAGCAGCGTCCCCTATTGAAAAAGCAGAAAAAACTAGGAAGAACGAGGAATAATTTCCACCTCTGATAGAGTACGCAAAAAGGGGTTCTGGATTGCACCGACCGTACTCAAAAGTAATGTAGAATATGAAATAAGGATAATATTGGTTATATGTTTGTTGATTTTCTGTTCCTGTACGTTATTAGTAGTGTTTGTGATGTTTCGTTCAGCAATAAAGTGTGTTCCTAAAAAGAAGTTCTACGATAATTTCCTGGTCCACTAATGAGCACCCACACCACGGATCGTCACATGGTCATAGAAAGTTCTTAACTCCTTGGGGACAAACGACCGGTATACATGCCGCATAAAAGCTCTGATACCTTATTTATCTCCATCAATAATATTTCACAATAGAATTTGCTATAATCGGAGAATTTTCTGGATTCAATAAGGCGCAAATTTCTGTTAAAAATCGATGATAAAAGATAAAAAAATTCGTAAAACATTCCCGTAGCGAAGGTGTTAACTTCTTTTAGATTCGTTTAGATGTCAACTTATTTTTGTAGAAATCTTTTTTATTAGTGAGCGTTAAAACTAATTATGAATATGTATAACATTATGGCAAGGAAAAAATATCAAATCAATAACCGAAAGATTCATTTAAAGATCATATAAAAACTATTATATTTATACATTATTACAATGCACAAGTGCTTTTAATTGTTATTATCATTATTTGCAAAAAATTTTTTTTATTGAAATAATGTTAATTATAGATAATCCTTCTTTTTGCAGATTGTAATTTATTCTTTATTAGAAAAATCAGAGTTAAAATCTGTCAATTTAAATTAAAAGGAAATGTGATACATTCATTTCTTCGTTTCTAATATTTGAAAACTTATTTGAAACGTATGTTTTTCATTAAAATAAAAATAAATGAAATAAAAATAATAATATTTATTGATAAAATTTCTTTCTACATATTGACTTTCAATCTTTATTCGAAAGTTCTTGGTTGAAATTTTTCATTTTACATTGAAATGAAATATCTGAAATGTATTTATTTCTCAGTTGCTATCTTTTGAAAACTTATTGGCATCATATAATTTTCATTAATATGCAAATAAACGTCTTTAAATTCAATGACATTTCCAAGCATAAATTACAAATCTTAATTCATAGTTTTATAATTTAACGTTTTCATTCAGATTTAACTTAATTTGAATTTCATCGAAAATTACATCCAGATATTGTTATGTTAAAATTTAAATTTAAGTTTATTCAAACCAGGAATGATATTAAAATATTTTATCAGTGAATCGAGATATTTGATATATTTAAAGGTATTTTGTCCTTATAAATTGTAAATACAATCTCATTTTTATGCAATGCTCAAATTGACAATTTTGAGCAATGTTTCGCATGAGAGAAATGCATTTATTCGTAATTTATTCAACCACGAAATTTTGCAGATATGCAAAGGAAGTAAAAGAATATGCCAAACATTTTATGTCATTTTAAGAGATAAGTGACTAACGGCAAATTAGTTACATAAAGAGAGAATATACGGGATATTTATAAATTAATGATACACACTTTATAAAAATATTTGATTGTGAATCGAGATATTTGATATATTTAAAAATAGTTTGTACTTATAAATTGCAAATTTAAATCTCATTTTTATGCAATGCTCAAATTGACAATTTTGAGCAATGTTTCGAATGAGAGAAATAAATTTCTTCGTAATTTATTCAACCACGGAATTTTGCAGATATGCAAAGGAAGTAAAAGAATAAGCCAAACATTTTATGTCATTTTAAGAGATAAATGACTAACGGCAAATTAGTTACATAAAGAGAGAATATACGGGATATTTATAAATTAATGATACACACTTTAATCAAAATATTTGATTGTGAATCGAGATATTTGATATATTTAAAAATAGTTTGTACTTATAAATTGCAAATTTAAATCTCATTTTTATGGAATGCTCAAATTGACAATTTTGAGCAATGTTTCGCATGAGAGAAATAAATTTCTTCGTAATTTATTCAACCACGGAATTTTGCAGATATGCAAAGGAAGTAAAAGAATAGGCCAAACATTTTATGTCATTTTAAGAGATAAATGACTAACGGCAAATTAGTTACATAAAGAGAGAATATACGGGATATTTATAAATTAATGATACACACTTTCATCAAAATATTTGATTGTGAATCGAGATATTTGATATATTTAAAAATAGTTTGTACTTATAAATTTCAAATTAAATCTCATTTTTATGCAATGCTCAAATTGACAATTTTGAGCAATGTTTCGCATGAGAGAAATAAATTTATTCGCAATTTATTCAACCACGGAATTTTGCAGATATGCAAAGGAAGTAAAAGAATATGCCAAACATTTTATGTCATTTAAAGAGATAAATGACTAACGGCAAATTAGTTACATAAAAAGAGGATATACGTGATATTTCTAAATTAATGACACGCACTTTAATCGAAATATATAATTGTGAATCGAGATATTTTATATATATTTAAAAATAGTTTGTGCTTATAAATAGCAAATTTAATCTCATTTTTATGCAATGCTCAAATTGACAATTTTGAGCAAATTTTCGCGTGACAGAAATAAATTTATTCATTATTTGTTGAACCACAGAATTTTGTAGATATAAGAAGAAAGTAAAATAATATGTCAAACATGTTACATCAGTTCAACAGATAAATGTATAACGATAAATTAGTTGCAGAAAGAGCGAATATACAGCAGGATTCTAAATTAACAGTAAAAATCAAGATATGTGATATATTTGAAAGTATTTTACGCTTATAAATTGTAAATTTAACCTCAATTTTATGCAATACTCAAATTGTGCATAAAAATATCTTTTTTTTTTAATTTTTTTTTTTTTTAAATTCTGTCAAAGTGTGAGTAAAATTTATCTATTTGCAGAAAATGGTGCCACTTCAATTAGAAAATTACACATGAATTGCAAAAGAAGCTTTTCGGACAATCTTTAAATGTGAGAAACAAATTCCTTGCGTTCGAATGAACCATTCTGACACACCTTACCTGTCTTTTGGACATTGCTTCGTTCGATTACTATTTGATTTTCCCTCTCAAAAAGTTTTTTCACCAAAAAAATATTAACAGTTTAAACAAGATAAAAAATCTAATAAATCTGCTCATTAAGTAATGTGGAATCAAATCAAAAATGTTTTCTAAAAAAGGCATTATGAGACTCCAGGAAAAATTGAAGATGTTTTGTTGAACAAAATACAGTCAAGCCTCTATATAACGAAATCCATCGTTCCAGTAAAAAATTCGTTATATAGAGAAATTCGATGTATAGAGCATGATGTTAAAAATAGTATTTAATGTGTAAATTTTGAACAAATATTATTTTTGATCTTTTTAATTAAGAATTTGAAATGTTTAAAAGTATATATTAACCTAACATTTTATTTCTTACTTATTTAAGCAGTTTCAAAAAAGAGAAAAGACATTTATTTGAAAGCTTAATGAAAATCAAATAAGGAAGACTTACATAAATTTCAGAGGAAGAAATCTGTAATTTTTTGTTGTTTTGATTTTAAAATTACAATTGTTGCGCTCTCAAAAAAAATTCTCAAATTTTAGCAAGGAATGAAAAATTGTAGTTGATATTTTCCTCCATTTGAAGGTCTCTCTTATGTGCTCTCATTGATTCCTCTCTTATATGTGTAACAATTCAATTGACTGTGTTTTGAGAAGGATGTTGAAAGGTGTGTGGGAGGTGGGATGAACTTGTTAGATTTAAAGAATAAGGAGAGAAGTAATATTTATATAAAAAAAAAACCCTCTCCACTGAACGATAAATCAAAAATAAGTGATGGAAAATTGATTCCATATGATTTCGAAGCTTTTTTAAAACTGAATAAATTAAGATCAATTTATGAAAAAATTCGTTATATGGAGATAGATATTTCGCTATATAGAGTCTGTTTTTAATGTAATCATGCGAAAAGGGGACCGTTCTTACTAAAAATTCGTTATATGGAGAAATTCGATGTATGGAGTTTCGTTATATAGAGGTTCGACTGTAGCCCCTAAATTCTTTATTAAAATCGCGCTATTTTTTAAATTTGGGTGGATTATTTTTTGTCAAAAAAAAAGAAACAATTGGGACAATCTAATATATTGCTCATTTAACACATAATAATATAGATACCAATTTCTACATTTTTAAATGCCACTGAAATAAATAAATAGGCAAACTTCTGATAGATTGAAACGTGGAGATCATCCAATAAATAGGGAAATTTTTCCTGTTAAATTTTAAAGGTAAGAAAAAACTTGTAAAAGTTGGCAGTTATGTATTGATTGAAATTTGTAAAACTATTAAAAAATAGAGAATATTTATGTATTTTTTTAAATAATTGTATGTAAATTACTTCTAAAATTTCCTCACTTTATTTTTAAAAATAAAACTTATGAAGTATTCAATCACAATAATCATATTTTTCCCGAGCGATAGCGTTATTTATTAGAAAAACCATAGTTAAATTTTATCTGTCTACAATTAAATGAAATACTGGGTTAAACAATTCTTGTGTAGCTTTCATTCGAAAATTTACTTAAACATATTTGCTTCATTTATATGCAAATAAATTTAACGTCTGTGAATCTATTTTGAAAGAAGCACAAGAAATCTCATTTCAGTTCTAATTCAAGTTTGAAAACATACATCTTTACTTTAATTTGAAATTCAACCGAAGTTAGATTGCAATGATATTATTTTAAAACATTTTAAATTCAATGGAATTAATCGTTATTGGCTATATGAATGACATTAGAATATTTCTTCAGAAAACTGAGATATGTGAAATATTTAAAAAATATTATTTATATAAATTTCAAATGCAATCTCATTTTTGTATTATGCTCAATTTCACAATTTTGGGTGATGTTTGTTATGACAGAAACCTATTTATTCGTCATTCATTAAATTTTGAAAATTGAGAGAGATTGTAAAAGAACATGCAAGATATTTTATGCCATTTCAAAAGATGAATGCATAAATTACAAACGTAAATTAATCGTTTAAAGAAAGATAGAGGGAAGTAAGTTATCTGAATGTTGCTTGTTATCGAGAACCACCATTTTGTAATATGATTTTGTCAAAACTTTCATTGTCATTTCAGTGACGAATCACTGATAACTTTTAATTTTAATTTAAAGATTAATTCTGGAAATCTTAGGTACAATCCCTTTAATTCACATCAATAATCAGAAAAATGAATTTTCCAAATTAATTACTGCACTGTTGCTAATCTCTGAGTATTCTTTCATAAGGTATGATTTAATTTAACGCAAGTTAAATAATTTTCAAAGTAGAAAAATATTTGATTTATCTTTGTTTAATTAATTTCACTTTTTTACCTGAAGCGTACAAGATTTTATAGTTCCTTTTTAGTTCGAAACATGTTTAACTTTGGTCAAACTAACCTTTTGAATATGGGTACTGGTGGAGTTTTGTTATTATTACTTTTGCAGAGTTGCTAAATATGACAGATATTTTATTCAGAAATTCTGAAGTTTTACCAAAAAAGATGAACAGTTGAATGTAAAATAATTAATTTGACTTTACTACACAAGAAGGAAATTTATCAAATAGATTTGCGTTCCATTTAAGATGCCACTCGAATCAATAAAAAAAAAAAAAAAAAAAAAAAAAAAAAAAAAAGGATGATAATGTTAAGAACCGGTTTCTGTAAAGTATTTTTTAAGAAAAACCTGAAGCCATTATCAAAAACTAAAAACTAGCCCAATTGTAGATCATCATTAGCTATCCTATGCTAGAAAAAATAAGAAAAAATGTAAAAATATAGAAATTTTAGAGAGACATTTGAAAATAATGCTACCAAAGACTTAACATCGTCATCTGGGTCTTTTTGAGTGACTAGTATGGGCTCTTAAGGATCAGCATTAGAAAGTTGTGGAATCTTGGCTTAACCCCTTGGGGACGAGCGACACGTATACGCGCCGCAAAAAGTCTTAAGAATCCTTGTTTATCCCCACAAGTAAAATTTTACTGCTGAATTTGCCTTATTTAATCAGAGCAATTGCTCCATTTAAGAAAAAATTCTGTTTTTAAAAACAGGCGGCAAAACAATGAAAATTTAAAAAAAGTCCCGTCGCGAAGGGGTTAATAGAGCTATGAATCAAGAGGAGACAGACTGCGTAGTGTATACCGGTTACGAGTGAAGTAACTGAGGAGGTTGTCAGAAGATGGCAGCTGCTTGTAATATCCTCTGCATCCCTCTCTTAACCCCTTCCGGAGCGGGCAAATTCTGTTAGTAAAATGAGAAATTATTGACTTACACCGGAATTTAGAAACAACTTTTTTAGATATTATGAACCCCTGAATTTGAGCTTTCACCGTAAAAGCAGAATTTTATTAAAATATTATTGCCGTTTGCAAGTTTGATGTTAACACATTACCGACCGGCCGTCGATTAATCGACGTTTGCTCCCCAGCGCTTACCTACCGGCCGTCGATTATTCGACGTTTGCTCCCCAGCGCTTACCGATCAGTCGTCGATTAATCGACTTTTGATCTTTCTGTTAGATTTGGTTAGTTTAGAATGACAAGTAGCAAGCAGCAAGCATTTCGCATTCTTTATTCAGATAATCGGTGCTTTTTATAAGCTTTCGTTCTTAGAAATGAATAGAAAGACTTTAAGAAAAGCGCATATATTCCTGTGCGTCAGTCTAGGCCGAAACCAAGCCGGTGCCGGTGTCTCGGACGATCTGTGGCTGATCGGGCGGTGAAAGGGCATAGTATGTTCGAACCGCTGCCGGTCGGTAAAGTGTTAAAATTAGGTATTCCGGACTGGGCAGAGTGTGCCGGAAAGGGTTAATAATACCGGGACATATTACCTTTCTGTCATTACATTGCATCCTTATTCCATTTCTAGAAGTTTTACACTAACAAGGAGTTCAAATACGAATGAAAATTTCTATACAAATTTTCTGCCCGTTTCCATAATTCAATTCTCAGGTTTTCAAAGAATATTGTTACAACTGTCATGATATGGCGGAATTGTAAGGCATGTTTATCGTAAAAGCAATTTGCTACCATTAAAAAAAATGCATATTATTGATTTAATTATAACAGAAGTACTGCAGCGAATAGTAAGGATTTTTTTTTTTTAAGTTTGTAGATAGAGATACGATTTTTGGTAATCGGAATACTTAGTGCCGGTTACAGATTTTTTTATCATTTTAAGGATAAATTAGCTTATTTCCCCGCTTTAGTTGACATCCCGAAAAATTCGAGATAGAAACTATAAAAAAAGAAAAACTACCAGTATTTTTTTAAATAGAAATTATTTCAATTAATATAACGGGATTGAAGAAGGTCAATTTCTTTTTAATAAAATGCTGATACTTAATATCTTTTTGACGTGACAACGTCTTGTAAGTTGGTTTGCCGGGAGACACTTCAAGAAACTGCGTTACGTTACGTTACGCTCCGCTCACGATACGCGCTCACTTTTCTCTTAACTTTTTCCGGTCACTTGTGGGACCATTTTCTGAACGTGAATGTGAATTCGCTGCAAGGAAGGGGCGGTGCTTAATAGGAATTTTAGATAGTATCAAACTAAGACGAAATACGTTATGTATTAGTTATTAGTATAAAGTACAAAGAAAATAAGTGTAGTTTATTTCGTAATTCGGTGGTATATTATGGAAAACTAATGATATGTGATTAGTGAAAGCCATTTTACTTTAGTTATATTCTGCTCATTGAAAAATTCTTTAATATGCTGTTTACAAAATTCAACATTTGACATCAATAAACATGAAGTAAAATGTGTTTAACAAACACAGTGTATTGCAAGTTATTGTATGTATATTTGTATATAAATACGTATGTATGTGTAAAGGTAAAAATAAAATTTTGTTAATATGAAATTCAGTGCGAGATTCTTTGTATAAATTAATGTTTTAAATATAATTCTTTGTATAAATAAATGTTTTAAATTGTTACTATTATTTCATCCTTCTTCCTACTATACGAATGAATATTCACATTAAAATTATTTTACAACTCAAAGTCGCTGTCACGTAAAACTTTCGCCCGTATACCGACTTTACAGGCAACCAATTTTTTTTTTCGCTGTTCAATGGTGCCCCAAATTTTTTTGGGTATGTTTTTCCCTGACTACTTGCCACCATGTGGTCAGTATCAGTGAAACGATTACGTTACCTGAGTAAACTGACACCAGTAAAAATACAGTAAAACCCCAATAATTCGGACTAATTGGGACCAGAGCCAATCCGGATTATCGAAAATTTGGATTATCCGGAGAATTAGAAAAAAATGAAATAAAAGAAAATATACTTACAGAAAATCACCTTCATGTTAAGCATATTGAATATTTACAGTCAGTAAAAATGTTTAATTTGTTTAATTCTTTCGAAAAGATTTCAGAAAAAGATTTTTTTAATTTAGAATACGACTATGAAACAAGTTAATGTTATGGAAATTAGGCAAGCGCTTCTCAAACTGGAAAAAAATATGACGAAACCAATCCGAATTATCCGGATTAACGAAGTCCGAATTAGCGGGGTTCTACCGTGTATAGAAACTTTTTTTTATAGCGTTAGAAAAATGAGTTAAAATAAGATAAAATTTCTACAAAAGTTTATTGGTGGAAGTTTTCACCGGCGATTATCAGAAACTTGTTGATCTGCTGATCTGATTAAAAGAAACAGTCGCCATCTTGTGACAACCAACTCAGTTACTTCACTCGCAATTAATAAATACGCTATATGTCTCCTCCTCATTATTTATAATTCCATTAGAAAGACCAGATTTAAAACTATTTTTCCCCGGTCTTTTCCGGCATACCGGTAAAAGGAAGGATCTTTGAAAACGGAAAAGAAGGATGATTATTTGTTGTATTTAACAGCAACGATTGGTGTTGGAGAGGAGGAGTAAGTATACAGTTTTTCCCCAGTTTTCTAATTAGTTCAACTTTTTCTACATATCCAGGAGAATAAAAACGTCATTCGTCTATTTCATACCATTTCAGTCAAAGCTTTCTCCCCAGGCATCCATCCGGTATTGACAATGTAAAAAAAGATTTTTTTTATAAATTATTACATGAACAGAAATATTCTTATTGTATATAAAATAAGCAAAATGTCATAATTAGCTAAATATATAACAGAGAAACATGTGCTTACTTTATATTAAAAAAAAGTAATTTTGTATGATAATTTAAAAAAAACTCAAATTTATCAAAAATACTGGATTTTACATAAAATATATACCGTAATTTCCGGCGTATAATACGCGGATCAAACAATTCTTTTTCGACCCAGAAGTTTTATTTTGTAATCGAAACCAAATATATTCCGCGATCTAAAAGGTTACATTTTATTTAAAAATTATTCTGGGTCGAAAAAGAATTGTTTGATCCACGGATTATAGGCCGGAAATTACGGTATTATGAACTTTAAAACGTTCATTTTTATTTAAAAGGCAATTAAAATAATCAAAAAGATATATTAATAGTTAATTTTATTTAAGATATTTAGTACATTCAAGCCTTAACCAGGATCTTCATTAGAGTCTATTTTTATAACTAACTTTTGTGCATTTAGGGTAAGTGTACCATTAGTGGGCCACCAGTTTTCAAAGTTGAAAAACAAGTTTTCTAGTCACCCCTGTCAGATAACAAACTAATTACTGATTGGCTGGAATCCTTATCTGTTATCAGGCAAAGGGACAACTTCAGTATTCTCATAGTTTTTGAGCTGGAATGGTAATTTTACAGACTATACAAAAAAACTAAAGAGAAGCTAAAATTATTTTACGTAATCATCAAAACTTCTAAATATTATTTCATTATTGTGTATACTTAAGTGTAGAAAAGTAAAAAAAAAAATTATAACATCTGTACAGTATGTATTAAACTCAAGAATGGAGTGGCCTACTTCTAGGGGGGCCCTACTAGAGCATCAGAAAGTTACTATGACCCACTACTGGAACATAGAGGAAGGTAACATTTTTTATTTTTCATTTTTTCTAGAGAATATATTTTAAAAATTTGAATGTTTATTCTTATACATAAAGGTAAAGACTAGGCTAAAAAAACTATATTTTTTAAATTCACTAATACTTTAATAATAATTAGATAAATGTCCTTAAGGGAGACCCGTACACCATTTTCGGTCAAAAATCATCAAAAGTTCAAAAAAAAATTTTTTTTTTCTCAGAAAACGAAAAAATACATATTTGCGAATATCCATGCAAAATTTCAGAACTCTGGGACACTTGGAACAGGTGGAAAATGAGCTTTTTAAATTATACTCACTATACAGTTTAAAGGACTAGCGGCAATTTAAAACGTGTTTTCTTGAGAATGACTTTTTTCATATTTTGCCTAAGTTCAAAGTACTAAGGCTCAGTGGTAAAATGATTTAGAAACAAAGTGTTTATGTTTTTAGAATCTTAAAAAAATTTGCAACAAAAGTAAGGAGAGATATTTTTTTTAACTATTTCTGAAAATTTTACATAAATTGGTAAACATGAAACTTATAACGAATTTAAGGAAATTTACCATGCGTATTTTTATTTAATTTTTTTAGCCGATTAAAATAGAAAATTAAAAATGTCTCTCCTTAGTTCTTTTCTATATAGTATAACACTATTTAAGAAATTTATACCAAAATATTGAAAATTGAATGAGGAGTAGTAATTTTAAAAGGTGTATTTTTCGACAAAAAAAAAAAAAAAAAAAAAAAAAAAAAAAAAAAAAAAAAAAAATCATAAAAATCCCCTTAAAAAAATATACTTTTTAATAAAAAGTGAATTTTCTTGCTAATTATTCCTTACAAGAAGATTCTTAAATAGTATACCAAAATTCATTACTTTAAAATCAATAATAAAAATTTTGGGTTTTTTCTTACGGGTCTCCCTTAAGTGGCCCACTACTGGTGCATTTACCTTATACAAATATATAATCTTGTTTCAAAAATGGGCTAATTTGATATTCTGGCTATAGAAAGCTCTTAAGGCTGCGTGCACACACAAAGTTTTTCTGCGATTTGCAGGCGGCGCCTTTCAAGTCCGCAGGCGGCGCGTCTGATGTTAACGAGCTTTCCAGTTGAACTTCAATCCAAGTGTAGGACGGGAATCTTTCCCTTCAGTAGGGTTTAAGATAGTGATCTCCCTGACCATTGTATCTCCCCTGTTTTGTATTGTCAGTAAACCGCAAGTGGGGAGTAACAAAAAGGAGTTCCAAGAAAAAAAAGAGCTTGAACTAGAGAAAGAACTTCAGAGTAGTTATGTTTGTCAAGCTCTTAACTCCTTGGGGATGAGCGACCGGCATACATGCCGCATGAAGCGCTCATATATCTTATTTATCCCCACTCATAAAATTTTACAGTAAAATTTGTTTTAATCGAAGCATTTTCTCAATTCAATCAGACACAAATTTCTGTTTTTTAAAATCAATGGCAAAAGATTAAAAATTTCGCAAAAGATTCCCGTCGCGAAGGGGTTAACCCATAATACATAGATAACTTCTTTTTCTGCAAATCTTTTTTATTAGTGAGCATTAATAAAATATTTATGTAATCTAAATTACTATGACAAGGAAAAATATAGCAAATAAATAACTTAAGACTTCCTTTAAAAATTATATTTTTGCATTGTTATATTGAACAAGTGTTCTAATTATTATTATTATTGTTTGTAAAACATTTTTTTAATTGAAATAATATTAGTTATGGATAATGCTTCTTTTTGTAGCTTGTAATTTATTATTTATTAGAAAAATCATAGTTAAAATCTGTCAGTTTAAAGTTAATGTGTGATACATTTATTTCTTCATTTGAATCATTTGAAAACTTCTTTGTGACATATATTTTTCATTAATATTAAAATAAATGAAATTAAAATAATATTATTTATTGATAAAGCCTTTTTCTAAATATTGTTATTCAAACTTTATTAGAAAGTTCTTGGTTAAAATTTGTGATTTTACAGTGAAATGAAATAACTGAAATATATTATCTCTCAGTTGCTATCTTTTGAAAACTTATTGGCAACATATAATTTTCATTAATATGCAAATAAATGTCTTTCAATTCGCTGACATTTCCAAGTATAAATTACAAATCTTAATTCATAGTTTTATAATTCAACGTTTTCATTCAGATTTAACTTAATTTGAATTTCATCGAAAATTACATCCGAATATTGTTATTTTAAAACTTAAATTTAAATTTATTCAAACCTGAAATGATATTAAATTATTTATTCAGTGAATCGAGATATGGGATATATTTAAAAGTGTTTTGTGCTTATAAATTGCAAATTTAATCTAATTTTTATGCAATGCTCAGTTTGCAAATTTGAACAAAGTTTCACGTGGCAGAAATGAATTTATCCGTTATTTACTCAACCACAGAATTTTGTATTTGTATTTGTATAGCTTTGAGGTAGGCGCTACGGCTTTTCGCCGGCATAACCTCCAATGATCACAAGAAACCATATAGAACACTTTATTACAAATTATCCAGTGCATTCATTTTTTCACAGATACAACACAGACACCCATGCCGCTAGCTGGACTCGAACCAGGGTCCAGCGGTGTGGGAGGAGCTGATGCTACCACCCATGCCACTGGATCGGCCAGAATTTTGTAGGTATGCGAAGAAAGTAAAAGAATAAGTCAACATTTTATGCCAATTTAAGAGATGAATGCATAGTGGCAAATTAGTTGCATAAATAAAGAATATACGGGATATTTCTAAATTAATGATATACACTTTATTCGAGTTATATTCGATGGTGAATCGAAGTATTTGATATATTTAAAAGTAATTTGTGCTTATAAATTGCAAATTTAATCTCATTTTTATGCAATGCTCAAATTCACAATTTTGAGTAATGTTTTGCGTGACAGAAATAAATTTATTCGTTATTTATTCAGCCACAGAATCTTGTAGATATGAGAAGAAAGTAAAAGAATGTGTCAAACATGTTTTGTCAATTCAAGAGATAAATGCATAACGGCAAATTAGTTGCACAAAGAGAGAATATACGGGATATATCTAAAATAATGATACACATTTTAATCGAAATATTTAATATATTTAAAAGTACTTTGTGCTTATAAATTGCAAATTTAATCTCATTTTTATGCAATGCTCAAATTGACAATTTTGAGCAAAGTTTCGCGTGACAGAAATAAATTTATTCGTTATTTATTCAACCACAGAATCTTGTAGATATGAGAAGAAAGTAAAAGAATATGTCAAACATGTTTTGTCAATTCAAGAGATAAATGCATAACGGCAAATTAGTTGCACAAAGAGAGATTATACGGTATATTTCTAAAATAATGATGCACATTTTAATCGAAATATTTAATATATTTAAAAGTACTTTGTGCTTATAAATTGCAAATTTAATCTAATTTTTATGCAATGCTCAAATTGACAATTTTGAGCAAAGTTTCGCGTGACAGAAATAAGTTTATTCGTTATTTATTCAACCACAGAATTTTGTAGATGTGAGAAGAAAGTAAAAGAATATGTCAAACATGTTTTGTTGATTTAATAGATAAATGCATAAAGAGCTAATACACAGCGGGATTCTAAATTAATAGTTCAAATCCAGATATGTGATATAGTTGAAAGTATTTTACGCTTATAAATTGCAAATTTAATCTCATTTTGATGCAATAATCAAATTGAAAATTTTGAGCAATGTTTCGCGTGACAGAAATAAATTTATCCGTTATTTATTCAACCACAGAATTTTGTAGATGTGAGAAGAAAGTAAAAGAATATGCCAAACATTTTACGTCAATTCAAGAAAAAAAACGCATAACGGCAAATTAGTTGCATAAAAGGCACTATTCAGCGGGATTCTAAATTAATAGTATAGAAATGTATGTGATACATTTAAAAGTATCTTACGCTTATAAATTGCAAATTTAATCTCATTTTTGTGCAATGCTGAAACTGACAATTTTGAGCAATGTCTCACATGACAGAAATAAATTTATTCGTCATTTATTCAACAACAATTAATTTTTAGATATGAGAAGAAAGTAAAAGAATATGTCAAACATGTTACATCAATTCTAGAGATAAATGCGTAAGGGGCTGTCCATAACTGATGTCACACATTTTCTTTTTCAATATTTTTGAACCCTCTTCTCCTCTTTGTCACAAAGTATCACACTTAACCATACCCCCTCCCTTTTTTTGTAACATGTCATATTTTACAAAAATACATATTTTGGATGTGATTTTATTCAAAATAGCGTTGGTAAAACTCAAGCAAACTTGCTTAAACAATAGCCGAGAAGTTCACTCAATGACTGACTGATAAATAATAACCACAACAGCTCGTATTGTTCTCCTTATATAGGCTCGCAGCATGATCTAGAAATTTCCACAGGCTTCTCGAATATTCCAGAAAACCACGGAATAACATTCAATGTATCAGTAGACCTAAGGGGGGTTACCATAGAGAGGGAAGGGTTACCATCGCCAACAATCGCCAATTTTGTCGCCAACTTGGCGATATATCGCCAAATATGGCGACCAAAATTAGTCGAAAAAAGTGACGTCAACTTGGCGATATCTCTAATATTTCGCCAAGCTGCCGTAGACATTTACTGAAAATAATAGACAAGTTTGCTTGATAACAGAGACAATGTAACAAAAACTAATATTGGTAAAGGAATGGAGCTTAATAAGATTATTTATATTATTTTACAGTACAAACACTAACTATTTACAAAATTCGTAACAGTATGTTTGTAATTCAGATATATAGCACTATTTTATAGATTATATACAAAATTTTATTTTTAAATTTCAGTTATGTGTTTTAATGACGTTTATAAGCATAACAATAAAAATGATTCAAGTACTTATTTTGTATGAAATAACACTAAGGTTTACATTTAAAAACAAACATAATTAATATATAGAAGTAATACAATATTAATATGAAAGAGCAATTGAAAAAGAGTAGTATTTTGGACTTTGAAATGGAATTTAATATACAGTCGACTCTCGTTAATTCGAAATCGGATAATTCGAATCTTCGCTTAATTCGAATTAAACATGAAGTCCCGAAATTCTCAGTGGCAGAATAACGTTAAACGTTTTCATTAATTCGAACTAATTTTCTTTTGACAACAGTTATTCGAACTAACGAGAATTCCGATTTTTCATTCTTCCTTTCTTTCTCACAGATTTCAGATCATTTTAATAACTTTCTTTCTTTGTTTTTTGTGATAATTGTTCCTAATAAGTATACATATAATCCAATGCATTTGATATCCACATTCTTAGTGTCCTGTCTGTCCATCAGTGACGCTTTAATTTTTTTCTTCCATTGTGCTTGTCTCCAATCTTTTAATAAGTTTATGTATTGATACATTCTAATTAATTTTGAAGTCATATTCGAATGATAACAGACGAAATAAATTAAAAAACACTATAACATTAATTCCTTTGTAATAGTACCATATTAAGAATGTTCTTATTTCATACTTTCCATAATTCGAACTTCGGATAATTCGAACATTTCTTATGGTCCCGACGAGTTCGAATTAACGAGAGCCGACTGTATTTGGCTTTAAATCTTATCTTTACTTCATTAACGCAAAATACTTTAATTTTAAAATAATTTCAAAATTTAATTTGCTAATTTTTAACCAAAATGAGTGACATCAAATTTTTTCTTTATCCCCTCCCACCTCCTTGTCACAAACTGTCACTATTTCACGAATCCCCCTCCCCCTCCCACCTTTCAAGCGTAATATCCTTTGTGGACGGCCCCTAACGGCAAATGAATTGCATAAAGAAAGAACATACAGGGTGATTCTAAATTAATGATACAAACTTTAAGGGTTGATGCAAGATACTATAACAATCACTTACTTACTGTAGGAAAATATAGGCGCAAATCACGCGTTGAAATACAAACATCAGGGGGTTCATTTGGCTCTTTTTTATTTCAAAATTTCTCATTGATATCAGAAAATTCCTGTACTATTCTTTTCTCTATTTAAGACGAACTTTTCATTTTTTCACAATTTAATTATTCTTAGTTTTTTTTTTCTTTTTCACATTGCACACTTTTTTGAAAATGTTATACTAATAAACTATAATGTATGATCACTGTAAATATTCTTTTTTTATATTGGGATGTTTCCCTTTGATAGCATTTTTCGCCTGTTTATGGACTGTTCAGCTTAGTTTTATGGATATAATGGACATTTTTCTTTTCTTTTTTTATTATATTACTATTGTTATACTAATATAGCATTTTTTTTAACATTCTTTTTTGTTCCCACCAGCCACGCCTAAACATTCACATGACTCTCAGTGCTTTGAAAATCAATTTCGATTGCTACACTGGATGTTAAGTTGCTTGGCAACTAGGAAACCAAGAAAAGGACTATATTATTCCATTGTTCCAAAATTGGATAAAAAGAAATTTCTTTAAAAATTTCCGGTCTAAAATCAAACTTTTTGAATTAAAAAAAATTAAACGGAAAACTGGCAAATCTGTCAAGTACAAGAAATATATGACATTTAAATTTTACATTTTTTTCCTTCTATAGTAAAAAAAAACTAGCCTTAAAAGGAATGACTCCTGGAATGATGCTGATGTGGAAGATTTCCGGAACTAACGAATCCGGGTTGTCCACTCCTTCCATGAGTCGAATAGACCAATCAGGAAAGGGCTCCGTCTATGAATCGCCATATGGGTTACCATAAAGAGAGGAAAGATTACCATCGCCAACAATCGCCAAGTTTGTCGCCAACTTGGCGATATATCGCCAAATTTGGAGACCAAAATTAGTTGTCAAAAGTGACGCCAACTTGGCGATAACTGTAATATTTCGCCAAATTTTTAATTTCTTTACAACACCAGTCGTTTGATACATCATTTGAGAGGTTTGCAACTGCTTATTCATATAATGGATGTCTTGTGTGTTATCCCCCATTCTGCTCCCCAGGGGAGACACATTTTTATTTTCTTTACAACACCAGTCGTGTTACACAAGATTTGAAAGGTCTGCAACTGCTTATTCATATTATGGATGTCTTGTGTGTCACCCCACACTCTGCTCTCCCCAGGGGGGGGGTCACATTTTTAATTTCTTTACAACACCAGTTGAGTGACACATCATTTGAAAGGTCTGCAACTGTTTATTCATATTATGGATGTGTTGTGTGTCATCCCCCACTCTGCCCCCCAGGGGGGGCACATTTTTAATTTTTTTACAACACCAATTGTGTGACACCTCATTTGAGAGGTCTGCAACTGCTTATTCATATTATGGATACCTTGTGTGTAACCCCTCCCCTCTGTCCTCGGAGGGGGCGCATTTTGTAATTTCTTTACAACACCAATTATGTGACACATCATTTGAAAGGTCTGCAACTGCTTATTCATACCATGGGTTATTGGCGAGCGCAGCAAGCAGGGGTAGACAATAATTTGGAATCGCGAAGCGATTACGCGGGGGGTTGGCGGGCACAGCGAGCAGGGGGCGGGGCCCCCCTAGTTTAATTTAAAAAAACTTTACATTGGAAATTTTCTAAAAAGTATTTTTTTAAGTAACCATAAAATATCTGCCTTTATAAATGAAAATAAAAGTGTAAATTTAGTGGTATGAATGAGGAAAAAACAGATATTTTTATTGTTTGTGAAAATACAATTGCCAAACAAACTTAACTTGAAAATACACTGCTGGCCATCGTAAATGCAACACCTTGAAGGAAGCATGCAAATAATATGAAATTTACAACATGCATTAGCTGAGGTGAGATATGCAAATGATTAGAATTTCAGCGCAGACGCATATCAAGCGCGCCTGTGGCGCCACCTCAAAGCGCTATTTAAGGCTTGGAGATTTCGACGGTTTTAAGTACAGCAATTGTGTTTTTCTTGCTTTTTTTTCAAAAAACGATAAATTATGCCTCGTAGGAAACAACGATCATCTTTTGATCAAGTATCCGAATTTGACAGAGGAAGGATAGCGGCATACCGAGATTGTGGGTTATCTTTCAGGGAAATCGTTCGTCGTGTTGGACGAAACCAAACAACTGTGATGCGGATATGTGATTGTTGGGTGCAACAGGGTACGACGGACAGACGTGATCGACCGCATGGACCTCAGTGCACCACGTCACGTGATGACAGGCAGATTGTACGCATGGCATTGACGGACCGCTGAGTGAAAATCACGAACCATATCACAGCAGATTCAGTCTGTAACGCATCATCCAGTGTCAGCGCGTACCATTCGACGTCGTTTACAGCAGAATGGTCTGTCCGCAAGACGTCCGTTGCTTTGTGTACCTCTGACGCGGAACCACAGACGTCTCCGCCGCCATTGGTGCGATGAAAGAAGGATGTGGACGACAGAATGGAATGAAATTCTCTTTACTGACGAGTCACGCTTCAGTATGCAACACCACGACGGTCGGATTCGAGTCTGGAGACACCGTGGAGAGAGGATGCTGAACAGCTGCATTATGCACCGTCACACTGGTCCTGCACCGGGTATTATGGTATGGGGCGGTATCGGATATCTCTCTCGCACTCTTCTAGTACGCATTGCCGGTACTTAAACCAGCCAGCACTACATCTCCGAGGTGTTGGAGCCAGTTGTCCTTCCTTACCTTCAGGGCTTGCCAACAGCCATATTTCAGCAGGATAATGCACGGCCACACGTGGCACGCATTGTCCAAGGGTTCTTCGTCAATCACCAGATTGAATTGCTTTCCTGGCCGGCGCGCTCTCCGGATCTTTCGCCGATAGAAAACATGTGGTCCATGGTTGCTCAACGACTGACCCAGAGTTCATCCCCAGCTGTCACACCAGATCAACTTTGGCAACGTGTGGAAGCTGCTTGGTCTGCTGTACCCCAAGAACACATTCAAAGTCTCTTTGAATCAATGCCGAGGCGTGTGGCAGCTGTGATCTCCAACAACGGCGGCTACTCTGGGTACTGATTTTGGCAGGAACCACGCTTCATAGAATGCTGTAAATTTAATCATTTGTTACTTGGTCAACATGTTATCTACACAATAAATTTTGCTGTGATATCTCTTGTTTTTCTTGGTGTTGCAATTTGGGTGGCCAGCAGTGTACATTTATTCATATTTAAAGATGTGGAAATGGAAATAAATAATATGGAAAAAAATGGAAATAAATTCTTTCTAAAAGCAGAACTGATTATACATTGTGCCCACTATCCACAAACATGACGTGAGCTCTCTTTAAAGATATTTTTTATGTTATATTTTAATTTTTAACACTATTTTCACGTCTTTTGTCAAAAGTTATTTATTATTCTTCAAGTAACCCAAAATTAAATTTTGTAAAATTATAGATCGATAAAAATTGATGATATAAAATAGTTCCATTTCAAAATTCAACGTCAACACATATTTTTTATTAATAAGCAAATAAACTTATCGTTTGTGAATCCCTTTTTATTTCAAACATATTTATAAAAAATATATACGCAGGTAGCTTTATAAATTGATGATTTCTTATAGCTTTATCTTAATTTGAAATTCAACAAAAATTACACCGAAAAATTGCTATTTTGAATTATGAAACTCAACAATAGCATTTACCGCTGCTATCAAACTGAATGACATTTATTCAATGAATTAATTATTTTATCTGTAAAGGGAGATATGTAAAATATAAAAAAAAAAATTCTGGATATTAATTACTGGTGAAATCTCATTTCTCTGCAATGTTCAGTTTCGCAATTTTAAGCAATGGCAGTGTCACAGATGTCAAATTATTTGTTAAATATTAAATCTCCTAATTTAAAAAATGGTAGGAGAGAGGAAATAATATGCAAAGTACTTTATGTAATTTTAACCTTCCGTCTACCAGACGGGTCCATTGGACCCGACAGCAATATTTCTGGTGTCAATGGTAAAATGAGAAATTGTCGATTGACACCGGAATTTATAAAGGACTTGTCTAGATATTACGAATTCCTTAATTTAAGCTTTCATTGTAAAAGCAAAATTATATTAAAATATTACTGGTGCCATTTGCAAGTTTGGAATTAAAATTAGGTGTTGCCGTAGATAAATGGGTGTTTTGTCTGGTAGACGGAAGGTTAAACAAATGTATGAATAAATAACCATACAAAATTAATCAAGAAAAGGGAAGAAAGTCACGACAAAAAAATATTGTTGATATATTTCCGCAATCTATTAATAAATAATTGTGAATCTGCAAATCAGGAGTCTCAACGTCAGCTCTGGGAGTCATATTTTAATCTCATTTCACATATTATTCAACATTTTACAATGCTTATTTTTAAAAATATTATAGAAATAGTTTTAAGCATATAAAATTCTTACAAGGTTTCAATAGGAACATATATTAGAAGGAATATCCAAATGGCAAAAAGAAGGAAATATCTAAATGGCAATATTTACTTAAATTTAATCGTTATATCTAATTTTTTTTTAAATCTAGTGTTTTTACAATTTTTGTTGTAAAATTACAGTTGGATTTCACCTGAATAAATCTTGCAAATTTCATAAGAAATCACTTATTATCATTAAGATAAAATTACTACAAGGTAAAAGAGACAAAAAGTACATTTAAAATAACTTTGGGTCGTAAAGATATAGATTCTAGGGATATGTTCTATACTCTCTGACTGCAAATTGCTTTTTTTTCTAAATAAAGAGTTTCCATGTCGTAAAATTGGTTTGTAATATGATGCACGTTATCGTTCAAATTTTAATGTCTTCATTAAGCCTAAGCAAAAGAATCACGTGGAACACGGACGGAATTCTTTCACATCAGATGTACATTTTTTCTCTAAATGAAAATGATCTGCTTAAATTTAAACATTTTAAGCTTTTTGTTTTTTATGTATATACATAATTTTGCTTGCAATAGAAGCGCATTGCTCGTACTAAAAATAGGTTGATTACACTAGATATCTACACTGCAGACCCAAGAAGGTATAAAAAAGAAGATGCGTATATGCATATGCCTAAATTCAGTGAAAATTTTCTAAAATATGCTAACCATTGCTTACAAATTGATGCAAGTAGAATTTCATTGCATTATGAATTACAAAGTGTATTATTAAAAGTTTTCTTCATTTTTGCGAAAGCATTCCGTTGTGTTTGAGCTTATTGTAGGGGATTTTAGGATCACATTTTTGGCGTTACTCCCAACCACTATATGTCACCCCCATTCTTTCTTTTAACTCTATGGTTAAAATCATTTTTTCTCAACGGATATGTATCATAGAGTAACGAATGAGGTATCATTGGGATGGATATTTTTTCCAAATTTTATATGTATACTTAGTTTAACAATTATGCAGCGTGTTATTGGTTATTATTGTTGTTATTGGTTGGCAAGGTGTTATTGGATAGGATTTTTTGCCCATATCTAACATTGCTATTGAACTTTTGTTATAATTTTAGGTTAACCACCTCAGACCTGAGGTGCACAAATGTCTACCTCCATTTTTTTCCTCATAAAAACTAAACTGTTCGAATTTTTTGTATTTTTACTTCTCTTCTATACAGCTGAATGTTTTTTGCTTTAAAACAAGACCAATAAATGTCAGCACTGATGAATATTACCTCATAAAATAAATATTTTCATCTGAGTTTCGAAAATACTTTCAAGATATTGTGGCCAAGAAAGTAAGAAATATTCATGATTATTTAACTTAAATGCTTTACAATAAAAATGTTTGAGGATTTGCCTATCATTTACTTGTTTAAAGACTTTAATTTTGTTATTGCATAAATTTATATTACGGATAGTTAAATTGATGTTTTAAAGGTATTAATAATTTTATATCCATATTTGAAAACGTAAATTACCAGTCCCCTAAATTACTGATTTCATAAAAATGACTCTTTCTGTCATCTATGGTATCTTTTTCATTATGCAAAAGCAATAAATATATATTTGTAAAGTTATTTTATGCTCAGCTCTAAAGAGGTTAAGTATCATCCTACATATTATTTTTTATTGCATCAATCTCTTTTCTTGTGCACATAAAGTGGCGGAGGCTGGGTTAGGGTTTTTAGGGACTGAATACCACTTTTTTAAAAGTTTTGTCCATTTTTTATAAATTAAAAGGATTCTGCAATCACATATCTCAAAGGTAACCGTATAAAAATAGTGGTACATAAAGCTTGAAAATCCCCAGTCTTTCTCGCCAGTGGCACATATAAAGCGCACAACTTGGAGTATTATATGAAAGGTTTTTTGAACAGGCTTTTGACAAGGTACACTAATATTTTGACCCGAGAGTAGTCGTGACTTTTTTCACAACGTCATTAATTGTGTACTGTCTTTTCACCGCTCCTCCCCCCCCCCACATACAAAAATGTAAAATAAGAAATATTCTTCGTTTTATATACGAATAATAACATTTCAATGACGATATAAATTTGCGGTTTTCTTAAATTATGCGTTTAATTCATGAGATTCCAAGTAATAGGAAAAAATAAAAATTAAGCATATTAGGCATTAGGCAATTAGGCATAGGTGCTAACATCCATGCTTTTTCGACCCGGAAAAATTTTATAGTAAATTTTACCAATTCAAATCGTCGTAATCTTCCGATTAAATAACTCAAAAATTTCTGTTAAATTTTTCCGGGCCAAAAAAAAATCTGAAGAGTTGGCAGCTATGCATTAGGGATTTTTACGAAGATTTTTTTCAACAATTTCAAGACATTGTTTCTAAAAATGCACCTGAAGGGAAAACAGAGACATTGTGTTACTTAACTAAGATAGTCGAGAAACTTTTTAAATCCGTTACATGGTAGATCGCCATTATATTTGTAATGTGATATGAGTTAGCAGAAGATAAGGTATATGGGCGGCAAAAAAATCGGCACCCGACTACTGACGGGTTGAAAGGAGTTGTTTGATTAAAAAAAATTCAGTTAATTATGAAATAAGGAATATTGTATCAGAAAATAAGGCAAAATATTGCAGCGTTAAATCTAAGACTTGTCTACTACTTTTTACTATATTCCACCTTTAAAATCGACCTATTTATGTGTTTTCGTATTTTATTAATTTATTTAAAAAAATGTATCTTTAAACTGATGACATGGAAATTTAGAGTTTATTTCTCATAAAATAATTGAAAATTGTTTCAAAAGATAGCCATGTTTAAGTTTTTTTTATCGTCTGCTGAATATTAATTTCAAAATGCTCTTTGAAATTATCTATCCTCTCGATCAACGGTTAACAAGAAAAACTTTAATCTTCATATTTTTGCTTAGTGACTTATATAGGGAGATTTCCTACGGTGAATTACGAAGAATTATAAATAATTTATGTATCACCGCTTAAAATATTCATTTTATGTTGCATTTCTTGCTGAAATAATGACTTTCGGTCGCATCAACCATGCTTAAAAATATTTATTTATGCATGAACATTATGTTTATGCAAGAAAAATTATTAATAGTATGGAAAAAATTTACAAAACTTTCAAAGGCAAAACAGATAGATTAATTAATAATGAATATGAAACAACTTTGGACATAATATTATTAAAATATACTTTTTAAAAATTAAAACAGAATTATAATTGAATATGATATCTACTATGTAATCGAAGTTTAAATCGTTAATTGTCTAATGGTTTAATCCATACTTATTAACTTCAGACATTCATTAAACTAAATAAAAACGTATTTTGAACCAGAAAATTTTGTTATTTAACATTGTTTTCTAACTATATGGTAGGCAATTGAAATATACTTAATTTCTTTTATTAAATAGATATCTAGTTCGTAGTATATTTTTTTTTAATTTAAAAATCTGGAAATTGGAATGCAATAATAGTTTGATATCAAGGATCTATTAATACATTGAAATTGACCTATATCTTTAACCCATTAATGCCCAAATTATTCTCGTAATTAAAAAGGAAATTTTGGGTTATCCACCACTTTTAAAAAACGAATAACTTTTATCTCAACCCCCTGACTGCCCGGCAACAGGGTAAAATTGTAATGTTGTTTTCTCTGTAAATTATTAAAAATTTTTAAAAAGATTTTTTTTCCAACCTGATACGAAATATGTTATTATGTATAGGTGTATAATCTTTGAGAGTATTAATCCTAACTTAGTTTTTCAAAACTGGGTTTTATTTGTAGAATTATATTAATTTAAATATTGCTTATGCTGCAGTGAAACCTGCAGGTTAGTGTGCGAAAAAAACAGCCAGTGGCAGTTAGGAGGTTAATTTATTGAGGAATTTGTCTCCTGAAAAATAGTGCTTATTTTTCTTTGTATTTATTGGTGTGAAACCTGTTTTATTACCTTTTTTACAAGCGTCTCTAAAAAGGGACGCTAGGCACTAATGGGTTAAACAACCACTAGTAAATAAAAGTATTTGCTTCTTGCCTTAATTTATGACGAAATCTTTGGCTTTATAAGGCATTTAAATAAGCAGAAAAAATCTATTTATATTAACTGGCTTAAGTTTGCCCTGATAGAAAGTAAGCCAACCTCTGCGAAAGCTGTTACAGTTGACGTTTTTTATTTTAACCCATTAGTGCGTAGCGTCCCTTTTTAGGGACTCTTGTAAAAAAGGCAATAAAACAGGTTTCACACCAATAAATACAAAGAAAAATAAGCACTATTTTAATTCCTCAATAAATTAAGATTAAAGTTGTTCGTTTTTTAAAAGTGGTGGATAATCCAAAATTTCATTTTTAATGACGAGAATAATTTGGCCATTAATGGGTTAATTCTTAAGTAGTTAGGAACTTTATTTCCACCATATTCGTCATACATTTTCGCCAACAAATGCGGTATCATTGGATTGTACTTTTATCCCATATTTGATATGAATACTTAATTTAATTTACTTAATATGTAGCGCACAACAATGGATGAGGTATTATTGGAAAGGATTTTTCGCCCAAATCTGACATTGCATACTAAACTTTTCTATACATTTAAGTTAGAATCATCCTACGTATTATTTTTTAACCCCAAAATCCCGTTTTTCTATACACATACAAATCACACGACGGTGAATAGAGTACTGTACGAGAACTTTTAGAACAGACTTTTGACACGGTACACTCATTTTTTAACCCGAGAGAAGTCGCGACTTTTTTCACAACGTCTTTAGTCGTACTTGGTCTTTAAGTCGCTGGCCTCTCGTATACACAGAATTCAAAATAAGAAATATTTTTCACTTAATATTGGGTTGGGGAAAAAGTAATTTCGTTTTTTCCCAATGGATGGCTTTAAAGTTGCATATCTCGAGTAATACTTACTCGATTAAGCCATACTATACAACTTTTGAAAGGTAATGGTCTCTAGAAAATTTTAGATATAAAGGTAGTGTCATCTGTTTAATCAGTCAAAAATTATTGCGTTTTAAAATTGGAGATTCCAGGAGAACATTTTTGTCACATTTTGCTTTTTTTCACTTCCAAAAGGGAAAAATACAGCGCATGATCATCGAAAATTGTATGGTTTTTATGGTGATTATTGCTTAAGTAAACACCTGTGTCAGAATTGGTTTGCTTGTTTTCGTTCCGGAAATTTAGATGTTAAAGTTGAACCTCGCCCTGGCCACCCAATCGTTGGAAAAGTCGATGAAATTTAAAACATAAAACGAGGTAAACTGACATTGCTACGGAACAAAACATCGACCATAAAGCAGTTTTGAACCATTTACATAAGATTGGATACCAAAAGAAACTCGATACTTGAGTTCCCCATGAACTTACAGTGAAAAATTTAATGGACAGAGTTTCCATTTGTGAATCGCTACTGAAACGGAACGAAATCGAGCCATTTTTGAAACGAATGATTATGGGTAATACAAAGTGGATTCCGTACGACAACAATATGCGAAAAAGATCGTGGTCAAAGTCCGAAGAAGCTTTACAAACAGTAGCAAAGACCGGATTGATGCCAAAGAAGGTGATGCTGGGTGTTTAATGGGACTGAAAAGGAATTGTCCATCATGAGCTGCTTGAGCTTGGTCAAACCATTAATTAAACTATCTACTGTGAATAACTAATGCGATTAAAGCAGGCGATTAAAAAAACCCGGTCAGAATTGATCAATAGGAAAGGCGTTGTCTTCCATCACGACAAGGCTAAACCAAACACATTTTAAGTCACTCAGCAAAAACTCACAGAGCTTGGGTGGGAGGGTTTTGGCACCCCCCATATAGTACGGACCAGGCCCCGAACGATTACCTTTTGTTCTGCTCTCGGCAGAACTCTCTTAATGGTGTTAAGCTGTTTTCAAACGAGGCTTGTGAAAAACACCTTGTTCCGTTTTTCACACAGAAATGTGGGAAGTCCTACAGTGACGGAATTATGGTTTTACCTGAAAAATGGCAAAAGGTCTATGAACAAAACGGCACATACATTGTTGATCAGTTTTTGAAGCATATAAATAAATTCATTTTGAAAAATATGAAAAAAAGCGAAATTACTTTTTCCCCAACCCAATATTATGTAAACATATCAATGAATATAACATTTAAATGAAGATTTACATTTGCAGTTTTCTTTAATTAACATTTTAATAATGAGATAAGTAATGGGAAAAAATAAAAATTAACTGATATTAGGATTTTTTACGTTGATTTTTTCATCGCTTTCAACTTAGTTTTTAAAAATGTACTTCAAGGAAAAACAGAGACGCCCTTTTTCTTTTTAAAGTGGTCGAAAACTTTTTTAAACCCTTTCTAGCACAATGTGCCCAGTTCGGACACACCTAATTTTAATTCAAAACTCGGAAACGGCACCATTAGCATTTTAATAAAATTTTGCTTTTACAACGAACCACTGAACCAATGCATGATCTTTGGAAGTGCCTACTGGAGTCTCTTTGCTCCAGTTTACCTTCAGTCGAAGTCGATGAATCGATTTAACTTATTGCATAGATGTTAGGCAAGTAAAATGGAATTTCAGAAAAACTCCGGAGCAATGAATGGTCGAATGAGGCCAAGGGTAAAGCACAGTTGAAAAGCCTAGAACCATGCATTTTTTAAAATATAAATTAAGTAAAATCCTAAATAATTTTTAAGTAAATATCGAGAAATACAATAAAAATATAAAAATAAGTTTAATTTAGCAAAAAGAACAGAGAAAAAATAATAAAAATATCATTAAAGAGATATTTTTCAAAAAATAGCTTAGAAAAATCAAGGGATAACGAACAACTTGATCAGCCAATGAAATTGGAGGAGGCGACCAATGAAATTCATTCGTTCGAAACCTTGAAAACAACGACCGACCGATACGGAAAAGTAGTCATTTTAAACAGATTATGTTCACTTTCCACTGGAAAGTAGAAACAAGGCTAAAAAAATAGATTTTAGGTAAAAAATAAACATTTAAATAATAATAATAATTTTTTACGGAATGTGGATAAATTCTGTACCCAAATGCATAGGCAGGAATGATGTCGAATTGATATTCAGATGAAAATAAGATAGATTTTAAAAGAAATAGTGAAAAAATAAACAATGTTAGAATTTTGAAAAACCGCAACTAGGCGTTTAAGGTGGTTCGTGCCTCCTTCTTTTAGAAGGTGAGGCAAAACCGTCATCTCGACTCAAGATGACAAGCGGTCTTTTTTTACCAACAGTATTGTTAATATTATATGGTTTTATAGATCGCAACGCATCGTTGGGTATCAGAATACGATCTCTATGAAAATTTTGCAAGTTTTTTAATAACTTGCGAAATCGACCGAATTTTGAGATCGTTATGTATGACATCGTTCCGAACGAACGTAGTTGCTTTAACAATCTCTCTTAAAATGGTATTTTGAACAGTTTGAAGTTTTTGAAGCTGAGTTTCACATACAGATCCCCAAACAACTGACTTGTAAGTCATGGTGAATCTGGCGAAAGATTTGTATAACAGTAATTTATTAGGAAGCGACAGACAGCTATGCCTAGCCAATAGAGATTTAAGGGAGGCTTTGGCTGCTACAGATTTCGATTTAGCATCAGTAATCTGTTTCGACCAATTTAATTTAGAATCAAGGTAAATTCCTAAGTATTTGTAGTTACTGACCCAGGATATATCTTCGTTATTTAATTTAAGATTAATGTCTGGGGGTAATAGATCTTCTAGAAAATATCATCGCAGCACTTTTCGACGGATTTACTTTTATGCGCCACTTACGCAGCCACATGCAGGGTTGTTATAATTAAAGTTCGCCTATTCAGAAGGCTCTAGAGCCGGTTCAATGGCTCCAAACGAATCAAACTTTCACTAGCACGCAGTTGAAGAGATGCGCTCTGCGAAAATGGAAAAAAAATTAGTTAAAATGTTTGTGCAGCAGGTGGCGCTGCGCCAATATTTAAGCCGATATTTGTAGATTCCTTTATTTTTTAGGGATTTTCGAAAGATTCTGTAGCTAAAGACAGATGTAAGACAATCTCTGATCTAAAAGACACTATTAGACTTCACATTGGCTCAGTCTCACAGGACAGTTTACGTAATGCTGTAGAAAGCACAATTCTGAGAATAGAATGCGTTATTGAAAATGGCGAAGAATTCATTGAGCATGCGTAATGTTATTCTTCATTATTTCCTCGTAGCCGAGCGACATGTTTTATTTTTGTTGATGCAAATTACATCACATGAAATGATATTCATTTTTCTGTATTGTTTGGAGTCATAGGTCAGGCTTTTGAGCTGTCTGATTAGGTGAATTTAATTATAACAATTCGCAGCTCGTCGAAGTTTGTTGATTTTTTTTTTTTAATTTGTGTGCTTCGTCTGGATTGACTGATATTGATATAATGAATCTGCAAACATCGCCTTAAATATTATCGCAGCGCCACCTATTGACAAAAAATTTGACAAATTATTTTTCCGATTTTCGCAGAGCGCATCTCTTCAGATATGTACTAAGGAAATTTTGTTTCGTTTGGAGCCATAGATCCGACTTTAGAGCCTTCTGAATAGGCGAACTTTAATTATAACAACCCTGTATGATTTTACAATGAAAGCTTTATTTAAAGAATTTTATATTACTTAAAAAATCCTGTGTAAATTTCGGTGTCAATCGATAATTTTTCATTTTACTAACAAAATTTCTCCGTGCAGGAAAGGGTTAAAATCAGCTACATAGTAGATCTCCATTGCATTTGTTATCTGATATGAAATAGGAGATGATAAGTTAGACGGGCGGCAAAAAAGACCGACACCCGACTACTGACGGGTTGAAAGAAGTTGTTTGATTAAAAAAAATCAGTGAATTATAAATTACTGAATCTTCCATCAGAAAATTAAATAAAGAATTGTAGCGTTAACGCTACGACGCATCTACAACTTTTTACTTTATTCTACGTCTAAAATCGGTTTATTTAGGTATTTTCGTATATTATTAATTTATACCCCTTTAAGTGTCCTAAACGTGTTTTTCCATCACGTAAACTTTGAAATCAAGGTATAATTGAATACAAAACTGATGTTAATGTTATTTTTACCTGTGCATAAAATTAAAAATTATGTAAGGTAATCATAAAAAAACACCATACAAATGATTTTCTTGGGTATTTTTTATGAATCTTGAAACATAAAGTAAAAAATAACCCGAACTACTTAAGGAATATTAAAAAATGTATCGTTTTAAACAGATCACATTAAAATTTAGTCCTTATTTCTCATAGATTATTAACCTTCCTACCCTGTTAAAATTTTACTCAATCTTGATAAAAACATTTTACACCAGAATTGTTATTTAAAACATTTTATTATATTAAACTGACATGTTTCTCCGAGACTGTTTTTAATTTTCTTTATGAAAAAAGATCTGGTTCGAATCGTATAAAATAAATTATAGGTATGGGTTCATTAGACCCATGCAGGGTAGGAAGGTTAAAAAAAGTTTCAAAAGATATCCACGTTTAAATTTTATTAATCGTCTGCTGAACATTAATTTTAACACTAGAACGCCCGGATAGAGTCGATTCGACTCCAATCATGTAACTAAATTTCAATTCGAACCAGAAAAATTTTCTTGAAATAATTTAAATCTAATCCACGCAAATTTACGTTAAATAAATCAATTAAATAATTTTGAATAAAAATTCTGGTGAGAAATATTATTTTCAAACTTGAGTAGAATTTCCGGACGTTCTAGTGTTAAAATGCTGTTTGAAATTATCCATTCTTTCGAATGATGGTTAATAAGAAAAAATTTAATTTTCATATTTTTGTTTGGTGACGTACTTAGAGAAATTGTCTATGGCAAATTTAGAAGAATCATAAATAATTGTATCGCCGCTTAAAATATTCATTTTATACTACACTTCTTGCTGAAATAAGGACTTTCAGTTGCATCAACCATGCTCAAAAAATAATTATTTACGCATGAGCATTATGTTTATGCAAGAGAAATTATTAATAATATGGAAAGGGTTTTCAAAACTTTCAAAGGCAAAAAAGAAAGAATAATTAATAAGGAATATAAAGCAACTTTTGACATGATGTTTTTAAAAGATACTTTAAGAAAAGTAAAACAGGATTATAATTGAATACGATATCTATGTAATCGATGTTTAAGGAATTAATCCTGTAATGGTTTAATCCCTATTTGTCAACTCCAAACATTCTTTAAACTGAATAAAAACGTATTTTGAACAAGAAAATTTGGTCATTTAATTTTTTTTTTCTAACTATATGGTAAGCAATTAATATCTACTTAATTTCATTCCTTAAATTTATTTTTAGATCGAAGTATTTTTTTTTTTTATTTAAAAAAGATTGAAGTTGTAACGCAATAACAGTTCGGTATATATAATGGACATATTAATAAATAGAAAGAGGTTGGATTACCTTCTACCAGGGCAAATTTCCACTAGTAAATTTAAATAAATTTTTTTCGCTTATTTAAACGCCTTATACATCCAAAATTAAGACAAAAAGCACATACTTATTTTTACTAGCCGTAGTTTAATTTTTCAATAGTTAGGATCTACATTTTCGCCATACATTTTTGCCAAAAAATGAGGTAACATTGGTGTAGACTTTTACCCAAAATTTGATATGCATACTTAATTTAACTAATACATAGCTTACGACAATGGATGAAGTATTACCGGCTGGGATTTTTTGCCCATATCTGACATTGCATAGTAAACTTTTGTTATATACATTTAGGCTAAGTATCATTCTGCATATTTTTTTATCGCAACATCCCCTTTTACTGCACACATATAAAGCGCACAACGACAAGTGGAGTACTATACGAAAGGTTTTTGAACAGACTTTTAACATCGTAAACTGATATTTTGACCCGAGAGTAGTCGTGACTTTTTTCACAATGTCATTAATCGCGCTCGGTCTTGCCGCTGGCCCCGCCCCTCCCAAGATACAAAAAAAAATGTAAAATAAGGAGTATTTTTCACAATTTACAAGTACAATATTTCAATGAAGATATACATTTGCAGTTTTCTTACATTATGTATTTTTATTCACGGCATTTGGAGTAATGGGAATGAATATAACTTAACTGACATTAGGGATTGTTACATAGGCTTTCCCGCCAATTTCAACTTTATTTCTAAAATTGTATCTGAAAGAAAAACAAAGACGTCTTGTTACTTCATTAAGGTGGTCGAGAAACCTTTAAAGTCAGCAACATGGTAGATTTTCCTTGTATTTCTAATATGATGTGAGTTAAGAGAAGATGAGTTATACGGGCGGTAAAAAGACCGACACGCGACTACTGACAGATTAAAAGAAGTTGTTTGATTAATCCCTTAACTGATTTGCCCGAACGCCGTTCGGGCAAGACGAATTTGCTTAATTCATCATTTAAGGTTTTCTGACAAACACTATTTAAAGAAAAAAAAAAACAAACATCAATTTATATCTTTTTATTACGGAAGTGTTTAGACTAAATAATATGAATATTTCATTTAAAAAAATGTGGTGTAAGATCTGTTATTTTCAATTCATTGAACGGAAAAGAAAGAACCAGTTATGGGATTAAAAAAATTCAGTTATTTATAAATTAATGCATATTCTAACAGTAACTAAAAAAAAAAAAATATTGTAGTGTTAAATCTAAGGCGTGTCTACTACTTTTTTCTTTATTTTATTTCTAAAATTGGCTTATTCAGGTATTTTCGTATATTATTAATTTATACCTTTTTAAGCGTCCTAAATGGGTATTTCCGTCACGTAATCTTAGAAAACAAGGAATAATTTAATACAAAACTGATGTTAATGTTGCTTTTTTTCCCTTACATAAAGTAAATAAATATGTAAAATATTCATAAACAAATCCCTATACAAATAATTTTCATAAGTTTTTTTTTTAAATAAATATTCAAGCATAAAGTATAAAATAATCCGAACTCCTTAAGGGATATTAGAAAATGTATCGTTTTAAAGTGATCACTTTAAAATTTAGAGCTTATTTCTCATAGACTAACTGAAAAATGTTTCAAAAGATACCCACGTTTAACTTTTATTAATCGTCTGCTAAATATTAATTTCAAAATTCTCTTTGAAACTACCTATCTTTCGATCGATGGTAAGAAAAACTTTAATTTTCATATTTTTGCTTAGTGACGAACATAGACAAATTGCTTACGGCAAATGAAGAAGAATTATAAATAATTTATGTATGACCAGTTAAAATATTCATTTTATATTGCATTTTTTAAAAGAATATGGCTTTTGTTCGCATCACCCATGCTTAAAAAGTATTTATTTATGCATGAATATTATGTTTATGCAAGAGAAATTATTAATAATATGGAAAGGGTTTTGAAATTTTCAATCGCAAAAAAGAAAGATTAATTAATAATGATTATAAAACAACTTTTGACAGAATTTTTGAAAGATACCTTTTTAAAAATTAAAACAGGTTTATAATTGAATACGATAGCTATTGAATCGAAGTTTAAGAAATTAATAGTCTAATGGTTTAATACATGCTTGTCAACTTCAGACTTTCGTTAGACTAAAAAAAATATTTCGAACAATAAAATTATGTTATTTAACTTTGTCTTCCTAACTATATACCAAACAAATGAAATATACTTAATTTGATCCATTAAACAGATTTTTAGTTAGAAGTATTTTTCTTTAATGTAAAAAACGTAGAAGATGGAATGCAATAATACGAGGGATGTTTTCCCAGTAAATGTCACTTATGAATAAATAATAATAATAATAATAATAATAATAATTGCGATTAATAATAACTAATTGCTATAATAATAACAATAATAATAATAATAATAATAAATATTGCTCACAGTTTAAAACGGACATTGCATACTGAACCTTCGTTATACTTTTAAGTTAAGTATCATTCTACATATTATTTATCACAACATCCCCTTTTTATGAGCATATACAAAACGCACAACGATGAATGGAATACTATAAAGAAGGTTTTGAATCGGCTTTTGACATGGTACACTCATATTTCGACTTGAGAATAGTCTGGACTTTTTCACAACGTCATTAATCGTGCTTTGTCTTTCCGCCTCTTGCCCCCCGCTTAAAAACAATGTAAAATAAGAAATATTTTTACTTAATATACTAATCAATGAAGATACAACTTTGCAGTTTTCTTAACCACTTAGCAGATCAATATTAAAAAAAAAAGACTTTCAATTAATGTCTTTTATTATGTATTTACAGAACTTTTAATCTTTTTCTCACGGGTTTTTTAAAACAAAAATTTTACCTAATTGAATCAGAAAAAAAAGCTCGGATTAAATACTGTAAAATTTACAATATAAATTTTACTGGTACAAAGTATAAATTATGAAAGCTGTATGGATGTCCATACATAATGCGAGAAAATAATGATTGGCAAAAAACACGTTGCCCCTACGACATACGGGCCAGACAGTGAAGCGTTTAAATTACTCATTTTATTCATGAGACACTGAGTAATGGGAAAAAATACAAATTAACTGACATTATTGATTACTTTGAAGATTTTTTGGACAATCTCAACTTTGTTCCTAAAAATGTAACTTAAAAATCAGAAACGTCCTGTTACTACCCTAAGGTGGTCGAGAAATCTTGAAAGTCAGCAGCATGGTAGATCTCCCTTGTATTTGTAATTTCATATGAATTAGGAGAAAATAAGTTATAGGGGCAAAAAAAAAAAAAAAAAAAAAAAAAAAAAAAATACCGACACGCAACTACTGACGGGTTAACCCTTTAACGTTCATTGGTTTCACTACTAAACCACAAAATTTTAATTCCAGAATGCAACAGTGACACCGGAATTTTAATTTTAAAAATCCATTTTATTATGTATGTAAAAAAAATCGCCTTCCTTAATTTAGAAATATATTTGTTCGCAATTACCGGTGTAATTCATTTATTTCAACATCTTAACAGTGAAAATGTTTTGTCCATTAACCCATTAGTGCCTGAATTAGTTTCTTTCCTAAAACTCGAATTTTGCGAATTCCCACCAGTTTTAAAGTTAGAATACTTTTTATCTTAATTTATCGAGGACTTCGTCTCGAGAAAGAAAGTATTCATTTATCCTCCTTTTTACTGGTGTGAAAGGTGCTTACTTGAATTTTTTGAAACTGTCCCTAAAATGGGACGCCATGCACTAATGGGTTAAAGGGTTAAAAAAATTGTTTGATAAAAAATAACAGTTAATTATGAATTAATGAATGTTCTACTAGAAAATAAAATAAAATATTGTAGTGTTAAATCTAGGACGTGTCTACTACTTTTTACTTTATTCTTACTCTAAAATTAACACAATTTAATTAATCAAATTTAATATTAAATTTTTATTCTACCTCTAAAATTCCATAAATTATTAATTTATATTAGAAAATATACCATTTGAAATTGATCATATGAAAATTTAGTGCTTATATTTCATAAATTAATTGGAAAATGTTTCAAAAGATAGCCTTGTTTAAGTTTAATTAATCGTCATAAGCATATTAATTATAAAATGCTGTTTGAAATTATCTGTACTTTCGATCGATGGTTATTAAGAAAAACTTTAATTTTCACATCTTTAAGTCCTTCCGGCCGTTGCCAGAAGGAAGAGGTAGCTTTCATTAAAAAAAAAAAAAAAAAAAAAAAAATCAAATTATATTATTTAAACAAACGAAGCTCAAATTAGTAGAACGCGATTATAAAACATTCAATACTTGTTTTTGTCAATACTGAATATGAAAGGGATTATCGAGAAATTAATCAACTTTATTCAAGCTGGCTTTATTTAAAGCGATTTACAGGGGTTGGACAAAAATATGGAAACACCTTAAAAAAAAAAAAACACGTTTCCTTGCCCAGTCTTGTGTACGGTACCCGTTGTTATTCAAAACAGCTTGCAGTCTTCTCGGAATGGATAAATACAGTTTCTGTATGTTTGCCAAAGGAATATTGTACCATTATTCCTGCAAAACGGTGGCAAGTTCAGATAACGATGTTGGCGATGGATAGCGAGAACGCACTTTCCGCTCCAATGTAGACCACAAAGATTCGATAATATTCAAGTCTGATGACTTTGGTGGCCTGGGGAGATGCGAAAATTCATTCTCGTGCTCAACATAGTTCATTATAATCAATCTTTCTTTTCAAACATGCATTTAAAAGGTGTTTCCATATTTTTGTCCAACCCCTGTATATTTGATCGCCAAATTTGGTGATATAATCAGTGTTGGGTATGAACGCACTCACTGAACGAAAACTCACGAGTTTCGCTCACTATTTGTGAACTTTGAACTGAACTTCGCTCACTATTTTATAAACGAGTTTGAACTGAACGGAAACTCAAAAAACAGACGAGTTTGAACGAAATTTACGTTCAAATTTAAGTTCAATTTTTTCGTAATTTATTTAAAATTTTTCAAGACCTTAGTACAGTTTTTCCCTCTTTCAAATGCCATTTATAGGGCTACACGAGCCTCGGGACGGGTTAAGTCTGGATATCACTTCTCTGGGTAGTATCCTAGTCTTACTTCTTCTGCAGACTCGGGTCGCGCCGAACCGGACCTGGGCTGTATACAATTTCGCCGAAAATAGATATATACAGTAAACTCTCTATACAAGGTGGACTGTGTAAGGCGGAAATATGTCTAAATCGGAAAGATTTTTAAAAAATCGGAAAGATTTTAAAAGAAAGCATAAACATCGCAGCCTACGGCACTTCTTCATAAATGGAGATTATAAACAGACTTAGGTAAGTTTTTTTGGCCAGAACTCTTCTGTGAGGGTAAATATCAATGTCCTGTAGAAATGTACTCGGGGTCGGGCCGGGTTCGGTGCGAAATTTCAACTTTTTTTCCGGGCCGGGCCAAGCTCGGGCCTTGTTTTTAGCTATTATATCGGGCCGGGTCGGGCCTTGTTTTTAGCTATTATATCGGGCAGGGTCGAGCCTTGATTTTAGCTAATATATCGGACCGGGTCGGGCCGCTAAATTTTCTCTACGAGCCTGGGCTCGTACTGGGCTCGGGCCGAAATTTTTTTTTAATATCGGGCCGGACATTTTTTTTTTATGGATCGGGCCTGGAAATTTCTGTCCGTGTAAACCTCTATCTTACATATCGAATAATCAAATAATTAGTTCACAAAATTCTGTAAATTTGGACAATAATATCCAAACATTAAAAAAAGAAAAAAAAAAAAAGTGAACTTTTTAGTGAACTTTGTTCACTTTTACAAATGAGTTTGATTTGAACGAGTTCGTTTGAAAATTTTTGAATTTGAACGTGAACTTAAATCACTTTTCAGAAATTGAACGTGAGTTTGAGTTAGTTCGTTTATTTTGTGAACGTGCCCAGCACTGGATATAATGCGGTGCCTGACATTTTAAGACAGCAGATGGGTGAAACTAACCAATGAGATTGATCGAGAACTTAGTAAGTCCCGTACACCTGCTCACTCACATCGAAATTGGTTGACATATGCGAATGTTGTCGCAGGCAAATAGATTTATCAAAATACCATCCACTTAAAAAAGTTTAAAATTTTATATATAAGTCATTTTTTAAGATCAAGACAGAACAAAAAAGATCCCGGAATCCTTGTATCAAGATCAAACACTTCAGAAAATACATTTATAATTAATTATGAATTAATTATAAGTTAATTATAAATTAATGAATATTCTTTCAGAAAATAAAATAAAAAATATAGCGTTAAATCTAAGACTTCTCTATGCTTTTTACTTTATACTACTTGGAAAATCAACATATTTAGGTATTTTCGCTTATTATTAATTTATTTTAAAAAATATATCATTAAATCGATCACATGGAAATTTAGTGCTTATTTCTCATAAATTAAATCAAAAATGTTTCAAAGGATAGCCACGTTTAAGTTTTATTAATTGTCTACTGAATATTAATTTCAAAGTACTCTTTGAAATTATCTATGCTATCGATCAATGGCTAATAAGAAATACTTTAATTTTCAAATTTTTGCTTAGTGACGCAAGTAGAGAAATTGCCTACGGTGAATTAAGAAGAATTATAAATTATTTATGTATCACTACATAAAATATTCATTTTATACTGTACTTCTTGTTGAAATAATGGCTTTCAGTCACATCAAACATGCTTAAAAAATACTTATTTATGCATGAACATTATGTTTATGCAAAAGAAATTATTAATGGTACGGAACGGGTTTCGGAACTTTCCAAGGCAAAAAAAGAAAGATTAATTAATTATTAATATGAAACAACTTTGAACATCATATTTTTTAAAAGATATTTTTTAAAAAATTAAAACAGGATTATAGTTGAATACGATATCTATATAATCATAGTTTAAGGCATTTATCGTCTAATGATTTAATCCATACTTGTCAACTCCAGACATTCTTTACACTGATTAAAAACTTATTTTGAACAAGAAAATTTAGTTATTATTTTTGTCTTCTATAACTACATGGTAGATAATTGAAATCTACTTAATTTCATTTATTAAATATATTTCTAGTTCTAAGTATATGTTTTTATTTAAAAAAGATTGAATATTGAATGCAATAAGTGTTTGATATATATGATAGAACTAATAAATAAATAGAAACTGACAGGTGTTTAAAATAGCAAAATTGCAACTGTAGCAGTTTTGGCAGAGCTTGGCTTACCTTCCACCAGGGCAAATTTCAACCAGTGAATTTAAATATATTGTTTCTGTTTCTTTAAACACCTTATACATCCGTATTAATTTCCGTCATAAATTAAGGCAAAAAGCAGATACTTATTTTCACTAATGATAGTTTAAGTCTTCAGTAGTCAGGATTTACATTTTCGCCATATTCGCCATACATTTTCGCCGACAAATAAGGTATCATTGGATTGGACTTTTACCCACAATTTGATATGCATACTTAATTTAATTAATACACAGCGTGGAACAATGAAAGAGGTATTTTTTAATAGGATTTTTTGCCCATATACGACATTGTATATTAGATTTTGTTATGCAATTAGGCTAAATATCATCCTGCATATTACTTTTTATCGCAACATCCCCTTTTTATGTACACATACAGAGTGCACAACGATGAATGGAGTATTATACGAAAAGTTTTTGAACAGGCTTTTGACATGGTACACTAATAAATCGACCCGATAGTAGTCCCGACTTTTTTTTTTTACACTGTCATTAGTCGCGCTCGGTCTTTTCGCCTCTGGCACCCTGAATACAAAAAAAAAAAAAAAAAAAAAAATCTAAAATAAGAAATACTTTTCGTTTAATTTACGAATATAACATTTCAATAAATATATAAATTAGCAGTTTTCTTAAATTATGCATTTTTTACATGAGATTTGAAATAATGGGAAAAAATAAAAATTAAATACATAGGGATTTTTCCGTAGACTTTCTCTCTAATTTTAGCCTTGTTTCTAAAAATATACCTGAGGGAAAATCAGAGACGTCCTGTTACTCCAATGAAGTGGTCGAGAAATCCTTAAAGTTAACTACATAGTAAATCTCTATTGTATTTGTAATGTAATATGAGTTACGAAACGATAAGTTATGCGGGCGGCAAAAAGACCGACCCGCGACTACTGACGGGTTACAAAGAAGTTGTTTGATTAAAAAGAAATTAATTATAATGTAATTAATATTCTATCAGAAAATGAATTAAAATATTGTACTGCTAAATCTAAGACATGTCTGCCACTTTTTCCTTTATTCTACCTCTAAAATCGGTTTTTTGAGGTATTTTCATATATTATTAATTTATACGTCTTTAAGCGTCCTAAACGAGATTTTTCGACAAGTAATCTTTGCAATCAAGGGCTAATTTATTACAAAACTTACGTTAATGTTATTTTTCCCGAGCATAGAATAAATAGCTATGTTAAATAACCATAAGCAAATCCCCACAAAATGGTTTTCATACGTATTTTTTCATGAACTTGAAACATAAAGTAAAAAATAACCCGGGCTCCTTATTGGACATTAAAAAAAAGGATCGTTTTAAACTGATCACTTCAAAATTTAGCGCTTATTTCTCATAAATTATTTAAAAAATGTTTCAAAAGATAGCCACGTTTAAGTTTTATTAACCCATTAGTGCCTGAATTATTTTCTTTCCTAAAATTCGAATTTTGCGAATTTCCACCAATTTTAAAGTAAGAATAATTTTTATCTTAATTTATCGAGGACTTCGTCTCGAGAAAGAAAGTATTTATTTATCATCCTTTTTACTGGTGTGAAAGGTGCTTACTTGAATTTTTTGAAACTGTCCCAAAAATAGGACGCCAGACACTAATGGGTTATTCGTCTGCTAAATATTAATTTCAAAATGCTGTTTGAAATTATCCATTCTCTCGAATGATGGTTAATAAGAAAAAAATTAATTTTCATATTTTTGCTTAGTGACGTATTTAGAGAAATTGCCTACGGAAAATTTAGAAGAATTATAAATAATTTATGTATCACCGTATAAAATATTCATTTGATACTGCACTTCTTGCTGAAATAATGGCTTTCGGTCGCATCAATCATGCTTAAAAAATATTTATTTTTGCATGAACACTATGTTTATGCAAGAGAAACTATTAATAATATGGAAAAGGTTTTCGAAACTTTCAATCGCAAAAAAGGATTAATTAATTATGAATATGAAACAATTTTTGACATGATATTTTTAAAAGATACTTTTAAAAAAGTAAAACAGGATTATAATTGAGTATGATATCAATGTAATCGAAGTTTAAGGCATTAATCGTCGAATGATTTAATCCATACTTGTCATCTCCAGACTTTATTTAAACTGAATAAAAACATATTTTAAACAAGAACCTTTTTTTATTTAACTTTGTCTTCTAATTATATGGTAAATATTTAAAATATCTAATTTCATTCATTACATAGCTTTCGAGTTCGAATTATATATTTTTTAATTTTTAAAAGCTGGAAGTTGGAATGCAATAATAGCTTGATACATATTATTGAGCTATCAAAAAATAGAAACGGACATATCTTTAAAATAGTAAAACTTCAATTGTAACAGCTTTCTTTGAAGTCGGCTGCCTTCCAGCTGTATTTCCAACAAGGTAAACTTTCGTCAGCAGATTTAAATTGTAATTTTCTGCTTTATTTATGCGCCTTACACATCCGAAATTTAGTCATAAATTACGAAAAAAAATTTTATATCAAAGAACTGTAGTTAACTACATTCGTATTTATATTAATTGAGATATATTGATGAACAGAGATATTTATTTTAACTAGTGGAAGTTTAACTCTTCAATAGTCAGCATCTACGTTACCACCATATTGTGGACCTCCTATCAGTGCCAGTGAAAAGAATCATGACGCCCGGGAGACTGCCATCAGTAAGAAAACAGTAATTTTGACATATTTGTGAGAACAATCTTGCATGAATAAGGCTCTTAAATAAAGGAAAATTTTATATTCAAATGTACTTACGGAAGTTTGCTACGACGGTATTCATTAACTGTTGTTCCGTTTTAAAAAAATAACCGCCAGCTTCTAACAACCCGTTCAATTAGCTAACTGGTAGACAATACTCTATATGTTCTTTTTTGTTCATAAATCCATTGCATGGTTTAGTTTAAAAAAAAGTATTCCATGAGTGAATGGAGCCCTTTATTCGCAAATTGATCAAGTTGCTAACAACCACTAACAGTTAGTTATCTATGTAACAGTTTTTGTCGGAGCAGTTTATAACTATGAGGAAAAGTCCGAAAGTAATTTTCCCTGGCAACTGTGGCCAGAGGTGTGTATGTTGAAGATAAGACGCAACTTTACTTTTCTATGTTAAGTGCCAAGAGAGATTCACCATACTCCTTTATAAGCTCCAAAAAGCCTTCCAGGAAAAAAAATAAGGACTCTGCATATGAAAGAACAAAGAAGCGTTGAACCGCCTGTGTGATTTAGACATTGCTTCCAAAGTACTGTAGCATTGTAGTCAAGCACACTGCTTTCGTCTATAGTGGCCGTGCATGCCAGTCCAGGTGTCGGTCTGTCCAACACTTGCTGGTGGCCTTCTGTGGAAATCTATGGGCCAGATGAGATATCGAAAAAAAGGTGCCGAGGTAGCGCCGCCAGTTCGGTGAGGGACAAGGGACATCATCAAGTATTGGTCAGACTGATACCTGATTCCCGGTTATTTAAATGATTTACTTTTTTATCGGCTTTGAAATACGTTGCTAAGCAATTAACGTAAGAAAAAGAAAAAATAAATAAATATGTATCATGTCAAATACGTAAATTGATAAAACAAAATGGTTTATATATTTAGAATGCACGTCTAAAATTCCACGAAAAAAACCTAATTAATAAAATTTTTGACTAATATATTGACAAAATTTCGGAAGAATAGAAATAATTTAAACCTTATTTGAAACTTTAAGCACCCATAATTTACCGTTTAAATACTTTACCAAGTGTTTCCATTCAAGGAAAGGAAATTCGAAAATCATTTATATTAACAAAGAAAAGCATTATGACGAAATTATTCTATATTTTCCAAACGAATGAACCAAAACATAAAAGTATTCTACTAAGTCCGGATATCTTGCCAAACCTACCACATAATTTCAAGCTAATGGGAAACTTTTGGAGCAGTTATCGCAGAACAGACTCACAGACAAGATAGACAGCCAGAAACCAAAATTTTTCGTGTCTTCACAGTAAGTCTTTACTGACGTTTCGGTAAATATTTTATTTCGATATTTTGTGTTTATACCGGAAACTTAAGTTCGGGGTTCAAATAGAAATTTTTGCCTCAGAAAACTAGGACGTTCTATTATAAAATAAATAGGATTCTGCTATTTAGATTTTCTGGTATGAATTCCGATATTTCTGAAACGTAATTTACTCTGGTAATTGGAGAGTTAACAAGTACGGCATACTTGACAAAGACGAACTAAATCAGATTATTATTTTCCCTAAGTTACTTAACCCTTTCCGGAGCAGGCAAATCCTGCTCATAAAATAAGAAATTATTGATTAACACCGAAATTCAAAAATGACTTTTATAGAAATTAAGAATTCCTAAACTCACGCTTTCATTGTAAAAGCGAAAAATTTTAAAAATATTCTTGGTGTTGATCGCAAGTTTGGAATTAAAATTAGGTGTGTCCAGAGTGGGCACACTGCTCCGGAAAGGGTTAACCCCTTGTGAACGAGCGACATGTATACGTGCCGCAAAAAAAGGCCTAAGAATCCTTGGTTTTGGTTTTCGCACCAGTAAAATTTTACTGTAAAATTTGCCTTACGGAATCGGAGCAAATTCTCGATATAATAAGTCTCAGTCTTTCTATTTTTAAAAACTGGCGACAAAACAGTAAAAATTTCGTAACAGGTTCCCGGTAATCATTAACTCGAAAGTGGTTAAAGATTTACACTAAAATACCTAGCGGAAAAAACATAGGTTCACAACCCTCTCTCTTCAAAACACAGTTTCATTTTACTTATTTAATAAAAAAATGTATAGTTTCTGTATAAGAGAATTAGAGTATTCTTATGGAAACTGTAATCAAAATGCATTCAATATAACGATATTTTTTAACAGAACTTTTTTGAATTAATATTAATTGTTATTTAATCATAAAGTGTGATTAGTGCACTCAAACTCGGTTACCGATATTATATATACATACTGTCAAATACTTTAAAACGTACTGACCGTATGTATCAGCTTCTTTTAGGCAGGGATAGGGGCTAACTAAATGTAATTAAAGACATTACATATCTACTAATATATCCTTCTTAAGCTCAATCTGTTTAGAATGGCTTTTTATACTGATATCTGTATTAGTGTTGCCTTTTGTCCCTCGTAAATCAGGGTTCCAAATGCCCTGGAAATCACCAATTTCTTATAGCCTATTTTCCCATCTTTATTCCCAGATAGTTGTGTTGTTAGATATGGCAAAGATAATTACATCAATATACTGGTGTCCAGAGTTTTTGGAACGAACGTTGCTACAACTGGCTGATTTTTCACTGATCCATTCCGAAGTCTCATTAGATTGTTATTGTTAAATCATAAAAAAAGGGCATTTCATAAAAAAAAGAAACAAAATTGCTATTCAAAATTTTCTGGTGTAAACAGAATTTTTCTAAATAAAAAATCAACCACAAGTGGCACTGGTAATACTAATCTGGACAGGCTTTTATTGTATAATTTACCGCCTCAAAAAATCTGAATTTTTAAAAAAAGATTTTTTAATTTCGTCAAAAATATGTCTCAATATAAAACCATACTTTTATTAAAATCGAACGCTAAAATGATGATGAATTCTTTTTATGTACATTTCAATTACTAAATGTTTAAAGGAGTGATTTTTCTATAAAAAGCTAACTTTTGCCTACAAATTACGTACTAATTTCCATACTAACTAGTTTAATAAAAAATAAAAAATAGATAATTTTCAAACATTTTCAAATAAAGGGTAAAAAAAAAATCACTTAAACCATAAAATTTCCTTTAATTTTTGTTTTAAATTTTGTAATATTTTGAAATGAAATCTCTATATAACATTGTAATCAAAACAGGAAAAATACTATTATGAGGCGATAAAAAAAATATTGTCTTACCTTCCGCTTGAGCCCAGTCAGCCAAGCACGGTATTCTAGCTTGAAAACTTGATTGGCATTTATCGTACCTTCCACTGTCATCCAGTCCGACTGTCTCAAACCGCCCTTTAACACCGCACAAAAGAGCAGTGGCGCAGGCACCAGAATCACCGACTTGACTATCAGTATTATATGTCTGAAACAATAGGACACGTGTTTTCCATCATGTTTGTACATTACGTTAAAAACAGTAGATTCAAAACAATTTTACAATTGAAAAAAAAAATACATTGCAGTTTCATGAAGTCTTCATGTGTAGAAAATATAAAGAAAAATTATATTAAATTAATACATTACAGCTGCCAATTTTTACGTCAATGTTTATAAAAAACCAGACATGCGCAGGTATACCTCGACAACTTTCAACGACTTTGACGATTTGATCGTAACTCCGATGTACCAATATACGATGTTTCATAAGTAAAAATGAAACTCCAAAAGAGAATAATCCACTATTTACCTTTGATGGTCACGAAGCTATCCGCGACTGTAATGCTACCACTTCCACTATTTACCTTTGATGGTCACTAAGCTATCCGCGACTGTAATGCTACCACTTCCACTATTTACCTTTGATGGTCACTAAGCTATCCGCGACTGTAATGCTACCATTTAATAATATAATAATCTTCATTTTTTAAACGCAAAAATTTTGTTATTAAATAACACTAATACTTTTCACAAATAGTAGTTGAGGATAGTTTCTTTTGAAAAAACTGCGATTCTCTCATGCTCCCACTGGCTTTTTCTCAAATATGCTGCTAACCATGAGAAAACTGTAACCTCTCTCACATCAATAAACAGAAAAATAGATTTTTTGCAAAAAACTCACGCTCAGAATGATGGTAAAGTAAAATGATGTGAAGAACAAAGACTTTCAACAAATTTATCTATATATTTTCAAAATACTTAAATTTTAAAGGGAACATCGTACGGTATACTGGAAATATTTAGCAAAATTGGTCAACTGTATAGAGCTGTTGAACACAGGTTTATTTTTGTATTCTGCTCCCGGCTACTATTTAAAAGAAAAAAAAATTCATTTTATAGTGTATTTTTGTTACAATTGTTGTAAAAAAAAATATATATATATTTTTTTTTTTTTTTTTTTTTTTTACGAAAAGTGTGCGAAATGAAACTGAAAAATATTCGTCGTCAATGGCATCTTTATATTTGATGTAAAAACGTATTCTTTCTGACAAAAGCTTGGTAATATTTTATTCAAGAAAAATGTCGTAGACCAGTGCGTAACCAGGGTAGGTGCCCAAAACCTGTAAAATTGAAAGGTTTTCTTCTCCTAGATTCATAGCAGAAAATTTTCTGGTTAAATAAGGCAAGCATAATTTTTAAATAATTACTGTTGTTCAGTTTTCAGAGCTTTTGGACACACACTCTGGTTACGCTACTGTAGACGGAACTAAGGATCCTGTGCATGACTTTGATCAGCAATATTTTGTATTTGAAATGCGAGTATAATCGTGACAGTCAAATAAATGATAAGATTCGTAGTTTTTAGGTGCGTTCGTAATTATGTAAATGCGTAGCACCTATAGTTGTCGTCAGTCCGACCGTCTGTCCGTCTGTCTGTCCGTCAGTCTGTCTGTCCGCATATAACAACGCAAAAACTACCCAACCGAATCGTTTGAAATTTAAAATATATAATTATTATATAATTTTGTCGAGTCATTTCAAATTTTATAAAAATCGGATGCATAGATCAATTTCAGGGACAATCAAAAGTATTCCGTTACATTATGGTCAATGGGGAATTGTGTTACACTCATTCGAACGTAATAAAATTGATATGTATCTATAAAGTACATATTATAATATACATTTTACATAATCTGTGGTGCAAAGAACATTTGTTATTGATTTAGAAGGCCACACAAAAGTATTCCATTACACAATGCTATAGGGAGAACATTATTTGGTGCGTATTTTAATTGTAATTAACTATTTACAATTTTATGAGATTGGTATATGAGAGTGATATTATTAAAACTTCGTTATCGTACGAACGCACCTCATTTGCTACGCTTCACGTGCAATTTCCAACTTGTTTTTAAAAAGAGTAATGTAAATGGTGAGGGGTGAAAAGCAACATCAGATATTTAACACTAGAACCGCCATTAGGGGTCAAAATGACCCCTGCCAGATTGATAATAATCGATTCGAACCAGAATTTTCTTCCTAAGATATCTTTAACTTGTGCAGCAGAAAAGTAGACTAATTAATTAAGTTAAATAGTTTAAAATTAAAATTCTGGTGAGAAACCCTTTTTATGAAACTTGAGTAAAATACTCGGCGGTTCTAGTGTTAACAGTGGGATAACAGTTTTACGTGTGTATATAGACACACAATATCAGCTCATGCAATTAGCCGTGTTGCTTTATTCGTCGAATTAAGCTTTATGTGACAAATTCTTTGCAATGATAAGTGCAAGATTTCTGGTACAGCTGCATCTATACATTAATTATAAATAAGAAAATTCTATTTAAAAATTTACCTTTGCAAGAGCAACATATTCAAACTTATCAAAAGCTAATTCGCTTTCTTCTCCTGTTTGACCCTTCTTCTGTCCACTAAGAATTCTGGCTGTTGTGACTGTTGTCATACCCATTCCGTCTCCAATGAACAGAATCAAGTTCTTGGCAACATTGTAATTCCGGTCGTCGTCCAAATTCTTCAGCAATTGTGACTTTGCTTGTTGATACCAGAACCATCGATCTGCAAAGAAAATGATTAGAAAATTCATTTATTTTAAAGAAAGAAGCTTTTTTGCAAATTTTTTAGTGTTAAAAAAACATTGAATTTCTATTAAACGTCTGTATAAACTATTATTATTCTAAACTAGTTTTATTGGCTTAAAGTTAATTTGAACTTAGTTTCTAGATTTAATTCCACAAGTAGTCTAGTTAAAAATTAACAAATATTTTCATTAGACGAGATTTTTTACTTGATGAAAATCAAAGGATAAAATTCGGTCCATGTTTTAGTTGAAAGTGCGTTTAAAGTAAATCTTATAAAAAAGCTTTTAATAGAGCTGCAAAGTCTCCGACTTTATGTATACCGGTATTGAAATAAAAAAAATGTTTTTTTTTTTTTTTTTTTTTTTTTTAATTAACAGAAACAATTGGCAGATATGAAATAACAACATTTTCTTTAAAATAATGGTGGTGTACAAAAAGCCGAAGACTTGGCAACTCTTCTATTAATAAGCTTTTAATAAAGATTAAGAAATCCGTGCAAGCTCTCTGTATATAATAAAATAGTGTGTATGTCTGTGTGTCTATCTGTGTTAAGAGAAGGAACGACAATATCAACAGCTACCAAATTGGCCACTCATGTAGCGCTACATCCAAATTTATTTATTAAAATATCGAAGTTTAAAATTTCATTAAAAAATTAATTAAAACCTTAAATTTTTTAATCTGTAAAGGGCATTTTTAGCACGAGATCACACCCCCCCCCCAAAAAAATAGTAAAGGTGATTTTTATTGCAAAGGCGAAATTTTTTCCCAAGTACCTTCGTCGTTCCAAGCCCAAGCTCGCACTCTGATTGATTGTTGCTCTCGGGACTGTTTTCACGTAACTTGGCGATAACCATACTTGGCGAAAAATACTTCGCTCGTAAGTGAACGAGTAAACCTAAAACCTAACCTACTCATTCTTATTCTTCCTTCATTCTTATCCTCGTGGTCTTGTGCTCTTGTGTGTAAAAACTTTTAAAGAGTACAGCTTTCAGTAAGACACGTTCCATCCAATCCAATGCTGCAAGAGAAAAGTTACTTTGTACTCGGTTCGGAAGGAAATCAAACTCCTTGACGGAAGCATCTATCGCTACGCCAAGTATGATTATCGCCAAGTTACACGAAAACAGTGCCGAGAGCAACAACCAATCAGAGTGCGAGCTTGGGCTTGGAACGACGAAGGTGCTTGGGAAAAAAATTACGCATTGCAAAGTCACCCGATGAAATATGATTTTTTAAATATTTGTCGGTTTTTGCAACAAAAAAAGTTAGACCGAAATTTCTGCTGAAATTAACCACTTAACAGATCCATATTTTTGAGAAAAATAGACTTTCAAAGAATGCCTATTTTTCCATGTCTTTTACAGAATATTTAATTTTTTGTCAACGGCTTTTCAAAACAGAAATTTTTTCTTTATCGAAACAGAAAAATGCTCGGATTCAATAACACAAAATTTACAAAAAAAAAAATTATAATTGGAATATGGATGCCCATACATGTCCGACAAATTATGATTGGTAAAAAAAAAAACGTTCCCCGTATGAGGTACGAAAAAAACCGGGAAGCGGTTAAACTCCCTGTTTCTCTTCGATCGTGTTTTCTCCTTGTCTCTCCATTTTTCGTTTTTGGATAATTCTTTGAATATTCATATACCTCTCATTGATTGTCTTATTTGAAGAAGATACATACAACAACACTGTACTTTAAAATATTTCATAATTTAAACGTGGTGCGTGATTCCCGGAGCGCATTCAATTTTTTTTCCAATTACCAGATGAATTAAATTTTGACACACCATTTAAGTTGCAAGATAATAATATACTAAGAATGTTACAATCTCGTGACATAAGATATTTAGTGCGATTGTGAAAATCTTTCAGAAAATGGTGCTACACTCGACACAATGATAGTCTTCTCGAGTTACGAAACTGTCATATTCTGTAATTATTTTGATTTAAAAAAAATATGAGCACGTTGATGTTATAAATTACAAATTAATAGAGAGAAGGAAACCCGTATACATATTTTTATAAACATAATATTTTAAACACTGTTTTGATTTTCCCGAAAAAAAATGCAGTTTTATTAAAATAAAACACTCAGCAAGAAATTGTAATGAATGTATATATCGCAATTACATACAAATATCAGTAAACATAATGTTCTGATTTTTATAATCTACAAATGGTTTTTTAAGATGGTTTGGTTTATTTTTGTCGTCCGATTATCTACACAAGGGATATAGGACCAAGGGAGAGTGCCCTTCGTGGGGGTCTTTCTAAGGGAACCTAACCCGTATTTACGCAAGGTTCGAAGAAAACCACGAAAACTCCGAACGGTTAGGCCGACAGCCGCGACTGGGTTCGAACCCAGCACCTGCCGTCTACCAGTTGAGAGGTCCGAACCTTCCGGCCACTGGTGGGGCCGAGGTTTTTTAAGAACTTTAAATGATACATTTTCTTTCTAAAATAAGTGAGAAATTATTTTTAAGCTAAAACGTGGCTTCATGTTCTACCCGGAAATTCATATAACAAATATGAGTGATTTCACTCTTCAACGACAGTAATTTTTTTAAATAGTTGTTTAGAGTATATCAAATGCTTTATCCCAATAATTTTGAACTTAGAAACAAATAAAATGGTTAAGATTAGTTTCATTACGGAAAACTTTATCGAACTTCCTTTGGAATGATACAGTCATTATTTGGACTGATTTCTTAAAACAGAAAAGATTCATTTTTAACAGCTAGAAGACATATCTGTATTCTTTTATTATTCTATTCTTGATTCCTAATGTATTTTAGATTTTGTTTTGAAAGTACCTAATGATATTTTTTACAAATTGATCTTTTTGCGACAATTTTGGAATTTGAAGGTTTATTTTAGATGAATGAAAAAATTTAAATGATCTTAGATTTTATTTTGAGTGATAAAGAATTTAAAGCTTTATTATGAAGTGTAATGAATGTATCTGTCGCAAGTGAGTGCAGTTTTAACTAAATAAAATATTTACATTTACATTTTTCAATTTTAATAATAATGTTTTAACATTTTCATTCATATGAGAAGAATAAATTTAGGATTAACAGGGTGGTCATAAAAAAACTTTGCCGATATACGGAGCTCTAGCGGCCAGTCCGCTCAACCGATCGAAATGAAATTTCAGATATAGCTATTCAGAGGTATGAGCTCGAGATTCTGTGAGCGACAACAAAATTGCGCTCACGGTTACGGTTATAGTTACGGAAACTCGAAAATTTCCAATGGCAACACCCATTTTTTTCATCGCAAAATGCTCAGCGCATGCGAAAACCCTAAAGAGCGTTGGAACCGTACGTGTATCGCAAGAAACGGAGATGTTATGCACGCACAAAAAACCATTCTGGGAATCCTTCCCCCCATAGAAAAAACTCGATTGGGGCCCAAGGAGGAAATTTCCATATGACACCGACTCAGTACACTAATCTTTGATTACAATACACATCGGAGAAACTAAAACTTTTATTTTGATTACACATTTTCCACATGGGTGCCCTAATTGCCTGTGATGGTGACGGCACCCATGTGAAAAATGTGTAATCAAAATAAAAGTTTTAGTTTCTCCGATCTGTATTGTAATCAGAGATTAGTGTACTGACTCTGTGTCATATGCAAATTTCCTCCTTGCGCCCCAATCGAGTTTTTTCTATGGGGGGGAAGGATTCCCAGAATGATTTTTTGTGCGTGCATAACATGTCCGTTTCTTGCGATACACGTACGGTTCCAACGCCCTTTAGGGTTTTCGCATGCGCTGAGCATTTTGCGATGAAAAAAAAATGGGTGTTGCCATTGGAAATTTTCGAGTTTCTGTAACTATAACCGTAACCGTGAGAGCCATTTTGTTGTCGCTCACAGAATCTCGAGCTCATACCTCTGAATAGCTATATCTGAAATTTCACTTTGATCGGTTGAGCGGAATGACCGCTAGAGCTCCGTATATCGGCAAAGTTTTTTTATGACCACCCTGTATTTTCAGAAAAGGTAGTAGCAGTGTTAAAAACATATAAATGTACGTCACAAAACGTCTTAATTTAAAACGATGATAATGTCCAATTACATAAGCTTTCAATAAAATAATACGCATATGGGAGGTTCTCCAATAAGTGAGAATGATTTAGCGAGAAAAAAAATTAAATTTAATACAACTGTTTTTGAAATATATCAGACATAATGCAGTGCAATATTCCCCTATAAATTTTAAATAGTATTTTTCTTTAATCTATCTACCTCTAACCAGCCGATTTTTGTAATTTATTGCGTTCGATTCGAACCATAAATTCAGCATAAAGTTATTTTAATAAAAGCCTGCTTTAAGTTCAATTTAACACATTGAGTAAAATAAAATAATAATTCTGATGTGTTTGTTTTTAATCAAAACCGAGTAAAATTTCAACATGGTAGTAAGCTTATACAAACACTTTCTTTGAAATAGGACAGAAATGACAGGAACGGCATTGACATAAGTTTAAAAATCGTTTCTGTGGTCATAGTAAGTTATTTGTAAGAATGGAATATGATATTTTGAATTACACAAAAGAAAACGTCAAGGCAAAATAATAAATAGTTGAAAATAATAATAAGAAAAATTATTATTTGGGGACAATAGTGAAGGTATTATCATTATCATTCTATTAATTTTGCAGATTGTAGCTGTTTTTGAACGACACATAATAAAACTTCGTGATTTTTTCAGCAATCAAGATTGGTACTTTTACTTCTACTGTCCTATAAATTCAGCCTTAATTCTTGGCAACTATACGTGCATTTTTATGCAAGGGGACAATACTAACATAAAAACAAGAGGACAACATTTTGCAACCCAGACTAAATATAAAAATGTTTATAATTTACAATATAAGTTCTGGTATTTTATTTTTTAGAATGTATATATATATATATATATATTTTTTTTTTTTTTTTTTTTTATGTGCAGCAAACCGATAGCATTTTAATATGCGAATCGAGTTTTGACTAATTCTCGAATTTCAGCCATAAACTCGATGAGATGATTGTCTGTGCTACCGTCTTCCGGTATTCTTCTCCGGTATGTTCTTCAACATCATTACTTTACAGGAAATATATTTTTTGGCAGTATGTAAAATCTTTGATCCTAATAAATTTGAATTCAGAGACGAAAAAAATAAGATAAATTTAGCTTCATTATGGAAAACTTGTAGCATGTCTTTTATCATAATACAGTCATTGTTTCGACTAATGGCTTTTTCAAAACAAAAATGATTAATTTTCAACAGCCAGCAAATTAACTTTGAGTTATTTTCCTCTGCTGCATTTCAGTCCTAATGTATTTTTCTTCTTTTTAAAAAAGTACATAATGCAGGGGTCGCAACATCCCAAAAATTTTCACACTTTCCTACCACAATTTTAAAATTATAATATTTATTGTAGAATTCCATTGTAAGTGTTAAGGGAGACCCGTAAGTAAAAACCCAAAATTTTTATTATTTATTTTAATGTAATGAATTTTGGTGTACTACATAATAATCTTTTTGTAAGGAATAATTAGCAAAAAAATTCACTTTTTATTTAAAAATATATTTTTTATGGGGATTTTTATGATATTTTTTTGTCGAAAAATACACTTTTTAAAATTACTACTCCTCATTCAATTTTCAATATTTTGGTATTACTAAAATTTCTTAAATAGTGTTATAGTATATAGAAAAGAACTAAGGAGAGATATTTTTAATTTTCTATTTTAATCGGCTAAAAAAAAAAAAAAAAAAAAAAAAAAAAAAAAAAAAGCATGGTAAATTTCCTTAAATTCGTTATAATTTTCATGTTTACCAATTTATGTAAAATTTTCAGAAATAGTTTTAAAAAATATCTCTCCTTATTTTTCATGCAATTTTTTTAAAGATTCTAAAAACATAAACACTTTGTTTCTAAATCATTTTACCACTGAGCCTTAGTACTTTGAACTTAGGCAAAATATTAAAAAAGTCATTTTCAGGAAAACACGTTTTAAATGGCCGCTAGTCCTTTAAACTCTATAGTGAGTACAATTAAAAAAGCTCATTTTCTACCTGTTCCAAGTGTCCCCGAGTTCTGAAATTTTGCATGGATATTCACAAATATGTATTTTATCGTTTTCTGAGATAAAAAAAAATTTTGAACTTTTGATTATTTTTGGCCGAAAATGGGGTACGGTCTTAAAGGAATCTGACTAGAAGATTTTCTATTTAAAATATTGGTAGAAAAGTGCGAAAATTTTAGGGACGCTGCGACCCCTGATAATGGTTTCTCTTTTGCGGAATAGCCTTTTTGAAAATTCTAATCTTTAAATATAAAGGATTTATTTGGTTTATATGTTTGGAATTTAAATGTTTACTTTAGTAAAATTCTAATGATCTTTATTCCCTTTTTAATAATGAAGATTTCATATATTTCCTGGAATTACTAATGAATCCAGTGTTGCCAGTTGTGATATCATTTTTATTGAAAAAATTTAAATGTGTAGTGAAAATTTCGAAACAAGAATTTTCCATTCGGAAATGACGAAATATGGAATTTTATTTGTAGCAAAATAATAATAATAGTAAATACTATTCGGAATTTCTGATATGAATTTTGAAATTCCGCATAAAAAAGTGGAGAAATTGACAACAATGGATTCATTTGTATTTCATTTGTTGATTGGAACAAATATTACGAATGTGAAAGGTTTTATTCTTCAATAGCTATGTTTTAAAACAAATATATATACCGGGTGTCCCAAAAATGACTGATAGATTTTAAAATTCAATAACTTGCAAACGATGATAGCTATTTAACAATTTTTTGCAGCAGGGTTATGTACAATGTCAGGAGTTTTTTTACCGTAATTTTTTGTTTTAGTTCGCATATCAAACAATAGGTGGCGCTGACGACGATTGAAGGCCAGGTGATCAGTGCTGAGTGAATCGTCGACCTGGCCTTCAATCGCCGTCAGCGCCACCTATTGTTTGATATGCGAACTAAAACAAAAAATTACGGTAAAAAAACTCCTGACATTGTACATAACCCTGCTGCAAAAAATTTTTAAATAGCTATCATCGTTTGCAAGTTATTGAATTTTAAAATCCATCAGTCATTTTTGGGACACCCGGTATATATATTTGGTACGCTAGTTTTTATTTTTTTATGTAAAATCTTTGATCCCAATAAATTTGAATTCAGAAAAAAATAAAATGAGATAACTTTAGCTCCATTATGGAAAATTTATAGTATGTCCTTTGTCATAAGACAGTTGTTATTTGGACTGATTGCTTTTTCAAAACAAAAATGATTAATTTTCAACAAGCAGCAAATATCTTAGAGTTATTTTAGTATTCTGCGTTTCAGTTCTAATTTTTTTCCATCTTTTTTTAAAAGTACATAATGGTCTCTCGTTTGCGGAATGATCTTTTTGAAAATGCTAATGTTTGAAATATGAAGGATTATTTTCGTTTAGATGTTTGGAATTTAAATGTTTAGTTTAGTCCCCAGATCTAATGATCTTCATTCCGAATCCAGTAATGAAGATTTCATGTATTTTGCTATTTCGCGAAACACTAATGAATCCAGTGTTGTCAGTCGGGCTATCATTTTTTTTGAGATATTTTAAATGTATACTGAAAGTTTCGAAACAAGAATTTTTCTTTCGATAGTCACGAAATGTAAGTTTTTAATTAGAGCAAAAAATTACCCTTCGGAATTTCTGATGTGGATTTTGAAATTCTGACTAAAAAATGTAGAAAAAAATGTCAACGTTGAATTCATTACTATGTATTTCCATGTAACACAAAAGAGAAATTCGATTAACATTATTTATTTTTTATTAAAAGTTATAATGTTATCTTCATCAAATATTTAATGTGTGAATTTTTCCTTGATATTTTTCTCTTTTTGCTCTCTCTCTCTTTTGCTTTTATCCTCTTATCCTTTATCCCTTATCCCTCTTATTCCCCTTATCCTTCTTATCCTTTTATCCTCTCTTTTGCTTTTTGAAAATGCTAATCTCTGAAATATAAAGGATTATTTCGGCGTATATGTTAGGAATTTAAATGCTTACTTTAGTCTCCAGATCTAATGATCTTTATTCCCTTTCCAGTAGTGAAGATATCATTTATTTCCTGGAAGTACTAATGAATACAGCATTGTCAGTTGGGCTTTCTTTTTTATTGAGAAATTTTAAATGTATAGTGAAAATTTTAAAACAAGAATTTTTCTTCCGGTAATCACGAAATGTAAAATTTTATTTGTAGCAAAATAATAATAATAATAAAGCACTATTTTCAATTTCTGATATGAAGTTTGAAATTCTGCATAATAAAGTGCCAGAAATAACAACACTGGATTCATTACTATTTCCATGTGTTAATTGGAATAAATATTACTAATGCGAAAGATTTTATTCTTCAGTAGCATTATTTTTCATCAAAAGTATTTTTGGTAATATGTAAAATCTTTGATTTCAATAAATTTGAATTCAGAAACAAATAAAATGAGATAAGTTTAGCTCCATTATGGTAATCTTAACAATATGTCCTTTGTCATAAAACAGTCATTATTTGGACGTTTCATTCCAAATGTATCTTTCATTTTTTAAAAATACATAATGGTCTCCCTTTTGCGGAATGACCTTTTTCAAAAGCTAATTTTTCAAATATGAAGGATTATTTCGGTTTATATGTTTGAAATTTAAATGTTTATTTTAGTCCCCAAATCTAATGATCTTTATTCCTTTTCCAGTAATGAAGATTTCACGTATTTCCTGGAAATACTTATGAATCCAATATTATCAGTTAGGCTTTAATTTTTAATGAGAAATTTTAAATTCATACTGAAAATTTCGAAACAAGAATATATGTAACCACAAGATGTAAATCTTTAAAAAAAAAAAAAAAAAAAAAAAAAAAAAAAAAAAAAAAAAAACTAAAAAAAAAAAAAAAAAAAAAACTACTGAATTTTGAAATTCTGCATGACAACACTGTATTCATTACAATTTCCATGTGTAACAAATATTCCAAACGCATGAAAGAATTTCTATTACCATTATTTCTATTTTATTAAAACTTATAGACCAGAAGGTGGCAACAAGATAATCGCCTCATCGAGTTCACCTTTGGAACTCCGGAATTAGTCAAATCTCGATTCGCAAATTAAAACGTAATCTGTCTTCTAAGTCACATCTTGATGGAAAATACCTGAAAATCCGATTTTAGCGGTTTATTCGTAGGTTTATCTTTTCATTTCCTCATAGTATCATTGTGTGTCCTATACGTTTTCGTTCTTTTGGATGCAGGAAAACGCTACATTAAACGAAACAGTCAACCACTAAATATGGGTTTGTGAATACTTCCCACCAAAATATTTTTCGCAGACTGATTGTGTTCTGAAATGCAAATCGATTTTTAAGTAATTCAGGAATTTCAGCCGTGAATTCAGTTAGGTGATTGTTTGAGCTGAGCCTCCCGGTCAATTATATTACCAAAGGATTTTTTATACCTCTATAAAATAAAACTGAAAATCTTGAATCAATCTATTTGTGATAAATCAGAACTGTTCTCAGTATATGACACAGTTTTCTTTTTGCCATTTGAATTCCACTAAAAATATTCTATTTGTAAAAGTAAACAATTTTACATATGTAGGTTGCTTCAGGACAACGGTTACAAAGCTACAGGAGAGATATAGTGCACTTAGATGATTCAAAATCACATAGCAATGCATGGTCGGAAACAATTCCCTGGCGAATGAACCAACCAAAGCTTTCGAAACGAACGAAAGCGTTCGAAATGACGAACCGTGATTCATACCTCACATCTCCGAATATCTGTAAGATCTAATATTCTCGAAAACTGCGAGTATGTTTCAAATCTCCTCAGCGGCTGCCACGATGCGTGTAAAAATTCCTCAGCATTATCCAGCATTTTTGCGATGCTAAAAAATATAGACATGTTTCCTCACCATGTTCGTGCACTTTTTTCTTGTATTTGCGTCGTCACTACTTCGCGAAGAAAGAGTTTCCAACCATGCATTGCTATGTGATATCAAATCCTTTAGATGTACTGTATCTTTCCTGAAATTTTCTAACCGGTGTGATGAATCACCCTGTATAGCAATTAAAATCTAGAAAAGAAATTTATGTAATCTTTTTAGAAAAACATGCTGCAGTTTTATAAGTAAACAACGGGTAACTAATGAAATATGAGTTAAAATTGATTATAAATTTTCCTGTCAGACTAGGGAAGTTTTTATTCAAAATGCCTATCACAATTTCAGAATTGTATTTATTGATTAATTTAATGAGATACATTGAATAATGATAAAAATTGTGTTAAATATTCTGAGCAAAATATTTGTTCTATCAGATCGCACCGATATGAATATATAAATATGCAAAATTTGAATAAGTTACACTTCATTTTAAATACAGATTTTAAGATTTGATAATTTACTTTACGGCTGCTACTAGTACATTTTATTTAAAAGGAAATCTCTTTCGAGTGAAGATTTGTATTTTGGGGTGAAGGGTAGTAGCGGCCGGTCAGGGGGTGCTGCATCATTTTTTTCACACCACAAAAATTGTATGGTTATTTCTGTTTTATTTAATCAACAAAATTTGTCGAATAAATAACATGAAAGATTCTGTTAAGTTTTAGTGGTGTGAAAAATTGGATGCAGCACTCCCTGACGAGCCGCTACTGGTGAAGGGATAGCGTCGGAGTAAACCATATAAAATACCAAAAGTTAAAAGATAATTCGAAGATAACTCTACTCTATTTGATTTTAAAAAGTTTCTTTTGAATGTAGATTTTTTTAGACTGGGGGTAGAGGGGAGAATAAAGGCACGTACAACACTATAAGTTAAAAGATAATTTTGTGAAATAATTGGCTAAATTTTTATTACCTTTTATATTGTTTTTTTTAAACACTCACATACAGGAATGCATGTTTAAATACCATATTTTCTTCACATGGAGAAAAAAATGAAAAATAAGTTCAAAACTAAATACATTTTTTTCGTACTTTTCTATGCCTTTTTCTGAAATAAATATTACAAAACTGCTTTTAATTAATTAATTATTAATTATTTGTTTTCGAGGAACACTATTTTAAGAAAAATGTTTTTTAGGTGTGTACTGTATTTTCGATTGCAATAAATTCGAATCCAGACAATAAATAAAATGAGATACGTTTAAAGATCCATTATGGATAACTTTATCGAATTTCGTTTGGTATAATACAATCGTTTGAATTGTTTGCTATTTTAAAACAAAAAGCAAAGAAAAAAAAAGATTCAGATTCAACAGATAGCAAACATCTAAGCGTTATTTCCTTTTCCTTTTTCTTGCGCTAATGTATTTTTTATTTTGTTTTAAAAGTATATAATGATCTATTCTGCGAAACGGTCTTTTCGAAAATGCCTATGTTTGCAGCTTAATGTCTTACTTTTGTTGGAGCATTTTATGATCTGGATACTATCCTCAATGGTGAATATTTTAAAGATTTACTGTAAATATCATGGAACTATGGACAAAGAAGGTTAAAATATTCTCAAAAAGTTAAAACTTCAACTGTAAAAGGCTCCACAGGTTTTGATTAATGCCGGGGAAACTTCTACCAGCAAATTTAATATGTGTTCATTTGAAATGTCTTCCTTATTTAACATCTTATTCATGCGAAATCATGTTGTCGTAATCTCTCTAGCTAATAATATCTATTCATTTTTACTTATGCAATTTTGCTCGGGTGGCATTCAAACTATGTTATTCCGCTATATTTTAATAATCCAAACAATCTTTTTATCAAAATAAGTGAATTTATTACCAGCAAAGTAATCTTGCTAGTATTTTTTTAATAAAAAATTTTTATTCCTTATTTGACCAGAATTTTTGACATAATATAGCAAAAATTTCTATTATTTTTTCAAGCGGGTTTCCCTTGGCACTTATTGAGCTCCGATCCAATATAGCAAATAAGAACCGCCATTTTGCAGTAACTTCTTCAGTTACATCATTTGTAGCCGGTAGTCACTAAAGTATCTGTATCCCCCTCTTTCTTAGTTTTATAACAAATAGTCATGTATGGATTTGGGGTATATGATATTGAAATGCATAATAAATGATACTGATGTTCAATTGAGTTCTTTTAATAGTAATAAAAACTAAAATAGTAATAATAATAACTAAACTCGTTAGTTCAATTGATGTTCTGAGTTTTGTTATAATAATAAAAGATTTGTGTATCTTACCTTTTTATTTATTTTTATTTTAAAAATTTCAAAATAATTAAAAATTTCAATTATTAACAGCTCTTGTGCATGCCCGAATAATTCACTTGAATATCAAATTCATTCAGTATATCTATCTCCAGTATATGATGATAGTTATCACACTAGAACGAAATAATTCTAATTTGTTTTGCATGAAATTCCATCCTTTAAGCTAAAGAAGTCTAATAATGCACATGATTATCAAAATCATTCAGTATACCTATCGTCCGAAAACAATAATAGTTATCATATTAGAAAGAAATTGTTTTAAAATTTTAGCGTGGAATTCCAACCTTGACTAAAAAAGATCGAATAATTCACTTGACTATCAAAATAGTTCATTATACCTATCACCAATATATGAGAATAGTTATCATAATAGAACGAAATATTTTTATATTTTTAGCATGGAATGCCATCCTTGAAGTAAAAAAAAAAACTAATAATTCACTTAAATATCAAATCATTCAGTATACCTACCGCCAGAACTTAATAATAGTTATCATATTAGAACGAAATAATTTTATATTTTTAGCATGGAATTCCACTCTTGAAGCTAAAAAAGGTCAAATAATTCACTTGAATATCAAAATCCTTCAATATATCAAACGCCAGTATATAAAAATAATTATTATACTAAAACGAAATAATTTTATTTTTAGATTGAACTCTACCTTTGAAACTAAAGCAGATCGAAACATTCTTATTAGTAATATGTGAAAGGGAATACACTCAGACAAAAGAATTGGTGAAAACTACAAAACATGTTTTGTAGAGTACATTTTGGTTGTTTTAAGTGAATTTTTTAGTTAAAGTAAAAAATCGGTTTTCTTGCTCAGGCAAAAAATATTGTTAACACTCTTATAAAATTTTTACAAAATATCATCAATTTTATTTGAGTCTTACTAAAGTCTTATATTTTCATTTATTGTTTTTGCAAAATTTAAATTGGTGTGCAGTAGCCAAAACTCCTTCACGTAAATTTGTTTAATTGACTTATATAGCTATAAAGGACTAATATAATTTTTGGATAATAAACACTTTTCAAATTGAGACGGATTTTAATGACGTTATTGTTATGTTATTATGCATTTCGGATGAAAATTGTTGACGGAAAATTGCGAAAAAGAAATCAACAATATTTTTTTGTTTATTCAAGCAAAATTTCCATTGACGCATATTTAAAAGAAAAGATCTGTTGGATCAAACAAATTTTTGTTACTTCAACAAAACTTTTTTCTGGGTGTACATATGTTTATTGGTTGAAATAAAAGCGAAACGAACGTGGGAATCTCTTTCATGCATGAAATCAAAGAACATCACCCCTTGAATACTAAGCCTGACGCTGACACAAAATTGGTGGTCGCTGATGGCGAATTTTTTCGCTGTGTGGTCCTTTAAATTTTGGTTCTAATAGTTTTTTTTTAGCTTTTTCGCTTTATTTTTTTTCGATCAAATAAGTCAAAGAAATATTTTATAAGATATTGGTGTTAAAATTTAGGGAATCCTACACACATTTTAAAAAATACGCCTTCGGCAGTCAAAACCCGCCATTTTTGTGTCAGCGCTCAGGCCAAGTATTCAGCGGACGCACTGGGAGAGATTTACCGAATCTAGCTGGTCAACATTATTTTTAGCGTCAGTATACTCGTATCGCCATGAAACTGAAAAATGTTATTGATATTCACTATGTCATGTACGTTATTAAACATGAAGAGTGTAGCAGTCGTAAATCACTTACAAGAGAATTATATGGCAATTTATTTCCATTATATTACGGCCTACGAGAGGATATCCTTTGCGATGGTTTTAACGATGTCTCATGATTTCAAACACATTGAAATTTATATATATATATGTGAAATGCACTACGAGAAAATTGGCTACAGAATATGATAAGGATTGCATTTATCGGTCATTTACAGGGACACTAAAAAGATTACGTTACATTATGGTAGAGAAAAATCTTTGTGGCATTTTTTGTTCATCTTTCCGATCCTTCTTTGTTTTCTTTCCGAGATATTTAAATTGATATATATATATCTGATATGGTCTATAAGATACTTACTATTGAATATGATATGCACAACATTCATCTTTCATATACAGGGACATACATAGCATATTCGGCATTTATTACTAATGAGCACACATTACTACTTGAATTGCAATGAAAAGTTCTTCAAGAAGCGGGTTATTGTGTCAATTCAAAGTAAATCTAAAATTTAAAGTATTTGTAAGAAAATAGTTGTGTTACAAGAATTATTTAAATCTCTGTAAAAAGAGAGCATTCCGATGCCTTGCAGCATACTAACATGTTGCCACTTTGCTGAGTGGGCTTTCAAATTCTATCTCAGAAAGTAAAAAATAATATTTTTCCTCACTATGGAAAAGTTTATCCAATATATTTTAAGATAAAATACTAAATAGTCAACATGTGAGCTATTTGCATTTCAAGATGAAAAATTATTCCTTTACTATAACTAGTATTTATCTAGACAGAGATTTTTCTTTCTTCTGTTTTCCACTTCTAATGCATTTTTTATTTGTTTTGAAAGTTCATAATGATCTTCTTTCCAAAATGACCTTTTTCAAAATTCAAACTTCTTCATTTAAAAGTTTATTTAACTTGAAACATCTAATGATCTCGACTTCATTTTCAGTAATGAAGGTTTCGTGTGTTTCGTAGAAGTAGCGATGATAAATTTGTCAAAAATTCGTATAACTTTCCTCGAAATAATACTTTTGTCATAACTCGTGTATAACTTGACTTCAAAATCCAATTGCAAAAGAGTATATATACTATATTTCCTAACTGATATATCGTCGTCTCATCATTCGAAGAATACCTGATAATTGTCTTGTATTAAATAAGACGAAGATAATAGGTATTAAATACTGTATACAATTTAATTTTCCTTTCTAATTTGTCAGTCGGCTTATAACGGAGTATATATATTATTTATAGCAAATAAGTTTTCTTTAAAGTTTTTGTAATCATTAAAACTTTTGGGAAAATTAATAACATTCTTAAGAAGCAAGCACAATTAGATAAGTGTTTGGAATTTAATCGAATTTATACCGCATATTTTATCAAATTTTTTTTATTTAACGCAAAAATATAAAAGCAATTTATTATGAAATATCAAAGAGTTTAGAAGCTAATGAATGTATTATAAAAACGGTGAAGATGAAACTGGCAAGTGAAAGATTTTAGAAAAGAATCAACATATCAAAATTTAAATAAATGAGATGAGATGTGAATAAAACCACAAATCCTTTTCTGTGTTTGCGTACAATATTTAATAAAGATTATAACATTAAATCTATATTAAATGTTGTACAAAAGCATAGGAAAAAATGTGGTTTATTACGATCTCATTTATTTTTTTATTATCTACAGTGTTATTATTCAGCATTATTTTTAGAATTAATATATATTTGGTGAGCAAGAGATTGAAAAACGTGAAAAAAGGATTTTTACTTATTCTAAGTAATATTAATGCAGATGCTCGCCACGAGGAGGCAGGCTGTATCCAGATAAGTGGAAACAATAAACATTATTTTCCGGGCATAAACACGCACTAATCACATGCTAACAATACAATTTTAATACATTATTTTATATCCACATAACTACCAACTTTTACGCATTTTTCCTACCACAAAAATTTTATAGTAAATATTGTCTTATTTAATCGTCGAAATCTTATGATTAAACAAATGGAAAATCTCTGTACTATTTTAGTGGTAGCAAAAATGCGTAAAAGTTGGCAGTTATGTATCCAAAAAATTTTCTGACACCACTGCCGCAGACCTCAAAGCGATCACTGTTTACCTATAAAATGTTCACATTTTTAATCTCCGTCATGACATAAGGCAGATGCTAGCATTTTACAATGTCTGTATAACATTAAAGAATAACGATAACTCATTCTTGGGACCACGATTCAATTATTTGAAATTTCTTCAGTATGCTAAAGCATACATAGTTTAAGCATTATCATTAGTCGACTGCCTGTGTCCTGGAGATCTTATACGCTAATATGCTGAAGTTGGCTAATATCCATTTTAAAAGTCAAAAAAAAAAAAAAAAAAAAATGGCCGATAAAATTTGTTACCATTGATTGATTTGTTCCAGTCTAAAGTTATAAAATTTTACGGATTTTTTTTCATTACATTTACTTTATTCAATTCAGTGTGTGGTATTGACTTGTGCAAAGCACACAGCATAAAAGTACGAATTCCAACTTTAACTTTATAAACAGACTTGCACATAAAAGGACAGAGGTGGATGCAGAATACCCCTTTACATACTTGCCAACTTCGGACATAACTTCCATAAAATGTGATTAAATTTAAGCCAGGTTAAACAGATTTCTAACTAGAAAGTGGTATGTATGTATCATTAGTCATTTAATTTCATTTTTCTAAGCAGAAATTGTTTGAGCTATATCTTTAAAATTTTCTGGTTTGAAGCATGCTTAACGTCCCCATTTGATGCAAAGCTTTGAAAAGGCACCGTTGTTCGGTTATTTCTAAATATTGAAGTGGAAAAAAAGAGGTTCTAAGATACGAAAATAAGGTGATGTGATTTCAAACATCTGTTGATCCAACTCAAGTATTTTGATATATTGAATATAATTGATAATTTTTTTTTCTACAAATGGCAAATAAAAGCATCCCACTATAGTTTTGCAGACCTTACAAATTTTAAAATGTAATGATTGTAACAACAGAATCAAAACTTTGTAAAGATAATTTATTGTTCCATTTGTCAGTAAAATTTAAAATTAATCTACACATATAGCTTGCTTAAAATCTATACCTTTATATGCTACTACTAATATTGAAGTAGAATGAATCTTTTATAGCAAACTATTTTTAACACTAAATACACTATGGCTTTTACTCAAATTTTATAAAAATATTTTAAACCGGAATTTTAATTTAAAACTATTTAAATCTCTTATTTAATTTATTTCGATTTGCCTTGTTTACCGTCATTTATATTTTATTTATTTTATGAAGAAATTTTTGGTTTGAATCGAAATATTAGGAATGCCTATAAAATGATAGATATTCGTATAATTAATTTTAAGTATGATAAAACTATAATTCTAATTGTTTGATATATTAGAAAATAAGACTTTAACTTCAGTATTACTGCATTTCACTAAGATATTGGCCACTTTATAAAAGTTTAATTTTGAAGGTAATATAAGCCAGGAATAATATTTAAAAAAAAATCATGTTTGATATTAAATAAGAAATTTCGGAATAATGAAATTTTTAAATGCTCTCAAACTTTACATCGTGCTCTTTTAACTCAAATGTTTACAATTTTGAATTTATTATATCCTTTATTAACCAGATTTTCATCGTCGTTTCGAATCATGAATAATAGAAAGCTGGGATTCAGTGCTTAATACTGAAACATAAAGTATTACTACAGTTTATTCAGGACTCTATTTTTAAGGGCTTTTTCAATAATTAAATTTATATATCCATATTTATATGTAGGCTGTTTCGAAACGAGTGAGATAAAAATATTTGATTAAATTTTCAGAAGGGAATGAAATGCAAATTTTCTTATAAAAGTGCAAAGTATGAAAGTTTTACAAAGTGATAAATTAATTTAATTCAAGATCTTTCGTATACTGGAAACATTAGGAATGGGTTTACTATTATTACTTATATTACAGGGTAATATTTTAACTAATATTTTGAGCCAGATAATATTTTATAGATTTGATTCACATGGATATTCTGAATGACTTATACATCAAGAAACCTTCATGGATTTTGATGGAAGAAATTAATAAACGTATGTATATCTTTATAAAGTGAAACTTCTTTATAAGGCCACCTCTATTAAGGGCTAATTTTTTTTGGAACGAAATTTTTCCCCCACATACATATTGTTAATTTTAATCCTATCAGGGCCCAAGTTTACTCCTCACAAAGGCCCTTTTTTTCACATTGTCTTAACACCTTCGCGACGGGAAACTTTTGTGAAATTTTTATTCTTTTGTCACCGGTTTTTAAATAGAGAAATTTGAATCTTAATCAATTGAGAAAATGCTCTGATTAAATAAGGCAAATTTTACAGTAATATTTTACTGGGGTGACGAACAATGATTCTTAAGCCTTTTTGCGCATATGTGTCGCTCGTCCCCAAGGGCTTAAACACTCGTATTCACTTCAACAATTAAAAAATAAGCAAGAGTTTAGTAAGCAACTGCACTTCCAAGATAGAAGGCAGAGAGAGATGTTATAGCTTTAATAAAACAATACAGAACCACAGACTTTTGCACAAGAGAGACAATACGGTTTTTCTCACATTTTGTTTGATCTTTCAGCCTGGGCTGGGCTGAAGGGCAAACTTGATCCTTTGTTGTGAGCACACAAAGGAAAATCTTTGAAATTGATTCCATATTTACTAAAACTATGAATGCATATTAAAAGATATTTTTATGCTATAAATTCAGGCTTATGGGATATTCTTCTTGGAATATCATATATTCTATATTCCTGTATTCTATATTCTATATACTCTATATTCCTCTTGGAATTAAGTAAAATTCATAACAATTTCTAAGTGCTGTAGAAAAGCATGATTTTTTTTTCATTCAAATGATGCTGAAGTTATTCCATTCCAGGACATTAAAAAATACAGCAATGATTTAACTATAGTCGAAAAAAAAATAGAACAGTAGAAGTCAAGATTTGCTTTCTTTTAGAGATTTCGTCATTGTTGATGAAACCTTTACACCAACTTCAATAAAAGATATTGAAACTGTTTTTGTGACATCTGAAACAGAAGGAGAAGATAATGATAATTATGAAACCTGGGATGCCACAGTTTTTCTATTATAGTGACATCATTGTTTAAAAAAGATATGTAATATAGTTCTTATGCAAATATTGTCAAAGCGCATGAAAAGGAATTAAATCAAAGAAAATTTTTTTTTATATCAAAATACTGGCTTCCAAAACGCCGGAGACTTGACAGCTTTGGTTTGTTGTATTTTTTAAAATTAAATTACATAGTGAAAGTATAAGGAAGTATTTTTAGTACCTTGCACAAATATTACACCTCTTTTATTTTATAAAATATTATTTATCGTAATTCTTATAATTCAAAATGTTTTTATTTCCCATAATGTGTATAAAGAATTACTAAGTAAAAAAACCGACAGCGCGATAAAAGTTGCAAAAATAATCTTGAATACATCTACATAAAACATACTATTACTTATGCGCGATTTTAAATCGATTCTTTCCAAAGCATATAAGTGAGAGTAGCAAAAAGAGTGGTATATTTATTAAATATACCACTATATTTAATAAATATACTACTATATTATATGCCACTATTTAATAAATATACCACTATATTTATTAATATACATGTTTGTTTCTAATTCTTTGTAAAAACTGCTTCGTTGCCTTTGAAGTTTATAACAATACCTGATTTTTCCCTAGAAAATGTACAATGTTAAAACTTCACAAAAAAAAAAGAAAATTCAATTCAAGTATTTTTCGAGTATTCTAATTTACAAGCTGATATTAGTAATTTAGATTGATTTTGTCTTATATTATTGAACCCACCAACCTTATTTTACAGAAATACACCCTTTTATTCCTTGGATAATAAAATGCAGGAAAATTTCGCATTTTTAAAATTAACGTTGTTACCATATTTCAGAATAAATAACATTTACAAACAGAAATTTTCTACTTTTTTCTATTGTTTAACATACAAGTTACGGAAAATTTTGCTGCATTCTAAAATGTAATCTATTAAATAAGAACGGGGTTTCCTTGAATAATAACGAAATTCCACTGCGAGTTGCTATGTATATTTTATTAAGATATAAAATGTAATAATTTTTCGCTTTGTGTAAAAATGTATCGAAGAATATTGTATTTTAATGGAAGAATTGCTTGCTCATTTTGTGGTGTATAAATATTGTTTTATGCTATTAAATATTTGAATTCGCGGAAACTTTTGAGTTTTGCAGAAATATTAATTGATATTGATAAATTGATATCAAGAAAAATTAATAATTCAAAACAAATATTTTATTTTAGGAGAAAGTAAAGATCATCTAGCAATTATTATAAACATAAGTATGCTGATATTGGTGAGTATCAAAATGAATACGCTGGGTTTTATAGTGTTCTTGTGAAGAAGCATTGAAAATATTTTTAACTACAAAAATCTTAGCGGAATCATTTACTAAATAAATGTATTCATAAACCTGAAAAATTTCTTTTGTTTAGTTCGTTTAAACTGAGTTGATATTTTCTCTTCAATACTATTTGAAAATATAAAAACAATTGAAGAATTGGAGATTTAAAAAAATACACTCTATTTACAACATTTTTCAGAAATTTTATTCACGAAAAAAAAAAAATCATTTAAAGAAATAACAACAAGAAATTTCCATTTGGTATCTTTTTCATCAAAGTGATTGATTAGACCAGCATATTCTAAATTTTTATCTTCTGCACCTCTTACATATGCTTTTCACGTACAAATACTTACCCCTTTCTTTCAAAGTAAGGTAAAATCCCCGGGGCCCTAAATGAAAAAGGTTTCGCGGCGCTATAAATTGTTTTCAATAATATAGAAATGGTACATTTTTATTTTCATAAATTTTAAATAAAAACTCATTTTTTAGTAGAATGGGAAATAAATAATGCTATGCTTAAAACTTTTATTTTGATTAAAATTTTAGGATTTTGGATTGATACATGCTTCAAAATAAAGTATTGAAAACGATGACAAATTTGTATCTATAGTTCATAAAACGTGAAGTTATATGGCAATTTATAGTCATGATTTTATACCATAAATTTTAGAAAATAATTCTTTACCTAGTTAACTCTTAACTACTGTTAGTGGTCTCACAGACCGCTAAATTCTTAAAGTCTCGGAGTTTAACTCGTAATTTTTAGTTTAATTGCAGATAATTTTCACAAATTTTGTTTCGTTTGGAGCCCTATTGCTATCTTTAGAGACTTTTCAATATCTGAATTTTATTTATAATAGTCCGTATTCTGAGAGTTAATTTACATTTTATTCATCTTTAGATTAAGCTGTCTGACATACCGCTCACAGTAGTTATGCGACAATTTTTGTCACAGCAATTAAGTGTTAAATCCCCGGGACCCTATGTAAAATAGTCTTCCTGACGCTATATATATTGTTTTCAATTATATATAAGTGGTATATTTTTATTTTTAAAAATTTCAAATAAAAATTCATTTTTTTTAGTAGAATGGGAATTACAAAATGCGATGCTCAAAAATTTTACTTTGATTCTAAATTTATTCTGATTAAAATAGTCTATATTTTAAGATTTTGGGTTGATATAGGCCTCATAAAAAAGTATTGAAAACGATAGCAAATTTGTTTTTATAGCTCATAAAACATAAAGTTATAGGGTAATTTATAATTATGATTTTTTACTACAAATTTTAGAAAAGTAATTCTTTGCCTAGTTAAGAGCGAAAACAAATATATTTTTTAAAAATATAATGTTATTGTAAAGCGAAGACATTAAGTAATAAGCCTGATCATATGAATCTAAGAATACTTGCAAATTGAAATGTTCACTTTCGAAAATATATTCTTTTTACAAAATGTAAAATCAAAAACTAACCCCAGAAAATTTAAGAAGATAAATTCTTTAATTTTAAATCGTAAGGATTTATGACGAAAGTGAAACCAGCTTAAAATCGAATTTTTAATTAGATTTTTGGCTTGATGCACTTTCTTATTTAACATTCAAATTCATATTTAACTAAGATCAGTGGGATGGACTACGGAGTTTACGGACAGTGGTGCTAGTGGGCTAATTTTTTTATTTAAGATTTCTTGATGGGCACCACTTTTTTGAAACGGTAAAATTTCCTTTGTTTTCACCTTTATTAATCCGTCATTTAAAAAAGGCGCATTTTACCATTAGGAAAAAGTGGTGCCAATCAAGAATCTGAATTTGTAAAAAGTAGCCCATCTGGCAACACTGTTTACGAACAACATGTACATGATGGTAACTGGTCAAGGAAAAACACAGCTTTATAAAGAAACAACTACCAGTATATTCTAATAGAGAATAACTTAAATGACATAAAAGCGATTGAAGAAAGCGCATCCCTCTTTGACAAAATACTGGTATATTTCAACTGTTTTTAATCTGTTTTATCCTTATCACTTGCCACCCCGTGAATATATCCTTTTCCCCTCTGCAACTGTCTCATTGATAACTCGCTGGAGAAGAGGATAGTGGCACACATGAATCCGGACAAATTTTACATAATGTACATTTGCAAATTATTTCATTTTTGCAAACTGGCAGCAAGGTTGCGCTAATATTAGCTGAGAAATTTACCAAGTACTCAACACGCTCAAAATATAATCGCTCTGCTCTGAACTGAAAGCATTTATTAAAGGTTAAATTTTAATTGATTAAATTATTCAGGGACATGCTAAGAGAAAACTGCGTCCGGGACAAAGTTTCTATTTGCCCCCCACCATCCAAATTTTTCTTGTAACAAGCCAAAAATGACGTTGGTAGGATTAACTAGGTGCTCCCTAAACTTCCGCGCCCGGGGCGACTGCCCCCCTTTCGCACGGTAGGCGCTGCATTTATTCACTCTTAAGTGTAGAGAATAATATTAAAACTGTCGTACCAAACTATTTGCACAATTTTCAAATAGTTAAATTTTAATTAGTTAAAAAATTTTTTGTCTATTGTTCTATTAAAAAAAATATTATTCTTTGTTGATAATGTAAAGACATTTATTTACAGCAACCGCATTACTATTATTATATTATATATATTACTATTTTAGGCATAAAATGAGTTATTTTATGCAATAGTTTAAACGAAATATACGCTTTTATTCGTTTTAAAACCGTCGACTATTGTTTGAGTACATTCAATTAAAAAATATATGTATACCATACTTTATGCATAACTAAATGTATAACCACAGCTTCCCCCGGTAACTCTTTTTTGTACTAGGAAGAAATAATAGAAATGTTTCGCTTTTTCGATTAATGAAAGTAAAACTCACAACTAAATTTTTGTAGCGAAAGATTTCGGAAGGTATTATATAATTAAATGTATATTATACTTCATGTATTATTATATATATATGTATACATATATTATACTTTATGCATAACTATATGTTTAACAAACATCTTCCACTAAATAACAACAATTTTAATTTCTCATTTTCTCAATAATAATAATAATAATTTAAAGTTCCAAAGCAAAAAATAAAAATTAAGAAATCCTATAAGCTATAGTAACTTAAATGTTTTAATGTTTTGAATTTGATTGTTTTTCACCCTGCGTAGTTAAAAGTAAAAAAAAAAAAAAAATATTATTATTTCTACTATCTACGAACTAATGAGATTCCGATTTTTTATTTTTCCTTATTTTCTACCGAACTTTAGGTCCTTGAAATAGTTTTCTTTCTTTCATTTTTGTTGGAATTGCTCTGAATAATACATGTAGTACCATGCATTTGCTATCATGCTTTTTTGGTGCTCCGTCTGTCCATCAATGATACCTCTACCCAGTGTTGCCAGATGGGCTGCTTTTTCAAATTCAGATTCTTGATTGGCACCACTTTTTTCCAATGGTAAAATGCGCCTTATTTAATGACGGATTAATAAAGGTAAAAACAAAGGAAATTTTACCCTTTCAAAAAAGTGATGCCAATCAAGAAATCTTAATTAAAAAAAGTAGTCCATTGGCAACACTACCTCTACCCCATCTTCGTTTGTGCGCGTTCATAATCCCTTAATTAGTCTATGTATTTTTATCTTTTAATTTAATATTAAGTCATATTCTGATGATAACAACCGAAAAATATTTAAAAAATATTATAAGACTAATTTCTTTAATAGTATCCCTTTAAAAACGTTTTCCTCTCATACTTTTCATAATTCCAACTCTGGCGAATTCGAACATTTTTTGTGGTCCCGACGAGTTGGAATTAATGAGAGCCGACTGTATATGTCTGTATTTCGAATATATATATATATATATAATATTTCATATATATTTTTCATATTATACATATATACATATATATCATATTCTATTTCAATGTTTCATTTTTTATATATTATTAACCCCTTCGCGACGGGAGTCTTTTACGAAGTTTTAATGTTTTGTGACATGTTTTTAAAAACAGAAATTTGTGCCTTATTAAATCAAGAAAAACTTTGATTATATAAACAAAACTTTAGAGAGAAACTGTATTGGTGGAGATAACAAGAATTCTCAAGCCCTTTTGCGGCACATATGCGGGACGAGTGACACGTATACGTGTCGCAAAAATACATTGGAATCCTTGTTTATCCCCACCAGTAAAATTTAACTGTAATATTTGTCGTATGTAATCACAGCAATTCTCGATTTAATAAGGCACAAATTTCTGTTTTTTGAAAACCGGTGAAAAACATTAAAATTTTCGTAAAAAGGTTCTTCTCTCTCGAAGGGGTTAAGTATAGCTGCTACCATGTTACGTTATATTGTTATGCAAAAAAAAAAAATACCTTATTATATCATCAAAATCTGCCGATTAAATAAAGCTAAAATTCCTATAATTTTTTGTGATGCAAATGATTGAAAGAGTTTGCAGCTATCCTTAATGCTTTCTGGCGCACTACTCTTTAAAGTTGGAATTTAAAGAAAATTAGGCTATCTATTTAGACCTAGAGGAGTACACAGGTATTGTTTTGTAAAAATTGCATTAACCATTTTAATTATACAGCTGTTGCCGAAGTGGTAACCTCCCATAAGTAAAGCATTGATAAGCGCAGTGAGAAGAGCATTGCTGTGAAGCGCGTATTACAGTAAAACATTTTACCTATTATTTAAAAACAGTAGAGTTTGATCTCTGTGGTGCTGCCATCTAGAACTCATAAGAAAGATTTAAAGTAGCCATTAGAGTAGTTTTTGAAATATTCACGGAGTTTTTGTGTCTCTAAACAGGGGGAACTTTGGTGTTGCCGAAACGCGAAAAACACTGCGCGTTAAAGGGTTAAGAGAGAAGTTCAATAAATATCGATAAGTGAATACGTACTCATTTACTATTTTATTTTGAACAGCTTTTTTGCACCTTAATTGCTAAACCATGTGATAAAGTCACACAAAAATACATCCTTTTGGCTCTTTATGAATGACAATTTTAAAATGTCCTGCCTCTTCTGCATCGATTTTTGTCGGGTTGAATAAGCAGAGCACAAATGTTAAACTTTTCCAAATCTTCTTTCACATAGTTCATAAAAGTTCATACATGAATTGAAACGATATATCGCTTGTTTATGAAAAAAACTCAAGAGAATTTTACAATTTTTAGCGTCAGAAGCAATTGAAAGTCAAAATAAATTTTTGATTTGAGTTCAAAAATGAACTAAAATTTTTAATTTTACATGCAAGTAGGAAAAGTTTCTTTTTTCCTTAAAAACATAGCATGATGAAAATATTTTATTTTTAGTAGCAGTCTTATTACTTCTATTTTTCTTATCAGAATGGAATTTTCTTTAAATAAATCTTGTTTTATATAATTTTTTTTAGTATTATTGTAATTTATTATTAATGTTATCATGTCCAGCTGCAATTGTTCTTATTCTTTAGTCTTTTCCCACATAGCATGCATGGTCACAGTGACGTCACAGTGACGTCACTGTGAGTCACTGTGATCACGTCACATCTGTGACCAAAATGCCACCCCTCAGTGACGTCACATTGTGACTGAAATGTGACATCACACCTGTGACCAAAATGCCACCCCTCAGTGACGTCACATTGTGACTGAAATGTGACCTCACATCTGTGACCAAAATGCCACCCCTCAGTGACGTCACATTGTGACTGAAATGTGACTCTCTTAAAAATCTTTAGAAATTTATAAATATCCTTCAAAACATCCCTCATAGCATGCATGGTCTCAGTGAGTCACTGTGGTCACATCACATCTTTGACCAAATTATCACCACTCAGTGACGTCACATTGTGACTCAGATGTGACTTTCTTAGAAAACTTTAGAAAATTACAAAAATTCTTCAAACCATGTTATTTATTGGTAAAAAACGTGGCAATTCAGAAGAATACTGTGTAATCGCTGTTATGTCACACGTTACATGCACTGCATGTAACATGTACGTCATATCACATATGTGAGATAAACCTCCCATCATATGAAACTAAGCACCCAGCAATGAACCTATCAGTGAAACTTCTATTTAAGAGCCCACAATAGTCACAGAAAAATTACTCAAAAAGACGCGGATGACCATGTAAAGTCTATGGGAGCGTTCTTTTCTAATATCTCGCTCAAATTTTAATATTTTTGCATGATTTTTTTGCACAAGATAGCTGAGGGCAATCCACAACCGGGCTAGTTTTTGCTTTTTCGATTTTGGTTATATATTTTTTATATTACGATAGTTTCAGTTTCAAAACCGGTTTCGAAAGTTAAAGTAATTTTTTAAAGAAAATCTGAAACAAAAATTGAAAAAGTAAAAACTAGCCCGGTTGTGGATTGCCCTCAGCTATCTTGTGCAAAAAAATCATGCAAAAATATTAAAATTTGAGCGAGATATTAGAAAAGAACGCTCCAATAGACTTTACATGGTCATCCGGGTCTTTTTGTGTACTTTTTCTGTGACTATTGTGGGCTCTTAAGGAAATTCCATCATTACACTTAAATGCTTCGTTATGAAAAAAAATATCGTTGAATAGAAATTCACGAAAATTCATGAAATTTGTATAGTAAGCTACAAATAAAAATGGAAATATTTTAAAACTGTATTTTAATTTGGATAGTAATTTTTGTTATGCAATATATCCACATAAGAAAAAATTCATTAGTATAATATCTAAAAACCACATAATAAAGGAAGGGAAACAAAAATTGAATCGCAGTGTTCTATTTCTCGTTTTTCTCTTGTATTTCAAATCGAAAAATTAAAAAAAACCGGAATATTACTTTGTAGCGATCTCTTATGAAAAATACACTGCTCATAAAAACTTTCGCATCTTTTTTAAGTATTCAGAGAATGGACCTATAATATTTTCGTGGAACTCTAATCCCTTTCTTAGCATATCGAAAATTTTTCGCATTTTTTCCTTTTTATTTAAAAGATAAAATAAATACATAATTTCATTTCATACAATCCGCTGAAATATATTCACCAATCAACCTCAACAGCAATCTATCCTTTTGAATATTGTAATATGAATATTAATTTAAATGTTAATGGCGTTCTAAATGAAGGTTCAACAAAAAATTAAAAAAGTAGATAATTTCATTAAATATGGGCTTCGTTAAATTGAAGTTTCACTGTATTTCAAAACTAATTGAAAGTAAAAAAGAAATGCGAAAAAAAAAACCCTCAAAATTTTAATTAGGGATACTCTTATAAAACTAATGCGCATGCGTATTAAACTCACAAATCTTCGAAGCTCAAACAACCAATAATAACAAAAAATCACCTGCTTAAAAAATATCGTTTGGCAACGACCAGAATAGTTGACACTAGTGTATTTATTCTTTAGAATATTTGCAGCTGCTCTAGTAGCTTTATTAAGATGTTATGTGCATATTTAGTACGTAAGTTGAAAAATTTTAAAAAGTTATTTAGAAATACGATCAGGTTATATTTTAAATAAAATGTCGGTCCGAAAAAATACAATTTCAGTGGCGTTTAATTAATATGAGCGCGCCAATGTCATTGTACCTTATTCGGACATTCCGACTTCGAAATTATCTTCCCTATTTGGATTATCAAACTGAAATTAGAAGATAATGTCGATAAGAAAGAGGTAAGAAAAAGTTATTTTTCCTGCTTTTTTATAATGATTTCTGTTAATTTCGCAAAAAACATGTTATAAAAGGAGTAAATATATTAATTTAACTTTTTTTAATTCACTTACCTTCAATATCAATCAATTCAATAAATTTAACGTTTATTTTGTTGAAACACGGAACAGCATGTCAACGATTTGAAAAAAAGCTAATAACATTATTTTTAAAATGCTTTTTAATCACATTTTTTTTAACTACATGTTTAAAATCACATTTTCATAAATTAGAAAATATATACATAATCAAAAGTTAACGTTATAATTAATATATACATAGGAGTTTCGGGTTGTTTAACTGTTGAAAATAGTGATAAATATATTAATTTATGCACTAATATTGCAAAAACAAATTTTTTTTAAATTTTTTTATTACCTTTCTAAATTTCTCATAATCCCAATAATTTGATAACTGTAATTCCATGACATTTATTATTTTAAACCATGTATCTAAAATAATTAAGATATTGATTTTGTGATAATAACAATTTTTGATTGTAAAAAATGAGTAATTTTCCCATATATTTTATTAATTTTTGATATCTTAATTGTTAAATTGTGTTGAAAATAACAATTTTGTTTCATTAGTATGTGTTTATTAAATCCTAGTTCTAAATAGTCATAAAAACAATTACATGTACTTTATTTATGGGATGTACATTGCTGATATTTTTAGTGTTTGATGTATTTCTATTATTTTCAATAAAATTCTGTCTAATATTGGGAAATGAGAGTGAGAATACTTAAATATTATAGATAGATTCATCTAATACGAAAAAAATGAAATCTAATAATTATAATTATTAATAAGGAAACTTTTTTTAAAGAATTCCTTAAGGATGTCCTTTACCGGCACATCTACATTATATGACACATACAATACATATATATATATATATGTATGAGTTTAACTACGAATTTAAACCTTGGTGTAATCATACATGTTCACAGTCCACTATAGTAAGGAAATTACTAAGCGTAATACTAGAACTAATTGCCTCATCTTCATTTGTACTCTATTTTCAAATGAAATCTGTATATTACGAATATTGCGCATAAACGTCACGTAGTTTTATCGAAAGATAATTCTGTATTATATTTAACTGAAGGATTTTAATTGATAAATTAATCAAATGAATATTAATTTTCCAAAATATCTAAAAAAGCGTTTAGGTTAGTATTTGAACTAGAGACCCTCGACGTATGCTGCAAATGCTCTTCCAACAGAGCAACTTAGCACGCGCAATTCACCCGGAGAAATAACATTATATACTCATACGAATAGTATGCATTTTTCATACGGATAGGTTGAAAAAAAATTAAAGTATTATTACATAGGGTATATATAATAATAATAAGTATGCATTCGTATTCACTGTGTGAATTGTGTTTGCCAGATTCTTCCAGGATAGCTCAATCGACAAAGTATTGGCAATTTGCGCGAAAGACTCCTTAGTTCGAATCCTGACCTGGACACTTTTGCAATCAGTTGGAAAATTACAAACAGATATATATATTTATAGACATCAGGATTATTGGTCAGAAATATTAGCAAGCTGTATAGTTTTACATGTGTGCTGATACCTGTAGATATTAAAGCGAGTAAAAGATTTTTTAAAAAGCTTCAAAAAGATTAAACAGTTTGAACAGCATACTACAAAATGTGTGTCAGTTATAAATAAAATCCAAGCTATGCAATTTTCAGCATGTGGGGGGAGGGGAAATATATAAATGTTTTTGAAAGGTAATATTTTTAAATTTTGAAAACAACACCAGAGTTGTAAGACATGTGAGGTAAATCGAATTTTTAACTTTAATTTAGAAGAAAGTCTCCTTACTGCAGGTAACTATTTTTATATATTATATAGCATTTGTTCCTAAATTGTCAATATATGATTTTAGGACTCAAACCCTATTTTAACAGGAACATGACGTGGAGTTATAGTTTCAGCTGACACTGTTTCTTTTAAATTTTTAAAGAATCGTTAAGAAAAGTTAAATCGTCACAGAATCATCACAGTGTTAACGAAGATTTTGTCACAAATGATCTAGAGCGTGAGTCTAAAATAATAGGACAAACTTTGAAGGAGGTGATAGAGCTCACTATAACAAACAATTATGACATAGAAATCTATGACTGGAAGTGACTCGTTAAAACGCCACACTAGTCACCACAAAAGACCCGTATTATAATGTTAAGTGTATGGAAGCGTTATTTTCAAATAGCTCTCTAAAATTTTAATTTCGCATAATTTTTTTTCTTATAGGATAGCTGAGGACGATCTGCAACCAGGCTGGTTTTTACTTTTTTGATTTTGGTTACAGATTAAAAGAAAAATACTTTAACTTTCAGAACCAGTTTAAACCGGTTCTAAAATTGAAACTATCTTAATATAAAAAAAATATAACCAAAATCAAAAAAGTAAAAATTACCCCGGTTGTGGATCGTCCTCAGCTATCCTATGGAAAAAAAATCATGTAAAATATTGAAATTTGAGCAAGGTATTTGAAAACAACGCCTCCATAGACTTAACATTATCATCCGGGTCTTTTTTAGTGACTAGTGTAGCGTCTTGACGGGTCACTTCCGGTCATATATTTCTGTGCCATCATTATTTGTTATAGTGAGCTCTACCACCCCCTCAAAGTTTGTTCCATGATTTTGGACTCACCCTGTATTTCACAAATTGGTCACAATGTGACTTGAAAGCATTGTCACTTTCGTCACAGTTTCGTTCTCAATGCTAATGACAAAATCGTCACAAATGACACACTTTTCACAAATTGGTCACATTGTGACGTCACAAAGTGGTCACAATGTGACGTCACAAACAAGCTCTAAAACGGCCATAACGACTTCACATTTTAGTCACAGTGACTTCACATCGACGTCACGTGACGTCACATCGACGGTCACAAAGTCACAGTGTGACTTCAGAACGACGTCACCGTGACGTCACCATGTCTTACGGGTTGTTATAAAATTATTCATGATAACAAAATAAAATATCGATATCGATGTATCGACATATTCTGTCCAGTTCTAAAGTATCATATACATGGAACTATAAATAAAGACGAATTGTCATATCCTTAAAATGATGAATCTTTAGCTGCCACTAGTTTCCCTGGTGCACATTAATGATGGGACAAACTTCCACCAGTAAACTTGTATAGGAATTTTTTTTCTTCATTTAAATGTCTTATTAATACAGCATTTAAGTCATAATTATAGTCAGAAACAGACCTTTTTTTACTGGTGGGTGTTTACTTCTGCGGAAATCAGGCTCTGCGTTTAGACCTTATTATGGGCTATTTCCATGAGTACTTGTAGTGTAAGTCACAGGCTACGATTTTTGGCTACCAGTATTATAGAACAAAAAAAATGTGATTAATTTTATTGGCACATTTTCATTAATTGAATAAGGCCAAGCAGACTTTTCGAAAATAACGGTGACTAACAAGCATAGCAATTAATAAGTTATGTGACTTACACTACAGAACCCATGGAATTAGCCATAGTTGAATGTTTTTGCCTTTGAAACAAAACCAATAAATAGCATTACTGATTGTTATTTTCTCATAAATTCAGCGTTGTTTTCAGTTGAGTTGCAAAATACATGCCAAATAAAGCGCCCAATAAAATAAGATATTTTTAAAGTTAGCTAATTTAGTTGCTTAACAAAATGAATGAATAAATAAATAAATAAAATAAATAAATAAAAAGAGAATAAGGCTTTCTAGATCATTTATTTAATTAACTCCTTAACTGCCGAATCTTTAAGAAAAGAATCTTCAGCACTTTTGGAAAAAAAAAAAAAAAAAAAAAAAAAAATTGCCACCAAAAATTGTCCCTTTATTTAATGATAAAAGTTTGTTTTTGTTAATAAAGTAAAAATTTTAACTCAAAAGAGTGGTTATTCCATAGTTAATTCCAGAAATATGCATTTATTTGAGCGAGACGTATATATACGCCCGGAGCAGTTAAGGGGTTAAAAGTCTTAAATTGGTTACTACGTGAACTTAGGTTATTGTTTATTTAAAGGTTGTTATTAGGTTATTATTATATTTAAAATAGTATTTTCGGATATTTTACATACATGTTCGTATACCAAAATGACCAGTTCCTCAAAATATCAATTACAAAAAAGGGATCCTTCTGCCATCTATATTTTTTGTTTGTACAAACAAATAAATGCGCATTCGCATAGTTTGGTTTACCTTCCGGTCTAAAGAGAATATAGAACGTAAATATACATATTTATATGAATTAATATTTACAATTTATTCAAGTAAAAATAATTACTAGTACAAATACTGAATGCAATATTTTTCTTTTTATATTTTAAATACTAGAAGGTTGATTTAGAGAAAGAAGGTTTAAATACTGGGGTGTAACAAATGTCACCCAACCCTTTGAGCTTTGACAAGTAAATTTCATCAAAATTTCAAATGTCACATTGGCACTAATATTTTGCAAAGAAAAAAATTGGTTTACGAATATACGAAAATATGAATTAAGCCTTTTTCAAAGACATTTGGTCGAATATTCCTGTGCCATATGATATGTCGGAATTAATATTAAATGGTAGAAAATTCAACCATAAGAGCTCAAAGGGTTAATTTTAAGTCCCAAACGTTACAGTGGCACGGAATTTTGGAATGGAGTTTTGCTCTTATTCTGAAGTCAGTCATGAAGCCAATCTTTTACATATTTTAAAATTAATTTGTTTTTAAATTTTGATGTAATTCAAAGGTTTCAATATTTTATTTACAAAAGTCTTAGGTTGTCTCAAACGTTTCTTCTGTTTTTGTCTAAATATAATTAAAGCACATTTAGAAAGCGGTGAGATTTTCTTGAAGAATATCTGCACGATTCTGTTCTCCAAACCTTCTTCTACATTTCCAAGACTTCTTTCCACAAAATTTTTTAATTTTATTCCAAGATACTTACCGAAGTGATTTTTTAAGAGAATTTTTGAGAGAAAAAAGTAAGTAGTAATCGCAGCGGTTTCCAAACTTCATTGATATGCGATCCACCTCTAAATAAAAAAAAAAAAATAAAAAATAAAAATAAATTCGCGACCCACTGAATACAATGGTGTACATCAGAATAAAAATTGCTATGTGAAATCTATAAGCTATTGGCTATCCTATCCTACGAAAAAGACAATTTTTGCTACGAAGGATACACTATCAACCAAAATAACAATTCGTAATTCCAATGTGTGTAAGTGTAATGATAATTAACACAACACATGAACTAGAAAGATAATCAAAAATACATTTAATTACTATCAAAACATAACTTTATAATCAGTGCGTTTTCTGGCACTGGCTTTTACCGATGAAAGCATCTATTTCAGGGTGAAAACTTGTTTATTTTAACTAACTCGCTTTCAACACTAGCCCCGTCATGAAAGCTTTTTACGAAATTTTTAATGTTTTGTCACCGGTTTTTGAAAACAGAAATTTGTGCCTTATTAAATCGAGAAAGTGCTCTGACTCAATACCCCCTTGCAGTTCCTGAATTACAGTTGCAGTGCTCAGCAAAAGTTTAGACACTGGTGTTTTTTAACCTTTAAATAAAAAATACGAAGACTTGAGTTTTACAAATGGCTATACTTATTTTCAAATATGTTTTAAACAATATAGAATAAAAATAATAATTATAATTTAAGATAATATTTAATTTTACTGAAAAAAGTAAAATTTGAATATTGCAAAAGTTTAGACACTTTTTTAATTTTTTACCTACTGTTCATGGAAAAATGCAAATTTCTAAGTTATGATGTCATATGTCTGAAGTATTTAAATATACCTCGATATAGCATTAGTTACTGAAGATGCCGCGAGCTAAAAATATTCAGTTAGATGAAGTAATTGAAGTAGGAAAGTTGATATGGAAAGAGAAGACTGTTGCAGAAATTTCAGCAGCATTGAATCGTCCAAAGTGATGTGTCTATGAAGTACAGTCTAAGGATGATTCCTTCAAAACAAAACATAATCTGAAAGATCTTGTGTGACGAGAAAATGAGATGACAAAAGGATCCAGAAACTGACATTCACACAAGTAGTGATTGCTAATCACATTAAAATTAAGTCAGAACTTTCTGTGTTGACGGAAATGATTCGTAGATGAATTAAAGAAACAGGTAAATTAATTTACATGAAAATGATAAAACAATCAGCTTTAAAATATCGCTAAATATTGGCGAGAATTCAATGAATTTGCAAACATACGTCATAGGGACCCAAATAGTACGCTATGATATTCAGTAACGAAAAAAAATGTGGAATTTGAAAGGCCCAAACAAGTGGGCATACTATTGGAATGACTTAATTAAAGATCCTCGGACTTTATTAAGTCGACAAAAAGAAGGTGACTTTTAAATAATTTGGTCCTCACTTAGCTTTAATACTCGTGTATCTGTGGAGTTATTCATTGGTTGCCAAGCAACAGAAGACTACGTACATACGTTGGCGATTAATTTTTAGTCATTTGGGGATCTAAAGTATGGATTTTAGCATCTATTCATGTTGCATACAAAAGAAGAACTTCGTTTAACTCAGAAAATACTATTGATCTCAACTGGCCGGCGTGTAGTTCTGATCCGGACCCAATCGAAAACTTTTGTAACATCATATGTCGTAATGTGTATGCATATTTTTGCTATAATTTTCTTTTAATGAGGTTCGAGCTGCTGTTGAACATGTCTGGTACGAAATAGACCCGCCAGGTGACGAAGCATTTAGTTTTTTCGATGAAAAGTCACATTCTTGCACTAACTGCAAACAATGCGGGTGCAACTCGATTTTAGTTTGTAGTTATTTTTCTGTAAATACACAAATTATCTATACTTTTGCCACAATGTTAATTTTATTTTTTTGTCATTATATTTTATGTAAAAGGTAAAATTCAAAATTTATTGTGTGTGAATAAAGGATAAGTCACAAGTAATATATGACAGAGGAATTACAAACATTCGGTACATGCTTCTGAAAATAGAAGCGTAATTGATCATTGTCTAAACTTTTGCTGAGCACTGTATACTTATTTTCTTCGCTCTACTCCCAACTTATTTTTTTATATTCTGCTTAATCATAATGTTTTTTACCAATTCTTTAACTTAACCTTTTTTCCTTTAATTTTTCACTATAAATTTATTATCCATTTTTTATTTTATTATTTCTTATTTAAGTAGTTTTTTTTTACTATAGCTTAACTTTTTACTTCCAGTGGTTCCACATTTTTGCAATACTTCTCACTTTTACTCCGGACGTACAGTTGACTGCAACTAGACAGTAGGGTGGATCGAAATTTTTTTTTTCGCAGTGTCAAAACCTACCTATGTGGAAAAGATGTTCTCTTGGATGGAGATTAAGGGAAAAATAATTAAAAAAATTAATTTTAAATTTTACTACTGCCACAATGAGGTTGAATTTCGAAAAAAAGTGAAAAAAGACCTAATTTTGGCTAGATGATTTTTGATTCAAAATAATAGTTTAAAAAAATATCCAAATCCTACCTATGCGTAAAAGATGTTATATTATATGCTGAGTATGCGAAAAATAATTAAAAAAAATTTCAAAATTTAAATCTGCCGCAATGTGGCTCAAATTTTTGTATTTGAACGTTTTTATGCTAAAAAATCAATTTTTTTTCCGTAAAATAAAATATGAATTTTAGAGTTTTTTACATTTATTGCAATGAGGGGATATTTAATTGATTACAAGATAAAAACTTTAGTTTCTTATTTAACAGCTTCATTAGTATTAAATCAAGAAAAATCGTCAACATTGCATTTGGTGATAATGACGTTCGGTATTAAAAATCGACATAAGATTTTGTAATTCAATTCGATTTTTATAAAACCGTCTCTTATGTATGGTCCATACACAGCAGAAATACTTCCGTGACTCTTTTGATTATTAGTTTTGTAGAATGAGCGTTGCTTGAATAGATATTATTCATAGTAGATAGTTCATAGTAGTAGATTTATAGTAGTAGTGGCCACTGGAATGATTGCTGGATTTACTTATTGCTTCTGAAATCATGTCGTTACTAAATCCGTCAGTTAGTGGAGGTTCCACAGATTTTCCTATTTAATTACATCTATGTAATCCAATGTAAGGTCAAAAAGCTGGTGAATGGAAAATATAAATATTTTTTAATGTAATGATTAGGATTACAGCAGACCGTTTGATTTCACTCGCGCGCTTTTAGAATTCATATACTGACATAAATGAAAATACAAAAAGCTTCTAACATGCTGCGAATAATCTTTCTATTTCACCAGTGAAACATTTGTGCCCAGCCGTGGTTCCATTCACGCTGCAAAAAGATGACATAGTGGAACCTCATTGGTGTGTAACTAGTACAAAAACCATTGTAGTGGACGCTTGAAGATGAGTTCCATATTTCGAATAACACATCCTTTAACATCTATGTTAACAGGTATTCCATCGCAACCGATCGCAACCAACCTTGTTACATGTAAGTTACTGTTAACACATGACAAAAAAATGTACGTTGTGTTTTCGAATTGTTTGGTACTCTCCCAGAAACTCTCCATATATATGGCCGACGTATTCGGAACCAAGTTCTTTTTTCAAGATCAAGTCTGCTTCTAGTATGATTTTTCTTCTGTTGTTTTCTAGTGATGTAGTCTGTCTTTACACCCATCAAAGTTTAAAGAAAATGGCCATGATCATTATCTTTTACAAATGACTAAAGCGAATGACTAAGACGATAGAGTGGTCTTTGGTTTGTTTTGTCATGCCGATTTTTTTCTGTCAATAGCATTCGATTCATAGTTTTGTGAGATAATGCCCACGTCTTGAAGTGCACCAGACACGATGTCAGCACCTGCTGGTCGGAAATGCCCAAACTGTCCAATATTCTGGCTGATGCCAATCTTCGTCACTACAGGTGATGTGACACCTAGCTCGGCAGCATTTTGGCTTTTCAATGATAGCTGATGATGCAGAAAAGTGAGTTTGCTCTCAATATGTCGGTTTAGTTTACACCCAATATTCATATTCAAATCTATTGAAGTGAAAAAAAAACAGTATTTTCGGAAATGGTCCAAAGACTGTAAAAGCTTTCAATGTCTTATTTTGTTTTACAAGAATTAAAAAGAGTGCAATATTTGTCGTTAAAAAGTTTAATTTTTCAAATGCTGCTGTGGTAAATTATTAAGATTGAATCTCATTTACAGGTCAGTTGTAAATTATTAGCAACTCCTTCTCACTGGCAGGAAATAAATAGATGTTGACTGAATCTTTTTTTCGGTTATTTTTTAAATACGAATATATAAATTTTATAACTTTTTGTAATAGGGAGCATATTTACTGGCATATCAAAGCCAGACCCAAATAGGGTGCAATTCATATCTCATTCTCTCTCTCTCTCTCCCTCTCTTTTTACTTTTATTTATTTATTCATTTATTAACAACGTCATGGTACAGTAATATTCAAAGTACACTAGCAGTTTTTCGAAACTTTAAATAACTTGCAGCAGTATTAAATTTTGAAATTAGTTTATTTATTTATTTTTACTTAATATCTATGTAATATAATGTTTCTTACGCAAAGGTAGGTTTTGATTGATATTAAAATGATTATTTTGCGTCAAAAATAAATCTAACCAAAACTAGATCTTTTTCCATTTTTTCAATATTTTATCGAATTTCCAACTTTTTTGTGGCAGTATTAAATTTCAAATTTATTACTTATTGTTGTTTTTTACTTAACCTCCATACGATATAACATATTTTCCGCATTGTAGTATTTAAAAAATTATTAAGATAATTAGTTTTTGACAAAAATAACCTAACCAAAATTCGGACTTTTTTCAATTTTTTTCGAAAATTCAGCCCTTTTGTGGCAGCATTAAATGTTAAAATAATTTTTTTTTATTATTTTTCCCTTAATCTCCATACAATAGAACATCTTTTCCGCATAGGTAGATTTTGATGAATGGTAATTTTTTTTTCGCCATAGACAATCGATCCACCCTACTAGACAGCCCATGAAAAGTAAACCAAACTGTTCTGATTCAATAAGGCAAATTTTACAGTAAACTTTTATTGGCGGGAATAAAGAAAGATTATTAAGGCTTTTGCGGCACATATACGTGTCGCTCGTTCCCAAGGGGTTTGAGTATCTGAAGTTAAAAAGGGATTTACATGAAAAAAAAAATAATAATACAACATGCGTTGAACTACTCTAACCAAGGGGTTAGAGTATCTGAAGTTAAAAAGGGATTTACATGAAAAAAAAAAACAATAATAATACAACATGCGTTGAACTATTGCACGTTAATTGGAAAATCTTATGTTCTAGAAAGCGTTGATTTTATGCATTAATCTCTTTGTATTTGTTAGCGATTTTTTTATTTCAGGATTAGGAAACGTTTATAAAGATTAACTTTCGTGACATCCAGCCGAGTTTACCCTACCATGGTTAACAAGAAGTTTTATTTATAAAATTTTGGAGAATACGAGAAAAAAATTATGGTCATTGATTGGTATGGTTAATTGAACAATCCGGTTAATCGGCGTCCGGATAATCGGTGAACTACTTATACATTTTTGGCTATGGACATCGGAAATTAGAATTTAAAATTGGGGATTTTCCACGGGAAATGAGAGCTGCGATAAAATATTTATTCGATTTTTCTTAGTTCAACTGTCCGTTGCTTTTTAAGCAGCGATGTGCTGTTAGCGTTCAGCTAACTCGGTGATCGCCACACAGCTGATGTGAAACCGAAAAACAAAAAATTTTGTTTCTATTAAATAATGTGATCCATATTCGTTTTTACCATGATTAAATACTTAACCGATCAACATTTTTGAAAAAACTTTTAAATAATGCCTACTTTTTGCGTCTTTTACAGAAGTTTTAATCTTTTATCATCGGTTTTTTCAAAACAAAAATCTTAGTCTAATTGAATCAGACTCGGATTAGATAATAGAAAATTTACAATAAAAATTTATTGGTGCGAATAATAAATCATGATTGGTAAAAACGTGCTGCCCGTATCAGTATGGCATACGGTCAAAATCAAGGAAGCGGTTAACGGAAAAACATATGATGAAAATCTACGCTGGTGCAGTCTTGAATTAATAACACTAAAGAATTAAAGCTCATTACAACGTTTTGATATACAGTTGGCTCTCGTTTATTCGAACTCGTTGGGACCACAAGGAATGTTCGAATTATCCAGAGTTCGAATTATGGAAATTATGAGAGGAAATTTTTTTTTAAAGGGTACTATTACAACGAAATTAATGTTCTAGTATTTTTTAAATATATTTCGACTGTTATCGTTCGAATATGACTTGATATTGAATTAAAACATATAAATGCATAAACTAATTAAATGATTAATTACAAGCATAAACGAAGATGGAGGTGTCATTGATGGAAAGACGGGGGCATTAAAAAAGCGGATATCAACTTGTTCAGAACAGTTATGACTAAAATAAAAGAGAGAAAATTATTTCAAGGATCTAAAGTCCGGGAGAAAGTAAGGAGAAATGAAAAATCGGAATCTTGTTAGTTCGAAGTCAAGAGAAAATGAGTCCGAATACAGGAAAAAATTTAACGTTATTCTACTATTGAAAATTTCGGGACTTCATGTTTAGTTCGAATTAAGCGAAGATTCGATTTATCCGTTTTCGAATTAACGAGAGTACACTGTATTAACACGTAAGAAAAAGAAGAAAATTTTGGAACTGTCACATCTGACTAGTTTACAATACTTTCATTTTTACTCTTCCGTGTACTTGGCAATATAATAAGGTCTAACCACGGTAAAGATAATCAAAATACTGCAAGAATTTATAGCATCTAAATAAAAATTATTTTGATATTAAAAATCCTTAACCACTAAACCCCTTTTGTGTTTTGCCCGTACATCGTAGGGATAACCCTAATTTGCAAATTGTGATATGGCATAGAGTAGCAACCATACTGTAATCATAATCTATTATTCTCACCAATAACATTTTATTGTAAATTTTGTATTATTAACCCCGGTTATTTTTCTGTTTAAAAAAACCGGTGATAATATTCAACATTCTGTAAAAGTCATGAAAAAAAAAAACGATATTATTTGAAAAGTTTTTTTTTTAAATATTAACTAGATAAGTGTTTAACTGATCAATATTTAAAAAAAAATCCAAATAATGTGTGTTTCTTTTTACCATGTATTTTATAATATTTTTAATCTTTTATCACCAGTTTTTCAAAAAAGAAGTTTTTGCCTAGTTAAATCAGAAAATCACAAATTTTACAATAAAGTTTTACTGGTGACAATAATAAATTATAATTGGAGTATTGTTGCCCGAGCATTGTTTTTCTTTACAGTTACCGTAATTTCCGGCGTATAATCCGCGGATCAAACAATCAGTTTTCGACCCAGAATTTTTTTTAAATGAAATGTAACTTTTTAGATCGAGGAAAATATTTGGCTTCAATAATTAAATACAATTTCTGAGTCTAAACAGAATTGTTTGATCCGCGAATTTTACGCGGGGAATTACGGTAGTACATTTTCTATAGACTGCTAAAAAATTGCGTTTCATCTTTTCTTTCAGTTTGGAAAATATATTTTGAAATGTTCAACTTGTTTCGATTGATCTCTATTCCGCTGAATACATGAAGAAAAAAATGATAAACTGCTGCATATTTTCCTTTCTTATGATTTATCATCATTCATACATGAAATTGGACGAAATTTCATCCAAACTGTAGAAAAAAAATGTAACTCTAGAAGAAACTAAATTTGGAATGTCTGAAATGATCGACAGACATAAATTTGCTTCATGAGTTACTCCTTTCGGTGATGGGCCGCTGCTTAGGTAGTTGTGTCGTATATCTAAAGAAAAAGCAAACAAAAACCTCCATAATATTTAGTATTTAAAATATGATACAGAAAGAAGAAAATTTGGGATTGTCACATCCGACTAATTTTAAAATACTTTCATTTTTTACAGTTCTATACACTTGTCGATCCAATCTAGTGTAACCCTGGTAAGGATAACCGATATACTGCAAAGGATTTTATAGCAAGTACCGGGTGCCCCAGAAATGACTGATAGATTTTAAAATTCAATAACTTGCAAACGGTGACAGCTATTAAAAAAAAAAAAAAAAAAAACTGCAGGAGGGTTATGTATAATGTCAGGAGTTTTTACCGTAACTTTTGATTTTAGTTCGAATTTCAAACAATAGATGGCGCTTACGGCAATTGAAGCCCAGGTCGAAGCCGAAACTGACCACAGCATTGATCACCTGGCCTTCAATCGCCGTCAGTGCCATCTATTGTTTGAAATTCGAACTAAAATCAAAAATTACGGTAAAAAAACTCCTGACATTATACATAACCCTCCTGCAAAAAGTTTTTAAAAAGCTGTCACCGTTTGCAAGTTATTGAATTTTAAAATCCATCAGTGATTTTTTGGGACACCCGGTAGATAAAATTTGTTTTATATTTAAAGATCCTTAACCGCTTAACTGATCAATATCTAACCCTTTGAGCTCTAGTGGGGTAAATTTCTTCAAAATTCCAAATGTAAGATTGGTACCAGTTTGTTGCAAAGAAAAAAAAACGGTTAACGATTTACACGAAACAAAAAAAATGCATTAAAATTTTTTCAAATAAATTTGGTCGAATTTTCTGGTGCCGTTGTGACATTTCGGAATTAATATTAAGTGTAGAAAATTCAACCATCAGAGTTCAAAGGATTAAAAATAATATATTCAAATAATGTTTATTTGTTTGATGTCATTTATAGAATTTCTAATGTTTTATCGCCAGTTTTTTAAAACAGAAACTTTTAACTAATTAAATCAGTAGAATGCTCGGATTAAATAAAACAAAATTTACATTAAAATTATACTGGGGAGAATAATAAATTATGTTTAGAGTATTGTTTCTCGCACGTGGTACGGGCAAATCATGCTCTGCAGAAACACGTCGATCTTACCTACGCATGGGCAGAACAGTGAAGCGGCTAATTGATACTTAACCCCTTGGGGACGAGCGACACGTATACGTGCCGCAAAAACGCTTAAGAATCCTTGTTTATCCCCACCAGTAAAATTTTACTGCAAATATTGCTTTATTTAATCGGAACATTTTTTCGATTCAATAAGGAAAAGATTTTTCTGCATTTTAAAACTGGTGACAAAACATAGAAAATTTCGTAAAAAGCTGCCGTCGCGAAGGGGTAAAGCTCCACACTAGTCACTGTAAAAGACCAGGATGATAATGTAAAGTCTATGGGAGCGTTTTTTTCATATATCTCGCTCAAATTTTAATATTTTTATATGATTATTTTTTTTTTTTGCTTTTTAGATTTTGCTTACATATACAGTAAAACCTCTAAATAACGGACACCTCGGGAACGCAGAAATTGTCCGCTATTGGGAAAACCTCAAAGATTAAAAAACCGCTAAGAAATGCTTAATGTTTCTTTAATTTACTTTTATATGTCCTAAAACCTCTATTACATAATTAATTAGAAATTAAAATTATTTTTTAAGCAATAAAATTGAAATAAAATTGTGCATACTTTTATCCACTGTTTATTATATTATTGAGAAAAAAATCTGTTACAAAGCTTTATTTTTGCTTGCGATTACATGTAATTTGTTTTTCTGTGTGATGTTATTGGACATTGTAAAGTTCCGGACGAGGAGGGAGGGATTGCTCTTTTTGATCTTTAAAGGCATAAAATCTCAAAATGTTCTTGGATGAGATTTCAATAGTCTGGGAGATTATTTCTCCCGGGCAAGCCCTTGAATTTAGCTCTTATTGTTGGGGGGGGGGGGATTTTCCCCAGCTCTTTATCTACATTGAACTGTGATCACAAAAATTGTGACACGTTGTCCTGATAAATTCAGAGGCTTTTTTACTTTTTCATTTTTTTTTCAGTTTAAAAAATACTTTTTCATCCTTTATCGCCGAATAAAGTGTCCGCTATTCGGAATGTCCGTTATTCAGAGGTTAAACATACAAAAATTTAAGTTTTGGGAGTGGGGATTGGAAAACTGTCCGTTAAATAGAGGTGTCCGCTATTCGAGAGTGTCCGTTATGGAGGTTTTACTGTATTTTTTATATTATGGTAGTTTCAATTTCAAAACCGGTTCAAACTGGTTTTGAAAGTTAAAGTAATTTTAAAAAAAATCTGAAACCAAAATATAAAAAGTAAAAACTAGGCCGGTTGTGGATCGTCCTCAGCTATCCTATGCAAAAAATCGTCTAAAAATATTAAATTTGAGCGAGATATTTGAAAAGAACGCCCACATAGACTTAACATTATCATCCGGGTCTTTTTCTGTGACTAGTGTTGCACCTTAAATAGGTATTTTTGCATTTAGTACATTTTCTTAGGCTGCTGAAAAATTCGTTTCTTCTTTTCTTTGAGCCTGAAAAACATATATAGAAATGTTCAACTTGTTTCGACTGATCTTTATTCCGCAGAATACTTGGAGGAAAAAATGATAAACTCTTGCATATCTTCCTTTCCTGCGCTTTAACAACATTCATACATGCAATTGGACGAAGTTTCATTCAAACATTAGAAAAAAATATAACTCTAAGAGAAACTAAATTTGAAATGTCTGAAACGATCGACATAATAAATTTGCTTCATCAGCTACTTTCTTTTGGTGGTGGGCTGCTGCTTTAGCAGTTGCGTCGTAAGTATAAACAAAGAAAACGAAATATTTTTTTTAAGGGTGTATTCTGATCAAAACTGCCTTTTTTCAGATTTATTTTTAGATTCATTTTTGATCTTAAATGCACGAAACTTTCGAATTCTCTTATTTAGAAACTATACAAGTTGCCGTGATTATCAATTCCTTAAAAAATGCAGAAAATGTTGCGAAAAATGCTGTCAAAAATGCGTTTTGGACCAAATTTTCCGAAGCGGGAGGTCTGCGAACGAAAAGAAGGGTCACGCTTAGATAATAATTGCTTATAAATCAAATTCTAATGAAATTAGCGAAAAATTACATCTCACGGCACCTTGTACGTCACTTCAAAAATCCCCTCAGCAAGTTTCATGCTTCTACTTTTAAAAATACCGTAATTTCGGGTGTATAAGCCGCGGATCAAACAATTCTTTTTGGACCCAGAAATCTTATTTAATGATTGTAGGCAAATATTTACGGCGATCTGACTAGTTCTATTTCTTTCTTAAACAATTCTGGGTTGAAAAAGAATTGTTTGATCTGCGGCTTATACACCCGAAATTACGGTATGTCCAAAATTGTATCTGAAATTTTCGAGCTGTTGAAGGTGGAAAATCATTTTTTCGAATACATCCTTAATTAAAAAACCCACTAGAAAAAATCTGAAGAAAATCTTAAGCAAACTTCAGTAGAAAATAAGTAGGGAATTGGCCCATTTTTAAAGAAATTCTGAAGACATTTCTAAGGTTATATCTTAAAAATCAGGAGATAGTTTTGAAGACAAATTACATCTTCAAAATTTCTTCATATTTCTGTAGAATTTTTGAGAGACGTGGATATATCTGCAGATTACTTTTAGTGGGTAAATATGTTTATCGTTAAATGCATCGATAACAGTTATTTGTTCGATATCAAATAAAATAATTTAAATCATCCCCTTGACGGGTGGCGGTATGTTTATGAAACCACTTAATCTTAATTCCCAAATGCTACAATGGCACCAGAATTTTGTTAAAAAAATTACAATAAAGTTTAATAAAACACAGATGAATAGAATTACGTGAATTTGGAAAAAAACTATCAGGGCATACTAAAATATTCTTCGAAATAAACTATTTTTCTAGAAAATCACCTTTATTTTCAACGATTCTTATTAATCGTGCTGTCATTGATTTAGAAAGTTCAATTAAAATTTGTTCACTTAACTTGAAATTTTTTTCAATCCTAATTAGATAAGTGATATTAAATTGTCTATATTTGCTTATTGTATGCTATACTTATGTACTTCTCTAGCTAAAATTCCTCACAAATTCTCTATGGGATTTAAATCAGGGTTTTTTTTTTGGTAGTCAATTCAAAAGTTAGCCAGAATTGGCCGCTAACCATGGATATGATGCATGAGACATATTAAAAATTTCATTTTCTTTTCGAAACAAATAATCACAACCTGTGATACGGGGCAATAAATTTTCAGCTAACATTGCTATGTATGATTTTAAATTCATGTGACCTTTAACCTTCCCACTGCCGTGACCTGATATATCCATTCACTAGGCCGCAAGTTTCACTGCAATTGAAGCTTTGTTTAAATTAATATAATTCTACAAATATAATCTAGTTTTAAGAAATTAAGTTATAATTGATGCTTTCAAGGCTTATAAGCGCTACAAAAGAAAAGATTAATACCATGTTAGAAATCCCTTTTTTATTAACATTTAAAATAAATTCAGGAGAAAACAACATTACAATTTTGCCCTTTTGCTTGGCGGTCAGGGGGTTAATGGACAGGATTGTGTGTGTCCCACTCGCTCAAAACTTGCCAACGTAATTATAGAACCTCCTCCGAATTGGCGTTTCGAAAAAGGAAGTTTATATTTTTACAAGTCCTGTCAATAATGATGAATACCCTCTGGTACGTCCAAAGTAAATTTTTTTGTTCGAAAATACTACATCCTTCCAGCGAAATTTAAAAGAAACGTGTTTCTAAGTAAAATTTTAATTTAGGCCTCATAAGTTTTTTTGTAAGTGGTAGACGTTACATTAATTTAACATATTTAAAATTGATATTCTCTTGAAGAACACTACGTACTGTTCTGCTAGTGCATGGTAGATTCATTTCTGTTTTAATTTGAGTAGAACTCTTTTTTTTTTTTTTTTTTTTTTTTCGTAACGCGAAAAAATCCTAACACATCGGTAACGAAAAAACCTAACACTCGGCTAACGTCGTTTCCTTTCGGAAAACTTCGGAACGGTATCCTTCGGTAGACTTCGGCAGACATTGACGCGGTATTTTACAGATATTAGAATATCAAGTCTCAAACTTATGTTTCTTATGATTTAATTTTCATAGCGCGGCCAAATTTTGTTTGGTAATTTATTATGAGACAGTGTTTATTTTGGTGGTCTTATTTATTTTGGTGACAAGAGACCCCCCCACCGTGAGGGTCGAAAAATTTAAAATGCTTATAACTCGCGATCTAACTTTCGTAGCGCGGCAAACTTTGTTTGGTAATTTATTATGAGACATTGTTAATTTCTGGTGACAGGATACACCCCACGGTGAGGGTCGAAAAATTTAAAATGCTTATAACTCGCGATCTAATCTTCGTAGCGCGGCCAAACTTGTTTGGTAATTTATTAGGAGACAGTGTTAATTTTTGGTGACAGGAGACCCCAGACGGTGAGGATCGAAAAATTTAAAATGCTCATAACTCGCGATCTAATTTTCGTAGCGCGGCCAAATTTTGTTTGGTTATTTATTATGGGACAGTGTTGATTGTTGGTGACAGAAGACACCCCACGGTGAGGGTCGAAAAATTAAAAATGCTTATAACTCGCGATCTAATTTTGGTAGCTTGGCAAAATATTGTTTGGTAATTTATTATAAGACAGTGTTAATTTTTGGAGACAGGAGACCCCCACGGTGAGGGTCGAAAAATTTAAAATGCTTATAACTCGCGATCTAATTTTCGTAGCTCGGCCAAATTTTGTTTGGTAATTTATTATGGGACAGTGTTGATTTTTGGTGACAGGAGATCCTCCAAGGTGAGGGTCGAAAAATTTAAAATGCTTATAACTCGCGATCTAATTTTTGTAGCGCGGCCAAATTTTGTTTGGTAATTTATTATGAGGCAGTGTTAATTTTTGGGGACATTAGACCCCCCCACGATGAGCGTCGAAAAATTTTAAATGCTTATAACTCACGATCTAATTTTCGTAGCGCGGCCAAATTTTGTTTGGTAATTTAATATGAGACTGTTAATTTTTGATGACAGGAGAGCCCCCACGGTGAGGGTCGAAAAATTTAAAATGCTTGTAACTCACGATCTAATTTTCGTAGCGCGGCCAAATTTTGTTTGGTAATTTATTATGAGACAGTGTTAATTTTTGGTGACAGGAGACCCCCCATGGTGAGGGTCGAAAAATTTAAAATGCTTGTAACTCACTATCTAATTTTCGTAGCGCGGCCAAATTTTGTTTGGTAATTTATTATGAGACAGTGTTAATTTTTGGTGACAGGAGAGCCCCCACCGTGAGGGTCGAAAAATTTAAAATGCTTATAACTCGCGATCTAATTTTCGTAGCGCGGGCAAATTTTGTTTGGTAATTTTTTATGAGACATTGTTAATTGTTGGTGACAGAAGACCCCCCCCCCCCATGGTGAGGGTCGAAAAATTTAAAATGCTTATAACTCGCGATCTAATTTTCGTAGCGCGGCCAAATTTTGTTTGGTAATTTATTATGAGACATTGTTAATTTCTAGTGACAGGAGACACCCCACGGTGAGGGTCTAAAAATTTGAAATGCTCATAACTTGCGATCTAATTTTCGTAGCGCGGCCAAATTTTGTTTGGTAATTTATTATGAGACATTGTTAATTGTTGGTGACAGAAGACACCCTACGGTGAGGGTCGAAAAATTAAAAATGCTTATAACTCGCGATCTAATTTTGGTAGCTTGGCAAAATATTGTTTGGTAATTTATTATAAGGCAGTGTTTGTTAATTTTTGGTGACAGGAGACCCCCCCACGGTGAGGGTCGAAAAATTTAAAATGCTTATAACTCGCGATCTAATTTTCGTAGCGCGGCCAAATTTTGTTTGGTAATTTATTATGAGACATTGTTAATTTTTGGAGACATTAGACCCCCCCACGTTGAGGGTCGAAAAATTTAAAATGCTTATAACTCACGATCTAATTTTCGTAGCGCGGCCAAATTTTGTTTATTCATTTATTATGAGTCAGTGTTAAGTTTTGGTGACAGGAGACCCTCACGTTGAGGGTCGAAAAATTTAAAATGCTTATAACTCGCGATCTAATTTTCGTAGCGCGGCCAAATTTTGTTTGGTAATTTATTTTGAGACTGTTAATTTTTGGTGACAGGAGACCCCCCACGGTGAGGGTCGAAAAATTTAAAATGCTTATAACTCACGATCTAATTTAGGTAGCGCGGCCAAATTTTGTTTATTCATTTATTATGAGTCAGTGTTAAGTTTTGGTGACAGGAGACCCTCACGGTGAGGGTCGAAAAATTTAAAATGCTTATAACTCGCGATCTAATTTTCGTAGCGCGGCCAAATTTTGTTTGGTAATTTATTTTGAGACTGTTAATTTTTGGTGACAGGAGACCCCCCACGGTGAGGGTCGAAAAATTCAAAATGCTTATAACTCACGATCTAATTTTCGTAGCGCGGCGAAATTTTGTTTGGTAATTTAATATGAGACTGTTAATTTTTGGTGACAGGAGACCCCCACGGTGAGGGTCGAAAAATTTGAAATGCTTATAACTCGCGATCTAATTTTCGTATCGCGGCCAAATTTTGTTTGGTAATTTATTATGAGACATTGTTAATTTCTGGTTACAGGAGACACCCCACGGTGAGGATCGAAAAATTTAAAATGCTCATAACTCGCGATCTAATTTTCGTAGCGCGGCCAAATTTTGTTTGGTAATTTAATATGAGACATTGTTAATTGTTGGTGCAGAAGACACCCCACGGCGAGGGTCGAAAAATTAAAAATGCTTATAACTCGCGATTTAATTTTGGTAGCTTGGCAAAATATTGTTTGGTAATTTATTATAAGACAGTGTTAATTTTTGGTGACAGTTGACCCCCACCACGGTGAGAGTCGAAAAATTTAAAATGCTTATAACTCGCGATCTAATTTTCGTAGCGCGGCCAAATTTTGTTTGGTAATTTATTATGAGATTTTGTTAATTTTTGGTGACAGGAGACCCCCACGGTGAGGGTCGAAAAATTTAAAATGTTTATAACTCGCGATCTAATTTTCGTAGCGCGGCCAAATTTTGTTTGGTAATTTTTTATGAGACAGTGTTAATTTTTGGTGACAGGAGACCCCCCCCCCCCACCGTGAGGGTCGAAAAATTTAAAATGCTTATAACTCGCGATCTAATTTTCGTAGCGCAACCAAATTTTGTTTGGTAATTTATTAAGCTATTGCATAGCTTTTATCGCGGGCTTTGAGCGCGGCGACCGAATTTAAGAATTCCGCAACGAGAAAAATTCCTAACAATCCGGCTAACGAAGTTTCAGTTTGGCAGACTTCGGGAAGGTATCCTTCGATAGACTTCAGCAGACATTGACGCGTTATTTTTGCATAAGTTGATAAAAAATGCTATGCAATAGCTTTACCGCGGCAGTCCCCGAGTGGCACACACATATATATATATATATATATATATATATATATATTTTTTTTTTTTTTTTTTTTTTTTTTAACGAATCTTGACGCGTATTTCTACGTTTTTGGATCATAATCAGAGAAATACGTCTACCTGTATAAATCTTTCTCCATAATCTTTTGGATTTTTTTAACATATTATAAATTGCGGTTTTAGATCTGTTTCTATTCATTGCAATTTCACGTAAATTCATACCATATTTTCCGTTGGCAAGAACTTTTCCCTTTTTGAAAAAAAAAATTATTTTGTGCTTTTAAGTATGAGCATGATGAAGAAGGAGAGAAACTGAACATTCTTACTGCGCAATTTTAGGCCATTTTAAACTTTCCTATAGTATTACGATAAAGGCAAAATTTTATATTTGCAATTTTAAGAAAAAATCCTTGTCTTTATAATTTTTTCCGAGTAGCAGCCTATTAGATTTTTTTTTAATTCATGTCTTTTAATTATTTTTCAAATTTTCAACTTAAATTTTGTTGGAAATGTTTCATTTAAAGAATTTTTATCATACAAATGTTTGCATATTTTTTTGTAGCCAAGCGACTCCAGCATTTGACGATTTTTCGGTTGTCCTTATATTTTTTCCATGGCTGTTGTACAAAATATCTTTGACTTGGATCAGACTCAATAATAATTAAGACATGTTGACATCTGTGCATGTACTGACTTAATATGGCGATGACTAAAGATAAAACAATCTTAAAATCTTAAAATCCAATAGTACTGTATAGAATGGGCGGAGAATTTAAGCTGATGATACTACACAGAAATTTACAAATAAGATTTTCGAGTACAGGATTTTCATACGTAAAATATCATTTAATACTATATCAAGGAAACTTTACAACATTGTAAGTGACATTTTTATCATATCTCCCACTTTTTTAAAGATAGTAAAAATAAATTCACTGTTAGTAGGTATGTCATAGCTTAGCCATGCCACTTAAGTACAGTGCGTATAAAAACTATGAGAGAGCAAAAAGTATTACTTTTTTTGATAAATTTCAAAACAAATGAAACTTTTTTTACTATAATATATATCATCAAGCTGAAAAGTTAATAAAAAAGTCAACCGTGAGCAGTGTTCTCGCCGACATTTGACCAACGGTAATAATTTCACTAATTGAAAATAAAAAAACATTCGCCAAATGAACAAAGGTTTAGCAAAATAGATTCGCCGTGTAAAACAGAAAAAAATTATCTTTAATCCTTTAAGAGCGGTATCACACGTACAATGATAAACAACAAACATTTCAGAAATCATTTGACACAACATGTTCTCCCAACCACTGCTTACTCGGTAAACAGGTTCTTCGAACTTCGAACAGGTTCTTCGAACTCTCGCTTCGCTCCTATTGGTTCAAATGATCAGCGCTGACTGAACGTTCAACATTTCCCAGGCGACACGGAAAATGCTCGGTGAGCTAAAATAACCACCAAAATTCTTTCCTTTATCAAGGTCAATCAAGTTTTGCTCATTGAAATGTTCTGTTGGGGGAAAAGTTGAGCGAAAGATTCCCGTGTGATATGGCTAAAATGTACCCTTTTTTTCCAATATGTTCTAAAATAACCTAAGTTTTTATAACTGCGACAGCAATTGTTATTAATCTCATTTTAACCATCCGCTACATACATAAAAAATATGTATTTATTGAAAATATGCATATATGCAATTAAAAAGATAAAGAAAAGAAAGAAAAAGTAAAAATTGAGCACTAGCAATTTGGCGAATCTAATCGCTTGTTTACTTGCGAAATGAAGAATTTAGTCGCAATTTGCCGCAATGGCGAGCGACAGCGAGAAAGCTGACCATGGTTATTTTACTATAAAAATAAAGTAATTGTACAAAAAACACTATATTGCTTGTGTAAAAACTTTAAGGATAGCAAAATAAATTCAATATAGTAACCGAAGAAAAAGTATTTAATGTATTATTTACCCACCTATGAGATTAATGATTGCAAATATTATGCCATTCCTATACATCATTAATTTTTGGCACAGTTTGGTATTGTTTTTCAACAATTCATCTCTAATTGTAGAGCTGATTTTTGATACTGAAAAAAATGCCTTCCATTTATATAAACTCGTCTTCTGGATCTCTCGATAGGATTAAAATCAGGATATCTGAGCAGCCATTGCACAACTTTAATATTTTTCCATATGATACCACGTTTCGTACGGGTACCGTTATTTTCTAGGTGGAATACCAGCATTTCTTTATGGAAAAAATATGTAGCTCAAAAGTACAAAATTTCGTCTTATTTAATCCGAAATTTTCTGTAAAAAAACACTGATACTGAAGAATTTCCTGGTCATGAAATTCCAGAATGCGTACGAAACTTGGATACTAAAGTTTATTTCCAAGACTTGTTCGGATAGGTGCTTTATCTCGTTGTTATATCCATTTTTTTCCTGTCATAAGTGTTGCAATAAATGAAAGATGGTGAAAAAAAGAGTTTGTATATGCGTCTTTGAATTATATTTCCCTGAAAGATATATAAGTGACACCACGTCGTTGAACTAAAAGCAGTTCCGTTTGCAATTAATCCACGACCTATAACTGATATTTTATAAAATCATTTTTTCTTTTCTTAAATCAATTTTATTAATTTTCTCCGAATTAAAAACGAAACTTAAATGGTCCTGATGGTTGGAAATATTATTCGGATAATTTAAGAAAAGAAAAAAGATTTTATTAAAACATCACTTAGATAGCGGATTCTTTGCAACATGGGGCTGCTTTTCATTCAAAGAAGTTGTCCAACTTGTATATCTTTCAGGAAAATTTATTTCAAAGACACGTGTGCAAACTCTTTCTGGCTTTTTTTTCATTTGTTGCAATAATTCTGGCAAGAAACAAAAAATCCGGATATAACAGCGAGATAATGTCCCTATTCACGCAAATCGTGAGAAAAAACTTTAGCTCTATAAGAAAAATACTGAAGTTTTGCAACGTTCGCTCAGAAATCCTGATTTAAATCCTATCGGTAACTTATGGGGCGATCCATCGAGACTAATTTATAAAAATGGACAGCATTTTTCTTCAGAATCTCAACTCAGATCTACAATTGAAGATGCATAGTACAAAAACAGTCCCTAACTTTGTCAAAAAGTAATGATGACGAGAAATGATGAAATATTTGCAATCATTAAATTCATAATTGAGTGGATAAAACTTTAAATATTTGTTTTTTTTTGTTACTATATTAAATTTATTTTGGTGTAAGGTAAAAATAGTATGGCTTTTTTGCTCACAGGCTATCATAGCCAGAGAGCTTATGTGCCCGTCCGTTCTGTATGTTCGTGCGTAACGCGATAACTCATGATAAAGATATCGGATCCACTTGAAATTTTGTATATAGGTATATCCTGATAAGGCGCTTCCCTGATTAGTTTTTGGAGTTCATTCGATATGTATAAGAGGGGGAACGGGGGGCTCATGCCCCTCCCCTTAATGGATATAAATGGGTTTTTCATGCAGAATTAACAGTTTTTGTCCAAAATTTAGATATAGGATCATTCTGATGAGGCGATTCCGTGACTGTTATTATGTGTTCATTGAATAAGTATAAACAGGGGGAACGGGGGGCTCATGCCCCCCCCCTTAATTGAAAAAACGGGATTTTCATGCAGAATTAACAGTTTTCGTTCAAAATTTAGATATAGGATCATTCGGATGAGGCGATACCGTGGCTGTTATTAGGTGTTCATTGAATAAGTATAAACAGGGGGAACGGGGGGCTCATGCCCCCCTCCCTTAATTGACATAAACGGGATTTTCATGCAGAATTAACAGTTTTCGTTCAAAATTTAGATATAGGATCATTCTGATGAGGCGAGTCCGTGGCTGTTATTAGGTGTTCATTGCATAAGTATAAACAGGGGGAACGGGGGTTCTAATGCCCCTCCCCTTAACTTGCATAAATGGATTTTTCAATCAGAATTGTCAGATTTCGTTCAAATCTCTGAATAGTTTTGGAAGTTTAATGGTTAAGTATAAAAGAAGGGAATAACTCCTCTTAAATTATATAAATGCTAAATGGGTTTTTATTAAGAATTATCCGATTTGCTCTGAATTTTGGATATAGATTTTTTAATATGATAAAGCATGTCCTTGATAGTTTAGGAAGTTCAATGATTAAGTATAAAAAAGGAGAAAGGGGAGAGCTATTTCCCCTTCTTAATTTTTTTTTCGAACGGAATTAACGAAAAAACAAGGCTCTAATGTACAATTAGTATGCGTAGCCTGTGAGCTCAATGCCATCAGTTTAACAGGGCAATATTCTTTTTATTTGTATAATTACTTTAATTTCATATAAAAATTCTCACAGTTAAATTTCGTTGCCTTTTTTATTAGCTTTTCGGCTTGATGACACATATTATAAGAAAAAGTTTCATTTGTTTTGAAAATTATCATAAAAATAAATACTTTTTTCTGTCCTTATAGTTTTTACACTCACTGTATATCTAGACAAAATGTTAACCTTTTGGATCGGTATGCGTGTTATTTAAGGTTATTAAAATCCTGCATTATTCGCACCAATTATTTTTAAATTTTACCTTATTTAATCAGAGTATTTTCGTGATTCGACTACAAAAAAATTTCTTTTTTTCAAAAATCGATTGCAAAAAATTAAAAATTAAGTAAAGTTCTCTCGTCGCGACTAACGATTGTAACTAGCACGAATATCTAAATTTAACAGTACCAGAGAAAACTTTTACGGCATTCTGACTCTATGGAAGTATTTCAAAATAAAGCCGGTAATGAACCTTGAAAGAATTGAAATTTTATAACATGATTCGGTAAATATTTTGTAAAAAGAAAGTCTTATATATAAAGTAAGAAATAAAAGAAATGAAAGAATAAGAAAATAAGAATAAAAAAATTTAGCAATTTCAAGTACCGATTCCCCAAACAATTTCATGAAAAAAAAAACATTTCACAGTGTCAGAGATTTCAAGTACACGACATTTTGGACACTAGTATTTTAAAATAGAAAATGTTGTTTTTTGTAATTGAAACATCTGGGTGATTTAACCCCTTCACGACGGGAACTTTTTACGAAATTTTCAATGTATTGTTACCGGTTTATAAAAACAGAATTTTGTGTTTTTTTAAAGCGAGAAAATGCTTCAATTAAATAAAGCAAATTTTACATTAAAATTTTACTGATAGGGTTAAACAAGGATTCTTAAGCGTTTTGGCGGCACGTATACTTGTCGCTCGTTCTCAAGGGACGAGCTAAAAAAAAGATACAACACTTTCTCTAAGATAATAGTGGTGTACAAAACCCTAAGATATGTCGTACTTAACCCTTAAATGCATATTGTATCATTTTCGATACCATAAGTGTTCCCGATTTATTGGGGGTTTTATTCACATATTCCGTATTCTCACCGGAAATTTAAAAAAGCAATTTTCACTTTACATAATGACAGAACATTCGTAATTAAATAAATAAAAATTTACTATTTAGATTTTTCTGGTATGAATTCTAATTCTTTGAATTCCGCATTTTTTGGAACGCGTTCTATCCTATGCGTTTAAGGGTTAAGATACCTAAGATAATAGTGGTGTACAAAATAGAGGTGTACACTGAAAAATACAACGCTTTCTCTAAGATAATAGTGGTGTATAAAAAGCCGTAATCACGGAAGCTCTGCAATGCTACATATTACTGACTTTTTTTTTATCCCCTTAACTGGTTCTGTCTTTTCCGTTCAATACATTGAAAATAACGGATTCAAACCACAATTTTTTAAATAAAATATTTGTAACATTTAGTCTAACCATTTCACCTTTAAATAGTATGAAATTATATTTCTAAAAAATAAGTGTCGTCAAAAAGCTGTAAATGATGAATTAAACAAATTCATCTTGCCCGAACGGCGTACGGGCATATCAGTTAACACTAGAACTGCCGGCTATTTTATTCAGGCTTTATAAAAAGTGTTTGACACCAGAATTTGTATTTAAAATTATTTGATTTATTTAATTAGCCTAATTACATACTGCACATATATAACAAATTTTATCAAGAAATTTCTGGTTCAAATCGGCTATTTTCAATTAGGCAGGGGTCATAATGACCCCTATTGGCGGTTCTAGTGTTAAGGGTTTAAGAAATAGAAATCTAGAAAAGAACGTTAAATTAATTGTTTTTTTTTTTGGCAAGTTTTATTAGATCTGTTGCTGTAATTAAAAATCCTTTCTATCTATCTTAAATTTTCCGAATAATATATTTATTGGTAAAACAATTTTGATTGAACATTTAATAAGCTGGTTATGTGACTTCTGTTATTAACAGCAGGAAAATCATTAAAATTTATTTCCATTCATTTTTGCAATCTAAATATTGTACAGTATAACTTGTTATTTAAATCTAAGAAACTTAACTATTTGCACAAGAATTTCCATATCAACTTTATTTCTTGTTAAAAAAGTAAAGGAACATTTCAAAAATAAGCATATATTTCAAATTTTCAACTTCATCGAAATCCATAAATAAATATTTTTCGTACCATTACCTCTGCAAATGAACAGTCACGCCTGTGCTACAATTTTAGTTCATTCGAAAGAACAATAAGTATAAAGAAGGGGTGCTCTAATAAATAAAGAAAATTTTTCTGTTCAAAACATATGATCATTCTAAATTTTGTTGGATGAATAAACTCAAATTATTGATTTTAAAAAACTTTTTTTAAAACTGTAACTTTTCCAAGGAAAAATATTTTTTGCAGTTTCCATTTAATTAAATATCTTTATTTTAAATAAAGTAATACATAACCTTTCAGCAAGGTTATACGGTATATTTTGTCTTGTGAATTAGCACCTCTGGTAGCATAAACATTAGTTAATTATTTACAATTATTACGTTAGCTAATTATTGTCCTGCAGTAAGAATTTTCACCCTTGCCTTACCATTAACAACGACACTTTTTGCGAAGAAAGATCAAACAAGTATTGCCAATTTGGATGTACGTATTTTGTTATTCAGAATTTCGGACTTTTGCCAGAAGGTTTAGATGATTAATTTCTTTGATAACAAGTTAATCCTGCTAAGGTGTTCGGGTCTTTTTCGACCCAAACCTCATATTCGGACTTTTTGAGTCTGCGACTTTTTCGTCACCACTATTATTTTAGAGAAAGAATTGATCTATTCAAATGTTCCAATTAAATAAAAGAATAATTTCTGAATTAAAATACTGGTAGGAAACTTGGAAGTTCAACATATTGATAATAATTTGCATTCGAAATGAACACTGATGAGGATTAACAGGGTGAAAACGTTATAAAACCTTCCTATTTGTGAAGCAACTCCATGCCCTATATATGAATAATGGTACAGCAAATCTTGAAAAAGAATTGAAAAGAATAAAACTCTAGTGTTTATTAAGATTACTTACAATAAAAAATGTGCAGGAAGTTTAATGAGAAGCAAATAGCCGAAAATAGAAATTGTCTACAACTAAATCAAATGTCCACAAGCGCATGAATGCCTGTAATGGACAACATTCATTTTTAAAGGGATTGATTTTTAAAACTCCATGATACTTAATATGTATTCGGGAATAAAACTAATAAAAAGTAATAGTTAAAATTTTCCGCTGTGAACTCGTAATTTTTCAATAAAAAATCCGTCATATTTGGCAATGCTGGGCCAACCGTTAGAGGCCCAGACTCCGACTCAAATAATGGAGTTGTGAATAATGAAGATGAGATACCGGGTGTCCCAAAAATGACTGATGGATTTTAAAATTCAATAACTTGCAAACGGTGACAGCTATTTAAAAATTTTTTGCAGGAGGGTTATGTATGATGTCAGGAGTTTTTTTTTTTTTTTTTTTTTTTTTTTTTTTTTTTTTTTTTTTGCCGCAACACTTGATTTTAGTTCTAATTTCAAACAATAGGTGGCGCTGACGGCGATTGAAGGCCAGATCGACGCTTCACTCAGCACTGATCACCTGGCCTTCAATCGCCGTCAGCGCCACCTATTGTTTGAGATGCGAACTAAAATAAAAAATTATGGTAAAAAAACTCCTGACATTATACATAACTTTCCTGCAAAAATTTTTTAAATAGCTGTCACAGTTTGCAAGTTATTGAATTTTAAAATCCATCCGTCATTTTTGGGACACGCGGTATATACTGTATTGCCTAGTAGTTGCGAAGAAGTCACTAAAGAGGTTTTCACAAAATGTCGGTTTTTTCTTTTAATCGGATAAATAGTTTCTAATTAAAACTTCAAAGAGCAAGGTTGAATCCAATCAAGGTTTGAGCCAATTAAAGCGCCTTACCAAAAAAAAAAAAAAAAAAAAAAAAAAAAAAAAAAAAAAAAAAAAATTCTATCAAATTTACAAGTTGAAAATTGGTTTAATAATATTTTCAGTATTATTCTAATGTATTTTATAAGTCTAAACTGGGTATGTTGCTAAAAGGCAACTCACGGCATTTAAAGATTAAAACAGCATAATTGACGAAGGATGTAAATAGTTAAATATTTGTTTCTTTGTTACTAGAAATACTAATTTATCTGCTTCCCTGTTTTTGCCCGTACGTCGTATGAGTAACGTGCTTTTGCCAATTATGATTTGCCCGTACCAGGTATGGGCAACCGTACTCCAATCGTAGTTTATTATTAATCTCCCAAGTAAAACTTTATTATAAATTTTGCATTTTTTAATCCAAACGTTTCTGTGATTCGATTACCGTAATTTCGTGTAGATAAACCGCAGCTTAAACAATTCTTTTTCGGCCCAGAAATTTTCAAAATAAAATGTAACATTTTGTATCGTGGTATATATTTATCTTAAATTACTGAATGGATTTTCTGGGTCGAAAATGAATTGTTTGAGCTGCGGCTGATTTACGCGAAATTACGGTAGGCAAAAATTTCTGTTTTGAAAAACTTATGATAAAATATTTAAAAAATTGCAAATGGCATAAAAAACAGACATTATTTGAATTTTTTTCAAAAATATTGATTAAATTTGTTAAGTGATTAAATTTGTAACTATTTTTTTAACACATCTGAATGGCATACAACAAAATTTTACGTTTTATGTTTTTACGAACTTACTATCCATGTATAAATTCTATAAAAGTTCAATTCGTTTATGCACAAAACAAAAGATAATCCTAAAAATAAACCTAGTTCAAACAGCCGACGTGAGCGAGAACCATAAATAAATATTTTTCATAACCTCATTTCTGAAAATGGACTACCTTATTTGTCCAGTTCGCTTGAAAGACGTAGAAAGCATAAAGGAAAGGACATTGGAAATATCAGAAAATGTAGTTTTGTTTTAAAATATATGATACGATTTTTGATTTGGATATTTGGAGAATTTTAAGATTTTTTGTTTTAAATTTTTTCAGAGAATTTGTAGAATGTTCAAATGTGAACATATTCATCATTTTTAAAAGTTCTTATTTTTCGTCTAGAAGCTCATTTGAGTAGAGATTTTGAATCAGCTGTGAATTATCGATTGTTTCTTTAAATTTTATTCGTCAAAATTCAATGTTTCGTTTTACTTGTTTTGTAAAACAAGATGATGTGAATTCTTTGTATATATATGTATAAAAAACCTTTAAAATAAAAGTAAAAATTTGAACATGTTTGCCTCGTATCATTATGTCTTAATCCTTAAATGATTATTTTTTAAAGATCAATTTCAAGATGTTTTTCGGCTTCTATTGGTTAATTAAATCATGAGGGGGAAAAAAAAAAAAAAAAAAAAAAAAAAAAAAAAAAAAAAAAAAAAAAAAAAAAAAAAACATATGTTGTTTTAAATATAAACTTTACGGGTAAAAAAAAAAAAAAAAAAACCAGATTGTTGCTAATCGACAATATTGGGTTTTAATAGAATAAAAAATATTTTTTCTAAATAAAATTGTATAATATTAAGTACACAAGATATCTAAGAACTATGAAAAGAAACAAATTTTACTTGCTCACTACAGAACAAATTAGGGTATTTTGCAAGCTTGAAAAGAAAACAAAAAGCATATGTAGCAACAACTGAAAAAATAAATCAATCTTTATTCTTAATCAGCATCAACGCTGTTCCATATGTTACAAGCCAAACCCGATTTTAGGCCAAACTAGTCTATCCGAAAGCCCTTCGGATAAACTAGGTTTTCCTAGGCCAAACTAGTTTGGCCGAACGGTCATTGGGATAAACTAGTTTAGTCTGCTATTCATTGGTTTGAACTAGTTTATCCAAGGCCGATGAAGATTGTCCTAGGCCAATTCAATTTGTCGTGATTTTATTGAATCTAAAGAACGCCACGGCGCCAACTTTCTAGATTTGATCTAATTTCTCCTAGGCCCATGCAATTTGACGCGATTTTATCTCACAGACTATCAAAACCTGAGAGCTAATATTCTCGCAGATTCTCTGTGTGGGTATGAAACCATGTGCGTATGCATGTACGTATGTACGTCCATATGTACATAATGCGATAATTCCTGATAGAAATATCCATTTTGCTTCAAATTTTGGACATAGATTTATCCTGATTACGAACTTCCCTGATTAGTTTCAGGAGTTCATTGGATAAGAATAAGGGGAGTGGAACAAAAGGCTAATCCGTACTCCCCCTTCCTTAATTCCGTTAAGTCAGTTTTTCATGCAAAAGTATCAGATTTCATTAAAATTTTAGGTGAAGGATCATTTTGATAAGGCGCCTACATAATTAGTTGTGGGTGTTCTTTGTTTACGTATAAAGAAAGGAAGAATGGGGGGTAACCCCTTAATTTATGTAAAGAGGTTTTTCACGGAGAATTTACCGAATTGTTTAAAATTTTTGATGTAGGTTCCTTCTGATAAGACGTTTACCTGATTAATTTTGGGGGTTCTGAGGTTAAATATAAAGGGAGAACGGATTGTATTTTCAATCGGATAAATATTTTTGGTTTTTTGAAAAGATTTTTAATTCGTAATAGATATTTGTTTTCGCTTCACGCGAAATTGATCATATTAAGAAACTAAATATCCGACCTCTTTTAAAAATAAGAAAAAACTTAAATAAAGCATGACACTTGAAATTTAGGATGAAGGTGGGGGGGAGAGTAAGGGGACGCTAGAATTTTTTTTAAAAGCTCAGCGTTTTTTAACGTTTTAGCTGCTAATTAAATATTACCATTATTTGAAACTTTTAGAAACATAATAAAACATGATGTTAAATATTTAAGAAAAAGGATGCCGCATCAAAAACTACTGTTTTCTAATACTAATTTTACTAAAAATGTTAAATTCTTGTTTTAACTCTTTGAAACTTTGTGATAGTTTATGACACATGATAAAAAATTATTAAAAAAGTCAAATTATCAAAGGGAAATAGAAGGGGGAACGAACAAAATCAGGAAATATAACGGAAATTCCAGGTTGATTTATTTGAAACTTTAAGATAGTTTATGACACATGATATAAATTTATAAAAATATATTCCCCGTTAAATTCCACCATTTACGAATATTGATCTTTGTTAAAATCTTAAATTCTTGTTTTGAAGCACCGCGACATTGAATAACACATCTACTGATATACTGGTTAACGGAGTTTCCTTCAGATACAGTTTTGTCGATAATAGGATGCGCTCCCTAGTGATGGAATTTGGGACTAATACAACGCGATTTAGTTCAAATCAGCTGGCTTCGCCTGCTATTGGGCCCCTTATTTTATATAAAATCTCGGCACGGACATATGTATGTTGAAGCGAAGGAACTTCGGAGAGAATGGAACATGATGATAAATATTTAGGATGTCGCAAAGGATGCCGCATCGTAATGTCCAAAATTTGAAGCAAATTTGATATAATTTGATATTTCTATGAGGAGTCATCGTATCACGTACATACGTGCATGCATACGTACATGGTTACATACACACACACACAAAATTTGCAAGCACATTAGCTATTGCGTCAAATTGCATCGGCCTAGGATAAATTAGATCAAAACTAGAAAGTTGGCGCCGTGGCGGTCTTTAGATTCAATAAAATCACACCAAATTGAATGGGCCTAGGACAATCTAGATCGGCCTAGGATAAACTAATTCAAACCAATGAATAGCAGGCTAAACTAGTTTATCCTAATGACCGTTCGGTCAAACTAGTTTGGCCTAGGAAAATCTAGTTTATCCGATGGGCGTTCGGATAGACTAGTTTGGCCTAGGAGAAACTAGTTTATCCGATGGGCGTTCGGATAGACTAATTTTGCCAAGGAAAAACTAGTTTATCCGATGTGCGTTAGGATAGACTAGTTTGGCCTAGGAAAACTAGTTTATCCGATGGGCGTTAGGAAAAACTAGTTTGGCCTAAAATCGGGTTTGGCCTGTAACATATACAAGTTGAAAATTTATTTCGTAATATTTAAAGACAACAGGCGGTAATTAAGAGTTAAAACAATATAATTGACAAAAGATGTAATTAGTTACATGTTTGGTTTCTTTATTAGTGGAAATACAAATTTAAATTTGGATCTGATGTTTTTAAGAATCCTTGTCCATTTCCATGAGTAAAATGTTACTGTAAAATTTGCCTTATTTATTCGGAGCATATTCCCGATTTAATAATGCACAAATTTCTGTTTTTAAAAATTGGTGACAAAACGTTAAAAATTTCGTAAAAGGCTAATGTGGCGAATTGTTAACACATATAATGGCACATATAACACATGTAATGGCATATGCCAAAATTTTACATTTTACCTGTACTTACAAACATGCTATCCATATAGGAAATTCTACCAAAGTTCAATTCGTTTCTGCACTAAACAAAAGACTATCTTAAAAACAAACCTATTTCAAAAAGATGACGTGAGCAATTTTTCATAACCTCATTCTTGAAAATGGACTACCCTGTTACTCCAGTTCGTTTGAAAGACATAGAAAGAATAAAGGAAAGGACATTGAAAATATAAGAAAATGTAGTTTCGTTTTAAAATATTTGATATTATTTTAGATTTGGATATTTGAAAAATTCTAAGATTTTTGTTTTAAATTTTTTCATGGCATTTGTAGAACATAAAATGTGAACATATTCATCATTTTTAAAAAATCTTATTATTCTTCCAGAAACATTATTTCAGTAGATATTTGAAACTGATTTAGTTTACATAAGATTGTTCATTTTTCTATAAATTTACATACATACGGCGGTGTCCGAAAAAAATAGGAATGGGCTTTAATGTTAGTCCTCCTAAGTTATGGCAGCACCCATGAATAAATAGCCTAGCGATTAATAATGAGCGCCAAGTTATATAGCACAAATCGTCTTAACAATACTTATAATTTAAGATTTTATGATGCATAAAACAAGTTATACATAAACTAAAAGACTATCTTAAAAATAAACCTATTTCAACGAGCCGACGTGAGCGAGAACCCTAAATAAATATTTTTCATAACCCTCATTCCTGAAAATGGACTACCCTATTACTCCAGTTCGCTTGAAAAACACAGAAAGCATAAAGGAATGCATATTGGAAATATAAGAAAATGCAGTTTTGTTTTAAAATATATGATAGATTTTAGATTTGGATATTTGAAAAACTCTAAGATTTATGTTTTAAATTTTTTCAGAGAATTTGTAGAATGTAAAATGTAAACACATGCATCAATTTTTAAAAATCTTATTATTATTGCAGAAACATCATTTGAGTAGAGATTTTGAAGCAGCTTTAGATTATACAAGATTGTTCGTTTTTCTATAAATTTACATTGATACGGTGTTTGAAAAAGATAGAAATTTCAGTTCTTTATAGTTATAACGGAACCTATGAATAAATGGCCTAGCGATTAATAATGATCGCTAAGTTATATAGCACATACAGTGGGCTCTCGTTAATTCGAACTCGTCGGGACCACAAGAAATGTTCGAATTATCCGAAGTTCGAATTATGGAAAGTATGAAGTGATAACATGCTTAATATGGTACTATAACAAAGGAATTAATGTTATAGTGTTTTTTTAATTTATTATATCTGTTATCATCAGAATATGACTTAATATTAAATTAGAATGTATAAATACATAAACTAATTAAAAGATTAGAAACAAGCACAATGGAAGAAAAATTTGAAGCGCCACTGATGGACAGACGGGGCGCATTTTCAGAAAGAATCACGTTTTGAGCACCTTATCGCCAGAACAACGATTGGCGCGGAGATGAAGTCAATGCTATGCATCCTTTCTTGTTTGTGATGTCAAACGCCTAGCGAATAGCCACTCTTCTTTCTGCAAAGAGATCGTGCTTACTGTTCATTTGCTTTTCCGTAAATGTTATCAAGCAGAGAATATAATAGGATGAAATTTTATTCACCGTTGTTTACAGTTAAAACATAGTTTAAAACAAAGAGCTTTTTCAGATGAAAATGATTTTGGATTTGAAAATCAAAACAAAACGACGATTGGCGTTTGGCGATGCAGCTAGCTGAACGTTCTCACTTTCGCCAACTCGCCAAGGCTGGTGCTCAAAACGTGATTCTTTCTGAAAATGCAGACGGGGCACTTCGAAAGTGGATATCAAATGCATGGGATTATATGTACACTCGTTTGGAACAATTTTCGCAAAAATGAAAGAAAGAAAGTTATTCAAATGATCTGAAATCCGTGAGAAAGAAAGGAAGAATAAAATATCGGGATTCTCGTTAGTTCGAATTAAACGATGTTAAGAAATAATGAGTTCGAATTAATGAAAAAGTTAACGTTATTCTGTCATTGAAAATTTTGGGACTTCATGTTTAGTTCGAATTAAGTAAAGATTCGAATTATCCGATTTCGAATTAACGAGAGTTGACTGTATCTTGATAACAATACTTATAAGAGTTTTATGACGCATAAGACAAGTTATACATAAAATAAAAGACGACTCTAAAAAAAAAAAAACCTATTTCAAACAGCCGCGTGAGCAAGAACCATAAATAAATCTTTTTCATAACCCTCATTCCTGAAAATGGACTACCCTATTACTCCAGTTCGTTTGAAAGACATAGAAAGTATAAAAGAAAGGACATTGGAAATATAAGAAAATGTAGTTTTGTTTTAAAATACATGATATGAATTTATATTTCAATATTTCAAAAACTTTAAGATTTTTGTTTTAAATTTTTTTAGGGAATTCCTAGAATATAAAACTTGAACCTATGCATAATTTTTTAAAAATTCTTATTATTCTTGCAGAAACATCAGTTGAGTATAGATTTTTAAGCAGCTTTAAATTATATAAGATTGTTCGTTTCTTTATAAATTTTCGAAAAAGATTCATATGTGTTTTGATTTTAGTCCTTCATATTTATAATAGCAACCATGAATAAATAGTCTAGCGACTAATATGGATAGCCAAGTTATATAAAATATACCGTGTTATCAGTTCTTGACCTAGGGGACACCTTGGGGACGAGCTATACGTTTACGTGTCGCAAATAGTCTTAAGAATTCTTTTTTTCCTTACCAGTAAAATTGTACTGTAAAAGTTGCCTTATTTAACTTTTTCCAGTACAAACAAGTTCTATTCGTAAAACGAGAAATTATTGACTGACACCGGAATTTATAAACAAAATCTTTAGAGATGGATAATGCATTAATTTTAGCTATTAATATAAAATTAAAATTTTCTAAAAGTATTCTTAGTGCCATTAGCAAATTTAAAATTAAAATTATGTGTGTCCGGAGTGGAACACAGTACCGGAAAGGGTTTTAAAGGGATTATTATTTCGATTTAATAAGGCAAAAAATTCTGCTTTCGATATCCAGTGGCAAATTATTAATAAATTTCGTAAAAGATTCCCGTCACGTAGCGGTTAAGAGGTTTTAAGAACATATACGAGTCATTGAAAATCCCGGATGATAATGTTAAGTTTATGGAGGCATTACTTTGAAATACCTAGCTCAAATTTTAATTTTATTTTTTTGCATAAGATACTGAGGACGTCTAGTTTTAAGGCAAGTTTTTAATTTTTCAATTTTGATAATTTTTTTTTATATTAGGATAGTATTAATTTCAGAACCGGGTACACCGGTTCAGAAAGTTAAAATAATTGAAAAAAAAAAAGAAAAAACCAAAATCGGAAAAGGGAAAATTGTTTTTCAGGGACTCATGTAGGCTCTTAAGACGCATATGACAGGTTAGAGTCAGGTATGCTGTATATAGGACACTTATATGCTTGTATACATTGCTTACGTACATTGGTATCTTTATAAGTGACATTTAATAAAAGGTTCCTGTTACAATAACAAATGACGAAAAAGTGCCATTCATCTATCACTAAAATTAACCAAGTTATGAAACTTTAAATTTCATTATTTAAACCAATTTTCTGCATCGAAACACAGATAAATTGGGCCAAACTTCGAGGCATTGTACACAAAGTGCTTAGATATTAGAAGGATTATTTTGCGAGTAGATTTGTGAATTGCAGTCGAAGGCAGCCGATTCGAGCAAGTTTTATGGCAATACTAATTTTTATTACTTAAGTTTCACATTAGGTTGTGTTTTAATTTTTCTATTATAATTCCAAGGGAGATTGAGTTTGTGATTCTACCGGTCGTAAAAAATTTAACTTTTTCCCAAGTCTACTTGACAAACCTAGGAAATCCCGAACAGGCGTAATCATAATGAGCGCCATGGTGGAAATTCTTTTTTTGCGATGTTCACAGTGGATATTAATTAAATTCATGGCTAATTCTCAGCAAAGATCAAATTGCTGACTAGCTGCAAGATAGATGATGGAAATGATGGAGAAGTTCTGACTAATGTTCTACCACTGCATGATCACTGCTGGACAGTTTCAATCAACTTTGCTTTTTCAAATCATCAGATAAAATTCTGATCGGGCTCCGTGTTTTCCATTCTGACCCACAACATGATAGAAATGCAAGAACTTTTGCATTATTATTGCTAGAAACCCTTATGCTTGGTGGCGTTGCAAATATCGAAGACATCGAGGATATCGAAATTCATTATTTGGCAAGATTCTGGTTATTTGGAATTTTATTCTAGATTTTTTTTTGTCTTTTTATTAGTGATTATTACATAAGTTGCGATTGTGATCAAGAACAATAACAATCATTCTTTATTTTAAAGGACTTTTTTTTACTCTTAAATTTGATTTTCTAAGTCACAAATGACTTCGTTTTCATAATTCCCACATTTGAGAATCAGTTTATAAAACTTAACCCATGGCACTCAGTTGTCTCCGCTGAGGAGACATCATCCTTCCTTCCAAAATTCGTTTTTGGCACCAGTAATAAAGGAAAATATGTCACAAATGACTTCGTTTTCATAATTCCCACATTTGAGAATCAGCTTGTAAAACTTAACCCTTGACACTCCGTTGTCTCCGCTGCGAAGACATCATCCTTCTTTCCAAAAATTGTTTTTGGCACCAGTAATAAAGGAAAATATAGTTTTCCATTTGACATTGTCTACTTCAAGGAAAGTTCTTTTAAAAAAGTGGTGCTAATCGAATAAAATTTGTGTAAGAGGCACCGGAGTCAGAAGGGTTAAATGATTTCTATACAGCTTTAAAGATTGTGAACGCAGCTTGCAAAAAAAAAAAAAAAAAAAAAAAAAAAAAAAAAAAAAACTTAAAAGATGTACTTAAAAGAGAAGACCAGTGAACAGCCACGGCGTGCGCTGAAGGCGCCAATGCTCGTCCCGTCACGTAACCCAGGCAGCATCGAACACGGTCAGTACTTGGGAAGGTCAGCTTCATGTTGTCGAGATCTGAATGTGTTTTTAATAATCTATAACGCTTCTTCTATAGGTTTTTTATTAGAATTCTATAATAATTTTTTGTAGGGGTGCTGGGTTGGCGTTTGCTCATAGTAAAAAAAAAAGCTGTCTGATGGTTCAGCAATGTATAATACTGCAGGATAAAGTGATGGAGCAGGAATAAAAGTGATGGAGCAGGAATAAAAGTGCTGGTGCAGGAATAAAAGTGCTGGCTCCACAATGGAATAGCAATAGGATACGTGCTAGCACTGCAGGAAAAGTGCCGGATTGAAGTAATGTGATGACATACCCAGTAGCGGCTCGTCAGGGGTGCTGCATCAATTTATTCACACCACTAAAATTGTACGATAATTTCATTTTTAATTAATCAACAAAATTCGTCGAATAAATAATATGAAAGACTCTGTTAAATTTTAGTGGTGTGAAAAATCTGATGCAGCACTCCCTGACGAGCCGCTACTGGACATACCAATGTCAGTCTTTTGCTGGCCATCACTGATGGGTCAGCTGCATTCCTCACGAAGACATTTGTACTGGTTTAAGTAATAACACCTTTGCACTTTACAACTGATTGATGCCAGTGCTGGCTGCTATCTTTTCTGCAGATGATGGCACACTGTTTTTCTCTTTGCTGTGTTATATTGTAAAAAACTAATCTTCGGTATGCTAAACTACAGACTTAGGGTAACTTCCTGCCACATCTTGACACCTTGTGCACATCATTGTTTTCAGAACACTGCTCACAAAACACACACACATGCAAAACATATATCTTTATTTTTATAGATAGATGAACTATTTTCTTTTCGGTGTAAATTGAATGCAGTATGTAATATTCTAATATATTCGTACTAACTCAGACATCATTATGTTGAAATAATTTCATTGTTTCGATTTTTTGCATATTCAAATGGCACATAATAAAATAATATATCATATATACATTCTCCAAATATAACAGAATACAGATAAAATACAGTAACAATGTAATTCTTGTTCAGAAAATCAAAAGTAAATTTCAAATGTCGACATATTTTAAATATTCCACATAAGTGAGAACAATAAATACACATTTCCAATACCATTCATTTTAAAAATGGATATTCAAACCTACTACATAACTCTATTTTATTTGAAGCACGAAGAAAGTTTAGAGGAAAAGACACTGAAAAGAAAAAAAAAAAGACAAGTTTGGTTGGAAAAGATATGTAGCTTTTTTAGTTGAATAAACTTGGATTTTTTGTTTCATAAAATATCTTTCGAAGTATTAATATTTTTCATAAAGATAGTATGTTTCATTTGTAACCGTTTCAACATAAACTAATAAGTTTACCATCTGTGGTCATAGAGCTCCATCCCTAAGCAAATTTATTCTGTTGCAATATATTTTTTAACTCCTTAACAGTAGGATTGAATAGCGAATTAAAAATCCAGATTGCTGATTGCCACCTTTTTTTAAAAGAAATATTCAGCTTACTTAATGACAAATAAAATGATACAAGAATAAAGCCAATACAAAAGTTTTAAAAATTTGTGTGAATTCAACAACCTGAATAAACTAGTTGGATGTGTCAATCCCGAAACTTTCTTCTATCACATAAGTACATTTTAATATTTAAAAAAAAAACGTGGTGACCCCAAAGTTACCCACTATCGAATTTCCTCGAACATTTGACCAAGCCTAAAGAGATTCTGGTATCCGAAAAGCCTAAAACGCAAAATTTAATTAATATTCTGAGAAAATGAGCTTAGTAGTGCCTCATTCTGGGTAATTTATACTAAAACCTAATAAGCATCTATTGATGTCAAGACCTAACAGAATCTGAAATTTGATGGAATTTCGTCCATTAGTTCTTGAGATATAGTTATAACAAAAAATTTGCAAAACGTAGCACAGCAACACCATACCTTGGACAATTTATGTCAAAACGTAAAAAAGCGTCTAATTATGTTATGGTGTAAAAGAATCTGAAGTTTGATGAAATTCTGTGCATTAGTTCTTGAGATATAGCTAGTTTAAAAAAAAAACATGTAAAATATAGCACAGCAGCACCATCAGTTGAAGGATTTATAACAAAATGTAATCATCGTGTAATTATGTTATATGTCATTTTGTAACAAAATCTGAAGTTTGATGAAATTCTGTGCGGTGGCTGTTGAGATATAGCTATAGGAAAAATCGTGCAAAATGCAGCATAGCTGCACCACCTGTTGCAAGGTTAATACCAAAATGTAATCAGCGTCTAATTATGTTATATATTCTAGTGTAACAGAATCTAAAATTTGATGAAGTTCTCTGCATTAGTTCTTGATATATAGCTATCGCAAAAATCGTGCAAAATGTAGCATAGCAGCGCCACCTATAGGGCAGTTCACACCAAAACCTTATCAGCGGCTATGTATCTTAAGGTATCGCGGAATCTGAAGTTTGGTGAAATTTTGTGCATTAGTTCTTGGGATATAGCTATCGTGAAAATCATGAAAAACGTGGCATAGCAGCGCCACCTGCTGGCCAATTTACACCAAAACTTAATCAGCATCTATGTATATCGAGGGGTCACAGAATCTGAAGTTTGGTGAAATTCTGTGCATTAGTTCTTGAGATATAGCAATCTTGAAAATCATGAAAAACGTAGTATAGCAGCGCCACCTGCAGGCCAATTTTCACCAAAAACCAATAGGCACTAATTCATATCAAGGTCTAACTGAATATAAAATTTTATTAAATTTTGAGCATTAGTTCTTGAGATAGAGCGCCCACAAATTTTTTGTCACATACAGACAGACAGACTCACAGACAGACGGACAGACTCACAGACAGACACACAGACAGACATTTTCTAAAAAGAGTCAAAACGTGTTCAGGACCTTCTAAAACGTATAAATCCGTCGAAAACCGGAAGTCGAAAATTTTCATGAATCCAATACTTTCTTCTTGTAAAGATAGAAGAAAGTAAAAATGCAGCACGTTAATACTCCGGGAGAAAGATTTAAGGGACTAAAACAATTTTAGGGTGACTTTGCACTATTTAGAAAAAAAAGTACTTAAAAAATGTGCTTTAACATCATAGTGGTGTAAATAGAATATAAAAATAAAATCATGTATATAAATCTTGGGCAACTATTTGCCGACACCTATCCTCAAAGGATTACTTCTTGGCTGCCTGTTATTTTTTATTTTAATGTCTGTCTATCAAATTTCGATATTTATTTAAATATAATTGGTTTATAAATAATTTGATTTACGGATTTTTATTTTCACACGTCCACAGTTTAAAATATGTAATATTTATAATTCATTAAATTTGCAACTATGTTTTCCCATTTCTAAAAAGAGTCCATTTCTAAAAAAGCCCACTTCCCGTTTCTTTAAACACAGGTAGCCACTGACGGACAACTTCAGGAGTCGATTTAGAAAAAGAAAGTTGCATAGCAGTAACTGCTATACAAAGTTAGTTTTGAATAGCAGTTAGACACTTTTGTATAGCAAGTAAAAAATAGCTAATTGTTCAATTTCTGCGCTGTCTGTTTCGATGCATAAATAAAGTAAAATGATCGTAAGAGTGAGTTTTCATTTTAGAACCACTACAACAAGCACGTCAAACTTCTATGAGCAAACGCCGTGATTAGCTAGTAACAGTTATTCAGTAATCAATCACAGCGTCAGGACGGGAACAAATCGTGCGTTTAATGGGAAAACTGCGCCCAGCAATGGCGTCTCGCTGTACTTCCATTGTAAATAAACACTTGGGGAGAGTGAAAACACAACGTATGTCGTGTAAAAACATCTTTAAATTTTATCGTTAAGTGTACATGACATAACAAAGGGTGTGGGAAATATGCATCGCAATGATTGCGATTTAATGCATTTCTTGGATCGCATTTTAGTTAAATTTGAATCTCAAATTGCGATGCGATACCGCTTAAATCGAGCCCTGGACAGCTTTGTTCATAGCCACATTACCTCTATACTAGCACACGAAAGTTCCACTGTACAATGATAACAGATTTAGTTCTAATAAGCCAGATAACACACCAAGGTTTTTGTTCTGGCATTGCATTAACTGAAAGGAACGAGTTTCTGTACGCCTATTTAGAGATCAATAACGCGAAATGTTATCCAGCACTAAAATAAATATTAAAAACCTGGAACTGAAATTGGTTTGAAAAAATTTGATGAACTACTAATTTTTTTCAAAAATTTCTGACCTGAAATTAATTTTATGATTTTTTAAAACCCTGGAGTTATCTTATGAACACCCTGTAAAAAAGCTGTAAATAATTTTTGCGTACATCGAATGTTGCATTCAAATAGTATAATCATTCACTCTGAGCATTACAAGCTTGAAGGAATCGTTCGTGCAAATGCAAAATCACGACTGCCGAATTTTTTTTTAATCCTTTGAGCTCTGGTTAGTAAATTTGTTCAAAATTCCAAAATATCATACTGTGAATACTGGCAATGTTCGTTCGATTGTATTGTTAATATATGTCAAAGTGAGCAAAGGGTTTTAAAATCCCCCCCCCCCCGGGATTGCCTGAGTTCCCTGGGTGGTCATCCCCTTGTCACACTGGGCCAGTTTTTTACAACGAATAAATTCTGTTTCCGATACATATAAATTAAACCTTTTTCACTGCATTTAAAATTTTCTGGATTAAACATTTTTCAAATAAATTTGGTTGAATATTCCGGTGCCATTGTGACATTTCGGAATTAAAATTAAGTGGTAGAAAATTCAACCATCAGAGCTCAGAGTGTTAATCAAATAAATCTGGAATTTTGTAAAAAGAAAAAGAGATAACCAAACGCTTATGTTGAAATTCTGTTATACTTTCCTTTTAAAACAATTCTGGTTGAAATCGGATAAAATCGAATAATTCGTTCTGATCTTAAAATAATTTATTAAGTTACATAATAATTAGTTATAAATTTTTAAAAATCCTAATATTTATACTAGGTAAATCGGAAAGTTTTGTCGTATAATGTTATTTCACGTACACTTTTCTAAAAGTCAGATTGCTTCATTCACACTACGCTTTTGAAACAGCAAAATTCAATTGCATTTACGTTAATGTGAAGCATGAAAACTATCGGAATATAATCTTTTTAAAAAAGTGGTACCATTCAAAAAATACGAATTTAAAAAAAGTAGACATGGAATAAAATTGTTAGGGCTACCAATAGGTCCATTATTTGCCTTTTTTCCCCCTTAGAAAAATCTTGCCTAGAAACTTCGTAGCTTGTTACACACAACAGCTTTTTTTCTTGCGATTGTTGCAGAAATCTTCCAGAATATTTCTCTGAAATAATACTATTTTAGAAAAAGCCGATAAAGTGGAACTTCTTAATTATACGACTGAAATTTCCGGTTGATGTGTTATTTAAACATGAACGTAAGAATAAATAATTTTCCTATTTTCATAAAAAAAGAAAATTTCAGAAAGAAATCCATTTCAATTATTCGACCTGAGGCAGAACCCTAACTAAATATTTTCCATTCCATTAGCTCTACAAAACGACATTACTTTAACTTATTACTTTAGTCCATTTGAGAAGGGTAAAAATAAAAATTAATAAACTCTGAAAACAAAATAAATATTTGTAATTTTGATTTGTATGAGTGAACAGTGCTTTGAGGTCTATAGCTACAATGGCTGTTACCTCGATTGATTTAGAAAACACAGAAACAAATACAGAACACTTTATTATTACAGAAAAACCAGTACATACATTTTAATACACATCACAGGGACAACACAGACACCCATGCCCCTAGCTGGACTCGAACCAGGGACCACCGGTGTGGAAGCAGATGCCGCTGCCAATCACGCCACTGGGTCGGCTTGATTTGAAAAAGTACATTTACACTGTTAAAATTTTTAAACTTTTGCTGCCATCGCTTTTATATAAAATGATTACTTCACTGTATTATGGACGATTGATTCTCCATTAATCAAAATAGGAATATTCCACAAAAGCAGTGGAGTGACGATGCAGCAAAAGTTTCAAATTTTGAACAGCGATTTTTAATTTCAATATTTGAACAAGTTCTTGCGCTTTGTTTTATATTTTTTGTAAGTTGATTACATTCAATTTGGAAAATATATTCACCAATCTCAAAATTCCTTTTACTTAAAGAAATTTAATCAAAAAGTTCTGGTGAAAATATTGATTAAATCTTATACTATAATGCGAGCAAAAATTCTGTGTGTGTGTGTGTGTGTATTTTATCTGAAAAACGGCTCTATCGATTTTCGCAAAAATTTGGATTTTACCATTTTCGGGCTCGAGAAGACCATTGGGCTAGGTCACATGTTCGAGAAAATTCGATTATTGGGTCATTATGGGTCAGGATCAAGCTATATAAATCCAGAGATTGGCCGGATCGATTTTACGGAAATTTTGTATCCAATCGTTTTTTGAACGAGAAAACTATTGCGCTGTGTTTGAAAAATGTTCGAAAAATTTCGATTAGTGGGTCATTTTTGGGTCTTTATGAATCAAGCCATTTTTATCTAAAAAACGGCTTTATTGATTTTGACCAAATTTTATATTTTATGGTTTAGGATTACAAGAAGACCATTGGGTTAGGTAACATGTTCGAGAAAATTTGGTTAGTGGGTCATTTTTGGGGTGATTGTGGGTCATGCTATTTTTATCTAGAGATTTTCTCACGCAATTTTGACTAAAAATTGCATTCTATTGTTTTCGGGCACGAGAAAAACATTGGGCTAGGTTACATGTTCTAAATTTTTTTTTAATTGGTCATATTGGGTCATTAAGGTTCTGGGTCAAACTGTTTATATTTAAAGAACGGCAGAATCAATTTCATCGAAATTTTGCCTGTAACAATTTTTTCACCCGAGAAAACTAATGGGCAAAGTTACATGTTCGAGAGATTTCGATTATAAGAGTCATTTGGGGTCATGATGGATCATAATGGGTCAGGTCAAGCTATATCTAAAGAACAGGTGGATCGATTTTAACGAAATTTTGTATACAGCATTTTTTTTTTTTTGGCACGAGAAAACTATTGGCTTGGTCACATGTTCGAGAAATTTCGGTTGGTCATTTTGATCATAAAAGGTCTGGGTCAAGCTATTTATATTTAAAGAACGGCAGGATCGATTTTAACGAAATTCTGTATGTAAAAGTTTTTAGACACGAGAAAACTAATGTGATAAGTCACATATTCGAGAGATTTCGATTATAAGGATAATTTGTGGGTCATGATGGGTCATAATGGGTCATGATCAAGCTATGTCTAAAGAGCAGGTGGATCAATTTTAAGGAAATTTTATATATAACATTTTTTGGCACAAGAAAACTATTGAGCTCGGTCGCATGTTCGAGAAATTTCGGTTAGTGGGTCACTTTTTGGGTGATTCTGGATTACACCAATTTTATATAAAAAAATGGCTCTAATTACATTGACCAAGGTTTGTACTCTATCGTTTTGGATTTCAAGAAGATTATTGTGTAAATTCATATGTTAGACAAAATTCAATTAGTGGGTCATTGTGGCTAATTTTATTTATTTTGACTAAATTTTGAATTCTATCGTTTTCGGACACGAGAAAATCATAGGATTGGGTCAGATGTTCGAGAAAATTTAATTAATGGGTAATTTTCGATCATAATGGGCTAAGGTCAAACTAATTACATCTAAAAAACGGCTCAATCGATTTTATCTAAATTTTGTATCCAACCGTTTTTCAGCGCGCAAAAACGAATGGGATAGGTCACATGTTCGAGAGATTTCGATTATAAGGGTTATTCGGGGGCCATGGTGGGTCATGCTAATTTCATCTAGAAAATGACTATATTTTTATCTCGTATTATATCGTTTTCCGGCAAGATATAACCATTGGGCTAGAACACCTGCTTGCGTAAATTCGATTAGTGGGTCATTTTGGGTCATAGTGGGTCAGGGTCATTCTAACTATATATAATAACGACACAATCAATTTTATCTAAATTTTGTAAAGGAAAGTTTTGTTTGCCACGAGAAGACTATTGGGCTGAGTCGCATATTAAAAAAATATATATTAGTGGATCATTTCGGCTTCATTGAGGAATGCTGCCAAGCTAATTTTGCCTAAGAAATTTCTTAAACGATTTTGATTCAATTTTATATTGTACTGTTTTTGATTACCTGAAGACAATTGAGCTAAGTCACGTTTGATCAGATTTGATTAGTGGATAATTTTGGGCTATACGGATCAGGGTCACGAGAATATGGCAACAGCCAATAAGTTTGCGACTTCTGACAAAATATTGGCGGCATTTGGCTGAAAAATCGACTATTAAGATTACGAAAGACAAAACACGTATTTGGCGCCAAATGAAAGGATGTCGCCAAATTTGGCTATTTCTGGCAAAAAGATTGTCTTTAAGAATGCGAAGAAATTTTTATACATTCTTAATAGAATTCGAAATGCACGGTTAAACCAATCATAGTCGAGCAAAAAAAGTGATTTGGATCAATGTCCTTTTGTTGTAAATTTTCAATCGCGTTGAAGACAAAGTTAATTGTGACCGAGCTAAGCTCGGTCACTCCTGCTAGTACAATATTAATATAGTTAATGTAAGTGCAATAATAATTATAAATATAATTGATATTGATATTCGTATAATTAACCCTTTGCAGGGCAGTACAAATTCATTGCTTAAGTGTTGAAATTAATGACTGACACCGGAATTTGAAAACAAATTTATTTGTACATAAAAAAAACGCTATATATTAAGCATTCAATCAGTGTTGCCAGATTAGGGATTTTGTCCCCATTTTGGAGAATTTTGAACCTCCAGGGGAATTTTTTGGGGACAAGGAAATCTTGGGGACTATGAACATATTTGGGGAAAAACTTGGGGAATTGTTATCACAATTTCAATTTTTACTTACAGACATTTGCTAATACTAGATCTGTTTCGAATTCGATTTTGCTTTGGAAAACGAAAATAATATATAGAAATAATAGATATAAATAATTCTCGTGGTCGTGCTCACCGTTTACATGTACAACAGATTCATCATGATCTGTACTGGGCTATCCTCCATCTGCATTTTTAGATAAGTGATTCAGATTTTCCTGCCGTCGTGGACAGAAACACAAGCACAGAAATGCATTTCATTTAATAGTATAGATTTATACATCAAAAAGAAAAACAATATTACAACTTTTTTTGTTGTTGTTTTTAGCTTTGAATACACAAGTAAAATTATGTTAAGATTAAAAGTTTTTTTTTTTAAAAAATGGGAAATTTTTTCAAAAAAATGCTTGATTTGGGGAAAAAATTGAGTTTAAACTTGCCAAAAAATTTTTACACCGGAAAATTGAAAGTTGAGAACTTGCCTTTTTGAGTAGAAATTGCGTTGGGGACTTTTTCTAAAAAAGCCCTGATTTGGGGAAAATTTCAGATATTTTGGGGAAATTGGCTCTCGACAATCTGGCAACACTGCATTCAATAAACCGTAATTTTTCTAAACAAAATTCCGGTGCTAATGTGGCGTTTGGGAATTAAAATTAAGTGGTATATCTATGAAACCACCGCGCCGCAAGAGGTTAAATATCATATGTCTCACACACCTTAAACCTTTCTTGCGCAGTGTTGCCGCCTAATTTTAATTCTAAACTTGCAATCGGCACCAGTAATATTTCAATATAATTTTGCTTTTACAATGAAAGCTTAAATTAAGGCATTCGTAATATCTAGACAAGTCCTTTATAAATTCCGGTGTCAATCGACAATTTCTCATTTTACTAATAGAATTTGCTTGCGCCGGAAAGGGTTAAGACGTTAATGGACGGGGTATTTTTAAATGAATATTGAGGCTTTAACGCTTGGTAGTATTAATTACATAAAACTTAAAATTATAATTAATACATAGTATGAAACAGCAACTCATGCAATTTTATCTATAAGTGTACAAGTGTTTAATGTGGCGCACCTTTCGTCACACGGCATACATCAAGTCGATAGCTCAGTTCTCCTCAAAAGTTGATTAGTGTTTGTAAAGTGATGGATGCAACAGTTGTTATGGTCAACTGGTAGTAGAGATACATACACGCGATCTTTTATCAACTCCCTCAGGTAGAAATCGTATGGTGTCAGATAGGGTGAGAGTCTGAATAGAACTTCTTTGATGATTAACGTTTGTAAGAACTGAGCTATTGATTTGGTGTGTGCCGTATGATGAACGGTGCCCACATCGAACACTTGTAAGTTTTCAGGTAAAATTTTTTGAGTTGCTCTTTCAATTTATGCATGAATTATAATTTTAAGTTTTACGAAATAGACAGTATCAAGCGTTAAAACCCCGTTTTTCATGTACAAGAAGTTGATTCTGAATGTCGGACTAGCCCATTTGTAGTAATTCTAGACAAACCACCACTTCTGTTCGAAAAACGAAGGAAGTTTTTTAAGTAATTATTTTTTTCATATACAGAAAGAATGAGATATAAATAAATATTTTCCGTATCATTAGTTTTCGAAATACACATTCATTCGTACATTATTAATTTCTCTCCAGGTTATTTTAAGCATGCAGAATGTATAAAAAAGACGCTGAACCAGAAAAAGGAAAACTTTGTTTTGAAAATGTATAAATATTTAAAATATTTTTCAACAAGCTCCTCACTTTATCGTTCCTCATTTTTATTAATTGTATTTCTGCTTTAAAATACGCTGATACAAATTTTTAAACTTTTAATTTATTGATATTAAAAATAATTCGTTGTTTAAAAGAACAAATGAAAAGTAATAAATTCAACTGTTAAAATTATTCAAACATTACGACTAAAAATATAATCATGCAATTTCCAAATTTACCTAATTCTCAATGTATTTTTCTCTATACACCCTTTATGTTTCGGATGATAGAGAAGAAAAGTTTTTGCAGTGAGTGTCTATTTTCAAAACAAATCGAATAGAAAATATTTATTTATGGTTCTCCTCCATATCGAATATTTGAAATATGTTTGTTTCTGAAATTCTCTTTCTTTTTTTGACATCAAGCACAAAACAAACTCTGGAAATTGCATATGGTGAGTAATATATTTGAAAAGTATAAGAAAATACATAACGGTTTGTCATATATTATTAGATTATGCAAAATTAGCAAATATAACAGAATCTATCCTTTTATTTTATTTTATAATTTGTTGTGATAACGATATTAAAATTTTAAAGGTCAGGTTAACTTTAAGAAAATTAAAATTTTATTTTACTTTATTTTTTATCACAAGAATTATTTTTTAATGGATGAAAAATATACCTTGAATTAAAAAAAGATTTGAAATGTACTATTAAAATTTACTAAGGTTTCATTTTAAAATATTAAATGAATTAATAAAGTAGAAAACAACTTCATATGAACCTTATACCTTATATTCGACGTATCTTTATTTTTAAATATGCTGACAATAGTTTTTTTTAACATAAAACACATACATTTTATATTCGGCTTGTTTTAACTTTTAAATATGCCAATAAAAACGTATTTTTTAAAAACTAATTTTCTCGATTTATATTAACAATGTTTAGCAATTTAAACTCCATTTTTATTGAGAAATTCTATGTCTATAAAGTGAATTTCGAAACAAGAGTTTTATAGTTCACATAAACCATGAAATATCAATCGTGAATTTCTGTTATTAATTTTTGAATAAAAGAGTACACTAAAGTTTGAATCTTGCATTAAATACATACTTGACTTATTATTCACAAAACATGAATTTAATTTTCGTTGTATTTTTAGTTTTAAATATGCCAATAAAAGTGTATTTTTTAGTACTTTTACTTTATTATTGTCACAAATTTTTGTTTGTTTAAAACAATAAATGAAAAGTAAAGTTTTTAAACTAACTCTTTAATTTATTCAAACACTAAGACTAAAAATATTATCACGCATTTTCGAATCAAATGCATTTATTTATTCATCATTTATTTATTTATTTTTTCAGTGTCTTTTCTGCTATTTTACCTTTATGTTTCAGATGATAGAGAGGAAAAGTTTATGGAATGAGTGTCAATTTTCAAAACAAATCTAATAGAAAATATTTATTTTTCCCCTTCATATCGAATATTTAAAATATGTTTGTTTCTGAAATTCGCTTTTATTTTTTGACATCAAGCACAAAACAAACGCTGAAGTTTGCTTATGGATAATAATATATTTGAAAGGTATAAGAAAGTACCTGACATTTTGCCATATATTATTGAGTTATGCGAAATTTGTAGATGTAACTGAATTTATCCTTTTTGTGTTATTGGAAACATTATTGTGATAATGATATTAAAGTTTTAAAGGTCAAATTAACTTTTAGACTATTAAAGTTTATTTACTTTATTTTTTCTAATTAGAAATATTTTTTAATAGATGAAAAATATACCTTGAATTAATTTCTTTTTTTGAAATGTACTATTAAGATTTATTAAGGTTCAATTTTAAAACATTAAATGAATTAATAAAGTAGAAAACAACTTCATATGAACCTTATACCTTATATTTGACGAAACTTTACTTTAAAATATGAGTTTTTTAATCAATAGAGTTTTTTAGTTCAATATAGTTTTTTTTTTTTTTTTACATAAAATACATAAATTTTATAATCGGCTTATTTTAAATTTTAAATATGTCAATAAAAACGTACATTTTTAAAAACTAATTTTCTCCATTTTTATTAAAAATGTTTAGCAGTTTAAACTCCATTTTTATTGAAAAATTCTATGTTTATAAAGTAAATTTCGAAACAAGTGTTTTATAGTTCATATAAATCACGAAATATCAGTCGTGATTTACTGTAATTAATTTTTGATTAAAAAAGTACGCTAAAATTTAAACCTGTATTAAATAAGTACTTGATTTATTATTTTCACAACATGAATTTTATATTCGTTCTATTTTTAGCTTTAATTAAGCCAATAGAATTGTGTTATTTTAGTACTTTTTCTTTATTGTTATCAAAAGTTATTGCTTGTTTAAAACAAATGAAAAATAATGTTTTTAAACTAAACTCTTAAACTTATCCAAGCATTAAGAATAAAAATATAATCATGCATTTTCTAAACAAACGTTTCATTTGCCTTATTTTCAATGCCTTTTCCTCTATGTACTCTTTATGTTTCAGATGATCGAGAGGAAAAGGTTTTCTAGTGAGTGTCCATTTTCAAAACAAATCGGATAGAAAATATTTATTTATGATTCTCGTTCATATCGAATATTTGAAATATGTTTGTTTCTAGAATTCGCTTTTTTTTATTTATTTTTTGGCATCAAGCACACAAAAGATTCAGAAGTTTGCATGTGTATAGTAATATATTTGAAAGGTATAAGAAAGTACTTGATGTTTTGAAATATATTACCCAGTTGTGAAATTGTAGATACAACTGAATATATACTTTTGTTTTATTTGAAAATTTGTAGTAATGAAGATGTTAAAGTTTAAAAATCAATTTAACTTTGAATCAATTAAAAACTTACTTTTTAAAAAACTATAATATATATTATATAATAAATTATTTTTAATAATAACATCTTAATAAAAATGTAAAATATAATTTGATAATAAACTATATTTAAAATGTATTAAGAGACAATAAGGTTAGATGTAAAAAATTTTACATTCATAACCAATATAAAATAATAATATTATATGAAGATTAGAAATATTATAAAAATATTTTTTATTTGTTTACTATTATTAATTTCTTCAAAAAATCACTCCAAGCTTTCAACTGCATTATAAGAAGTATTTGAATTTTTATTTATAAAACATGAATATTTTATTCATTGTGTTTTTACTTTAAAATATACCAATACATATGGTTGTTTTTTTCAAACAACTTTTATTTTATTGATATTAAAAATAATTGTTTGTTTAAAACAACAAATAAAAAATAAAGTTTTTGACTAAACTCTTAAGTTTATTCAAATTCTAAAGCTAAAAATATTATCATGCATTTTCAAAACTAAAATTTCATTTACCTTATTTTCAATGTTTTTTTTTTTTTTTTGTACATACCCTTTATGTTTCAGATAATAGATGGGAAAAGTTTTTGTAGTGAGTGAACAAAACAAATCGAATAATTTGGTTTATTTTATGTCGGCCGATTATCTGCTCGAGGGATATAGGCCCAGGGAGGGTGCCCTTCGTGGGGGTCTTTCTAAGGGAACGTAACCCGTATTTACGCAAGGGTCGAAGAAATCACAAAAACTCCAAACGGTTAGGCCGACGGCCGCGATTGGATTCGAATCCAGACCCTGCTGCCTACCAGTTGACAGGTCAGAACCTCTCGGCCTCTAGTGGGGCCTACAAATCGAATAGAGAATATTTATTTATAGTTCTCATTCCTGTCGAATTTTTAAAATGTAATTGTTTTTAAAAGTCGCTTTTCTATTTTTGGCATAAAGCAAAAAAAAAAAAAAAAAAAAAAAAGCTGCAGGATAGTAGTACAAAATTCTGATACGAAAGTTATCAGAAAGTACCTGGCATTTTACCAGACGTTATTGAGTTATGCGAAATTTGTAGATCTAACTGAATCTGTCCTTTTGTTTTATTTGAAAATTTGTTGCGTTAGTGATCGATATTAAAGTTTTAAAGGTCATATTAAATTTAACACAATTAAAAGTTTATTTACTTTATTTTTTTTAACAAAAGTTATTTTTTAATGGATGAAAAATATGCCGTGAATTTAAAACAGAATTGAAATGTACAATAAGTATTCGTGAAGAGCGGATTTTAAAGCATTAAGTATATTGCTAAAGTAAAAAAGAACTTCATACGAACCTTATACCTTATATTCGACATATCTTTATTTTTAAATGTGCTAACTTTAGAGTTGTTTTTTTAAATATAAAATATGTAAATTTTATGATCGGCTTATTTTACCTCTTAAGTATGCTACTAAAAACGTACATTTTTAAAAATCAATTTTCTCCTTTTTTTATTAAAAACGTTTAGAAATTTAATCTCCATTTTTATTGAGAAATTGTGTGTCTATAAAGTGAATTTCGAAACAAGAGTTTTCAGCTCATATAAATCACGAAATACAATCGTGATTTACTGTTATTAGTTTTTAAATAAAAATGTATGCTAAACTTTGAATTCTGCATTAAATAAGTGCTTGATTTGTTATTTACAGAACATTAATTTTATATATTCGTTGTATTTTTAGTTTTTAAATATTCCATTAAATATGTTTTTTGTGTACTATTAGTTTATCAAAAATTATTGCTCATAAAAAAAAGAAAGAAGAAAAAAGAAAAAGAAAAGAAAAGTAGAGTTTTTAATCTACCTCTTTAATTTATTCAGTCACTTAAGACTAAGGATATTATCGTGCATTTTCAAAAAAAAAAAAAAAAAAAAAAAAAAAAAAAATAAGTTTCATTTTTCTTATTTTCAATGTCTTTTCCTCTATATACCCTTTATGTTTCCGATGATAAAGTCGAAAACTTTTCGTAGTGAGTGTCCATTTTCAAAACAAATCGAATAGAAAATATTTATTTATGGTTCTCCTTCATGTCGAATATTTGAAATATGTTTGTTTCTGGAATTCATATTTTTTCTTTTCTTTTTTTTTCTTTTCAGCATCAGGCACGAAAAAATACTTTGAAGTTTGCATATGGAGAGTAATATGTTTGAAAAGTATAAGAAATTACATGATATTTTGCTATATATTATAAAGTTATGCGAAATTTGCAAATATAACTGAATATATCCCTTTATTTTATTTCAAAATTTGTTGTAATTATAATATTAAAGTTCTAATGATCAGGTTAACTTTAGGACAATCAAAAGTTTATTTATATTATTTTTCTCACAAGAAATATTTTTTAACGTATCAAAAACATATCTTGAATTTAAAATTGATTTGAAATGTACTGTTAAAAACCATAAAGGGTGCTAGTGACTCAGTGGCTGAGTTCCCTTCGGTAATGTTAAATCTACGGGCGTTTGGTGCATTTTTATATTCAAAAATCTCCTAGGAAAATTAATATTTTCAACTTCTTTTTTTTTCAGTGTTCGATTCTTAATGAATGTATCTTTTTTCTTAATTTTCAAAATATTTTTAAAAGCTATGCATAATTTTATACGAAGTGATGAAACTTTACTTGCAGTTCGTCAAACATAAAATATAAAATTGAGCATGAATTTTAGAGCTATTTTGACAACTAAGAAAAAAGGTGACACTCATTATGAAGAGAATTCTATATTTATACACACACATATATATATTAAATTTCTTAGAAGATATCTTTAATATAAAAATGCATAGAGTAAATATTACCTAAGAGAATTGCATTTATTGCATTACTAAATTAGAAAGTAACTTCCTACAAGCCATATTATTGATATTCGATGATTTTTTTTATATATGCCAACAAATCATATTTTTTAAAAACTACTTTTATTCTTTTTTTAATTAAAAATGTTTGCAAGTTTAATCACCATTTTTATTTTAAAACTTTGTGTGTTTATAAAGTGAATTTCAAAAAAAGAATTTTTAGTTCATATAAAATACGAAATATCAATCGGGATTTACTGTTATTAATTTCTGAATAAAACACTGCTAAACTTTCAGTCCTGTATTACATGAAGTGCTTCAATTTTTATTTTAAGAACATGACTTATATTCGTCATACTGTCAATCAGGGTAACTTTGGCCAGAATTGGGGCAACATTGCGCCAACTTTATGAAATTTTGACCCATGCTGCCATGGTGGAACCTTGGCGAATAATTTCGAATGAGCTGCCAAATTGACACTAGTGCTGTTCTTCATATTTTGAGACCGAAACATTGCCATGAACTCAAGTAATGTAACAGATTTAATCTTTTTTCTCTCTTGGGCCAAAGTTATCCCGATGTCCTGATGTCCTGAAGTCAAAATTACCCTAATTGACTGTATTCTTACTTTTAAATGTGGGAATAAAAGTGTGTGTTTTAAGTGCTATTACTGTATTGTTATCAATGATAATTGTGTTATCACTAACACAATCATTTACCATAGTAAATCTGTCAAAGGTAATTTAAAATATTTTTCTAAATCATTAAAAATGATTTATTGCTATAATAATCATTTCCTAAAACATTAAGTGTGATATATTACTTTTGTGTGTTTATAATTTAATTCAAAATGTCGACGGATTGACGGCTTTGTATTTAATTTATGACGTCATGATATCTCTGTGGAAAATGTTTTTGAATAATAATGTTAGTTGTTCATTAAAATGTTGAAAGTGTTGCACGTATTTTTTTTCCGTTTCTTTGGATTTATTGTGTGTTGAAAGAACGTAGTTATACTCTGATACTACAAATGGTAGTTTTTTTAGACTGTTATATATTAACAGATAGTTTGATTAAGTTAGAAAGAAACAACAAATTGCTTGTTTAAAACAAAATATGAAAAGTAAAGTTTTAAACTAAACTCATCAATTTATTTAAGAGTTTAATTTAGCCTACCAAGACTACAAATATTATCCCACATATTTAAGACAAATCTCTCATCAAGGGCGGATCTGGAGAGTCCTCAAGGGGGGGGGGCGATTTTAGAAATTTGGAGACTCAACTTTGCGTGGGTCGGGGCTAATTTTTTCACTCCGGGTCATGTTGCTTTTATTTTTTGCTGCGGGTCGGGTCTGAGTCCGGTTGACTTCTAGTTTTTGCTGCGGGTCGGGTCTGGATCCGGTTGACTTCTAGTTTTTGCTGTGGGTCGGGTCTGGGTCCGGTTGACTTCTAGTTTTTGCTGTGGGTCGGGTCTGGGTCCGGTTGACTTCTAGTTCTTGCTGTGGGTCGAGTTTGGGTCCAGTTGACTTCTTTTCTTTTGCTGCTGGTCGGGTTAACTAATGTTTATGTTGTGGATCACATTAGCAGGATTAGCAGGTGTTTTTATTCAGAAACTATGGCGTAATCCATTTTTTGATAAGCAGGTTAAGAAAATACTGTGAAAATTGTCGTTTTGAATAGAATTTCTGGAAGCGACAGCATGAGAAAGTAGAAAAATCCGCAATCATTTGACGTGCGAAGAGAAAACTGCGCTCGGGGTAAAGCAAAATGTGCCCCCCCACCCTCCGACCCAACTTTTTCTTGTAACAGGCCAAAAATTACGCTGATAGCATAAATTTGGCGCCCCTAAATTTCCACGCCCGGGCCGACCGCATCCTTCGCCCCCCCCCTTTCGCACGGCACTGTATATTGTCTGTCCTACACATCTTGAGAACAATTAAGTCTAGTTTCAGCCCGGCTCGTCTATATATAGAAAAACAATGCAAGCCTGATCTCGGGCCGGTACGAGTCTGCTAAAAAAAAAAAAAAAAAAAAAAAAAAAAAAAAAAAAAATTAAACTTGGGTTACACACAATATAATTCTCCGATGCTGATCTCTACACTGTAAAAGTTAGATTTCTGTATTGATGTTGCCAAACTAGTTTCGAGTGATGACGCACATTTATACTTATTCTCATTTAACCCATATAATTGAAAATAGCTCATATTTTAACGTTCCTGCTTAAATCTTTACAAAGGGCCAGTAAACCCGCAATTTTTTTTTTCTTTATGGGCTCGGCCCATATGGCCCTTCAATTCTTTTGCCGGCTCGTCCCATTTTTGTTTATTGGCCTGGCCTGTTGGAAAAATTATTCTAATTTTGCTAGCACGTTAGAAAATTCGAAACCATTTCGCCGACTCGGACAGGCCCGGGCACATGCATACGTCTAGGCGGACACGGACCGAAATTTAACTTTCATTCCGAGCCGAGCCCCGACCAGGGAAATTTTGGTCAGTGCGGACTAGAGATAAATTTGTGCTATTATTCCACAGCCCGGTCCCGCCTGAGGCAGAAACATTTTGCGGCATCAAGAGCAAAACCCGATAATGAAATTATACAGTAGAAAAAATTGCATAATACTTATAAAAAATATTCCAAAAGTAATTATAATTTTAAAGCTATTTTTTATATTAAAAAAAGGCTGTTAAACGAAAATTAAATTTAATATTATCAAAAGAACAGTTTGATGTAAAATAAAAATATACTTTACGCATAAAAGGATTCTCATATGTTGTCTCTGTTTTAGTAAAAAAATATTATGGACAATGGACATGTTAATGAAGTGTGTTTCACGAATAAATGCATGGAACCTGCAGAAAATACTGTCTATTATCTGTCAAATCGAACAACATTTTTAAATTTTCTGTAAAAAATGCACATTTTTAACTATAACCATTTCATTCTTCATAACAAGCCTTCGTTATAGCATGACCCAAAAAATAACCTCAAATTAAAAATTTTAAAGTTCAACACTTTTTTAGGAACAGAGGAAACACTACTCGATCGCAAGAATATGGTAAATACATTTACTTACCGCTATGGAAAGATTGAAGAAATGATAATTACTACAGTTATTTCTATATGAAAAGCGATTACGACTTGTATATGTTGCATACACTAGAAATTTAAATTATTCGGTAACCGCAAAAGAAAATCAAAAGAAAATATTCTTTTCGTGTTACATGTCTAAATAATAATAATAATAAAAGATCCAATTGCAAAATAATCTCTGCCACAAACAAAAATCGAACTAAACACAAATTCATTATTCCCGCCTTTTTTCATAGGCGCCAGATCGGCGGTCGTCGGCAATGCTTGAACATAAATCTACAAATGTAGATATGACTAATTGTTTTTTTTGTTTGTTGTTGTTGTTTTTTTAACAGCGTTCAAATACTAAAATAAAAAAAATGTTGCCTCTTTTTCATTTTTATCAAAATAGCAAGACATTGATTTGAAAAGGAATAAGTACTAATTTTTAAGAGGAAAAAAAGTTTTTTACATTTTTCTATTCATCGATAAAAAAATTTTCAGATTTCAGAAAAAATGAGTCCGAATCAGTAGACCAGCATAAAAACGGAGCACGATTTCGTATCGGACACGGGCTAAGTATGAACCTTAGTCATCTCTAATGCAGACATCTAAGAAGAATGACTCCAGGCCAGACTCGATCTGGAAGAAAAATAAGTCAGACCCAATCCAAATCAGCAGAAAAATAATGATCATGATAGTATCAAATAAATGACAGCCGAGTTCTGAATGCGGTAAGGCCAGACACAGACCGAGCCTCGCGAACTTAAAAAGGCGCGGCCCGGGGGGGGGGGCGCTGAATTCTAGTTAAGATCTAACTCATTTCTTGCAAGGATGCATGTATTTTTGGGAAACGTTTATTACCCAAGAAGTGAAGACGATCGCCCCCTCAGACCCGCCATTGGGCCCGACCCAAATCTGCAGAAAAATAATGATCACGATATTGCCCGGTCCTGAAAGCGAGAAGACCTGACCCAGCCCGAGTCTCGCGAAATTAAAAGGGCGCAGCCCGCCCCGGACTCGAGTTAGGCTTCAATTCATTTCCTGCGAGGATGCATGTCTTTTTAGGAAACTTTTATTAGCCCAAGGGGGGGGGGGGGATCGCCCTTTCGCCTTGAAAAATGCCAAGGCGCATTTTTCTTGAATCTGCCAATAGCGGATCTAAGGGGGGCGATCGCCTTTTAGCCCCCTCCCCCCCTTAGATCCGCCATTGCTTCTCCTCCCTTACGGTCTGGTTCGATCTTAGACCGTGCGTTTACCTCAAGGACGAACGAAATCCACGCCAGGCCCGCCCTGAAAAGAAAAGTGTGGCTCGATCTCGCTCTACAAAAAAAAGTAAGACTCGATCCGCCCCGGCTCTGAAATTGTAAAGACCTAACCCAGTTTCGTGACTTAAAAATGGCGCGGCCCGGGTCGGGCCGCGCCGGTCTCGAGTTTATGTCCAATTTTTTTTCCGTGCGGGCATTTATTTCAGACCCTTTACTGGGCTCAAGGGGGGGGGGGGGCGATCGCCCCATCGCCCCCCCCCTTAGATCCGCCATTGTCTCTCATTTACCTCCGTTTTGGTGCCATTTTTATCGTTTATTGAACAATTCTTATTTATAAAGTTAATTTCGGAACAAGACTTTTTTAGTTCACATAAATTCTGAAAGATAACTCAAAATTTACTGTATAATTTACTGCATGTATATGTTTCTGTATAAAAAAGTGCGGTAAATTTGCATTCCTGTACTACATGAAGTGCGTGAAACTTTATTTACATGAATTTTATATTCGGCATATTTTTACTTTTAAATATATCAATAAAAGTAAGTGTATTTTTTAAGTGCTTTTATGTTATTGTTATCAAAAATATTTGCTTCTTTAAAACATCAAATGAAAATTAGTTTTTAAACTAAACTCATAAATTTAATCAAGAGTTCGGACTAGCTTACCAAGACAAAAAATATTAATACACATTTTTTTAAACAAATATTTCATTTACCTTATTTTTAGTATTTTTTTTTTCTCAATATAACCTTTATGTTTCAGATACTTGAAAATAAATGTTTTTAGATTGAGTGTCCATTTTCAAAATAAATCAAACAGAAAATATTTATTTATGGTTTCATTCATATCGAATATTTGAAATATGTTTGTTTCCGAAATAGTTTTCTTTTTTGTCATGAAGCACAAAACAAACGCTGAAGTTTGCATATGGCTAGTAATAAATTTGAAAAGTATAAGAAAACCATGATATTTTGAAATATATTATTAAGTCGTGCGAAATTTTTAGACGTAACTGAATCTATTCGTTCGTTTTATTTTAAAATTTGCTGTGATGAAGATGTTAAAGTTTTAAAGATCAGCTGAACTTTAAATCAACTAAAAATTACTTTTTTAGTATATTATAGATTATTCAATAAATTATTAATTATTATTTATAACAATAACTTTTTAATAAATGTAAAATATACCTTGAATTTAAACTAGATTTAAAATGTATCATAAAGAATCAATAAGGTTTGATTTTAACAATATTACATTCATTACCAATATATAATAATAATAATATATGAACGTTACAAACACTATACAAATATTATTTATTTGTTTGCTATTATTAAATTCTGAAAAATAAGTATGTCAAACTTTCAACTACATCACATGTCGCATTTGAATTTTTATTTATAAAACATGATTTTATATTTGTCGTATTTTTACTTTGAAATATGCCTATAAAAGCGTTCTTAAAAGTATTTTTTCGTTATTGTCATTAAAAATAATTTTTTGTTTAAAACAACAAATTTAAAGCAAAGTTTTTATACTAAACTCTTAAATTTATTCAAACACGAAAACTAAAAATATTATCATACATTTTCAAAACAAATCTTTCATTTTCCTTATTTTCAGTGTCTTTTCCTATAGATTATCCTTATGATAGAGAGGAAAAGTTTTTGGAGTAAGTGTCCATTTTCAAAACAGATCGAATAGAAAATATTTATTTATGGTTTTCATTCGAATACTTGAAATATGTTTGTTTCTGAAATTCGCTTTCCTTTTTTAGCAACAAGCACACAACAAACGCTAAAGTTTGCATATGGATAGTAATAGATTTGATAGGTATAAGAAAATACCTGACATTTCGCCATATATTATTATGAGTTATGCGAAATTTGTAGATGTCACTGAATTAATCCTTTTTGTTATATTTGAAAATTTGTTGCAATAAAGATATTAAAGTTTAAAAGTCAGGTTAACTTTAAATCAATAAAGAAAAATATTGTTGTTAAAAATATTGTTATGTAGATACACCTTAACACTATATATCTTTATGAAACAAGTTAATTTTAATTCAATTCCCAAATGCTACAATCGTTGCAGAATTTTGGTGTAAAAAATTCCGTCTATTACGTATGTGATCCCCCCCCCCCCTTCTAACTAAATTTATTCATAAGTTCCGGTGTCATTCATTCATTTCAAAAAAGAAGTGATTTGCTTCTGAAAGGGATAAACTAGATTTAAAATTCATTATTAACAACTAATAATATTGATTTATAACAATTACACATCTATTAGCAATGTAGAAAAATAAAATCATCTGAGGCTTGCAAATTATCTTATTCTCATGTCTGCCATGTCATCACAGGGTTCGTTCTCAGAAAAAAGCATATGTTATACACTTTAAAATTTGTGCACTCATGGCGAAGTACTTTAATTACAGGGCAATTCGTAAAATTTTGAAAATGTTTTATATTATTTCAATTAAATGAATTAATTTAATGCAGGGGTCGCAGCGTCACTAAAATTTTCACACTTTCCTACCAGTATTATAAATGGAAAATCCGAGTTGCAGATTCCTTAAACATTCACGATAGAATTCTACAATAGCTATCATCGTTTTAAAATTGTTGTAGGAATGTGTGAAAATTTTAGAGATGCTGAGACTCTTGTTAATGACATCTGACTGTTTTTGAAATTCAGATTTTAAAGTAGAACTGTAAACTCATTCTTTTTCGCGCAGGCTCCACAGTCAAGTGCTAGAGCATGCTAATCAAAGGTTACCGGTTCAATATTCGGTGTCAGAGCTTGACATTTCTTACCCCAAAAGAGATTCCATTACTTGCAATATTCATTTTCACAGAAAATTTGCACTTTTTTGTCATTTTAACGCAAAATGTTCTTGTAAAAATTTTATTATTTTTTTAATTCAAAAAAGGTGTTTTTTTTTTGAGAAGTCACAAGATATTTAATTTACTGCATTTTATTATAACATAAATTAAATAAAAAATGGTTCTTTTTTTGTCTTTTTTTATACAGTTTTAGGGATTTTGTTTGTTCTTTTTAAAGCTGAAATCAAATGTAAATAAATGGGTTTTTAAGACTTAGAAAAAAGTGCTGATACAATTATCTCATATACAGTTCATGAATATTTTTAATTTGATTACGACAATTACTTCCAATTGTAATATTTTTTAATTAAATTTAATGATGCTGCCATCGATTTTTGCATTGAAAAATGTTCAATATTATAAAAATGACAAATCATCAATTTTGATTTATTAATTAAAATATAAAGACTTTTAAAGGGAATTTCAAACGAAATTCTCTGAGCGATCTTCGATTATTCTTATCCTCTTGTTTTAATTTTTTGTGATAATTTAAACAAAAACACAAAGAAGAACAAGAAACAGAAAAAATGATTATATCCTGGTTATGAATGGACTCTTACACAAAATGGTTCGACCAACATTTACTAATGTTTGCTATCTAGGTATGACACTAAATAAAATAATAAATATCTTCCTTGCAATACACTGTAAAATAAAATTTTAAATTTACGGTACGTTACCGTGAATTATCTAGTAAATTTACAGAATATGTCACTTTTTTCACAAATACGGTCAACTTCCATAATTTCTGTGTTTTACGGGCAAAAACCGTTAATGTAATGGCAAAGTCTATTGATATAAGTATGATACATTCTCTGGAATCTCTGCTACAGTAAATCTCTGTTGCAGCTTTTTTTCAGTGTATCATCGGCCGACAGATGTTAATTAGTGGCCAAATCGTTAGCTGTTCAAAATTCTGCTTAGATATACTTTGAATTAGGAAGGTTTCTATATCGATTATTTCTCAGCGTTTTGACCATCCCCACATTTTGCACTGAACTCGCCTGGATGACGTGGAAGGTACATAAGCCGGTGGGAATGTTATTTAAATTCTAATACGGAATTCAGAAATGATTTTTGCGGTTACGTTTATTTGTGAGGGTAAAGGCTGCTGATCTAAGCTACTTTGATATATGGCAGAATTCAGTCTTCTAGCGACTCAGAACAAGTAAACTTTAAACTGCACTTCTCGTGGGTTGTTCGGGACATGTCTTTGTTAGTACTTGTACAAAGTGGATGAATGATGGCGAAACTATCAGTAGAAGCCAACGCGTTGGATGCCCAGGAGTTATCTAAAGAGGAAGTCGGAGACTCCCACCTTGGTTAAGAAAAATTCGCACCAGAGATTGGCCCAATTTACATCTCAAGACAATGCAAGTTCACGTAGAATTCTTTTGAAGAATACAGTTCATCTGACACTGTTGAATGTGAGACTATAGGGCTAACGTCCCACTTTTGTATTCCTGATGACCAAGCATCATCGCCAAATACTCTTAAACTAGGGACTGGAACTTCATGACTAGGGAATGGAACATGAGGAGGAGTTGTCTCGTCTGATGAAACACGATTCGTCTTTCAACACGTCGATGGAAGTGTTTGGTGTTGCCGTCTTATATGCGAACTGCTACACTCCCTTATGTAGCAGCTCATATACCATCCAGTTATGGCAAAAATAAGTTTTAGGAAACGATCTCATGCACGCCACTGGGACCTGTGGTTTTTGTAGAACAGACCATGAATGCCATGGACTAGGTGAACATCATTGCTTATCATTTGCACCATTGCATGGTATCTGTCTTCCGAAATGGTAATAGAGTATTCGTGTGATATGACTCGAAATGTGCTTGAGAGGTTCTAAGAACATGATACAGAATTTCTGTCCTGATCGCCTAATTTGACGGATCTTAAACCGACAGAGCACATTTTAGGATTTATTCAACGGCAGCTGGATCTGAAAACAACCATTTTGGAATATCTCGGATATGTGAGAGAGAGCTGCTTAAACAACTAATAAAAGTTACCATTGGTTATGTACCAATAATTTTTGGTATCCATGCCAAGGTGATTTGCCGCTGTCTTTATCAATAAATGTGGGCCAACGCACTATTAGTAGGTGGTCATAATATTTTGGATCTTGAATCTATATTAGAAAATTTGTAAAATGATAATATTAAATATGTCACCGGGTTTTATCATAAATCTTGCCGAAGATTTTCGGAAGATAAGCTGATCTTTGATGACATTTATTTTTTGATCGGAATGGCCAGGGCAGAATGGCCAGGCTTCAATTTTGATGCAGGATTGCATGACTGATAAGAATATGTACTCATTTAATAAGTTTGATTTGTTGGGTAAATTTTTTTTCTGATCAGAAAGACACAAATGAATGTCGCAGGTTGGAGAAGAGTTCCATATCCTGTTTTTTATCTTTTTTTGTCGATAAATATTGCGATCTTCAGCATTTCATGTTGCTTTTATTATCACTTGATTGTTACTGATGGATAAGTAATAATTTTTTTCTAATTAATTTCTTTTTACTCTATGATTTTCTGGATATTTATTAAGCAACAGTTGTCTGTATATATTATATTATCTAAATATATTTTTTGCGCATTTTCATATATTTTAAGATGTACATGACATTAACCTTTATAAAATGTTATTTTTTAGATTCACATGTACATTATTTAAACCAAAATTAAAAACCTATGTTTCAAACCGAAACGTTATTCACCGCACTTACTAGTCGATATTTTCATAGATATTTTTTTCTAACAACAAAATACAGTTTTGCCATTCACAAAAAAGAAATTACTACAGTTTGGCTATTTATTAAATATATAAAATGTTAAATATTTATTAGTAGTTTTTATTTAACTTTATTTAAATTTGTATACTAATATAATATGCAAATATAAATGCACATCTATTTATATATAATTACCTGCATCAGTTATACATACACATAAAGTACAAATATAACGTTTATAAAAACTTAAAAAACATGTTTTTTGAAATTTTGAAAAAAATGGTAAGAAGCTAAAACGGTTTTTTGGCGGCATTGGATTCCTTCGCCAATTGAGCCAACCAGAACAGGGTATGGAACTCTGCCCACAGGATTCCTGTTCATAGAAAAAAACAAGAGATTTCAGTAACTTTGAACATGACATGAGTTGGAAAGCCAGAAAAAATCGATTACAGTATCTTCAAAACCGTTGATTTGTTTATATTTTATTGTAGGCTAATTCCATGGGTTCTGTAGTGTAAGTCACATAACTTATTAATTGCTGTGCTTGTTAGCCACCGTTATTTTCGAAAAGTCTGCTTGGTCTTATTCAATTAATGAGAATGTGCCAATAAAATTATTCACATTTTTTTTCGTTCTATAATATTGGTAGCCAAAAATCGTAGCCTGTGACTTACACTACAAGTACTCATGGAAATAGCCTGTAAAGATTGTGTGTAGTTTTCAAAAAATGACGATTAAGCTAGAAATTTTTAAAACAGATTTGTGGGCGGATATCTCTGAGAAATGAAAAAGGAACTATGCAACAACATTCAGTATATTCAGCAATGTAAGATCTACAATGTCACTAATGCAACTCTGACGAATGCACGTTACAATCAACCATGCTTTCCCTATATGTCGAACGGGCAACGTGTTTTTTGCCAATCAGGATTTGTCCGTACCACGTAGGGCATCCATACTTCAATCATAATTTATTATTCTCACCAGTAAAATTCTATTGTAAATATTGTATTATTTAATCCGAACATTTTTTTTTAATCGATTAGGTAAAAATTTATGTTTTGAAAACTCGATGATAAAAGATTGAAAATTCTGTAAAAGAGATTAAAAAAAAATAGACATTATTTGAATGTGTTTTTTTTTTCAAACATATTGATTAGCAAAGTGGTTAATACAACCAAACAGGGTAACTTTGGCCCGAAAAAGGAAAAAAATAATAAAATCTGCTACAACACTTGGTTTGATGGCAAAGTTTTGGTCTCAAAATATAAAGAATAGCTCTAGTGTGAGTTTGGCGGCTCATTGGAACTAATTTGCCAAGGTTGCCTGTGGCATCGTGGATCAAAGTTTTGTAAAGTTAGAGCAATGTTAAGCTAATTTAGCCCGAAATTACCCTGATTGACTGTAATCAACCTAAAATAAATAAAACAAATTCACATGCTCTACAAGACTGTTGAAAACAATGCAACAAGAGCGTTTATCACAATATTGTTGATGTACAACAGGGTATAGGAAGTATCTCCCTGAATCTTCTATATCACTATCTTATCTTCTCTTTCATCAGTAAAAAAATTCGTATTTATCTAGTTAATTTAACTTTATTTCAAATAACACGCTTTATCACAACGATATTTCAAACCGAAACGTTATTCACGCACTTACCAGTTGACACTTTTATAGAAATTCTTTTCTAACAACAACAACAAAAATTTCGTTGCCTTTCACAAAAAAGAAATTACTACAGTTTGGTCATTTATTGTAAAAAAACACAAGATTTGTTTTATCTTTTTTGTTGGATATTGATTAAAAATACACAATAAATTTGTTCTTAGAAATGAATGAAATTGTATATCTATTTTACTACAAAGAGAACTTCTTCTCTCTAACTTTGATCAATCTGCTTGAATCGTGCCTAGTTCTATAAATTTTAAATCAGCTTCAACTTTTTAACTGAAGCTATCCGAGCATTAAATAGGTTCTGGGTTTGTTCTTATTCTATTATTCTTAGAGAAGTAAATGTTTTTAACTTTAGATAAGATGAAATATCTAGTAAGACAGATAGAAACACAAAAATGCGTTGCAAGTACCAGTTTAATTTGATACTACAAGAAAGAGAACGATGTTCTGGTTTAGAAAATAATGTTTATAAAATAAATATTTCCGGTCTTTAAATAAGATTATACATAAATTCACGCGAACATTCATAAATTCAAGAAATGTACAGCCTTCGAAAAAAAAAAAAGTAAATACCACCTACTAACTCCCCAGGAAATTATTGTAGAAGAAATATACTAGTACCAAATGATTAGAAATAAAGTCTACTTTTAAATGATGTACGGTAATTTCGGGTGTATAAGCCGCGGCTCAAACAATTCTTTATTGACCCAGAATTTTTTTTAAATGAATGTTACTACTTAGATCGCCATAAATATTTGTGTTTAATCATTAAATCAGATTTCTGGGTCCCAAAAGAATTGTTTGAGCCGCAGCTTATACACCCAAAATTACGGTACATAAAATTTGATTGGGGGACCATCTACATGCTAAAATGAGCTCAAACTTCATTTTATTTAATGGAAGTGCCCAATTTTAACAAGGTATTTCAAATTTTCGGTTCAAATGATAGATTTTTGAATTATAAACATTCAAAATCAAGTGCTTTAAATTACATTTTCATATTTTTACTATTATAGCTTGAAAATACACTTCTAATGTACTAATTTTCTATGTAGCAATAGTACTAAAATACCCAAACATAAATACATTGAATTTGCAATTTTTATACCTTTATAATATGAATTATGCATTATGAAATTAGTTTTCGAAAAAAAATTATGAATTGTAACTATATAATTTTTTTTATTTAATTTAGATTTATTTAGTCCTGCTGTATGGAAATCCAAAATTTAAAAATTTTCTTCCAAATAGTTTTCAAAGTATGCTTTAAAAATGACAAAATGATGGCTCAAGGAGCCGTCTACGATAGAAGTACCTAGATGTTTGAAACTTCTTATACTATCCTGTAATCTTGCAGTCATCAATAACTGCTTGAGTCACGCCTAAGATGCTTTTATCAAGAGGAAGGTTTTCTCGGTCAACAATCGAGTACCGAACTTCAATTTGTATACAGTCCCTAAAATATGCTCATTTTAAAATAATTAATTTCTACGAAACTTATCATGCGAAATGCATGATAATTTTTGGGGGGCTAATCGAAGGTTCCCTAATCTGTTCTCTTCATTGCAAGGTTCACTTCTTTCTTGCTATAAGAATTGGGTACTGCTATTAGAGGAAACAAAGTTAGGGTTTGTTTTAATATGTAGATAACACCCTAAGCAAATTTTATATACATCATTTAAAAGTAGATTTTATTTCAAATCGTTCTTTACCAGTAACTTTCTTCTACAATAATTTGTTTAGGAGTTAGAAGGGGTTGTTTAATTTTCCCCACGACTGTACGTACATTTTTACATTCATATGAACAGTGATCAGAAACACTACATTTCTTTTATAGCGAATTTCAACCAGAACTACTTATTTTGAAAAGTAGCGACTATAAACTACCGTAAATACTGGCCTGTAAGCTGCTACAATTAACCCATTCGTGCCCAGCATCTTTTGCGTAAATTTTATTTGGTTGGCACCAGTATTTTTAGAAGATTTAAGTTTAGTTCATTAATCACGAAAATGCATCATTTAAATAAAATTGCTTTTCTTTTTTACCGGTGTCAAAAACAGTGCTGCATGCACCTTTTGAAGCGTCCCTAAAAAGGGACGCTAGGCACTAATGGGTTAAGAAAATGAATACCACAATTTAAGAAAAAGTACCATCGCCTTATTTAATATCAGAAAACTTCTGGAATTAGATAAGACGAAGATAATTTTTTCTCGAATACTGGTGTTCAATTTATTAATCCTCTCAGTCTGAGAATAGATTTTTATTCTGTTAAAGTCATATTGTTTGATTTTGCAGCAGCATAATGTTTTGAAAATACTATTTGCGAGGCCACTTATAGGAATATTAACATATTATTATTATCCCGTCAGTAGTCGCTTGTCGGTCTTTTCGCCGCCCCTATAACTTATCTTCTCCTAACTTGTATCAGGTTACAAATACAACGGAGATCTACCATGTAGTTGACTTTGAAGGTTTCTTGAACACCTTAGTGAAGTAACAGGACACCCCTGTTTTTCTTTCAGGTACAGTTTTAGAAACAAAGTTGAAATTCGCGAAAAAGTCTACGTAACAATCACTAATGTCAGTACATTTTTACTTTTTCGAATGACTCCATATCTCATGAATATAATGCATAATTTAAGAAAACTACAAAGTTATATATTCATTGAAATGTTATCTTCATATATTAGGTGAAAAATATTTCTTATTTTACATATTTGGTATGCGGGGGGCCAGCGGCGAAAAGACCGAGCGCGACTAATGACGTTGCAGAAAAAGTCGCGACTACTCGCGGGTTATTATTATTTTAAGAAATTAATTAAAAAATTTACATTAGTTAATAATAAATATAAAATATTGAAAAAAGTTTAAAAATTCATTCAAAAACCTACGAATTAAGTAAAAAAAAAAAAAAAAAAAAAAGACAAAAATATCCACATTTTTGGCGAGGAAACATTTTGGTGTATTTTGAAAAGTAGAGTTTTCCAACAACCCTAGCCGAGTTTCATAGACCCAAACTAAGGCAAGCGAAAAATTCGCAGCGCCATATTTAGTGACTTAACTCACTTTTGGCGAGAAATAAGCAAATAAAGATCCAATAATAAACTAGTTGGATGTGTCAATCCCAAAACTTTCTTCTATCTCATAAGTACATTTTAATATTTAAAAAAAAAAAAACGTGGTGACCCCAAAGTTACCCACTATCGAATTTCCTCGAACATTTGACCTAGCCTAATGAGATTCTGGTATCCGAAAAGCCTAAAACGCAAAATTTAATTAATATTTTGAGAAAATGAGCTTAGTAGTGCCTCATGTTGGTTAATTTATACTAAAACCTAATAAGCATCTATTTATGTCAAGACCTAACAGAATCTGAAATTTGATGGAATTTGGTCCATTAGTTCTTGAGATATAGTTATCACAAAAAAATTGCAAAACGTAGCACAGCAACACCATATCTTGGACAATTTATACCAAAACGTAAAAAAGCGTCTAATTATGTTATGGTGTAAAAGAATCTGAAGTTTGATGAAATTCTGTGCATTAGTTCTTGAGATATAGCTAGTTAAAAAAAAACGCGTAAAATATAGCACACCAGCACCATCAGTTGAAGGATTTATAACAAAACGTAATCATCGTGTAATTATATGTCATTTTGTAACAAAATCTGAAGTTTGATGAAATTCTGTGCGTTGGTTGTTGAGATATAGCTATCGGAAAAATCGTGCAAAATGCAGCATAGCTGCACCTCCTATTGCAAGGTTAATACCAAAATGTAATCAGCGTCTAATTATGTTATATGTTCTAGTGTAACAGAATCTAAAATTTGATCAAGTTCTCTGCATTAGTTCTTGAGATATAGCTATCACAAAAATCGTGCAAAATGTAGCATAGCAGCACCACCTATAGGGAAGTTCACACCAAAACTTTATCAGCGGCTATGTATATCAAGGTATCGCGGAATCTGAAGTTTGGTGAAATTCTGTGAATTAGTTCTTGAGATATAGCTATCATGAAAATCATGAAAAACGTGGCATAGCAGCGCCACCTGCTGGCCAATTCACACCAAAACTTAATCACCGTCTATGTATATCAAGGGGTCACAGAATCTGAAGTTTGGTGAAATTCTGTGCATTAGTTCTTGAGATATAGCAATCTTGAAAATCATGAAAAACGTAGTATAGCAGCGCCACCTGCAGGCCAATTTTCACCAAAAACCAATAGGCACTAATTTATATTAAGGTCTAACTGAATATAAAATTTTATTAAATTTCGAGCATTAGTTCTTCAGATAGAGCGCCCACAAATTTTTTGTCACATACAGACAGACAGACTCACAGACAGACACACAGACTCACAGACAGACGGACAGACTCACAGACAGACATTTTCTAAAAATAGTCAAAACGTGTTCAGGACCTTCTAAAACGTATAAATCCGTCGAAAACCGGAAGTCGAAAATTTTCATGAATCCAATACTTTCTTCTTGTAAAGATAGAAGAAAGTAAAAATTAAAAATTAAAGTATGAAAAAATGCATAAAATATGGTTTACGTACAGAAATATAGTAAAATTTATACCAAGGTGGCAATTGGTCAGGGAAAAACACAATTAAAAAAGAGAGAACTACCAGTATTTTCTTATAGAGCTACATGAGATAACATAAAGGGATTAAAGAAGTCAAATTTATCTTTGACAAAATACTGGTTATGTAACACCATTTTTTTACCGTGTTTTTTCTCTGACCACTCGCCACCCTGATTAACGACGAACTTTTATCAAACTTCGTTATTATCAAACTCTCTTATTAACGCAAATTGGCATGAAAACTTGCTGTTTAAAGAATGCGAAACATTTAATTTTAATAACCAGTACTCCACTAAAGAAATCTGCATATTATCTGAAGCATTGTAAAATTAAGTTAGAATTAATAATAAAGGAAAACTAGCAGGAAGGTAATAAAAGAATGTAAAACACACTCCTCGTTATTGGGTTAATTTTGCTTTTATATCCACTTTAAACCTATTCTTTGAATGTTGGTAGAAATGAACTAAAACTTTTTCGCTAACTATTGAATATAATTTATTTTTTCCTCCTGTTTGCATCACCAGCGAACGTATGATTTATATACAAGAATATTTTTCCTTTTTTTATAAAGAAATTCCAATTTCATATCAGAAATTCTGTATAATATTTTTTCCTTCATTGTTTAAAGAAAGCAATAAATATAAGCATGCATAAATATTATTTTACATTTAGTGTTTAGGGTTATTTCCTGTGTCTGAAAATTACATTAAACATTGTTTTTTTATGCAGTATTTTCTGGCACAATATTTAATTTTAATATATTTGCTTTGAAAACTTAATGATTTACATTGGAAATGTTTTCTAAGCATTAATTTTATATTATGGTTTTCAAAATCGAATGGAAAATATTAGTTCAACCTAATGTAATGAAAATGTTTGTGAAAGTATCTGAAAATTACATTAAGATATTATTTTCTAGTAGAACATTTCTAGAACTAGACAATATTTATTTTAATATGTCTTTTTGGAAATGTGAAATACTTCAAGAGTTGATTTTGTAAACAAAACTTTATCCATATACTGTGCTCTTAAAAATAAAATGAAAAATATTTGTTCATTTTAATATAAACGAAGCTGATTTTAAATGTAGCTGAAAATTACCTTAAAATAGTATTTTGTAATATAGCATTTTAAAGGCAAGACAAAACAATTTTTAATATATTCCTCCCATAAAATGTTAAAAGATTTTAATAATAACCAAAGCTTTCTTTTTATATCGTATAATTCAGATTTCAGTAATATTTTTCATGATAAAAGTTTATTAAATCTATTACATTTTAATAACAAGATTTAAAGAACTTCACCTTTTATGTAAATAGTTTAATAAACAAATTATATCACTTAAGAATGGTGTATAAAAATATAAAAAGCAAATAACATTCACATGTTTCGATTCCAGTCTGATAAGAACCATAATTATAATAAAAATATTAAGTTGGAAATTGCACGTGAAGCGTAGCAAATGAGGTGCGTTCGTACTATAAGTTTTAAAATATTCAGATCTTGCTGATATAGTAGAGCGTACTTTGGATACAGTACAGTGGTAGAAATCTTTGTGTTCCTGTAAATATGGAGGGAGTAATTTTTATTATACTTCATTAACGTATATCATATTCATAAAATGTGAAGTAGGTTAATATAATTAAAACACCCTCCAAACAATGTTTCCCCGTATAACATGATTTAGTGGAATACATTTGTGTGGCCCTGTAATTTAATAATAAATACTCTGCATCCCAGATTGTACAGAATGTAGATTTTAGTACATACATCATAGATTCATGTCAATTATATTATGTTCAAATGAGTGTAATACCATTAAAATGCATTTGAAACATTTTTTCCCATTGATCGTTATGTAACGGAATAATTTTGATTGTCCCTGTAATTGATCTATGCATCCGATTTTCATAACATTTGAAATGACTCGACAAAATTATGTACTAAATATACGTTTTAAATTTCAAACGATTAAAATACATTTGAAACTTTTTCCCCATTGACGTAATGTAACGGAATCCTTTTGATTGTCCCTGTAATTGATCTATCCATCCGATTTTCATAAAATTTGAAATGACTCGACAAAATTATGTAATAATTATATATTTTAAATTTCAAACGATTCGGTTGGATAGTTTTTGCGTTGTTATATGCGGACGGACAGACGGACGGACTGAGCGACACCAATAGGTGCTACGTATTTACATAATTACGAACGCACCTAAAAATACAAATAGTCTCACGACCAACACAAATGACAAGCTACAATGCGATGTAAAGAAAAACTACGCTCTTTAGTAAAAAATTAAATTTAGAATAGATCATGATCTAAAATTATTTTCTAACTTGGCTCAACCCATCCAAGCTTTCACAAGGAATTTATTGATTAACACTAACCATAACTTAGGAATAGTAAAAGAAATAATATCATTTGAAACAAACCTTTTACGCGTATAAAGTTCAATGAGCTCTCTTATAGTGGACTTAGATTACGACTACAATTTGATATGAAACATAATTTGAAATTTCTAGTTTAAACCGCAGTGTATTCATAGGGTAGCAGTTAAAATGGCTGCTTATGGCCGTTCTAGTTGTAAAATATTAAACAGTCATAAAATTGTTATATTTATCAGCTTTTACGTATTGTATAAAAGCATATTTTCTTTCAATGATTACTAAAAAATTTTAAGCGAGGTTTTACTTTGTCTTAAAATTCACCTGATTTTAAGAATTTTTTTTATGAAAAAATAAAGGAGATAGCACCTTCAGAACTTTGCATCATATTAAATGACATTTCAGTTGAAAATTAAAAATTGTGTGTATAAAAAAATGTATAATGCACCTTTTGTGAGGTAAATTACCCAAAGGGGACAACCGTGAATTTCCAATTTGGAGACCGTGTTTCTATGGTTCAAGAATCTGAAAAAATCGCATAGCAAGAGTATAAAAGACTATTAAAAGCTCTGGAGTTTACACTAACTTTTAGTTTTAAAATCTTATTTTCTACAAAATGGTGTCCATTTGAAACAAAAATTTCCTTATTTCGCCTTCTTTTTCGAAATTAAAATAATAATTTTCCATTAAAAATTATATTTTTCGGTAGTGTAACCTCTAAGGGAAGTAAATATCATATTTTAAATTGAAAAATGAATGAAATCAGTTGAATAATTCTCGAGAAAAATGTTCGCTTGGTTTTGAAAACATAATTTCGATTAAAAGTAGTATTTATTGAACAACATACATCTGACTTGTGTACTCGACATGAAGCCTGCTTATAAGCCATCGTCAATATACAGGAACGAGATAGCACACAAGGAGAAATTATAACACAAGAGAAGTACAACCAGGAGCTCCACACAAAGAGTGTGTGCAATGGAGTCAGTGGGATTCGAACCCACAACTTCACGATTAGCGGCGTGATGTCTTAGCCACTCAGCCACGGAGGCCTTCAAAATTAGTTTAATGCATTACAATAGCGTTCATTCAACGAATGCCGTTGCTTGAAGGAGTAAACAAAAGATTGTAAAAAGTTAGATTATCACGAAACTGCACCAGGGTAGCAATTTAGACACACACGGAATGCAATAAATAAACAATAAAGCCAGTCGGATGTGGTAATCTCAAAACTTTTTTCGATATCATGCACATGAATATTTAAAGAAAAATGACACATAGCAGCATCACCGGTTAGATATTTCACACAAAATTCTAATCTGCAAAAACTTACTTTAAGTTCCAACAGAATCTGACATTTGATGAAAATTCCTGCTTTAGATCCTTAGATAGTGCTATTACGATAATGATGAATTATTCCGCATAGCAGCGCTACCTGTGGAGCTGTTTACTCCAAAAACTAAAGAATACTAATTTATATCCAGAACTAACAGAATCTGAAGTCTGATGAAAAATTGTGCATTAGTTCCGATAATGATGAATAATGTCACATAGCAGCGCAGCGCCACATCTTGCGCGTTTTATTCCAAAATCATAACCAAAACCGTATTATATCAAGGACTAAATGATTATGAAGTTTTATGAAAATCCGTCCATTAGCTCTTGAGATATAGCTAGTGTAGTAATCCTGAAACAGGCAGCCTTGCAGTGACATCTGTTGGGCGATATATCCCCAAAACTAATCAGATCTCCTATTTTTAACACAATCAAACTGATTGGTAAAGTTATCATACGAATTGAATATTTCCAGCTGAGCGAAAAATTGCCCAGGCCGGGAATCGAACCCGGATACTTGGCTTACAAGGCCAATGCTTAGCCTGTTAAGCTATCTGGGCGATAGCCGGCTGGGATTTTTCGCTCAGATAACCTTATTGGTCGTAACATCTGGTCTGTCATTTGAAACAGCTCGCAGAATAAACCGCAGGTAATGGAACTCCATATAACGATGGATACGTAGTTGTCTACGTCTTTGACGCAGGTATTAGGTGTTCATTGGATAAGTATAAACAGGGGGATCACGGGGCAAATGCCCTCCCCTTGAATTATATAAATGTGTTTTTCATGCAGAATTTATCAGATTTCTTTCAAATATTATACATAGGATCATTCTGATGAGGGCACCGCCATGATTTGTTTTGCGAGTTCATTGGATAAGACTAAGAGGGGGGGAAATGGGAAGTAACCCCCCTCCCCTTGATTAAGGTCAATGGGGTTTTCCCGCACAATTTACCGATTTGCTTCAAATTTTGGATATATTTTCATTCTGATAAGGCGCTTCCCTGATTGGTTCTGGGAATTCATTGGATAAGTATAAATAGAAGATCGGTGGGATTACTCTCTTAATTTGTTTTTAAATGTTTTTCTTTGCAGAATTAAGCGATTTGCTTCAATTTTTGGTTATAGGTTCATAGTGATAAGATGCTTCCCTCATTAATTGCGGGGTTCTTTTCTTAAGTTCTTGTTTAAGGGATACTTGCGATTATCCCCCCCCCCTTAAATTTGATAAATGGGTTTTTATGCAGAATTGTCCAATTTGCTTTTAATTTTGGATGTAGGTTCTTTCTGATGAGGCAATCTCTGAATAGTTTTGGAAGTTTAATGGTTAAGCGTAAAAGAGGAGGATAACTCCTCTTAATTTCTATAAATGGGTTTTATTAAGAATTTTCCAATTTGCTCTGAATTTTGGATATAGATTAAGGGATACTTGCTATTACCCCCCCCCCCCCCCTTAAATTTGATAAATGGGTTTTTATGCAGAATTGTCCAATTTGCTTTTAATTTTGGATGTAGGTACTTTCTGATGAGACAATCTCTGAATAGTTTTGGAAGTTTAATGGTTAAGCGTAAAAGAGGGGGATAACTCCTCTTAAATTATATAAATGGGTTTTATTAAGAATTTTCCAATTTTCTCTGAATTTTGGATATAGATTTTTTATATGATAAAGCATGTTTCTGATAAATTTAGGGGTTTGAATGATTAAGCATTAAAACGGGAAATGGAAGAAGCTGTTTCCCCCCCCCTTAATTTATTTTTCGCACGGAATTAACCCTTGAAAATATAAGGCTGTAATATACAATTAGTATGCGTAGCCAGTGAGCTCAATGCCATCAGTTTAACTAGGCAATATTCTTTTTATTTGGACTCTCTGACCCTAAAGCGTGTAAATTTGTTGAAAGCCAGAATTAAAAAATTTTCACGAATCCAATACTTTTCCTGCTAAAGAAAAAAAATGTAAGATTCGAAATTTTTTTTTAAAAGAAAGACTTTTTCTTAAAAATGTTACAAATAACTTCTTTTCTATTTTAATCTAATAAAAGAAATGTCTACTACTTTTGTGTTTCATTCCATTGTTTTTAAATTCTATTTCGTTTCAAGCAAACCCTATAATAAAAGTATTGTTGCGTATATAGGGTTCTTTTGATCTTATGGTTAGACAACTTCAAACTCTTCTTTCTTAGAAAAGTAGAAAATAATTTATTTACAGATCTTCAGAACAACAGAGTCTTCGAAACTCACAAATATTACTATATTCAAAAATAACTGCTCAAATCTATCGTACAAGTACAGCTTTAGATCCCAGAGACTCTTTATACAACGTCTCAACACTTAATAACATTCAAAACAACATAAATGAAACTCAAGAAACTTGTTTAACAAACGCCTTGTTCACTCAATGACTGACTGGTAAATAATAACCACGACAGCTCGTCTAGCTCTCCTTATATAGGCTCGCAGCATGCACGGGAAATTTCTACAACCTTCTCGAAAAATCCAGAAACCAAGGAAAAAACATTCAATGTATCTGTAGACCTAAGGGAGGGGTTACCATAGAGAGGGAAGGGTTACCATCGCCAACAATCGCCAAGTTTGTCGCCAAGTTGGCGATATATCGCCAAATTTGGCGACCAAAATTAGTCGCCAAAAGTGACGCCAACTTGGCGATATCTCTATTATTTCGCAAAGCTGCCATAGATATTTACTGAAAATAATAGACAAGTTTGCTTGATAACAGAGACAATGTAACAAAAACTAATATTAGTAAAGAAATGGAGCTTAATAAGATTATTTACATTATTTTACAGTACAAACACTACCTATTTACAAAATTCGTAACTATATTTCCTTCTTAGTTATTCTAAGAGGCTCTTCAATTTGTGCTGTGTTACGTTAGATCAAATGAGAAATTCAACTCTTATGAAAGAATGAGGAAGATTAAATTGAGTATTTGGTCAGAAAACGTTGGTAAAGAAGAAAAAGTGAAACCTCGATAACAGATGCAACATTGATTTATTGAAATACATTCACTGCAAGAATATAAAGTTGATGTTTTGAATTGTTATAATTCCTATTTGATGGATTAAATTTATTTTTTTAAATGTTATTTCAAAAGGAAATTTGCATTGCCAACGTGCAAGAAAAGTGATACAATTTTAAGAAAGTATTAATAAATTAATTTTAAGAAGTGCTATTTTAACTCCTTTAACAGTTTTACTCTTATGCAACTCCAGCAAAAATTTTTTGGACACCACAAAATTTTAATTGCAAGTTTTGTTTTGTTAACTAGCAGTAAATATCGATTCGATAATTATTTATTTTTTTAGGATTTTATTTAATTTATATATTAAAAAAATTTGTTTGGCTCTAAGCTTTTTTCGCTGCCTTACCATCTCGTTCATTCGATCATCCCAATGCTCCGGAATTTCGTTTAAATTCCACATTTTTCTGATGAATTTACCGGGTGTCCCAAAAATGACTGATGGATTTTAAAATTCAATAACTTGCAAGCGGCGACAGCTATTTAACACTAGAACCGCCATTAGGGGTCATTATGACCCCTGCCAAATTGAAAATAGCTGATTCGAACCAGAACTTTCTAGATGAGATTTGTTAAATACGTGCAGTACAAAAATTGGCAAATTAAATAAGTCAAATAATTTTAATTTTAATTTTAATAATAAAAATAAAATTTTTTATTTCCTTGCAATATTTTAATTTTTACTCACGTGTAATTGGCAACATTTTTTAAAATTTTAATTCATTTAGTTTTTAATTTAGTAGAAATATTATCTCTCGAACAAGATGCAAACGTAGTCCTTCCATTTCATATTTTCCTGAAGACGCCCGCAGAAGACGGCGCGAAACGTTGAAAGTTTTATTTTCTTTTAATATGTACTAATGTATATTAAAATTCCTGTTTTGTGCACCACTGAGCAATGTGTTATTATTAACTCCTGACATTATACATAACCCTCCTGCAAAAATTTTTTAAATAGCTTTCACCGTTTGCAAATTATTGAATTTTAAAATCCATCAGTCATTTTTGGGACACCCGGTATATGCAATAAGACGAATCGACTGAGCAACATCGATTGAAGGTGAACTGAAGCAAAACGACTTCAGCAGGAAGTTCTAGCATCCATGCATTGGTTCATTGGTTCAAGCAGGGCAAACATTTTACTTTAAAAAAGTGATGTTTCGTTCGAAATTTCATTTAAAAAAATGAAATAAAATAAAATAAAACAGGAACTATTAACCCTTTACACTTGAGAGGTGACTCTCACTCACTATTAGTGTTGTCAGGTGACTAGGGTTGTCGTAAATCGGGAAGCCAAATGCTGTAGACACCATTAATATCTTACAAGTTACTTCGCCATGTTTTATCGCAGATTATTTGCCATTAAATAAGGCGAAGAAAATTACAGTACTTACTAGTTTATCCCGCCGACCAAAATTCTATCTCCAAATTATAAGATTAAATGCCAATAATGGATGATCTTGAATGTCAATCCAATGACCATTAAATGCGATTCATGTGTTTAAAATGTCATTAAATGATTTTTATTTCGACTTTTTATTAATATTTTTATTAATATTCTACTAATTATTTGTATTTTTCGTTATTTAAAATAAAAATTATGTCAATATGTATAATTTGGCTATTAGTTTGTCGATTTTGTATAATTTGACGAAATTGGTCGACGGGATAACAGAGTAGTACCAAAATTAGATTAAAATACTGGTGTCCAGATCATTTGGAACAGCCATATACGCGGGACACTAGTGGTCAGTGAGCATCAAGTTCAAAGGGTTCAGCGGTTGAATAAAAAAAATGTAAAGTAATATGTGAAGATTTAAATAACAATTTATGAAAAGTGTGTAGAATTTTACAAAAATTAATAGTCTTATTTTGTTTCAGAAAATTATTACTTAGATAACTGTTTCTTCCCTTTGTTTTTAAATTCTATTTCGTTTTCAAGCAAACACTGTAATAAAAGCATTTCCTTCTCTGTTATTCTAAGAGGCTCGTCAATTTCTGCTATGTTATGTTAGATCAAATGAGAAATTCAACCGATCTGGAAAGAATGAAGAAGATTAAATAGAGTATTTGGTCAGAAGACATTGGTAAAGAAGGAAAAATGAAACCACAATATTAGATGCAACATTGATTTATTGAAACACATTCACTGTAGGAATATAAAGTTGAACTTTGGAATGGTAATAATTCCAATTTGATGGATTAAGGTCATTTTAAGAAATGTTATTTCAAAATGAAGATTGCATTGCGAACGTGCAAGAAAAACGATACAGTTTTAAGAAAGTATTAATTAATTAATTAATTTTAAGAAATGCAATTTTAACCCCTAAACAGTTTTACGTGAACGCCACTTCGACAAGCTTGCTACGTTACAAAAATCTTTTGGACACCACAAAATTTTAATTTTAAGTTTTGTTTTACCAACTTGCAGTAAATTTTCGACTAAGCAAGGCAAACATTTTGCTTAAAAGTGATATTTCGTTCCTGATTTTAGTTTTTCCAAAAATAAAATAAAATAAAATAAAATAAAATAAAACAGAAACTATTAACTCTTTGCACTGGAGAGGGGACTCTCACTTACCACTACTGTTGTCAGATGTCTGTCGTAAATCGGGACGCCAAATGGGACACCACTAATTTCGTACAGTTTACTTCGCCATCTTTTATCATAAATTATTTGGCCATTAGATAAGGCGAAGAAAATTAATTTAAAATACTAGCGTCCAGGGTATTTGGAGCAGCCATATACATGAGACACTAGTAGTTAGCGAGTATCAAGTGCAAAGGTTTCAGCAGTTAAATAAAAAAAAAAAAATAAAAATAAAAAGAATATTGCCTAGTTAAACTGATGGCATAGAGCTTACAGGCTATGCACACTAATTGTATATTACAGCTTTATATAATAATGCCCTTCGAAAAACAAATTAATGGAGGAAATGGCCTCCGTTCTCCATCTTAATACTTATCCAATGAACACCCATACTAATCACAGAGGCGTCTCATCAAAATGATCCTATATCTAAGACTTGAAGGAAATCTGATAATTCTGCGCGAAAAGCCCATTTACATAAATTAAGGAAAGGGGCATTAGCCGCCGTTCCACTTCTAAATACTAATCTAATGAGCACCTAATATTAATCACGGAGGTGCCTCATCAAAATGATCCTATACCTAAGATTTGAAGGAAAACTGATAATTCTGCATGAAAAACCCATTTATATAAATTTTGGGGAGGGCATTAGCCCCCGTTCCCCTTCTTATACTTATCGAAGGAACTGTCGAAACTTATCAGGGAAGCGCCTTATTATAATAAACCTATATCCAAAATTTCAAATGAATTGAATATTTTTATCATGAGTTATCGCGTTACGCACGTACACACGAATGTACAAGTACACACATACTCAACGCGCGGCACATAAGTTCTCAGGCTTTGATAGCCTATGAGCTAAAAATGTAAAGTAATATGTGAGGATTAAAATAAAAATTTATGAAAGGTGTGTAGAATTTTACAACAATTTATAACCTTATATTGCATAGAAAAATTTTACTTAGATAATTGTTCCCTTCCTTTATTTATAGATTCTATTTCGTTTTGAAGCAAACTCTATAGTAAAAGTATTTCCTTATTAGTTATTCTAACAGAATCTTCAATTTCTGTTGTGTTACGTCAGGTCAAATGAGAAATTCAACTGATCTGGAAAAGAATAAAGAAGATTAAATAGAGTATTTGGCCAGAAAACGTTGGGAGAGAAAAAAAAAACCGAACTCTCAATAATAGGCGCAACACTTATTTATTGCCGTTCATTCACTAAAGAAATATAATGTTAATCATTTTAATAAAAATTTTATTTTACTTAAGAAAGGTGTTATAATAATTAAAAATAAATTATATTGACATCTTTCGGATCCGTCTAATAAGATCCATAATCATAATAAAAATAAAAATTAAATTTCAAAACATTTCACGGTCAATACAAATGACACGCGACAATGAGATATAAATAACATAAAACAAAAATCACGCTCTCTATTGTAACAAATTAAATTAAAATATTCTTTTAAAAATAATCTGGAAATAAATATCTGGAAATTCTTTTAGATCATGGTCTATTTTAATTTAATTTTTTACCATAGAGAGCGGGATTTTTATTTTTTGTTGTTTATATCTAATTGTCGCGTGTCATTTGTAGTGACCGTGAAATGCTTTGAAATTTAATTTTAATTTTCATTATGATTATGGATCTTATTAGACAGATCCGAAACATGTCAGTCATTTATTTTTAATTATTATAACACATTTCTTAAGTAAAATAAAAAAAAAAATTATTAAAATGTTTGTGTAAAAGGTGAATCTTTTAAAATCTGGTGATTAAAAAAATCTCTTGGATTTAATAAACTTTTTATAAGGTTAATATTGTGAATTGTTATAATTCTAATATGATAGATTAATTTTTTAAAAGAAAAATCTTATTTTATGTATTTTAAAAATAAAGTTGTATTGCCAACTTGCAAGAAAAGTGATACAATTTTTAAATATTAATTAATTAATTTGAAGAAGTGCTATTTTAACGCCTCAACACGCCTGAACGCTGCTCTGACAAGAAGAATTAGCTTGCTTCGTAACTAAAAACTTCTTGATACAACAAATTAATTTAATTAATTAATTAATTAAATGGGTGCTTTAAATGCTCTGGACACCAGTATTTTAAACTAATTTTCTTTGAGTTATTGGAAAAATAATCAGTAATTAAAATATAGAGAAATAAATTGTAAGACAGTAATGGTGCGCAAAGCATTTAGCGTCCTGATTTACGAGAGCCACTTGACGACATAAGTAGTAAGTGACAGGATCTCAGGAATGCAAAGGATTAAAATAATTATTTATGAAAGATGCGTAGTGTTTTGCTACAGTTTTTCATCTTATTTTATCTTCGAAAATCATTATTCAGAAAATTGCTTCTCTCCTTTGATTCTAAATTCTATTCCATTTCAAGCAAACCATAAAATAAAAGTATTTCCTTCTTTGTTATTCTAAGAGGCACTTCCATTTCTGATGTATTACGTTAGGTCAAAAGAGAACTTCATCTGATCTGGAAAAGAGTGAAGACGATTAAATAGAGTATTTGGCCAGAAAACATTGGGGAAAGTGAATCCTCAATAAAACGACTAACATTGATTTATTGAAATGCATTTGTTACAGGAGTACAAAGTTCATATTAGTTATTGGCAAAATTCCAATTTGGTGAAAAATGCCAGTTAATTTTTAAAAATGTTATTTAAAATGTATAGAGTGTAAAATTGAATTCGGAAAACAAAATAATGTTTTATGCAAGGCGTGAGAATTTTACCTCCGATATTTAAAGAAAAAACTTTTGGATTATTTTATTGCCAGAACATTCAGGTGTGTTTTTAAAATATAATTTATCATATTGGTCATACATGCCGTAAACCAATGAGAAAAGTTTAACATTTTCAAAATTAGGGCAGAATCACTGAATTAACTCTTACTCCATTTTGAACATTTTTGAGACTTCTATGTATTTGAAAAAGATTAAGTATTAATTATTAATAAACATTTTTGGGGACACTCTGTATAATTTTGCACACAAGAATATGGAACGTTGTCAAGAAATTGTGTAAATCTTGATTTAAATGGAAATAATTTGTAAAATATTCCATGGGACTGATTGTACCATATCCGAAAACTTATAATCTAATTTAATAATATGCCTTCTGTTGTCGCCACTGCTGCCACATCATCTTTCCTTGAAATATTTCTTTCTGGCACCAGTAATAAAGGAAAGTAAAATTTGTGTTATTTAATCCAAAGATTTTTGAAACTGTGTAGTTGAAGGAAACCTTTCCTAAAAATGTGATGACCCTAAAGCTGTGATTTGTTCAACAAATGTTACAAGTGTAAAAAAAGTTAAATGTTATGTGTAAATTAAAATAATCGTTTATAAAGGATGCGTAGAATTTTAATAAAATTTTTTGCCTTACTTTATTTTAGAAAATTATTATTAATTCTCAGGTTATGGAAAACAACCATAGGTTCTGCAATTTAAATAAAATTTAATTTTATAAACAGAAAAACGGTGTTAGACATTTGAGAAATTCCAAAATTAGGAGCCTTTTTTATACAAATTTGCAAAGTTTAAGGATTTTATATATAAATATTTTAGTATAGAATTTTCGCCTTTTAAAATTAATAGAATTAAAAAAGGATTCGGCAGTTAGAGAGTTGAGAAAATATTTTAAAAAAATTAGCAGTTAAAAAAAAATATATTCGGAAAAAAGGTATTATACCACAGCTGTCTATATTTTTTACTTTTTCACACCACAAAAATTTTATAGAAAATTTAGAAATTAAAATATGCTTATTACATAACACAAAAGAATCTATTAAATTTTTCTGCCCTGGAAGATCGGAAGAACTGGCAGCTATAGGTATTAAAAAATTTTGGAAACTTGGAATAATTGTTTAACTTAAAAAATTATAGATAAAGAAACTTCTTTCATGTTTTAGTCCAATAAAAATATTTGCTAGTTTTGTGTTTCCTTCCTTTGTTTTTAAATTCTATTTCGTTTCAACCAAACTCTAAAATAAAAGCAATTCTTTCTCGGTTTCTCTAAGAGGCACTTCAATTTCTGTTGTGTTACATTAGGTCAAATGGGAAATTCAAGTGATCCGGAAAGAATGAAGTATATTAAATAGAGTATTTGGTTAGAAATTATTGAAAAAGAAAAAAAAAATCTAACCTCAATAATAGAAGCATCATTGATTTATTGAAATAGATTTGCAAAAAAATAGTTTTTTCAGTTATATAGTTTAATTAATTTCCAGTTTCATAAAAAAACAGGTTTATCAAAAATTATTGTTTTCATATAGTATGCGAAAAATTTTACAACAATGTGTTTAACCTGACAGGACGCGCGCCGGGCCTAACCCAGAGTGCATATTGTTTTTACAGGTGCCACCACTATTAATTTTAAAGTAATCTTCAACTTTTTTTTATCGCAGAATTTGTATTAATTGCCTCCGACCAAGTAAAGTGACGGTTATAATTTGTATTTGTTGGTGAAAAAGTAAAAACCATTCAAACCCTGGATATACGCGCGTTCTCCCGGGTTAATAGAGTTTTTGAATTATTTTATTTCTGAAAAATATAAAACAGATTTGCGATTTGGCTGTTGACTCTTTTAGGATCAGAGTGATTGCGCTTCTAAAATATTGAATTTACACTGAAATTGTTGAAAATAATATTTCAAAATACAAAAAAAAAAAAAAAAAAAAAAAAAAAAATTGCCTTTTTTTTTTTATTTATCGAATTTGCAAAAGTAAAACTTAACTAAAATTTTCTGGTTGAAATCTCCAATAAAACTAAAATACAAAATAATAATTTCCGTATTAGAAAAATGTAACAAATTCTGCGATAAAAATTTTGGAGCCAAATTGAAAAAGTAAAATGGATTCCTGTCAGATCAAACCTAGTTATTCTGAACAAAATGAATAAATAAGTAATTAAAATAAAATAAATCAGATATTGAAACTCAAATTTAAAAGAACGCCGCTATTGGATTAACATTAGCTTGTTTTCGCGCACTGGTGAAGATTCTTATGCAGTTTATATGCATTTATTTTAATTGTTCAGACATTAGTACAATTTGACTGCTTTATTTATTTTTTGAAAATAAAATAATTTATTTTTAAAAATATATAAATAAATAAATAAAAATAAAAACATGAATCTGAAATAAAAAGAGCAGAATTATGAAATGATGTTTATTTGATTGCTTGCGTTCCCGACATAAATAGATAGTGTTTGAATTTTTTTTTGGCAAAACAAAAATTTGAAGAATAATTAGGAACAGAAATTTAATTTCTTAAAACATTTCTTATAATGCTGTGAGAAGTTTTCCTATTTTTTGAATTCGTTTTCTTGCGAATCCAGAATTAATACCATTTACGTACGCGACACTTCAATGACATACTGCGAATGTCGCCCCAGTGGCTTGGTCAGTAGCGGCAGCTGCTGCCACACCGGGGGATCCTGGTTCGAATCCGGGAACGGACATGGATGGTGTGTTGTCCCTTTGTAGTGTAATAAAATATGTACTGGATATGTGTAAACTTCCTGTAGGAAAAATCGGCTTTTCAAGGACAAACGTCCCCTTTTCGTTTTTCCTTCGTTACTATAGTTACTAACCTAAGATAAAGGCTGAGGAATGATGAACGAAGGGATAATGAAAAGAGAACATTTGACCCCGAAAAGACAATTTTTCTTACATGGAGTACAATAAAAAATTGTTATGCATTGTCTCTGCGTACAATGAATCAATCGAGGCGACAGCCATAGGCCTCAAAGCAATGTCAAATCACTGCGAACGACAAACCACACTTGCAAGTCTTCGGTGTTCGGTTAAATCTTCGGTATTTAATTACTTAAAAATTATTCTGGTTCACATATATGCATATTTTTTAATTAAAGCAATGCTCTGCGAATATGTAATATTTCATAAAAAAATCTCTGCTTAAATAAAGCAAAATTTTGCGCATTGGAACCAAATTTATTATTATTATTATAATTATTATTATGATTATTGTATAAAAAATAAATACTGATATTTTAATAAGAAAACAACGGGATCAGTATGAATCTTGTTACAGTAATTTTTTTCAGTAATATAACTGTTAATTTTTTGACGAAATTTTGAAACAGAGAATCACAAATGCGTTTAAATTTAACATTTAATAAACAGAACATTGATTATTCTCTCCATTTTTTCTATAATATAAGACATGTAACGGCAATACAGTCAACCCGTAAGACTATAATTAATTCGCACGAAATCCGAAAAATCACATTTGAATCTATTTACGGATAATCAGGAAAGCTTGTTTATTTCGCTTTGGCCACGAAAGTGCAGCTATTGCGGTTTTGCTGTTAGTTGCTTTCGAAGCTGATAAAATGGTCTTTGGTAAGTTCGTTATTTACTTTTTTTAACAAAGTATTTATAACTACAGTCGAGTGTCTATATCTATATCCACCTTTCCAGTAAAAAATTCGTTATATAGAGGAATTCGATGTACAGAGAATTATGTAAAAAAATCATATTTAACGTGTGAAATTTGAACAAATATTATTTTTGATCTTTTGAATTAATAATTTGAAATGTTTAAAAGTAAATATTAACCTAACATTTTATTTCTTAATTATTTAAGCTGTTTCAAAAAAGAGAACAGACATTTATTTGAAAGCTTAATGAAAATCAAATAAGGAAGACTTGCACTAATTTCAGATGAAGAAATCTGTGATTTTTTGTTGTTTTGATTTAAAAATGTTACGCTCTAAAAAAAACGCTCAAATTTTAGCAAGGAATGAAAAATTATAGCTAACATGTTCCTCCATTTGAAAGCCTCTCTTATGTGCCTCTCATTGATTCTTCTCTTAAATGTGCATCAATCCAATTGACTCTGTTTTGAGAAGGATGTGGAAAGGTGTGTGGGAGATGGGATGAAATCGTTGGATTTAAAGAACAAGAAAAGAAATAATAACAAAAAAAAAAAAAAAAAACCTCAGCACTGACGATAAATCAAAAATAAGTGATGGAAAATTGATTCCATATGATTTCGAAGCCTTTTAAAACTGAGTAAATTAAGTTTACTCAGTAATTACTCAGTAGTTACTCAATTAACCATATAACGAATTATTTATGAAAAAATAATTCGTTATATGGAGATCGATCAGCACGTCCCGCATGGGCTGTAAGTACCAGAGGGAGGAGCTTAACGGCTCTGACCAATGCGAAAGCAGCCTATATGCACTTCCACCATTTCACCATGTTAAGAACATCAAGTTATGTTTCTCATCATATTTAGTTGGAGATTTAGCGGAGTGGATTCACACTCTGTAGGTGCTCCGTAAGCCACGTGTTGACTTGACTGGAGATCGATATTTCGCTATATAGAAACTGTCTTTAATGTAATCATGCGAAAAGGGAACCGTTCCTACTAAAAATTCGTTATATAGAGAAATTCGAATGGAGTTTCGTTATAGAGAGACTCGACTGTATTTGCCTACATGATATTTTAGTTTGCTTAAGGTTCTTTGCAACTACTGAAGCGAATTTAAGTATCGGAGAGTTCAAGATAGCAATGTGAACAATTTAAGCACTTAACTGATGAATATTTTTGAAAAACACTTTCAAATAATGCCTATTTTTTCATGTATTTTAGACATTTTTTTAATCTTTTTTCACCGGTTTTTCAAAACAAAAATTTTCGCCTAACGGACTAGGAAAAATTCTTGGCTTAAATTGAAAAAATTCTTGGCCGACCCAGGGTTGCCAGATTGACTGAATTCATACCAGAAATTAAAAATAGTATTGTTTATTTTATTTAATACGTTCATCTTTTACACGAATTTTATTCCTTTGGCACTATTTTTGTTAATTATTTGACTTAACTATATAAATCGTGAATGTGTCATAATTAACCCATTAGTGCCTAGCGTCCCTTTTTAGGGACGATTATAAAAAAGGCAATAAAACACTTTTCACACCACTAAATAGAAAGATAAACAAGCACTATTTTTTACGAGACAAATTCCTCAATAAATTAAGCTAAAATTTATTTGTCTTTTAAAAGTGGTGGGAAACCCAAAATTTTATTTTTAATGACGAAAATAAGTTGGGCATTAATGGGTTAAATAAAATGAGTTTTATTTTTTATTGGTATCCAATTCAACTGTTCTCAGCACTTTTTGAGGATGCATATTTGCACCCATGGTCTGGAACGATTTAATAAATTAGTTATTTTGTAATTAACTAAAGTAAATATTCTTCTTTGTAAAAATTTCGGTATGAATGTGAAATTTCGAAAGAAAAATGGAGGCTAATCTATCGATTTTGAGCCTAACTAAATATTCCAAACCAAAGCATTTCCGTTTGTGCTAAATAATAATAAAAACTAATAAACAGAAAATGAGCTAAAATTTAAAAAAAGTAAGAAAAAACTACCAATTAACTTATTGTAATATATTCTTTTTAAATTAAGTTATCTTAAAATGATTACTGAATATTCCCAAACGTTACAATAAAAAAGTTTCTTAGTCCAATTCAATCAAAATAAAATGCTTACTAGCTATCTGTTTTCTTATTTTCTTTTAAACTCTATTCGATTTAAAGCAAGTCGAAAAATAAAGTATTTTTTCCTGAGTTATTTTAAAAGCCACTCCAATTTCAGCATTGCTAAGTTAGGTCAAATGCGAAATTGAACTGATGTAAAAAAGAAGGAAGACAATAAATGCATATGCTTGAGTAAATGTTGACTAGAAAAAGAAAAAAGTTCGAAATGATACCATTGGATTTTTCGAATATTTTATAGAATACTGTTTATTTAAATAAACCTTTGACATGATATAGTCTACGGGATTCGACTGCTAGACCTCCCTTTTCGAAACAGGAGACGTTACTTTTGAGCCACTAACTGTAATTATTTTGCTCTAATATGCCACAGACAATGACCCTCGTTACTTGTTATTTTTACTTTCTTCTATCTTAAATAGAAGAAAGTATTGAAATCGAATTTTTTTTTCAATTTCCGGTTTTCGACGAATTTACTCGTTTTAGGAGTCAGACATTTCAAAAAACATGTTTTTACAAAATGTCTGTCTGTTCGTGTGTCCATGTCTCTGTCTGTGTGTAAGTATGCCGCCATTCTACCATAAAAAAGAGTATGAAGATATTCATAGAATTGAACCAAATTTTTTGTGAATGTTTTTGGCTGTGGCAAGCAGGTCCTCCTTCAATTTTGAAATGTTCCGCCGGAAGGAGGTGCTGAAATCGTGATTTTTGTGGCATTTTGAATATTGTACCGACCAAAAGTGTATGAAATTATGCATCGAATTGAACCAAATATTTTGTTTAACCCTTTGCGGTGCAGGACAAATTCATTGCTTAAGTGTTGAAATTAATGACTGACACCGGAATTTGAAAACAACTTTATTTGTAAATAAGAAAACGTTATGTTTCACGCATTCAATAAACCATAAGTTTTTAAAACAAATTTCCGGTGCCAATGTGGCGTTTGGGAGTTAAAATTAAGTGGTATATCTATGAAACCACTGCGCCACAAAGGGTTAAGTATACGGCTATGGCTAGTTGGTCCTCAATGAATTTGAAAAAAAAAATACGCCGGAAGGGAGCGCTACAATAGCAATTTTTGTGCCCTTTTCAATATTGTACTACCTAAAAGTGTATGAAGGTATGCATAGAATAGAACTAAATTTTTTGTGTAAGTGTTTGACTATGGCTAGTTGGTCTTCCCTGAAATTGAAAAAAATCTACCGGAAAGGGACGCTGCAATAGCGATTTTTGTGCAATTTTCAGTATTGCATTACCTAAAAGTGTATGAAGTTATGCATAGAATTGAACAAATATTTTTGTGTAACTGTTTGGCTATGGCCACTAGATCCGCCCTGAATTTGAAAAAAAATCCGCTGGAAGGGGGTACTATAATCACGATGTCTGTGCCATTTTCATTATTTTACCATTAAAAAGTGTATGAAGTTATGCATAAAACTGAACTAAATTTTTTGTGCATGATTAATTTTTGGGTATGGCAAGAAGGTCCTTCCTGATTTTGAAAAAAAAAATCTGTCTATCATTCTATTGTTCATCGGCTCGTGCAGAGACAGAAACTCGTTTTTACTCCAATTAATTTACGGAAATAGAAATTTAAGATGAAAATCAAAGTTGGCATAGTGTTGAATTAATAACATTAAAGCATCAACATGTGAAACTATTTATTTAAATATTAAAATGTACGAATGAGATACAAGAAAGTTTTGGAATTGGCACAACTAACTAGTTTGTGTTGTTATTGCATGGCATAAAAATTTATTTTTTTGCTTGACGTTATTTTTTAAAGGAATCGTTGGCTTTTATAATGATAGAATTTTCTGTCAAATATAAGGCACGGATGAAAAAGCAAAAGAGTCAAATATATAATTACACAAACTATTCTTTATTTAAAAGATGATTAAACAATTTAAAAGAAGTTAGAAATTGAGTATTATCGGCTGATACACAGTCATCACCAATATTTAAAATTTAAATAGTTTTTATGAATGCTACTTATCCATATTTCACTCATGAATATTCGCTTAATACTGTTTTTCATCTGGATAACATGGCCGATTTGATTACACAGCGAAAATTGTGAAGAGATGGGGGAAAAGGGGTAAAACTACTGGTAGAGAATTTGGATATTCGGTGTTTCGGATATTTCTCTTCTTGGTAATGTTACGAATTTTTCGGCTATCAGCGTATGTAATTAGCCTGATTTATTTTCTACATTAACGTTTCCTTCTACTGTCAATTGTTTAACAATCATTTGCATTGTTCAAATGGAACTATCAGACAAGATAAATTTGTTGATGTCTTCTCTCCATTTGGTGTCTATTGGGCAACAGCTAAACGGTGATCACAGGCCTTCATAAGAGCCTAAAAAGTAAATAAGTAATACATCACACGATAGTCCATAAAAAAGGACTACATAAAATATAAAAATTAATCAGGCTGCTTTTCCCACTTTTGGTTGGAACACATCAGTGTTAAGCAAAGTGCCAATACTTTTCAGCCACCCTGTATAATAAACGAAAAAAATTCTAGTGAAATTCAAACACAATGTATTATTTTAGAATTATATTTAAGTGGTTTCCTGAACATACCACCGCCTTTGAAAGCATTAAAGATGTATTGAATCATCAACAATCGTTGAAAGTGTAGAATGGCAACTTGGAACAAACTTGATTACAGAATCGATATTTGCTCTGTTACAGTAGGTTCACACTTCTAAAATTTGTTTAAAAAAAGGTTTTTTTTATCCGGTTATTCATAAGTGTTAATACTTACATTTAGTAAATTTCTAAGTGAACTATTAATTAAAATATTTTTTTAAGAAAATGAACTTTACAAAAACGCATATTGTTAATATTTTATTTTTTAAAACATAAAATAAATATGCATTGGAAGCAGTTTTTTTATTGTGTTCATCTAAATAAAATATTTACTGACTTGAAAATTCTTTTCTCCGGTTTTTAAACAGCATTCAATTTCCGCCAATGCGTAAAATGTAGTTTTTATTTTCCAGTTATTTTAAAAATCATTTCATGTTTGTTATATGTTAGTTTGACTGGTCGTAAAAAAGATAGTTTAAAAAAATTCCCAAAGAAAACAATTCATTTCAATAAAATAAAATACAAGAATGAGAACAAAAGACCGTTTTATTCTTACATTTTATTCATATGCCCAATTTATTAAAATTTAAATAAAAAATTATAGTTTTATGTTATTTTCATGCTGAATAATATGGAATTTTAAACAAAAATATGAAGAGAGAGTAATATCATAATGTAATAAGAAAAAGGTTAAGATTAAAAATATTGAGAGACCGTATAAAATAGTGAATATTTTATACAGTCTCGCAAACATTTATTTTAATTTAATCAAATGTCTATTTCTCAAATATTTATTTTTATTCTTATTAGTAATGCCCGCAAGATACAGCTTTTTATTGACGTAAACAAACCGATCACGATTTTTTTTTTGTGTGTGTGTGTGTTATTGCCAACAGAATGTCGAAAGTAAAACCGATTTAAAAGAAAATTTAAAATTATTCATCACACATGAATATATTAAAAAAATTAGTAATTAATTTTGCATACGCTTAATTATAAATTTTTATGCTTTTTTTACTGGGTCGATCGGAAAATCTTATCCTGTCATGTCGGGGAAATGAATTCGTCCCGTAAAATTCTGCCCGTTAATAATTAGTCATTAATTCATATATCTAAGGTGTAAAAACTAGAAGGAAGAATTTTCCGGTACGAATTGATTGTCCCGACACGACATAACTTTCTGATCAACCCAATTCTATTTTTGATCAGAAATATTTATCGTAATTAACGCTATTAGGTGCAGAAAAATTCTATTTTTAAAATTATGAAATAATAGATTTGCACCAGAAATTTCAAACAAATTTCTTAAAGGGGTAAAAAAAAAAAAAAAAAAAAAAAAAAAGAAAGAAAGAAAAAAAAAAAAAAAAGGAGGCAGAAAAATTTTGTTTTTAAAATGATGGAATAATTGATTTATACCAAACATTTAAAATGAATTTCTTAAAAGAAAAAAAAAAAGGTCAACACCATTGAAACGGTTGATCATCTAAAATTTACGATAAAATAAGAAAAATTTATTTCTGTAAAGAATTAGTTTTAGAACTCAAGGCGTAGTAATTGGTACCTATGTGTGTCGACGGTATCATGTTAAGCTATCGAACATAAAAACAATCTTGTCAAGTGGGTTATTTTTTTTTAATTCAGACTTTTTGATTGATACCATTTTATGAAAATAACGAAATTCGGGTAATTTAATGAAATATTAACCCTTCGGACTCTGGCATCTCTGACACAAATTTTAGTTGGCCAGCACCACATTTTTAAAAGAAGTTTCCTTCAAAAAATGCTCTGATTAAATAAGGCAAATTGTATTTTTCTTTATTACTGATGACAAAAGCGAATTTTGCAAGGAAAGATGGTGCCTCCGTAGCGGAGACAACGGAGTGCCAAGGGTTAATAAATGAGAAAACAAAGCGAATTTTACTGTTATAAAAAAGTGGTGGCAATAAAAAAAATCTAAATTAGAAAGAAATAGCCCACTAGTAACACTTTTTTCATATTGAATAATCCTACATGGTAAGGACTGTATATCGAAACACGTTTTCTAACAAACAAGCATATACAGCTCATATTCAAAATATTAGAATAATTACCTTTTTTTTAGAAATTGAAAATATCGTTTGGTAATTTAATGTCTTTTAATGAAAATATGCAAACGATATTTTTATTAAGAACTTATTGTTGATTAAAATTACTTGTTATCTTAAATTTAATATCATTTTTGAAAAGATTACTTGCAAAAAAAAAAAAATATTTTGAAAAGTCAAAATATTAGAATATTTATTCAAGTGGTTCAAAATATTAGAATATTTCACATTAATTCTCCTTTAATTATTACCAATTCTTAACTGGTGGCATCATTGATTAAATTCAGACTATTTTATTTAAAATCAGTATTCTTTTTTGCAGTTTGTTTCTTTTTCGTCTTAAAATGGGCCGTTTGAGTGATATTCCTTAATCTACTAAACTTCGTATGGTTGATTTCTATCGGCATGGTAAAAATCAATGTTTTATAGCGAATTATTTACATTATTCGCAATCGAGCGTTAGTAAAATACTAACACAATATTCAAAAATTGGAAAATTTCAAAATAATCGCCGAAATGGTGGCCGAAAACCAAAAACATCTGCTAGAGATGACAGGAAACTGAAGCGTATAGTTAAGAAAAACCGTTTTAAAAGTGTGCGATTCTCGCACCGAAAATGGAAAGAAGAAGCAGTTGAAGTTTCTACATCGACAACATTAAGACGTCTCCATAAATTTAAATTTGAATCTCGTGTAACGAAAACAAAACCTCTCATGACTGCAAGACAAAAGCGTATAAGATTGAATTGGTGTAAATCAAGACGTTTATGGAGCAATGAAGATTGGAAAAATATATTATTTAGTGATGAAAGTATGTTTTGTGTTTCATATGGTAATCAAGGTATTCGAGTTTGGAGAATGAAGCAAGAAGCATTTGATAAAGAATGCCTTAAACGTTCCGTAAAATTTGCTGCTAGTGTCATGGTTTGGGGTTGTATGAGTGCAGAAGGACCTGGAAAGTTATGCATCGTCTACGAAAAGGTTAACTCTCTGATATATCAAGAAATTTTAGAATATTACATGATTCCATCATCAGAAGATTTATTTAAAGATGATTTCATCTTTCAACAAGATTTAGCGTCCCCGCATACCTCGGTGTCAACTAAGAATTGGTTCCGCCAACGCAACATTAAGGTACTTCCTTGGCCACCAAATTCACCAGATCTTAATCCCATCGAAAATTTATGGTGTATAATGAAGAAAAAACTTCAAGAAAATCCTCCTTCAAGTAAAACTGAGTTAGTGGCACGTATAAAGTCTATTTGGGCTAATATTGATAGAAATGTTTGTAAACACCTTGTATATAGTATGCAAGATCGATTGTACGCTGTTATGAAAGCTAAAGGGGATGCTACAAAATATTAACTACCATTTACTTCATATTCATAAGGTAATATTGTTGCGTAAAATAAAATATTCTAATATTTTGAACCAATCTAAATTTTATTCTAATATTCTGGTGTGTTTAAGGAAGCTGTATACCTAATTTATTGTGCTGTATTTTATATTTTATAAATGTTAAAATCTTATCTAAACATTCCAGATTTAATTTATAAGAAATTTAATTGCATTTACTTAGTATAAAAAATAAATAAATGACAAATAATTTTTTCTTATTACTTTTTCTCATTTATTCTAATATTTTGAATATGAGCTGTATATAGGGAGCTACCAAATTATATGTTACTACTAAATCATAACAGATATGTTTACCGTCTTTAAAATGTTTCGGCTATTAAATACAGCAAAATTTACTGTTACAGTTTTGTGAGAAAGAAAATGCATAAAAATTATCCCCTGTGTATATGACAGTCGTCAACTGCTTTAGGTTTTTCGAAAATCAAAAAATCATTCAATCAGATTTTTTTTTAAATATTAACTCGTTAACGATGAGTAACTTGTGTCTAATTCTAGAGATCTGAGTTAGTATCAGAATTATCAGCGGTTCTATGACTGACATTGTCAGCAATCTAGTTGTATTGTGATTTATTGTTTTCGTGTCAAAGATTTTATTTCGTAAATAATTACTACTTTTCCTTTTGTAGTAAATTCGAAGTGCTAAATAAGAGGGGGGGGGGGGGTAAAGGAAATGATTTTAATGCCAAATTTCTGAATGCCGAACCTTTCACATCCGAGGTCAAACTATATAATAATTTACTTTTGCAGAAAGATACGTTAAATTAACTTCTTCCGGACGGGAAGTTTTTACAAAATATTTAATGTTTTGTCTGTTTTTCTGTTTTTAAAAACAGAAATTTGTACCTTCCTAAATCGACAAAATGCTCCGATTAAGTAAGGCAAATTTTACAGTAAAATTTTACTGTTTGGAATAAACAAGGATTCTTAACCCTTTTCGCGGTCCGTATACGTGTCGCTATTCCCCAAGTGGTTAAAAAAATAATATTTTTTAAATAAAAATAGCAGAGTTAAATATTTTTATAAAACGTGATGAAATTTCCAGCACGTTTATTTTTCGAGTGGGAATTTTTTTCCAATTTTGAGAGAAAATTTACTTTTGCATTAATAATGTCAATACTAGTACCCGAATAGATTTTCTGAAGTTTAACAAATATGGCCTCGTCTGAAATCAAACGAATGTAGTTAATTTGCGAACTATTCAATTAATTTTCATATGAAAATAGACTAAGGATGAGTTTTTGCAGACGTTTAGAAAACATCGAATTGCAACAAAATCTAACTGATATTATAACTTTCTAATACTTTTTGCATTTTAACACACTTAATTTTTTCTCAAAAGTAACCTTTATTTTAAACTTAAAGAACGAAGTGCGTGTTTAAAATAAAATAATCGCAAACGGTGCAAAGAGAATTAAGCAAATATTTAATATTATTAATATTATTAAATATCTAAACTTTAATGAAATATCATTGTAAATGCATAGACTCATATATGAGTATACTAATATTACTACATGTAAACAGCAACAGTTCTTTGTTAAAAAGAAATAATGCTCAATTAAAAGACATGTACACCAGATCCAAAAGGGTTAAACAAAATAAAAAAAAATATATTTTTTAAATCAATAATGTTACAGTGAAAATAAATATATACTTAAAATTCTATTCCTTGGATTTTTAAACTCTATTCAATTTCCGCAAATGCGTAAAATAAATTTTATAAACTTCAGTTATTTTGAAAAGCACTTGCTTCGCTTTTTATTCCGTATGTTAGGTCAGCCAAACGTAAAAAAAGGGCATAAAAATTTACCAATAGGTACTATTCGCTTAAAGCTTAAACTAATGATGTTGACTAGGCCCTTGCAAGCTAATGTAAAAAAATATATATTAGCAGTCTTTTCAAGCTAATGGATTACATTTTACTTATTTTTATTTATTTGTTTATTAATTACATAAGATAGTTAATCTAACCTACTAAATTTCCTGTTTTCGTTTCCCCCCCCTTTTTTTTTTCCTTTTTCAAAGACATTTTTGAATTTTAAACTGGTTCAAAAATTGAACGTATCAGGAAAAGAAAATCTACTGAACAGGAAATCTGCTTTTTCATAATTTAATGTCTCTTTCGATGAGAAAAAACCTTGATTTTAAATAGTATAAAACATATTTCTGTATGAAAGGCAAGCAATAATGTCTCTGTAAAACTGAATTATCACCGGAAAAATCGAAAAATGTTATTTTAAACAACGCTAAGCAATTTTTCAACGTTTTACCGCTAAAGGTTAAAAATACGTAATTTCTTTAACCCTGCTGTTCTGTTCGGGTCTATTTGACCCGAAAATTTTATTGTTCACTTATAAAAAAAATTAGCGCAGAGATATTTCCATGAAACTTTTTGACTTTGTTCATTAGTAATATAACTATATATTCCTAGAAGTATTTACGTTTATTTATATTTCCAAGAGATATTTTTTAACTTAGTCCTAATGTACTGTTCGGGTCATATTGACCCGAGTTAAAAAATAATTTTATCATGCACTTTTAATTTTGTTTGGAATCATTCAATAAAAATAATTACTGCAGCGTATCTATTTCGAAATCTGTTTCGTTGGCACAGGTGTTATATCACGTGACAGGAGAGCAAAGTCAAATGTTGATATCATTGGCGGAAGGAAAAAAAAATGCACCTGTTAGTAGCGTTTCTTTTTTCTTGCTGTATTTCAATTTCTAATAATCTGAAGAACAGGTGTATTTCTGAGTATTAGTGAAAAAATGGCGAATCGTCGAAATTTGAGCGACGCTAATATTGCTAAATTAATGGAAGCCTCTGACAGCGAAGAGGAAAATGCGTCTGAGTATGAAAATCATACAAGTGAGAAAAGTGAAAGTGAAAGTTCTGACAACGATTTTGATATTGATATTCAAAAGACGCACAATATTCAGAGTATTAAGTCTAAGAATCCTGAAATAGTATGGAAATTGAATCCCCTTCTTCATTCTGATCGATTAACGTCTGCTAATATTATAAAAACTACTCCAGGTGTCACAAGATATGCAACGACAAGGATAACTGGCATAAAAAGCGCATTTGCGACGGTATTCAATCCTACAATCGAGAACGAAATCATAAAAATGACTAATATAGAAGGAAGAAAATTGTATGAAAAAGAATGGAAAGATATTAGTACTGAAACTTTTCAAGCATACGTCGGATTGTTATTATTAGCTGGTGTGTACAAATCATATGGAGAATCAACAAAAAGTTTGTGAAATCAAGAAACAGGCAGAAATATATTTCGTGCTACAATGTCTCTCGAAACCTTTCATATAATATCGAGAGTTATTCGTTTTGACAATAAATCTACCAGGCAAGAAAGAAGGTCTGTAGATAAATTAGCTGCTGTTCGAGATATTTGGGAAAAGTGGATAGAAATTCAACCTAAATTGTATAATCCAAGTGAAAATGTTACTGTAGATGAACAATTAGTAGGATTTCGTGGACAATGCCCTTTCAAACAATATATACCTAGTAAACCCTCCAAGTATGGGATAAAAATATGGACTTTATGTGATAGCAAAACTTCGTATGTACTGAATGAACAAATTTATACTGGAAAAAATCAAGGATCAAAGCCAGAGAAAAGTCAGGGTATGCGGGTAGTGACTGACCTTACTTATGGGTATTCGGGGCACAATGTAACATGTGATAACTTTTTCACATCCTATAACTTGGGAAAACTTCTTCTAAAACGGAAAATGACTATGCTTGACACCATTAGAATTAGAAAAAATAAGCCCGAACTTCCTGAGAAAATGCTAAACAAAGAAGTGCACAGCTCATCATTTTATTTTACAGAAGATACAACAGTTGTAAACTACATCCCAAAAAGAACAAAAATGTTATTCTTATGAGCACTTTCCATCATGAAAATGAAGTTAGCGACAGACCTGACAAAAAACCACAAATGATATTAGATTATAATGCAACTAAAGTGGCGGTGGATAGTCTTGATGAACTTTTGAGTACACACATTTGTAAGAGAAAAACAAAGCGCTGGCCTATGATAGTATTCTATAATATGCTTGATACATCTGGTTACAATGCATTTATTCTGTGGATTTCAATAAACAACAAATGGAATGAAAATAAATTAACCAAACGAAGGCTCTTTTTAGAAGAATTGGGGAAATCTCTAATTTTTCCACACATTGAAGTAAGACAGCATCTTCCCAGAAGCGTAGATTCAGTCCAAATTGTGAAGAAAATGCGTAGTAAAAGTGCAAACGTACCCTCGGAATCAGATGAGAAAACTTCATTGTGTACAAAACGTGCAAAATGCAAGTTCTGCCCATCAACCAACGACAACAAAACTGATATATTATGTTACAATTGCAAAAAACACACTTGTAAATTTCAGGTAAGCTATTTTTGTACAAATTGTAAATAAAAGTAAGTATTCAAATATTTTTAAGTTATTTTACTGGTGTTTTGTATTATTTAATATATATATTTAAGCTTATTTTACTATTTTTTTAATTATTTCTAAAATAGTTATTTTCATTTACTGCTAGAAAAGGTAATATTCTAAATCGGGTCACATTGACCCGAACACTACATACGTATAGTAAATGTGAACAGAACAGCAGGGTTAAGAGTTTCTAGTGCGAATCTCGTTTAAATTAGATGGGATAAATTATATTTTAACACCTCTCAAGGGATTAAGACTTAAAATACACGCTTTCTTTTTACGTAAATGACGTTATTTTCATCTGCTGAACAGTTCTACACTTACAAAACAATCTTAAAATAAATCTATAGAAAAGTATGCATGTGACGTCCCTATCGATATTAATCGACAAATCGCCCCTGTTTTCCAATAAGGACGGAAGTTATATATTTTTCGGAATTGTGTTAAGTGCATACATAGAATCAAGAAGCAATATTTTATAATATCTAATAAGGGCGCATGTATATCACTATTAATTAGATAGATGGGCAGGGTTTAAGGAACAGGTACTATTCGTATATGTAAGAAATTAAGGTGGTCTTAAAGGATCCACTTCGGCGCTAATTGTCAATCATATAGTTTTACACGAAAAAATGGGTGTGAAATACGCCAAAATATTAAAATTTTACTCCCAAACGTGCTTACAAAGTATGCAATTACAATGTGAGTTTTTTCTAAAAATTAAACCGCGACCGTCGGCCTAATCGTTCGGAGTTTTCCGTGGTTTTCTTCGAACCTTGCGTAAATACGGGTTAGGTTCCCTTGGAAAGACCCCAACGAAGGGCATCCCAACCCATAGGGCCTATATCCCATAGTGTAGATAATTGGCCAACATACATACAAACAAACAAATTCTTTTAAAATTATGTTTTTTGATAAATTTCATAAATGAGTTAACATATTTAAAGGTTTTATCCAAAATATATATGAAGTTTTACAATGAAAATAAAAAGGAAGAAAATAATTAACTGATTTAATTTAAGCACTAAAGTATTTGTTAAATAAATATTTCGTAGTTTTCAATCATATTCAATGTTTTATGCTCATACATAACTTATGTGCAATACGTACACAGTACATTGAACTTAACATTTGACTTTAACATACTTACATCAACATTACTTTCTTAAATATAAAATAATCAGGGCTCGCACAACTCTACCACTAAAATTTTACAGCATTTTCAATGTATTTCACCGTAGAAACATATTTCAAAGATTGTGAATCGAGGCAGTGTCTGCGAATTCTGTTTCTTAAAAATTAAATATAATTTTTCTTATCATTAATAGTGGTGCTAGAGTCCTTGCAAAATATAAGGGCTGTGCGAACCCTGAATAATTGACAAAGCTTCATTTTTTGCTTGAAAATATTAACACTAAAACAGCCGGGTATTTTACTAAAGTTTTATAAAAAGTGTTTCGCACCAGAATTTTAATTTTAAACTATTTAACTTATTTAATTAGTCTATTTTTGTGCTACGTATATTTAACAGATCTTATGAAGAAAATTCTGGTTCGAATAGACTGTTATCATTCTGGCAGGGGTCATTTTGACCCCTTTTGGCGGTTCTAGTGTTAATAAAAAAAACTGGAATATCCTTAACTTCTTTGCGGACGAGAGCCTTTTGCGAAATTTTTTTTTGTCACCTGTTTTAAAAAACAGAAATTTGTGCCTTATTAAATCGACAAAATTGAGCGACAAAATAAGGAAAAGCACAATAAATTTTGCATTAAAATTTTACTGGTAGGAATAAACAAGGATTTTTAAGCTTTTTTGCGCCACGTATGTGTATCGCTTGTCTCCAAGGCATATTCACAGTATCAGCAAAGAAACTCTTCGAGAGGGTTGAATTCTGATAGGGATTGGCCGACGCGTTTTCACGTAACTTGGCGGTAATTATACTTAGCGAGCGATAGATGCTTCCGTCGAGGAGTTTGATTTCCTTCCGAACCGAGTACAAAGTAACTTTTCTCTTGCATCATTGCATTGGATGGAACGTGTCTTACTGAAAGCTGTACTCTTTAAAAGTTTTTAAACACAAATTTTTACTTTGTACTCGGCTCCGAAGGAAATCAAACTCGACGGAAGCGTCTATCGCTACGCCAAGTATATATCGCCAAGTTACGTGAAAACGCGTCGGCCAATCCCTATCAGAATTCAACCCTCCCGAAGAGTTTCTTTGCGGATACTGTGAATATGCGTCTCCAAGGGGTTGAAATAATGAAGCTTCAACTGTAACCGTTTGCGAAAGTATCAAGTAACGTCGAAAAAGATTTCCACCATTGATTTTAAACAGAATTTTTCTCCTTATTTATGTGCGCAATTACCGCAAAACCTCACCAATAAGTCATGGCAGAAACAGATATCCATTATATATGTAACATCAAAATCTACAAATAAATTTATTTGGGAAAAAAAAAAATGGCCATTTTTTGCGTATTGAATAAAAGAAAGTTTTTCACTTGAAATTTCTGGTGTTAATGTTACATTTGGTTTGTTTAATGGCTTGTTTGTGTTTATGACGGCCAATAATCTACGCTTGGGATATAGGACCTAAAGGGGGACGAGATACCCTCCGTGGTGTTCTTTGAAAGGGAAACTTATCCGTATTTACGCAAGGAAAGCCAAGGTCCGAAGAAAATCACGGAAAAATCCGAATGGTTAGGCTGACGGCCGCGATTGGGATCGAACCCAGCACCTGCCGTCTATCACTTTCGGAGGCAGAACCTCTCGGCTACTGGTGGGGCAATGTGACACTACGAGTCTCATGTAAGTGATCCATAAATGAATCACTCGTCTCTATGCAGTTAACCATTTCTTTGTCTTGCCGGAACGTCGTACGGCCACCGTGCATTGCTAATCATGATTTGCCCGTATCACATACGGGCATCTGTACTCTGATCATAATTTATTATTTTCACCAATAAAATTTAACTGTAAATTTAGTAATATTTAATCTGAGCATCTTCTTCAGTTAGGCTAAAATTTCTGTTTTGAAAATCGGTAATAATAGATTAAAAATTTTGTAAAAGGCATGAAAAAAGATATTATTTGAAAGTTAAAAAAAAATACCTATCAATTAAATGGTTAACAATATTTTCATGAAACGTACACCCCCCTTGCACACACAAGAACGAGCATGGTATGATACAGCATCTTTATTTTTATTAGAAATGTAATAATACTGACGATTCTTTAACTAGAGAATTTTTTATGTTTCGTATTTTTACCTATTTCGGTAACATAACATTTCATTAAATTATTTCAGTCAGAAATGAATTTTCAAAATAAATTGAAAAGATTTATTTTTGGTAATGAATAAAAATGCTGGGATGGTTTGAAAGGGCGAAGTAATTAAATAAGGTGAGAAAATTGTTACACTTAAGATAAATTGAAATTCAGAGTGCAAATATTTGTTAATTAAGCAACCACTTAAAGCTTTAAAGATTTTTAAATGTGCAGAGATGATAATTATATTAACTGAGAGATTTTAAATTTTCACAAATAAAAACGAAGTTATTTTTTCCTTTCTACTTGAAAATTAATTTTCATGTATCTTGGGTGTACGATAAGCAAACTTAAACGCAAGTATGATATATGTACCGGGTGTCCCAAAAATGACTGAAGGATTTTAAAATTCAATAACTTGCAAACGGTGACAGCTATTTAAAAAAATTTTGCAGGAGGGTTTGGTATAATGTCAGGAGTTTTTTTACCGTAATTTTTTTTAATTCGCATCTCAAACAATAGGTGGCGCTGACGGCGATTGAAGGTCAGGTGATCAATGCTGAGTGAAGCATCGACCTGGCCTTCAATCGCCGTCAGCGCCACCTATTGTTTCAGATGCGAACTAAAATAAAAAATTACGGTAAAAAAACTCCTGACCTTATACATAACCCTCCTGCAAATTTTTTTTAAATAGCTGTCACCGTTTGCAAGTTATTGAATTTTAAAATCCATCAGTCATTTTTGGGACACCCGGTATATACATTAGATATCTTCAACTATGTTATATGCTATGGAAAAATGTAACAAGTTTAGTGTAATAATCATAAGAATAATTTAAAATGTAAAAAGTTTCCACAAATGGTTCTATATAATACTCAAAAGATCTGTATTATTGATCGCTCTCTCTTTCTTTTTCTCTTTCTATATATGCGCATCATTACACATTCTTACTTAACCCTTTGCGGCGCAGTGGTTTAGTACATAAACCACTTAATTTTAATTCTCAAACGCCACATTCGCACCAGAATTTTGTTTTAAAAAATTACTGTTTATTGAATTCGTAAAGTATAGCGTTTTCTTATTTAGAAATAAAGTAGTTTTCAAATTCCGGTGTCAGTCATTATTTTCAATACTTAAGCAATGAATTAGCCCTGCGCCGCAAAGGGTTAACGTCTGTAAAATTTGAGTTAATTTAAACCGGTCCAAGCAGGCTTATAATCGAAAATTATTTTAGATGTGTCATTTAGCTATTTAATTTTCCGTTTCTAATGTAAGTTATATGTTTTCATTTCTGTAAAAGAAAGTCAGATTTCAAATATGTTTAACCTGGTTTAAATTAACTTAAGTTTTACGGAAGCTAAGTCAGCAGTTGGCAAGTATGTATGAATGGTTCTCTAATAAACAGATAATTTGCGTCTCTTCGGTTCATATGTGCATTTTATTATTTATGCAGTTTTCGTAAGCATAAAATGTATTTTTAATGCCTTGATACAATTTAAAAAATAATTTTCAAGAAAATATTTGTAAACTTTATTCCAATTTCGAATGTCTATTCTGCCCTTTTGCCTCTACGTGTCGCATTGTTCTTTTGGAACAAATTTAAGTGTACTGAAATTTCCGGCGTATAATCCGCGAATCAACAATTTTTTTTTTCAACCCAGACATTTTATTTTGTAATCCAAGATAAATAATTACCGCGATCAAAAAAAGTTAAATTTTATTTAAAAATTTTTCTGGGTCGAAAAATGATTGTTTGATCTGCGGATTATACGCCGGAAATTACGGTAATGACAAATTATATTTTTTTTATTTTAATACACAAAATTATGTTTTACATTCTAAAGTATAAAATAAAGAATCTTTATTGTAAATTACAAATTGTTTTATATTTATTAGGGCCAGTGACATGTTACATTTTATTTTTATGCCACTATTGTGCTCTTTTATAAAATTACTCATGTTAGTATCCGATCATGCACTAGTAAGAGTTCAGAAAATAAATTGATGGACTGTTGAATTTAGTTCAATTCGTAATCCTGATTGCTTTGAACTTCACACACTTTAACAAATATAGTTATGAATTAAGAGTGAAAGATATGAATATAGTATTTTCGTTATTATTATGGTATCTATATTGACAATTCTTTAACTTTCGAAGTTTAATAGTGTTATCTATTTCGGTAAAACGGCGTTTCATTAGATTATTTGAGTCAGAAATGAATTTTCAAAATAAATTGAAAAGGTTTATTTTTGGTAATGAATAAAAATGCTGAGATCGTTTGAACGAGTAAAGTAATTAAATAAGGTGAGAAAATATTTACGCCAAAAATAAGTAAAAATTCAGGGTGCAAATATTTGTTAATTAAAGCAACCACTTAAAGCTTTAAAGATTTTTAAATTGCAAAGATGATAATTATATTAACTGGGAGATTTTAAAATTTCACAAGTAAATACGAAGATATTTTTTCCATTTTATTTGCAAATTAATATTCATGCGTCTTGTGTGCACGATAAGCAATCTTAAATGTAAGTATGACATATATAAGTACACCAGATCCCTTTAAATACGTAAAATGTATTTATGAAACCATGGAAAAGTGCAGTAAGTTTGATGTAAATATTAGGAGAATAATTTAAATGTAAAAAGTTTGCATACATGGTTTTAGATAGAACTCAAAATATCTATATTACTGATACGTATCTCTGTGTCTTACTTTTTTTCTACATATATATGGGCATACTTGCCAACTTCCGACATAACATCCGTAAAATATGAATTAATTTAAACCAGGTTAAACAGGTTATTAGTGATGCTACTTATTAATTATATCAACAGTTTACTTATTAGTGGTATCTATTTCTGTCTCTTTCTTTCTCTCTCTATATATGGGCATACTTTCCAACTTTTAACTCAACTTCCGTAAAATCTGAGTTAATTTAAACCAGATTAAACAAATTGTTAGTGGTGCTACTTATTAGTGATATCAACAGGTTACTTCTTAGTGATATCTATTTCTGTCTCTTACTTTCTCTCTTTCTATATACATGCGCATACACACCAACTTTCTACTTCAATTCCGCAAAATATGAGTTAAATTAAACTAGGTTAACCAGGCTACCGACCGAAAAATATTTTTTATGTATACGTGAAAAAAATACTTTACAGTACTTTAGCTGTTTAATTTCTTGTTTCAGTGTGCAGGGTTTGCACTGTTTCTAAAATTTTCGTACTTTCCTACCACAATTTTTAAACGGTAATATTTATTGCATAATTCTATTGTAGATGTTGAACAGAACTTCCATGAAGATTTTTTTTAATTTAAAACACTGGTAGTAACGTGTGAAAATTTTAGGAACGGAGCGAGCCCAGTATATGGATCTATTTTGATATCATTTCTTAAAAGACAAAAAAATCCGGTTTTAAAGATGTTTAAAATGATTTAACACTTTCCGGGACAGTCATCGCGCATCGGAACTACTTAATGTTAACTCTAAACATACAAACGACACCAATAATATTTTGATAAAAACTTGATGATACTTTTATGATGAAAGTTTAAATTTACGAGTGTTTAACTTTTACAACATACGTTAAAGTAAATGTTCTTTGATTCTGTAAATTCTGCAGTCAGTCAATCATTTGATCACTTCAGAAATAGTTATTCTATGCCGAAAAGGATTAAATTACCTCGCAATTTTTGGAAGTTAACACGTTCGCTGCCGCTTACGTGAAGATGTGATGATAGTTAACACTAAAACAGCCGGGTATTTTACTAAAGTTTTATGAAAAGTGTTTCGCACCAGAATTTTGATTTTAAACTATTTAACTTGTTTAATTTGTCTATTTTTGAGCTGCATATGTTTAACATCTCTAATGAAGAAAATTCTGGTTCGAATCGATTCTTATCATTCTGGCAGGGGTCATTTTGACCCCTAATGGCGGTTCTAGTGTTAATGCCGCACTGTAGAAGTAGATTTTTCTAGAAGCCAATGTACTTTTTATAACAAAGAATCAGAGAAAGATTTTCTCGCGCCAGTGAGTGATGGATATTGGACATCTCCCCTTATCACGCGCTGGCGCATGAGTGGCCCCTTACCGCTGGCGCCATATCACGCGCTGGCGCGTGATTGGCAGCGAATGTGTCACGTTGAAAGCTGGAAAGTATGACCGATTCTCCAATAAGCGGGTAGTTGGTATGTATTTCTTGGGGTTACATGCTGCATTCTATCATTTATAAAATTTTCGTTAGCATAAAATGTACTCTGGAGTAAAAATAATTTTAAATTTTACTCCAATAATATTTTAAATATTAAAAAAGTCCCTTCACTCCCATGATCAGTGCATGAATGGAGATTCATGCACTGATTTTCTGGAGCAAATTTAAGTGTAATGGCACATTTTTTTTTTTATAATTTTTTACTATACAGAAATTTACATTCTAAAGTATAAAATAAAGAATTTTTATTGTAAATTATAAATAGTTTTATATTTATTCGAGCCTCTTAGTTTTTATTCCGCTACTAAACCGTTGTATAAAAACGCTCATCTGACTGTCAAGAAATTAGATAAAATTTGAAAAAAACTACATGTAGTTCCAAAACTTCCGCTTACTGTTTTGGCAAGCGAATATAGTTAGCGAGCAAGTTTCGTCTTTTGGCCCGAGAGTGGTTATTTTAACATCTACCATATTAATATATTTTGGTTATAATCAGAAATTAAATTATAAAATATATTTAAAAGACACAAAGCCTTAGAACGTTGAATAAAAAAGTTAAATAGTTTTAAATCAAAATACTAATGTGAAATATTTTCATAAAACTTGACTACGATTTCCGGCCTTTCTTCACTCTCAAAAAAACTTCCGTCTTTTCACAGAAAATGCACTGGCAGCACTGCTGCCAGAAATTGTCTGTATATTGACGATTTTCTGTTTATTTTTTTCTCTGTCAAAAGAGGAAAAATATCCGTCACTTGAAAAAAGTTTGGAAAAAATCAATGCGGAAGAGGCGGGGATCGAACCAAGGACCCCAGGATTACCAGACCAACGCTAATCCACGGCGCTACGGCTGCTCATGATGATTGTGCGTTAAAATAGAACTCTTCATTTCATATGGTGTGGGTTGGTGTATTTCGTTAAAAAGCTTTTAATTATGCAGTTAATCTCGGAAAGATTTCATCTTTAATGAAACTGTGGCTGGGTTTTTTTTACGTTTAGTATTAATATAGTATAAAAATGTGAATTTTAAATATATTACGTAGAATGTTAGAGAAAAAACATGGATGTTCTATTTGTGAGAATTTTTGAAAGAATAAAGAAAGTAATTGTTATTTATTTTTAAACTCGAAAACATTTTTGTCTTTTAAAACTAAATTAGACATTTTAATCAATAGAATATTTTTGTTTTTCATTTTAAAAATAAATTCGAACTTATTACTAACAGACCCAATGCGCATGCGTGCTGGATAGAAACGGAAACTTTTCTTCATTTTTCGACGCTCGGAATGAACTCACAGAACAAATACGTTTTCTGGGAGAACAGAAATTATTTGTGAAAAAATAACGATAACTTAGTGTATATTGACGAATTTTTCTGACAGTGTTGAGTTAAAATGCTCTGTTTCAAATGAAAAATGCATAGTGTATTGGCAGCGTGGGCAGAAATTCAGAATATGTTCCGTTCACTAACATCGAAAGATATACTGAAGTTTTACAGAGAAAAGTGTTCAGAATGATTTCCCAATTTGTTCAAGATTCTAACATTCATGAGCTTTTTTAGTAATGTGTAAAACTTCAGCTGTCACAGCACTCAAGACTGCATACAGGTTCTCTCTGAAGTGGGGCACACTGGGGGATTTGCTAAGAATTAATGGATTCACCTAATAGAGTTTGACCCTGCAGCTTCAATCGACAGGAGATAGTTAAGTGCAGAAAGGCGCTACATAAACATAAAGTGTTAAATGTACTTTTCCTTCATCAATTTTTAGAGCTATGTGTCAATTTCTGTAATCTCTAAAACATTGTAGCAACCTTATTTTGAGTTAATAACTTTTTTTTTCTTTTGCAGTGCATATGTTTCGATATTTTAATTTCTATCTCATTCTTTTTTGATCCCGCTCACCAGAAAGTTATTTATACTATATTTGTTAACATTTTAAAAACAGTTCATTTTTTTCATGAATGTAAAATATTCTGAACTATCTGACAGCTTCTTCTATTAGTGGTAAATTTAAATGGAATTTGTCGTAAATAGTTCATTTTCTTGGCACATGTAGTGAACGACATTGTTGCATGAACATAAATATTAGTGGTGAGCAACTGAAATTCTATGCTCTGATCTAGTAAGAGCAGTATTACTGATTGCTTTAAAAGTCCCATGGTCTAATTATCTGGACTTCAAAAGCAGCTACTAGCTGTAAAATATATAGAAAAATAAGAATATGCTTGTTGTCAGTCTGCTTAGTTCAAATAGTCATATTGCAGTTTTACTAAAATTAATTTAATATAAGCACAGTAGAAATTTTCTTAATTTGTCACTGCTGTTTTAATCACTTTAATCCCCTTTTGTGTCATTTCATTTGTTCACAACTTTATTTCTGATTCAAACAGAATTTAATAAATAATAGAAATGGATCTATTAGAGATAGGAACGTTAAAGAAAAATACTGTATAAAATTTATAGAGGTATATTGTAGATTATGCACTACTTCACGTCTTATCTATTTCTAAAAAAAATTTAATTCAATATAATTTTTATTTTTCAACAAATTACACAGTAAAATTACTCAGGAAGGAATAAATGGTCATATATCAAGTTAGAGAATCATCCATACATACTTGGGGGAGGGGGGGTATCGTAAAATTCTCCTAAATATAGGTGATTATAGGCGATTTTTTTATATTCTGTTCACACCACTAATTTTAAAAGATACATTTCGGAGTATATTTCTCCTGAAAATGTTCTCAAAACTTATGTAAAATATTTTCGTTTTGAAAAAGGTAACGCGAAGTTGCATTAGAAAAATATTTGTTGTAATTCAACTTTTACAATATTCTTCCGTATATACTCCAATATACAACAATACTCTCACGTAGTTATAGTTCAGGTTACTCTTTTTAGATCTACGTATATGGCATCGCAGTGCTTAGGGATTGCCAACGCAGCGTGGGACCACCACGCGTAACTTCCATCTAAATTAAAAATGGAACATAAATATGAATTTTTAAACTAAGCATGGTCCGAAAAAGTATAATTTGCAGGTCTGGAAGAGACCCCAGTGTCATTCCAGAGTCGGAAGCACGAGTTTAAATATAACCTTCATAAATATGGCGCATTATGCATCAAAATAAGTTTAGTTGTCCCATATTCCGATGTCATTTTAAAGACTGGTGTAAGTAAATAACGAAGAATGTAAATGTAGTACGGCACCAACGTACACAAAAGCATAGCATAAGGTAACCAAGTCAGATTAGCTAATCTCTGAAAACAAAAGAAAGGACCACATAGATCACTAATTTTGAGTGAACAATTACCTAATACACGTCCTAAGTCGAAGTTTTCAGAGAGGCCCTTGGCCATTTCAGTCTTTAAAAAGACTCTTTGGAACACATAAACTGGTCCACAACAGCAATAACATAGGTAGTTCGGCTTGTGTCAGAATTTAAAGAATCGGGTAACATAAATTTAAGGCTAACAAAAAGTTTTCCACAACTGATGTGAGACAGCACACTGTTCACTGCTAACGGCTGCGTTTTAAACTTTCCTAAACGCCTTGTCATTGTAAATTTGTAAACTATATTATTCTTTATTTAGACATATTTTTCTTTCTTTTGCATTATTTCTTTAATTGTAATTTTTATTCCTTTTATTCCCCGCCTACCTCATTTCTAAATGACCCTGAAGTGCTTGATCACCTACGTAGGGTTCGTTCTAGTAAACAGATATTTAACGAAAGTTGAGAAATATGTTACATAAAATATGGGGAAAAGAAATATGCAATAAAAAATAATAGTTCAATTATCTTCTGAATTGTAATGGTCTTCATCTACGAGGAATGACATTACGCAAATTTGGGGTAGTTTTAAAAGACAGTAGTCATTGTCATAGACCCGTAGAGTCAATGCGAAAGCAGTGTCCTTTGCCAATAGAGAAAAAAGGACGAGGATTTCTGAAAAACTCGCGTCTATGGAGGAAGCATACGGATTGATTTGAAAGCAAGCATATTTTTATAGTCATATTGCTGCAATTGATCGATATACGCTTCGTACACTGTTGGACATACTATAATACGCTTTGAAAATATGTTTCGCGCAAATGGAATGCACATTGAACACATGCTGTAAATAAATAAAGTTTGTGTTTCCTGTTTCATTCTTTGGTCTTTATGCACCCTTTTCTCACCTGGCGCTCAAATTTTGAACCACTAATTTCTATTGTAGATTTCTTTTCCCCACATTCCATCTAACGTATTTTCGGAGTTTCATCGATATATGTCAAACAGAATGAACTCTATGTAGGTCCAAACAGGGTAATTTTAATTATAATTGGCCTGTATATGAATCGTTCAGAATTGAAGTGGTTGAAGCCCATTCTTGATATAAAACTGGAGGATTATTTTCTTGAATTTCTTTAGTTTTATATTTTCGGATCGTCTTTGGATCAAGTCCATATTTGCGTTGGTTAGCGATAAATGGTAGAAGTAAATTTTTGTTAAATGGAAAAATTACATTGAAGTCGAAACTTTAGCTCAATGTATCATCTCCAAAATATGAAAAATGAATTTGATCTACTTTAGTCATAAATATCTCATATACACAGAGTAATTCTAAATTCATGGTACAAAGTTTAAAGATTGGTACAGGGTACTGTAATAAATAATTTATTTGTATAGGAATGTATAAGCTCAAATGACGCGTTGAGCTACAAACATCAAGGGACAATTTGGCCCTGTTTTTATTTAATGATTTCATCTACATACCAGCAAATTCTTAGACTATTCTCTATCTTCATTTAAGATAGACATTTCATTATTACATAAAGTAAAAATTCTTGTGTGAAAATGTCCCATATAAAATGGAAATTTTTAAAGTAAACAAAATATAAAACAGGCAAATCTGGCAAATACAAAAAATACTTGAAAACATATAAGAGGTTCTTTTTTAATTCAAAAATTTCAATTTCACACCGGAAATTTTTGGAGAAGATTTTTTTACTTTTATGTATTCATGGCATGTTTTATTTAAATAAAGGAAACGATAATAAATACTTTCTGCTGTGAATGAGAAATTTTGAAATAAAAAAGGGGCTAAATCAGTCTCCTGGATTTGTGTAGCTCAACGTGTCACTTGTGTGTCAACTACACTATAAATGATTGTTTCAAAGTCCTGTACGAACCCTTGAAGTTTTTACTATGAATATAGAATCACCCTGTATATTAAATAATAGCTATTTTATTTTTATATTTCCTAAATTGTAATTTTTTTTCTTCCTGTTGTAAAAAGAAACTTTTCTGAAACTATTCCACAAGATATAACAGATATTTCAAAAGTGTTCTTTTTTTTTTTTTAGAAAGATGGCAAAAGCAAACATATTCTTTTGAGATTTCAAGCAACAAAACTTTCAAAAATTTATTTTTTAACCGAAAATCTAGCGATTTCGAGTCTAAAGATTTCATTATATTAGATTCGATCTTTAATTAATAGATTGGTTTTGGGACCTTATTTTAAAATATAATTAAATGTAAAACTCTAGATTTTCAATTAGTTTCGTAGCAGTTATTAAAAAGTACGTATTTATAAATATACTGAAAAAATATCTCTTAGAACAATCTCGACAGAATTGTTTGTCACAGACATTTTGAGATTATGGAATTATGAAAATTTAAAACATAGATGCAATATCCAATACCAGACGCTAAAATTCTCTGTAACCTTGAAATTCAGATTTGAAAGACTTAGGAAATATTAAAACTTAACACTACAATGATCTCTGACGTGTTGGTATCTTTATAAATTAATTATGCAGGTTGATTCTAAATTAATGGAACAAATTTTAAGGGTTGGTACAGGACACTGTGAAAATAATTTATTATAAGGTATTTGTACCCTATATGGACAGGGCTCTCAATATGGACACCCCTAATATTTTTAAAGGTAATTTTGATCGAGAGATGGCTAAACATTTTCGCGAAGAAAAGCAGTTGAAAAGATAATTAAGTCTGGAAAGTGTAATAAAGCGCGCTGTTCGCCATTTAGGAGGAAACTTGTTATTTCGAGATGTGCTGATCTTAATTATTTGTAAGCTTAAATTCTTATTAGATATGGTAAAATTACATTAAATGTTGAAAAATAGAGTATTTTAGAAAGCTAATAAAACATATTTTCGATTGCTATTGCATATTTTGCTTAAAATAATTTTCCTTATTCATTTGGTACAAGATTTAGTAAAACTACGCCCGGTTCCCAATATGGACAGCTTTTGTCCCCATCGACTACAGCTGTAAGAAAGAAGAAAATTCAACGTTGCCAAGCAATAACTTGAAAAGTCATCAAAGTGGTAAAATCTTTTTTCAAGAAGATGCTATTTGAACAATCCCCCAAAAAACTTCCTCCAAAAAACCCCTGCAGAAAAATAAAAAGAATGATCCCCCCAGTAGGATATCTGTTGGCGAAATCGTAGATACCAATGACTTCCTCAACAAAGAAGAGCTGGTACTGCTTCTTTTGCAGTATTGATGCTTTTTCAACATGTGGCCATGCATCACATGTGGCAGATATGTTCATGAGGATTATGTGGGACTTACTGCCCATGGTGAGAAAGTTTCTATTTATCCATGCTGTGAGGACTGAGTAATAACAGATGTTAATTCGCAGAGAGATGCAATAAAGCTAAGCAAAACCAGCAATATTACTTTATACTATTACTAGTAACTACTATTACTAGTAACTAAGGGGCTTTGCATAGGTCTTTGAAGGGTAAAAACCGAGAATGCCCCCCCCCTAAAATGCATGTTCTGAAGATATTTACTGTCCCCCCTCCTCTTCGGAATACTTTAAGATAAATTTTTTTATTCCCTTTCCTCTAAAATCCCTTGAAAAAGTGGATCTTCCATACACACTTTGTAGAAAGTCAAAAGGAAACACCTGTCCATAATAGGTACAGGTAGTTCCTTATATGGACACTTGTAAAAAAATTTTTGTTTTTATCATTTAAATTAAACCAGAATAATTACAAGGTCGTTAATTTTAATAATGATAGTCAAAAGTTCAAGGATAATGGTCACATATTTTTGGAGTCCTATGACTTGTACAAGGGTGAGAAAAAAATACATTTTCCTTAGGGTGTCCATATTGGGTACAGGTACCTTATAAGAATATATGAGTACAAGTGACGGGTTGAGGTAAAACCAGGGAACCAATTTGGCTTTTTTTATTTTAAAATTTATTATTCATACGAGAAAATTCCTATCAAAATATTTATATTTATGACTGATACAAATTTTAAAGCGTTTCTACAACAGGAACGTTTTGCGAAGTGTAATATATGTCTATGTAAAAAAAAAAACGTTTTTTAGCGCTTTACGCCTAAATATCAATATTTTTTGCAAATTTTTCTATTAAATTTGTAAATTCAAACAAAATTGGGTTAAAGATATAAAATCATTAAAAAAATATTTAAGGTTGTCATCATGGATTTTGGAAACGCTGCTGGCTCAGTCTGTAGAAATATAAAAATAAAATAAAATATTCTTGATAATGATATAACTTATCTATTTACTGAATTTCTTAATAATTTTTCTTGTACTTATTCTTTTCTCAGAAAATTTATATAGTTTTCTTAAACCATTTACAAGATATTTTTAAAAAATTTAAAAAACATACTTACCATTAAGAATTAAAACACTAAAACATTTTTTAACTTTTGTTCATGGTTTATAACGTATTCTGAAGATTACAGAGTATTATTCCTATCTAATTACTTAAAATGTTTCATATTATTGAAGTAGTTAACATGTAGACTTTCACAAACTGTTTTTTGCTAAACGGGAATGTATATTTTCTGAGATTAGAACATATTTTCAAGGATTTCGAAGACTATAACAAATTTTTCTAATTCATAACATTTTTTGAACATTATGCTCTATTTTGCTAGTTCAAATCCCATATAAAGGGTAATATGTACCGTCTAAATTTCAAACAACGAGCGTTGAATAACGTTTTATTATTTTAACCACTTCACCGGCGATGGGTATGGGGAAACAGTGCTTTTAACCCCGAATTATCTGGGGGCAGACGGTTAAGTTGTTAAAAGAAGAGTTTGAAAATCGCAAGATTATAACGACTTTCTTCAATTATATGCAGCATTTTCCAGGATTATAAATTATTCCGAAGATTACAGTATATTTCGACATCTACATCTTTCAGAAAAGATAATATACCCTAAGGATTTCAAACATCAAGATTTGAAGATTTTTTAAAAAGATAACGTAATTGTATTAACCGTTTGAGAGGCGGTGTAAAGTTTATGAAATTATATAATTTTTATTTTCAAATCCCACAATGGCACAAGAATTTTAGCAAAAAAGAAAGAAGAAAAAAAGAATTCGTTTTATTAAGTATCTAAATTACAGCTCTCTCCCCCCCCCCCTCTCGTATTTGTAAATAAATTTATTCTGAATTTTGGTGTAAGTCTCGTGTCACTTGTTTATTTACAATTTAGTAATGGAAGTGGTTTGCCGCTCAAACAAGGCTCTCAAATGGTCCGCGAATTAAACAATAATATTTTTTAACAGATAATTTCTTTATAGGTTTCTACAGTCTTTGTGCTAGAAATAATCGCCAAAGCTGTTTTCTGGACAATTGCAAGAACAATCTAAATAAAGAAGTTTTCTGAGAAATTATTGGTGTTCGCGGAACATTTAGGAGCCCTGCTGAAAGATTAAGCCTACATATTCTATTGGTTATATTTTGTCTGATATTAGTTTAAAAAAAACAAATAGTGGCCGATATTGGAATACAAAAATGGGTGCTCGAAAATGCTTGAAACACGTTTTATTTTTTATCTATTGGAAGTACATAGCAATCTGAAATGCAAAAAAGTGCAATATAAGTAAGGAGTTAAGATTATGTTGATGAAATAGTCCTCGCTTTATTTATTTTACCCTTTCCGGCACAAAAAAATTCTGCTCATAAAATAAGAACTTACTCAGAGACACCGGAATTTACAGTTTCAGCTAGGTAGGGAGGCCTACCAAATGGCTTAAGCACAACAAGCCCCATCTAGCCGGAATTTACATACAAACTTTTTGAGCAATTAATCATTTGTGGACACGTGACCGGTATATGTGCTGCATGAAACGCGCAGAATCTTTACTTATGGCCTCCAATAAAATTTTACCATAAAACTTTTCTGATCAGAACATTTTCTGAATTCAAGAAGACATAAATTTCTATTTTCAAAAATCGGTGACAAAAGTTTAAAAATTTCGTAAAAGATTCCCATCGCGAAGAGATTAAAAATCCCTTATTTTAAGTTTTCAAAAGCAACAATATTGCTAAAATTTTCTTGGTGCCGTTTGGAAGTTTGGAATTAAAATTTAGTGTGCCCGGAGTGAAACCACTATGCCGGAAAGTGTTTTAAAAATTAAAATTTCTAAGTTTTTGCATGATACCTGAGGCACATTTAATCTGCTGTTTCAATCGGTTCAAATCTCTGTATTACTTTTTGTATTCAGAACATTTATATATTACAATTGATTTTGTTTTATTTATTTCACAATTTGTAGTTTAATAACTTTCACCGTCTTATTTCATTAGGATCTTTCAATCTAAAATGTTCTTTCGAACTAAGGACAAATTATTGACTGACACCAGAATTTACAAATGACTTTTTTAGAAGTTAAGAACACCTAATTTAAGATCTTATTGTAAAAGCAAAATTTTACAAAAATGCTTTTTGCGTTTCTTAGCTTACGACTTTCTTAACTTACTTGCGTTCCTTAACTTTAAGACTTCCTTACTTTAAACTCTGAAAGCAAAATTTTATTAAAATATTATTGGTGCCTGTCGTAAAGAAATGTCACGACATCGCTTAGAATAAAATAAAAGAAAAGAAAAGAAAAAAAAAAAAAGAGAGAGAAAGAATAATAATAAATAAATAAATAAATAAATAAATAAATAAATAATCTAGAAAGAGATAGAAAATGAAATAATATTAATGTATATAAAAGTATTAAAATAAATTTTTATTTTAGCTTTTGTAAACAAGAAATAATAACAATAATATGTGTTGTTTGTTCGGAAATTTTATTACACTATAAGCTCTTTTTAGCCAAAGCCTGGGAATGGCAAAATCACATGAACGAAGGGATTTTCTCACCATTAGTTTAAAAAGGAACAAATGTTTACGAGAAGCAATAAAACCTAGAGTCGCCATTTGTGACACTAACGTACACAAGCAACAATGAGAGATTTACAATCAAATTTATTACTCTCGTGTGTGGTCTACGTGGGGTCGCCGGCTCGGAATCGTAGCTCAGGCAATAAATAATGGAGGAACAACGGCTGAAAATCCAACCCCGCATCTTTTACTTGACCAATGGACAGTGAAACATATTCAAAGCCAATTGGAGTCCAAATTTTATACCCAATGGGGTCAAAGGGGGCGTACAGGACCTGAAAAAGGAAACCCCACATGAGTGAGTGCATTTTTGGAATTGAAGGTGTAAAGGTGGAAAAAAGATTTTCCTCTCTGCTCCGAGTCTCCCGCTAAGATGATAGGGAAAAGAAGAAATCGAAATAATCTGTGTCATCGGGAGATGCGACCTTATGCCTCCCGAACGAAGTGATGAAAATTGACTGATAATGCTCTGCGAATCGTCGACTGATGTCCAATTCAAAAGGAACACCTGAGTGCGCAAAGCTGACTAATTTTTCATCAGATGATTCATAAGGATTGCTGAGCTGACTATTTTTCATCAGATGATTCCTAAGTTTTGAAAAGTTGCTACTATTTGTGTTAATTAGAAAAAATTGACTGATAACTCTGCGAATCGTCGACTGATTTCCAATTCAAAAAGGAACACCTGAGTGCGCAAAGCTGACTATTTTTCATCAGATGATTCCTAAGTTTTGAAAAGTTGCTACTATTTGTGTTAATTAGAAAAAAATGACTGATAACTCGGCGCGAATCGTCGACTGATTTCCAATTCAAAACGGAACACCTGAGTGCGCAAAGCTGACTATTTTTCATCAGATGATTCCTAAGTTTAGAAAAGTTGCTACTATTTGTGTTAATTAGAAAAAAATGACTGATAACTCGGCGCGAATCGTCGACTGATTTCCAATTCAAAACGGAACACCTGAGTGCGCAAAGCTGACTATTTTTCATCAGATGATTCCTAAGTTTAGAAAAGTTGCTACTATTTGTGTTAATTAAAAAAAAAATGACTGATAACTCGGCATTTGGATATAAGTGTGTTGGTGTACTAATGAACTGTACGGACAGCTATAAGCCAAGGGCGACCAATACCAGCAACATACTTGTAAGGTGAGAAAATTTCATTGTTCATGTGACTGGCCAATTTATTTTAGTGATATAATGTTGTGTTAAAATTTTGGTTTTAAAATTTGATTTTTTAAAATTCGATCACTTAAAATTTGATTATTTTAAAATTTTTAAAATTATTATTATCTTTGTGACTCAAAATTATCAGAATTTAATGCTCAAACTTAATAGTAAAATGAATAAATAAATAAATTAATAATACCAGTAAGATGAGAGGAATAATAAGAAAGAAGGACTCGAGTTTATAAAATACGAAATTTTGGGGCTTTGCCTATAAGTTGTGTCGTGAACTCAAGCGTAATGAGCTGCGAGGATAAATGAAATAAAATATTTTGTATATTTCGCTATGACCATATTTCAGTAGTTATTGCCTTGCATATTATATTTTTATAGTGTTTGCATGATGCTAATTTATGTGTTTTAATAAAATTTTGTATATATGTACCTATTCTTGTCTTTATTCCAGTTTTCTCCCTTTATGTATTTTAAGGTAATTTCTAGATGCAGATTAGGGAATGTTAACATTTAAATTTGTAGATTAATGTCTCAAGTATTTTATTGACTCATCAATCCCAATTTTCACAAATTCATACGTTAAATAAGGCGATCCTAATGTTATTGCAAATGTTAATTTTATGTATGATATTAAGGAATTAATTTCAGTAATTAATAATATCCGATCTTCGTTCACAACGCCGAAGGGATATTATTTTCATTTGTCTTCGTACTAACCACGTCAAGATTGCGTACCTAGTAGGAGGTGTTTATTTTCGTCACCACACTACTAAAAGTTTAATGGTGCTCATACCAGGTGTATGAATTTGTATTTGGGATTCAAAATTGAAAATTTTCTGCATTTAAATATAAATAAAGATAGCCAGTATTATGATTTTATTCTTAATTACCTATCTCCTCTATCTTCTCTTAGCTTTTTCTCCTTCTACTAACAAACATTATTTATCCATATTGTGTTTATAAATATTGTGTGTATATCTAAAAATTTACGAAATTGAAATATAATAGTTGAGAAGATGAAACAAAAATATATAGAAGAGTTGGTTTAGTTCACGACACATTAGCTTGTAAGATTGTAAAGAATTTCGTTACTATATATATCCGTATTTCGGAAAATTTACTTTGTCATTATATTTATGTATATTTATAAAAATATTTAGGGCTATTTCATAATTTCTATGATATATTATTCTTGAATGAGTATAAATTATAATAATTCATTACAAAACTCATATCTTGAGAGTTTATGATAGCATAATTTGAGGTGTGAAAGAGTTAAAAAAAAATAAAAATAAAGGAAAAAGTATTAAACATCAGTCTGTGTGAGATTTTCCAAATAAGTAAATAAATATGACAGGTAGAAATAAGGCAAGGCAGTCTTCTCCTGAAAGGGACACATTTAAAATTGGAATAGACACTCTATTGAACTCTTTACAAAATTTTGAGGACAAACCAGACCAAAATATATCATATTTTTTCGAAGAGTTCGAAGAATTAGCCGCAGCGGCACAATTTCCTGATGATTTAAAATTGGTGTTGGCAAAGTCAAAATTTAAAGGCCAAGCGAGAGAGATTCTAAAAAACACAGCTGAATTGCATAAAGCACAAAACTATAACACATTCAAAGAAAATGCGATAACACAATTTAAAAAAGAAAGATCGTTTGCTGACGCTCAGGCGCAATTCATAAATGCAAAACAAACACCCAACCAAACTATTGAAGAATTTACTAAACAATTCAACATTGAGGCACAAAAATACCTTGTCTCGTCAGGACATGAACAAAAGAACGGAGCTAAAGAATTATTAGAAACGATTAAATTAACTAAATACCTTGAAGCACTAAGACCGGACATCTCTTTTGAATTAAAAAAATACCCACCCACAAAGTTTGATGAAGCAGTAAAAAAAGCTAAAAATATCGAAAGTGCTTTGAACAGTAAATGTGCAGGAGAAGTAAACAATTTAACTGAAAATAGCGAAAATAAATTATTCGAGGCACTTCTTAGCATGTCGCAAGAACAAAAATCGGAAATACACCAATTAAAAGAACAAATAAAAGATTTAAAAATTCAAAAAAATGAAAGCGAACATAACAACGCTGAAGTAAATCAGATAACACATAATTTTTGTCATATCTGTAATAAATCCAACCACCAGACACAAAATTGTTATTTCAATCAAAAAAGTGCGAATTTTTTTCAACCAAGGGGAGCGCAAAACAATGTTCGGCCACGATTTCAAAAAAATTATTATCAAAATAATAATTATAGAGGCTTTCAAAGATTTCCACAAAATTATGCACAACATTTTCAAGCGCCACAAACATTGGATTTTACAAGACCTTATTACAATCAAACTAGAGTTAATGATATGCAAATTCAAATGCCAAATTGGCAAAATTTGACCCAATCACAAATAGGACAGAATCAAATGTATCCTGGAAATTACAATATGCATAATATGATTCCAACGCAAAACTTTGATCCAACACAAGGAAACAACACACAAATTGCATATACAGGGCAGCATCAGGGTTTCGCAAATATGCAAAATAGCCTAAATCCTTTGCCGCAAAATAATGAGGGAAATAGGGAACATCAGCCCACAATTACTTTTCCTAACGAAAACAGAGACAGGCGAGGCAGACACAATAATAATAATAGGAACAGGGGGCAAAGTCATTTAAACCGGTAAGCGGGCCTACAAAATTGAGAGAAATACAAGCCCGTAGGTCCCGTAACATTGAGAAAAAACAGGGTTATAATATAAAAAATAAATCAAACAAGGAATTAAAAATATTGAAACAAAAGCAAACGAAAAAGACAATGATAAAAAAAAATGAGGAAGAAAAAAAAGATATAACACAAAAATTGATCGCAAGTTGTAACTCGGAAAAAAACAATGAATTACCAATATGGGACTTAAAAATAAAGAAAGATTTAATTATACCCAGCCTTATTGACAGTGGGGCGAGTATAAGTTTAATATCTCCAGGGGTCTTTGAAAAAATAAAAGAGACGGATATAAAGATTAAATATTTAGCTAACGCTATAAAAATTACAACTTTATCAAACAAATCCATTCCTTTTAAACACTGTGTAAAATTTAAGTTTAGATTTAACAACACTTTCTTAAATGGCACATTTTATGTAACTAAAGATGAATTTGACCGTAATTACAAAATTATTTTAGGATATGATTTCTTAAAAAGTAATAAAATAATCATGGATTTTGAAAATAATACTTTTAAACTCAATAATTCAATTATACAATTAAACCCCAATGAAAATCAAATTACGGAGGTGAATAAAATTAAGCCCGTACAACAAAATGATGACTTTCAAACAATACCAAAACAAATCAAATCCTATCAACACAATAACATTCCGAAAATTAATACACGAGTATTTGTAAAGAAAACCATTACTTTGAGACCTAGAGAATCGAAATTAGTAAATTTAATTTTTGATGGGAAATTAACAAACAAGCAACAATTTTTTTTCCAACCAGAATATAACAACAGGAAATTAGTAATCCAAAATTCAGTTCATGAAAACAAGGAAACAGAAAATAATTCATTCACAATATTAGTACAAAATAAATCGAAAACGTATTTGAGACTTCATAAGGATCAGGAAATGGGAAAAATTACCACTGATTTTTTTATAAAAAAACAAAATAAACCAAATACTGATAATATTTACGAAGTAAATAACTTAAATATTACACAAATTAGAGAATTACGAAAAAAAGAACTTTCAGAGAAGGATTTTAAAATAGATCACTTAACACCGAAGGTACAAAAAGAAGTATTGAAAATTTTAATGAGACATGCTACCGCTTTCAGCAAATCATACAAAACTCTAGGAGAAACGGACGTAATAAAACCGAATTTTAAATTAATGCACGACTTTCCTATACAAACGAAACCATTCAAATTAGCGCATGATGTAAAAAAATTCGCGGAGAAAGAAATTCAAGATTTATTGGATGCAGGTATCATAGAGCCTACGAACTCAAGTTATGCTTTCCCAGTAATTTTCGTAAAAAAAAATTCTACGTCAAAAACCAGTGATCAAAACTTAATAAAACTTAGAATGGCTATAGATTTTAGAGCTCTTAACGATATATTAGAAAGCGATCCGTATCCAGTCCCTAACACAAAAAGTATTTTACAAAGCATTGCTGGAAAAAAAATATTTACAGTTCTAGATTTACATTCTGCATTTTTTCAAATCAAATTACAAGAGCAGGACAAGCATAAACTAGCATTTATCACGGAGGATAACCATTTTCAAATAACACGAATGCCATTCGGAACTAAAATCTCAACAAATATATTTGCTCGTCTAATCGATATAGTTTTAGGTGATTTAAAAAAGAAATACAACATTCAATACTTTATTGATGACATTTTACTTGCTGCTGATAATATACAACAAATGCACACATTACTAGAAGAAGTACTAACACAATTAGAAAAATTTAATCTCACAATTGAACCAGCTAAAATAAAACTATACATGCAAGAAATAGACTTTCTGGGATATAAAATTAGTGAAAAAGGATATGCACCCTCAGAAAAAAATATAAAAAAAATAACAAGCTTTGCAGTCCCTACATCTCAGAAAACAGTGCGAGCATTCATTGGATTATGCACGTATTTTAAATCAACTATAAACAATTATGCAGAAATTATAGCGCCACTGACAGATCTCACTAAAGCGAATACAAAATTCAAATGGAATGACAAAGCACAGGAATCATTTGAAAAAATACAAAAAATTATCATGGAACAACCTACCATACATCCCCCAGATTTTAATAAAGATTTCTATATAATTACAGACGGATCAAAAATTGCAACATCAGGTATACTCGCGCAAAAACAAGGAGATAAAATGATACCAATTGAATTTACAGGCAGAAAATTAAAAGAATCGGAAAAGAGATATCCAAGCATGCAGATAGAGCTTTTGGCAATATATGAAACTATAACTTATTTTAGAAATATTTTATTAGGAAGAAAATTTTTTCTCCTAACAGATTCAAAAGCATTAACATACCACTTACACTTGGAAAAACAGCCGGAAATCGTAGCACGATGGTTACTTAAGCTACAGGATTATGATTTTGAAGTATCTCACATTGAAGGTATTCATAACCCAGCAGATTTCTGTAGTAGAGAAACAAATGCCTTAACTATAGCGGACGATTTAAACAAACATCTTTTTGCGGTAAATAAAAATTTGAATGCAGACAATATAAAAAAAGAACAATTAAAAGACCCTAAATTAAACGAAATTATTCAAGCTTTACAACAACAGAAAAAAGCAAAAAAATATGAAAAATACAATTTAAATAAAGAAGGAATATTAATTCTAAGAAAATCACGAAATTCAAATAATAATGATTTATATATTGCGCCACAGAATTTAAAAGAAGATATTATAAAAAGCGCACATGTCCCACACTTCGCTTTTCTAAAAACCTATGGCATAATAAAAGAAAGATTTTTTTGGTATAGAATGTATCAAGATATAAAACAATTCTGTGCGAAATGTATAACATGCAATACATTTAAACAGCATAAAACGATAAAAATTCCACTGAAAACTATGGATAAAAATTATATACCTGGCCATAGATTAACTATTGACGTAGTAGGAAGTTTGGTTACATCTCTAAATAGGAATAAATATGTTTTAACTATTGTCGATACAGCATCACGCTTCCTACAAGCATTTCCACTTAGATCGACAGATACTAAGGTTATAATCAACGCATTAAATGGTTATTTCAGTACTTTTGGATTAGCGAAATATATCTCTACAGACAACGGAGCTTATTTTAAATCGAAGGATTTCAAAGATTATATGAAAAATTTAAATATTGAACTAATACCTTCGTCGGTGTACCACCCGGAATCGCAATCTGTACTTGAACGAATACACCGGGATTTAAAAGCTTCCATAGCCTCTATGTGTAATAAAACTTACGAATGGGATATAAAACTTCCATATTTCGTACTTATGCATAATTCAACTGTACATAGAATAACAAAATTTTCTCCAAGCATGTTATTTTTCGGTAGAGAGATAAAAACGCCATTCACGAATTTTGAAGCGCATAATATGGATTCTTACAGTACATATGTACAGAATAAGCTCAAACATATGCACGATATAAGATATGAAGTTATGAAGAATCAAGAAAAGGCGGATTTGGAACTGAATAAGAATTCGAAGTTAAAACACAAAGAATTAAAATTGGGTGACGAGGTCTACATGAAAATGCTCAGAAAACCTAAGGCCTTACATCAGAAATTTTCAGGCCCATATTATATTGAGAGAATTTTCAGAAATGATAACTACCTCATAAAGAACAAACATAGGCCAGACCTGAGACCTATTAGAATTCATATTTCTAAATTATTTGCGCCCAATGTGGCAAACAGAACAGAAAACAAATAATCATTCCTTAGAAAATATAAGTGTAAAAAAAAAAAAAAAAAAAAATTTAGACTTCAAGAATTTATTAAAATTGTTTTAAGCGTCTACTGAAACCGTCAAAATCTTTTAAATATACCGTATTTAACATATCAGCCAAACTTAAAAAAAATTTTTTTACACTTAAACACAGAAAATTCTAAAAAATGTTCGAATCTTGCAAATTACATACAAAATTAACGTAAAAAAAAAAAAAAATATATATATATATATAAAATAAAATAAAAAAAAATAAAATAAAATAAAACGGAGCTATATTATGGTCTCATACGAAATATGTTTCGTACTTCCCGGGATGTGAGTACTTATTGCTGGTCGATAACTTGCATGGTATGGAAAATATTTTTTGGGAGACTATACATAGACAAAATATATGTAACAGAGACAAATAAATATTAAAAATAGGCATTACATGAATAGTCGTTATATATTACCTAATATAAAAAAAATAAACTAGATTCAAACAAAAAAAAATATATACATATATATAAAAATTATATTTACGAATTTTTCATAACACGGTATGTTATACAAAAAGGAAAATGAAGATAGAAAAGGTTTCAGAAAAATAATACAATAGGATCGTGAAATAATGTATGATAACAATAAAAACGGGAAGGAAAACGAAGTCATAAACAGTAGCATGAACAGTAGTGAATTCTAGTGAGTATGCGTCTCAGTAGGAAATTCGAGCGAATAATATAGGTATCGCGAAGGTGAATATGTTTATTATATTTGGTAGTTTTCAAAGGCCTACACATTGCAATGATCATTTTCTCATATTTAATGTATTTGTGTATGTTATTTCAATTTTTGTATTACTATGTCCATTTGTCATTACATGTATATATTTATAATAATGGTATGGTATTCTTGCACATCTTTTAATTTTAAGTGATTAGATTATAAATCTGTATATATATTATAGCTTATTTTTGGATAGAATAATTTTTTTTCTTAAAGTAAGAGGGGATAAGCTTGTCGTAAAGAAATGTCACGACATCGCTTAGAATAAAATAAAAGAAAAGAAAAGAAAAAAAAAAAAAAAAAAAAGAGAGAGAAAGAATAATAATAAATAAATAAATAAATAAATAAATAAATAAATAATCTAGAAAGAGATAGAAAATGAAATAATATTAATGTATATAAAAGTATTAAAATAAATTTTTATTTTAGCTTTTGTAAACAAGAAATAATAACAATAATATGTGTTGTTTGTTCGGAAATTTTATTACACTATAAGCTCTTTTTAGCCAAAGCCTGGGAATGGCAAAATCACATGAACGAAGGGATTTTCTCACCATTAGTTTAAAAAGGAACAAATGTTTACGAGAAGCAATAAAACCTAGAGTCGCCATTTGTGACACTAACGTACACAAGCAACAATGAGAGATTTACAATCAAATTTATTACTCTCGTGTGTGGTCTACGTGGGGTCGCCGGCTCGGAATCGTAGCTCAGGCAATAAATAATGGAGGAACAACGGCTGAAAATCCAACCCCGCATCTTTTACTTGACCAATGGACAGTGAAACATATTCAAAGCCAATTGGAGTCCAAATTTTATACCCAATGGGGTCAAAGGGGGCGTACAGGACCTGAAAAAGGAAACCCCACATGAGTGAGTGCATTTTTGGAATTGAAGGTGTAAAGGTGGAAAAAAGATTTTCCTCTCTGCTCCGAGTCTCCCGCTAAGATGATAGGGAAAAGAAGAAATCGAAATAATCTGTGTCATCGGGAGATGCGACCTTATGCCTCCCGAACGAAGTGATGAAAATTGACTGATAATGCTCTGCGAATCGTCGACTGATGTCCAATTCAAAAGGAACACCTGAGTGCGCAAAGCTGACTAATTTTTCATCAGATGATTCATAAGGATTGCTGAGCTGACTATTTTTCATCAGATGATTCCTAAGTTTTGAAAAGTTGCTACTATTTGTGTTAATTAGAAAAAATTGACTGATAACTCTGCGAATCGTCGACTGATTTCCAATTCAAAAAGGAACACCTGAGTGCGCAAAGCTGACTATTTTTCATCAGATGATTCCTAAGTTTTGAAAAGTTGCTACTATTTGTGTTAATTAGAAAAAAATGACTGATAACTCGGCTCGAATCGTCGACTGATTTCCAATTCAAAACGGAACACCTGAGTGCGCAAAGCTGACTATTTTTCATAAGATGATTCCTAAGTTTAGAAAAGTTGCTACTATTTGTGTTAATTAGAAAAAAATGACTGATAACTCGGCGCGAATCGTCGACTGATTTCCAATTCAAAACGGAACACCTGAGTGCGCAAAGCTGACTATTTTTCATCAGATGATTCCTAAGTTTAGAAAAGTTGCTACTATTTGTGTTAATTAAAAAAAAAATGACTGATAACTCGGCATTTGGATATAAGTGTGTTGGTGTACTAATGAACTGTACGGACAGCTATAAGCCAAGGGCGACCAATACCAGCAACATACTTGTAAGGTGAGAAAATTTCATTGTTCATGTGACTGGCCAATTTATTTTAGTGATATAATGTTGTGTTAAAATTTTGGTTTTAAAATTTGATTTTTTAAAATTCGATCACTTAAAATTTGATTATTTTAAAATTTTTAAAATTATTATTATCTTTGTGACTCAAAATTATCAGAATTTAATGCTCAAACTTAATAGTAAAATGAATAAATAAATAAATTAATAATACCAGTAAGATGAGAGGAATAATAAGAAAGAAGGACTCGAGTTTATAAAATACGAAATTTTGGGGCTTTGCCTATAAGTTGTGTCGTGAACTCAAGCGTAATGAGCTGCGAGGATAAATGAAATAAAATATTTTGTATATTTCGCTATGACCATATTTCAGTAGTTATTGCCTTGCATATTATATTTTTATAGTGTTTGCATGATGCTAATTTATGTGTTTTAATAAAATTTTGTATATATGTACCTATTCTTGTCTTTATTCCAGTTTTCTCCCTTTATGTATTTTAAGGTAATTTCTAGATGCAGATTAGGGAATGTTAACATTTAAATTTGTAGATTAATGTCTCAAGTATTTTATTGACTCATCAATCCCAATTTTCACAAATTCATACGTTAAATAAGGCGATCCTAATGTTATTGCAAATGTTAATTTTATGTATGATATTAAGGAATTAATTTCAGTAATTAATAATATCCGATCTTCGTTCACAACGCCGAAGGGATATTATTTTCATTTGTCTTCGTACTAACCACGTCAAGATTGCGTACCTAGTATGAGGTGTTTATTTTCGTCACCACAGTGCCTTTTGCAAGTGTGGAATTAAAATTAGATGTCCCCGGGAGTAGAACCAATGTGACGGAATGGGTTAAATGTTAAAATTTCTAAATTTTACTTGAGGTCGTGTGACTCGTGAAAATTTAAAGCGTGTGTTTCAATCGTTTCGACTCCCTGTATTAATTTTTATAACCAGCACATTTATATTTTAAAGTTGATTTTAATTTACCTGTTACTCAATTCGGAGTTTAATAACTTTCCCCCATCTTATTTCATTAGTATCTTTCAATCAAAAATGATCTTTCGAAATAAATTTCAAAGATTTCTCTACAGTAATTTTTTAAAAAACATTGAAATACTCTGAAAACCAAAGCAATTAAATAAACTGGAAAAATATTTTCGTTCAAGCTAAATTAAAATTCAGAGTGCAAATATTTGTTCATTAAGCAACCAATTAAGTCTTTAAGATTTTTAAAATGGACGGTATTGACAATTAATTTAGATGAGATATTTTTAATTTTCGCGAATAATTGCAGGGAAATTTTATTTACGTTTCATTCATCGATTAATTTTTAAAATATTTTGTTATTTCGAAATGCATTTGTAAAATTTAATATGTTTGGATTTTACAAAATGGATTAAATTTAAATAATGGGTATAGTTGTAACAGTATCAACAAGAAAATAATGCGTGTAATCATCCATATAATGTACCAATGTCTTCGGGATGAATATCTCATACAAAAGTTTTAATCTTTTAACACCAGAATTTTCAAATGGAATTTTCGGACTAATTTAATCAGGAAAAACTAATGTATTCTAACAACCAGAGCGATTGTACTTTGAAGGTGCTCAATGCGCGTGAAATATGTTTGCAAACAGCAGCGCCTCTCAAGTTTTCCAAGTTCGGTCTCAATTCTGATTTAGAAGTCTCAAGTTCATAGCAGAAACAAAGCTTTATAAAATTTTACTTTATTTAATAAGAGACATATAAAGACCATTTAAGGTAAAAATTGTTTATCGAAAATTCCGGTGTCAGTTTGAAATTTCAGCTTAAATTTGGAGGTCAAACTGACGACCCTGGAGACACCTCGATTTCGGTGAGTAAGGTACATCACCGCACCGGTACATCACATTAACCACTTAACTGATCAATATTTTTGAAAAAGATTCAAACAATGCCTATTTTTTTCATGTTTTTTATAGAATTTAAAACCTTTTATCACCGGTTTTGCAAAACAGAAATTTTGGTCTAATTGAATCAGAAAAGTGTTCAGATTAAACAATGCAAAATTTGCAAATAAAATTTACTGGTAAGAAAAATAAATCATGATTGGAATAGAGGTGTCCGTACGTGGTACGGACAAATCATGATTCGCGAAAACGCGTTGCCCGTATGACGTAAAGGCAAATTAGGGAAACGGTTAAGGAACTTTTATTTTGGATACAGGAGGTCTAGAATCTTCTTCTAAACGAGTTATCAGTAAATAAAAAGAATATTGCCCAGTTAAACTGATGGCATTGAGCTCACAGGCTACGCATACTAATTGTACATTACAGCCTTATATTTTCAAGGGCTAGTTCCGTCCGGAAAAAAAATTAAGAAAGGGAAACAGCTCTCCCCTTTCCCCTTTTTTATACTTAATCATTGAACCTCCTAAACTCTCAAGAACATGCTTTATCATATAAAAAATCTATATCCAAAATTCAGAGTAAATCGGATAATTCTCAATAAAAACCCATTTAACATTTATATAATTTAAGAGGAGCTATCCCCCTCTAATATACTTAACCATTAAACTCCCAAAACTATTCAGAAATTTGAAAGAAATCTGACAATTCTGCTTGAAAAACCCCTTTTTATCAATTAAGGGGAGGGGCATTAGAACCCCCGTTTCCCCTGTTTATACTTATTCAATAAACACCTAATAACAGTCACGAAATTGCCTCATCAAAATGATCCTATATCTAAATTTTGAAGGAAAACTGTTAATTCTGCATGAAAAACCCATTAAATCAATTAAGAGGAGGGGCATGAGCACCCCCGTTCCCCCTCTTATACATATCAAATGAACTCCAAAAACTAATCAGGGAAGCGCCTTATCAGGATATACCTATATACAAAATTTCAAGTGGATCCGATATTTTTATCATGAGTTATCGCGTTACGCACGTACGAACGTACATACCGAACGGGCAGGCACATAAGCTCTCAGGCTATGATAACCTGTGAGCTAATAAAAAGAATATTGCCCAGCTAAACTGATGGCATTGTGCTCACAGGCTACGTATACTAATTGTACATTACAGCCTTGTATTTTCATTAATTCCGTTCGAAAAAAAAAAATTAAGAAGGGCAAACAGCTCTCCCCTTTCTCTTTTTTTATACTTAATCATTGAACTTCCTAAACTATCAAGTACATGCTTTATCATATTAAAAAATCTATATCTAAAATTCAGAGCAAATCGGATAATTCTTAATAAAAACCCATTTAGCATTTATATAATTTAAGAGGAGTTATTCCTCTCTTTTATACTTAACCATTAAACTTCCAAAACTATTCAGAGATTTGAACGAAATCTGACAATTCTGATTGAAAAATCCTTTTTTGCAAGTTAAGGGGAGGGACATTAGAACCCCCGTTCCCCCTGTTTATACTTATTCAATGAAAACCTAATAACAGCCACGGACTCGCCTCATCAGAATGATCCTATATCTAAATTTTGAACGAAAACTGTTAATTCTGCATGAAAATCCCGTTTATATCAATTAAGGGGAGGGGCATGAGACCCCGTTCCCCCTGTTTATACTTATTCAATGAACACCTAAAAACAGCCACGGTATCGCCTTATCCGAATGATCCTATATCTAAATTTTGAACGAAAACTGTTAATTCTGCATGAAAATCCCGTTTATATCAATTAAGGGGGGGGGGCATGAGCCCTCCGTTCCCCCTGTTTATACTTATTCAATGAACACATAATAACAGTCACGGAATCGCCTCATCAGAATGATCCTATATCTAAATTTTGGACAAAAACTGTTAATTCTGCATGAAAAACCCGTTTATATCAATTAAGGGGAGGGGCATGAGCCCCCCGTTCCCCCTGTTTATACTTATTTAATGAACACCTAATAACAGCCACGGTATCGCCTCATCCGAATGATCCTATATCTAAATTTTGAACGAAAAATGTTAATTCTGCATGAAAATCCCGTTTATATCAATTAAGGGGAGGGGCATGAGCCCCCCGTTCCCCCTCTTATACATATCGAATGAACTCCAAAAACTAATCAGGGAAGCGCCTTATCAGGATATACCTATATACAAAATTTCAAGTGGATCCGATATTTTTATCATGAGTTATCGCGTTACGCACGAACATACAGAACGGACGGGCACATAAGCTCTCAGGCTCTGATAGCCTGTGAGCTAAAAACTGTGGTTAGAGGGCCAACGGAGTATCCACTGAGTGTTCTTTGATTAAATCGTCCATCACTCTGACTTTATCTCACTTAAATTCTTACTTGAGATTTACGCTTCATCTCTTGGCTTTCATATTTAATCTTGGATTGATATTTAATAATTTCACTTTTTGTTCTTTCAAGTGTCAGTCTTTATATTTTGCAGTTTTTTTCAAAGAACACCGGACGTTATAGTGTGCTATTGGCAATTTGTGAAACTGTTTCCATTCATCAGATTATGTTTATTATTTGATAGCTTTGACAACAACTATCGTAAAAGACAAAATAAATCATGATAATAGATGTTGAGAGATCTTGAGTTCCTCCAACCTATCATATTTTTCTTTTAATTTATTTCGACTTACAATTTATAATTTCATGCATGATCCATGTTTTAAAAAACAAAATACCATTACAGTGTGATAAAAAATATACTCTTCCGGTATTCTGTAACAGATTGAGGAAAATGATCTAAAATATACCCTTTTTTAGATCTCTGACTTTTGACACTTCCTTGAGAATCTACCCAAAAATATCCGTATTTAATGTGTATTACTTAACTGTGTTCTTAATATTTTAAAACTTAATATTTCTCTTATTAAACTGTTTTTCATTTCGTACTCTTACACAACATTAAAGCCTTATAATTTCTTATATTTTCTTATTTTCTGAATGTACCACTTTTTTACTTACCCATCATACGTAGTATAGGGTAAGTCTTGCAATCGTTTTGAAAATCGAAAAAAAATTTTTGACGGATTTACACGTTTCAGATAGTGGAGATTCCGAAAAACATATTTTTAGAAAAAAAATTTGCCGTCCGTCTGTCTGTCTGTCTGTAACCGCTATATCTTCCGAACAAATTGAGATAGAGACTTGAAATTTTGTATGTGCTTAGTATGTAAGAATGGGACGAAGTCTATTTAATATCAGTAACCTCGATGATCCGGAACTATTTTTTTCGGATTCCCGAAAAATTCGTTCTGATGGAAGGTATATAAAAATTTTCGAAATATTTTATTTTAAGGACTGGACGTAAAAGGCAATAAAATAACACAATTTTTGCATATAAACGAGGTCGATCGGATTATTAGTTGTTGAGATATGTGTAATCCTGTTTTCCAAATTCTTCGATTTTTCATGACCCTGTATTTCATTCAAATTTCAATTCATAGGTACATTTTTATTGGAAATGAGACGCTTAATCCAACACAGTAAATTTTTAGTTAATTATAAGGATATATAAGTTAGTTAATTATAAGAATATATTATAAGGATGCTTCTTTTACGTAATCCGGTACTACTCGAGTATTTTGGCGTTTTATATAATTAGTCAAAATTGGCTCATCAACAATTCATTAATGGAGCATTATTGTATGTTAAAATTATTTATTTATGCGTTAAAATTTTATTTTGGAGTTGCTATAGACACGCGTTTTATTTTCATATTTTATATTATGATGGGTAAGTATTACGGTGGCCCCAACGACTAATTTAATATAGTATTAATTATTAAAATAGATTTATTTATTAGAAATTATTTACCTAGGTTATAACTTGCTGTAAGGCATTTTGTCACTGATAATTAATGAAAATTTTTGAAATTTGTAACATGCATGTAATATTATAAAGAAGGAAAAAATGTATGTGATGATACAAAAAAAAAAAAAAAAAAAAAAAAAAAAAAAAATATTAATGCGTTTGAGGCGAACGTTCGTACAAAAGTTTTAGTCTTTAAACACCAGCTTTTTCGCACGGAAATTTTGAAATAATTTTATCATTGACCGAATCATCATGAGGAATAATTTTTTAACAACCGCTATACCACTAAATTCATATATAAGACTTGAATTATCTTAATTGTCCTTTAAATAATTCTTTGATTTAATTCTATTTTTAAAATTCCATTTAAATTTACTATTTTAACTTAATTTTTCACACCTAAATCTTAATGTTTAATTTATGCAGTTATACCTGCAATTTTTCTTTTTCCCAATGGCTCTTAAGAAAAAGAATTCAACAGACTGGGTGTAATTTATTGTTCAACAGACTATATTTACAGGATGTGTTTGTGCAAGTAGGAAACCCCTGAAAGTTACTCTACAATTCAACACTTTTCAAAATAAGTTAATAATCGTAAAACGCCGAAATGCTTTGCTGAAACACCATGATCCTTAATGCATATCATGTGTTTTCCAGATGTTTTTTTCCCTCAAGTTTTTTTTTAATTCGACTTATAATTACATACCTATGCTTTATGCTAAAAAATTAAAACACATTTCAGTCTTTTTCAGAACTTCCTACATTTCTTGTTACACTCGACTACCTCTGACAATAAAGCTCGGTGAATGAATTCAGAATGACCGATCTGGCAACACTGGGGAAACAAAACGCTGAACCTGCATAGAGGCAAGTGTAGACCATCTTCCCCCACCGTTGTTCAGTTGAGTGTCGTTTATGTTCTGTGTAAGACGTGCTTTAGTAAGTGCTTGTTCAGTGTGTTGGTTCTTAACTGAGAACAGGAAAATGAACGAACAAAAGATCAGTTTAAAGTTTGATTTTAAGCTTTGCAAGACACCGAAAGAAATTCATGAGAGATGGTGCAAATTGAACACCTACCATACACACTAGATCTCAATCCTCCAGACTTCTTCCTATTTTCACGACTGAAACTCTCTTTGAAAGAGATTAGACCATATTGCTGACATACAACGAAACGTGACGAAGCTTTTGAACTTCATCCCAAAAGAAGTCTTCTTGCGAATTTCCCAGGACATGTATAACAGATCTCAGCGGTGCACAGTTATAGGAGATGACTATTTTAAAGGATGGTATGGTAACTTTCGTTGATATTTCATCTACATTAATGCTACATGACTATTCACCGAACTTTATTGTCAGAGGTAGTATATATTTATGAGTTAAAAAATCATTTTGTTTTAGTCATTATCTATTTCAGTAATTTCGGAATTTCGGTATTTTTCTATATTTCTCTGGAATCCCATTTAATCAAAAAATAACATTCAAAACAATCTGAAAAGGTTTGTATAAAGTATTCATTTTAAAAAATATATAGATGCATTGAAAAGGAAAATAATTGAATAAACTAGGAAAATTATTTCGCTGAAGGTAAATTAAAATTCAGAATACGAATATTTGTTCATTAAGAAACCACTTAACTCGTTAGGATTTTTAAAGTGTGCGGCATTGAAAATTAATTTAAACGAGATATTTTTAATTTTCACAAATAAGTATAGAGAAATTTTATTTACTTTGCATTAACTGATTAATTTTCAAATATCTTGTCAATACGAAACGCTTATTTGTAATCTATAGTATGTTTCAAATTTATAAGATGAAATACGTTTAGAGAATGGGTATAAGCATAGCTGCCAACTTTTACGCATTTTTACTACCACTAAAATTGCACAAAAATTTTCCATTTTTTTAATTTATAAGATTTCGCAAATTAAATATCCCAATATTTACTATAAAGTTTTTGTGGTCGGAAAAATACGTAAAAGTTGGCAGCTATGGTATAAGTATATTAAGTGTATACAGTAATTGTATAAGCAAACAAATAATGTATGTAGTCACAGAGATAACATAGAGTCGTGGAAAAAAAGTAAACATCTCTACTAACGCCTCAACATATTACCGTAGAAGTAAATTACTGGTACCGAACGATTTCAAATAAGATCTTTTAAATGATATACATAAAGCAGCGGTTCTCAAACTATGAGGCGGGTTATTTTAGTGGGTCGCATAAACAATCTAATTTTGTCACGAAAATATATTCTGTTATATTTTAAAAAATATAACAATTTCAATGGCAAATAATATTTCAAGGGAAATTGCACAATTTCCATATGAAGAAATATACGAACAGAATATCCAGAAATATCTAAATGAGTTTTGAATTCCTTGATAGAGTTCAACACAACGTACTCATGTGAACATTCTTTGTGTATTTGGTTGTTTTTGAAAAAAAAGAGCACAGAAAACATTGTGTGGTGAAAGTGAAGTAAGGTTGAATTTAACAAGTTTAAACCCTGATATATATGCTTTCATCGGTAAAAACCAGTGCCAGAAAATGCACTGATTATAAAGTTATGTTTTGATCGTAATTAAATGTATTTTTAATTATCTTTATAGATTGTGTGTTGTATTAACTATTATTCCACTTACAAACATTGGAATTAAGAATTGTCGTTTTCGTTTTTTCTTTGTACGAAAATTTACCTTTTTCGTAGGATAGGATAGCCAGTAGCTTATGGATCTCATATAGAAATTTTATTATTTTGATATACATCATTTTCGGCGAAATAACCATTATCCACCAGTGATATACACCATGATTGGGTCGTGATTTTTTTTTTATTTAGAGGTGGGCCGCATACCAATAAAGTTTGGGAACCGCTGATATAAAGTTAGCTTAGGAGGCCATCTACATATTAAAACGAATCCTAGTTTTGTTCTTTTTGATAGCATTACCCAATTCTGACAGCATAGATACTACACCCTTCAATTAGCTTAAAAACAAATTTTCATGCATATGGTACGATAAGTATCCAAGAGATTAATTATTTTAAAACGAGCATATTTTAAGGGCAGTATCCAAATTGAAGTTCAGTACTGGATTGTTGACCGAGAGAGCCTTCTTCTTGATCAAATCAACTTAGGCGCCACTAAAGTATCATTGGAGACTGCTGGATAATAGAATATAAGAAGTTTCAACATATCAAATCACTTCTATCGTAGACGGCTCCTTAAACCACCATTTTACCATATAATTTGAAAACTACTTAGAAGAAAAATTTCGAGTTTTGTATTTCCATAAAGCACGACTCCGAACGCAACCGAATCTAAATCAATCAATCAAAAAAAATTAGGTTGCAATTTTTTTTTCAATATTAATTTCGAAATTCATAATTCATGTCATAAAATTATAAAAATTGAAAATTAAACGTATTTATGTTTGGGTATTTTAGTATTATTGCAACATAAAGAATTAGCACGTTAGGAGTATAATTGAGGGTTATTAATAAGAATATGGAAATGTAATTTAACATTCGAATCACCAGATTTTGAACGTTTTTAATTCAAAATCTCATCATTCAAATGATTTGAAATTTGGTGTTGTATTGTTTGAACCGAAAATTTGAAATGTTATGTTGAAATTGGGAATTGACTATAAAAAATAAAGTTTGGATTTGTTTTAATATGTAGGTGGCCCTAAACAAATATTATATAGATCATTCAAAAGTTGACTTTATTTCAAATCGAAAGGTAAGAGGTATTTCATATTCGATAGTTTGTTGAGGGGTTCATAGGGGATGTTTATTTTTTTTTTCCATCACTGTACCATTGAGTTCGAGACAAACATTTTGTACTAAAGTTTTAAAATGAAATTCCAGTATTTTTCGACGAGGAATTTGATTAGGGATTCGATTTCCGCGTTTTCACACACCACTTTTTTGTTAATGTTGAAAATGTTGTTCTGTTAAAACTCAAAAATATTCCGATTAAATGAAACAATACTGGTGTGTAAAAACGCAGAAATTTCATCCCTATTTGATGTAATTTAACTGTGAGATTTCTCAAATTAAAGTATAGCCATTGTGACAAATAGCCATCGCAAACTGACAAAAAATTTTGCTGACGGATCGTGGACTTTCAAAACTATCATATATTTTCTAAAATATACGATCCTTTTTATTATATTAAACTAATAATTACATACATTATTTATGCATGCTTATAATTACATACTAGAGCTGCCAAGTCTGTGGCTTTTTTGATACATGAGTAAAGTATTTAATAGAGAAAATATTGTTTTACTAATTTTGAACATTTCGGCGTTTTAAAATAATGCATGCAATTAAATTTATGCATGCTTATAATTACAAACTCTGCATACGTATCTCAAACAGGTAAAATATTAAAACGCGCTTCAGTATTTTTAAGACTACCTCCATTTCTTTTTACTTTCAATATATTTATAAGTTTAAAATTGATTTTGTTATAGTCATTATCCTGTTCGATAATTCCCGAATTTCAGTATTTTTCTCTATTTCCATGGAAATCCTATTCATTAATTTATTTTAATCAAACATTAAATTTCAAAAGAAACGGAAATCGTTCATATATAGTATTAGTTTTTTAAATATAGAAATGCTTTGAAAAGCAAAATAATTTAATAAACTAGGAATATTGCCTCGCTTAAGAAATTAAAATTCAGAATGCAAATATTTGTTCATTAATCAACCTCTTAAATCTAAAAGATATTTAAATTGTGCGGTATTGAAAATTAATTACGATGCGAGATTTTTAATTTCCACAAATAAACGGGAAGAAAATTTACTTACTTTTAATTTGCGGATTCTCAATACAAACATATTCTCAATACGAAATGCGTTTTTAAAATTTTAGTATGGTTGTCGTCGAGTATATACAGGGTGGTTAGTAATTAACGTGAAGTGTTCAGAGCCCTCTACCGAGTAAAGTTTTGGTCGAAATATAACCAAATTTCATCGGCATACACCAATAATACACCAATATTTTTTAACAGAAAATTCTGTACTAGGTTTCTGCAGTATTTGTGCTAAAACTAACTTCCGAATGCGATTTCTGCGCAATTTGCAAGAAAAATGTAAAAAGGAATCTTTTCTAAAAAAATATTGATGTTCTGTTGGCGGACCATTTGTGAGCCCTGAAATAATAATATATATAACTTATAATATAACTAAAATATTTTCAGACATCTGAAATACAGGGTGGTTAGTAATTAACGTGAGGTGTTCATAGCCCTCTAGCGTGTAAAGTTTTGGGCGAAACATAACCGAATTTGATCAGCATACATAGTAGACCATGGGATTTCGAATTCTTAAAAAAAGAATTTAAATAAAAATTTTTAAAAATCGCCACTGAGGGCAATTTTAGCGTTGTTTACCGACTAAAATGCATTAATTTGCATAAAATCAGTTCTGTGTAGCGATCATGAGTATAAAAGGAAAGGCTGGGAGAGTTCCCATCATTATCAACTCTCACCATACTTTGCTGGTCAAGCTGTGTTATCAGCAGAACGAGAATTGCAATGATGCTCGTCCTGAATTTCACCGATTACAGAATTTGCAAAAGAACCGGTGATCATAACAAATTTACAAAAGATGATTCATCGATTTGAAACTATGCGGCAACAAGACGAAGGACGCAAAGTGACTAGTTAATAACAAGTAGACGAAGTTGTAACTGCTATTGTCGAACAAGAAATGAAAAATGTGCAGGTACCATTAGCGCTCGGGCAGTATCTCAGCAGTATAAAATTGATCTGTACTGTATTTTATGGCATTTAATCATTCAACATTTAAACTAATACACTTTTGGTGCGCCAAAATTGCCCCTAGTAGCGATTTTTTTATTAGCAAAGTATGATCCCGTAAGGTGAGAGCCACCACAAAGCAGTTGGTCTGAGAACTCTCCCAGCCTTTCCTTTTATACTCATGATCGCTACATAGAACTGATTTTATGCAAATTAATGCATTTTTGTCGATAAATAACGCTAAAATTGTCCCTAGTGGCGATTTTTTAAATTTTTTATTTTTATTTTTATTTTTATTTATTTATTTTTTTTTTTAAGAATTCGAAATTCCATGGTCTACTATGTATGCTGATCAAATTCGGTTATGTTTCGCCCAAAACTTTACTCGCTAGAGGGCTCTGAACACCTCACGTTAATTACTAACCACCCTGTATTTCAGATGTCTGAAAATATTTTAGTTATATTATAAGTTATATATATTATTATTTCAGGGCTCACAAATGGTCCGCCAACAGAACATCAATATTTTTTTAGAAAAATTTCCTTTTTAATTTTTCTTGCAAATTGCGCAGAAATCGCATTCGGAGGTTAGTTTTAGCACAAATGCTGTAGAACCTTAATACAGAATTTTCTGCTAAAAAATATTGGTGTATTATTATTACTATTTTATATAAACACAGTCTTTCTATGTTTGCATATAAAAGTAATTAGCTAGCTTGTTAAAATTTTTTAAATATTTTAAAAGTTGCTTCTGAATTGAAGAACAAGTTGGCAGAAAATATGCGTGGAATTTTCTCTCTCGCCAAACTCAGTATCTCTATCTCGATAATGCTCCTATAATGGGAAAATACAGTAGATTTATGTATAAGGATAACCAAGAAATAAAAATATTTTATTATTTTTATTATTCTAGAGAAAAAATAAAATATTCCTATTAAATAGGTTTTTATTACTTAATTTCAGCTTTCATAGCCTTCAAGTTCGGTTAGTTTTCTTGTTTTAAAACATGTTAAAAATTTAAAAATCTGGATTCTGAACTTTATTTATTTCTTACTTTTTTTATATTTCCTTTGTGTAAAACATCATCATGCTGTGTCAATATTTTTCGCATTCCATTGTTAGATTTTTTCTATTAGCACATTTTTCAATAAATAATTTTAGAATATACAAAGTTAAATAAAAATCTATCGGAAGCAGTGATATCAGAATTTAAAAAAAACTCTTTATTTATTTGTTTTACGTAATCGCAAGCTGTATTTTCATACTGCTAAAAAAATTAGTTTTCTTCAAGTATTCCCGGGGATATCACGTATTTACTTCTACTTTTTTATTTTAAGTAAATCTTTCAAAAAGCAAAAAATATTCCATTGGGAATTGAAGCATTGATTCTTCCAAGATTTCTTTTCTTCAAAATGCAATTATTTGTATGTATAATTATTGGTATGCAATTATTTTAATAACACTTAACACTAGATTAAAGAATGGATTAAAATGTATAATAGAAAAAAAAATATTGCTTAAAGAAGTTACATGCATTTTTGTAACAGCCAAAAATATTTGCGAGTGTTTTAAACAGTTTCCAAAAAATATGAAAAGTGTTTATGTTTTCGGTTTGTCTGTTCGTCTGGCCCGTGCTCTGACTCCCGTAAATGTACTCGAATTGCCATGAAATTTTATGACGTTATTGACATTTTCCCCCAGAATGAACCCTATTGAAAATGAAGTTTCTACCATGATTAGTTTATTTACAAGGACAGTCAAAAATTTTAAATTACATTACGGCCTATAGGGAAAAATCGTTTCAAATGCATCTTAAAGATGTTACACCCTGTCAAACATATTCGAATTTATGTGCATTAATGAAGTGTACTAAAATATGTATTTTGTAAAGTATGCAAAGAAAAGAATAGTTATTTTTCATTTATAGGGTCACACAGAAGAATTCCATTAAATAATAATACAAGTAGGAATTGTTTGCGACAAATTTTAATTATGGTAAACGATTTCATGTATAACCAAATTGATATACTTCGCTGAGGCTTTTTATGAGTTATTTCATGCAAAATACGAAATGCATAGCATTTACAGCGATAATAAAAAAATTCAAATAGAATATTCTATCCGAAGTACTCTGTACTATAGATGATGGTTTTTGGATGGATGAAATGCATTTTAAATTATGGTATGCGCTTTTAAGTTTCGCTAAATATATGCTTATTATATGGTGTGTATAATATACTTATTACATGGTGTCTCTTTACTATATCAAATCATAAATAAAAAAAATCTTACAGTTTTTAAATCAAATTTTTAAAATGTATTATTTTTGTAAATGATAAATTCATGAGGAAAAAAATACTCAAATATACTACATTAGTTATATCAATCTTAAAAATATATTTATTGATTTTATGCAATATGTCTGTAGCGTAATTGTAATTCTATTCTTATCCTACCAAATAAATAGCTTTCTACAACTATTTCCGAGGACATAACATATTTTCTACACTTTTTATTTAGTTTAAAGATATTTTTTGAAAGCAGAAGTAATCTTTGGAGACTTCAAACACAAAATCTTTCAAGAGTTTTCTTTTAAAAGAAAGAATATACAATTTCGAATCTGAGTATTTCATTCTGAAGACACCATTCGTTAAAGTACAAGATACGAAGAAGAAAAAATTCGTATATCCTTATTCCCAACAGAAACTTAAAATAGCAATATTGGCTTTATTTCATAACAGACATTCCGGATTTAAAAACACCGAAATTAGCCACTGAAACTTTCTGGTGTAAAGTCAGAATTTCTGAACTACATAATTTCTAGAATGCGTTCTATCATGATAATTAAAGGGTTAAAACCATCAATTTTTATTTGGAGATTTTTTTTAAGCCAATATAGAAATTTTGGTAGTTCATCATAACGAACACGGGTCATAAATCGCCAAATAGAATTTCCATCGCCTTATTGTATTCCCTTAATTTTTGGTACAAATATGATAAAGAAGTAATGTTTCTTTGTTTGTAAATAATTTCAAGAGAGAAAAAATATTTTACTATACCACATTAGATAAAACGTATAGAAATCATTAAAAAAAAAAAAAAAAAAAAAAAAATAGTTTACTCGCAATGGCTGTAGCTTAATTGTAATTCTATTCTCACTCTGTGAAAAAAAATAGCTTTCTAGAACTATTCTAGAAGAACATAACTTATTTTCTAGACATTTTATTTAGTTTAAAAATATTTTTCAAGAGAGAAAAAATATTTTACTATACCACATTAGATAAAACGTATAGAAATCATTAAAAAAAAAAAAAAAAAAAAAAAAAAATAGTTTACTCGCAATGGCTGTAGCTTAATTGTAATTCTATTCTCACTCTGTGAAAAAAAATAGCTTTCTAGAACTATTCTAGAAGAACATAACTTATTTTCTAGACATTTTATTTAGTTTAAAAATATTTTTCAAAAACAGAAGTAATCTTCAGAGACTTTGAGTAAAAAATTTTTTTAGAGTTTTTTTTTTAAAGAAAGGATGTACAATTTCGAATTGGAACATTTCCTTCGGAATACATAATACATCGTTCGTTAAAGTAATTAATGAGTGTGGGTTTTTAAAAACATCACTTTCTAAAATAACTAAATTAATCATTGCAGTTTACGGAATACATTATGTAATAGAATCAGTGTCTATATAGCATGTTTTGACCAGAAGAAATAAAATTCCTTTTCTAAAGGTCCCTCTTCAGTATCTAAATCAGTTCGTAACTTAAAAAAATCTTATATTTTTTATCCAAAACCTTTCACATTTATTATTTTCGTAAATAATTGCAAGAATTAAAAAGTACTCGAATGTACGACATTACATAAATCAGACTTTAAAAAAATATTTGTTTATTTTACTCCATATGTCTGTAGCTTAATTGTAATTCTATTCCAACTCTGTCAAGCAAGTAGCTTTCTATAACTATTCCCGAGAATCTAGCATATTTTCTAGATTTTTTATTTAGTTTAAAAATATTTTTCAAAAGTAGAAGTAATCTTCTGAGACTTCAAACACAAAATCTTTCAAAAATTTTCGCTACAAAGAAAAATGTACAATTTCAAATCTGAACATTTTTTTTTTTTTTTTTGGAATATATCGTTCGTTAAAGTAACTAATGTGAGCGGTTTTTTGAAAACATCACTATCTGATTGTAATAATTAAATTAAGCGTTGCAATTTACGAAATATATTATTTAATCGAATTCAGTGTCCTTACAACATATTTTTTCAGAAGAAATGAAATTATTTTTCTAAAGCTCCCTCTTCCGTTTCTAAGTCAAATTGCAATTAAAAAAAAAAAAATCTTAAAATTTTTAAATAAAATCTTTCACATTTATTATTTTCGAAAATAATTTTAAAAGGAAAAAATACTCGAATGTACTACATTAGATACAGCAGGCTTAAAAAATATTTATTTATTTTCTCTGTATGCCTGTAGTTTAATTGTAATTCTATTCAAACTCTGTGAAACAAATAACTTTCTACAACTATTCTCGAAGACATAACATATTTTCTAGACTTTTTGTTTAGTTTAAACATATTTTTTGAAAGCAGAAGTAATCTTTGGAGACTTCAAACACAAAATCATTCAAGAGTTTTCTTTTAAAAGAAAGGATATACAATTTCGAATCTGAACATTTCATTTGGAAAACATCATTCGTTAAAGTAACTAATGTGTGCGGGTTTTTAAAAGCATCAACTTTTATTTGGATATTTTTTTTATATCCAAAATGGAATCTTTGGTTGTTCATCATAACGAACACGGGTGATAAATCGCCAAATATAATTCCTATAGCCTTAATGTATTTCCTTAATTTTGTATACTAATGTGGTAAAGAATTAGCGTTTTTTTGTTTGTAAATATTTTCAAGCTGGAAAAAATATTTTACTATATTACATTCGATAAAATGCATAGAAATTCTAAAAACACATTCATTTATTTTACTCGTAATGTCTGTAGCTTAATTGTAATTCTATTCTCACTCTGTATAACAAATAACCTTCTACAACTATTCCCGAGGACATAACATACTTTCTAGACTTTTTATTTAGTTTAAATATATTTTTCGAAAGTAGGAGTAATCTTCGAAGACTTTGAGTAAAAAATCTTTCTAGAGTTTTCTTTTAAAAGAAAAGGTATACAATTTCGAATCAGGAGATTTCATTCAGATTACATGATCAATCGTTCGTTAAAGTATGTAACGTGTGTGATTTTTTACAAAAAAACTTTCTAATATAACTAAATTAACCATTGTAATTTAGGAAATATATTGTCTAATTGAATCAGTGTCTATATAACATATTTTGATCAGAAGAAATGAAATTCCTTTTCTAGAGATCCCTCTTCAGTATCTAAATCAGTTCTCAATTTAAAAAAATCTTGTACTTTTTATGCAAAACATTTCACATTTATTATCTTCGTAAATAACTTCAAGAAATAAAAAATAGTCGAATGTACTACATTACATATAACAGTCTGTAAAAAAATATTTGTTTATTTTATTCCATATGTCTGTAACTTATTTGTAATTCTATTCTAACTTTGTGAAGCAAATAGCTTTCTATGACTATTTCGGAGAATCTAACATATTTTCTAGACTTTTTATTTAGTTTAAATATATTTTTCAAAAATAGAAATAATCTTCTGAGACTTCAAACACAAAATCTTTCAAGAATTTTTGTTACAAAGAAAAATATACAATTTCAAATTTGAACATTTCATTCGCAATACATCGTTCGTTCAAGTAACTTATGGGAGTGGGTTTTTAAAAAACATCACTATCTTATTGTAATAACTAAATTAAGGTTGCAATTTATGAAATATATTATCTAAGCAAATTCAGTGTCTTTACAACGTATTTTGTTCAAAAGAAATGAAATTCTTTTACTAAAGTTCCCTCGTCTGTTTCTAAATCAAATCGTAATTTTTAAAAAAATCTTATAATTTTAAATAAAACCTTTCACATTTATTATTTTTTAAAACAATTTTAAGAGGGAAAAATACTCGAATCTACACTGTTAAAAATTTGAAACTTTTGCTGCATCGTCTCTCCATCGCTTATATAGAATATTGCTATTTTGACCAATGAGAATGCTCCATAATGAAGTGAAGTAATCGTTTTCTATAATAGCGGTGGAGTGACGATGCAGCAAAAATTTCAAATTTTTAACAGTGTACTATATTAGATATATCAAGCTTTAAAAATATTTATTTATTTTACTCTGTATGTCTGTACCTTAATTGTAATTCTATTCTCACTCTGTGAAACAAATAGATTTTTACAACTATTCCCATGACATAATATATTTTCTAGACTTTTTATTTAGTTCAAATATATTTTTCAAAGTTGGAGTAATTTTCGGAGATTTCAAACATAAAATCTTACAAGTCTTTTTTTTAAAAAAAAATGGATGCACATTTTCGAATCAGAACATTTCATTCGGAATACATCTTTTGTTAAAATAACTAATGTGTGTGGGTTTTTAAAAACTTCATTTTCTAATTGTCTATATTTTAGCTTAAACAATAATTTTGATAGTTTGTGATAACGAACCTAGGTGAGCAATCACCAAATGTAATTAACATCACCATATATTGTATTGTATTAATTTTCAATATTTAAATCAAAGATGTTATGTTTGTTTGTTTGTCTGTTTGTAGGAGTGATATCTGGAACTACCCAACCGATACCAAAAGTAATGGTGGCAACTTGATTGTGATTGTCGTTATAACATAGGATATATTATATGAGGACAATGGGATATATTTTATGCCATCAATGATTAATGGAGATTTTCACCACAAACATTTAATTAAATTTTACGTTTTTAATTTTGGTGGATAAAAAATAAGAACGTTCGTAAAACTGCCTTTCTTTATTTTGAAATGGGATTTTTCCAAATTCTTGTGGGAGTTAAAAATTACTCAAACTTAATTGTTTGCATCCCCCTCAAAGGATTAACACTAGAACCGCGGGAAATTTTAGTCAAGTTTTATAAAAATATTTTAATCAGAATTTTTATTTAGAACTATTTAACTAATTTATTTTAATCATTTCTGCTCAGCATATATTTAACGCTTTTGTTGAAAAAATTTCCGGCTCGAATCGACTTCAATTAATTTGGTACGAAACAAAATGACCTGTTACCGCGATTCTAATATTAACCTTTCTAACCTGTTCAAATTTTACTCAATCTTGATAAAAACATTTCACACCAGAATTGTTATTTAAAATAGTTTAACATATTAATTTGACTCAATTGTCTGGATCTATTATTTATCTTACTTTATAAAAAAAGTTCTGGTTCGAATCGAATAAAAGAAAGTATAGATATGGGCCGATTAGAGCCATTCAGGGTAGGAAGGTTAAAGAGAGACTTTCTATAAGAAAATACTGATACCGAACTATTTACTAGTCCAGAAGTTTCAGGACGCATACAAACTCTGCATTATCCTGCCTTCCCTTTATTACCCCTGTAAAAATCTTACAATTGTTAAATAAAATCTTTTACATTTATTATTTTCGTAAATAATTTGAAGATTGAAAAAATACTCGAAAATAAAACATTATAATATTATTATTATATTATTATAACATTATAATATTTATATATTATTTTTAAGACTGATATGATATATCAGTCTTAAAAAATATATGTATTTATTTTATATTTGTATCTGTAGCTTAATTGTAATTCTATTCGCACTCTGTAAAACAAATAGCTTTCTACAACTATTCTCGAAGACATATTTTCTAGACATTTTATTTAGTTTAAAGATTCTTTTCGAAAGCAGAAGTAATCTTCTGAGACTTCAAACATAAAATCTTTCAAAAGTTTTCTTTAAAAAAAATGTACAACTTTGATTCTGAACATTACATTCGGGATGCATTGTTCATTAAAGTAACTAATATGTGTGGAGTTTTTAAAAAACATCACTAATTGTAGATTTTTTTAAAGCTGAAGTAGAAATTTTGGTAGTTTATCATAACGTGCACAGGTGATAAATCTCCAAATATAATTCTCATCGCCGTATTGAATTCCTTTAATTTTCTATACTTATGTTACAAAAAAGTAGTATTTGTATGTTGGAAAATAATTTCATCAGGGAAAAAATACTTTGCTAAACCACATTACATAAAACACATAGATATCTTTAAAAAAAATTATTTTTATTCATTTTACTCTGTATGTCTGTAGCTTAATTGTAATTCTATGCTCACTCTGTGAAACATAGAGCTTTCTACAACTATTCCCGAAGACATAACATAGATGGTGTTTTTTTTTTTTAAACTGACGCTATTTAGAATTATCTGCAGTGTTGCCAGATGGGCTACTTTTTTTAAATTCAGATTCTTGATCAGCACCACTTTTTACGAATGATAAAATGTGCCTTTATCATTGACATGATAATTAAGGCGAAAACAAAAGCTAATTTACTGTTTAAAAAAGTGGTGCCAATCAACAAATCCGAATTTTAAAAAAGTAGCCCACTGGCAACACTGGTTCTCTGTAGCTAATTTTAACTAACGGAACTGGCTTTAAAATTTATAAGAGAAATCACTCACCCTGAGAACCCGCTTTTGGCTTATCAGAGTGGCGGGTGATCAGGGAAAAAATCAGTCAAAAAAGGGATTTAATACCAGAATTTTGTTAACGAGAAACTCGCCTTCTTCAATCCCTGTATATTAGTTGAAGTATTTTCTACAATAAAATTCTAGTAGTTCCCTTTTGTTTTGATTGTGTTTTTCCCTAACTACTCGCCACCTTGCATATAATTAGGATGAACCCCAAGCCCAGGACAATTTAAAGGGGACTAATGAAACCAAGGGATAAAAAGATTCAAAGAAAAAAGATAGTTCCAGTCACCAATTAGGGCTATTCCACGCGACATGTTATGCTCGGCCGTCGAAAATGTTGCTCAAAGAATGCAATGTGTGGTGCAACTGAATGGTGTTCATACTGAATGTGATCGAATTCCTCGCCGAGATAGTAAATATGGTGATTAAAACATGACATTTTATCCAAATTATGAATTGTGCCTGTTTCTGATATTTTCTTTCTATATACAGCGCCAAATTTCCCGCTATCGTCGGTGATTGGATCTATTATTTATTTATTTATTTGTTGGAATGCTTTCCCCATGGTTTTATTAATACTTTTAATTATTTTTAATTTTTTTTGTGTCATTCCAGTTATTAGAATGAGCTAACGGCGGCTCTGAATTGCGCCAATAAAAAAAAAAAAAAAAAAAAAAAAAAAAAAAAAAAAAAAACTTTGTATTTTTTGTAATTTTATTTTTTACTTGAAAGATATTTTTGGAAAGCAGAAGTAATCTTCTGAGTCTTCAAACACAAAATACTTCATAAGTTTCCTTTTAAAAGGAAGGGTGTACAGTTTCGAATCCGAACATTTCATTCGGAATATATCGTTCGTTAGAGTAACTAATGTGTGTGGGTTTTTAAAAATGTCACTTTCAAATTGTAGAATCTTTTTTTTCAGTTAAAATAGAAATTTTGGTAGTTTGTGATAGCGAGCACAGGTGATAAATCGCCAAATATAATTGCCATCACCATATACCTTATTGTATTACATTAATTTTGTATGCCAATAATATTATAAAGCAGTAAAGTTTATGTGTTTGTCTGTTTGCAGGTGTATTCTTTGGAACTATTCGAACAATCTCAAAAGTAATGGTGGCAAATTGGTTGTGATTGTCGTTTTCTAATATAAGTATATATTTTATGAGGGATATATATTATCTACTTACTATTAATGGAGATTTGCAGCAGAAAAATTTAATTAAATTTTACTTTTCCTGCTTTGTTTGGGGGGAGATGGTCATTAAACTGTTTTATTGTAAATTTTGAAATAAAAATTTTCCAAATTTCAGGTAGGAGTTCAGCATTACACAAACATAATTGTCAGCCCTCAGAATTTTAAACACTGACTTTCTTTAATCCGGGAGTACACGCGCCGGGTCTTTTTCACCCGGAGTGAGTATGATTTTTGCAATTGTAACCACTTATCCTTTAAAAGTAATCTTCAACTTATTTCATCGCAACATTTGTAAGGATTGTCTCCGCCTAAATAAAATGACGGTTATAATTTGATTTTATTGGTGGCAAAGTTAAAACCATTTCTACCCTGGGTAAGCGCGTGTTCTCCCGGGTTAAGAAAATGCTGATATCGAAGAATTTATTAGTCCAGAAATTTCGGGACGCATACAAACCCTGCATTATCCGATCGAGTCAGTGTCCATATAACATATTTTAGTCAGAAAAAATGACATTATTTTTCCAAGATTTCCTCCTCAATTTTTAATCCATCCAAAATTTATAATAATCTTACACTTTTTTTGATTAAATCATTTTGCATTTATTATTTTCGTAAATAATTTCAAGAGGAACAATTATTTGAATACACATTAGATATAACAGTCTAAAAAATATTTATTTATTTTACTCCATATGTGTGTAGCTTAATTAGTAATTTGTAGGCTCTTTTAATATAAGACGTGGGCGCTCGCAAAAAAAGTCGCAAGAGAATTTTTTTATAGCGTTTGTACGGCCCCCTGAAAACGTATATCATGTATTTTCTATAAGTATCCTTTAACTTATTGAATCTCAGGAAAGTAAAGAAGAAAAAGTGATTTTTCTTTATAAATTATTGTACAGTCGAGTCTTTCTACAACGAAACTCCATACATCGAATTTCTCTATATAAAGAATTTTTAGTAGGAACGGTCCCCTTTTCGCATGATTACATTAAAAACAGTCTCTATATAGCGAAATATTTATCTCCATATAACGAATTTTTTCATAAATTGGTCATAAAAAACAGTTTTAAAAAGCTTCGAAATCATATGGAATCAATTTTCCATCACTTATTTTTGATTTATCGTCAGTGCTGAGTTATATATATATATATATATATATATATATATATTACTTCTCTCCTTGTTGTTTAAATCCAACGAATTCATCCCACCTCCCACACACCTTTCCACATCTTTCTCAAAACACTATCAACTGGATTGATACACATGTAAGAGAGGAATCAATGAGAGGCACATATGAGAGGCTTCAAATGGAGGAAAATGTTAACTACAATTTTTCCTTCTTCGGTAAAATTTGAACTTTATTTTGAGAGCGTAACAGTTTTAAAATAAAAAAAACCCCAAAAAATTACAGATTTCTTCGTCTGAAAATTAATGCAAGTCTTCCTTATTCCATTTTCATTAGGCTTTCAAATAAATGTATATTCTCTTTTTTGAAACAGCTTAAATAATTAAGAAATAATATGTTAGGTTAATATTTACTTTTAAACACTTCAAATTCTTAATTCAAAAGATCAAAAATAATATTTGTTCAAATTTAACACATTAAATACGATTTTTAACTTAATTCTCTATACATCGAATTTCTCTATATAACGAATTTTTTACTTCAACGGTGGATTTCGTTACATAGAGACTCGACTGTATTTAAATTCATGGCCCGCACAAACACTGAAATATATCCGCCTACTAAAACTTCATTTTTGTGTCAGAGCAAAGGTTTAATTTTCTGGAGGGTGTGGTTTTAGAACATGATAATAAAGATGACTAGAAATCAATGAATAAGTCATCCAATTTTCAAAAATATACTTTAACACTTAGCTGATTTGCCTGTACGAAGTACGGCCAAGACGAGTTTGCTTGATGCATTATTTAAAGCATTAAAATAGCAAATAAAGCCTTTGTGCAAAAATGTTTAAAGATAAAAAACCAACGATTATAAATGCACAAATAAAGTAAGAAAAGGTAGCAAACAGCCGTTTCGAATCTACATGGAGATTCTTCATCAGTGCAAAACTCAACGAGCTAGGAAAAGCAAAACTGAGCTAAGAGACAGAGAGACGCACGCTTATATACCCGCTACGGAAACGATCCCGCCTAAAGGAAAGCAACCAATGAGAAGAGAGCAGCCTAACAACTGGCTGGACAAGTAGCGACATCTACCGGAGAATAAACAAAACAAAAACTAAAAAGCGAGGAAAAAAAAAAAAGGTTTAAATTAAATTAAAGATTTCCAAATGCTAGGAAAATTAGGCGTATTGAGGAGCTCATTCATCTCACTCGTGTTTGCTTGTCTCAAAACACTTTTGTATTTAACGTTAAATTTCTTTCGTATGACTGACGGTTTGGCTATGGGTAACCCTCTTAGTCCGATTTTATGTGATTTTTACATGCACTATTTTGAAATAAAATTGTTTGAAGTCTTAAAATTTCAGTTTTATGTTCGTTACGTAGATGATATTTTTGCTTTAATTGATGTGAATACTGATATAAATCATATTCTCTCTATTATGAATTCTATTGATTCTTATATTCAATTTACTTTTGAAGTTGAAGCGAACAATTGCCTTTCTTTTCTTGATGTGCTTGTTATTCGCGATGATGATAATTTTCAGACTACTGTCTTTCGTAAACCTTTTGCGGTCAGTCTTCCACCTCATAGATATTCTTCTCATCCTCCTAACCAGAAAGTTGCGGCTTTTAAAACTTTTGTTTTCCGGGCTTCCAATATTTGTTCAACTCCTCAGTTACTCAGTGATGAACTTAATTATCTCAAAGCTATTGCTGTTGATCGTGGTTATTCCCCTAATATTATAGATTCAATTCATAGAAAATTAACAAAATCCACCCAATCTGAAAGAAAAAACTTTAATTCAAATTCCAATACTTTGGTTGTTTTGCCTTTTTTCCCCAAAATCAGTCAGCAAGTTGCTAAAATTTTAAAAAGGTTCGATTTCAATGTTATTTTTTCTCCTGTTAATAAAATTGCCTTTTCAAATCTTAAGCATCCCATTGATCGCTTAGATAACTGGGGTATTTACCAAATTTCTTGCCAATGTGGCCTTTCTTATATTGGTCAGACTAAACGTGCTCTCAGATTTCGTTTAACGGAACATAAAAGGTATGTCAAAAATCAAGAGCTTAAACGCTCTTCCATTGCTCAACATTGTTGGTCTTTACAACATAAGTTTAACTTTTCTTCAGCTACCATCATCCAAAAGTGTCCTTCCATTCTTGATCTTGATTTTTGGGAAGCTTACCACATCATTAAAAATTCTCACTCCTTAGTCAATGACTTATCTAGTACGCCTAATTTTCCTAGCATTTGGAAATCTTTAATTTAATTTAAACCTTTTTTTTTTCCTCGCTTTTTAGTTTTTGTTTTGTTTATTCTCCGGTAGATGTCGCTACTTGTCCAGCCAGTTGTTAGGCTGCTCTCTTCTCATTGGTTGCTTTCCTTTAGGCGGGATCGTTTCCGTAGCGGGTATATAAGCGTGCGTCTCTCTGTCTCTTAGCTCAGTTTTGCTTTTCCTAGCTCGTTGAGTTTTGCACTGATGAAGCTCCATGTAGATTCGAAACGGCTGTTTGCTACCTTTTCTTACTTTATTTGTGCATTTATAATCGTTGGTTTTTTATCTTTAAACATTATTTAAAGCTTTTTGACATCACTAAATTTTATAATTACAGTAGAGTCTCTATATAACAAAATCCATTGTTCGAGTAAAACATTCGTTATATAGAGAATAACGTTAAAATTCTTATTTAATGTGTAAATTTTGAACAATTGTAATTTTTGATATGTTTAATTAAGAATTTGTTCATAACTCTGCTTAAAATATCACTATCAGTAAGTACTGTATCAGTACTGTGCAATAGTGAGATTGTAATCCACTTCCAAAAAAAATCAGAGAGATATTGTTGACATCTCCGCATTCCTTAATTGATTTCCATTTCTCTTTTTAAGTTTGCACAAGTCGCATCTTCTCCGTTCTCAGAATCCACATTACCCTCTAGTATACAAAACTCAGCCTTTTTGAAGCAATTGTAAATTGTTTTTTCTTCAATTACCCCCATTGATCCCGTTATTATATGTATAACTATCAAATTGACACTGTTTTGAGAAGGATGTTGAAAGGTGTGTGGGAGGACGAGGAGGGGAGGGGTATGAATTCGTTGGACTTAAAGAATAAGGAAATTCAAGTAGAGAAATGATATAAAAAACTCAGCACTGAAAAATAAATTAGGAATAAGTGATGGAAAATTGATTTCATGTGATTTCGAAGCTTTTTTACAACTGAATAAAGAACATTTAATGGAAATATTTGTTATATGGAGATAGATATTTCGCTATTTAGAGACTGTTTTTAATGTAATCATGGGAAAAGGGGAACGTTCCTACTAAAAATTCGTTATATAGAGAAATTCGATGTATGGAGTTTCGTTATAGAGAGACTCGACTGTATATATGTTCATACTACTTAATGACAGAAATCTTCTGACTAAATATTACGAATATTTTAGCTTAAAAAAAGTGTGATTCATTCCATATTTTCAATTTATTTTATGTAAAAAAAATATCAGTTAAGTGGTTATGTACCGTACATTTTGAGTAATTTATTCTCTTTTCATGAACAAAATACTATGAAATAGGATTGATTTCATCAGTAACTATTTCTGATATATCAAAATAAATCAAAATGTGTGGATATAAGAATTCATAAACTGAAATATATGAAAAATACAACTTCTTAGAACTCAGTTTCTCAGTAATTCACCAAGGTTTTAGCATGTGTGAGGGGTCACTGTGTATTTACTACTCTGGTATTTAGTGGAATGCGGTATTGAGTTTCAATATCCAGTAACTTAATTATATTTCTGTACACGTATTTCCAAATAAATAGGTTTCCTTCAAATATCCCAAGCTGATAATAGATTTTTCCAGACCATTTGTTTATACAGAAATTTTATGGGAAAAAATGAACGACAAAAAATATTCCATTAAAATTCTAGATATCGCTATGTTCTGGAGGAATTCTTTCTTAGATTGAAATTGAGATTTTGTTTTGCTTGATGGTTTAATTTTTACTTTAAGTTTATATTCTTGTGTCTTATTTATTAACTAAAATTACTTTAAAGAAATAAGATATCAGTATATATACAGGATGTATAAAAAAGAAGGTACTACTCTGTTATCCCGTCGACCAATTTCGCCAAATTATACAAATCGCCAAACTCATTTCCAAACTATGCATATTGAAATAACTTTAATTTTAAATAACGAAAGAAACAAATAATTAGTAGAATATTAATAAAAATACAAATAAAAAAACGAAATAAAATCCACTTAATTGCCTATTAAAAACGTGTATCGTATTTAATGCCATTGAATGTGACATTCACGATCATCCATTATTGGCATTTAATCTTATAGATTGGCGATAGATTTTCGGTCGACGGGATAACCTAGTAGTACCAAAAAGAATCATGTATGTATAAGCTTGTATTTTAAAGTCACTAATTCATTAACCACATAAATGATCAATATTTTTGAAGAAAACTTTCAAATAATTCGTATTTTTTTGCATCTTTTACAGAATTTTTAATTTTTTATCACCAGTTTTCCAAAACAGAACTTTTTGCCTAATTGAATAAAAAAGAAAAAAAATGCCCGAATTAAATAATTCAAAATTTACAATAAAAATTTACTAGTGAAAATAATAATCATAATTTGAAATCCATAGCCCTACCACTTACAGGCAATTCATAATCGGCAAAAACTCATTTCCTGTTTGACGTACGAGCAAATCACGGAAGCAGTTATCAAGAAAAAAAAAAGAGTTTTATCGTCGTAAAATTAGGATTTAACAGGCAAACCTGTCTGCCAACCTCCCTTATTTTTAGAAATTAAAGAACTAAACTTGCAACCAGAAATTTATTTAACTAACTGTCCAAAATAAATTTCAAACGACAATCTTATTTAATGTCAGGCACATATAATTAAACAAAATTTCTGGTTCAGAGTAAGTTTTCTTAATTTAAAAAAGCAGGAGGTTGGCAACTATATTTCTGTTAAAAAATAAGTGGATAAAATAAAAGGCGTAAAAGTTGGCGGTTGTACTACTGTGGGTCAATATGTTGCCATTTGATGAAGTATTTTAAACAAACAGTAGGGTAAGTGTATCAGTAGTGGGCCACGTACCAATAGTGGGCCACCAGTTTTCAAAGTTGAAAAACAAGTTTTCTAGCACCCCTGTCAGATAAAAAACTAATTGCTGATTGGCTGGAACCCTTATCTCTTATCAGACAAAGGGGCAACTTCAGTATTCTCATAGTTTTTGAGCTGGAATGGTGTTTTTACAGACTATATGAAAAAACTAGAGAAGCTAAAATTATTTTACGTAATCATCAAAACTTCTAAATATGACTTCATTATTGTGTATCTTTAAGTGTAGAAATGTAAAAAAATATATAACTTCTGTACGGTATGTATTAAACTGAAGAATGGAGTGGCCCACTTCTAGGGGGCCCTACTGCAGCATCAAAAAGTTACTATGGCCCACTACTGGAGCACAGATGATTGGTAACATTTTTTATTTTCCATTTTTCTAGAGAATATATTTTTAAAATTTGAATGTTTATTCTTATACATTAAGATAAGGACTAGGCTAAAATATATATATATATATATTTTTTTAAATTCACTAATACTTTAATAATAATTAGATAAATGTCCTTAAGTGGCCCACTACTGGTGCATTTACCTTAGCACCAGAGACTTATGAGATCTATGATGTTGAATAAACGACTTATGCTGCATTTACATTATGACATAATCGAATAGTCTCCTCATGTTTGCAAGACACATTTTCCGAAACCGTTCAATATGTTCATTGATCATTTAATTTGCTGCTGTTTGGCTGGGCCTTATAATCGAAAACTTGAAATTCCGTTGATAAGGATGTTAGACTTATACTGTAAATGGGTCTTTTGTTATTTCGCTATACCAGTGTTGCCAGATGGGCTACTTTTTTAAAATTTAGTTTCTTGATTTGCACCACTTTTATGAAATGGTAAAATGTGCCTTGTTTAAGGCCATATTAATTAAGACGAAATAACTATACCGTTTAAAAATAGTGGTGTCAATCAAGAAATATGAATTTTAGAAAAGTAGCCTACTGGCAACACTGTGCTATACTTTCCTCAATTTGAAATAACCTTCAATTGTGGGTCGTTTCAATGTGCTGAAATTTTTAGTTTTTGCTGATGTTATATTTTGAAGTCCAGTGGCGCAGTGTTCAGAGCATCGAGTGCAGCAGGCATATTCACAACACCTACTCGGTTCAGATCCACATCCCTTCTGATTGGCCACGAGATTCAGATATCTAGACCATACTAATTTTACATATCTTGGGATCGAAGAATTAGAATTTTGTTTTAAGCTGTTTTGGAAAGAATGTGTCGTAACTATGTGGTATGTCGCCAGTTTTTTGTATCATTGTACCCCAGTTCAAATTCAGCTATTGTAATATTTGAAAAAGTGGAGATACTTGTTTTTCAACATTTTAATTATAAAAATAATTTGAATGAAAATGTATACATAATTATTTTCTATATTTAAGATACAAAAATTAATTAATTAAATTAATTTGAATCAAAAAATGTAAGTTTTTTTAAATATTTAATTAAAATATAACAAATTTTTTAAATGAAGAGTGCAATTTGCTTCGTTACATTTGAAGAAATTGAAAGAAAAAATATATATGATAAATGCACGTAAATAATTTAAGTATATATTTCACTATTTTTTTTATTTATTCAGAAACATCCTTAAAATTAGTTCATAAAAAATACGCAATGCATGACACAGTTGAATTAGTCGTCACTTGCAAGACCTTAAGATCAGTATGGTCTGAATTTTGCGAGCCAATCAGAGAGAATCTGAATCTGAATCGAGTAGGTATTGTGAATATGCGCGCAGCATCGTAGGTCGCGAGTATGACTCCCGACTGGTCAATGGTTCATTTAGCCTTTTATCCCTTCAGAACCGATAAAATAGGTACTAACCTTGCTTGGGAACTAAAAGGGTCTCGCATTACACTGACTACCTGGCCGGACACATGCTGCATACCATTTCGGGGCCAGGATCTAGTAAATAGGGATGGGCACTGTTAGCGCTGATCCTTCATAGATTGTAATGTCACAAAGTGTTTTAGTTGATGTTATATCTTAAATTAAAATTAAGGGATCGAGTCAAATTTAATTTTCTATACCTCGTATTGGTTGCATTTAAACAGATACAACCCTAAAGCTAACGTAAATTTAACTCAAATTTTATAAAAATTACTTACACCACAATTTTTATCTAAAACTAATATTTCTCCTGTTAACGCATCATTTTAGTTATGTCAAAATCTTTTACTTATTCCGGTGTCTGTCCTAGACAAGCATGTTTTAAACGAGAAAAGTTATATAAGGAATTATTGAAGAGGCACATTTAATTTTGAAATTTTTGAATACATAAAATTTCCGGTTGAAAACATCTTGCTCTTGAAAACATCTCTCGCTTTTTGTCTTGTTTCGCAATGACTCTGGAATAATTAATCCTTCGCACTAGAGAGGTTATTTTTTTTTACCACTAGTGTCCCGCGTAAATCGGACACCAGTATTTTAAAGTGATTTTCTCCCTCTTTTCTAATGGTCGAATAATCAGTGATAAAAAATCAGCGAAATAAACTGTAAGATATTACTGGTGTCACGATTTACGAAGGACATCTGACAACACTAGTGGCGCGTGAGAATAATCTCTCGAGTGCAAAATGTTAACCCTTTCCGGCGCAGACAAATTCTGTTCGTAAAATGAGAAATTGTTGATTGACACCGGAATTTATAAAAGACTTTTTTAGAAATTAAGAATTCAATTATTTAAGCTGCCATTGTAAAAGAAAAATTTTACTAAAATATTATTGGTGCCGTTTCTAAGTTTGGAATTAAAATTAGGTGTTGCCGGAGTGGTAACACTGCGCCGGAAAGGGTTAAAATATGTTGGAATTTATGCATTTTTTCTTCTACAGTAATTTCAGGCGTATAATCCGTGTTTCAAACAATTATTTTTGGACACGGAAATCTTATTTACTGATTGAAATGAAACATCTACGGAGATCAATAGTACTACATATGTTTTGAAAATAATTCTGCGTCGAAAAATAATTGTTTGTCCGCGGATCATACGCCGGAAATTACGGTAATAGGGATGGATGAATAAAAGATGATTGTTGTACCATTGAAAAAAATTTTTACGAACATCTGACATCGCACACTGAATTTAAGTAATATGTAGCGTATAACGATGAATGAGATATCATTTGAAAGAATTTTTTGGTAACATCTCACATTGCACACTGAACTTTCGTTGCATTTTTAAAACGAAAATGTGGATTTGGCTTTTCAGGAAAGAGCTGTAATTTATTGGATTGGGAATGAGTTGTTTTTTAAATACATTACTCATCTTGATTTAAGTTGCTTAAAAAACAACTCATTCACTCGAGTTATTTTAACCTTTACGAGAAGTTGAGTGGATTTCAGCTCAACTTGAGTTATTTTGTGGCTGAGGTTTTAAGGGGTTTTAGGCTACCTTTTACCTGGTGGTGCAATTTAGCAACATATCATATTTAATTTTTTTTTCTCTGTCCGTATAAAGCATAACTGCATAGAATGTTTATTGCAGACAATTCAGTATTTCTTCCATTTAAAATAGTTTTTCAAATACTCTATATTGAATTTTTTTATATTTTTTATTCTTTAATTTTATAAGAAATTTAAAATTAATTTTTAACTTGCATTCACTTCACGCAAAATTGTAGCAAAACTATTGGTTCAAGAGCCTCCAAAATTAATTACAATGATGTAAAATTAATGTATCTTGAACGTATACTTCATTTGCAAACAATTTATTCATTTATTTAGTTAAAACTGCCAATTTTTTAATAAAAAATAATTTTTTTCAAAATTTTATAATTTTATTTGAAATCTAAAATAATTAAATAAATAAATTACTTAAAAATAAAGTATATGTTCAAGATGCATTATTTTTACATCATTATCGATATTTTTGGAAGCTCTTGGACCATTTGTTTTGCTTCAATCTTGCGAGCAATGAATACAAGAAAGGAAACAATTTTAATTTTTTTTATCAAAATTAAACATTAATAAAATAAACTTAAATTTAAATATAGAACATTAAAAAAATATTTTAAACAGAAGAGAAACTGAATTGTCCATATTAAAAATTTTATCCATTTATGTTTCATAGGGACTGAGATATAAAATTACAGTAAAACCCCGATAATTCGGATTAATTGAGACCAGACTCAATCCGGATTATCGAAAATCCAGATTATCCGGAGAATTCGAAAAAAAATGAAATAAAATAAAACATACGTACAGAAAATCACCTTTATGTTAAAATTATTCAATATTTATAGATGGTAAAACTGTTTACTTTGTATAATTCTTCCGAAAAGATTTCAGAAAAAGTTTTTTTTATTCAGAATACGATGATGAAACAAGTTAATGTGATGAAAATTAAGCAGTCGCTATTCAAACTTGAAAAAAAAAGACCAAACTGATCCGGATTATGTGGAGATCCGGATTAACGGGGTCCGAATTAGCGGGGTTCTACTGTACATGTCACATATTGTTTAACCTTTAGATTACGGGCTAATACTGGGGACTATTTATGAATTCACTCGCACCACAATTTACAAAAGATTTTCATTATAGTAGAAATCTTTTGAAAGTTTTCAATTGTAAGTGTATCTCAGAGAATTTTTTCCAAAAAGTGGTTCGAATACACTTAATTGATTGTCGCTGGGACGACATAAGTCCCAACCCCGTAACCAAAGGGTTAATCGCACCCTCGGGTAAAAAGTAAGACTCCTGTATTACTATACAAAATTTCTGTTAACCTTTATCTACTGTGGCAAAAATTGTCACATAACTACTGTGAGTGGTCTATCAGATTGCTTAATCTAAAGATGAATAAAATGTTTAATTAACTCTCAGAATACTATTTTTGTACTAAACTTTATACACAGGACAATTATAAATAAAATTTAGCTATTCAAAAGTCTCTAGAGATAGTAGTAGGTCTACAAACGAAAAACATTTGACAAATATCTATAGTTAAGCTAAAAATTACAAGTCAAACTCCGAAACTTGAAAAACTCAGCGATCTGTGAGACCACTAACAGTAGTTAAGGGTTAAAAGGTCCCAGAAGCATATGAATCTTGAGTAAGTTGTTTGGTTAACCCTTACAGGAGGGGTGGTTCATTTTTGGACCATCTAATTTTAATTCCTGAATACCATTTTGGCACCAGTACACTGGAATAAAAAATTTCTTTTTATTAAGTATGTACACAAAAAAAGTTTTGTTTATTTCGAAATAAATTTGTTTCTAGTGTCAATCACTCATTTCCGAATTTTTTAAATAGAAGTACATTGTCCCTGAAAGGGTTAAAAGAATAGCAGTTAACTATAAATAAATAAAAAATGTATTAGAAAATAAATTTAGTGATTGCCGTGTGAAAGGTTCGTACAGGTCTATGGTTTTAACCTATTTTTGTATGGTTTATACATTTAGTTTATTTTAAAGAAAATTCTGGTTGGGACTATTGGACTTGTCTGGAAAATGGAGGGTTAAGTAAATAAGAAGTATTTTGGTAATTTCATTTTTCTCCTTTCATGCATTTTAAATAATTTATATATTTTACATTTTCTGTCATTTTGTGTTGCATCATGCTTTGAGCATGAAATTATTACTACAGAAGAACTAACATTTTTTTAATATAGGGAAATATTGATTGTAACCCTTTCATAAAGCTTGATTGCCCACGGGCCAAATTTCCACCAATAGTGAGATTTCACTCGCAAATATAGGCTAAAAAAGACATTAATTTTTACTGGTGGCGGTTAGATTCGGCGGCAGTGAAACTCTGTGATCCCGCCATTTTGTGACAACCTAGATAATGTCCTGTCACTTTCAGTGAAAATGGAGATAATACCTTCTCAAACTGCTAACAGTAAGAATAAATAGATATTTTATCAATGTTTGTGAGATAGATCTTCCATGACAAAAGCCGTTAAAGTAAAATAAAATGTTTTATTCAAAATTTATTGATGGTAGTTTGCTCCAGTGGCCATCAGAATTGTTGATCCGATATAACATGATTAGTTGCCATATTGTGACAACCTCCTTAAATACTTCACTCGCATTTGGTACACAATACACTATCTGTCTCTTCCTCTTTATTCATAATTCCATTGCTTTGAGCAGTTCACATCATAAAAATAGAAGACATAAAATGAAAGTACTGGCATTATATCACAAAGTAAAGCTCAATTATTCAATGATTTCTTAAAATTTAATATTGTTTTTTCAATTCATGTCTCAGCAAATAAGAATTTTTCTAGTAGATTTTCAAACGTTTTAAGGTTATTTATTCAGCTTATGTAATAGCTTCTAATAGTGTTTTTATAATATATATATATATATATATATATATATATATATATATATATATATATATATCTTTGCTATTCGACAGTTTGTTTCAATTGGCTTTACTTAAAACGGCAACCTTTTAAGAAATCTTTTAAATTTTTTCACTTACTTTTTTCAGTTCATATAACTTATAATACATTTACATAAAAAGATTTAAAACTACTTAAATTACCAAATGTTACATTTTTTCATATGTTTAACGAAAGATTTAACATTTATAATGCTAATTAACCATTTAATCCAAAAATAATTACGAATTTAAGCACCCATTTTTTTATTTCTTTTATTCGTTTTAATGTTTTCAAAATTAAAGGTTAAAAAGTTTTAAAATGCAGATTTATGTTAAAAAAATCCAAGGAATTTGATTTAAAATTCGCAAGAAAAAATAGCTTTTTTTTGGTTAAGTATTAAATAATACGAGCGCGATTAGTTTCTTTTTCAAAGGAAAATATCAATTTATAAAAGATGTCTACATTTGGAAAATACATAACGATTTTAATATTTGATTTAATAGATCTATAATTCGAGATATAAATAAATAATAACATCTTCACATCTAAGCAATGTAAATTTTTCCATTTACATTACGATTTAAATTTCTGTTTATTTGAACATTTCCTATTTTAAACGGGAACCATTGTTTCAAAAAGCATCATTGTACAAAAACTGTTTCATCAGGAGAATGTTTGTTTAGCTTAGTATTGCAATAGCTGACTTGTATATATATAAATGTAATGAAACGAATTTATGAAACGACTCATTATATTTCACAGCTACTGGTCCTAAAATATGGAACATTTTGTGATGAAATTAATCCCTAATATTTATCCGCGTACATTAAAAGTGATATTAGAATTTTTGAATACGAATTAGTTTTTGAGATATTAATTTTTTTCTAATTTTGATGATATTTTTCTAATGATGGCAACAAAGTTCCTCCATTTTTGTGGAAAAAAAATAAAAGAGAGACGAAAAAAAAACGATAGGGATTATTGCATTTCTTCTTTTCAGTCATTTTCAAACTGAAATCGAAATTATTTTTAATTTGAATTGATAGAAAAACAATATTATCATTATCCCATTACCGTAATTTCCGTCGTATAATCTGCGAATCAAACAATTCTTTTTCGACCCAGAAACTTTTTAAAAACAAATGTAACTTATTAGATCGCCGCAATTATTTGCTCACAATCAGTAAATAAGATTTCTGAGTCCAAAAAGAATTTTTTGATCCGCGGATTATACGCCGGAAATTACGGTAATGCCCAAATAATTTTCTCCATTAAAAACAGAGCCATTGACTCTGATTAAAAATTAAATGTTGGATTTCCCACCACTTTTAAAAGAAAAATAACTTTTACCTTAACGTATTGAACCTTTTGTCTCGTGAAAAATCGTGTTTATTATCTTTATATTTACTGGTGCGAAAAAGGGCTGCTAGGCACTAATGAGTTAAATTCTGTTTTTCAGGAAAATTTAAAAAAATTAAAAAAAGGTTTTTTTTCTTTGTGTCATTTTCAATTTGAAATTGAGAAGCAAAAGGTGCATAACCTGTGATTGTGCCTAGTTGCTCTGAATACGGGTAATTTTGTAAAGTTCTGTTCGCATTATCTAACCAGAAAATTTAATCTATGAATGAAGAGAAGCAAACAATGCTTACAAACCTTACAAAATTACTGGTTTTTGACATTCATCCTTGTTACGCCACTGATCGAATTTATCAAAAAACGAAAGAAATTTTTAAGATAAGAATTAAATGATCGTGTCGAAAGCAGAAAATGGGGAAAATTATGTCAAAATATATAAGCCTAAATGTTAAAAAAGTTCGATAATAATTTTAATATAAAAACTTTTTATGCGAATTGCATCTAAAAATGATAACTACGTCATATAAAATGACCTACAGAGTAAAGTGAAAGAATGCCCGTGTATAAAATTTCGTAGTATTAAAAATGCCTAAATTAATTAAATCATTGCGTTTGAAAATTTTCATGGTAAATATTATATCGTACTTAAAAGCCTTAATTCTAAACATTTTTAAATTAAATAATATAACTTATAAATATTAAAGAGAAGAAAATTTATAATAAATAAAGTATTACATTAGAAATGTATTTAATAGTGAAATTTTCGCTATGTATTAAAATGATACATTGAAAACAGCTTTGATACCGGAGAATTTTCATGGGACGTCTCATAGTATAAAATTAAAGCGGTTAGCAAATTTGTTTATAAATTACTTCATTTAATTCAATAATGCACTTAAATGCATACATCAGCAAAAAACATTTGATTTATTTTGTGCGAACTATATACATATAAGGAAATTTTGATATTTTTATTAATTAATATAAAGAATATACATTGTTAAAATAACATGAAAATATGCATGATGGTGCATTAAAATATAGAAAATACTTCATGAATAAACTGTACATTTTCTTGAAAAAATTAGAACTTGATCAAGATATAAAATATAAGAATACATTTTCAAAACACCATGTTCTTCTATACCGCATTGCTGAAAGCTATTCCCAAGCAGATGGTGTTTTAACCTCAAACCTAATAGACAGGGTGGCTATTTAACAGACTACCGCTTAATCGAGTTCGTGACTGAAATTCCAGGATTAGACAGAACATATTTAGTTTATTAACCCTTTTAAGAGACATAAGAATGTCAATCATCAAATGGTAAAATAATTAACTGCCACCAGAATAATCAAACGAATTTTTTATAAATTAAAAATCTAGATGATTGCAATTTCATGGTGAAACTAAAATTTCACAGAATTATTCTCGGTAGCGTTTGTCTGTTGCCAATTCATGCAAGTGGACCACCGCTTCCTGCAGAGATGATTTCAATGGTTCATTAGTAGATTTATATTTGTATTATCCAACACCCAAAATTATAAAAGCTTGGAAGACTGGCAGCAAAAAAATACAGTACTAAACCTATCACTAAACTATTAAAATCGAATTTACAGCTGCTTTTCATCAAGATCCACCATGTGTGTGCCACCTGCCGTTCAATTGAAGTCTGGGTTAGCATTGTTGGATAGTTGTAACACATTTTGCACAATCATTGAGTGAATAAAACTTGTCTCGACGATTACGGATTGCCCAAGTTGTTGAATTGAAAAGTGTGATAACGCTTAGCTTTGTAGCTAAAAAAAGAGTAGTAGTTTAAGAAAGTAGCTATCGACGTGAAGTTATGTAAGTTTAAGTTTGAACACATTTTTAGAACAGAAGTTTATCTTTTTTTATCCCCCAAATAGTTCAGGATAAATCTGCAAGACTCTAGATCTTTCTCTTGCCCCGTTGCGAACAATTGCATTCGTATAATTTTAAACTAGCTCCCACAAGAAATTTAAAAAATATATATTTCAATGTAATTAAAAAAAAGCAACTTTACTATCGCTTTTTTTTTTTCACCAAAGTAAGAAAAGTAAAATTTAATAAAATTCTTCTCGTACAAATCTTCATTAATCGTAGATGGGATTAAAATATATTACTCCACCCCTCAAGGGGATTAAATAAAGGTGTTTTAAATCTCATATTTGAACTGCTGGGGATCGCTAAGAACTTTGACATCACCTTTCACTTTATTAAAAGGGAAAATTTGTTACGATATTTTGGATGTGTTTGAAAATGTTACAAAATATATGTTTCAAACGTGATTTTTCTTTCGCGTTTAAAATATTTCTTTAGGTATCTCGTTTAGATAACTCAAATATATATATATATATATACAAATTACATTTGCATTCATTTTATTTATTTATTTATTCAGATTTACTCGTTTCACTATTTCATTTTCTTTCTTTTTTTTTTTTTAATTAAAATTAATTCAATTCTAATTCTTCGTTTTGGTTTATTGTTTTATTGATAAAATCCATTGGTGAATCTTCTCTACTTTTAATGGTGTTATACACACACACACATATATATATATATATATATATATATCTTAGTAACAGCCTGCTAGTGTTTGAAAGTGTTTGACAATCTTTGCCTAAAGCATGATTTCTTCGTTATTTTTTATATTTTTTAATTTTTGTTTTCTATTCAAGGTCTATTAATTCATTTACGTTAAAAAAAGCTACTTAACTATCTATCATCATTTTTATTTTTATAATTTCAAAGGATTATTTTGTATTTCTAATGTTAATTAGAAGTCCGTGATAAGTATAAGCATAAGTATCCTGTGTAATCCCAAGAAATTGTTTTTATTGTATATCTTATGTCTTAAAAAAATATCGATTTGAAAAAGCTTAAAAATACGACTTCAGATAAAAGAAAAAAATCTATTTAAAATTCACATGCAGAGGAAATAATCTTAACTGCATTAAGAAAAAGAGTTGAATAATGCACGTTCAAATAACATCTTATTTTAATGACCTTATTTATCAGAAAAAAAGATGTCTTGAATTTGAAAGTATAATGCGATTTAGTGTAAGTTTAATATTTGTTTTAGAAAAATTTAGTAGGTCTATAAGTTTATTTTTGTTTTAAATAAATCGTCTTTTAGTATACATTCATATTGAAACACTAAAGATCTTTTTTCTTTTACTGAAATTTCTTTTCCATTTTCCTTTTCTAAAAGCATTAGAATTTTGTTTGTTTGTTTAACTGTTTCTTTTTGTATTTAACAATTAAAATTAAAAGACTTTTAAATGTCTTTGAGACCTTAGAAAAAAATCTTTTTATTTTTCGCAATTTTGTCATTTAACTTATTATTGGCATTTAATCCTTAATCTTCTGTTGGTTGGTGATTCGTATAAATTTTTAACATTAAGATTTTTTTAGTGAAATTTTCTACTTTAAAAATACAAGGTGGAACCCGGTCAAATTTCGACGAAGTAAAATTAGAAGGAACTGTTTCATTGATTTGTAATAAACCTGCAAAATTAGCTACTGTAAAAATGCATCTTACAATGGTCAGTCTAATTCTCAAACAAATATTATTTAAAGCTACAATTAAGGAAAAAATACTATTTCTATAAAACTCAGTTATTCAAATTATTCAAATTAAACTTTAATCGCATATGTAAAAAATATAACAATAAAGCAAAATATAATAAACATCAGTTATTAAGAGGAAGTTATCAATTGAGGCACTTAAGTTTGAAATAAATGCGTATGAAAAAAAATATTTCAAATTGACAAGATCTTAGAATTTCACGTGAAATCTAAACCCTTCATAATTTTCATCTTCTCAAAATTTACATGCGCACATTTCAATTTTTATCAATTTTAAGAGAAACTGGCGTATTTCTGTTGCCACAATTACAAAATTCGTAGTAAAAACTTTTAAAAATTAATATGTCAAGAATAAATTGAGATACAGCTTTCAAAGTAATTGCATTTAAAAGTACATATTTTTTTCTATACGACGGTGTAAAAATTGAAAATGTGCGATGTTTAGAAGTATACAATTTGTAATACCGAAAATTGCAAAAACGAATAGCATGTGAAAGTGTTGCCATTCACAAAATGACGTATGCGTTACGCACAGATATATACATTTGGCCTTTATAATATAGACACTGTCAAGAAAATTAATCAATAATCTTAATACTATTTTGCGAATGTTGGAAAGTGTTTCATATTCACTTCTTCATGCATTATTTCCTGTTTTTGTTAGATTTCGTTTCTTCTCAAAAAAATGATGATTCTTTTGCAGCAAAAAATCTATTTAACAATCTATTATCAGATTTATTTTTATAATTTCAAAGAATTACTTTGCATTAGAAATGTTTTTTAATATTTGAAGCCGGTAATAAAAATAAATACAACTACCAAGAACAGTCCCATAATTTGTTTTTAAATTACAGTTCTACTAATAAATCATCGATTAAAAAACATAAAAATACGACTTCAGATTAAAAAAAATTGAATTACGTGTTTTTCAAATGACTTATTTAGATATTACAATTTATGAAATAATGGAGTTTCATATTAATATTCAGTAGTGTTGGAAAGTATTTCAAAATCTCTCTTTCATACATTTTGTTGTTGTTTTTATTATTCTTGTTTTGTTGGATTTGTTTACTACTCAAAAGACTGCTAATTTATTTACAGTAAAAAAAAAAAAATACCTATCATCAGAATTATTCTGCAATTTCGAATGATTTTTTTTTTTTTTTTTTTTTTTTTTTTTTTTTTCTATGTAGTATTAATGTTCCTTAATGTTTCTAGCCAGTAATCGGTATAAACATCAGTTTCTAGGGTAACCACTTAAAACTGTTTTTATTACATTTCTTATACTTAAAAATCATTGATTTAAAAAAAAGCTTAAATACGACTTCAGACAAAAGAAAAAAAAGATGTAAAATTCACTGGCAAAGAAAATAATCTTAACTGCATTAAGAAAAAGAATTGAATAATGCACGTTCAAGTAACATATTCTTTTAATGATCTTATCTATCAGAAAAAAGATATCTGGAATTTGAAAGTATAATGCGATTTATTGTGAGTTTAATATTTATTTTAGAAAAATTCAGTAGGTCTGTAAGTTTAATTTTATTTTAAATAAATTTGTTTTTCAAAACACGTTCTCATTTAAGCATTAAAGATTTTTTTTTCTTTTAAAGAAAGCTATGTTTGATTTTCCGCTTCTAAAAGCATTAGATTTTTTTTGTTTGTTTCTTTCGGATTTAACAATTAAAATAAAATGTCTTTTAAATGCCCTTTGAGCCCTTAAGAATGATTTTTTTCTTTTTAGAATTTTTTTCCTTTTAATTTATTATTGTCATTTAATCATTAATTCTGTTGATTTGAGTAACAGGGTTGAATGTGACTTGGAGTGAAAAATCCTGAAAATTAAATGATATAAAGTAAAAAAAACCCTGACAATTATTTATCGAATGCAAAGCCTACCAATTTCATAATTCACATTCACTCAAAAAAAAAAAAAAAAAAAAAAAAAAAAAAAAAAAAAAAAAAAAAGGAACAGCAAAAAAATAAAAATAATAAAATAATTAAAAAAAAAGATTTTGGAGCAGAAAATCAGTTTTGAGGGATAAGAAAGGATATAAAAAAATGGTAGTGACAAAATCAGTTTTTAAAGCAGCAAAAAGAGTTTTTGGAACAAAGGCTTCTACACTCCAGCAATAACTTTTTTTTTCAATCTTTGGACGAAATTTACGCTTTTTTCACGATCTTTTGACGAAATTTGCTGTTTTTCGCGCTTATTTGACAAAATTGATTGTTTTTATGCTATTTTTATAATGAAATTTGCCATTTATTCGCGATTGTTTTGATGAAATTTGCTTTTTTTCGCGATTTTTCTTCTATAAAATTTGCCGTTTTCTTACGATTTGTTTGACGGAATTGATCGTTTTTCGCAATTTTTTGATGAAATTTATAAATTTTTCGCTATTTTTTCATGAAACTGATCGCTTTTTCCCGAATTTTATCGCGATTCATCGTTTTTCAAGATTTTTTTTGACGAAATATGCCCTTTTTTCACGAAATTCGAGTTTTTACCCCACGATTCTACAAAGAATTTAGTTCTTTGAACGATTCTTTAAAAAATCATGTTTTCTCCGTTAATCTTTGACGAAATATGCGTTTTCCCGCGATTTTTCCGAAATTCGAGATATTCTTAATGTCCGAATTTCCCACTAAACGTAACGATATCATGAACTCCGAAGGATCAATCGAAAAGCCCGAAAATTTAGAGTACACCCAGAACACAATCACCCCGGAGTAATTTAAAAACATTTTTACTGTTCCGTACTAAAACTAGTCAGTTGTGGCAATACCAAAAATTTTCCAAATCTTATGCACATTAATACTTCCTGAAAAATGCAGAATAGCAGCACCACCGGTTAGGTGGTTTAAACCAAAATCTAGTCATCAAAAACTTTTTTCAACTTATAATTGAATCTGAAGTTTGATGAAAATCTATATATTTGGTTTTGAGATAGAGCTATTGCAAAGTCTTAAAAAAAACCAGCATAACAGCGCCATTTGTTGGGTGATATAGCTTAAAAGTTAATTAGGATCAATTTTTTACCAGGTACTAACTGAATATAAAATTTGATGAAAATTCAGGCATTAATTCTTGAGATACATTTATTCTGATTTCGTGAAAAATACAACATAGCAGCGCAATCTACCGGGCGATTTACACCAAAAAGTAAATAACAGAATTCTGGAACTAACTGAATCTGAAAGTTTAGAAAATTTTGTGCCCTAGATCTTGAGATAGACCTATTGAGATAATTACGAATACTTCACCATGGCAGTGCCACCTGTTGAGCGATTTGCACCAAAACGTAATCAGCACCATGTTATATCAAATACTAACTAAATATATTTTTTTATGGAAATCCATGTTCTAGTTGTTGATATATGGCTATTGAAAAAATTATAAATAATGCAGCATAGCAGCATCAACTGTTGAGTAATATACACCATAAACTAATCAGGATCAAATATTTATCAGGTACTAACTGAATATAAAATTTGATGAAAATCCATGCATTAGTTCTTGAGATACATTTATTCTGAATGCATGAAAAATGCAACGTAGAAGCGCAATCTGTAGGGCGATTTACACCAAAAACTAAAGAACACTAATCTATATCAGGGAATAATTGAATCTGAAGTTTTAGGAAATTTCGTACACTAGATCTTGAGATAGAGCTATTGAGATAATTAAAAATACTTCACCATGGAAGTGCCACCTGTTGAGCGATTTGCACCAAAACGTAATCAGCACCATGTTATATCAAGTACTAACTAAATATAATATTTTATGAAAATCCATGCTCTAGTTCTTGATATATCGCTATTGAAGAAATTATAAATAACGCAGCATAGCAGCGTCAACTGTTGAGTAACATACACCAAAAACTAATAAGATTAATTTTATATCAAAGTCTCACAGAATCTTAAGTTTTGTAAATTTTCGTGCATTAGTTCTTGAGATAGATGTATTGTGATAATCACGAATAATGTACCATTGCAGCACCAGCTATTGAACGATTTGCACCAAAACGTAATTAGCACCATATTATATCTACTACTAACGAAATCTAAAATTTTGTTAAAATCCATGCCCTAGTTTTTGAAATATAGCAATTGTGAAATTTTGAATAATGCACCATATCAGCGCCATATGTTGAGCGATATACATCAAAAACTAACCATATCTAGTTTATATCAAGAGTTTGTGAAATTTCGTACTTTAGTACTTTAGATGGAGCGCCCACAAAAGTTTTGTCACATACAGACTAACAGACTGACAGACTCGCAGACAAATATTTTGTAAAAACATATTTTTCGGGTTCTCTGACCCCTAAACCATGTAAATCCGTCGAAAATCGGATTTCGAAAATATTCACGAATCCAGTGCTTTATTTTTTGTAAAGATAGAAGAAAGTCAAAATAAACACTATCTATACTATTAACCGCAGTAAACGTCTGTCTGTCTGTACCGCTAAAAACTTTTCTCAACGGCCGAGTGGAGTGGCGCTCTATGGGTGTCTGTCGACTCGGGACGATTCGGCCTTTTGTGATAATGAATTTCGCGAAAATCGCCCGGTAATTACCCGAGATATTAATTAAAAACTACCCGGGAAACGTGACAAAAAATCCAAGTTCCGAGACGGTTCTCTGACGGAGCTCTCCGGTCGAAACTAGCTTTCCGCGGATAAAGAACCACGAAGGTGTCGAAAATACGAAAATTAAGGAGTTTTATATAACGTCGCATCCGCGCTGCAGATTCACGGATTTTAAAACAAATTACATATTCTTGAAGGAAATTTAAAGACCTTTCTGACGGTTTATTCGGTTTCAAGAAATACGAACATTAACCTTCTGAAAAAAACGTTTTCCCGAAAGCTTTCATTTTCCATTTTTCTCCGCAGAATTTTCGACCGAAAACTATCGAATTTTAAAACGATTCCATCCTTTTTAATTTTGGAGGCACGACAAAGGAAAAAAAATAACCCCTTAAAGACGCTTCTGTCTAATTTCCAACGGTGTGTTTATTTTTGAAATATTCTAATATTAACTCTTTGAAAAATATCGAGAAAAAGAGTCTCCGATCGTACAATTTTGTTTGCTTTTTCGACAATTTTTCCGCTCATATTTATATGAATAAAATCCCTAATTTTCAATATTTCTTTTCCATCTTTATACACCTCTTAGTGAATGCATCGTTTTGAGTTGTGTTAAAATTTCTAAAAGATACAACGGTTAGAAGTATTTTTAAATCTGTAAAAACCGCGAAATTACGGCGTAAAACTGGCGATTTTTTTTTCTGCCATATTTTTAGGTAAAAGTAGCCCTTAAATTCTGTATTCTTCAATGATCTTTATATGTGTGTTTGGGGTACTGATTTTACACCTTGCATAAAATTTTTGAAAAAATCGGGAGGCCGTAACTGTATTTTAAATAATATAATAGGCGATTTTTTTAATTTAAATTATTAAATGTGCAAAAGAAAAAACTAAAAATTAAAATTTTTGTACAAAACTTGCAAATTTTTACACGAAAATTATACTCGAGGTTTTTTTTAAAGTGTGTAATAGTAGTACATTGCGACCTCACTAATCCGACACTCGGTAATCCGTATATTTTTAAAATATCGTTAGAGAACATCATTGCAAATAAATACATTTTAAAATTTGACATTTCTTTAAAATCTTCATAAAAGCAGTTAGAGAATACCGTGGTACAAGTTGCATCACTATTTTGAAACGATACAACAGTTAGAAGTATTTTTAAATAAATAAAAACCGCGAAATTACGGGGAAAGAACGAACTTCTTCTTTTTTTTTTTTTTTTTTTTTCATATTTTTAGGAACAACTTTTACTTAATTTCAATATTTCCTTAAAATCGGCTAATACCATTCTTGGTAATCCACTTTTAATGAGGTATGAAATTTTTGGAAAAATATGGCTATCAGAACTATCTTTTGAATAAAATAATAGGTGTAACCATTTGCAGAACAACAAACATATTTTTATAAATATTAAATCTTCATCTTTTGTATAAACAGAAACAATGTTTTTCGCATTGCGCATGCGTGCACTTAGCCAAGCTACGCCGATATGAAAAAATCAATGGGTTTTTTTATATCCACATAAAAGAACAATTTTAAGTAATGAAAAAACAATTATGAAAATTAATAAGAAAGTATTTTTCTTAATGCACTTTGACGTACGGGAGGAATATTTACGAGCACGAACAAAACTAAGATTTACGCCTAGTGTGCACTGAATCAAGACAGCCACAGGATAATTGATGGTTTGTGGTCAGCGGTTAGAAAACGCAAGTGTGCACCGGGCCTTAGAGAGATTATTTTTTTCAGAAAGGGGCCGCTAGCGGGTGAAGCTCGCTAGTATATATTATTATAAGATCACGGACGTCCTTCACAACCATTTTACTTGTAAACTATAAAACGTTGAAAGCTCAAATTGCTTCAAATAATTTAAAAAAAATTGTCCCACATGCTTACAAATTATCGACCATTCACAAATATTTTTTATGAAAATTGTATAAAGGGAAATCAAGTTACTTGGAAAAAAAAAAAAAACTTTTTTTTGTATATAGTGTGGATTTCGTAATGCCAAACTCAAATACATTTTTTAAAATTTTAGGCATTATATTTATAGAGATATCGTTAAAAATACAATGCAAAAATGTCCCCCTTTCTATTTTCTAATCTACTAAAACTAAAGTTAAGAAAAAATTAGGGATAGCAGAGCTGCCAAGTCTCCGGCTTTTTGGATACCGGTATTTTAATACAGAAAATATAGCTTTATTTAATTGGGACATTCTGGAGATTTAAAAGAACAACATTTTCTCTAAATTTATTCTGGTGTGCAAAAAGCCGGAGACTTGGCAACTCTGGGATAGGGTTTAAACCATGTAGGAAAATCATAACAATTACCCTAGCCTATATAGTTTTTGAGAAAATCACAGTTTTCTATTAGACATAAAGGGCATAGCCGGATAAGCATTGGAAACATGTCTTTCAATCAAATTTCTTGATTTTTTTCCCCAGGTATATCTGCCATGTCTGACAATGTATTTCCCCTATTATCAGCTTATAAATATTAATATTTTAAGAGATATAAATGTTTTTTCGAATTTTTAAAAACCTCATTTTCTCAAAAACTACTGTACCGATTTACATGTGATTTATTGAGTTTATATAGACATTAAAGATGCATAACAGGTAAGTTTTGTGTAATTTTCTGATTATAAAATTGTGTGAAAGAGCGATTAAAATTTTTTGAACGATAAAAATCATATCTTATAGTTGTCGAAAAATTACCATTTTCTAGTAAAAATTTCCTCATATGTGCCCATATATTATATATAAAAGCTGTAAGTTTGCGTTGGGTACTACATATAAATATTTACAAAAGTATGTATAAAATAATTTAAAATTCATTTAAAGCCGTTACTTTGGGCGGAGCTACGCAACTTTGAAATCCGAAGAATCTTTGGAACAATGTCAATAGAAAATGTGTCAACTGATATATTTTAGATTTCATTAATAGTATAGTTCATAATTTTCTACTCAGTCCATATTATTTCGATATCGAAAACTGATGCTTTCTATCGAAGACAATATTTTGAATTATGAAAATATTTTCAATTGGAAAACAATAACACTCTTCGATATCTAAATGTTACGAGATTTACTATAATGATTTTTATTCGAACATTGTCACCACATTTAATGAAGGGTAATATGAGTAAGTAGTTCAATTTTTTTTTACTTTGCAATGCAAATGAAATACGAACATTATATAGGTAGAATTGGAGCCTAATGTGCTCCTTTAATTCTGAGATATCATCAGGATTGGGTGGTGACAGACAATTTTTTATTCAAGATATGTGCTAATAACTTTTTTTTACTTATAGCAGATTTCTAAAGCTATTTAATCCGAAGATAATTATTACCGAAGGGTTCACAATGTGATTTAAAAGAAAAAAAAAGAAAGCTGACAGCACCGGATGATATTTTGTATTAAAAAATATATTTCTACAATTTTGAACCGTTTTATGTTTGATGAGATAAAAAAAAATGCTTTTTAAAATAAATATAGTGCAAAAAAGCAGTGGAAAAATTAACAAAAGATAAAATATTGTAAAGACGCAGCTAATTTTATGCGAATATATTAAAATCTTATATGTAAATACATTGTCGGTTTCAGTGCTTTAGGCCTCACTCTCAAGAACAGTGACTTTTATGAGGAAAAAAACAGCTGATACTTGATAATGTATTACATTATTTTATACGTAAAAATTAAAAAAAAAATTCTGTAACCATGAGTTAAATTTGTTTCTGATCGCGCCGGTTAAACATTACATCGCTCAGTTAAAAAGCTTGAAACTACTAACTATAATTTCTCTTTGTAAAAACTGATGAAAGCCATTTTCATTTAAATTGGCTGTGATCACTGTTGTTACATTTCGATATCGAAGAATGTAGTTAGTTTCTATGACAAAAATATTCTTCCTTGTTTTTGTATGTGACACCAACAAAAAATTTTGTTATCGAAACAGAATCGTCACCGTCGAAACAGAATCGTCATGCGTTCATTAAAATTTAAAATACACCAATTCTGTAAGTATACATTCCAAAGATTCTTCAGATTTCAAAGTTGCGTAGCTCCGCCCAAAGTAACGCCTTTAAATGAATTTTAATTAATTTTACACATACTTTTGTAAATATTTATATGTAGTACCCAACGCAAACTTACAACTTTTATATATAATATATGGGCACATATGAGGAATTTTTTACTAGAAAATGGTAGTTTTCCTACATCTATAAGATATGATTTTCATCTTTCAAAAAATTTTAATCGCTTTTTCACACACTTTTTATAATCAGAAAATTATGTAAAACTTACCAGTTATGCATCTTTAATGTCTATATAAACTCAATAAATCACATGCAATTCGGTACAGTAGTTTTTGAGAAAATGAGGTTTTTAAAAAATCGAAAAAACATGTTTATCACGTAAAATATCAATATTTATAAGCTAATAATAGGGGAAATAGATTGTCAGATAAATAGATACAACTGGGCAGAAAATCAAGAAATTTGATTGAAACGCATGTTTTCAATGCTTATCCGGCTATGCCCTTTCGATTTCCGGGCTTTCAGCAAAAGAGTTGAGAAGCGCTTGAGATACCTATCGCCGCAGAAGTATAAAAGAATAGTTAATAGAGATTTTCGAACAGAAATATCGTTAAAAATACAATACAAAAATGCCCCTTCATCTATTTTCGAATCTAGTGGAACTAAAATTAAAAACATAAAATAACAATACTATAGTATATAACGAAGGGTAGACATTATATATATATATATATATAACTAATAGTAGACATTCGTTGAAACCTTGCAAGAAAAACTATTACAATTACCCTAGCTCATATTGTTTTTGAGAAAATAGCAGTTTTCCATTACATAGGGGAGACCGGGGCACGTTGGCCATAGGGGTAGGTTGGCCAATTTGCTTTAAATCTCAAACCAGTCACCATATTTTGCCATAAGTCCAGAAACATGTTAGAAAACCTGTTCCCCTACTCTTCCACGAGTTCAGTTCTCTTAACGAAATCAAACTAAGAATAAAGTTGATTTTTCACATTTTTTCGATCTCGAAGCAATTTTTTGTTAGTGTGCAAAACGTTTTAATGCTCTCATGAGATACTTCACAAGAACAAAGGTGAGTAATATTTTGTAAGTTCAATTTATAACGATTCTTTTGATGTAACAATAAATATTAAATGTTGTTAAGATATGTGTAGAATGGCAAAAGTATTGCGAAGGGGCAAGTTGGCCCACTTACGTTGGGTCACGTTGGCACGGTGGGTCAACATGCCCCGGTGTTTTATTAAAAAATAATTATTATTATGTTGTTAGCACAAATTTTTCTTAAGCGGTTTGTAACCTTATTAGCAAGTAGGCCTTCTGAAAACTACAACTTTTCTCGTATGAAGGTGCCAAAAGCCTTACTGTGAAGAAACAACACGAGAGTTATAGCCGTTGACGCTAGGATATAAACTAGCGGTCACCAGTTCGATCCGTATACCATCCCAATATTTGGCCTACTAGGTATTTCCCTTTATTTTTTTCGGTATAGAATTTGTAGTGTTATTACATGCAATTAGCTACTGGAAATCTATAGTTGATGGCGGATGGTTGATACGATAAACAGATACAATGTAAATAGATACAATATAAATAATAAAATATAAAATTATAAAATATAAAAATAAAATATTATGTCACTCATAAATACGTTAAAAAAAGACCAGGCTACAAGGCTAAACTTTTGAGTCTGTAGGCATACTTTTGAATATGCTTATTTCTGAAGTCTTGCTTATCATTGTTATTTTGTTAAGTGTTGCATCATTGTTATATTTATTATCAGCTACTCAGTGACAATATTTTTGTATACCTTAAAAGGGGCTGTTCAAATATTACGTAAGCATGTTTTTGGCAATTTTTGACCACCCCTCTCCCCCTTGTCAGCAAAAATTAACAAATCGCGAAACCTTCTTAATAATTACAACAGCCAAATTACAACAAGCAAATTACAACAGCCCCACCCCCTTTTTGACAGTAATAAATTAATTAAAGAAAAGTTAGAACTTAATTCAAATAAAAAAAGGTACTTGACTTAGAATAATATTAAAAAAATATTTGTTTAGTTTTCTTACAATTCTATTTTAAAACATTTCTTAAATCACAATTTTAGAAGACTTTAGACATTTGCAAAATTTAAATTTGAACGTGTCCATATCTATTCCGATGATGACCACGGCTTTTCAAGCCATTTTTCCATAGGTGTTATGATATTGGTTTCCAGTTTTACTCGATTATCTTCATCGCTTTCTTTTCGGATGCAACCTTGATCAACTTTATCTACATTGATCTATTTAACATCTTCCATTTCTTCCACGAATTTTACAATACAACATATCGCATCGTTCTATTCAATTTTATTATATTCTCACAATTGAAAATAGTAGTAAGTTCTCAGATATAATAAGCCCTCGTGCATAAAATATGAACAGTCACTTCTAGATAAAAGAGATCGTTTATGTTTTCCTTGTGCGGTTAAAATAGCTGACATGAGAACTTCAAGTTTAACATTCTTTTGCTACTTCTTTTTATCAATTTGAATTTTTTAATTTTTTTAAGTTAAAAGAATTTGAAAAAGTCTTTAGTAAGCATCAATTGTACTTACGTAAACGTGTACGTGCTTACATTTTGTAAGCATCATTCGTGGGTCAACATGCGCCACTCAATGGGCGCACCAATCACACCATAAATAAATTCATAAAGTTCTTAAAATTTCATATTAATTAAAAATAAGCGTTTTCCTCACTAGTTAAATGCACTAGGTATTGTAAAAAATTCTACATCTGAAAATAAACAAAATTTAGGTATTGAAAAAAATAACATAAAAAAACTGGGCCAACGTGCCCCGGTCTCCCCTACAAATTTCGATTTGCGGACTTTCAGAAAAAGAGTTGAGACGTGCTTGAGATCACTATCAGAGCAGAAGTATAAAAGAGATGTATAAAAAAGATTTTCGAAAAAAAAACTGTTGATAATTAACTGAGATTTTAACTATTGACCCTTTCAGGAGCAATGAATAAAGGAGCAATCTATTGCTCCTTTAACGATTGCGCTACATCTAAAGAACTAAAGCACGAAATTTCACAAACCCTTGATATAAATTAGATATGAATAATTTTTGGTGTATATCGCTCAACAAATGGCGCTGATATGTTGCATTATTCACAATTTCACAATAACCATATTTCAAAAACTACGGCATCGATTTTAACAAACTTTAAGTTTCATTGTAGTTGATATAATATGGTGCTGATTACGTTTTGGTGCAACCACTCAATAGCGAATCTCAGGAGCAATACGTAAAATTTTAAAATCATTGATTAACATCAGAACTTAAATATAAATTTACTTCAAAATATATAAAAGCTCTTCTTAATGTACTTAAAATAATTAAATTTTTCATTCTAAATTTGTGTGGTTAATATGGCATTTCACAATTAACACTCTATGCGTTTTGCAAAATGATAAAATTGTAATGTTGTTTTCTCTTAATTTTTGTTTTAAATGCTAAGAAAATATGACTCTTTCAACATTATATAAAAAAAACTTAATTACAAATTTGAATGTAATCCTTGGGAGTATTAATCATTTTTCAATGCATTGAAAAATCACGAAATCTATCTCTCTTAAAAAGTCAGCCACAAACTAGCTCAAGTTGAGCTGAAATCCACTCATCTCAATGTTGAAAGGCAGATTCTCAAAAAAGAGTTGAAATAACTCGAGTTTTAACCAATTTAAATGAAGTTGAGCTATTTAAATAACTAATTTAGATCAAGAAGATTTAATCGTTTGAAAAACAACTCTTTTATGATCGAAAAAATTACAGCTCTTTCATGAGAAGCCAAATCAGCTTTTTTGTTTTAAGAGTGTATAGAATCATATTATCTTAAATATTACTTGCATTGCAGGGGAACTTAGAGCTTAGTGAACAGAATATTACGTGCCAAACACTTAGACGCAGGGGTGCACAACCTTTGGCCCGCGGGCCACAAAAATACCACTATTTTTATGCAGAATAATTTTCCTTATAGTAACGACAGAAACTTGGCTATTAAAGAAAAGAAACTACACTTCTCAAATATTCTGGTGGGAAACGATTTTCTGGTAAAAAGGTTGTGCATCACTGATAGAGTGTTAAAATTAACCGCTTCCTTGATTTTTCCGTACATCATACGGGCAACGTGTTTTTTGTCAATCATGATTCTGCCCCACCAGTGGCTGAGAAGTTGTGCTGTCGAAGCTGGTAGACAGGAGGTGCGGGATTCGAACCCAATCGCGCCCGCCGACATTAGACTTCGGAATTTTCGTAGTTTTCTCCAAACCTTGAATAAACTTGGGTAAATACAGTTAGGCTTGCTTAGAAAGACTCCCCATGGAGGGCATTCCCCCTAGGACCTATATCCCTCATGCAGATAATCAGCTGTCATAAATAACACCTCACTAACAATCATGATTTGACCATTCCACGTACGACCATGGGCATCCATATTTCAATCATGATTTATGATTCTCACCAGTAAATTTTTATTGTAAATTTTCATCTTTTAGTCCGAGCATTTTTCTGATTCAGTTTGGCAAAAATTTTTTTTTAAAAAACCGATGAGAAAAGATTAACAATTCTGTAAAAGACATGAACAAATAGGGAATATTTGAAATTTTTTCAAAAATATTAATCAGTTAAGGGAGACCCGTAAGAAAAAACCCCAAATTTTTATTATTGATTTTAAAGTAATGAATTTTGGTGTACTATTTAAGAATCTTCTTGTAAGGAATAATTAGCAAAAAAATTCACTTTTTATTAAAAAGTATATTTTTTGGGGGGATTTTTATGATTTTTTTTTGTCGAAAAATACACTTTTTAAAATTACTACTCCTCATTCAATTTTCAATATTTTGGTATTAATAAAATTTCTTAAATAGTGTTATAGTATATAGAAAAGAACCAAGGAGAGATATTTTTAATTTTCTATTTTAAACGGCTAAAAAAAAAAAAAAAAAAAAAAAAAAAAAGCATGGTAAATTTCTTTAAATTCGTTACAATTTTCATGTTTACCAATTTATGTAAAATTTTCAGAAATAGTTTTAAAAAATATCTCTCCTTACTTTTGTTGCAAATCTTTTTAAGATTCTAAAAACATAAACACTTTGTTTCTAAATCATTTTACCACTGAGCCTTAGTACTTTGAACTTAGGCAAAATATGAAAAAAGTCATCTTCAGGAAAACTCGTTTTAAATGGCCATTAGTCCTTTAAACTCTACAGTGAGTACAATTTAAAAAGCTCATTTTCTACCTGTTCCAAGTGTCCCCGAGTTCTGAAATTTTGCATGGATATTCGCAAATATCTATTTTATCGTTTTCTGAGAAAAAATGTTTTTTGAACTTTTGATGATTTTTGGTCTAAAATGGGGTACGGGTCTTCCTTAAGTAATTAAGTGAGATATATTTTATCCTACCTCCCTTCAAGGGTTAAAGACACGGTCGGTTTGAACATACATAAACACGTGAGCTGCGTACTTTATGCTTCATCGACTTTTAACATCTACATAAGGAACTATCGGCATATTCTTTAGAAAATATTGAAATACATAATTTTAACTTGTTTGTTCAACAACAACAGTCATTACAGAGTTAATAACACAGATTTTTCTTTTCTTCGGTGGAAAACAATTGGTATATATTTAAAAGGAATATAGATCTGACTCATTCATTTTTTAGTAAAATATGACCAGTAGTTATTACGAGTTGGACTTTCCAACAGTAGAATTTTATGTTTAATAAAAAATGTGTATTAAAAACAAATATTATATTTTTGCTCAATTTTATGCTCATTTTTTTTTTCTATTTTAAAAGTAAGGAACCTTTTTTCTTGTCTATACAATACATTAGATTTTTTAAGGTTATGACTCATTTACTGTACCACTTAATTTGCATGCCTAAATACCATACTGGCAACAGAATTTTGGATTTCTTTTTCAGTACGTGGCAAAAAGCTTTTATTTAATTTTCAAATAAATTTGTTTGTAAATTCTGGTGTCAGTCAATTGTTTTATAATTTTACGAACAGAAGTACTTTGCGTTGAAAGGGCTAATTGTGGAAAACTTTTAAATCAGCTGTATTTTGTAATAAATAATATTTTCAATTCATCGAAATTATGAATTGTGCAATAATGTTTGGTATATTAAACATATATTGCTGACTTATATACATACATATATTATTACCATACGTATTTATGAAATATTGCAGTATTCAAAAGTTGATATTAGGAAATATTGCGTTATAAACTACTCCAGAGTTCGTTCGGATCTTCGAATGTCCGGACCAAAAGATTCTTCGACAGCAATATTTTCTTCTGTGAAATCTCCCCTAACGAAATTTCGTGCATTTAAACAAGTTTTCTGCAAAAAGCACTAATATTTTACATGGGAAATAACGGTAGCAGTACGAACCGTATACTCACTCACAATTGGAAATGCAACAGTTTAAAACTACGCAGGAAAAATTGCGATTATTTATTTGTCATTATTAAACTTTATTTACCGAATTACTTATCACGAAATTAATTCACCTAAAAAATTATCTTCATTAAAAACGGAAGCTATACTGAAATTGTAAAATAATAATGTGAAATTTAGATATGTTTTTTCATTAAAACTGGTTAAACAAATCGGTAGTTGTAACTTTTTTGTAAAATGTTTGCAAAAAATAATCAGATTAATTAACCAAAAATACTCGTATAGAAATATCACAATTTTCATAAAAGTAATGTATTGAAATGCATTATGATCCTCAGTGTAAATAAAAAGACTTTTTCAGCTAAAAATATTTCAGATAACTTTCTAAATAATAAAAAAAAGCTATACCTATTAAAATGATTAAGAAAATTACCACTTTTTGAAAATACCTAACTTAGACAAATTCTCTGCTGTATCCAAATTTGATTAAAAAGAGTATATTGTGCGGAAAGAAACAAAACTTTCATTAACAAACAGAGCAAATCAATTCTATATTAAATTTACTTCAATGGTACTTTAAAGTACCGTCAGTGCATAAGGGGTAACTTAACCCTTTGCACTTGAGAGGTGATTACCACTGACCACTAGTGTCCCACGGAAATGGGTGCACCAAATACGCTGAACACCAGTATTTTAAACTAATTTTCAATTAAACAATTCGGAATAATCTGTGATAAAAGATGGCGAAAATAACCTTAAGATATTAGCGATGTCCAAATTTTGGAATTTCGACTTCCCGAATTACGAGAGATATCTGACAACACCAGTTGTAAGTGTAACCTTTCGAGTGCAAAGGGCTAATCTTTGAGGGACAAAGCACTTCTGTACTTAACCCTTTAACGATTACAGCATTTTCATTGCTAAGATGCGAAAAAAAATGAATGACACCGGTAATTAAAAACAAATATATTTCTAAATAAGAAAACATGATTTTTCACATACAAAATAAAAATGATATTTTTAAATAAAAATACCGGTGTCAGTGTTGCGTATCGGAATTAAAATTTTGTGGTTTCGTGGCGAAACTAATGAACGTTAAAGGGTTAAAATGCTAAATTTATTAAATGACAGCAAAATTTAAAAACAATTTAAAAAAAAATAAGTAAAGGTTTTCTTCACGTGCATAATAAAATTTAAAATTTCATTCCTTAACATTGTGTTAATGTGGAATTTCGCAGTTAAAATTAAATGGAATATATTATATCCCAGCGCCGTGCAAATGGTTAAATACTTTCACGCATTATTTCAACAGTATAATTACCTCCAGATGTTTTATTCGGAATAAATAGTTTTTCTTCGGTATATTTCCTTATCGCTTTTCTTTGATTTTTATAATAATTTTAGACAAGAAAGAGTTCTCTTATTTCACTTTAAATTCTAGACATCTATACATTACACGAAATTTCTCGCAAAATACAATTTACTTTTATATTTTATTTACGTTATTTAGCTTTTAACGAATGCCTTAGACGAATTTACGAATACTCTGGATTTTTTTTCTGTTGCTTAGTTTTCGATAAGTCTACTGAAACACATGCGATATTTTATTTAGTATGAAATTCTTTTTCTACATTCTGTAACTTAATTGAACTTCTCTACACGTTTATCGGAACAAATAACGTTTTTTTAGAATTTTTCGAGTTAATGGTATATTTTCTCAATCCTTTTCTTCGATTTTATCGAAACTCTAGCTAAGTAAGAATTTATACATTATATTTCTTACTCTACAGCTTGCTTCATTTTCTAAAGATTACCACACGGCTACATATATATATGTATATATATATATATATATATTTGCTAATTTATTTAAATTTCATTATATGGGATATTTCTAAATGAATACCAGAGATTTAACGCTTGGTAGTTATTTATTACATAAAACTTAAAATCATAAATAATACATAAAATGAAAAAGCAGCTTAAACAACCCACAAGCTTACAAGTGTTCAACGTGAGTAGCTTTCGTCACACGGTACACATCAAGTCAATAGCTCAGCTCTTGCCAAATGTTGATCAGCAAAGAATTTCTGTTCAGACGCTCACTCAATCTGACTCCATGTGATTTCTACCTGTGGGCGTTCATAAAGGATCGTGTCCATGTGCCGTCACTACCAGCTAACCATTGCAGCTGTTGCAAGAATGACCCCACAAACACAACTAAATGTTTGGGAAGAACTAGCTATCGACTTGATGTGTGCCGTGTGACAAAAGATACTCACATTGAATATTTGTAACTTGTAGGTAAAACTCTTGAGATTACTCTTTCATTTTATGTATTAATTATAATTTTAAGTTTTGTGTAATAAATACTACCCCAATATTCATCTAGAAACATCCCGTATTAACCTTTTCCAATACATAAACAGTCTGTTCTTAAAATGAGGAAATGATTGAGAGTCATTGGGATTTAAAAACTTCTTTTGCAGATATTAAAAATTTCTTTCTTTAAATTTTTATTATGTAAGAAAAATTTTATTAAAATATTCTAACAAGGAAGGTCTTCATACGGTCATACTCAGAAGAATCTGAAAAAAAAAATTACAGAATGCTCTTCTCATATGGGTATATTTATTTATAAAAGAAATTTTGGTGGAACCTCGATAGAGCGTCCGTAAAAAAAAAAATAATGAAACTTTCATTTATTTGGCGATTTATCGCTGGTTGGCAATGAAACAAAATTTTAAAAATACTCTTAATTGGGTAATACTCTTTGAGTAATACTCTTAAATGTCGATTAATCATTAACCTCTTTACTACGAAAGTCGTTTACATCATTTTTAATCTTTTATGACTGGCTTTTACGAAAAAATTTTTCTTTGTAATTGAATCACGCAAATGCAACGATTAAAAAAGGTACAATAAAAAATAACTGGTGGGATAAATGAAGGATTCTGAGTGATAATTAATAAGCAATTTTCAGATGCAATAAAATCGTTTGCTGTTGGCGAGGAAAAATCTTGTCCGCCAAATTGAGTATTGTTTCCATATTTTCGCGCCAAATGTTCAAAATATTTTATTTTTTTACGCCCTTTCTATTGAAATTCCGCCTCTATATTTAAGGATCCTTTATTACATACGTAAGTAATACAAGTAGCATTTTTTCAACAAATTCTGAGTATGCCCAGTAAGGAGACCTTCCTTGTAAGTACCGTTTTTAAGCTTAGGAGAGCTGCGCCGGAAAGAATTAAACCTTTAACTGTGTTTCGTACACATCAAAGGATTTAACAGATTTTAGATGTTTTAATACCAGAAATTTCATAATGTACTAGTCGCTATATCTGAAGATTATTTTATTTTCATTATATATGGCAAATATTACTTTACAAAAATTCTGGTAACACGTTAATTCAAGCATACGAACCCTGTCACACATGAATGCCGTCATAATAAGACGACCAATTTTTTTTATCGTACAAATGTTTTGATGCCATTTCATATTTTGGCACAAATAATTCCGCTTTATCAAATACCAAAATTTTACCAATTACGGAAAAAGAAAAGGGTTGCCAGAAAAAAAATACCAAAAAAAGTAATACAGTAAAAACCCGATAATTCGGATTAATTGGGACCGGACCCAAACCGGATTATCCGGAGAATTAGAAAAAAATTGAAATAAAATATAACATACTAACAAAAAATCACCTTTATGTTAAACTTATTGAATATTTGCAGACAGTAATAATGTTGACTTTGCTTAATTATTCCGAAAACATGTCAGAAAAAGTTTTTTTATTTAGAATAAGACGATGAAACAAGTTAATGTTATGGAAATTAGCCCATCGCTTCTGAACTTGAAAAAAAAATGACCAAACCTATCCGAATTACCCGGAGATCCGGATTATCCGGGTCCGAATTAGCGGGGTTCTACTGTAATTAGAACACCGAATAATTTGGCAATAAAAACTTGTTGCGGCGAATATGGAATCCGGTTTTTTTGCCTGTCCATCTGCTATATGTCTGTAACTATGTTTTTAAGGGGTTTTTTTAAATAAAATTTTCGGTTTGAAAATGAAGTGTTAAAATTCACAGAAAGTTTGCAGAAACACTAACAAAAATATGTGATATTATGGCCTATGGAGAGAAAATTGTTTGTCGTTCATTTTATTGACATATATAAATTAAATCATCAATTCCAAAAGGATCACCGAAGGGCGTCAGTACATTTTTCTACAAGTTATTCAGTGGCTAGTATGATATCACTTATTTATAGAGATGCACAAAATAATTCAGATATAGTGATAACTGTGATAGAAAATTGTTGAAAAAGGTTTTTGTCTCTGTTGTGAATTTTTTAAAGTAATTTCGAGTTTTAGTTTTTGTGTACTAATGATGGAGAGAACGAATGACTTTACTACTCTTATTTCTATTATTCTATTGTTTTATATTATTCTATTGTTCTTATTGATTCTATTGATTATAGAGCGTGTTAATGAATTCGACCAACATATAGTAGGTGTCGAGAGGGTGAGAGATTGTCATAAAACATGAATTTGCATACTTTTCTTGTTTCATCACAAATTCGGAGTATTTCGTCCTAAATAAACACTGTTTGGCGGTAACAATTTTGAGAAAAATGAAAATATTGCTTCGAAAATGTAACTAGATTTTCTATGAAATGTGATAGCATGAAGGAATGTTCTGAAGAATCTTAGTGCTCACTTTATCGGTGATACTGCATAAACTGATATTTGCAGCCAAAACCAGGGTTCACACTCTATTTGAATAACAGAATTCCCCAACTTTTCTAGGTTTTCCAAGCTATATTTCCTACAATTCTCAGACCAACATTTCACGACACTTTTAGGAATTTGAATTCCAATTCGATTTCTTAAAGATTGAATTTATACAGCAAAAGAGCATTAATAGCAATTAATAGCAATAAATCCATTAATAGCAATAAAATATAAATTTACCACTGAAAACAAATTCATGAGTTTGTATGTGTCTCATATTATGCTCAAGATTGTGAGCTCATGAAGACTTCCCTCTTGTGCTGCAGTGCAGTCTTACCAACATATAGCCATGAAAAATGCTAAGCTGGGCATCATCCTAGTAGCTTAAATAGTAGAGAACTTTGAGCGCTATTCCAAGAAATCCGGGATCGATCCCCGGCTTGTACATTTTTCACAATGTTGGTTCTACGCTTTGTTAGCAAGTGATAATTCACGAATTAAATATTCTATAATATTTTACTTAAAATTAAATTATTTGGAGAAAACTAGTAACTAATTTTTTTCTGCACATTTATTAGAGCAAATATTTTTCTCAGGAACTGCTGAAAAAGTAGCCTATTTTTCTATCTTTCCTCTAGAATTTTTTGGGAGAAATTTTAGACGACAAACGCTTATCTCATTCCATTTAGATATTATATATCTTTATTTTAAATAAATCATTAAAAGAGACATCTCAGAGAATGAAATTTAGATAATATTCTATGTTTACTTTTTATTTTTAAGACTTTAACCGCTTCTCGTACGTCCTAGGGCAACGTGTTTTTGCCAATTTTGAAATTTCATTCTAAAAGTAAATTTTCATTCTAAATTTTGCAATAACCCGAGCATTTCTTCAATTCAATCAATCAAAAATTTCTGTTTTTAAAAACCGGTGACAAATGATTAAAATTTCTGTAAAATGCATGAAAAAAGTAGGCATTATTTGAAAGGTTTTTTGTTCAGTTAAGTGGTTATATTATATATTGAATATACACAATTATAAAAAATGATTGTATTTAGTTTTTGAATAATTGCCTGTTTAACATTCTTAGAGTGGCACATGCAATATTTTATTTAGTGTATGAGTGTTTTCGATATATTTAAATTCATTTAAATATTTATTTACAAAAAAAAAATTAAATTAAATTAAAAAAATAAAAATAAAATAAAAAAATAAAGAAAGAAAGGTGTCTTGAGGATATTCATTGTCAAAAGTAATCCTCCAAGCGTCTTGCAAATGGGTAAAATTGTAAAGTTTTTTCTCTGCATTTTGTTTTAAATGCTAATAAAATATTATTCTTTCAATATTGCATAAAAAATCTTATTTAGGAATATAAATGTAATCCTTGAGAGTCTTAATCATTATTCAATGCTTTGAAAATTCATTAAATTTATAGAATTATAATATGTTAAACATTGCTTATATTGCAGTGAAATCTGGAGGTTAATGTACGGAATATTACGGGACAAACGCTTAGAGGGGTAATCTAGTTTAACTACTCTTATTATTTAGAGGTGTGTTTTATATGTTTAGTGAGATATCTAAAATACTTTTTTTAGTATCAATTTCTTTTTCTGTACTTATTAATTTAATTAAAATTCGCTGGTTGTTTATCAGAGCATATAGTTTTCCCCGGAAAAGACTGAGTTATTGGCTTTTTTTTTAACCTTTCATCTTTCATTTTTGATCATTTATTTTTTATCATTAGAAATTTTTGGAAACAAACACTTTTCATTCCTTAGATTTCAAACGCTTCTACTTTCTATAAATCTAAACTTTATGAGACATATTTCTCACAAAATAAAATTCGCAGCTACGTTTATTTTTTACTTTTTAAATGTTTAACTAATATCTTGGAAGTACTCATAAAAAAAGTAATTAAGTTTTTCTTTTGTACAGTTATTTGCCTTTTTTATATGCTTAACGTAGCCACTTAATATTTTACTTTGAGTCTAATTGTTTTTCCTATAAATCTAATCTGTTTAAAATTCTATACATGTTTATTTTAAAAAAAGTTTTTCGAACGAAATTTTCGAATTTCAATGAAAAATAAATTATACATTTATTTTGTTTTCATATTTTTTTTTTTTAAGAAATGTCTCGAGATTGTTTATTTTGAAAAGTAATTTAGTTTTACAGTTATTTGGCTGTCTATTTTATATCCTAATGAAATACCTAAAATACTTTATATAGTAATTGTTTGTTTCCTGATACTTCTGTACATGAAATTGTTCTGAAATTCTGTACATGTTTATTTCAGCAAATAGTTTTTCTAAAGGAATTCTCGAGTAACAATGAAAAATAAATTATATTATTTTTGCTTTTATTATTTAATTTTTTTAAGGAATGACTCAGGATTATTTATTCTGAAAAGCAATTCGGTTTCAGCTGTCTATTTAATATACTTAGTGAAATAACTAAAATATTTTATATAGTATCAATTTATAGTATCTTTTGCGATACACACTAATTAATTAAATTTTTCTGGACGTTTATAAGAGCAAATAGTTTTCCTCGCAAATGTCCGAAATAATAGTTTTTTCCCCTTGCTTCTTTGTTTGTTTTTTTTTTCTTGTTTAGAAATTTATTCTGAAAAGTGGTTTAGTTTTACTGTTATTCATCTGTCTGCTTTATATGTTCAGTGCGATGATACATTTCATATTTTGTTTTCTATCAACATCGTTCGAAATACAACATTCATTTCTTTCAAAATTTTTACACACAACACACCACCTTAATGAAATTTCTTTGCACTTTTATCTGAACGAAGAATTTTCGCCGAAACGGCCGAATAATAGCATATTTTTCTTAGATTTTCTGGGAAAATTTTAAGCAACAGGTACTTTTATCATAGCATTTTTATTCTATACATCGCCACTTTCTATAAATCACTGAATAATATCACAATAAAATACATAACATTCAATATTTATTTTTTACAATCATAATTATATGCTTTGTTTTTGTATAGTTGCCTATTTTATATGCTTAGTGTGACCTATGCAATATTTTACTTTGAATCTAACTGTTTTCGGATAAATCTAACCTATTTCAAATTCTGTACATGTTTATTACGAAAAAGAATTTTTCTAAATAAATTCCCGAGTACCAATGAAAAATAAATAGTATTTTTATTTTGTTTTCATTATTTAATTTTTTTTAAGGAATGCCTCGGGATTATTTATTCCGAAAAGTAATTCGGTTTTACTCTCATTTAGCTGTCTATTTTATATACTTAGTGAAATAACTGAAATACTTTATATGGCATCAATTTCTTTTGCGATACTTACACACTTAATTAATTTTTCTGGACGTTTATAAGAACAAATAGTTTTCCTCTTAAATGTACGAAATAACAGTATTTTTTTTATCTTGCCGTTTGACTTTTTTTCTGTTTTAGAAATTTATTCTGAAAAGTGATTTAGTTTTACTGTTATTAATTTTTCATTTTTATATGTTTAGTGAGATACATTTAATATTTTAATTTATATCAAATTTTTTCCAATACGCCCAATAGACTAGCTTAATGAAATTTCCTTGCACATTTATCAGAACAAAGATTTTTTTTCCAAAATGGCCGAATAAAAGCATAATTTTCTACTTTTCCCCCATAGATATTTTGTGAAAATTTTAGGCTAGAAACACTTTTTCGTTCATTTAAATTCTACACATCTTTACTTTCTATAAATCATTTAAAAAAATTTTACACAGAATAAAATTTACGTAACATTCATTGTTTAAATTTTTTTAAACATAATTGTATATTTTTTTTCTATAGTTACCTGTTTTATACCCTTAGCGTGGCCCATGCAATACTTTACTTTGAATCTAATTGTTTTCCGATAAACCTACTCTATTTGAATTTCTGTACACGTTTAAACGTTCTGCACTCGAAAAATAGTTTTTCTAATGATAATTTCATAGTCCGAGTGAAAAATAGATCTACTTTTTATTTTGTTTTCATTAATTAATTTTTTTAAAAATGCAGCTGAATTATTTATTATGAAAAGTAATTCGGTTTTATGATTATTTAAATGTCTATTTTATATGCTTAATACATAAAATACTTTATATGGTACCAATTTCTTTTCCAATACTTACTAACTTAATTAAGTTTTCCAAGGCGTTTATGAGAATAAATAGCTTTCCCCGGAAATGTCCAAAATTCTAGCATATTTTCTACGTTGCCTTTTTGATCTTTTTTTTTAAGAATTTTTTTTGTAAAGGGATTTAGTTTTACTGTTATTTAGCTATCTATCTTATATATTTATTGAAACACTTAAAATACTTTAAATAGTACCAATTTCTTTTCCTATGCTAACTTAATTAAATTTCCCTGGACCTTTATGAGAACAAATTGTTTTCCCCGGAAATATCCGAAATAATAGCATTCTACCTTGCCTCTTTGATTTTTCTGTCTTTTTTTTTTCTTTTTTTATTAGTTATTCTGAAAAGTGACTCAGTTTTATTGTTACTTATCTCCCTGATTTCTTTGCTTATTGAGATATATAAAATATTTTACTTTCTATCAGAATTTTTCCAATACACTAACTTATTGACATTTCTCTGAACATTCACCAGGACAAATAAATTTCGCCGAAATGGCCGAATAATTGCATACTTTTGTACCTTTTTTCTTAGATTTTCTGAAGAAATTTTAAGCAACAGATACTTTTCTCATTTCATTTCGATTCTATACATCTCCACTTTATAAATTGCTGGAAAAGATTTCTCAAAAAATAAGATGTATATAATATTCAATATTTAATTTTTATTTTTTAAGCTTCTTTTTCTTATAAACGTAATTAATTTGAGAGCACTCATTCTGTAAATTAAATTAAGATGCCTGTTTTATATACTTAGTTTGCACACTCTTACGAAAATAGTTCATATTGCTGTATAAAACTCTATTGAATTTTTTACAAGTTCCATAGAATGGCCTTTCTAAAAAAATTGTTTCTATGGAGTTTCAAGAGTTCTATAGAATACTTTTTATAAAGAAAATCTTTTCTATAGAATAATACTTCTATAGAGTTTTGAAGAGACCACCTGAATACTTTTCTAAAAAAATTTTTTTTTTAATTTTTTTCTATAGAAAACAATTTTTGTAGAGTTTTCAATCGTTCAACAGAGTACTTTTTCTAAAGAAAATATTTCTATAGAATATTTTTCTACAGAGTGCACTAGAGTTCACATAAAGTAATTATAGAATTTCTATAGACGAATGATTATATATATTTTAATATGTTGTCCCTTGAAATTTTACGAAATATTAATTTATTTATACCTATTTATTAGGAATTAAAAAAAAAATATTTTTAACGCATCAGTTTAATATATAATATACAGCTTGGCAAGTGGCCAGGGAAATCCGGGAAAAACACAGTCAAGAAAAGAGAAACTACCAGTATTTTCTTACAAAAAATGCTTCAAATAATATAAAGAAATTGTATAAACTGAATTTATCTTTAACAAAATACCGGTATTTATCATCTATATTGTCTGTGTTTTTATCTAACTACTCTCCACCCTGATATAAGTATTTATCTTTTGGGGCAATTTGGACATTCTTATAGATTTTATTCGAATATTTTTGCCGAAACTACACAATTTCTTTAAATATTTTTATAGAGCTCTACATTCATTTTTATTGAACGTTTGCATATATTTGTAATGTTTCTTAGTTAATTTATAGTAAAATAGACCATAATTCAAAAGGATTCTATAATAGTCTTTTTCTAGTTTTTTCTAGAATTGGATAGGAAATTTTTGTATGGGCTAGCAATATTTTACATAGTATCTAATTGCTTTCTAATATTTCTAATGTAATTAAATTTCTTTACAGGTGTACCAGAAAAAATAGTTTTCCTTAAAGATTTCCGAGGGTCAATAAAAACAATTTAGATTTTATTTTTATTATTTGATTGTTTAAGAAATGGCTTCATATTATTTATATTATTTTTATTATTCTTCCTTTTAAAAAATTGCTTTATATAATTTTTCCGAAGAATAATTCAATTTTATTATTATTTAATTGTGTGCTTTATATGTTTAGTAAGATACCTAAAATATTTTATTTAGTATTAAACTCTCTTCCGGTACCTATTAATTTAATCAAATTTCTCAGAACATTTATCAGAACAAATACTTTTTTTCCCAGAAATGCTCGAAATACTGGTATATTTTCTACTTTTCCTTTTTAATTTTTTGGAGAAAATTTAGGCAAAAAACTTTTTTCTCATTTGATTTAGATTCTATATATCTGTACTTTCTATAAATATCTATAAGAAATTTCTCGCAAAATAAAATTTGTATTTTTATTTTTTTTAATATTTTGATGCTTTAAGGATTTTCTTAGAGGTTATTTATTCTAGAAAATGATTCAGCTTTACAATCATTTAGCCCCCTGTTTTATATCTTTTGTGAGATACCTAAAATATTTTACTCAAAATCAAATCTTTTCCGACACCTACTAACTTAATGAAATTTCTCAGCTCGTTTATCAGAACAAATAGATTTTTTTGGAAATGCCTGAAATAATTGCATATTTTTCTAGAATTTCTCCTTGATATATTGGAAAGAATTTAGGAAAGAAACGATTTTCTTATTTAAATTTAATTCATCTCTAAATACTATAAATTCCCGGAAAAAAAATCTCATAGAATTAAATTTATGTTTATATATAATTAGGTGCGTTCGTAATTATGTAAATACGTAGCACCTATTGTTGTCGCTCAGTCTGTCCGTCTGTCCGTCTGTCTGTCTGTCCGCCTGTCTGTCTGTCCGTCTGTCTGTCTGTCCGCATATAACAACACAAAAACTACCCAACCGAATCGTTTGAAATTTAAAATGCATAATTATAACATAATTTTGTGGAGTCATTACAAATTTTATGAAAATCGGATGGATAGATCAATTACAGGGACCATCAAAAGGATTCCATAACATTACGGTCAATGGGGAAAAAAGTTTCAAATGCATTTTAATCGTTTGAAATTTAAAACATATAATTATTACGTAATTTTGTCAAGTCATTTCACATGTTATGAAAGTCGGATGCATAGGTCATTTACAGGGACAATCAAAAGTATTCCATCACATTACGGTCAATGGGAAAAAAGTTTCAAATGCATTTTAATGATGTTACACTCATTCGAACATAATAGAATTGGCATGAATCTATGAAATATATACTAAAATATGCATTCTGTACAATCTGTGATTCAAAGAATTTTTATCATTAAATTACAGGGCCACACAAAATGCTACTACATAATGCTATACGGGGAAACATTGTTTGGGGCGTGTTTTAATTATATTCAACTATTTCACATTTTATGAATAAGATATACGTTTCTGAGGTGTAATAAAAATTACTTCCTGCATATTTACAAAAACACAAAGATTTCGACTACTATACTGTATCCGAAGTACGCTCTACTACACCAGCAAGATCTGAATATTTTTAAAACTTCGTTATCGTACGAATGCACCTCATTTGCTACGTTCACGTGCAATTTCCAACTTGTTTTTATTTAATAAGATTTTAGCTAATATCTTGAGCGTACTCATTCAGGAAAGTAGTTAAGTTTTGTTGTCTCGGAATGGTTTGTTTTATATGCTTAGTGTTGTATTTGCAATATTTCACCTAGTATCCAACGGTTTTTGGTAATCCTAATCTAATTAAATTTCTTTAGATGTGTACCGGAAAAAACAGTTTTTCTTAAGAAATAGTTGAGTTTCATGACGACATTTTTTTTTTCTTTTTTAATTTTTAGTTTTTTAGGGATGTGTTTAAGTTATTTGATGTCTGACTATAACTAATTCAGTTTTACTGTTATTTAACTGTTTGTTTTATATATTTAGAGAGATACCTAAAATATTTTACTCAGAATAAAATCTTTTCCGATACCTATTAACCTGATGAAATTTCTCTGTTCGTTAATCAGAACAATAGTTTATTTTGAAATGCCTGAAATAATTGCATATTTTCTGCAATTCCTTTTTGACATTTTGGCTTAAATTTCATTAAGAAACGATTTTCTCATTCAATTTTAATTTTCAACTAAATTCTATAAATCGGCAGAAAAAAACTACCATAGAATAAAATTCATATCTGTATATATATTTTTTTTCATATGTTTTTAACTATCTTGAGCCTTTTCAGTGAGAAAAGAAAATTAAGTTTTGTTCTCCGGAAGTAGATTGTTTTATATGCTTGGTGTTGTACATGCAATATTTCACCTAGTATCTAACGGTTTTCTGGTAATCTTAATCTAATTAAATTTCTTTACAAGTGTACCGAAAGAAAATAGTTTTTCTAAAGAAATAGCCAAATCTTATGACGACAATTTTTATTTTTATTTTGCTTTTAATGTTTAGTTTTTTAAGGAATGTGTTTAAATTAATTTGATTTCTGAGTATGAGAAGTCTGAAAACTAATGTTGTTTTACTGTTATTTAACTGTTTGTTGTATATGCATAGTGAGATAACTAAATTATTTCATTTAGTATTAATGTTTTTCCTATATTTATTGACTTAATTGAAATGTTCTGCTTGTTTATCAGGATAAACAATTTTCTCCGTAAATGCTCAGAAAAATGGTATATTTTTTTCGCCTTTCTTCTTTATTTTATTTTTTAAATTTTAGGCAACAAATGTGTTTCTAGTACATTTTTTATTCTATACAATTCTCTTTTATATAAATCTTTTGAAGAGATTTCTCACAGAATAAAATTTACATCTATATTTAATTTTTATTTTTTGATGTTTTGTACTATTATTCCCTCATTTAGAAAAGTAATTAAGTTTTGCTTTTAAACATTTCCTTGTTTTATATGCTTTGTGCTGCAGAAGCAGTATTTTAAGTAGTATCCGATTACTTTCCGATATTTTCCATTTAATTAAAATTCCTCACAAGTGTATTTTAAAAATAATCTTTTCTTAAGAAAATATCGAGTGTCATATAAGACAATTTATATTTACGTTAATGTTTGACGTTTTTTAAAAATACTTTTTTATTTATTCTGAATAGAAACTCGGTTTTTACACTCTCACTGCTGTCTGCTTTGTTTGCTTAGTGAAATACCTAAAATATATACGAGGGCAATTCGGAAAGTAACCACCATTTATGAATTAAAAAAAAAAAAAAAACTAATGAAAGGAAACATGTTTTATTACTTATATATGAAAGACACGTTCTTCAGCTACTTCTCAACATAAATTGCCGCATTAATTAAAACAATTATCATAACGGTAAATCAGCTTTGAAATTCCATCGTCACAGATTTCTGCCGCCGGCCTATTCAACTGCGATTATTTTTAAATTCAACTCGCACCACTCTTTCAATCCAAAGAATTTTAACATATTTTTCTATATAATTTGCTTATAAATGTACTATCAAAAATGTTTTAAAAAATAGTGGGCCAAGTAAAATATTACGAGAGCAATTCATTAATCAGCAAATTACATACAAAAATATGTTAAACTTCTTTGGATTGAAAGAGTGGTGCGAGTCGAATTTTAAAAAAAAATCGCAGTTGAATAGGCCGGCGGCAGAAGTCTGTGAAGATGGAATTTCAAAGCTGATTTACTGTTATGATAATTGTTTTAATTAATGCTGCAATTATTTGAGAAGTAGCTGAAGAACGTGTCTTTCATACGTAAGTAATAAAACATGTTTTCTTTCATTAGTTGTTTTTTAATTCATAAACGCAGGTTACTTTCCGAATTGCCCTTTTATTTTTTAATACTTTCTAACACAATTGAACAATTTTTCGATTTTTCTGTCCGTCTGTCCATCTGTTCGCGCTATAACTCTGACAAATATGCTTGGGTTCCCATGCGATTTTTGAGTGTTATTGACAAGGTTCGCACACTCCTTGTATTTTTTAAGGATTCTAGCACCAATATTAAAAATAAGAAAATTTACATTTAATTTTTAAAACACAGCATTCGCAACCACCACCTTCTTTCAAAGATTTTGCAATATTTTCTGCAGTAAAATGCATTGAAATTGCTCTTAAATTTTAGTGGTAGAGTTCTGCGAACCCTGATTGATGTTTACCCTAAGCACGAACCCTATTGAAAATGAACTTTCTACCATAATTAGTTTATTTAAAGATAGTCAAAAGTTTTCCGTTAAATTATGATCTATGGGAAAATATCGTTTCAAATGAATTTAAAAAGTGTCACACCCTGCCAAAGTTATTCAAATTCATATGCATTTGCGAAATGCACAAAAATATGCAAAAGAGTTGCATTACGCAATAATAAACGGGGGCATTATTTGTGACATACAGTAGACTCCCTCAAATCCGCAAGGCTTGGGACCAGAAGTTTTGCGGATTTTAGAATTTTGCGGATTTCTGGTCATTTCTTTGTTTAAATTTTTTTTAAAATAATTTGAATGTAATTAATAATGAAATCAAAAGCATAATGAATGTATACAGTATACTAAAATATTAAAAAAGGTAATAAACTAAAATAATAAAAATTTAGATATTTTTTAAAATGATTAAAATACTAAAAGGAAAGGCAAAGTTAATAATCAATAATGTATAATTAAATATTCATTATAAAAGAAGAAATGTGTTTTTCCTAAATTATTCAATGAAACCTGCCTCATAAAGATACATTACTAATTCACATCAGGATCATAAAATAAGGAAGTTTTATTTCAGGTTTAGCCAGGCTTAATAACTAAAAAAGCTTGATTAATACATAAATATATTTGGTAAGATTGTGATTACCAATAATATTAGCAATATCTTTATTTTTTCAGAAATAAATTATTCTTTCTTCATGAAAAAACATGAATTTAATAATCTTAATAAAAATTATTAATTAAAAAATGTATGGAATTGATATAAAACTGAAAAAATCAATTTTTGAACCTACATCTGAACTGAATGTTTCATTGTTTACATTCGTAAAATATGTGCGGATTTTAGAGATTTGCGGATTTTAGGAGTGCGGATTTGAGGGGGTCTACTGTATTTTATTTATTTTAAACGATTTCATGTATAATGAAATTGATATACGACGCTGAGGCTTAATATTTTACTCAGAATATGAAATGCATAGCATTTACAGCAACACACAAAAGATTTCAAAAAAACTATTCTATCCGAAATACTGTTTATTATCGATGATGGCTGATAGATAGATGAAATGCATTTTTAATTATGATATGCGCTTTTAAGTTTCACTAAATGTATGTATATTACATGGTGTGTATAAATGCTATAATTGATATACAGAGTTACACAAAAGAGCTCTTAAATTTACTTAATATGATCGTGAATTACTTAAAAGTAGTTTTTTAATAAGTTATTCGTTTTTACGTTAAACTACTTTAGTTTACTATGAAATGCTTGTAGAATATAGGTAAAATGATATACAGGGTTACGCAAAGAATCGGCTACAGGTTAACCTATGGATGATTATTTCTGGAAATATGATTTAAGTAGTTTTAAGAGTATTTTTGTTTGAATTAAATTTTAGTAAGATACTGGCGCTTAATAAAGGTACTAGTTAAACTAAAGGGCTGAACAAAGATATTCAAGTAAATTTCCATCTATTAGCATAAATTGCTGAAAGAGAAATTTCAACCTTTAAGGCATTTTATTGCTAAACTAAATTTTCCCATCATATAGTATATACATGTACAGACAGATCAAATACAGGCTGTTCAAAAGTATTGGAATACATGTTTGGCAATTAACAGTAACACCTTATTTTCCTAAATAACAAAGTTTTGTTAAAGATTCCAGGATATGTTTGAAAGTGTTTCATAATCTATGCTTAACGAATGATTTTTCTTACTTGTTTGGTATTAAATTCTTTTCCGATACCTTCTAACTTAAGTAACATTCTCTGGATTTTTACTAGAACAAACAGTTTTTTCAGGAAATGCGGAAACTATGATGGCAAACGTTTTTCCCATATCACGTATTTTCTATATAGCTCTATATTAATTTTAAAAGAGATTTCAAACAGAATAAAATTTACATTTATATTTAACTGTTATTTTTTAAGTTATTTGTTTATCATCGCACATGCAATATTATCATTAGTACCTAATTGCTTTCCGATTTAATTAAATTTCTTTAAATGTTTATTTTTAAAAAATTGGTTTTTTTTCTTTAAGAAAGGAATGTTTTGAAATTATTTATTTGGAAAAGTAATTAAATTTTACTGTTATTTAACGGTCTCTTTTATATCCTCTTCAGACCTGAGGTACACAAATGTGTACCTCCATTCTTTTCCTCATAAAAACTAAACTGTTCAATTTTTTTGCATTTTTGCTTTACTTCTATACAACTGAAAGTTTTTTGCTTTAAAACAAAACCAATAAATGTCCGCACTGATGAATATTACCTCATAAAATAAATATTGTTTTCATCCGAGTTTTGAAAATACCTTCAAAAAATTGTGGCCAAGAAAGTAAGAAATCTTCATGATTATTTAACTTAAATGTTTTACAATAAAAAATCTTGAGGATTTGCTGACCATTTACTTGTTTAAACACCTTAATTTTGTTATTACTTAAATTTATATTACAGATAGTTAAACTGGTGTTTTAAGGGGATTAGTACTTTTATATCCATGTTTGTAAACCTAAATTACCAGTCCCCTAAAGTACTGATTTAATAAAAATTACTCTTTCTGTCATCTACGGTGTCATATCGATTATGCAAAAGCAATAAATCTATATTTGTAGAGTTATTTTATGCTCAGGTCTGAAGAGGGTATGCTTAGTAAGATATCTAAAATACTATATTTAGTATCAATTTTTTCCCGATATTTACTAACTTAATTAAATTTCTCTTGATGTTTATGAGATTAAATAGTTTTCCTGGAAATACCTGACCTATTTTCAACTTTTTCTTTTTTATTATTTTAAAGCAATTTTAGGCAATAAAAATTTTTCTCATTTCTATTTCATTCTATACTCCTCTATTTTTCACTAACCTTTAAAAAAGTTTTCTCACAAAATTACATTTTCATCTGTATTTAATTTTTCTTTTGTAAGTTTTTTACTAATATTTTGGGAGAATTCATTGCGAAAAATAATTACATTTAATTACATTTTGTTGCTGTATAGTTGCTTGTTTCAGATGCTAAGTATGGCATATGCAATATTTTACTTTGTATCTAATTGTTTTCCAATACCATTAAATTTATTCAAAAGTTTATTATAAAAAAAAATTTCAAGTACAGAAATTATTTGAGATTATTTACTCTTGAAAGTAAATCGGTTTTACTGTTTTTTAACGTTCTGTTTTATATGCTTAATGAGATATCTAAAATATTTTATTTAGTATCAATTTCTTTTCCGATACTTACTAACTTAATTAAATCCTCTGGACGTTTTATGAGAACAAATAGTCTTCCTGGAAATACCCGACATATTTTTTTACCTTTTCTCTTTGATTATTTTTTAGCAATTTTAGGCAATGAAAGTTTTCTGAATTCAATCACATTTAATGCATCTCTATCTTTTCATAAATATTTAGATGCTATTCCTCATATAATTTTTTTACACATATATTTTATTTTTATTTTGTAAGTTTTTTACTAATATCTTGACAGAACGCATTGCGAAAAATATTTAAATTTTGTTCTTATGCAGTTGCCCATTTGATATGCTTAGTATGATATATGCAATATCTTATTTAGTATAAAATTTTTCCGATCTAATGACTTTTCTAATGTTTATCGGAGAAAATATTTTTTAAATTAAAAAAATGCTTCGAGATTCTTAATTATGAAAATTATTTAACTTTTACTGTTATTTAACGATACGTTTTATAAACTTAAAAAGATATCTAAAATATTTTATTTAATAACAATTTCTTTTTTGATACTTGCTAACTTATTTAGTAACAATTTGCTTTCCGATACCAACCAACTTAATTAAATTTCCCTGGATGTTTTTGATAACAAAGAGTTTTTTCGGTAATACCCGACGTATTTTTCTACTTTTTCTATTTTATTATTTTTCGGGAATTTAAGCAAGAAATGTTTTTTCTCAATTCATTTACATTTTATACATCGCTATTTTCTTTAAATATTTAGAAGAAATTTCTCACAGAATTAAACTTACATCTATTTTTCATTTTTACTTTGTAAGCCTTTTACTAATATCTACGGCGAACGCTTTACGAAAAATAATTCAGTCTTGTTTTTGTATAGTTACCTGTTTTATATGCTATGTATGACATATGCAATATTTCACTTTGTATCTAATTATTTTCCAATACCACTAAATTCCTTTAAATATTTATTCAGTTACTTTTTTTATCGAGTAAAGAAATACTCTGACATTATTTACTCTTGAAAGTAATCCAGTTTTAATGTTATTTAATTATCTGTTTTATATACTTAGGGAGATACCTAGACTACTTTATTTAGTAACAATTTGCTTTTGATGCTTAGCAATTTAATTAAATCTCTCTGGACGTTTATCAGAACAAATAGCTTTCTCCAGAAATACCTGACATATTCTTCTACTTTGTCTTTTTTATTATTTTTTAGAAATTTTAGGCAACAAACCTTCTTTTTCATTTCATTTATATTCTATAAATCTCTACCTTCTATAAATCTTTAGACGAGATGTCTCAAAGAACTTTAAATGTATATTCAATTTTCATTTTGTAATTTTTTTACTAATATATGTTGAGAGACTGCTTTGCGAAAAGTAATTAAGGTATGTATGTTTTTTAATATTTGCCTCTTTTAAATGCTTCGTCTGGTACTTGCAATATTTTACTTAGTAAATAATTGTTTTCCGATATAAATGTTTTTTATGTCTATCGTATTTTTTTAAATAAATAAATAATTTAAGATTATTTATTTAGAATAGTAAATAATTTTTATTGCTATTTAATGGTCTGTTTTATATATTTAGCGAGCTTTTTAGATTACTTTATTTAGTAACAATTTGCCTTCCAATATTTAGCAACTTAATTAAATTTTTCTGGAAGTTTATCAGAACAAATAGTTTTCTCCGGAAATACTTGACATGTTTTTCTACCTAGTCTTTTTTATTATTTTTCAGAAATTTTAGGCAGCAAACATTGTTTTATTTCGTGTACATTCAATACATCTCTACTTTCTATAAATCTTTAGAAAAGATTTCTCTCAGAATAAAATTTACATGTATATTTAATTTTTATTTTGTAATTTTTTACTAGTATGTGTTGGGATACTGCATTGTGAAAAGTAATTAAGATTTGTTTTTGCATGGTTGCCTCTTTTATATGCTCCGTCTTGTACTTGCAATATTTTACTTAGTAAATAATTGTTTTCCGATTTAAAAAAAAAAAAATTATGTCTATCGGATTTTTTGTAATAAATAAATAATTTGAGATTATTTATTTTGAATAGTAAATAATTTTTATTGCTATTTAATGGTCTGTTTTATATATTTAGTGAGCTATCTAGATTATTTTATTTAGTAACAATTTGCTTTCCGATACTTAGCAACTTAATTAAATTTCTCTGGAAATTTATCAGAACAAATAGTTTTCTCCGGAAATACCTGACATGTTTCTCTACCTAGTCTCCTATTATTTTTCAGAAATTTTAGGCAGCAATATTTTACTTAGTAAATGATTGTTTTCTTACATAAATGTTTTTTTTTTTTTATGTCTATCTAATTTTTAAAAAAATAAAGAAATAATTTGAGATTTTTTATTTCGAATAGTAATTAATTTTTATTTCAATTTAAGGGTCTGTTTTATATACTTAGTAAGTTACCTAGATTATTTTTTTCCGTAACAATTTGCTTTCCGATACTTAGCAACTTAATTAAATTTCTCTGGATGTTTAACGGGACAAATAGTTTTCTTCAAGAAATACATGACATATTTTTCTACCTTATTTCTTTTATCATTTTTCAGAAATTTTAGCCAATAATTTTTTTAAAATTTACATTCAATACGTCGCTATTGAAGGTACTTTCTACTTTCTATAAATCATTGCAAAAGTTTTCTCGCAGTAAATAATTCACACGTACATTTAATTTTAATTTTAAAAATTTTTAACTAATATCTTAAATAAATTTATGGAGCAAAATAATTCAGTTTGTTTATGACAAAGATGTTAGCGCTACGTCAAAATAGGCTGACATCATCAAAAAAAAAGTTACAGTATTTTTTGGTTTATTAATGAATTCTTAGAAATATTACCATTAAATAAACCAAAAAATACTTAAAAAATTAAGCGGTAAGAATCGGTTCATTTTATTGCAGCGCAAGCATCACTGGTTTATGCTTTCTTGCCTGTTTTATATACCTGATGTGGCACTTGCAATATTTTGCTTCATGTGTAATGTTCTTCGATAAATCTAATGTAATTAAATTTTGTTTTATTTTTATTGTAAAAAAGAGTTTTCTTAAAAAATTTTCGAGTTCTTGGTATATTTTTCTATATTATTTTACTATTATTATAGAAAGACTAAGCAACAAATTCTTTTTCAGCTTCATTTTTATCTCCTCATTGATTAATTTTTAACATATTTTAACACAATTAATAAGTGTAAATTAGTTCTGTTTGTCTGACATTTTGTCTTTCTGTCCATCTCTATCCGTTTTACAGAAACCTTTCTAACTGGCGTAAATGTACACGAAGTGCTATGTAAGCGATGTATTGAATATTAGAAAAAAGTTTGTTGGCTAAAATTTCTGAAAAATGATAAAAGAGACAAGTTGATATATGTGTTTGAGTTTATATAGCGTTGGAAAAGTATTTTTACTTAAAACAGTTCCCGAATTAATAGTATAGTTTCGATAATATTAAAAATTTCGGCAACAAATGCTATTTTAATTCCACATTTTTTATCATTCTTTAACAATTTCCGACACACTTTCTCTTTAGTAGATTTTAAGATTGACTTTTGAATAAGATTTGGCTTTTTTTTCATTACATACCATTAAAACAAACAGTGCAGCTATGTTATATAGGCATTTGTGATATTTGTATTAGCTTAGAGAACACTTTCTTTCCTTCTAATATTTATACATTTCACGACTTCTTAAAATTCCATTGAGTTCTTTATTTACGAAAAAATCGAAAGACTGAATTAATGATATTCATCCATAAATAACTAACGATGTTTTCCAAAGATTTCGAAGAAAACAAGTAATATTGTATGCTATCGCTGAATATTTGGATTACAATTTTATATAATTTATATATGCTCATAGAAGTTATTATAATTTAATATTCCTTATTGCATGCTCGTGCTACCTATTTCATAAAATTTATTTCTTTCTCTTTAAAAAAACTGTTAGATGGAAGGGGGGGGGATATTGCGTGCACATAATACGGCTAATATACCTAATAAATGGTTAAGTGCGAGTATTTTTTTCGTCCAGAAAGTTCCGTAAAATAAATATATGAATTATTAACTGTATTATATTATTAAAAAAGATCTTTTCTGAAAGAATAATAATACTTGGTAAAAAAAATATACAAGGTAAGGCTAAATATAGCTGTATGTACTAGAGACGTATGAATGTCTGTACAATAAAATTTCAAAGGGTTATAATTACTAAATAATATCAGATATTTATGTTCTGTATGCCTCTTTTTTACTTTAATCCTTTTTCTATTGTTTTTCATTTTGATCATGGGCTTAATCCAGTACTGACTATAAAAATAGTACATATTTAAACTTCATTTAGCATTTCAAAAAACTAAATTTAATGTACTAATATTTTTCTGTTTTTACAATGTAGCTATAAAAACATTGTTTCAAGTTTAAACTTGACATTGTGCTAAGAGCGCTTCGAAAGTAAGTCGCAAACTTGCTAAACCTCCATGGTCCGTGCCGCGTTTTTCCAAATCGGATTTAGCACTAGAAAGGCCAAAAACTTTTGTCAAGTTTTATTAAAAATATTTCACACCAGCATTTTGATTTTAAATAGCTTATTTTTTCCCCTTTTGCGTTCCTCTTCTTTCTATCTTTCAAACACTTTTTTAAAATAAAATTTCTGGTTTGAACAGAAATATATTCATACGATAGCAATCAAAATAATTTCTCTCCGCCATTCTAGTGTTAATTAAATTTTAAATACACAAAAGGCGTATTGTCAGATCCACTCAATGCAAACTGGTCATGAAACCCATAGTACTTATCTGATTAACCTATTAACACCCAGTGCCATACTTTTAGATCGCTAGACTTTGTGGCAATAACGTGTCTTTCACACCGGTAAATATGAAGATAAATGTATTCTTCTTTTCAAAAGACAAATTCCTTCATAAAATAACAATAAATCTCTTATCATAAATCTCTTATTCTAAAAGAGGTGAAGAATCTAAAATTTTTATTTTAACGAATAAAATAATCTGGGTGTTAATGGCTTAGTTCTAGTTAAATTAGTCTGTTCGTAACATGTTGACGGTTTTTGCTTTTGTACTGCTACTGGGCATTAAATTACTAGGGATAAGATTTTTCCGCTTTTTGCATACCAGTATAATATTAGAGAAAGTATTTTTTTCTTAAATGGCAGCATTTTTCGATTGAGTAAAATAACATTTTCTCTAAGATTACTATGACGGGAAAAAACGCTGAAAATTCTCATCCCTAAATTATACAAATATAACATTAAAAATTGTTATCCAGGCTCTCACCCCGTGAGGGGCGAGCAATAATGTCTCTGTAATATTAAATTCTCACCGGAAAAATCGAAAAATTTTATTTTAAAATATGAAAAGGCAATTCTCAGCATTTTGTCGCCAAAGTGAAAAATATAAAATTTCGTTAAACATTTCTGGTGAGAATCTCATTCAATTTAGGGGGGATAAAATATGTCCCACAAGGGGTTAAAAACCGATGGTACAGAGATTACGCCGACCCTGTCATTATGTATGTTCAAATCTTTCATATATTAAGAGTTAATATCTCGCCTAATATCCTGCGATTTTTATTTCGTAAACCATTATTACCTATGCTTTTACAATTCTGTTACGCAGCATTATGACGCCAAAGTGAAAAATATAAAATTTCGTTAAACATTTCTGGTGAGAATCTCATTCAATTTAGGTGGGATAAAATATATTCCACCGCCCCACAAGGGGTTAAAAACCGATGGTACAGAGATTACGATGACCCTGTCATTATGTATGTTCAAATCGTTCATATATTCAAGGTTAATATCTCGCCTAATATCCCGCAATTTTTATTTCGTAAACCATTATTACCTATGCTTTTACAATTCTGTTACGATAGGTACTTTCAGTGTTCCTCAGCACGTTTAGTCGTTGAGCCAGGAGCTTGCGTGGTTTCATGTCTGGGGACTTGATAAACTATATATTAATTCTACACATACATTATTTGGATTCACCACCACATCTGAATGACATTTATCCATATTTACAAAACCAAGGTAGTTTATGGGTGCGATATTGGAAAATGGTCGCCATCGTTGAGCCAGGGGCTTGTGCATACATTCATGTCAGTTGACTTTGTAAACAATACATTTTTGGATTCACCATAACATTTGCAACAACATGACATTTATCCATGATATTTTCAAAAACCGAGTAACCATGAACGCCATATTGGAAAATTCTGCCGATAAGCACAGTGATAGAAAAGATTTTCTTGGTTTCACATGCAGTAAGATTAACAGGACGATTAAAGGGACAGTAAGTAAAGACATGCATGAGTCAAAAGCTGCAACAAAGTTCAATCAAAGACCTGCCGCAGTTAAAAGATATTTTTAAATACCAGGGCACAATTTCTTCACATGATTTGTGAAAGAACCAAAATCAGTTTTTAAGAAAAATCTCTTCTACATCCGGACCAGTCTTAGAGCAAGATTCAGAAAGACGAACGTGATATCTCATACTTACAGAACATGGTTATCAATGAATAGATAAATATAGATAGGCTAATAGAATCAACTAGAGCAATTACAAATCCAGAAATTGTCGAAGACATGATCAATTGTGCTTATGAAATGTCGGAAGAAATTTACCAAACTTCCAAGAGAGAATATCTGTTCTGAAGACTCAAAGGCAGAAGGATATTTCAAACTTCCAATAAGCTAAACACATTTTGTGACTTGAAAGAGAAAGAGAATTTGAAGTTAAATAAATCAGAGTCTGTTGCTATGACAAAAGGAAATCTGTTTTTTCAGATGACGATTCTTGCAAAGCGAACAAATTTGGCTATATGAACTGTCTTTTCCTACCATCTAGAGCTTCTTCAATAATCCTTAGCAACACTTGATGGTTCAATGCGAAAAACTGAAAAATCAAACTGATGGATGTTATGACAAAGTTACGACTGCTTAAAAATGCAAATGATGGTGGTGTTAATATAAATGACAGAATGTGCTATGCTCAAAGCTACCAAAGGAGCTACAATCATTTGGACAACTAGCAAAGAATCTGTTTTTTGAAACATTACAAGATTATACATCCTCTCAAAGGATCGATGTTGTATTTGTTACATACAGGCAAGGTCAATAAAAATAAATGAACGAAAAATATGAACTGTGGTAATGTTATAAAAGTTATATATTCCTGGATAATTAGTACGAAAATGGAAACAGATTTTATGTGATGAGGAGAACAAGAAAGAACTTATGCATTTCATTTCTCAAGAATGCAAAATGAATTCAAGAAATAAGTAGTTGAAGGATCCACTAAATTGACCTGCTTCCATACAGCGGTGGTACATAACTCATATTTTAGCTTCTGGATTTATAAATATTATCATTATCTCAACACTGTTTTCTTTAGAAAATGATTTGAAAAACTAGAAAGGATTAATATTTGTGAAACTTGGATCCAATGACAGGGTAAAGAAAATTACTGCAATTTGAGTGAGATGCATGGACTTCTAGGTAAAGAGATACATAATGCATTCCTTGAAATTCATTCACTGTCAATGCAGTAAGTGCTTTTGTAGGCAAGGGAAAATGATGAATCAGAACACAAATTTCGAGATTCGTTTAAGGCGTTTGATACTGAAACTGTGTGATTTATCAGAGGAAACAAAGAAACAGCTTGAGTCGTTAGTTTACCATCTCTATTATGGAAAGCAAAAATACTACATTAAGGAATTGCGTTATATTCTATATATTTTTCTGTAAAACAAAAATTCAGTGAAGTCTAATTGCCTTTTGTCATGTAGTAACGCACTCTACTTATGCGTAATGCGAGCCAATTACCACGATCTTGTTCGGAAGAAGTGCCTACAAGCTGATCCTGATCTTCCATCCCCAGATAAATATGGTTGGATTTTTAGAACAGATAGTGAGGGAAAAGGCTCTCCAGAGATCCAGTGGAATGGTAGTCTTCTTACTCAGGAAGCTTCTTTGGATCTGGTGTCATATTCTTGTTCAAGAACGTGTGTGTAAAGTGTGCCACACTATCATGTGCGTATATATTTATTAATCAAGTGTACAAGCTTATGCAGAACATAGAACTGTTCTATGACGATTGAAGTTATTTGGATACATGAATGTGAACCAATCATGATAGAAGTGCAGAAGACAAAGATTTCTGTTATTTATTAATTCATTAGGGACCAGCATCTTTTACAAGAATTTAATTCAATTTTCCCCATTTTTTTTTTTTTTTTTTTTTTTTTTTTTTTTTTTTGGTCAAACAATTAAATTTAGTATAGCAAACAAGAGAATGTCTTAATGAGATAAGGAAAATTTTACTTTTATAATGGTATCAAAAACAAGCCATGGAAACACGTTTTGAAGTTGCATATATGCACCCATGGTCCCGAGAGGTTTAATTCTTAACAGACTAAGTACAATAGTTGCATCAGTACTACTTTTTTCTTGAATTTCTGTATGTTATCCACTTGAAAATAGCATGCATTAAAATGCAAAGCAAGTTTTCGATTTCCTTTCATTGCAAATGTCTTTTGATCGGTTTATCCTATTTAATTGAAAATGTTAATAATCATATTAAAATATAATCTTAAAAAATATATAATTTGCATAACTTTATGTGTTCAATAATATTTGTTCTCTACCTTTTTTCATTGAAATTTACTTATGTGGTAATAGATTTTTAAAAAAATCATTTGTATCTATGTGCGATAGATAATGCTCATTTTTTCAATATGGCGTCTATAAGCTACCACAAATTTAATAGTATCATCAGAAAATGAACTCCTTGGACCATTGTGAATCCAAAAAGGTATATATTATCAAGTCGCTAGAGATGAAACCAAAAACCCTAATTTTGGCTTCTGGCCCAACGACTAGTTTGCTGAATGCCCGTAAATCGAAATTTCTGTGTAAAAAAAAAGTTCTCAAAAACTATGTGAACTAGAATAATCGCTATAGTTTTCCTGCAATATTTAAGTTAATGTCTACTACCTATAATTTGTTCATAATTTTAGTTTCAGTAGATTCAGAAGTAGATGCACGAAAGGGGGGATATTTTCCCTCTACATTTTCGTCGATATTTCTAAAAATATAATACCTAAAATAAAAATAAATGTGTTTTTGAGTTTAGCAATACAAAAGCTTTCACACGGTATAGAAAGAAAATAATTTTTTTCCAAGTAAATTAAATAGCCCCCTACATTTTCCCTAAATATATTTATGAATGTTTAAATATCTGTAAATATGCGGGTCAATAGTCTGTATACATTTCCTCCAATTTGATTAGTCTACGTTTCATAGATTCCGTGTAAAATAGCTGTCAAAGACAGACGCAGGCGTGACGTTATAATGATTCCATTTTAACTTTTTAAATACAAAACCCTTAAAACAGAAAAAATAGAATTATAAATGCGTATTATACACTGGAATATACAATATACATATCATATTTCATTTTTTAACGAATATCTGAGTTCACTTATTCTGAAAAGTATTTTTCTGATGCTTTGTTAATTTTATTATATACGTACTTAATGATAACGGTGAAATATTTCATCCAATATCGTTTTCCAATATATACTAACTTAATAATATTTTTCTGCTCTTTTATCAAAACAAATAAGTTTTTTCCCCATAATTTTCTAAAATAATGTTATATTTCGCAAAATTTTTCTTATACTTTAACGAAATTTAAAGAACAAACGTCGCTCTCTCTTTACTTTAAATTCTAGACTTTTAATGTTTTAAAGATTATGTATTATTAGTATATAAATATTATGAAAAGTAATTAAGTTTCTGAGTTATACATATAGCGTTATATTTTCACTACTGTATTTGGTGTTATGTTTTGTATACTTAATGAGGTGGGTACAACCATCTATTTCGTATCCAATTCGTTTTTCATATTTACGAAATTATTTTAATTCTTCAACGTCCTTATTAACCGCTCCCTTGATTTGAACGTACGTTATACGGGCAAAGTTTTTGCCAATCACGTACAGGCATCTCTTTGTGAGACACACGCAATAAGTTATTTAATATCAAATATGTTTCTCATATATACTAATTCATTTAAATTTCTCGATACGTTTATGGAAAAATAATAGATTTTTTTTTTTTTTTTTTTTTTTTTTTTTTTTTTTAAGAAACTGCCAAAATAATGGATTTTTTTTAGTTCCAATAATTTGAGTACAATAAATTTTAGACAAAAAAGTTTTTGTTTTCTGATTCCTCTTTGGATTCAACTTTTTGACATTTTCCAATTTAAAAAATCCTCTAAGATTGCAACTTATACTACAATTCTTAAATAATGCATTAAAAATAATTAAGTTTTTGTTGTTGTTGTTGTTGTTGTTGTTGTTGTTGTTGTTGATATTTAGTTCTGTGCTTTTATCAGTTTGTGAAACACATTCATAACTGCGAAAAATACATTAATCTTCCGTAATGCGTGCGTTAATTTGACCCTGGTTTAATATATTTTTAACCAGATCTTTTTCAAAGAAATGAAATTATGTTCCACTTAGAAACCTGAAATTAAATTAATAAATATTCAATAAATAAATTTTCTGGTTTGAAATGACGTTAACCTGGATCAAACTAAACCAGATATTACGGAAGAATAGTTGAAAGTTGGCAGCTATGCACATGCAATAAGTTATTTAGTATCAAATTAATTTCTGGTATCTAATTAACCCCTTCGCAACGGGAACATTATACGAGATTTTGAAGGTTTAATCATGGGTTTTTAAGTATAGATATTTGTACCTTATTAAATCGAAAAAGTCCTCCGATTAAATAAGTCAAATTTCACAGCATAATTTTACTGGTGGGTATTAACAAGAATTCTTAAGTTTTTATGCGGCACGTATACGTGTCGATTGTCCCCAAGGGATTAAATTATTTAAATTTCTCTAAAAAGTTAACTCAAACAAGAATATTTTTTAGAAATTTCTTTATGTAATATAGGTTTATTTCTGATATCGTTTCTTTGATTTTGTGAATATTTTAGGAAAAAATGCTTTTTCCCGTTAATTTCAATTTCAACTTTCTTAGTGTTTTGTGGGTTTTCCTACATTTTCATGAAAATAATAGGGACTGACAAAAGTTGAAAATACTTAAAGTGCCGACATGATGCCTCTTTCATTACAAATAATCGCGATATCAAAAATAAGGACTTTTGCACAAGGAACTTTTTTGGTTAATCGTTTCAGGAGCAAAGTAAATCTGCTCCAAAAGTGTTCAAATAGTTCATTCACACCGCAATTCAAGAACAGATTTATTTGAAAATAATCAAGAGCTCTTTTTCAAGTATATTATGCGATCGAAATTCTACTAAAATTTTAATGACGCTAGTTCGCAATTGGAACAGTAAAATTAATGTTTGCAGACTGCAAAAGGCGCCCCTAAAAGGGTTAAAGAAAAATAATTAATTAATAGATAAAAAAATTTAGTCACTAAGCGAAAATTGATTAGTCGCTGGTTTTTATCAGACTCTGATTACAAAAATAATGGTAATTTGAATTTTCTTTACTATTTTGATTCCAATATACACTTCATGCCCCTTTATTTATTCCTCAGCTAAAAAATACAATTATGTTAAAAATATTTTTTGTCTACAACTGATTTAAATTGTTTTATGCAAATGGAAAAAATACGGACAAACCGCTTAAAAGTCTAAACATCTGTACTTATTAAAACAAACCCTTCCAGAATATAGTTTATAGCTATTCAGTGTATTCATTTAATTTTTTTAAAGAATTTCTTATGCATACATAGTCTGAAAGCTAATTGAATTTTTATATTACATGGTTTTATATTTTAATTACTTAGTGAAGACACGTGTAGTAATTTAATTCGTATCAAATTCCCTTCTGATACCTACTAAATTATTCAAATATCTCTGAACCTTTTTAGAAAAAATAATTATTTTAAGTAATTCTCGAGGTAATGATATTTTTCCCGTTATCGCTTTATTTCGTGTATTAAAATTTTACACAAAATGCTTGCTCTTTGGATTCTAAAAATCTCTACTTAAGAAAAAAAAAATTAAGAATACAATTTATGCTTTTCTTTCTTATTTATATTCTTAACAAATGTCTTGAGTATATACATTCTGAAAAAAAAATCAAGTTTTTTTTTTTTTTTTTTTTTGTTGTTGTTATTTTATTGCGGTTTTAAATTAATTCGTGAGACACATGCAATATTTTATTTAGTAGCAAATCCTTTCTGATCTACTAAATTATTTGATTTCTCTACACGTTTATTAATACAAATAATTTTTCAAGACATTCTCAAGGTAATGGGTTATTTTCCACTATTGCTTCTTTCACTTTATCAAATATTTTTGACAAACAGGCATTTTTGAAAAGTATTTCTCTTTCAATTCAAAGCATCTCAACTTTAACCGCATTAGTTAAATGGTTAAAATAAATCATGACAGAATAAAATTTATACTTCTCTTTATTATTTAATATTTTTAAAAATGTCTTGTGTATATATAGATGTAACGTAAAAATTAAAATAATATTTTTGGCGGCATTCCATCTAGAAGATCAACAGCAGGTTCAGCAGCCGTAGTGTAACTTACCAAGCAATGGAATTCTGTCTTTGAGAATTTCCCCGTAAAAAATTAAATCACTCAATCATCTTGAATTGATATTTATTGGAACACATTAAATACGTGAAGTTATACCAGCAGCTACCTTGGCACACATCGAATACTCCCAACTTCGAGAACGAAGCTACCTCATTCCATCTTACAATTTATCGGGAAAAATTTAACGGGCGTCCTAGCAATTCAAGAGACAGATGTATTCTGCATGCTCCGAAAATCTAGAATGAAACTCCAGCACTCACACGAAAAAACTAGCCCCTCCTCAGTCTGCGTCACTAAATTAAAAATCCAATTAGGATTGACTTCGAGGCTACGCGTCAGAAATCATCACCTCTGATTGGTATACGAGGCGTGGCCTTCCCGTAAGAACTCCATACTGTCTCGCAAATAGACTAACCTGCTAACATCCGCGCATTAACACAGAGCAGACGATCTTAATAAAAAATAAAATTAAAATCTCGATACTATTCTAAAAAGGAAAAATATTACGAAATCGTTTCCCGCACTTTTTGAGAAACAAGCAATAGATTATTAATAAGTTAAATAAAATAAGAAAAGAACTTTAGCTGTTAAAATATTAATACATTACGAAAGTAAGATTAAAAATATGTTCTACAAATTTAGAATTAATAGCTCAGAGAGGGCAAGATGGCGCAATTTTTTTTAATTTTATTACATATATATTCTGAAAACTAATTAAGTTTTTTAGTTAGTTGACTGTATGTTTTCATTACCTTCTAACATACATGAAATAACTTATTTAGTGTCAAATTTCTTTCGAATATCTGCGATTTTAATTAAATTTCTCTGCACGTCTACGGGAAAAAATAACTTTTTTTGAGAAATTCTCAAAGTAATGGATTATTTTCCGCTGTGATTTAAATAAGTGTAGTAAAATTTTAGCCAAAAAGGCTTTTTTGAAATTTCTCTTTGGATTTAAAATTTAGACAACTCTGTTTTAAAAATCTTCCCAGGATGTATCTTATTCCCTGTTTTTCATTAAATTTCTTTAAAAACATTTTGAGTATATGCAATCAGAAAACTAATTATGATTTGTGTTACTTGGTTCTATATTTTAATTACTTTTTCATAGACATGGTATAATTTATCTAGTATCAAATTCGTTTCTGATATCTACTAAAATATTTAAATTTCTGTAAACGTTTACTGAACTACTTGTTTTCTGCTATAACTTCTTTCAGTGAATTTAAAATTTTATACAAAAAAGCTTTCTTAAAATGTTTTCTCTTTGGATTCTAGACATCTCTGCTTAAAAAAATCCCCTAAGAATACAATTTATACTTTTCTTTATTATTTAATTTCTTAACAAATGTTTAAATATATCTATTCTGAAAAATAATTAAGTTGTTTTGTTATTTTATTGCATGTTTAAATTACTTAGTGAGACGCATGCAATAATTTATTTAGTAGCAAATTCATTTCGGCTATCATCTAAATTTATTTGATTTATTTACAAGTTTATGGAAATAATGTGTTTCTTAACTACTTAACCCTTTCCGGCACGGGCAAAATCTGTAATAAAATGAGAATTAATCGATTGACACCGGAATTCACAAACGAATTTTTTAGATATTTTGAATTCCTTAATTTAAGGTTTTATAAAAAGCAAGATTTTACTAAAATATTAGTGGTGCCGTTTGCAAGTTTGGAATTAAAATTAGGTATCCCAGACCGGGCACAGTGTGCCGGAAAGGGTTAACACTAGAACCGTGATGACGGGTTATTTTGAACAGTACTAAATGAATAGGTATCGATTGATACCAGAAATTTCTTTACAGAAAAGTTACATAAACCCTGAAATTATAAAGTTTAAGTAAATTAGTTAGATATTTTTATAAATAAAAATTTTGGTGTAAAATATTTTTATGAAACTTGAGTAAAATTTCCCGCGGTTCTTGTGTTAACTGATCGATATTTTTGAAAAGAAAAAAAAAAGCTTTAAAAAAAATGCCTTTTTCAAACTTTTTACAGAATTTTTTATCTTTTATCCCCGGTTTTTCAAAACAGAAATTTTTGACTAATTGAATCGAAGAAAATGCACGAATTAAATGATGCAAAATTTACACTAAAAATTTACTGGTAAAAATGACTGTTGCGAATTTATTGTTTCACATGTCTGTGGGCGGAGTTAACCGTCTCTCACGCCCTTACGTAATATTCCCGATCTATGGAGAAAGCTATTGTTTTTTCTTCAGTATGGAATAATTTTTTTCAACTCGAAAATTGAGCTATTCTTGGTGTGCTCTTCTGGCTTATTTATAATATATCGAATATAATTTTCGGATAATTTTTAATTGTTATGTTTTGTCTTAGTTTTTGTGTTTGTGAATAAAAACAAGAAAGACCACAAGACTTTTAATTTAGAACACCAACACATGGCACTCTCATAATGTAATATACCAACACGAACTCTTGTTCTTTATTTTTCAATGGCAAATAATGATTGGAATATGGGTGCTTGCATGTGGTTCGGCCATATCATGTTTATCAAAAACACATTGCCCATATGACGTACGGGCAAATTAGAGTAGCGGTTAAGACATTCTCGAGGTAACTGGTTATTTTGCAATATCGTATCTTTCAGTTTATTTAAATTTTAGGCAAAAATGTATTTTTAAAAATTATTTCTCTTTGGATTCTAGGCATCCCACAAGGAAGGTCTCCATAAGGGCATACCCCGAAAAATCTGAAAAAATTACAGAATGTTCTTCTCGTGTGGATATATACGTTTATAAAAAAATTTCGGCGGAACCTCCATTCAGTATCCGTAAAAAAATGATGAAAATTTCGTTATTAGGTGATTTATCTCCAGTTGGCGAAGGAATGAAATTTCAAAAATACTTTATGTCAAATACATTTCAAGAAAAAAAAGTTTCATGTTGAACTTGTTTTGATAAATTTAATTTAAATAACTTTAGTTTTATAAGTTTTAATTTGTTTTAAGTATAATTTTGTTATATCGATAGTTATATGTATTTATATTCAAATTTAATCATCAAAATTTGAGATTAAAACGAAATTCATAACTTAAATCAAATTTGTTTCCTGGTCAAAGTCCAACTGATTATTGTCGATTAGATTTTGTTGACATGGAAACTCCTTTCTTTTATTTTTGAATACGCTTAAATTTATAAAGATAATTTTTCTCAATATGATTTTTCTTTTTTTATCTATGAAAACATTTTTTCCAATGATTAATTAACTAGCTACTTCAACAAGTAGTATATATATATCCAATATAATATGTATATATATGTATATAATATATTAAAGTCTCTCATTGTTTATGTTTAAATTCATTAAATACGATTTACACGCATTCTAAATATCAAACAGTTTTGAGTTCCATAATAATCGTTTGCTTTTGGCGAGGAAAAAAGCTGTTCGCCAAATCGAGTGACTCTTTCGTCTTTTCACGCCAAATATTCGAAACTATTTTATTTTTTTTACATAATTTCTAATGTGGTTCCGCCGCTAATTTTGACTGATCCTTTATTACACACATAAATACTTTATTTAGTTTTTTTTTCATAAAATTCTGAGTATGCCCAGTATGGAGACCTTCCTTGCCAGTTTTAACCACTTCTCTGATTAGCCCGTACACCATACAGGCAACGTGTTTTTGCCAATAATTATTAGCCCATACCCAGTGTTGCCAAATGGGCTACTTTTTTTAATTCAGATTCTTGATTGGCACCACTTTTTTAGAAATGATAAAATGTGCCTTGTTCAATGGCATGATAATTAAGGAGAAAACAAAAGGTAATTTACCGTTTCAAAAAAGTGGTGCCTATCAAGAAATCTGAATTTAAAAAAATAACCCATAGGCAAAACTGCCCATACCATATATAAGCATCCATATATTCCATTCATGATTTGTTATTCTCATCAGTAAATTTTTATTGAAAATTTTGCATTATTTAAAGCGAACATTTTCTGATTCAATCAAGCAAAAATTTCTGTTTTGAAAAACCAGTAATAAAAGATTACAAATTCCGTAGATGACATGAAAAAATAGTCATTATTTAATTTTATTTTTCAAAAATATTTGTCAGTAAATTGCTTAAAATAAATCCTGACAGAATAAAATTTATACTTCTCTTTCTTATTTAACTTTTTAACGAATGTCTGGTGAATGTAAATATTCTGAAAATTAATTAAGTTTTTTAGATAATTGATTGTATGTTTTCATTACTTTGTAACATATATGAAATAACTTTAGTGTCAAATTTGTTTTGTATATCTGCTATTTTATTTAAATTTTCCTGCACGTTTACAGAAAGAAATATATATTTTTTTCAGAAATTCCCAAAGCAATGCATTATTTTCCGGTGTGATTTAAATAAGTGTAACAAAATTTTAGCCAAAAAGGCTTTTTTATATTTGTCTTTGGATTCAACTTTTAGACAACTGTGTTTTAAAAAGTCCTCCCGGTGCAACGTATTCGCCCTTTTTTCATTAAAATTCTTAACGAATCTCTTCAGTATATGCAGTCAGAAAACTAAATAAGTTTTTTGTAACTTCGTTGTATATTTTAATTACATTGTGAGACACATGGGAGAATTTATCTAGTATCAAACTCGTTTCTCAAATCTACTGAGACTTCTTAACTTTAACCGCTTCCCTGATTTCCCTGTACTTCATAAGGACAACGTGTTATTTGTCCGTATCACGTACAGGCATCCATATTCCAAATCATGATTTATTGTTCTCATCAGTAAATTTGTATTGGAAATTTTGCATTATTTAATCATATAATTTTTATTTCAATTAAGCAAAAATTTTTGTTTTGAAAAACCGTAGATAATTAATTAGAAATTCTGTAAAAAACATGAAAAAATAGGCATTATTTAAACTATTTTTTTAATTATTAAGTTAGTGGTTAAAATAAAACCTGACAGATTAAAATCTCTACTTCTCTTCATTATTTAACTTTTTAACAAATGCTCTGTGTATATATATTCTGAAAACTAATTAACACTAGAACGCCCGGATGGAGTCGATTCGACTCCAATCATGTAACTAAATTTAAATTCGAACCAGAAAAATTTTCTTGAAATAATTTAAATCTAATCCACGCAAATTTACGTTAAATAAATCAATTAATTAATTTTGAATAAAAATTCTGGTGAGAAATATTATTTTCAAACTTGAGTAGAATTTCCGGGCGTTCTAGTGTTAAATAAATTAGTTAGTTGATTGTACGTTTTTATTGCTTTGTACATTCATGAAATAACTTATTTTGTGTCAAATTTGTTTCGGATATGTGCTATTTTATTTAAATTTCACTGCACGGTTACAGAAAGAATTAACTTTTTTTCTGATAAATTCCCAAAGTAATGGATTATTCTCCGGTGTGATTTAAATAAGTGTAATAAAATTTTAGCCAAAAAAGGCTTTTTAAAAATTTCATTTTGGATTAAAATTTTAGACAACTCTATTTTAAAAAATCGTCCCAAGATGAAACTTATCAACTTTTTTCATTAAATTTCTTAAAGAATGCGTAGAGTATATGCAATCGCAAAAGAAATTAAGTTTTTTGTTATTTGATTGTATATTTTAATCATTTTGTGAGACACACTGTATAATTTATCTAGTATGAAATTCGTTTCTGATATCTACTAAAATATTAAAATTTATTTAAACATTTACTGAACCACTTATTTTCTGGTATTGCTTCTTTCAGTGCATTAAAATTTTATACAAAAACGCTTTCTTAAAATGTTTTTTTTTTTTGGATTCTACACATCAATACATTAAAAATTATTCTCTAAGAATACAATTATACTTTTCTTTATTATTTCATTTCTTAACAAATGTCTAAAATATATGAATTCCGAAAAATAATTAAGTTGTTTTGTTATTTTATTGCATGTTTAAATTACAATGCAATAATTCGTTTAACAGCAACTTTAATTCTGGTATCAACAATTTTTTTTCTACGCGTTTGTGGATACAAATTGTTTCTTAATAACTTAACTGATCAATATTTTTGAAAAAAAAAAAAAAAAAAAAAAAAAACATTCAAATCATGTTCATCTTTTTCATGTCTGGGTTACCGAATGTTTAATCTTTTATCACTGGTTTTTCAAAAAAAAAAAAAAAAAAAAAAGTTTAATTGAATAGAAAAATATGCACGGATTAAATAGTGCAAAATTTGCAATAGAAATTTACTGGTGAGAATAACAAATCATGATTTGAATATGGATGCCCGTACGGTACGAGCAAATCATGGTTGGCAAACACACGTTGCCCAGATGACGTACGGGCAAATCGGGGAAGCAGTTAAGACATTCTCAAGGTAATGGGTTATTTTATGGTATCGCATCTTTTAGTTTATTAAAATTTTAGGCAAAAATGCATTTTTTAAAAAATATTTCTGTTTGGATTCTAGACATTCGAATTTTAACCGTCTCTCTGATTTGCCCGGGCAACGTGCTTTTGCCAATGATGATTTGCTCATACTACGTAAGGGCAACTATATTCCAATCAGAATTTATTGTTAAGACCAGAAAAATAGTATTGAAAATTATGCATTACTTAATCCCTTGGGAACGAGCGACACGTATACGTGCGACAAATGGGCTTAAGAATCCGTGTTTATCGCCACACGTAAAATTATACCATAAATTTTGCCTTTTTTTAATGGGAGCATTGTCCCGGTTTAATAAGACACAAATTTCTGTTTTTTTTAAACCGGTGACAAAACATAAAAAATTCCGTGAAAGGCTTCCGTCACGAAGGGGTTAATACGAGCATTTTTTTTTTTTTTGATTCAGTTAAGCGAAAATCTCTTTTTTGAAAAACCGGTGGTGAAAGTTTAAAAATTCCGTAAAAGACATGAATATATAGTCATTGATTAATTTTTTTTTTCAAAAATATTCATCAGTTAATTGGTTAAAATAAATCCTGACCGAATAAATTGATACTTCTCTTTATTGTTTGATTTTTTTAACGAAAGACATGTGTATATACATTCTAAAAATTTATTAAGCTCTTTAGTTAGTTGATTGTTTGTTTTCATTATTTTGTAAGATATATGCAATAAATTATTTTTTATCAAATTTGTTTCTCATATCTTCTATTTTAGTTAATTTTCTCTACACGTTTAAAGAAATAAATAACTTTTTGGAAAAATTCACAAAGTAATGGATTATTTTCCGCTGTGATTTCTTCGAGTGTAATAAAATTTTAGCCAAAAAAAACCCCTTTTTTAAAATTACTCTTAGGATTAAAGTTTTAGACAACTCTATTTTAAAAAATCCTCCTTGGATGCCACAAATTTGCCTTTTTTCGTTAAGCTTCGTAACGAATGACTTGAGTATATGCTATCAGAAAACTAATTAATTTTTTTGTTACTTGGTTGTATATTTTAATTACTTTGTGAGACACATGCAATAATTTATCTAGTATCAAGTTCGTTTCTGATATCTACTAATATATTTAAATTTCTCTATACGTTTTCTAAAGCAAATTTTTTTTTTAGATTCTAGACATCTTTGCTTTAAAGGAGAAATTCTTCTTAGAATTTAATTTATACTTATACTTTGTTTTTATTATTAATAATGTATGTTTATGCCTATAAGGCGATTCTTAATTCATGGCACAAACTTTAAGGTTTGGTATAGAACACTGTAGCAATCTTTATTGTATACGAACGTATGGGCTCAGGTAACTCGCGCGAAGTACAAACACCAAGGGCCACACACCAATTGCCCTTTTTTATTTTAAAATTTCTCATTCTCATCAGAAATTTCCTATAATATTTTTTTCTTTATGTAAGGCGAACATTTCATGATTATTTGTGGCAAAATATCTTTGAAAATTTCAGGTATGAAACCGAAATTCTTTTAATAAAAAAAATCTGCAAAACTGGCAAGTCTGCCTAACACAGGAAATACGTGGTGAGAATTAGAAATGTTATTTATTTATTCAAAAATTTCAATTTCTTACCGGAAAATTTTAAAAAAAAAAAGATTTTTTTTATGTAATCATGAAATATCTGTCTTAAGTAGAGAAATAATAGTATAGGATTTCTTTGGTATGAATGAAAAATTTTGAGGAATAAATTGACCCGTATGTGTTTGTACCTCAACGCGTCACTTGCGCTCATACATTTATTTGCAGTAGATAATTGTAACAGTGTCAACCTTTAAAGTTTGCACCATGAATTTAGAATCACCCAGTATATGTTTTCTGTATACTAATTAAATTAACTGGTTGTTGCTTAGTTGGATGTATTGACCCTCTTGGAAACGAACGACCCGCATATGTGCAGCAAAAAGGTCTTAAAAGGTCTTGTTTATCCCCACCAGAATTTTACTGTAAAATTTTCCTTATTTAATAAAATAATTTTCTAGATGTAAAAAGGCACGAATTTATGTTTTAAAAAAACAGTGACAAAACATAAAAAATTTCGTAAAAGGCTCCTGTCGCGAAGGAGTTAAATAGTTTGTCATACACACTGCAATAATTCAGTGTTGCCAGATGGGCTACTTTTTTTAAATTCTTAGTTCTTGATTCGCATCACTTTTTTTAACCGGCAAAATTCCGTTTGTTTTCGCCTTTATTATTATGTCATTAAATAAGACGCATTTTATTATCTCAAAAAAGTGGTGCCAATCAAGAATCTGAATTCAAAATAAGTAGCCCATCTGGCAACACTGCAATAATTTGCTTACCAATAAAATGTTTTCATGTATCAGGGTTCCTAAATGGTCCACCAACTGAACAACAATATTTTTTCAGAAAAATTATTGCTTTAGATGTTTCTTTCAAATTGTATAGAAATCACCTTCGGGCGTTAGTTTCAGCAAAAAGGCTATAGAACACTACTATGAAATTTTCTGTTTAAAAAATATTGATGTTCAGTTCCGGAACCATTTGAGAGCCCTGATGAATCTATTAAATTAATTAAATTTCTCTGAACATTTATCGAAATAATTTTTTTTTCAGAAATTTCCTAGGCAATAGATTATTTTTGTGTAATTTTTTTTTTATTTATCTTCTATCTTAAGAATCTTTTTTATTTTTCAGTGTATTCAATTTTAGGTAATTTGTCTTTTCATTTATCTATCGTTTTCAAAACATCTTTACTTTTAAAAAGATTTTCGTAGAAGACAGCTAAAACTTTGTTTTATTATTAACCATTTAAGAAATGATTGTTGTTTTCGACCGATAATGGACTTTGTGGTACTTTCATTTTTTTTTCTTTTTTGTGAAATGCCCAGGAATATTAATGTTTAATCCAAGGCATTGGTAATATATGACTCTGTTATTACATAAGCCACGTCTTGTTCATTATAAAAATAATGTTTTTACTGATTTTTATTAACTCAATGGGAAACATTCAAAAATTTTGGTTTAAGCAATGCCCGTATTTTATTTTCGTACATTTTTTTTTTTTTTTTTTTTTTTTTTTTTTTTTTACATTTTGAAAGAAATTGTCAAAAGAAAATTGAAATGTCGTTGTTAATAAAGAAGAAAGTAAAAAAAAAAAAAAAAGTTACAAAATGTGTAGACGTAAATTATGAGATAGGAAAAAAACCGAATCCAAAGAAAGACGTCTTGTGAAAGATCGTCTTTTAAAGCAAAGAAGAAAAAAAAAAGTATCATTATTGAGTTTACCGATTATGAAATGAGCAAAGATCACAAAAAGGGAACCGGTATAATGATGAGACAAATTAATTGTTAAAGACATTTTTTTTAAACTAGAATTTTTTTATTTTAAATCATTTTCAAATTGACTGTTGTAATTTGTTAAATTATGTTATTTAACTTTATAACGAAAATCTTGAACAACAGATATTTAGGAAAGTTATTACTTTTTTTTTTCGTTCCTTGGTTGTCTGTTTCATATATTTTGTCAAACATATGTATTATTCTTTTAATAACAAATTCATTTCAGATATCTACTAAAGTCATTAAACTTCTCTACACGTTTATGGAAACAAATATTTCTTTTTAAGAAATTGCTGAGGTAATGAATTATTTTCTGATATCGTTTCCTTTATTCAGGGTTCGCACTGTTCCTAAAATTTTTGTACTTTCTCACCACAACTTTTAAACGGTAATATTTATTGGATAACTCTATGGTAGATATTTAACGGACCTTCCATGAAAATTTTTGATTTAAAATACTGGTAGCAATGTATGGAAATTTTAGGAACGGTGCGAGCCCTGTTTATTGTACAGAAATTTCGACAAAAATCATTCTTTTTCCCCTTACATATAACGACGCAATTCTGAATTAGGATTTACTTTTTAATAGCTTTTTTAATTTAAAAAATCTTGGATTGGGGGATAAAGTAATGGCAAGATATCCCATTCAAATCAATAATAGCAAGTTGGAAATTGCATGTGAACGTAGCGAATGAGGTGCGTTCGTGCGATAACGAAGTTTTAAAAATATTCAGATCTTGCTGATATAGTAGAGCGTACTTCGGATAGAGTATAGTAGTCGAAATCTTTGTGTTTCTGTAAATATGCAGAAAATATTTTTTATTACACCTCAGCAACGTATATCTTATTCATAAAATGTGAAATAGTTGAATATAATTAAAACACGCCCCAAACAATGTTTCCCCGTGTAGCATTATGTAGTGGAATACTTTTATGTGACTCTGTAATTTAATAATAAAAATTCTTTGCATCACAGATTGTACGGAATGCATATTTTAGTATATATTTCATAGATTCATGCCAATTCTATTATGTTCGAATGAGTGTAACATCATAAAAATGCATTTGAAACTTTTTTTCCATTGACCGTAATGTAACGGAATCCTTTTGATTGCCCCTGTAACTGATCTATGCATCCGATTTTCATAACATTTGAAATGACTCGACAAAATTACACAATAATTATATGTTTTAAATTTCAAACGATTAAAATGCATTTGAAACTTTTTTCCTCATTGACCGTAATGTAACGGAATCCTTTTGATTGTCCCTGTAATTGATCTATCCATCCGATTTTCATAAAATTTGAAATGACTCGACAAAATTATAGTATGATTATGTATTTTAAATTTCAAACGATTCGGTTGGGTAGTTTTTGCGTTGTTATATGCGGGCGGACAGACAGACGGACGGACTGAGCGACAACAATAGGTGCTACGTATTTACATAATTACAAACGCACCTAAAAAGGAAAAAAAGCCTGGGTTTTTTATTACTTTACAGATTATTTTAAATTAATATTGCTGCAAATGTAATAATACTTGTAAGTGAATATTTGCAAATTGAAAATTATTAAAAAAACAAGTTAAATAATTAAAAATCAAATGTCATTTGGCTAATATTTAAAATAGAGCTTTACATGTTTAAAAACATAGAAAATATTTTTCTAGTTATAAAACCAAATAACTGGAGCAGCAAGCAACATGTATATGCAATGCAGTATGTAACTCTTTCGTTGATTCAGTTTTAATTTATTAAATATGACGAATTCTAAACAACAACAGCCCTGAACTTAATATGTCAGTGTGTCAACAAATAGAATCAGTAAAATGCAAAAAAAAAAAAAAAAAAAAAAAAAATTGTTAGACGCGTGAAATATTTTTTAACAACAAATTCAACTGAGATACGTACTAAATAATCTGAGTGTCCACTGGTATATTTTATGAAAACCAGTATTATTTTAGAGAAAAGATTGTAGCAGGTTTTAGCAACAATGGTAACGAAAACGCTTTTCGAGATAAATGTCGACGAAAATTTTCAAATACCCCCCCCCCTTTTTTTCCCTTGGAAAAAGGCAATGTTTTAAAAATGGACAGACTGGGAACGCTGAAAGAATTAAATTTCTTCATATATTTAGAAACAAATATTTATTTTTATTAGGGATGAGATTTTTTTCGCGCTTTTACATACCAGTATAATATTATGGAAAATATTGTTCTGTTAAATCGCAGCATTTTCCGATTGAGTAAAAACATTTTCTCTAAGATAACACTGGTGGGAAAAACCCCTGAAAATTCTCATCCCTATTTTATGAAATTTCAGAGCTAATGAATTATTTTGATATCGTGTCTTTGGTTGTAAAAAAATTTTGTCTAAAGTGCTTTCTTTTTCAATTTTAGGTTTCAGACTTTTCTAAGAAATTCCTCTCCGAAAGCAATTTAGTACCTATTTTCTTTCATTATATAATTTTTAACGAATGTTATAAATAGGTATGTGTTTTCTGGAAAATAATTACTTTTTTTGTTTATATGTGGGTTGTTTTAACCCCTTAACTGGTTAATTCTTTTCCGTTCAATAAATTGAAAATAGCGGATTTACACCACTATTATTTAAATAAAATATTTGTAAAATTTAGTCCAAACATTTCTGACTTTCAATAATATGAAATTTTTTTAAAATATAATAGTGGTGCCAAAAAGCTTTAATAAATGATGAATTAAGTAAATTTGTCTTTCCCGAACGCCGTTTGGGCACTTCGTTACACTAAATAACATCCTTTAATGTAAATGCTACTAGAACTGCTAAAATTATTTATCAGGGCTCGCACACTCCTTATATGTTTTAAGGACTCCGACACCACTATTAATGATAAGAAAATTTATATTTAATTTTAAAGAAACAGAATAACGAACCACCACCTTTACTCTCGAATTTCTTAATGTTTGTCTGTCATGAAATACTTTGAAAATACTGTTCAATTTTAGTGGTACAGTTGTGCAAACCCTGTTTATTGACTTTTTTATTAAATGTAAGATATCATAAGAAATGAAATATAAACTGATACATCTTAAAAGACGCTATATAGTAATTTTAATAAGGATTTTATGATCCCTCGTAACATTAGTTTCAAGACTGAGGAGGTTAAATGAATTTCATGACATAAAATACTTCATTTAACATCAAATTTATTCCCGATATCTGTTAAGTTAATTAAACTTATCTAAATGTTTATAGAAATAAATATTTTTATAAGGAATTCTCGAGGTAATGAATTATTTTCTGATATCATTTCTTTAATAGACAGAAATTTTGGCAAAAGTACATTTTTTTTTTTTTTTTTTTTTTTTTTTTGCTTTAGATTCTGAAAATATCTACTAAAAAAAAAAAAAAAAAAAAAAAGAGGCACAACTTATGTTTACATTTTGCTTTCACTATTTAGCTTGTCTTGAGCCAAATGTATTAAGTATATGTATTTTATAAAGTAACTAGGTTTTTTTTCGTGCTTAGTTTGGTGTTAAAACGCCTTTATTAGACACATAAAATATTTTATTTAATGTCAAATTCTCTTCAGATATTTTCTAAAATAATTAATTTTCTATTGACATTTACCGACTTACATATTTATTTTTAAGAAATGGCCAACGTGATTAATTATTTTCTGTTATTTTTTTTTCTATTATTATGTAGACATTTTTGCAAAAACTTTTTTTTCATATTTCACTTTAGATTCTAAACATCAAAACTTTTATAAGAAATACCACATAGTACACAATTTATGCACAATTATGCACAATTAGTACACAATTTATTTACACTTTCAGTTTTCGTACGCATAAAAAAAAAAAAAAACATAGGATTCCAGGTTTTTTCGCCCAAGAAATTTCGTTAAGTACTAGGTGCTATATCTGGATCTAATTTTTTTATTAAATAAAGCAAATGTGTCTTTGCAAAATGTGCTTGAAATCCCTCAAAGCGTACGAACCCTGACTTTGTTTGCCTTACTTAGCTTTTTAAGGAAGTTAGCACTGCCCTTTACACATTTCTTTACATGAAAAATTTTCTCTTCAGATCTGTAAAAAATTAAACTTTTCATTGAAGAAACTAAATCCTGCATAGCTTAAGGGTCGGTTTTGCACCAAACACGTGAAACAGCAGCTCGAAGTTCATTACCAGAAGAATCAGAAGAGTATTGGCAAAAATTAGCGTAAACGTTAAGAGATACGAAACTACGAAACCTCAAAGGTTTTCGATTGGCCCTAGATCAGGAATATACGCCGGCCAATCGAAAGTATTGATATTTTGAGAGTTAAACCAGATTTTTGTTTTGTATGTGATATGAATGGACGCATTTTTTTATGCTCAAATACATACTTTGAACAAGCTAAAAGTTCAACAATTCGCTGTAAATTGTTCTACATTGTATGTATGTAGTCTTGCGCTGTTTTGCGATCTTCGAGATACTCCAGAGATACTTGAGCATTAAAGCAAAGTGAAGCCCAAATCATTAAAGGGTCACCTTCTTGTTGATAACTAAAGAAAGCCCAAAGCTCTTTACGTAAGCCGTGCCAAAATTATGTCCACCTATCTGTACCATCTAAATCACGCCTTTTTTTACCTCATTGAATATCATAGTACACTTGGGTCCATATGACGTATGTATACGAGCCCACTGCATTCTCATCAATCTGTAAGGAGGTTTCAAAGCTGGTTATTTTATCATTTTCATGTAAACTAATTTTTCTTATTCTTTAATTTGTCTACAAATCGTTTCAGCTGACACAGAAAGTCCTGGCTCATTTTTAATGTGACTAGCATTTGAACTAGCAAACTAGAAATCCATTGTGTAAATGCCAGTTTATGGATCATTCTATCAGCTCGATTTTTGGTCGTACGATGACTTCCATATCTATGTTTTGTTTTGAATAGAATCACCTTTAGAGAATACTTTATCAAAAGAATTTTTTGCACAATTCAAATTAAATTAAATTTCTGCAACTGTCTTCCTATTCGATTTCAGCTTCTATGCTTCGATTACTTCATCTGACTGAATATTTACAGCTCGTAGTATCTTCACTAATCTATGGTATAGACAGCCGTCATACATGTGACGTGTTAAGTTTGTAATTTGCATTTTTCCTTGAATAGTTGCCAGTAACTCTAGAAAGAGTTTAAACTTTTGCAACATGTGAATTTCATATTTTAAGTGAAATTATTTAATAATAACGTCCTAAAATGTTTAAGCTATATTTGCAAACAACTATAGTAAATTCTATAAGCCAAGAGTTCCTATATTTGTAATTAAAAGTTAAATATCACCGGTGTCTAACTAAACTTTTGCTGAGAACTGTATTTGTAGTTTGACAAAATATTCGAAAGAAATCTATTATACGGTTCTTCAAATATAGTGATGAAAATATTTATACAAATAAATTAAATATAAAAAACTAGTCTAATAAGAGTTAATTAATATATGTTACGTATAATTAATCAGTAAAACAATTCACAAATATAAGATATTTGAAAATCTCATTCAAAAAATCTTAGATGTTCAGCATGTCCATTTCACATACTCTCAGAGAAATGAAGTATTTTTAAACTATACTTACAGCTGTATTTTGTAAAAACATGGTGCATTTTAAGAGAGATTTTCAATGCTTACCTGTAAGGAAAAAAAAAGATAAATGATTTTCTGAATGAATTTATGCACAGCTAAATAAACTACATTAAAAGAATACACGAAAAGGAATATTTTACAACATATATTTTGCCAAACACATCCATATTTTAGTAAATCTATATCTTACATTATATGAAATAATTCGATCTAAAATTTCGAAATTCTACCATAAAAACACACAATATTTTTATTTAAAGTGTTATACAAGTTGTTCATTATTAAGGATCCGTGCATGTGGAGAAACACAAATATGCTACAAGGGCGAACTCAAGAAAACGTTATCAAAATAAAATTTAACCCTATCTAAGGTAACAGAAATTAAACTTAGCATTTAATTTTACAGTTTGTTTCTTTCGACTTGGGCGTCTCTTACACGAATTTTATTAGGTGTACACCACTTTTGTGACACTTTGAACTCCATTATCACCGCTTCGGCGAGATTGCAATGTAAGTTAAACATTCCATTGTCGCTGCTGCGGCGACATGGTTAGGTAAGTTGAAAACATTCTCGCCAATACCGCGATCCCATCTGTCATTGTAAAATTTGATTTAGCGCCAGTAATAATGAAAAATAAAATTCGCCTTATTTAATGACAGTACTTTTCAAACTGTGTAATTGAAGGAAAATTAAAAAAAATTATGTCTGCCATCTAAAATTCGAATAAAATTTGTAAAATGACGCGGAGGGGCTTGTGGCTTATACTAAAAATTACGTGGAGTACAAAGGGTTAACCACTTAAATGTTTCTTTTTTTAGTGTAATAAATTAAAAATATGGGATATATGCCACTTTTTTAAGCAAATATATTTGTAATATTTAGTTTGAACATTTCAGCTATTACATAATATAAAATTGCATTTAAAAAATTCAGTGAGGGCAAAAAGCTTTAGGTAACGCCTTAATCCCCTGGCCCCGAGCAAAATGGCAAAATTGTAATGTTGTTTTCTCTCAATATTTAAATAAGAAAGTTTTTCTATCAAGATATACTTTTTTTTTTTGTCACGTATATGCATATAAATCTTGAGAGTATCATTCTTAACTCATTTCTTTTAACTGGATTATCTTTGTAGAATTATATTAATTTAAATGATGTTTCAATTGCAGTGAAACCTGCAGGATATATCTGTTCGCTGCAGTGGGAAGGTTAAGGAAATTCTTCTTGCCCGTACGAAGTACGGGCAAATCAGTTAACCCTTTCCGGCACGTGCAAAATCTGTAATAAAATGAGAGATTATCGACTGACACCGGAATTCACAAACGAATTTTTTAGATATTTTGAAATCCTTAATTTAAGTTTTTATTGTAAAAGCAAAATTTTAGTAAAATATTACAGGTGCCGTTTGCAAGTTTGGAATAAAAATTAAGTATCCCAGACTGGGCACAGTGTGCCGGAAAGGTTAAGTGGTTAAAAGCAGTTTCCTTTTAGAACACTATTCAAAAATGCTCTAAATAAATATCGCAAATTATATTTTCTTTAATTACAGGCGCTAAAAATAAATCCTCTAAAGAAAGATGATGTCCAGGCTGCATAATGGGTTAATCGCCTTGTACCAAATCCGTACCAATAAATTGAGATAGAATTTTACTGAAAAAAAGTGACTAAATTTTTTCGAACTTGGTAAAATTACATTTATATACTTTCAAAGCAATTTGTTATTGAATTCCGGTTACATTAAACAATTTCATTCTTAAGACACTATTAATTTTTATTAGAGAGGATTAAGAAAGGAATAATGATGTTTTTTAGTTGAAATGCCAAGTTGAAAAAAATTCTTGTGCCAATGTGAGCTAATTAGTATCCTACGTTGGTTCGCACTATGAAATGTCTGTTTTGTTACCATTGGCCAACTTAATATTTGCTTACAAAGGCCCAACAATGTTCGAATCGATAACTGCTCAGAATCCTGGTGACATAAGTTCCTAATTTGTGATGATCATAATGAATGTTCTTAGTATCGATTAAATCATTCGAATGGAAAGTATATTTTCCAACCTTTTTTTTTAATATTTTTACCAGAAATTTTGTAATAAGTAAAGATCAAATAGTATAATTGTTGACCATCGTTGTAATTTCAATAAATTAATTTCAAAAAATTTAAAAATCATAAGAATTTCTAAATTTTTATGAAGTTTGAAATGGATTGTGATTAAAAAAAAAAAGCAAATTTCCTTTTGGAACAAAAGTTTTGTCAGAAATGAATGGTGTAGTCATAAAAGAAACAGAGAGTATACAATACACCACAGATTTCTTGGGAAACAGAGGGTATACGTGTTCCTTAACCCTTTCCGGCGCAGGCAAATTCTACTGATAAAAAAATAAATTATTGATTGAAACCGGAATTGAAAAAACTTTTATAGAAATTAAGAATACCTATATTTACGTTTTCATTTTAAAACCGAAATTTCTTTAAAATTTTCTTGAAGCCGTTTGTAAATTTGGAATTAAAATTAGGTGTGCCCGGAGTAGCACACAAACTTTCAAATTCTTTTATTTACAAACTGTATAATGTGCCGTGCTTGTCGATTTGTAAATACAAGAAGAAAATATTACAAAAAGGCTGTCAAAGTTGGCACTTTGAACCGAATTTTCTGAAGTGAGAGATATGAGAATGAAAAAATTTTCTTAGTAAGAAAATAATTGTTTATAAATCCGCTTCTAATGAATTGAACGAAAATAAAAAGCAAAAGGTTACGAAATTGAAAGAAAAATGAAGTCACACGGTATCATACATATCACATCAAAAATCACATGAGCAAATTTCATGCAGTTGTCAGAAGTTTCTTATAAAATTGAGTCTGAAAATTTATCAGAAAATTTCGAGCTGTTGAAGGTGGAAATATATTTTTTCGAATACACCTTTGAAGAAGTCCAGACCCTATACGAATATACATCCATATATTCTCCGTTTTATCCCGGGTAGAAATTGAATTATTTAAAAACAAAGTTTGGCAGCGTATTTGCGAATAGCACCAGAATATAATTAATTCTGCCTTAAAACTACAGGAATATTTCAACAATGGAGTTGTGAATAAAGAAGCGAAAACATATAATGTATTGCATACCAGTTGCTAATGAAGTAACGACGAAGGTAGTTACAAAAAGGTGGTGATTTTTTTTACATTGCATAAATAGTTTCTAATCGACGGAATGGAAAACATCTATCATTTTATTTAAATAGGAAACTTCGTCTTATTTATTAAAAAATTTTGTCACAAATGTCGTAAAAATTTCTTTTCATTTTTACTTTGGAAGTTAATCCCGGTATTAAAATGTATTTCAATAATAATGACAGGTAGGTTTTAATGTTCTTATGATATGGTGGAAATGGAGGGCGTAACTACGTCCAGGGTAAAACATTTACCAGTAAAGTTAATATGTATTTTTGTCATAATTATGATTGAAATTTAGCACAAATAAAAAAATCAACCCTTCATGGCAGGCGTCTTTTACAGAGTAATTAATCTTTTACTGCCAGTTTTTCACATTTGAAAAGAGAAATTGGCGTGATGAAATAAGACAAAATTTACAATAAAAATAACTGGTGGTAACAATCTTTTCAGATTTTGCAATGTTTTTCTTAGAATAAATAAAATAAAAATTTCCATTCAAATATTGTGAAAAAAGTGGTATACACTTTGGTATTTAAATTGTGGTATGCACTGTTTTTTAAACAGCAAATTCCATGTGTCGCATGACAATTTATTTTCCATATTTTTGCTGATCACGAAAAAGTTAAACGCCTCATTCATGCAGAATTTCAGTCACATTTATGGCTAAAATAGATATTCATTTTTACTGGTGAAAGATTATCGAAGTTTTTCACGAACAAGACATTTATTCCCTTCGTGACAAACGTAATTTACAGAACAGTTTACCTTTTGATGCTGGTTTTTTAAAACAAACAATTTTGACATATTGAACAGGGAAATTTTCCTGATTTAATAACACAAAATTTACGGTAAAAAAACTGGCGGAAACAATCGTTTCAGATTTTGTAATGTTTTCCTTCGTTTAAATAAAGTAACAAAATTCTATTAAAACGTTGTAATAACATTGTATGCAATTCTTCTTCTTTTTTAATCATTACAGAAAGTTACATGCCTGGTATGACATTTTATTGTGCTTATTTCTTGTAATAATTTTGCATAGTACAGAAATATTTTCTAATATCCAAGAACGTAATTAAATTTCTCGACACATATTACGGAACAAAGAATTCTTATTAAGCAATTCTCAAGATAATGCATATTTTTACATCCCGTCTCCCTGGCTTTATACAAATTCCATATAAAGAATTTTTTTTTTTTTTTTTTTTTTTTTTTTTTTTTTTTTTTTTTTTTTTGGTTGAGATTCTAGGTGTCACTTTTTTAACATATTATTTTTCTAAACTTGAATAAAAAGACATAAGTAATCGATATGGATAATATAAAAAATACATATGTATCCAGAAAACACTTTCAAATTAAAATAAAATAAAGAAATGTTTGTGAAATTATTTCATAATCATGAGCTCAATTTAATATAGATTCCGATAGGATTTCATCTTTGTAATCAGCTAAAAAGTACAAGATTCGGACAATCGTACATTAGTATTCATATGTTACGCTTAGTTTGATTAATTGGTCATTATTAATATTAACAGGTCCTTACTGTGCCGTATAACAAATAGTGCAAATGTTGAACATTTCTAAGAATAGACTAGTTAAGTTTACCTTTATTTTTATGCTTGATTTGCTATATATAGTCTAAATTAAACTGTTATCATACACCATTAGAATTGGGCATTGTTCTACGGATACCTTATATAGTAAAAAAAAAAAAAAAAAATGTGAGGAAAAAAACCCGAATGCAAAAATAGCCAAGTTAGTTTGTCATAAAAGATTTATTTAGTAATTTTAGTTAATCTAAATATTATGTAATACTTAATGGATATAATGAACAACAATAATAATAAAATATAATAAAAAAAATAGACAAAATTTTTATCTTCGTTTTCGCAAGAACTGCTTTCATAGTCTTATTTATCCCAAGTGCTTTTTCACAAATTGCATTTGAATTTCCAAGTAAAAATATTTTTTCAGTGAATCTGGTTTATTAATCATGTTTATGATCAACTTGCAAATTCATCGAATAAGAGATTTTCAAATAAGATACTAAAACACATTTCTTTTATGAAAATCTTTTTATTTTATATAAAACAACATTTTTTAAAACCTTAGTTAAACAAGCGAATGACATGCTAGTATGCTTATTTGTGCAGGATGTCACTTAGCATCAAATTCATTTCCGATATCCAGGAACTTAATTAAATTTCTCTTCGCGGATTACAGCGCAAATAGTTTTTCATAAGAGTTTTCTGAGATAATGGCTTATATCTTCAACTCGTTTCCATATTTTTATAGAAATTTCGCTCAATGAAAATATTTAAATCATTTGAGATTCTAGACGAGATTTACCCTCCCCCCCCCCTTTTACAAGACACTTTTTACATTATATAGCTATATTTTAATTTTGCTTTTATTAATAATTTTTTTAATAAATCCCCCAATAAATGTTATTAAGTGCTTTTCTTAAGTTTCGAGCTATTCCAGTAGAATTAAATTAATTATGCAAGTTTTATTTTTTCAAATCTAAGTAACTAATTTGAAATTTTAAATAACCGAAGGAGATTATTTAGAATAATGCCAAAATGTATCTCGACACTTTAAAACTGGTGTATGTCATTTTGATTTTTAAAAAATATTTCAGTGTAATAAAATTTACCATTTAATTAAATTAAAAATAAATTAAAAATATTTTTTTCAGCGAAACTGGTTTATAAATTATGTTTATGAACATCTTACACATTTACTGAATAAGAGTTTTTCAAATGAGGTAGTAAAATACATTTATTTTACGAAAACCATACACAATAAATTCGCCTCACCAGTATATATAGAAGATGTTAAAAAACCTTAATAAAAATTACACGATATTTAAAATACAAAGTAGAATAATTTTCCTACAGTTTCGAACAATAATACTTGTTCATCATTAGAGAAACACTAACAGCTAAAAACTACAGTGTTAAAAAAGAAGTTCGAGGTTTCACCGAGAAAACGGTGAAAAGTAGCTAGAATTTAGCTGCATCCAAGATGGTGGTGATAAGTTTCACCGGTTTATTGGTGCTTTCAAAAATACCATTATGTTAGTGAAATGTTGAACCATGATTCAGGATTTTTATGTATCCAATTTTCTGGTGAAAGGTAGAACCGTGATTCAGGATTTTTTTTAATCCATTTTTCTGATGAAAGGTTTAACCATGAATTAAGATTTTATTTAATCCAAATATTGTGGCTTGTTATAACATGCCACAATATTTACATTTTACAATATTAAAAGAAAATCCCGCTCTTCTACAGAGGAACCCTCACAAGAGGGCGGGATTTGCTCTTAATATCGAACAATGTAAATATTGTGGCCTGTTCGTTTTTAGCACTTCGTGTTTCCCTGATGATGAACAAGTATTATTGTTCGAAACTGTTAAAAAAATTTTCTACTTTGCATTGTAAGTAGCAAGTATTTTCAATTTAATTTTCTAACATCTATTATATACATTGGACAGCAGAATTTATTGTCAATGCTTTATAAGACAAATAAGTCGTTTTAATTATATTTACGAAAATCTTTTTAGTGTGTATTAAATTATATCCTTTACAACCTTAACTAAACAAGCGAATGACATGCTAGTATGCTTATTTGCGCAGGATGTCACTTAGCATTAAATTCGTTTCCGATATCCAATAACTTAATTAAATTTCTCTTCACGTTTTTCAGCGCAAATAGTTTTTCATCAGAAATTTCAGAGATAATGGCTTATATCTTCAACCCGTCTCCATATTTTAAAAGACATTTCCCTCAACGAAAATATTTAATTCACTTAAGATTCTAGACGAGATTTAATTTGCAAGACACTTTTTGCATTCTGTAGTTTATATTTAAATTTTGTTTTTATCAATATCTTTTTAATAAACTCATCTAGTACGTTTACTTCAAAAGTTATAAAGTTTTTTTTAAGTTAGGAAATATTCGAGTAAAATTAAATTAAATATGTGAGTTTTTTTCAATAATACGTAACTGCATTTAAATTTTAAATAACCGAAGAATGTAGTTTAGAATAATGTCAAAGAGTGACTCAAATATTTAAAATTAGTGTATGTTATTTTGGCCAAAAATAATATATCAATGTAATAAAATTTAACGATTTAATTACGGGGTTATTACAATGTTCGTAGCGGAGATTATTTTTTTAAAATTCTATTCCCAGAAATTTTGAAATACAATCTTTGCCATACTCTTACTGGTATATAAAATACTTTCAAGTGATATCCCGTTTATAGAAGCTATTCTTAAATTGTTGTCCGAGTGGATATAAAAGCAGTCTCAATTCTCTAGCATAATCAAAACTGAAAGGCACCGCCCCCTGAAGTCGAGGCCAGTGCACTCACACAAAAATGACGGATGGCGAAGGCGGATTTTTTTCCAGCGTATGTACGCTCCCTTGAATATTTATATCTTTAAAAGCTTTTTACGCTTTATTTATTTATTTATTTATTTTGAGATTATACAAATCAAAGAAATATTTTATAATATACTGCTATCAAAATTTAAGGGACCGGACGTATGTTAAAAATAAATCAGCTTTCGACAGCCGTCATTTTGCCTCAGCGCTCAGGCCTGTTCTTCAAGGAGACGAAAAACTTTTGCTCAATGCTAAAAGAAACTACAGAAAATTGTAACCATTAGCGATCGAAATACTCTTCTAAGACACGTAATTTTTTTTCCAACCACCTTCGTTGTTCCAAGCCCAAGCTCGCACTCTGATTGGTTGTTGCTCTCGGCACTGTTTTCACGTAACTTGGCGATGATCATACTTGGCGTAGTGATAGATGCTTCCATCGAGTTTGATTTCCTTCGGAACCGAGTACAAAGTAAAAATTTGTGTTTAAAAACTTTTAAAGAGTACAGCTTTCAGTAAGACACGTTCCATCCAATCCAATGCTGCAAGATAAAAGTTACTTTGTATTCGGCTCGGAAGGAAATCAAACTCCTCGGCGGAAGCATCTATCGCTACGCCAAGTATGATTATCGCCAAGTTACATGAAAACAGTGCCGAGAGCAACAACCAATCAGAGTGAGAGCTTGGGCTTGGAACGACGAAGGTGGTTGGAAAAAAAATTACGCTTCTAAGACACAGTCATCTCTTATACTCCCTCTGTCCCAAATTAGTTGCGACATTTAGGTTGAAAATCTTGTCCCAAATTAGTTGCGACATTTCAAGTAGGCGGAGTCATGAATAACTTCTGATGCAGTTTAGTAGATCGACACCAGTAAAATTATACTAGAATTAATATAAAGGCGTATACTAGATTTCAGAAGCAATATTAACTCCAATTTAAAGTAAAACAAAAAGAAATAATAATTTAGAAAATTCTCTGAAGAAAGAAATGAATATTGAGCCCAACGCTGAACTGGAATGTTTGAAATGGTATTTGAAAAAATTGTAAAGTAAGCCTTCATGCCATAAGTGCTGCAGCTATTAAATTCAATGTGCATCATAATGTTTTTATGCTATCCCGTTTGCAGAAGCAAGCAAAGACATTTAAAATAAAAGATGAGGAAATTTACAGAGAAAGTTTACAAAAAATTGTAAATGCGGATGAAAGAAAAATGCCACTGACCTAAATCATAGATATCCCAATAAAACGAAGACAATCACTGCGAAGATTATCCTATGTTGTTATAATTCGTAAATCAATATTACACGTTCTCAAAGCGGAAAAAAATTTTGAAACGTATTTCATCTACCATTAAACAAAGTCAAATAGAAAAAAGTAAGCTTGACAGAATTCGATTTTTTTGCAGCATGCTTATGCTAAAAGATACTTTTCAGAAATTTTGAAATAAAATGTTTTTAAATGAGTTCACGATTGATAAGCTTGAAGATAGTTTTATGTGTTTACTGTTAAGTCTTTAAAAAAGGGGCGTGGCTTAAAAGCGTGTGAACGGGGATTTTTTAAACTAATTAATTAATTATTTATGGAATGATGGAGGGAATGTTAGGCGCGTAAATATTGTTGATTGATAGTATAGCTTTCTAAAAAATGTTCAAACAAAATCATAATATCATAAATATCAATAATCAGTACAAAAGTATTCAAATGTCGCAACTAATTTGGGACAGAGGGAGTAATAATTTATTTAGTTGCCACAATTTTTTAAGTGACATTTTTACCTCCACTTCAGAAACGTTCGGAAAAGAAATTTATTTAGAAAAAATTAACTTTTAAAATATACTGATGCAGAAAAAAAATTAAAAAAAGAATTATGTATGTAAAATTTGGGTGGTAATTTGAAATGAATGATAAAAAAAATCGCAAAATATTAATGCGAATTGCGATTTGGCTTTATTGAAACACTAGCTGACCCGCCCGGCGTTGCCCGGGTCCGTATTAACAATATTAAACAAGAAAGTTGTATGATTTTATCATTAACTCGAAACATGCAGCAATGCTTTGTCAAAAATACGTGGCCACTGACTGTGTGAAAAATCGGTTTAAAAAACAACAACTAATATTAAGCTCTAAAAATACTCAAAATGAGCAATGAGAATCGCTGGAGGGAATATGTATCCAACGATTGCGTGATTTTCGTGTTAAAATGTTGATATTTACCCGTAAAAATCACTGTTAAGTTACTTAACTAATTATTTTTTACATAGAAAACCCAAGTGAAATATTTTGAATTTCAAACTAATTATATCACTCTTAAATTCGACTATACCATGAATGAAATCGATACTCGATGGTAGCTAAAAGGTTAGTATGTAGTATTATAATTTCAGAGCCATTTAACAAAAGTAAGTATTACTTTTAATCAAATCATGCGTAATGTTCACTCTGTGGACAAATTCCTAATCGTAAACTTTTGTACCGTAACCATAACCTGCCTGTAACCTAACTGCGCCTTAACATTACCCTACCATAAATTAAATATAACATAAATGTAACCTAGCCTTCACTTTATTGTAACATATCCTTATTCTAGTCATAATATAAATGCAATTTAACTTTAACCTAATTTTAACTTAACCGTGACCTAACTGTAACCTAACGCGAAATTAAATATAATCAAAGATTTACCGTAATGTAATTGCAACCTAAATGTTACCTAACCATATATTGGGTAATGTCCTTGGAAATTATTTTGTCGTGTTCGGATCTGGCTATGATTCATTAGAATATTTTCGTCGAGTTCAGATTTCGTTCGATTCAGATTTTAGGTATTTTTTGAAATTGAATTTTAATGTTCGGGTCGGATTCATGTCCATGGAAATTATTTTGCCTTGCTCGGATCCAGTTATGGTTCTGTGGAATATTTTTGTCGGGAACAGATTTGGTTCAATTCAGATTTCGGCTTTTTCTTCAAATGGAATTTTTCGGTTCGGGTTTCCTTGCGTGTTCACGGAAATTATTCTGCCTTTGTTCGAATAAGAACATGCTTCACTGGAATATTTTTTTTCAAGTTCAGATTTGATTTAGTTCAGATTTCGTGATTTTTTCAAAGAAATTTTTAAGGTTCAGATTCGGTTCATATGTATGGAAATTTTTTGTCTTATTCGGATCCGGTTACGGTTCTTTGGAATATTTTTTATCAGATTCAGATTTGGTTCGATTCAAATTTCAGGTATTTTTTCAAAAAGAATTTTTAGGTTCAGATTTCGTTCATGTCCACGGAAATTATTTTGTCATACTCGAATCCAGTTATGATTCTTTCGAACATTTTGGTCGGATTCAAATGTGGTTTGAGTCAAATTTCTGTTTTTTTCAAATCGAATTTTTTAGGTTCGAGTCGCGTTTATGTCCATGGAAATTATTTTGTCTTGCTTGGATTGGGTTATAGTTCTTTGGAATATTTTTGTCGGGTTCAGATCTGGTTCAATTCAGATTTCGGGGTTTTCTTCAAATATAACTGTTGGGTTCGGGTCTTCTTGCGTGTTCACGGAAATTATTCTGTCTTGTTCAAATAAGGACATGCTTCACTGGAATACTTTTGTTGCCAAGTTCAGATTTCGAGATTTTTTTCAAAGAAATTTTTTGGGTTTGGATTGGGTTTATGTCCATGGAAATATTTTGTCTTGTTTGGTTCTGGTTGCGTTTCTTTGAAATAGTTTTGTCAAATTCAGATTTGGTTAGATTCAAATTTCTGGTATTTTTTCGAATGGAAGTTTTAGGTTCGTATCGGGTTCATGTCCACGGAAATTATTTTGTATTACTCGAATCCAGTTATGGTTCTTTCGAATATTTTGGTCAGATTTAGATGTGATTTGTGTCAAAGTTCAGGATTTTTCAAATGGATTTTTTTAGGTTTGGGTCGGGTTTATGACCACGGAGAGTATTTTGTATTGCTGAGATTGGGTTACAGTTCTCTGGAATATTTTTATCGGTTTCAGATTTCGTTCGGGTTATATTTCGGATTTTTTTAAGAAAATATTTAGGTTCGGGTCAAGTTTCATGCCCACGAAAATTATTTTTCCTTATTTGGATCGGGTTATGCTTCATTTGAGTATTTTTGCGGGATTCAGATTCGGTTTGGGTCAGTTATCAAATCCATAGTTTTTTCAAACAGAATTTTTAAGTTCGGGTTGGGTTTATACACGGAAATTTTGTCTATCACGGATCGGAGTGTGTCTGTTTTTTTCTGGTTGGGATCGGGTTATGTTTAAATTAGTCTGAACATTAAGGTTATAATCAGTTTTGTTACTATTCTTTTTATGGCTATTTCTGATAAATAATTTACTTTGCTGTTTGTCTATCTACTATTTGATAATTTATTATGGTGTATGAATCGTTTGCGGAATGAAATAATTGTACGCCAAACAGCTATTTTATTTTTGTTTTAAAAACAAATTAAAGCCATATTACAATTTTAAATTGAATAGGATGCATTTAAATTTAATCAATGATTAAAAAAATAAACTCCTAGAAAAGTGTTGTGTAATTATTTTACTGCAACACAGCTAATGACACATGCATTATAATGTTCGAAATGCTAAAAATCTGCGTGCAACCATACAGTAAAAAGAAATTAATAGAGTGGCAGTATAATGTCTTGGAGTGACGCCAAAAATGTAACTCTAAAATCCGCTACATTAAGTCCAAATAATCCGATCAATTAAAACTGGTTTAAACCCGTATTTCTTTGTTTTTACTTTTTACCTTTTAAACTGTTATTGAATAGATGGCTAAAATTTCGTTTAAACAATCGTTCTGTGCCATTATTGGCTGTAATACACAATCGTAATGCATAAAAGATACAAATAGAGCAATCATACACTGTAAAAAATACGACTATTTTGCTGCATCGTCACTCCACCGCTTTTATAGAAAACGTCTACTTCTGGCTATCATGAAGCATTCTCATTGGCCACAAGAGTGATATTCTATAAAAGCGGGGGCGTGGCGATGCAGCAAAATAGCCATATTTTTTACAGTGTAGGCAAGAATTATTTGATTATTTTTATCATCACTGTAAAAAATATGACTATTTTGCTGCATCGACACTCCACCGCTTTTATAGAAACGACTACTTCAGGCTATCATGGAGCATTCTCAGTGGCCAAAAGAGTGATATTCTATAAAAGCGGGGGAGTGACGATGCAGCAAAATAGTCATATTTTTTACAGTGATATGACTTTGAAATATCAATATAGAAGCATCATTTAAGATTTTGCTTGAAAAGTTAACATTCTTTAGTTAATGTCTTAAAATCGTCTGCACTCTGAAATCTAGATTTCAGATTAATATTTGTTGTTTAAGTTTTCGTGCATGATTTGAAAAGAATGTTTTCATCAATATATTTTATATATTGAAATGGAATTATTAATATGTTGTTAATCATAAACATTTTTCATCTACGTTGTAAAGTACTAAAAAGTTCTGAAAAAAAGAAAACTTTTAGTAATACAATTTTTAGTTCAAATCAAATGTTTTCAACATTTTATTTTATTTTATTTTGACATTTAATTATTTCTAATTTTCCAATTTCAATTATTTTAAAAGCAAACATTTATTTTAATAAATAATATAATAGAAAAAAACCATTTAAAAAAATTACTATTTCTTCGTAAAATTTGCTTCAGCTGTAATTCATTTCTTTCAATTCATCTCTTAATACAAAATTCCTTCCTCGTTCTTTTGTTTGAGACATTATAATTTCAGCGATAAATGGTTTCATATTGCAAATCTTTTTTTCGGTTTACTTCGCCTCCACCTATCTTTTTTGTCCATGGCGTGCAACAGCTGTAATTTAAAAAAAATCCTCATTTAAACTAACAGTTTGCCAGTCTATGAATTTTAAAGGTCTGTCCCTGCTTTTTTAATTATTTCTGCGAAAATTTTATGCAACCAACCAACCATAAGAAAATGAACGGGGAAAAAGGCGAAAAAGGCGATTTTTTTATGAGAGTGAGTTTGGAATTTAATTAATTACTCAGTTAATAAATAGAACTTTGAAATTCTGAGCTTCAGGTGCATCAGGAGAGATATTGAGCTATTCTCATAAAAAGTTTGAGCCTCGTACGCCCCATAGATTTTGCTATACATCGCAGACACACACACACGCAGACAGAGCGATTTGTTATTTTATTAATACAGATTACAAACACATTATATTTTGAGAAAAGATTGATATCGTTCGGTCTTTACCTTAGTCTAAAATTCAACGGTAAATTTGGAAAAAATTATTACAATCACACTTAGATTCAAGAATAATTCAAGAAAAAATAGTTTAAAAAAATCAAATTTTGAGGTCCAATTACGACATGTGTTCGTTAAAAAAAAAAAAAAAAAAAAAAAAAAAAAGTTAAGAATTAGAAGGATCATAAAGGTCACTTTGACCGCTAACAAATACGAATATTTCGATTCGAACCATAAATGCCATTCTAAAAAAGTAAAGTACAGTAGAATCCCGCAAATCCGGGTCCGTAAATCCGGATAATCCGGATCGATTTTGTAAAATTTTTTTTCAAGTTTGAGAAGCGATTGGCTAACTTCTGTAACATTAACTTGTTTCATTGTCGTATTCTGAATTGTTACTTAGAGCATTGCAAGAAAGCAAGGTAAAATAGTCTTCATAAGACCCATTGTCTAATAAGGGTCGGTTTCCGATTTTTGTCAGCTCATAGGTCTGTTTCTTTGTTATTCTGACAAAACGTTTCGACAATATCACTTGCAAAAAATTATTTATATTTATAAAGATGCAGCATTGAATTCAGGCACTTTTCTCCGAAAGGGACATTTGTGGCTCCGGAAAGAGGACATCATAAAGTTCCGGGGGGAGGGAATTTAAACTTTTTTACAATTGAAAACACAAATATCATTTTTTTTTGGTGGGGGCATGCTATTGCTTCGGGGGGGGGGGGGGGTATGCTACCCTCTGAAATAAACACTGCAAAGATTTAATACAAGCCCGTATTTTTCATACAGGGTCGTACTTTTAGAGGGATGTAGTGGAGGGTATACCGTGTACGTTCTGCATGTTTTTAAGATGCTCCGTATACCCCCTGTTTCTCAAATAAAGCATTAGCATGTACACTATCAATGAACATTCATGACGACAGCGTATACCTTCTGCCTAACCGTATACTCTCTGTTTTTTATCACAACAACACTGCCATTCAGCGACGATAAGAAAAACCAGTGTTGAATTCAGACACTTTTCTCTGGGAGGGACTTCTGTAGCTCCGGGGAGGGGGTTGCACTTTTTGACAATTAAAAAACCCTAAGTTTCAAAATATCCGGGGGGGATGTCCCCCCCCGGGCCACCCCTGGGCACTGTGAATTCAACACTGCGAAAAACCCTGACTCACTGGTCTGTTTCCTAGAATCCGACCTCCCCTTTCAGAGAGATGTATCAATCCAAATCATATCAGACTGTGGTCTATTTCGTAACTTCTTCTCGGGCCTTTCAGCTAAACTGTGGCACCGAGGTCACGTGATCAGAGAATAGTTATTTTAAAACACTCTTTAATATTTTTTTATTATGATGTAAATTTTGATTGCAGCTGCAAGCTTTATTTATTGAATTCTAAAACGGGAGGATATTAAATGCGCTTGATTTAGTTTGGAACAATTGATGTTTATAAAATTATTTAGTAGCAAATATTTCGTTGGAAACAGACTGCATTTATAAAAATTTAAATGTGTAAGAATTAAAATTAACAAATAATTTAATTTTATCGCGCTTCTTCTAAACCACAATATCAGAATAAAATTTTTTGTCTGTGAAATATTCTACTTCTAAAACGAGATATTGAATCCGGACATCTTGGAATTTTGCTCTCCATCTATCATATTGAATTACGTGGAAATATCTTAAAATAGAACAATATTCGCTGTCACAGACAACTTCTTTTTTGTGCGTTCCTTTTTAATAGTACAGTTACTAACTATGGCGACGAAACGGAACATTATTTTGTGACTATGCAACAGAAATTAGAAGCATTGAGTAGAATTGATAAAGGTGAACCCTTAAAAAAGATTGCTCGTGAATTAGGAGTAGGGACCTCGACAGTGTACGATTGGAAAAAAAATCGAAAAACAATCGAGGATTTTTGTTTGAAATCAATTTCTAAAGATGGTTTGGACAATCGAAAGAACGTTAAGAAAGCTAAAGTTGAAATACTGGATTAAGAGTTATTCATTTGGTTTTGCTCAGAAAGAGATCGTGGTTTACCTATATCAGGTCCAATAATCCAACAGAAAGCCTTAAAGTTAAATGCAAAGTTGCCTGGTGGTGATCCAGATTTTAATGCCAGTCAATGATGGTTAAATCGATAGAAAAACCGGCATGGTGTACCACAACTTTCTGTTACAGGTAAGAGCTTGTCTAGTGATAAAAATGCAACTGAAAAGTTTAAAAATAAATTTGAAGAATTTATTAAAACTGAAGAATTATCGTCAGATCAAATCTACAATGCCGATGAATCAAGACTATTCTACCGCATGTTGCCAAATAAAACTTTAGCCTCAAAATTAGAAGAATCAGCTAAATGATATAAAAAGAGCAAGGACCGCCTTACTATAATGGCTTGTATCAATGCATCAGGAAGACACAAATTTCCTCTTCTTTTAGTCGGAAAATCCAAAAATCCCTGTGCACTAAAAAACATAAATCGGGAGACTTTACCAGTAGTTTACCGATCTCAGACGAGTACTTGGATGGATAGCGAAATTTTTAAAGAGTGGTTCTTTGTCTATTTTGTTCCGGGTGTTACAAAATATTTAAAATCGTTCAACTTACCAATCAAAGCTGTCTTCCTAATTGATAATGCTCCGACACATGCCGAAGAAAGTGAACTGACGAAAGGAAACATAACAGTAAAGTTTTTCCCACCTAATGTGACAGCGTTGTTACAGCCAATGGACCAAGGGGTCCTTCAAAACATTAAGAAAGTTTACAAACGAGAAATGCTGAATGAGCTTTTAAAAGATGATGGAGAGCATGGAGTGGTAGAGATTCTCAAATCAATCAATATAAAAAAAGTAATCTATATGATTGCTGAATCTTAGGATCAGGTTTCTGAAACTACTCTCCGAAAGTCGTGGAAAAATTTATGGACTGCAAATTGTGATATATTGGATAAATTGCTTGAAACGGAAGGAGAAATAACCAAGGATGAAAGAGAAATTACATCTGAAGATTTTGTGAGCATGTTCAAAAAAATTGATAGTTGCTCAGAAGTTGATATTAGCAACATTAACAATTGGTTAGAATCAGAAAATAATGAAGATTACGCCTCACTTTCATACGACGAAATAACTGCTTTGTGCACAACTAAAGAAAATGAAGATGCAGACGATACAGACGAAGACATCACTATCAAAGATGATCAGCCTAAGATAATTAGCCATAATGAAGCAATATCTCATTTAGAAAAATTAATGGTTTATTTTGAACGTCAAGTGGAGACTACACCCAACGAACTACTTATGTTCAAGCGGATGCGTGACCGTACGGCTCGCAAAAGGTATAGAAAAATGAGACAGCAGAAAATTACAAACTTTTTTGTTACAAAGTAAACATTTTTACTGTCTGTAAATATTCAATAAGTTTAACATAAAGGTGATTTTCTGTAAGCATGTTTTATTTTATTTCATTTTTTTTTAATTCTCCGGATAATCCAGATTGGATCTGGTCCCAATTAATCCGAATTATTTAGGTTCTACTGTGTCTGTAATGGCGAAATAAGTTAAACGTTATCAAGTATAAATTCTAGTGTAAAATAATTTTATAACACTTGAGTAAAATTCGCAGCTGTTTTTGTGTTAACTCCTTGGCGACTGGAGTCTTTTACGAAAATTTTAATGTTTTGTCACCTGTTTTTAATAACAGAAATTTTTGCCTTAATAAATCGACAAAATGATCCGCTTAAATAAGCCAAATTTTACAATAAAATTTTACTGCTGGGCATAAACAAGGATTCTTAAGTCTTTATGCGGCACGTATACCTGTCGCTCGACCCAAGGGATCAAAGACGTTTAAATGCGATAGATTTTTTTTGGATATCTCCAACACAGATGCAAAACAGACAAGAAATCTTTTTTTATTGTAATGAGATGTGTTTGTGAGATCAGATGTGTTTTTATAAAATTAACTATACATTATTTTAGTAAAATTTTGCATTAATTTAAAATACAATTTGGATCGAGAATTTATAATCTTATTTTTTGATTTAAAGTAACAGTGTTTCGCACCGAAAAAAAACATTTTTTTTCTTTCTTATTTTATATTCTCACAAAAAACACATGTATAAGAGATGTAATTCTGCACTTAATACACTTAAGAATGAATTTGCCTTCGATAGCGAACAATTTAATTAAATTTCTATACACATCATTTTGAAAAACAGAAAAGAGTTTTTTTTACAGAAATTTACGACATAATGGTATTTTTTCCACACTGATTCTTCGCTTCTATAGAATTTCTAAACAGCAAAGGACTTTTTTTCTTCATATTGCAATTCTAGATATCACTTCTTCCAGAAAGAAGTTCTTAGGAACTGGAATGTATGTTTTGACTTTGTTTTCATTATTAGCATTTTTAAGGAATGTCTTCAGATTATTTATTCTGAAAGGAAAGTTTTATAGAATATGCAGTTAAAAAACAATTTAGACAAATGATACAAATCTCCATTAACATATGTAAGATTTTATGAGTTAGATATAAGTTATTATGTAAGATTTAGATTAACAGAGAACATATACGAAGCGATAATTATACAATTTATGTTAAATTTCATGAACACTTAATTCAGCTTATTATGAGAAATCTTTAAATTATTTCGTAAAACGAAATTTTCCTTATGAATTGTTTAAAAAAACACCGAATATAAATGAATAAGGTCAACTTCTGGTTTATAATTATTGTAACTCAGATGATAAATACGTTAGATGTTCGAAAACACTTGATTTTCGATGTATGAATGTTAATTAAATATTTTAAGTAATTTAAAATGGTATTTTGTTTTACAAAGCTTGTATCAGAGGACATAGAATATATTGTATATTATTGATTAGGATTATGTTTAACTTTTTGCCTGAAACTCATTTTGCATCACAAAATCAGGAAGGTTATCTTTGCTAATCACTAAGTTTCTATATGTTATTAAGGCATATTTTTCACTTCTAAAATATTGCTAGTCTTGGTGGTGCCCTACGACACATAGAATGCTCTAATATAGCTGCCCTTTTTTAAATAGTCTTTTGAAGAGAAAATAACTCGATTTTTTTTCTACGACATCTTTATCACTTTCTTGTAACATCATCTTAATAGTAAAAGAAGGTCAAAATACTTTTATTACATAGAAACGTCCACGGTTACCCTTATTGTGACAATTATAAGAAATTTTCATAATTAATTCCAATTGATTAATTGCAAAATATAGTTAAGATGATAATTGATATAACTGGCTAAATGCTGTTGAGCTCCTCTCACATAGTATGATTTTAATTTGTAATAAAAAGCACTTTGTCTGTATAATAAATCAAATATTTGTTACTCTTGTGACTATGTCACACGAGTAGTAAAACATTGATTTAATATCTAGATAATAATAATGTTACTAAGCATACTAAAACAAACGTTCTCTAACATAAGAAACATTTTTCATTTTCAACAACTACGAGTGTGCGGGTTACCTTGTCCGCGACAAATCGTAATCTGAATAAATTTTCACATTACACAAACACCAAGAGAAAATGTCTTGGCGTTTGTGTAAATAGATTCCCAAGCCGGGCTTCAAACCGTACAGGTAAAAAGGACCGTTATATAAAAAGCAATTGGAAAAATTTTAAATGAGTGTTGTCAAGAATAAAACATTTATCGGCAGTGGCGAAAAGCGCACAACGCACAGTAACCCTAAAACAAAGTTGGGTAATCGGTAAAAATTAAGTTCTTTATATAAGACAAAATGAGATGATAGGAAATAAAAATAGAAGTTATTTAAAACAGAAAAAATATTTAATTCGTTTGATATTTAATCAAGTGAAAAGCAAGAAAGAAAAATCTAGAAATGGAATGATAATTTATTATTTGTTTAATTATTATTATTATTATTTTATATGCGATTTGGAGACGAACACTCAATAAAAATACCTATTAAAAATGCTTTTCTTTTAAAATTAAATTTTAAAAGAGGGGGAGGACTAACATTTGGAATAATAATAGAAGTATATAAAATAGAAAATGTGTTACATGACGCAAACTGTCACAATTTCTTGAACCACACACACCCTTCAAGCCTGATGCCGTTTATGGCGTCAAAACACTATGTGGTCTAAACTATGTGGTAAAACTATGTAGTCAAAACAACATCACTCTTTTCCCTTTTGTGTAACTCATTACTTACACGTGGTAGCACGGTTATTGTTAAGTCTAGATAATTTGTGAAAATTGATCAATTTTAATAATAATAGGTGCATTTGGGATAATATTTTCAGTAAAAACTTAAGCTCTTGGAGACGAGCAAACGGTATACGTACTGCATGAGGTGCTCATAATCCTTGACAATTCTCGCCAGTAAATTTCCATTGTAAATTTTGCCTTATTTAATCCGAATTTTCGGAGATTCATTTAGACAAAAACCTCTGCTTTACCCCTTCACCTCGCGAGCCTTTTACGAAATTTTTAAAGTTTTGTCACCGGTTCTTAAAAACAGAAAATTGTGTTTTTTCAAATCGAGAAAGTGCTCAGTTAAATAAGACAAATTTTTCAGTAAAATTTCACTGGTGGGAATAAACAACGATTCTTAAGCCTTTTTGCGGCATGTTTATGTGTCGTTCGTCCCCAAGGGGTTAAACCCTTCGGTACTACAGACTTTTACAGCATTTTAATATTATGTTACCGGTTTTTTTCAAAAACAGAAATTTTTGAATTATTATATCGGATGGATTAAATAAGGCAAAAATTACAATAAAATTTTACCGGTGAGAATAATCAAGATTTCCGAGCAGCGTATGCGGCACGTATACCGGTCGTTGTCCCGCAGGGGTTAAAAAACCGATGATAAAAAATAAAAAATTCTAAAAAAGTCACTGGTTTTGAGGGAGTTAAAGTAAGCGTGAAATAAAATGAAATATGTTGGCCTCAGCATGTTTAGTAGCACGCTGAGAATATATTTCATGCATTTAGTCGGAAAAGAGAGACTTTGGCCAACGGACAGAATCCCAATGTTTGGCGCCGAGCGTAAAAATATTCCCCTTAACCAGTTAACTGATCGATATTTTTGAAAAATGAACTTTCAAATATTGCTTATTGTTTCATGTCTTTTATAGAATTTTTAATCTTTCATCAACGATTTTTCATAACAGAATTTTTTGCGTAATTGAGGCAGAATAATGCTCGAATTAAAAAATAAAACTTTAAAATAAAAATTTTCTGGTGAGAATAATAAATCATGATTGGAATAGAGATGCCCGTACATCGTCCGGGCAAATCATAATTGGCAAAAAACACGTTGACGTACGGACAAATCATGGAAGCCATTAGTTGAAACTTTGCTGTACTATCACCTATCTTTTCAAACGAACTGTATAACCACTTTTATGGAAAGTAGGTTAAATATTAGAATTTCAAAACAATTTTAAATTTCTCAACACCTGAGTACACTTGACGTCAACTAAATACAGAAAACTAATCGTTGCTTTATCAGATAAAAAAAATCTGTCATTAAATGAAGAAATAATTATTGTTCGGAAATTTTAATACTGCGCTTTTATTCACATTGTAAATAAAATCATAAAAAACTCACATTTATTTTATCGTAAATAATTAGGTCACAATAAAAGTAAATATAAAAGGATTAAATATTTATTTCCTTTTAGAGATTCAAATACATCTTCATAAGTATATCTTCAAGTACATATCATAAGAATAATTTGAAAAATATAAAATAAAACTGTCGTTTGAAGAAAAATTTTAATAAAAAGGAAAAATATATATTACTAGTTGAGGCTGGTTGTGATTTAAAGGACACGGTTATTTAAATTATATAAAGTGTTTCGAATGCAAGTATGAAAGAGGCTTTAAATAACATTATAGTTTCAAATTTAAGAGATTTTCTAGTGATATATGTAAACTCATTAAAAGAGGACATTATCTGATTATTCGTTATTTGCCTAGTTTTTAACACTAGGACCGCGGGAAGTTTTACTCGAGTTTTATAAAAATAATGCGCATCAGAATTTTTATTAAAAACAATTTAACTTATTTATTTAAATAATTTTTGCAGAGCTTATATGTAACATATTTTAAGAAGACTTATCTGGTTTGAATCAGCATCTTTTCACAGAGTCCGGGTCAAAATGACCCGTCTCCGCGGTTCTAGTGTTAAAAATATTTCTCAAGTATTTTAAAATCAATTATTACGATTTTCTTTCTATTAGGTCATCAAGGATGAAATTTGAAGTTAATAAATTTTGCCAACTTTAGATGCTCGTTATTTAACATTGCTTAAGGGGTCTTGTACCTTTTAAATGGACAAAAATTAAAAAGTTTCAATTAGATTAATAGTGTATCTCTTTTATCTTTTTGTGTATAAAAATGAAATTTTGTCTTTTTATTAAACAGATTGGGCTTTATAATGCTTTACCATTATAAACCTATTACAATTTTACGGAATTTCTGTATTGTTGAAATTAAAATTTGATTCGTTGAGCGTATGATTTTTAAAACGTATGCATGGATTTGCAATGTACATACATTTAACGTTTGAATTAAAAAATATATTAAAAGATTGAATGAAATGAACTAAGACGGACTTGAATAGATTTTTAAAATTAAAATTTATGTACAAAAAATAAAAATACTAAAAACCATTTAAAAATACAATGCTGATGATGCTTTGTGATTGGCTTGGCGAAACGTTTACTTTTTGTATTTTTAAATGTTTTTTTAGTATTTTTACTTTTTGTATATAAATTTTAATTTTTTCTAATGTATTTAAGTCTGTCTTAGTTAATTTTATTCATTCTATTAATATGCATGGATTGTTATGACATTTGGTAATTAAACTAACCAAATACGTTTATTTTAAATGTTCTACTTTTAAGCATTTACAATGGTAATATCTCTAGTTTCGATTATTTTTATTCATTAAAAATATAAAATTTTGATTTACTTCTACAAAAATATCTCTTTTACATAGTTAAAAAATAATATTGACCTAAAAGTATATCATTTAACACTAGAAAAATGGGAAGTTTTATACAAATTTTATAAGAAATATTTAATACCACAATTTTTATTTAAAACTTTATAAGTTATTTAATTAACAATTTTTTCCTTTGTTTCTTTTAAACATATTTTACAAAAAAAAATTAAGGCTCGAGCCGAAATATATTCACTCAGAAGGGGCCAAATTAGCCCCTTGCCGTCTTTCTAGTGTTAAATAATACATATATGCTTATTATGCATATCAAGTTTCATTACAATCCATACATACGTTCACAAGATTTCATGTGTACCAAAAATTATGGCATGAAAAAAAAGAGTTGTTTTAATTTATCAACAGTCACAAATTTTGTAAAGAATTAATCAGTTTCTAGTGATATTATACACTATGTGACCGGCCACTTCCGATTTTAGACATTTTGTTAAATATCTAGAAAAATAAATGCGGAATTATCCTGAAACGGTAAGTTTGTAAACATAATAGTACAGGTCACACATTTCCTTGAAGATTTTTTTCCCGAAATTCCAAAGGAAACCGCCAACAAACTGAAAAAGAACGAATACCTTTTGGATAACCCTGTCAAAACTAATGTAGTAGAAGCGTTCAAACAGTAGATTAAGTGGATTATTTTAATAAACTGTGTTCATTTTTATGCAGATAGCATGAATATTCCTAGAGAAATTAAGGTTTTTATAAAAACAGTCCCAATGTTTTCCAAGTTTTTTGCTTATAATTTACAGAGTTCTTTATGTAAAATATTTTTTTCCCGAAAATATGACAAACAACATTGTACACAATACTCTGTAATTAAAATTAAAAAAAAAATAATAATTGTATGAAAAATGAGCATGTTTACAAAACAATTTTCCGTTGCGAATGCCTCAGGGCTATCAAAATTTATTTGCAAGTTGTGTTAATTAAATGTATGGAGCACATTTTGTGAAAGTCTCAAAATCATTACTTGAAAATTCTAAAATTGATTGTCTATAGAATAAGCTAAAAATCCATTATTCCCCATAACAAGGAAAAAGTTGCAGAGCTGTGTCCATTTATCTATTGATAAGTGTCAATATAGAATACTCAATATGACACGATTTTCTAATTTTTGATTAGATAAATGCGATTTAGGACTACTGTGCGATTCTTCACTGTATATATATGTACTAAATTCAGTAATACTGAAATAGTAAGAATCCATCCAGTGTGCCAGCAAACTATTTTTTTTTATTCAGATTTTTTTTAATTTGCACCGCTTTTTTCAAATAGTAAAATTCGCGTTATTCAATCTGATAATGATATATATAAATAATTAAGGCGAAAACAAGGGATATTTTACCATTTCAGAAAAATGGTGCCAATCAAGAACTTTTAATTAAAAAAGTAGCCCACTGGCAGCACTGAATTCATCGTAAATTGTTAAGTATTTTACTATATAATGTAATTACCATGAGAACCTAGAATCAATACCTATCATGGATATATCATTGAAATAATTACATATGAAAGGATTTAATACAATGAAGAACATTTTTATTAATATTTTTTTTAAGTTTCGATTCAATTTTCATAAAATTAACTCAACATAATTCTCTAACTATAATATGCATTAAATTAAAAAAAAATTCGGCTGGATAATTTTTGCACTGTTATATCCGGACAGACGATTTCCACAGGCGATGCCATCAAAATACTCAAGGACACAACATGTGACGTCATCACAAATCGACCATACATTCACACTTGTTGGAATTCACATAAGAAAATTCTGAATAGCATTTTTAAAAATTTTTATTTGTTGAATATCTACCATTTTATAAAACAATAATAACCATTTAACCCTTTGCGGCACGGTAGTTTCACTTAATTTTAATTCTCCAACTCCACAATGGCACTCAAATTTTGTTTAAAAAAATTACCGTTTATTGAATGCGTGAAATATAGCGTTTTGTTATTTACAAATAAAGTTGTTTTCAAATTCTGATGTCAGTCATAATTTTTAACACTTAAGCAATGAATTTGTCCTGCGCCGCAAATGGTTAAACTTACAGCTGAGAATTTGAAATCCTCCAATAAAAAATTGTCTGAATTTTTATTTTAGAATTCCGAATCCTCACCAGTAAGTTTAATTAGTTATTATTGCTTTGTAAGATGACAGGTAATTCTACAAATAAAAGAAAAGAAAATTGTTATTGAAAATTTTCCGGTGTGAATTCCAACACCAGTGAAAAGTTGGTCGATTAGTTATGACGTCGTAATTCGTGTCCTCTGGCTTTGAATATTACGATGGCAACGTTATAAGAGCTATGTTTTATATACTAACTAACTTACGTAAAAAAATAAAATAGGATTCAGATAAATTTAAATAAAGCTCATGTTTTTAATTAAGAAAAGTTTTTACTTACAACTTAAAATACTATTTGATATATTTTTATTTCTAATTTTTTTTTAAAAAGAAACAATTTGAAAAAAATACAAAAAAAAAAAAATTGCTGTGGATATATATTCAAAATAAAGTGAAAAAATTCACTACTGATTAAGGGGAAAGATATTCTGTTTGGATGCGAACGTGATCTGAAAGACACAATTGTTATTTAAATGAAAAGCGATAGATCCAGAGAGTTTTTACAATGCATATATGAAAAAGTATTAAATCACATGGTACTTTTAAATTCAGGTGATTTCCTAGTGATATATGTAAACACATTAAAAGAGTATATTATCTGAGCTCTTATTATTCATCTATTTTTATAAACAAATCCTGAATTTTACTTCTTTTCTACAAAATGAACACAGCATAGCCTCGAAAATCCGGGAACATCCGGCCAAAGTCTATGTCGGATTTTTGAAAGAATATAAAAATCACTTTATGGTATTCTTAACTGTTTACCTGATTTGCCCGTATGTCATGCGATCAATGTGTTTTTGCCAAATATGATTTGCTTGTGCCGCGTACGGGCTTTTATATACCAAACATGACTTTTTATTCTCACCAATAAATTTATATTGTAAATTTTGCATTATTTAACCCAATCATTTTTCTGATTTGATTCAGAAAAAAATTCTCTTTTGAAAAACCGGTAATAAAAAAAATAAAAATTCTGTAAAAAACATGAAAAAAAGGCCTTATTTAAAAGGGGTTTTTTTTTCAAAAAGATTGATTAGTTAAGTGGTTAATTAAAATGTTCTATGTTATAAAAGCATTCCTAATAAATAGTGAACATTTTACCTCCGTGAGTATTTTTTGTCTTTAACCCTTCTGGATGTCACTTTTTATGAAAAACTATAGTTTTTCTATCTGCTTTTTCATGTTATAAGTTGTCGACGATCTGATTCACTATTCCGCATACACATGTAAACGACGCGTTGAGATACAAACATTAGGGTCCAATTTGGCCTTTTCTTTTGTTTAACCCCTTAACGCGCAGTGTTGCCGGGTCGGCAACACCTAAAGTTTCCCCTGTTTAGAGACACAAAAACTCCGTGAATATTTCAAAATTTACTCTAATGGCTACTTTAAATCTTTCTTATGAGTTCTAGATGCCAGCACTACAGAGATCAAACTCTACTGTTTTTAAATAATAGGTAAAATGTTTTACTGTATTACGCGCTTCACAGCAAAGCTCTTCTCACTGCGCTTATCAATGCTTTACTTATGGGAGGTTATCACTTCGGCAACAGCTGTATAATTAAAATGGTTAGTGCAATCTTTACAAAACAATACCTGTGTACTCCTCTAGGCCTAAATAGATTGCCTATTTTTTTTCTTCTTTAAATTCCAACTTTAAAGAGTAGTGCGCCGAAAGGGGTTAAAGACATCTCATTCATACTAGAAAATCCCTATACTATTCTTGTCTTTATTTAATACAGGCATTTCATTATTAAACAAAGGAACAAAACTTTAAAATTTTCAGTAAGAAACCGAAAATTTTAAGAAAAAAAAACGACAATTCTATTTCTTTTTCAAGAATTTCCTATGTCCGGCAGATTTCGCCAGTTTTCTGGGTTTTTTTATTTAAAAATTTCCATTTCCTACCGGAAATTTTGAAAGATAGGACATTTTTTACGGTGTAATGAAAGGTCCGTCTTAATCTAAGAAAATAATGGTATGGGGAAGAGATTTTTCTGGTGTGAATGAGAAATTTTGAAATAAAAAGAGGCCAAATTTACCAGTGGTGTTTGTACCTGAACGCGTCACTTGCGCCCATACATTCCTATACAAAAAGTGAATGTTGCAGTGTGCTCTATCATCCCTTATAGTTTGTACTCAGTGTTCTCGCTGACTTTTGACCAACGTTAGTAATTTGGCTAATTAAAAATAAAGAACATTCGCCAAATGAAAAAAGTATTAGCAAAATAGATTCGCCGTGTAGCACAAATATATATAGAGTGAAACCTCCAAATAAGGGACACTCCGAATAAGGGACACTTCTATTTAAGGGACAAAATTTGCGGTCCCATAGATGTCCCTTATTTGGAGGTTTCACTGTGTAAGGAACTTGTAAGGAACTCCGAATAAGGGCCACCTCTATTTAAGGGACGAAAGTTGCGGTCCCATAGGTGCCCCTTATTTGGAGGTTTCCCTGTATATAACTTTACTTTAATGTACCCCTCTTTTTTTCAATATAGTTTTTATAACTGTGACAGCGATTGTTATTAATCTAATTTCAACCATTCGCTACAAGTATAAAAAATATGTATATATTAAATATATGTATGTATCCATATGTATGAAAAACGAAAAAAAAAAAGCAAAAATTGAGCACTAGCAATTTGGCGAATCTAATCGCTTGTTTACTCGCCAAATGAAGAATTTAGTCGCAATTTGGCGCACTGGCGAGCGACAGTGAGAAGACTGTTTGTACTTTGAATTTAATTTTCCCCTGTATGAATGTTTCATTATATATTTTTGAGATTTAAGAAAATTGGCTAAAATATAAAACACACTTGAAATTCTCATAGCTAACAGTGTAGAATTTATTTGTATTTAAACTATAATAATTTTTAAGTTTATTTTTAACAGAAAATAGCAAATTTCAAAGAGTTTTAAAATATTAATAATAATTAATAAAGAAAGAAAAGAAAACATCTTTTAGAGAATAAATTTTTACATTTCTGATTAAAAAAAAACATTATCAGGGGTGGCAGCGTCCCTAAAATTTTTACACTTTCCTACCACAATTTTAAAACAAAAATATTTATTGTAGAATTTCATTGTAGATTTAAATGAATCTGACACGAAGATTTTTGATCTAAAATACTGGAAGAAAAGTGCGAAAATTTTAGGGACGCTGCCACCCCTGCATTATGCTATTTAAAATAGCATTTCAGTTTTACAAAAAAAAAAAAAAAAATAACATTATGCTATTTATAATAGCATTTGAAAGTTTTACAAAAAAATAAAAAATAAATATTATTAAAATACTCTTTTTAAATATGAAAAAGCTTATAGGCAATGTATAAAAAAGCTAAAACAAATTTATATTCATTTTAATCTGAGTAATCAAATAAAAATAACTAGTAAATAACTTTTGTAGGACGAATTAACTTGCGTTTTAAAGCATATTAATTTAACTCATTTTATCATCATAATAAATTTGGAATATATAAAAACCTAATTCATAAAGAAAAACTGAAAAAAAATGTATGTATATATATATATATATATATACACTAGGGGGCTCGGCCCCCTGCGAGCTACGCCCGCTAAACCGTGTTCAACCAATAAAAGCATAATAATGTGTTAATGTGCACTGTTTTATAAATATCACAAGCTTATGGACCATTGAACGGTATTATTAATATAATGGCGGCTATGTTCTGTAATCGGGTTGACATATTTTTCTGTTTAAAAGTGACATTTTTCTGTTACTATAGCCTCATCCATCACTGCTTTAACAATTGACGGCTTTTTCGGGTCTAATTAGTAAAATGAATCCCATATTTGAAAATAAGCTTGTATAAAATGGTTTGGTTAAAAATGTCTTTTTTTTAACGTAATTTTTTCCTTATAACGACGCTATGGACATTGTTTTTCCCTTATATTCACCGCTAAAAAAACAGACTTCACCATTAAAAGTTTTTCCCTTGTAATAATTTAATTGTTTCATGCATTTTAAATATGACGATATTTAGTATTCAGGCACGTGAGACACATTTATAATCTTTAAATTCGTTTCGTGTGCAATAATTTTATTATTTTAAGGATTTTGTACTTTTTTTCAATATTACACGTAAATATTTTGACGTAATTTTTTCTATTTTGAACTTCAACAACTTATTGTTAAATACTTACTTAAAAAATTTCAATATCACTATAACAACATTGAGAAATCCAAGGATCCCTTTCAATATTTTTCAACCCACAAAAATGGAATTTTTTTCATGCAAATGGAAATTGTAACCGATCTGTAAACGATCTTTGATTTTTTTTTTTTTTTTTTTTTTTTTTTTTTTTTAAGATTGAAATGTGAAAAAGTTTTTATTTTCCGAAATTTTCCTGAAAAACATAATTTAATCACAATATTGATTTCATTATCGATTGAAATAACAGATGAATTCAATTCACATTTAAAACAACGGAAAAAACAAACAAACAAACAAAAATTAATAGTCCCTATCTTTTTGCATTTCGTTCCTTTTTTTCACAAAAATAGAATCATCAAGTTGCCACTATTATAGAAAAAGAAATAAAATTTAAAAAATGTATATTTCGAAAACTAATTCAAATTTTAAAATTCTAAAAACAGTTTAGAAATCAGCAGATCAGTACGGATTTTTGGTGTTAATTTCTCCGCATAATGTTAAATATTTAAAAAAAAATGCTGTAAAACAAAATAAGTCATTTAATCAGTCGTTTCATAAAATCGTTTTAGAATTCGATTCATACATCCGTTTCTTTATGATTTTATATATCTAGAGTCAGGATCCGTCATCCTAGCAGGATTCGTAGAGGTACCGAACTTGAAATCGGCACCAATAATATTTTAGTAGAATTTTGCTTTTACAATAAAAGCTTAAAAGTGTTTTTTAATCATTATGAGTTTGATATCATTTCTCACATGACTTCCGTACTAGCACCTCTTACACAAATTTTATTTGGTTAGCACCACATTTTCATAAGAAAGACATTTAGTTGTACTTTGACAATCTGTGCATGTTACAAAATTTAATTTAAATATACAGTGGTCTTAGTGGCATTTTAAAATGGAAATAAGTACCTATAAAATGTTAGCGTTAAATTAGTGTAAATGGACGAGGCATCAAATTTGCTATATTTTCCTGAATTTTTACAATTATTTCTAATGGTCAAGAAAAAAAAACGGGCACTCCAATGGATTCAAGGAGGTCCAACAAATTTTTTTAAGCCAATAAAACAATTTTTTTCAAACATTTTTACAGATGTCTCCCCTAAAAGAAAACTTCATTTGAGCACTCGTTATATGCCTATTGCTCCAAATATTGAAGATTCCAACCATCCAAATCAAGTTTTTGTAGACAGTGATGTCGTTGAAAACTCTTACCATAGAGATCAAGGAAATGTATACAACTACCCGTCCGAATGCTGCTGGTGAAGATATATAGGCCAATGTATTTCTGTCATTTATTGATTTCTCCAGGTCGTCAACTATACAGGAGAGACACTGTGTTGTATAAAAGACAGCTTACAATACTGTTATATAACCTGTTGTTGCCAGCGTGAAACAGATGAAAGTTCCATGTTGTCACTAGTAAGAAATATAAGTTTTTGATCATATTTTCACAATCATATATAATTGGGATAAAATGACTTGGACTATTCTTTAACTTTTTCCGGCACAGACAAATTTCGTTCGTAAACTGAGAAATTATTGATTGATCCCGGAACTTATAATCGAATTTTTTTCGAAATTAAGAGCTCCTTATTTTAAGCTTTCAGTGTAAAAACAAGATTTCATTAAGATATTATTGGTGCGGGTTGCAAGTTTGGTATTAAAATTAGGTGTACCCGGAGTGAAACCACGGGAAAGGATTAAAGAGCATCAATAATCGACTTCTCGCCCATCATCAACATCAAAATATTTCAACACGTATTCCATCTTCCGATTCGTTAATCCTTTCTTGCGAAGTGATGCCGGGCCGGTAACACCTAATTTTAATTCCAAACTTGCAAACGGCACCAGTAATATTTTAATATAATGTTGCTTTTACAGTGAAAGCTTACTTTAAGGAATTCGTAATATCTAGACAAGACCTTTATAAATTCCGGTGTCAATCGACAATTTCTCATTTTACTAATAGAATTTGCTTGCGCCGGAAAGGGTTAAACAGTCTTAACTTTTTTTGGCGCGGTGTCTCTAATAAAAGGACACCTAATTTTAATTTTATTGGCCCCAAGAAAATTTAATTAAAATTTTTCTTATATAACATACCTGAGAGTCAGTAAGCTCATATTTCCAAATAAATTCGTTTATAAATTCAGGTGGATGTTAATTATTTCAATCAGACTTACTTTGCGCCGGAAAGGGTTAACTAATAATACTTGTGACAACTGCGAAACACCTCCTTTCATTGTGTGTACCGGGTGTTGCAAACAAATGTACTTTAGCCATTTCTATTCAGGCCATACTACCACAAGTTAAATTACTTTTTCCACTTAATATACACTGTGTATTTTCTGTAATCCATCAAATCTCTTTTCTACCACCCAGAATGTCTTTCTTGCATATCTAGCAGGACTCTCAAATGGACCGCGAAGTGAGAACCAGTATTTTTTAATAGAAAATTTCATGGTAGGTTCTACAGTATTTGCACTAGAATTGACCTCTGAAGGTGATCTGCGCAATTTGCGAAAAAAAATCTAAAAAGATAATTTTTTAAAGAAAAAATTGGTGTTCCGTTGGCGGATCATTTCGGAGCCGAGATCTAGTGACCTGGAGAAATTAAAAAAATGACAGTAATAAATCGGTCTTTTTACTAGTTACTTCATAAACTCTTCAGCAGCTGCTTTCAGACATGTAGTTGTACTCATTTCCTTGATATGCGTGGTAAGACCTTTCTAAAAACACTACTCCCTACAAAATCCTGATCTGGCAGTGAGGACTTTCCCAAGTAAGAAAATTCTGAATTTGTTCCTTATTAACTACATAACTGATTTTGATAACCAAGAGAGTTTGCTTGATCCTTTATTTGAAACCCTTTGACACCGCTAATTTTTTTAAATACAATTTCATTCTATTTTCAGAAATGTTTGGACAAATTTTTATGAATATTTAGCTTTAAAAAAGTGGTGTTATTCTCATATTTTTAATTTATTGCAAATAAAAAAAACCAGTTATGTGGTTAAACTCGATTTGTTTTGTCTTTTGTATGAGGGCGAGACAGGTATAAACCAGACCTTTCTTCATATATTATTATACACAATTGATTTGACGCTAAAATTACACCAATGACTTTTTTAAAGGTATATTTCTTAAACTATTCATTTGCTCAACATATTGCATTAAAGTATAAAAATAGATAACTGTTTTACAATTAATGTTCAAGATTAAAAATAAAGAAAATTTCTGCTAAAATATAAAACACAATTAAATTTCCTATGGCAAACAGTTTAGAATTAACTAGTACTTTTAACTATAAAAACATTAAAATTTCTTTTAACGGAAAGTAATAAAATTCGCACTGATTCAAAATTTTAGCAATAAGTATTAAAAATGAAAAAAAAAATATATAGCAGTATAAATTTTTACTTTTTAAAATTTTCGTTGAAAAATTTAAAAAAATCACTAATTACATAAAAGCAATTAAAAGTTTTACTCTCAAGAAATTATAATTTATATATACATTTTTTGAAATATAAAAAAGCTTAAATCCTTTTTTAAAAAGATATTTAAACAAGTTCGTATTCTTTTAAACCTAAATACCTAAATAAAAATAATCGGTAAAAACAAATTTTATTGGATTATTTCTTTAAGATTCAAGTGCATTTTAAAGCATTCTAATTTAAAAGATTTTATCATGAGAATAAATTTGGAGTATATAAAAATACTAACTATTCTGTAACGAAAAATTTTAAACAAAATGAAAAAGTACACTACAGGATCTGAACGTGATCTGAAAAATTCAGTTATTTAAAAAGAAGAGAGTATATCTACAGTTTTTTCCATTGCAGATATGAAAGAAACATTAAATCACATTATACTTTCAAATTCAGGTGATTTTCCATAATATATGTAAACTCATTAATGGGAAACATTATTTGAATATCCGTTATTTGCCCATTGTTCTAAGATAATTAATTCTGAATTTATTTATTTTGAAATCGATTTATTTTGTTTTTTGCACTGTAATGAATTGGATATAAGGGTGCAATATCGAGCTGAAGCTTCTCAAATGATAAACAAAATTTTTGTATGAGGAATTAGCTCAATATCATCGTTTGTTAAGAATCCCATCAATCCATTTATATTAATTGGTTGTTGGGAAATAGAACCAAGAAATAAAATCGTCTTTTAAAGCTTATTGTATAAGAACTATTAACTTTTGGGTATGTTGAAGATCTGCAACACAGCGATACAAAGGGTTAATATAAAAAAAATTGACTTTTAACATTTTAAAAACATTTCAAATACACTTATAGTTTACGTTTCACCAAGCAATCGCGGAGCCTTGCCAATACGGATTAACCATTGTAAAATAAACAAGCCAAATGAAGTTCAGTTAAAGTTGAAGTTACTTTCTAAAAAACACAATATTCACCAGCAATAGAACAAATTTCATTCATAGGGCTGCAGCAGACGACTATTTTTCGTTCTCTTACAAATGTTGTTAAAATGTGTGCCAAGACTTTCTGCTTTGATAAAGTGGTATCAGTTAGAGTTAAAAAATAGCCTGTGGCAGCTTTGCATTCAGCGTCGGGCATCGTATCTCAGTAAGCAATCCCTGGGTCCGATTATCAACGGGGTACTCTCCCACTAGCAAAAAAAAATAAAAAAATTCCCTATTTATCATAATAATTTCGCATGAAAAGGACATTTAAAAAAGCGAAAATTTCCATAAAATATTACTGGTGAGAGAGTGCCTCGTTAGTAATCAGGCTTGAGCAAACCTTCTACACTGTTAAAAATCAGTAACGTTTTCTTCTGTGTCAATCCTTGCTGTTATAGAGTATCTCTATTCTGACCAATGAGAATGTTCCATAACACAATGAAGTAATGTTTTCTATAAAAACGGTGGAGTGACGTAGAAGCAAACTGTACAGATTTTAATCACAGTAAGAACAGTCTATCGTGATATTTGTTAGTTTCTGATTTCAAAATATAGAAGCGTTTGCAAAATGCATATGAGGTCTACATATGCCAAGTGATTGCTGGACAATTTTTGAATTTTGCTTACCTTTTTGAATGTACTGATATGTTCTTTCAGGTCAATATCCATCATCCTATTCGTTTCATCAATTTAAACTCTATCGCAATCTTTAAAAGTAACGGCGTGAACAGTACCAATCAGTTTTGACCTATCACATTTACATTTACACTTCTTAAAAAAGAATTTTTTTTTAATTATCGGTTTAAAAGAAACATTATATTATTGAATAATCTTAGAATTCCAGAAATTTCATCAGAAATGTTAGAGTATGGAGAATAGAATTATTAAGATTTAAAGTAGTTTTAAAGATTTTCTTAACAATGCCTTTAAAATAGCTTATTTAAGCAAATCCTGATAAATTTTACATTTTTTTTTCTAAAATGATCACTGGAACTGCAATCTAATGGCCCTGAAATTCAATCTATTAGAAACAGCTATTTTAAGAATACAAACTGAACAGATGTAATAAAAACGAGAGGCGACAGCACAGACAATCACCTTATCGCCTTCACGGCTGAAATTCGAGAATTTGTTGAAATTTGATTCGTATATTAAAATGCAATAGGTGTGCCTAATCATATCTTGGTGGAAAACACCTAAAATTCCGATATTAGCGTTTGTCTCTTAGATTTACCATTGTGTTTTCCTGCACTCAAAGATATGAAAACATGGAGGACTGGGAGCAGGAAAATGGAAAGTCTATGAGATAATCGTTCAAATCCGGATTTTAGGTGTTTTTTATACCAAGATATGACTTGGTACTGATTGTGTTTTAATATGCGTATCCAGTTTTAATTAATTCTGAACTTCAGCCATTAACTAGATGAGGTGAGTGCCTATGCTGCCGCCTTTCGGTCTATGTGAAATAGTAGATCAATTTGCCTTCAATTTAATGTATGATGTGTTATAATATACCAGTGAAGCTGGCATATTCTTTTACGGATACTCTGTATTTGTGTTTGCTAGAAAATGCTAAAAAACGTGTATAATTTTGTTACCTTTCAAATATTCATTTCGAACATTATAAAACTTAATCTGATAATAACGCTTAAGTACTTATAATTTTAAAGTTAAAATGAACATCAATGATGAATTAAAATCACCAGTGTAATAACCAACATAAGAAAAGAAAATTCTTCGCTTTATTATAAATCAAGAAAGCAATTTTGCTTATAAACGATATTTTCTTAAAAAAAATGAAAATTCCGATGAAACATATTGAATTTCCTAAATACTTAATGAATGGGGTTCATATTCTTTTTCCCAACGCCATTAAATACTATAAAAAATGTAACAGAAAAAAATTGTTTCATTATTTTTCTAAAGATAAAATATTTGTGTAGGAAATCGGTTGAACAAAAGATGCTGGGTTATGATCATCATATTAAAAATCACTTTTAATATTCTATACAAAAGATTATAAAGCACTGTGTTGTAATATGAAACATTGAATGGAACACTGTAACATTTTGGGATTGCGATGCTTAAAGCATTCTATTGTTTCATAATGATATTTTATTGTATGTTAAGATACACGTTCTCTTATTGACGATAAAGTAGTTATTAATCTTGCTTACACAGAGTACGTAACAGAGCCTCAACTCGACTTGAAAAGAACGCCCTCAGTGGATGACTTAAAAACTAAACCATCGCGTTGGTGATTTTTATCCTCGTGATTTCTGTTTAACTGTAACCCTATTCTGGTTTGGCGCTTCTTGCTGAATGCTGATTTGATTATCTTTGCACACGTGCTTATGCTATTTGATCTTAGATTTCCGCGCTTATATTGATTCGTAATTATTATTGTTATTGAATTTTCAAATTTAGATTATTAGGTCTTTATGTTAAGAAGAGACACATGTATTGTTTGCAAGACGAATACGTCAAAGTTATTTCATATTAAAATAATTCTTTCGTAAATTTCAAAACAAGAAGCAGCAAGCCGTCGCTGTATTTTTTTTCTTTTTTCCCTTATCATTTGTCTCCAAGGAAGCGATATTTCGCCAAATTAACAACCTCTCTTATGTTATGATCGTAGTTTCAGAGTGGTCCGCTCGTATCGCTACTGTCTATGCGAAATCCCATGCTAAACAAGTTGCCATTACAGTATATGAAAGTTGATTCTCTGTTCCGTACTCTGTGCTTGCTTATAGAGAAACCATTATTACAAACACATATATATATATATATAATGGCTGTCAATAGTTTCCGGTCAGTTAGTTTTTTTTTGTTTTCATTTGTTTGCCAAAAGGTTTGAGAGAAAAAGAAACGCAATTGCTCCAAAAGTTAGGAATATTTAAACCCTTAACTGGTTAATTCTTTTCCGTTCAATAAATTGAAAATAGCGGAATTACACCACTGTTATATTCGTAACATTTAATGTAAACATTTCCGTTTTTCAACAGTATGAAAATTTTCTTAAAAATAATAGTGGTGTCAAAAAGATTTAAATGATGCAATAAGCAAATTCGTCTTGCCCGAACGCCGTTCGGTGTTTGTAACCAGTTAAGGTGTTAAATGATTTCTGACCGCTTGATGATTTTGGTTGGATAATGAAGACACATGATGCACTGGGGAGGATTTCGAAATTTGCATGTGAAAAAGTTATCGGCTATTCGTCATTTGTTAGCTTTTTCAATCCGTAAAGTATCTTTTGGCCGTGTTTGCGAATTAATCAACGTGAATAGCATAGTTGAGATTCAAAAATTAAAATTCAACAATAATTTATTCGTAAATAAGCGATTTTTGTGTCGCTAAAGGAGTAATCCTCTCGTGAGATAGCGGAAAATGTATCGATCTCGAATCTACTGTGAACAATGTATAAAAGAAATATCAAGACGGCCCATCACGATGCGTCAGAATGCATCAGGATTTGCCATGCTTCAGGACTTGCCATGATCCTGGAATTCCGAAAAACGACAAAACGTGTGTACAAAACTATAAAAGAAAAAGCAGTTATTTTACCACATAAAAACGCTGTTGCAATGTAGTGCAATTTTTGGAATGAAAATTATACTGAAATAAGTCAGTCTATCGTATCAAGACGTTTACGTGACGTAGAACTTTACGAAAGAGTCAGTGTTAAAAAACCTTTCATAAAAAAAAAAGAAAAAAAAAGATCCAGTTCGCGTTTGCCGAGGGACATAAAGATTGGTAAAATGAAAACTGCAAAGTACTATTTTTCATTAAATAGAAGTTCAACCTTTTCGAAAGAGATCATAGACATTATGTTCGCTTACCTAGAAAAAACAGATATAATTCGAGATATTTTATTCCTACAATTAAGCATGATAGAGGACATGTTATGCTGTGAGGAACATTTTCTGGAAAATGTGTTGGACTGTTAGTTTAAATCCACGGCACGATGAGTCGTGCGATGTATAAAGAATTTTGCAAGATCACTTGTTGTCTTATTGGAGGAAAAATGTGATCGCGCCTATTTCTTTCAGCATGATAATGACTCATAGAGTATATACAAGCTCTTAAAGCAGCGGCTTTCGAAAAAAAATCGCTTTTGAAATGGGCATTCCAAACGTTCGATATGAATCCAATAGAGAATCTTCGGAAAGAAATTGACAACTGTATGCGGAATTATAAATATTCCAATGCAATTATAAATATTCCAAGAAGAATTGAAAAAAACATATCATCTGCGATATTCAACCGTTCATTGAATCTATACTGCGTAACTACGCCACAGCACTTAATTGCTAAATGTAAAGTGACTAAATAATAATTATATATGTTATTGATCACTTTTATTTTCTATTAGAATTCTATTTTTTCCAAAACTTGCCAAGGAACCCGGAAACTTTTGAGAACATGCGTTTTTCTTTGCACTTAATTTTGTGTATTAAATTTATTGATATTTATTTGTTATTTTATAAATGAGCTCTTAAATATTATATCAATAAAATGTATGAGTATCACTTTGAGTTTCCTTTTCATGTGGATAAATTTTCAAATTGACTAAAAATTTTATGTTGCCAGGAAAATTTTTAACCGTCACTCTATATAGAATGTTTATTAAACTTTTGCGTTCGAGTATTACAAAATAGCCCTTAAAATTTAAATTGTTTCCGCACCACTAAAATTTAACAGAACATTTATTTATAAATTTCTCTAGCATGTATTTTTAAAAGGACCTGTGGCCTCAACACCCTTCGGCATAGTGGCCCCATTCCGGACACGTCTAATTTCAATTCCAAATTGCGAACGGCGCCGATGGTATTTTAACCCTTCGGACTCGTGTTCCTTTTGCATAAATTTTATTCGATTAGCACCACTTTTTTAAAAGTACTTTCCTCGAAGTAGATAATTTCAAAAATTCTCTGATTAAATAAGGCAAATTTTATTTTCCTTACTGGTGCAGAAACAAATTTTGGAAGGAAAGGTGATGTCTGCGGAACGTAGTGCCAAGGGTTAATGAAATTTTGCTTTTACAATGAAGGCTTAAATTAGGGAGTTCTTAATTTCTAAGAACGTCATTTATAATTTCGATGACAGTCAAAAATTTCTAGTTTTACGAAAAGGATTTGTCTACGCCGGAAAGGGTTAACGGTTACCACGTGTCTGAACTAGTGCATCGTAACATACGTTTCCTTGTTTAGAACTATTAGTCAAAGTTAAATTTCTCAGCATCTTTTTCAGTAAATGTTTTACGATATGTCCCTCATTCAATTCATTTTTATGTAAGATCTTGAGCGGGTGGGTCTTTCGGTCCTCATTGAATCAAATTTCTTCTTTTTTGCCACTTTACTTTTTCTCTCAATATCATCTTTTTCCCTACAGTAAAACTTTTTCTCTCAGTATGATATCATGCTTGTTAAATACTTCATCGTACGGCAGAGTATAAATCAAGAAACTATTAATAGAAAGGAACTGACACATCCGTAAAATATTGAAGCTTCAAATGTAACCGCTTTAACAGCAGTTGATTACCATCGGAAGAAAATTCCACCAGTAAATTTAACATGTTTTTCTTTTTTAAACGTCTTATAAATGGAATATTTCAGTCAGAAATAAAGTCAGAAACAGCTATTAATTTTTACTGGTGGTAAATTACTTTGGTGATAACCAAGCCCTGCATTACCGTAATATTGTGACAACCGCCTGTCAATGCTAGTGAAAAAGACTATAATACCTGTCGAAATAACACAAATAAAAACAAATAAAAATTTTTAACTTTTTCGTAAGAAAATATTTCCATTAATAATGATATTAAATAAGACGAAATTTTCTATTCAAATTTCCTGGTCAGAAGTTTGTTCAGGCGGTAATCAGAAACTTATTCCAATTTTTTTTAAAAACGCTGCCATCTTGAGGCAACCGCTTCAGTTACTTCATTCAGGATTGGTTGATAGATATATGTCCATTCTTCTTTATACATAACTCTACTGTATAAATTTGATCTGCTAGTTGGAGCTTTATCGCTCATGTGAAATTGCTAGTAAAAAAGTTTCTAAAAAAAGCAGTGAAAAAAAAAAATCCGTCTTAGAGATTGCTATGCATGGGAGGAATATTTCGACCGCAAAGGGTTAAGTTTTAGCTGAGGGAGTTTCCTTTTAAAAAATCCATCTAATCCATAATCACTGTATGTAACTTTTTAATGTAATGTGTTTTTCATTAGCCATATGTAAAATTTTACTTGTAATTACATCATAAAAAGTTTCTTTAATTTTTTACTAAAACAAATATCTTGCACGATACTTCGTTAACCCTCTAAGCACACAATATTCCGTACACTAAGCTCCAGGTTTCACTGCAATATAAGCAATATTTAAGATATTATAATTCTATAAATTTAATGAATTTTCAAAGCATTGAAGAATGATTAAGACTCTCAAGGATTACATTTATATTCCTAAATAAGATTTTTTATGTAATATTGAAAGAATCATATTTTATTAGCATGTAAAACAAAATGCAGAGAAAACAACATTACAATTTTACCCATTTGCAAGACGCTTGGAGGGTTAAACGAAAAAGTACTCTGAGTACAATAAAAGTTCAGTCTCAACCGTATTAGAAAAGAGGGAAAGAAATCGGGTTTTATTAGAAGAAGATTTTTTATTAGATTTTGCAGAAGCTGCATAATATTCGGTAAATTTTATTGTGCTTACCAGCATTTGATAATAATATTTTCATGATACTTTTTAATAGAGAATTCTAGACCATTTTCCTAGGAGCCTGGGATCTCTGCCCCACATATCTGGAACATAAGTTTGGATCCGCTAGTGGAAAATTAAATTAGCAATTTGTTTATTTAAAAAAACTGTATTCCTGAGCTCTTTAAAAATAATTTACTACAAAGCTTAAAAAATCTGAATATCATTAAAAATAGTAAAAGTAACTAATATTATCATAAAGTTCTAAAAAAATCTGAACATCTCAGCGACACTGCCCCCGCATCGTAATTATGTCTGTCGGAACCTTTCAATAGCAGAAGTTAATTAAAATTATCATGAAGATTACTTATTAAGGATCCTAGCAAGAACATTCAAAATTTTTCTATATAATACTACTTTGGAGATGCTAAATATCTATTTCGATGGAAGGTTTTTTGGCGCATAAACTAGGGGAAGAAAAAGTGACAAAATGTATTTTTTACATATTTTTTTAAAGTATTCGTTAAAGAGACGCGTAAATATGATCTGCTAAAAAAATTTCAAAATTATACAGCATATCTTTTAAAATTATTTGCAGTAATAATTAATTTATATTTGTAATTAACTTGTATTAATTTCTTGGCATAGATTACCCGTTGTTGTGATAATTTCTCTTATTGTTACTCGCAAATAATGAAGTTTTTATACATTGAAATTTTCGTTTTCTACGCATGTGTCCGATATTGAAAAAGTATAAATTTAAGGCCATAAAGCATCGCTTCGAAAAGTCATAATTTTAAGCTTTGGAGTTAAAGTGTTTAGCTAAAATCTTCACGTATGCATTTTACTGCTCCTGCAGTTAAAAAATATACCCGTCATCAGAAATATTTTTAGAAAAGAAATACGACTTTCAATAATCGTATAAATGCAATATGTTCCGTAAAAACCCGGCTTAAAGCAGAAATTTTTTATGTCGATCCATCCACATAAAATACGCTTACGCTATTTGCATTTGTAATTTTATCGGAAATACCTGAAGAATTTTTTGATGGATGTTAAATAAAATGCCTATAGATTTTGTGATTCTTTTTCAGTTGTATTTAAAGATCATTTCTGTTTAATTACATTGCCGTTATAGTGCGTTTTTCTCATCTATTGAATCATATTGATCAGTAGCTGCTTGTCAGGGGGTGCCGCATCAGATTTTTCCTACCACTAAAATTTAACAGAATCTTTTATATTATTTATTCGACAAAAATGGTTCATTAATTAAAACTGAAATTGTTATACAATTTTTATGGTGTAAAAGTACAGCACCCCTTGACGAGCCGCTTCTGATATTGATTGTTAAACTTTTTTATTTCTCTTACCTTTTTCTACATGAAACAATCAAATTGGTAGGAATGTGAAGAAATAAAATTAACTTTCAACCCGGAATAATTTTATCATTTCATTAGACAGGGTGGTGATAGTCAGGTAAAAATTCGGTCAAAAAAGGTGCAAATACCAGTATTCCGTGAAAGAGAAGTTCGCGTTGATAAATCTTTTTATATTATTTGCAGTATTTTGCTTAAGAAAAGACTGGTAGATTCCCCTTTCTTTGACAGTATTTTTCTTTGACCACTGGCCACCCTGTTATATAAAAAGTTTTTTTTTTACCTTTCTTATTTATTTTTAAGGTTGGGCAGATATTTTTTCAGAAGGGGGAGGGGTATAAAAGAAACTTAAACGTAAAATAACATCTTAACCAGTTTTGCATAATTAATGAAGACAAAAAAGCAAAGAAATAATTAGGTAGATACATGCATAGACGTATGGATAGATAAGAAATTGAAATATTTAAATGTGTAAATGTAGATTTAACATCTTCGCGACGGGATCCTTTTACGAAATTTTTAACGTTTTGTAACCGGTTCTTAGAAACAGAAATTTGTACCTTTTTTAAATCGAAAAAAAAATAGTTGGATTAAATAAGGCAAATTTTACAGTAAAATTTTAATGCATAGGCGGGGAATAAACAAGGATTCCGAGCACTTTTTAGGCACGTATACGGGTCGTTCGTGCCCAAGGTGTTAAAAATGTACGATCGTATTTTCTCTAAAAAGAGATCACCTAGGTATGTTAGCGAAAAGAGCATTAACTGACAGGATCCGTAACGGTTTAATTTTTCAGAACATTTTTTTTATCCTATTTTATCTCAGAAATTTTTTGCAATTTCTGGGATTAAGCAATATTAATACTATACAGGTCGCAAAGATCATTACCAAATTCAACATTCGACATTATATTGTTTAAAAATTTTGAGTTCACACTAGAAAAATTTAATTACTAATTTTAATTTATGTTATTCTTGAGATTTTTACCCTCAGAGTAATAAAAAATAACTTTCCAAACTTTATAGAAAGGATTCAGAATTTCTAATGATGCATAAGTGCATAAAACAATTTGTATAATATTAATTAATTTGCATTATTAGTGTGTTTTAAGTATATACCACAAATTCTTTTTTAAATTATTATTCAGAAAATCCAAATCCATATAAGAAATTCCGTTTAGCATATTTTATTTAACGGTCAATTTTTATGATTACATAAAATAAAAATTCTTATTAGAATTTCTTAATAAAAAGACATTCCTAAAATTTACTAATTTATTCAGAACGTTTACAGGGAGCATCCCTAAAAATTTCGCACTTTTCTACCAGTATTTTAAACCAAATATCTTCCATTCATATTCCTTTAACCCTTTCCGGCACGGGCAAAATCTGTTTATAAAATGAAAAATTATCGACTGACACCGAAAATCACAAACGAATTTTTTAGATATTTTGAATTCCTTTATTTAAGCTTTTATCATTAAAGCAAAATTTTACTAAAATATTACTGGTGCCGTTTGCAAGTTTGGGATTAAACTTAGGCATCCCAGACCGGGCACAATGTGTCGGAAAGGGTTTTAAGATCTACAATGAAATCTTAGAATAAATATTATCGTTCAAAAATTGTGGTAGGAAAGTGTGTAAATTTTAGGGGCGCTGCGACCCCTGTGTTTATACTAAGAGAGTACCCAGTAAGTGTTAAATCTTTAGCGCAAATTAGCGCCACTTTTTATTCCTTGAAGTCGATAGGCATAAGATATTTGACCTGCAAGAAACAGAACGATTATACTTAGAGCGTGTTTAATAAGCGTCAAATTAGCTAGCGCAAACTAGCGTCACCTTGCTGTCTGTGCACAAAATAGATATTACCTGTAAACCTACCCATTTGTATATTTTGTTCGGATACATGAGCTCTATTCTTCTTTCTTACCACGGGCACTTAGGGAAACAGAATAGCTAGGAGTTGCTCTTAACCCCTTGGGGAAAAGCAACATGTATACGGGCCGCAAAAAGGCTTAAGAATCGTAGTTTATCCCCACGAGTAAAATTTTACTGTAAAATTTGCCGTATTTAATCGAAGCATTTTCCCAATTTAATAAGGCACCAATTGTTGTTTTTAAAAACCGTTGGCAAAACATTAAAATTTTCATTAAAGGCTCCCGTCGCTAAGGGGTTAAAATACGTAATAAATCACACTGATCTTAAGGGAGACCCGAACCCCGTTTTCGGCCAAAAATCATCAAAAGTTCATTTTTTTTTTCTCAAAAAACAATAAAATAAATATTTGCGAATATCCATGCAAAATTTCAGAACTCGGGGACACTTGGAACAGGTAGAAAAAGAGCTTTTTAAATTGTACTCACTATAGAGTTTAAAGGACTAGCGGCCATTTAAAACGTGTTTTCCTGAAAATGACTTTTTTCATATTTTGCCTAAGTTCAAAGTATTAAGGCTCAGTGGTAAAATGATTTAGAAACAAGGTGTTTATGTTTTTAGAATCTTAAAAAAAATTGCAACAAAAGTAAGGACAGATATTTTTTAACTATTCTTGAAAATTTTACATAAATTGGTAAACATTTAAATTATAACTAATTTAAGGAAATTTACCATGCGTGTTTTTATATATTTTTTAGCGATTAAAATAGAATATTAAAAATATCTCTCCTTAGTTCTTTTCTATATACTATAACACTATTTAAGAAATTTTAGTAATACCAAAATATTGAAAATTGAATGAGGAGCAGTAATTTTGAAAAGTGTATTTTTCGACAAAAAAAAAATCATAAAAATCCCCATAAAAATATACTTTTTAATAAAAAGTGAATTTTTTTTGCTAATTATTCCTTGCAAAAAGATTCTTAAATAGTGCACAAAAATTCATTACTTTAAAATCAATAATAAAAATTTTGGCTTTTTTCTTACGGGTCTCCCTTAACACTAGAAGGACGGGAATTTTTACACAACTTTTATAAAAAAATGTTTAACACCATAATTTTTATTTAAAGCTGTTTAAGTTATTTAATTAACCCGTTTTTGCTTTATTTCTCTTAAACATATTTTAGAAGGAAATTTGTGGTTCTAACTTAAATATATTCCATTAGTAGGGGCCAAATTGTCCTCTCGCTGCTAGTGTTAAAGGCATAACGCAAGTTTCCCATTTTTGTTCCGAATTCATTAAGAAATCCGAGACATATTTTAAAATAGTTTTTATTTATTAGTTAAAATTTTGAAAAGTTTTGTGATCGTTAAACATATTACTTAAACAAAATCACGTGAAAAATATTCTCATATTTTTTTATTTAAAGTTTAGAATTTACAAAAATTGTAATTTATTATTTAACTCAAAATTTTATTTGTAGAATTTCAAATTTTTTAAATTTAAACAGATAGAAATATCACGAATTAAATATTTCCAACTGAGTGAAAAATTGACCAGGCTTGGAATCGAACCCAGATATTTGACTTACAAGGCCAATGCTTTCATTGTTAAGCTACCTGGGCGATAGCCAGCTGGGATTTTTCACTGGGATGCTCAACAGAATAGACCGCAGGTAATGGAACTCCATATGACGATGGATACCTAGATATACTATTATTTTCAACACAATCTAACTGATTGGTAAAGTAATCATACGAATTAAATATTTACAACTGAGCGAAAAATTGACCAGGCTGGGATTCGAACCCAGATACTTGGCTTACAAGGCCAATGCTTTACCTGTTAAGCTACCTGGGCGATAGCCAGCTGGGATTATTCACTCAGATAACCTTATAGGTCATAACATCTGGTCTGTTATTTAGACAGCTCAACAGAATAGACCGCAGGTAATGAACCTCCATATGACGATGGATACCTAGATATACTTTATTTTCAATACAATCTAACTGATTGGTAAAGTAATCATACGAATTAAATATTTACAACTGAGCGAAAAATTGACCAGGCTGGGATTCGAACCCAGATACTTGGCTTACAAGGCCAATGCTTTACCTGTTAAGCTACCAGGGCGATAGCCAGCTGGGATTTTTCACTCAGATAACCTTATAGGTCATAACATCTGGTCTGTCATTTGATAATGTATTAGTATGATTACTTTACCAATCAGTTAGATTGTGTTGAAAATAATAGTATATATACGTATCCAACGTCATATGGAGTTCCATTACCTGCGGTCTATTCTGTTGAGCTGTCTGAATGACAGACCAGATGTCATGACCTATAAGGTTATCTGAGTGAAAAATCCCAGCTGGCTATCACCCAGGTATCTTAACAGGTAAAGTATTGGCCTTGTAAGCCAAGTATCTGGGTTCGATTCCCAGCCTGGTCAATTTTTCGCTCAGTTGAAAATATTTAATTCGTATGATTACTTTACCAATCAGTTAGATTGTGTTGAAAATAATAGTAAATAGAAATATATAAGCTTTAACTTTGATTCAGCATTAGAAAAACATCTATTAATTTAAATAATAATTAAAAATACTTAAAGAAGAAATTTGAAAAAAAAATGATATAACTTTTTAAAAAAGGCATATTTTAAAAAGTAAATATTTTTTCCAAGATGCTGAATCAAAATTAAAGAAAAGTAACTGAAAAAGACATAGTCCAAGTTTTAACCATTTATATTTTCACTGTCCTTGATTTACAACAATTTAAAAAAGAGAATTAGAGAAAAATCCTATTATGAAGAAAAACGCATTTTCACAAAAAATCGTTTCCATAATAACCATTGTTTGAAAGTTAGATTTAAAAAACAAAACAAACCGAAAAAATTAAAATTTTCTATTATAAGTAAGATATAAACCTGACTTAAGCGTCATTTTAAGCAGAAAAATATCAAAGAAATTTTTAGGCCAATACATCCCCTTTAAAATATTTGAATTATTTTTCTCCTCGGATCCCCTTATTAGTGAAAAATTCCCTTCTCAATTTTTCTGTTGTCAACTTTTCATTTTAACGTAAGCAAAAACAACACTAGACGTACAGGATACTATTGTCAACTTGCCGAAATTTCTTTCATTCAACTGATCAGATTACAGTAGAACCCCGCAAATCCGGATCGGTTTAGTCATATTTCTTTCCAAGTTTGAGAAGCGATTGGCTAATTTCCATAATATTAACTTATTTCGTCGTCGTATTCTGAATCAAAAAAACTTTTTCTGAAATCTTTTCAGAAGAATTATGCAAAGTAAATATTTTTACTGTCTGTAAATATTCAATAAGTTTAACATAAAGGTGATTTTCTGTAAATATGTTTTATTTTATTTCATTTTTTTCTAATTCTCCGGATAATCCGGATTGGGTCCGGTCCCAATTAATCCGAATTATCGGGGTTCTATTGTACTTCCATATATGTTCTAATGATATATATGAATAAACAATACAAATATTTTTAATCTGAAGATTAAATTTCAGGTAAAGATTTCTGACATGAAACAGTGGTTCAATACTCCTTAAAAATTATTAGAAATGTAAGCACCTTGATCTGACCATAATACATTCTGAAGATCCATGATACATTCTACGATCCAAAAGTTCTCAAACTGAATATGATAAACGAAAACTATTTAAGACCACAAATTATATTTAAATATAAACAACTCATTTATCTGTGATATAAAATTAATTCAATTACTGAGAAGCATTTCTAATTACGTACTGCTATACATTTTACATGTTTTTATGAATAAAGAGGAATAAATATATATTGTAGGTTATACCAGTTGCTAATGAGGATATTGTCCAAAACACCATCAGATTTCTTTACAATGTAACAACAGTTTTTCACTACCACTGAAGCAAACTTCTTCCATAATTTTGAAGAGAAATTTCGCCTTATATCAGCGACTGACTCAAACATAACGTTTTTCAAAAATATCCTAAAAATTAACCATTATTTTTTCTGGTAGAAATTACCCCAGGTACTGTAATCTCTTTCACTGATACTGATAAGGGGTTCTTTAGGTTGGCAGTACGTCACTGCGACGTCGTTGTGAAGCCACATTGTGACTTTGTGACCTTCGATCGTCGATGTGACGTTACGTGACGTCGATGTGAAGTCATAGTGACTAAAATGTGAAGTCGTTATGACCGTTTTAAAGCTCGTTTGGGACCACTTCACAAAGTGGTCACAATGTGACAAATGTGTGTCATTTGTGACTACTTTGACATTAATATTGTGACGGAGCTGTGACAAAAGCGATGGTATTTAAATTGCCAGAAACATGTTTTTTTAAAGTAAATAACATGTTTTGAAGAATTTTTGTAATTTTCTAAAGATTTTAAACAAGTCACGTCTCAGTCACAATGTGATGTCACTGAGTGGTGGCATTATGGTCACGGATGTGATGTGACCAAAGTGACTCACAGTGGCGTCATTGTGACTAAGCATGTTATGAGGGGTGGCGGGCGCCGGAGGAAGAATAGGAACAACATCCAGAGACACCATTTATGACTGCTGTATCTTTTGGAGCCTCCTTGGCCAAGCCTCGAAACCGCCGAAGTAAACATTCACCAATAAAAATTGTTATGAGTTTTTGTCAAAAATTATGACTGAAATTCTAGATTAATGAGGCAAATAAACAAGTAGAAAATTCCTATTCAAGTTTATTGGTGGAAGTTTATCTCAGTGTCAATGAACCTCTTCAAAATTGGTTATTATTGCAGCTTCACTATTTTGAAATTAGGCCAATTCCTCTTCACGTATAGTTCATTGAAATTTAACCGTATACTAGATGCATTTCAAAATTACGGCATTTTACCTTTTACTCAACAGTCGAAAAAAAAATTACTAAACAATTCTAAGATCTAAAATATCAACTCATGAGTATCAGTTGTTTTGATATTCGATTGAATCCTTTAGACACAGACAAGAGATTATTTGCAAATTTTTACATTATTTTAAATTCATTAATACTAGAAATTTTCTAATAAAAATAGATTTTTTTTAATAAGTCTGTTCATTTCAATAGTTTTTTACAAAAATTCTGATTAAAACTTTAAAAAAAGAAAATAAACATTGACAGCTATATTTCTGCGTAGAACCGTAAATTAGTTTTCACTAATATTAATTGATTTGTACCAAGTTTTTTTTTTTTCGAGTTTTCATTTTTTATAATATTTGATTACTACTAATATTTTGAAGCAGTAATATTAGCCCAATCTATTCAGATTTTATTTAAGATATTGCATAATGCAACAATATCGCTATCAATAAAAGGGTACAAATTAAATAATCTGATTTTTTTAATTTGCGCATCTTTCATTGGCAGGAAAATCCTGCCAAGTCAAATTCTGATGATGTGCGTTAAAAAATCCACTTGTAAAAGTAAATTTATCACCTCATATTTCAGCAAAATATATACAGATATTTCAACTTGCAGTTTTAAAATAGCTCATAAATGCAAAAAAAAAAAAAAAAAAAAAAAAAAAAAAAAAAAAACAGCATTTGAATTTATTTGTAAAAATATAATTTAACAATTACATAAAAGAAATAATAAATTTTTTTATCGATATTTCAGTATAAACTGACACATTTTCATAAAATAGAAGCCTGATGTTAAAAAGAAAAAAAATTCTGGACGGATTTAAGAAATAATATTGCATATCTGCGCTTTTATTCCTTTTATCTATTGTAAAACTAATAAATAAAATGGGTTTAAACAAAACGAAAAATGTGAAATTTTTATTTCGTAGCAATTGTATGATTTCAACTTTTTTTTCATTTCATTGAAATTATATTCAGTAGTTTTTTTTAAAATTCTGCTTTTTTTTTAACAAAAGAAGATTAAGTTTGATGGGAAGTTAAAAAAAACACCAATTATCAAAATTTTTAATGCTTTATCCTTTTTATTCGGATATTTTAAACCGCAGTATTTAACTTTTAAATGCATAGGATAGAACGCGTTCCAAAAAATGCGCAATTCAAAGAATCAGAATTCATACTAGAAAAATCTAAATAGTAAAATTTCTTTATTTAATTACGAATGGTCTGTCATTAAGTAAAGTGAAAATTGCTCTTTTAAATTTCTGGTGAGAATACGGAATATGTGAATAAAACCCCAATAAATCGGGAACACTTATGGTATCGAAAATGATACAATTTGCATTTAAGGGTTAAATAATTAAAACAAAAATAAATCTACGTTTCAAAATTCTCTATTTATCATTAACGCCTTGGGGACGAGCGACACGTATACGTGACGCAAAAAGGCTTAAGAATCCTTGTTTATCCCCACCGGTAAAATTTCGCTGTAAAATTTGTCTTATTTAATCGGAGCACTTTTTCGATTTAATAACACACTAATTTCTGTTTTTAAAATCCGGTGACAAAACATTAAAATTTTCGTAAAAAGCTCTCGTCGCGAAGGGGTTAACAAAAGAATCACTTTTGGTATTACTCGCATCTAGCATTGAGAATTGGTGAATTTGAAAGCTGTGTTATAGGAAGTTTGAAATGAGAAAAAAATCTGATATTTGACATTGCATACCGCATAACTTTCGGAAAATGCTATTTTCAAGGCCACATCACATTATTAGCATACGTTTTTTTTTTTTTTTTCAAGAAAAGCATTTAAAAATATAAATTAGTTAATAATAAATATTAAATATTGAAAAAAGTTTACAAATTCCTTCAAAACCTGCGAATTATGTTTTAAAAATTTGAGATATTATATTCAAATATTATATTCAAATTTTGTTTACGGGGGAAAAAGTTTTCTTCCCCGTACAGTTTGCCGACAACTCCAACCCAATGTCGCAGCCTAAAATAATGCAAACGAAAACTTCGTAGCGCCATATTGGTGACTTAACTTACTATTGGCACGAAATAAGAAAAATCCAATAATAAAAGACTTAAAGTATAAAAATATGTATATAATATGATTTTAACAGAGAATTTTTATCGTTTCTCTAATTTTTAGGGCTACAAAATGCACCAGTTCTCGATGCTAGGTCAAGGTTCGCACACTCCTTATATTTTTTAATCACTCGTGGACCACTATTAATTATAAGAAAATTCATATTTAAGTTTTAAGAAACAGAATTTTCAGCCACCATCCTTTTTGTCAGATTTCGCAATATTTTTCTGCTGTGAAATACTTTGAAAATACTGTTAAAATTTAGTGGTAATAATTTAGTGGTGAAACTGTGCGAACCCTCTAAGTGAGAGCAATACCAAAAACAGTTCCATTTTAAGTGTTTTCACTAAGCCTTCCCTCAAGACATAACAAATTTCTTCTTAATTGCGAAGTTCATTAAGGTTTGGACATTTTCTATAAACCATGCGATCTCTGGAATGGTCGAGATAAAGTTTCCAGGTTTACTCTCCGGTGTACAAACGTCTATACGTTTAAGATTAGCTAAGACAAGTTCTTTACAGGGTTCTCAAGTAAACCATTAACGATAACTATTATTTACATTTCTTCTTAGATCTAGATACCAGTTCAAACCATAGTAGCTGTAAATTTCCAAGTCGGTGAGAAAAGCTTAGACCAGGATTTGAACCAGAGATCAGGGATGTAGTAGATAGTATACGGGGATATACGCCTTATACCTTCTGGATCTTTTAAGCAACACAGTGTGCCCTCTGTTTCTCGAGAAAGTTATAGTATACGCACTCCAAAATATACTCTTCTGCCTGAGAGTATACCCTCTGTTTCTCGAGAAAGCTATAGTATACACACTCCAAAATATACTCTTCTGCCTGAGAGTATACCCTCTGCTTCGAGCGTATGCTGCCCTCTGGGTTTTTTACGACTACAACTCTGCCAGTGATTTATTGACTGAAGCCGCCAATGCTGTTCCAACTTAACAATCATAGAAGAATACTGATATTCATCCAATTAAACTTTAACGATAGCGGAATCTGGTCTGATATTCGAAACAGCTTTAACCCTTTGAGCTCTGGTGGTTAAATTTCTTAAAAAGTCCAAATGTTAATTTGGCATCAGTATTTTGCAAAGAAAAATTCGGTTTGGGTTTTACACGAAAAAATGCATACTTTTTTCAAACAAATTTGTTCAAATATTCTGGTATCATTGTGACACTTTGGAATTAAATTTAAATGCTAGAAAATTCAACTACAAGATCTCAAAGGATTAATCGCTTCCCTGTTTTACCAGTATGTTGTACGGGCAACGTGCTTCTGCCAATCGTGATTTGACCGTACCATGTACGGCCATCCATACTCTAATCTTAATTTAATATTCCCACCAGTAAAATTTTATTGTAAATTTTATATTATTTAATCCGAGCATTTTATGATTAAGCAAAAATATCTGTTTTGTAAAACCGGTGATAAATGATTAAAGTACATTGAATAAAATATGCTTTAAAAAAATACTAACCGACTTCAAAAAAAGAATCAAGCGTGGCGCTAATTTATATGTATGCATAGTTTTAATATGCTCATGATTTAAAAACGGTTGCGACAATGAAAGATCGATTGCGATAAATCATTTTTTTATCAAATCATAAGCATATTTAAAACTATGCATTCATATGCGTTACCTCAAACTGCTAGAACAAACTAGCATCATTCTACGTTGCCTAACTTCGCAAAATCTATCTAGACCCCGTCCATTGTTCAGTCTAGATTTCGCACATTGAAGGAAAAAGATTTCTTATCTGTGTAAGAGTAATAGTTTCTTCTGGTAGCATCGCATTTCTCGTATTTGTTGGTTATTGTTAAGTCTATTATCCATGTTTATTTATTTTATTTTAATCCTCTCAGCTTTAATTCTCGTGAATTTGAATTTTTAAAGTTTTTATTTTATAAAAGTTCTAATCATCAGAATTTAATGAAATTAAAATGGGACCACATGGGTATCTTATACCTTCCAACAAAAAAAGAATTATCAATATCGGTTCATATTTAGGGAAGTTATGAGTGGACAAGAAATACATACAGGTCGAAATCACAACCTACTTCTTGAAGTCGGTTAAAAATAGACTTCATTTGAAAGTTTTCTTCAAAAATATTGACCAATTCAGTGGTTAAAATTTTTCTCGTACATAAATGTTTACATTATCATGAAAATGAAATAACATTATAAAGAAGTGCTCAGTATGATAAAAATTACAAGATGAAATGTATGTAAAGATTTATAGTTCTTCTACTTTTTCTAATTAAAAGTTAATTATTCTTTATCTAATTAACCGATAACAAATATCCTAGTTCAAATTATAGCCCAAAGTATTACTGTTAATTAAAGGTACAGTTTATGCAAATACCATGAAATGTTATTCGTCGTAAAAATTTTCAAAAGTACTTTGAGTCTGACCTCTTGCCTTTTTTTTATTATAATCTATCGAAATAATAAAAAAAATTGTAAACAAAGTTCAATATCATCTAACTATATTCTGAAATTTTTGTGCTTCTAGTATCTTTTTCATTAAAAAATGTTAAACTGAAGAAAAATTTCGCATGTTTTATGACTGATAAAAGGGTAATGTTCACTTAAGATATTTTTTTTAAATCTTTTACACCAGAATTTTTATATAGAATTTATTAAATTTCTTTTTCTGTTTTTATTATTATTATTATTATTATTATTATATATAAGATTTTTTAGCAAATTAATTTTAAGTTCGATTTGAAACATTCTCATTTGATTTCGGTTAAATTTCATTGACATATGTAGCATTAATATTTTTCTTCCCTTCTTTGCATCTAACCCTTTCTAACAGACTCTGTTCGTTAAATGAAAAATTATGGACTGACCCCCAAAGTAACTTTTTTAGAAATCAAGAATGCCTTAATTTATGCTTTTATGATCAAAACAAAATTTTATACAAATGTTATTGGTGTCGATTTGCAATTTTGGAATTTAAATTAGGTGTGCCTGGAGTGGAACCATTTTTCCTCAAAGAGTTAAAATAATCTCGACTTTTGTGTACGCATTAAAAAAACCTTTCGAAAATATTAATTTTGGATACAGTAATTCAATATTTTACCTAAATATCCCCATGTCGAATTTAAAAACACCTATAAACTGCATTCTATCATATTTCAAAATTTCATTTGAAGACACACCTTATTATCGATATTTCTTTAAACTGTGATACATTTTTATAAAACGAAAGCGTAGTATAAAAATGAATTCTTAGCGAATTTAACAAATCATATCGAATTTCTTCACTTTTTTTTCCCTTATCTTTTCTGTCATAAAGAAATAAAATAAGTTTGAAAGAAATGAAATCATTCCAATTTTTATTTCGCAGATTTGTTATCACTTCATTTTTTTATTATTTCTTTAAGATCCTATAGATATTTTTTTCAGAAAAAAAATCAGATTTCACCAGGAACAAGAAAAAAATTACGATGAATTGTCTTTCATTTTTGTACATTTAGTGTTTTGTATTTTTTTAATTTAACATCATTAAATTTAATTTCTCATACAATGTGGAGGCTTGATTATAAAAGTAAATTACAAGTTATGTGTTTCAAGTATTCCTAATACTTTATTTATCGACTTTATCTATTCTTTGTAATTTTTTTTCGGTTTTCGTCTTTTTTTCTCGGACTATTCTGAAATAGATCAAATTATAAATATAACCTTAATTTCGCGTGTATAAGGCGCGGCTCAGTTAACCCCTTGAAGGACACCGGCATATGTTATATACCACTTAATTTTAATTCCCAAATGCCACATTGACACCAAAATTTAAGAATCAACTTTTGTTTCATTTGATATACTCGAAGAAAAGCTTTTACTTTGTTTCATAGAAAATTGTTTATCAATACCGGTGTCAATCAATCATTTTAGCATTTTAGTAGCAGACGTGCTTTGCGCCTCAAGGGGTTAACTATTTAATTTTATTGTAAAAAAGAAGTCAAATGAATGCTAAGCAGAAACAAGTTAAATTTTATTTAAAATAAATTCTCGGAGGATTTCGACTTTTATGAGGAGCGGCAGATACGCATGAAATTTACGGTAAAGCAAAAAATTAAAAATTTGAGAACAAATCTTTATAAGAGATATTAAAGACTCGACAAGAAATTATGCTATCGTATTACAACTTTGCACGTAAATACGTATGTGGCTGGTTCAATAATTGTTGTCCCTTAGTGCCTTAGTGTATATAAAATGTTTGTACTCTGATGGGTTGATGTCGAATATCGATAGCTCAGGTGCCTACATCAGGGCTTTCACAGGCGACTGTTTTTTAATTCTAACTGGCACCACTTTCCACAAACAGAAATCCTTAACGGACACTTTGCTAACATTTGCAGAAAAAAAAAAAAAATTTAAAGATTAATATTAGAAAAATACTGGCACGAATAAAATATGAAAAAAAATTCCGCTTCTTCTCGACTTGATTAACTTGTTATTAAATAAGATTATATAAGGCTAATCATCTCTTCAATTTTTTTGCTAATACTGTAACATACACTATATGGCCATTGATTATTGGACACTTGCGATTTTAGACATTTTGTTAAATATCTAGAACAATACATGAGGAATCATCTCGAAACGCTTAGTGTATAAATATAATAGAATAAGTCATACATCTCCGTGAAGATTTTTTACCGAAACTCCATAGGGGACCGTCAACAAATTAAAAAAGAATGAATATCTTTTGAATAACCCTGTCAAAACTAATGTAGCAAAAGCGCTCAAACTCTAGATTATGATTGAATGCCTTATTGTAATACGCCTTGTTCAGTTTTATGCAAATAGCATGCATACTCGCAGAGTAATTAAGGTTTTTATAAAAATGGTCCCAAATTTTTTCAAGTTTTTTCCTTATAATTTTCAGAGTTCTTAATATAAAATAGTATTTTTTTTTCAGGAAATATGACAAACAACATTGCACATAGTACCCTGTAATCAGAATTAAAAAATAATGAAAATTGTATACAAAATGAGTTAGTTTACTAAATAATTTTTTACTGCGCATGCGTCAACGATATCAAAATTTCATTTGCGTAATATGTTAGCTAAATGTATAGAGCAACTTTTGTGAAAGTCACAAAATCATAACTTGAAAATTCTGAAAATAATCGTCAATTGAATAAGTTGAAAATCCGTTATTCTCAAAACGAAGCAAAAACAAGAGGGGTTGTATCCATATATTCATTGATTAGTGTCAATATAGAATACACAATACGGGATGTACTACTACTTTTTGGATAAAAACCCTCATTTTTTTTGCTTCATTTCGGAAACAACGGATTTTGTCCTTTTTCTATAGACGATTGCTTTCAGAATTTTCAAGTTATGATTTTGAGACTTTTGCAAAAGTTGCTCTATATATTTAGCTAACATATTACGCAAAAGAAATTTTGATATCGTTGACGCATGCGCAGTAAACAATTATTTAGTAAACCTACTTATTTTTCCTACAATTTTTATTTTTTTTATTATTGATTACAGGGTACAGTGTGCAATGTTGTTTTTCATATTTTCTGAAAAAAATATTATTTTATATTAAGAACTCTGAAAATTATAAGGGAAAAACTTGGAAAAATTTGGGACCATTTTTATAAAAACCTTAATTACTCTGCGAGTATGCATGCTATTTGCATAAAAATGAAACAGTGTATTACAATAAGACATTCAATCATAATCTAGAGTTTGAGCGCTTTTGCTACATTAGTTTTGACAGGGTTATTCAAAAGATATTCATTCTTTTTTAAAATATATAATTTCTTTTATAAAGCCCTACTATTTTTTATAAATATGAATATTTTGGCTTTGGTCTTTTTTCTACATACAATAAAATATACTGCATAAAACTGTGCATAGATTTTTAGATGTATGGGATTTTATAATTAATAAGAGTTTTTATCTCCCGTGTATATCAAAAAATTAAGGAATATCAACAAACTCTCACAAACTTTCATAAATTCAAATATTTTCATTTGAATGTTAATTCGATACGCAAAAACATTAAATACCCCATGGAGAACAAGTAAAAAAAATGGAAAAAAAAATTTCAAACACTTATCTAAAATAGCAAAAAATCCTTTGTGTTTAAAAAACAAGCAAATTATAAAAATATGAACAGGGAGAAAAATCAATTTAAAGTCTTCATTTGTACGGTTAATTGCGCTTGATCTATTAACAAAATTTACAATATCTCGCTATATAATTGTCGTATAGGTAAAAATGTGGTGTCAAAATATTCACTATTACAGAAGATCTCAGTTAATATTAAAAAACGAAAATCAGTATTTTGACCAATTTCAACGTACTGTGTCCCCTTCACTGATCAATATTTTTGCAAAAAAAAAAAAAAAGAAAATTGGTTGCCTGTAAAGTCGGTATACGGGCGAAAGTTTTACGTGACAACGACTTTGAGTTGTAAAATAATTTTAATGTGAATATTCATTCGTATAGTAGGAAGAAGGATGAAATAATAGTAACAATTTAAAACATTTATTTATACAAAGAATTATATTTAAAACATTAATTTATACAAAGAATCTCGCACTGAATTTCATATTAACAAAATTTTATTTTTACCTTTACACATACATACGTATTTATATACAAATATACATACAATAACTTGCAATACACTGTGTTTGTTAAACACATTTTACTTCATGTTTATTGATGTCAAATGTTGAATTTTGTAAACAGCATATTAAAGAATTTTTCAATGAGCAGAATATAACTAAAGTAAAATGGCTTTCACTAATCACATATCATTAGTTTTCCATAATATACCACCGAATTACGAAATAAACTACACTTATTTTCTTTGTACTTTATACTAATAACTAATACATAACGTATTTCGTCTTAGTTTGATACTATCTAAAATTCCTATTAAGCACCGCCCCTTCCTTGCAGCGAATTCACATTCACGTTCAGAAAATGGTCCCACAAGTGACCGGAAAAAGTTAAGAGAAAAGTGAGCGCGTATCGTGAGCGGAGCGTAACGTAACGTAACGCAGTTTCTTGAAGTGTCTCCCGGCAAACCAATTTACAAGACGTTGTCACGTCAAAAACTTTCAAATAATGCTTATTTTTTGCGTCTTTGACAGAATTTTAATCTTTTATCACCGGTTTTTCCAAACAGAAATTTTTGAGTGTCGGAATTGGAAAAATCCTCGAATTAAATTAGGTAAAATTTAGAATACAAATTTACTGTCGAGTGCAATAAATCCTGATTTGAAAGCATTACGTGGTACGGGCAAATCATGGTTGACAAAAACACGTTACCTACACGATATACGGGCAAATGAGGGCATCAGATACAAAAAATAATTCACTGTTTATATATTGGATTAACATAGTACCGATGATCTGACATTATAATTCAACACTTTATCTATAATTTTTCCTTTTAATGAATTTGGAAATGCATAATACATATACTCATTAACTATTTTTGCATGCATTTCCAACAAACGATGGAATAGATACATAATTATCGATTAATATTTAATCGATATATATCGTTAGAAAACCAAAACCGGGAGTATATTAAAAGAAGTACTAGTAAATCTAGAAAATTTTGGAATTTTCAGTATGATTTTGAAATTTCAAAATAAAAATTGAGGCCAAACTATGAATTACATGTAACATTATAATTCAGTATTTTATTTACATTTTTTTCCTGTTTATAAATTTTAAATCTCTAACACATATACCAATTAACCATTTTTGGACGTATATCCACCAAATGATTGAAAAGATACATAAATATCAATAGATGTTTAACCGATATATATTTAAAAAACAAAACAAAAAAGGGAGTATATTAAAAGAAGTAATAGTAAATGCATGACATTTTGTAATTTCTGTTGTGAATTTGAAATTTCAGAGTAAAATTAAGACCAAAATGACCATATATGACATTATAATTCAATACTTTATTTACATTTTCCGTGCTTATAAATTTGAAATGCCTAGTACAGATACTCATTAATTATTTTGGCATGTATTTCCAACAAATGATTCAAAAGATACATAAATATCGATATACACTTAATCAATAAAAGTCATTATAAAAAAAGGGTATAAAAAGTATTGGTAATTTTATCAAATTATATTCAACAATATTATTTTTATTTACTGTTTCCTGATCTTTCGTTGCATAAAAAAATAATAATGTGCATTGAATAACAAAAATATGACCAGTTTATGTTTCGTAAAATATTATCAATTCATTTTTTTCCATTTTTATTTCATGATCATTTTGATGATGATACTTTTCCCTTGGTTTTCTTTTTTAAGAAGAAAATATTCTGAAAATGACCTTTTTTCGCTTCAGATAATTTTGCATATTTTTTCATTGAAAATGTGAAATTGTATTTTTATTGAATTTTGTAAAATTGCATTATGATTAAAGTGATTTTTTTTCTTATTTTAACCTTTTTTCAGATGAATGGGGCTCATTGTTTGGCACAATTTCAATAGGTATTTATGAAAATTAAATATGTTACAATTGATTACATTGAATTTTCACTTGATTCACTTAAAATTGGGATATGTTTTCTAGTCTAATCTATTTAGACCCTTTGTGGTACAAATTAGTTTTCCTTGTTCTCAGAGTTTATTCGGTTCGGACAACTTCTTTTTAACCCGGGAGAACGCGCGCTTGCCCAAGGTATGAATGATTTTAATTTTGCTACCAATAAAATAAAATTATAACAGTCACTTTATTAAAACGGAGACACTTCTGACAAATTTCGCAATAAAATAAATTGAAGATTACTTTTAAAATATTAGTGGTTACAATAGTAAAAAACCATACGCACTCCTGGTCTTTTAGGCCCTGCGCGCATCCTCCCCGGTTAAAAAATAGACACCCCCAATTACATAATTCAGAAACTCCTCTAATTGTTTAAATCAAATATATTTTTTATACTGGTGCCAAAAATAAATTTTGATAAGAGAGATGATGTCGCGTCTGATTCAACATTAGATCGCAAAGATTTAAGGATGTTTACTGAAAATTCTTTCACAGACAGAATGACATTTACAGAAAAAAATCTCCACATCCATACAGCATATAGTACAACCACCTGCAACAATGTACTACTGTTTTGTCATTAACACATTAGGAACAATGATTTTTTAAAGAATTTTTAACCCCTTTGCAACTGGAGTCTTTGACGAAATTTTTAATGTTTTGTCATCGGTTTTTAAAAATAGAAATTTATGCCTTTTTAAATCGGGAAAATGCTTTGATTAAATATGGCAAAATTTACAATAAAAATTTATTGGTGGGGATAAACAAAGATTCTGACCACTTTTTACGGCACGTAAACGGGTCGCTAGTCCCCAAGGGGTTAATCTTTTATCACTATTTTTCTAGACAAAAATTTTTATTCTCTTAAATGAGGAAAATGCTTGCTTTAATTAAACCCTTTCCGGCACACTGTGCCCGGTCTTGGATACCTAATTTTAATTTATAACTTGCAAACGGCACCAGTAATCTTTTAGTAAAATTTTGTCTTTTATAATATAAGCATTATTTAAGGAATTCAAAATATCTAAAAATTTCGCTTGTGAATTCCGGTGTCGGACGATAATTTTTCATTTTACTAACAGATTTTGATGGTGCCGGAAAGGGTTAAGGTAAAATTTGCAATAAAATTTCACTATCTCATGTGGCATGTACACCTGTCGCTTGTTCTCAAGGGGTTAAACGACTTAAATTTCATTTGTTGTTATTAGCATGTGTTTTTCTCTGGATGCTTTGAACTTTGAACTGACAGTGCTTTGACGCCTATAGCTGCTATGGCTGTCGCCTCGATCGATCCATTATACACAGAAACAGAAACAATAAAGAATACCTTTTATTACAGATATCAATTACATATATATTTATTACACTTCAAAGGGACAACACACCATCCATGCCCGTACCCGGATTCGAACCGGGAACCTGCGGTGTATAAGCAGCAGCTGCCGCTACCGACCACGCCACTGGGTCGGCTTCTCTGGATGCTTCTTTGAAAACACACTTCTAACAACAACAACAAATCCCATCATTTAGTCAGTGGAAGTACAAGTACTACAAAACGCTTCGACCAATCTTGACAAATGTTTGGCTAAATGTTGTCCCTCATTGGTCCATAGTAAGCAATGTCCTCCTGCCTCCCCAATTTCAATTAACAGTTTGTTAACAATGACCCAACACTGTCCCAACCGTTAGATTATCAGAATCCTGCACAGGGTGGCGAATTTGGCCGTAAATTTTTATTCAGAAATTTCGTGTGATTACCAAAAATAAAGAATAATTTCTAAGGCTTTAATTATATTAGCGAGCGGTGGATCAACGTTAATGTTATAAGTGCAGATTCGCGGTCGTCAGTCCACACGTAGCGACTAATTTTTTTTTTCACTTGGCGATTAATTTTTTGCATCTTTTGCCATCTTTTTGTAAAAATTTACGTTTTTTCTCGCTATCATTTGGTGAAAATTCGGCAATCCTCTGACGAGAATCCCACGTTTTCTCTGATCGTTTTCAGATAGACGAAACTAGATTTGAGATAGAGAACCATATTGCGTTAAAAGGGAACAACAAATTCATTGATATATTTCCTTTAATTCAATAATTTTCGGAGAAACCAATCACCGTAGTAAGGCAAAATATGCTACTCAGATATTTAAGTGCAATATAGCGAAAATATTTACGATTAATTGATCGCTAAAAGCAATATAGCAAAAATGCTTTTTAATATAGCTGTTGGAAAATATAGAAAATACAATAAAGGTTGCACATGTATTCGTGTTTCAAGCTAAAAATCATTTTTATTTATGTTCTGTTAACGGGCAGTATATCAGGCATCTTTAACACAGGTATCCCAAAAGAATAATTGCTGTTAATTTTTAAATGGAAACTCATATTTCCATTCATAAATTTCAAATATGGAGCGATTAACATGAAAATGACATCAATTTCCAAAAATACCCAATCGTGATGTCAGTCATGAAATTTTTTTTCCTGAAAAAGTCAACTCTAAAAATAATAGCTATGTTTCAAATTCTATTTAATATAAATTGTAGAAAAATCACATTTTATGTAGCATTTTTAGGTAGAAATCGTAAGAATGTCATGGCTACATTTTGTATTATTGAAAAATTAAAACATTTATATAAATGATTATTAAAGATACAGCGTTACAAACAAATTGGAAATAAATTGTAGCAACAGGTTTTTGGGACCAGTTTAAAATCATGCTTGGGAAATTGACTTCATATTTAACAAACAGTCAATCTTATTATGATTATTTTTATAAATTATTTTCTGGGAATTCAAACGCTTGAATTAAAATAAATTTTTTAACTTCAAAGACATCCAAATAAAGATGCTTCGTCATTTTAATAATGTTAGTTGAAGTCTATGGAGTTTATGGAGTAAAATTATGGAAGGAGATAGAAATATCAGATAAATAATGATTTGCTTTTTTTTTTTGAGTTAGTAACAAGTGTTTACATTTTCTAAAGCATATGGCCAACAATTTTCATGCAAACTGGTAAAAAATAGAAGATTTATGTTAGAAACATACACAGAGAGAACTGTATTTTTTTTACAACAGAAAAAAATATTTTTTTAGAAAATTGGTTGCAAAAAATTGGCGCATTTTCTTATTTTCAAAAATTTTGGTGTGAATTCAACACTACATAAACATAACCATTTGCATCTTATAATGTTACAAGTTGTCTTTATAGATAAAAAAAAATTTCAAGAAAAAGCAATATTAAAACTATCAGTAACTTGCATATTGATAAAAGAATTTTTCCCGCTTTTGCAATGTACTAATAGTGGAGAATTTGATATTAAAAGCGCCGTAGGAAAAATCTATTTCCGACATCAAAATTCAATATTTAACTTATACATGTTTGCGTTTATAACTTTAAACTGGCAGAAAAAGAACAAGCATTAACTTTATTGGCACATCTTTGAAAATGTAATTTAAAAATACATTTAAAATTTTATTTTTTTAAACAGCTCCATATTTCCATAAATCAAAAACAATACATAAAAAAAAAATCTGGTAAATGTATCAAATAATACAGAATGTCTGCTATTTTTCTCGCCTTTATTTTTTCCCATTTAATAAAACAAAACGATGTTGAAAGGGACAAAAATAAAAAAGTCAAAAATTGTTTTTATACAAATGTTATGGCTTCGACTTTTTACTTTTACAAAGATCATCAATTTATTGGTATTTTATTTTTGCGTGAATAAAATAAGATAAATCAAAGCTTATAAAAAAGATGATTTTTTTTCACCCATGATAAATTTCGCATTTCTTTTATCGAATTATGCCAAAGGATATTGTATTCGAATATAATTTATTAAAAATTATTTTATATGTATGTTTGAATAATCGTGAAAACTTTATTGTCAGTTGTTAAATGTAAATCTTTTTGAGTTATTGTTTTTTAGTATGCATTATCAAAACATAGTAAGTTAAGATGAATTCTTAATAGGCATAAACACTTTAACCCCTTTAGTGGAATATATTATTTCCGACCTGAATTTAATAAATATTTCCACCAGAAGCTTTTTAATTATATTTTAATTTGATAATTTTTATGGGAGAGCTGTGGAAGGGGGGAAATAAGTTGTAAAATTGCTTTTGTTTAGATTGAAATTTTTTTCGAAAATTCCGGTCTAAATTCAACATTGAAGAAACACAATTATTTGACACTCAAAGGATGATTGAAGAAGTCATCTCAAATAAAAACATCAAAACACACGACTACTACTTTAGTACATCTGTCTTGGAATATACATTGCAATTTTTTAGACATATCCAACACAAGTAATTTTAAATATTACTTATAGCAATCAGTGACGTGGATTTTTGGTCATCAGTTGAAGTTTGCTTAACATCTACGAATCAACAGCTATTTAATTGATCCCTTTGATTGGAGCATTGCTATTCTTATAACCCATGGCTGTCAATTTGGCCAGTTTTATTGAAATCCGTATCATAAATTTCCAAAGAACCATGTTTACTTTATGTGATAGCTAAACGTTTCATTAAATAAAATGTGAAATACTACTGTTATCCCTCGTATGAACTCAAAATTTCTGAATAAAGATGGAGACAAAACTCGCAAACCTGTCGTAGATATTCCCGAGGTCTCTGCATTGGTTCAATCATAGAACTATTAAGAAAGAGGAACTTGCATACCCTTAAATGTGTGGAGCTTCAACTGTAGCCACTTTCACTGGGGTACGTTAGCGCCAGAAAAAACTTCCACCAGTAAACTAAACTAGAATTTTTTTAATTTGTCAAGAACCTTATTAATAGGAAATTTCAGTCAAAAATAATGACAGAAACTGGTATTCTTTTTTACTGGTGGGAGTTTCTTTCAACGGTAGTAGTTCTGCCATATTGTGGTAACGGACACAATCTCCTGTCAGTTTAAAGTTTATAATATCTAAGCAAACTGAAACCAGTAAAAATAAATAGAAAATTTTTACCAAATTTGTCAGAAATTTTTTTTTCACGAATTCAAATCAAATTCAAGATATTACTGCGGTTTTAGTAAGACGTGTGTTTCTTTTCTGCTTCCAATTGTGTGTTTTCGAGTGGTTATTCAGTGGTTGTAGACAGTTTGAACAAATAACTATTGTCACTGTTTGATTGCAAGAGGGCATCAATTGATATCCTTAATTTCTGTAGGATATTCTCATAAAAATTATCAACGAAATTTTTAACATTAATTATAAAGACCAGTTCCACTCAATCTCATCGAATTTTCAAGACTTTCTGCTTCAGTTCTCTCCGCTTTTTATACATCCTGAATATCAAAGCTAAACCTAATTATGCCAATTCTACTGATGATCAAACAGAAATAAGGGCAGCCTGTCTTAAAACATTTTCTCTGCTTAGGGAGCCAATTTATGGTAATTTTCTTTACTCAGTCCTTTTCGTTTTTTTTTTTTTTTTTTTTTGTTTATTAAATTGTAGAAAAACTTGTCTTGCTGTACTAACCAAACATACTAGGAAAAACGAACTATTCACTGCCGTTAAAAGGGGTGTTAAACGTAAATTTACCGAGAGATTTCATCTATCTCTCTTAATAATAAATATAAGAACCTAACTACCGATGTTACACTTAACGATAATACTTCAATGGATAAATCACCTCATCGAGTTCACAGATAAAAATCTAGGATTTGTTATATGTTGATTCGCATATTAAAAAGTAATCAGTCTACCAAGTCATGTCTTTATGGAAAACACGCAAAAACCTGTTTTTTAGCGGTAGACTCATATAGCTTCAACATTTTTTTCTTGTTCCCATTCCCCCATGTTTTAATACTTTTAGGTGCATTACAGACAAATGTTAAACCTATGAGTGAACTGCTAAAATCGTTATTTTGGGTGTTTTCAGCCAAGATATGACTTGGCAGACCAATTGCATTTTAATACTAAATTGAAAGATAACTAATCCTTTATGAACTCGACGAAGTGATTGGCTGTGCTGCCTCATCCCGGTCTATAACCGAGATATTGTTTCTCATGTAAAGAATTTAAAAGTGTACAATCCTATTTTAGACGCACAAGTTTTCGTTTAAACATTATGAAAAAATATTATTAGGGGGCAATAGTGTATTTTTTCATGTAAATGCATTCATGCTTTGTAGACGTTAGGGACAGTTTTTACAATCCCTGGACAGCTTTATTTTTATCTTAATTAACAAAATTTATAAGAAGCATGTCGAATTGTTTGAAGGAGTTCCTTTAATATAATTTTTTTTCTTAATAAAATCTTAGATATTTGAATCTATAAATCTATGTCTGTTATTACGAAAAAAATGATCATGAGTATTTAAAAACTGTGATACTTCCGTGCATGGCAATTTCTTTGATAAAGAGTTGAAAATAATAAATGGCCCTGGAATTTGAAATTAAAATTAAGTGGTTTCATTTACATATCAACACCCCTCAAGAAGTTAACCAAATCATTATCTTTTAATTAACCCTTTCATTGGCATCAGTTGCAGTCTTCAAACGGTTAGTTTAACTGTTCCGATTGCGAACTGGCACCAGCAAATTTTTTAGCATAATTCCGATCACATTATACACGCGAAAAAGAGCTCCTCAAATAAATTATTTTTAAATTGCGGTGCAAACCAATTATTTGAACATTTTTTTGGATCAGAAATACATTGTCCCTGAAAGGTTTAATTGAGCAAGGCAATTTTCATTTGTTTATTATTATTTAAAAGTGTATAACATATTTTGATGGTTTACATTTTTAAGTGACATTATAATTTTAGCTAGGCATGTAATAATTTTCCTTAATCTTTCGGAATTGTGCGTCCTTTGCAAATATTGCAATCTTTTATTCTAACAAATCCGAATATTTTTTTTCTTATTGAATTCATTTTCAACGATCATCTTTTAAGATTCTTTTATTTATACAGAACCACCGATTCCATATTCTAATTCTTGTATTAATAAATTACCGATTTCTAAGATTGTTTGGTTCAATACTTTGTGCGCAACTTTATTTATAAGTAATTTATTTATTTAAAATTGGCAATTTTTCAATCAAATTTTTTTCAACATTTTGTAATTTAAATTTAAATTTCAAATAAATAAATAAATATATTGCTTATGAATGCTGCCAAACGTGATTATGATACGTTCAAGATATATTAGTTTTACTACATCAGCAATACATTTGGGGAACTAGTGAACCAATATATTTGATACAATCTTGCGCGGAGTGATTTCAACTCAAAAAATAATTTTTATTTGTTCATCAAAATTAATCCTAAAGAAAAGTAAAAATAAAATAAAATTTCAAAAAAGAATAATAAAAATTTATTTTAAACAGAAGAGATCTTCAGTTCTCTATTAAAATTTTTTTATGCATTTTGTTTTATAGGGCCTGAGAGAAAATTATATATGTGACATGTTGCTAAATTACACCACCAAGTAGAAAGTAATACTCCTGAGATCCCTTATTATCTTTGTACTGAAATGGTAGAAACTTCTTAAAAGATATTTTCATATCCTATCATCATTTATTTACCTTAATATAGCATCATCCATTTTTTAAAATATCATTATCATATTAAAATAAATCATTTTAGACATTACCTTTGCAGTGTGAATCACAATTAAAGTAAAATATTATTTTTTTACTATAGTAAAACCCAAATAATTCAGATTAATTGGGACCGGACCGAATCCGGATTATCCAGAGAATTAGAAAAAAATGAAATAAAATAAAACATACTTACATAAAATGACCTTTATGTTAAACTTATTGAATATTTACAGACAGTAAAAATGTTTACTTTGCTGAATTCTTCCGAAAAGATTTCAGAATTTTTTTTTTTTTATTCAGAATATGACGATGAAACAAGTTAATGTTACGGAAATTAGCCAATCGCTTCTCAAAAAAAAAAAAAAAAAAAAAAAAAAAAAAAAAAAGACCAAACCGACCCGGACTATCTGGAGATGTTCCGAATTAACGGGGTTCTACTGTACTTAGAAAATAGTTGTTATTCTCGGTAGAGAACTGGGGAATCTGAAGCATGTCTGAATCTTTTTATTGGTTGAATTCCGCCACTTATTTTATTATATTCATTTTGTGATTGGTCCATGTTTAATGTCCAAAAATAGAATACTTCTGTTTATTACTTTATTCGTTTTCAAATTGGTGCGTGTTTAATGTCTAGAAATGGAATACTTCTGCTGCCGCGGCGACAAAAATGGAATAAAACTTTAAAAAAAAAATAGTGATTTAAAAACAAATTGTGATAAAAATTTCAAACAAATTTCATTTAAAAGTGCGATTTTTTTTCTTTGTGCAATGTTGTAAAAATTTAAAATGAGCGAAGTTTATAAGTTTAAAGATTTGCAAGACCGAAAATTGTAAAACTGAAATTTCATTTAAAATTGGTATATGATGGGTCCAGAAATATTAATGTTTAATCCATGTCGAACGTAATGTGGGCCGTTTAGAAGTCAGTCTGATTAACTCCACCAAATAAAAATGCTCATTTTAAACAGTTAAAGTTGTATATCTATAAACTACAGTTTTTTTATCATTGGTGCAGGAATATTAATCTTTAATGCATGGCGTACGTAATATATGACTCCGTATGATCATCACAAAAACGATGTTTATTATTATTATTAATTTAAATAAAGAATTTATTTAAAAATCTTTAAAATTTTAGTCTTTGAAAATTTCATCAGCCAAATAATCCTTGTAATTTGTAAAATTACAATTTTGTTATTTTAAATTTTTTTTTTTATGGAAAAATGTCATACAAAATTAACATTGTTTTAAAAAATATTTAAAGGCTCGAAAACCTTAAAAAATTACCGTATTTTCGGGTGTATAGCCCGCACCCTGTGTATAGTCCGCACCCCTAAATCGAGCAGTGTAGTAAAAAAAGTTCGTGTATAACCCGCGGAGATGCATTGGAGTATAGTCCGCGGGCTATACACCATTTACGAACGTATATGTCGATCAGGGTTCGAAGTTAGAAGCCATTAGTCATAATTTTTAACACAAATTTACCAAATTTTTTCGTGATGCATAATACCTACAGTAATTCGGCTAAAAAATTAAGATTATCAGTACCGTAATTTTCGGAAGAAACGCCGCAACGTTTACGTGTTTTAAGGTAAAATTATAAGCTATGCGGCGTTTACGCGCATTTTTTTTTTCAAACAAACGTGATATTTTTTCTGAATTTTTCTGAAAATTAAAAAAAAAATCGGTGATAAATTCAAAATTTCGGACATAAAATGTATACGTATCTTAGGTCATTGGTTCCCAAAAACATCGATTCCTCGGAATCGGTCCGAAATGCACCAACTTCGAAAAGGAAGGATTCTTCGTATTCTATCTGAAATGAAACGAATCCGGAAAAGTTCGATTCCTTGAAATCGTTTCGAAATTAAACAACTCTGTAAAGGAACGATTCTTTTAAATTGTTTTGAAAAAGACCGACTTCTCTGAATCTTTCCAAAATGACATAAATCACGCACTTTTTTGTTCTTTGCAACAGGCTAGGACACCAACTCCGAAAAAATACGATTCCAACGGACTCTATCTGATATGAAACCACTTCGAAAAAGTTCGATTCCTTGAACTCGTCCGAAATGAAAATACTCTGTAAAGGAACGATTCCTCGGAATCATTTCGAAAAAAAGCGACTGCCCTGAATCGTTCCGAAATGACATAAATCACGCTTTTTTTTTGTTTTTTGAAACAGGGTAGGGTACCAACTCCGAAAAGAAACGATTCCTCGGACTCTATCTGAAATGAAACGACTCCAGAAAAGTTCGATTCCTTGAACTCGTTCTGAAATGAAACGACTCTGTAAAGGAACGATTCCTCGGAATTGTTTCGAAAAAGACCGACTGCTCTGAATCGTTCCGAAATGACATAAATCAGGCACTTTTTTGTTCTTTACAACAGGGTAGGGTACCAACTCCGAAACGATACGATTCCAACGGACTCTATCTGAAATGAAACCACTTCGAAAAAGTTCGATTCCTTGAACTCGTTCCGAAATGAAAATACTCTGTAAAGGAACGATTCCTCGGAATCGTTTCGAAAAAGAGCGACTGCCCTGAATCGTTCCGAAATGACATAAATCACGCTCTTTTTTTTTGTTCTTTGAAACAGGGTATGGTACCAACTCCGAAAAGAAACGATTCCTCGGACTCTATCTGAAATGAAACGACTCCGGAAAAGTTCGATTCCTTGAACTCGTTCTGAAATAAAACGACTCTGTAAAGGAACGATTCCTCGGAATTGTTTCGAAAAAGACCGACTGCTCTGAATCGTTCCGAAATGACATAAATCATGCACCTTTTTTGTTCTTTACAACAGGGTAGGGTACCAACTCCGAAACGATACGATTCCAACGGACTCTATCTGAAATGAAACTACTTCGAAAAAGTTCGATTCCTTGAACTCGTTCCGAAATGAAAATACTCTGTAAAGGAACGATTCCTCGGAATCGTTTCGAAAAAGAGCGACTGCCCTGAATCGTTCCGAAATGACATAAATCACGCTCTTTTTTTTTTTTTTTTTTTTTTTTGTTCTTTGAAACAGGGTAGGGTACCAACTCCGAAAAGAAACGATTCCTCGGACTCTATCTGAAATGAAACGACTCCGGAAAAGTTCGATTCCTTGAACTCGTTCTGAAATGAAACGACTCTGTAAAAGAACGATTCCTTGGAATCTTTTCGGAAAGAACGACTACTCTGAATCGTTTAGAAACTACATAAATCACGCACTTTTTTTTGTTCTTTGCAACTGGGTAGGGTAGGTTAATTTTTTTGAAAAATAAACTAAATCTTAAATGATCTTAAATTCGGAATCGTCGAGGTTGAAAGGGTTCTGGATTTTGGATTTTGTACTCTACAAACACAATGGGGTGCTACAGCACCGATTTATTAGCAAATTATTTTCTGATATTTGATTTATAGATTTTTTTTAGGTCTCACGTATAAGTCGACCCCCCATTTTGAAGTTCTTTTTTTTGTCTAAAATTTCACGACTTATACGAGAGTATATACAGTAGCTATTATAGACCTATCGGTGCAATACTTGGCGATAGTTGCGACAGTTCTTCCAAACCCAGAAATAACTGTATTTAAGCAGTAAAAAAAGCCTTTACAAACATGGGAGAACTCTCTAAATTTCGCGGCATAGTGAAAAAAATTTACAAATTTTGATGTTTTTTTTTTTTTTTAATTTTTTGAGGTCTAAAAGTTGTAGGAAAAATATCACGATTTCCAATTAAAAAAAAAATATTTGTATAACCCGCACCGTGTATAAGCCGCAGCGGCTTTTTGGAAGGTTTTTTTCTTGTATAAGCCGCGGACTATACACCCGAAAATACGGTAATATCAAAAAGCTAAGATTTAAATTAGCTTAGCACAAAGCGATTTCTTAAATTTATTAAACTCCCCCATATTTATCCGCATAAATTGAGTAATCTACATACCAGGTAACACTAATTTTACTTCAATATTTTTTCTACTCTTATCGCTATTTGTATTTTGGAAATGTTATAAAGAATAGCACGGACTAACTTTATTGGCATATCTTTCTAAATTTTATTTTAAAAAATACATAAAAATCTACACAGTATATTTTAAATAGCAATAACGATATGCGTTCATTTGAAATAAAAAAATCTTGCCAAATTGTATCGGATATTTTTATTTGCTTATCTTTTAATAGAAAATCATCTCGAAAAAAAGGGAAAAAATATCCAATTTTTATTCCCCAGAAATGTTATCGCTTTGAATTTTTATTTCAATTATTTACGCTCTGTTGATATCTTATTGTTTCATAAAGAAAATATCATAAATCAAAGCTTATGAAGAAACTCTGAAAAGATCGATGGAAATGTATTCCATTTATGATAAATTTTATTTTTTCTTTTTTTTTTTTCCTTTTCCTTTTTCTTTCTTTCTTTTTTTCATTATTTATACATAACCACTTTCTTTTTTAAAAAATAATGAAAACAAAGTTTTATCTAAAACAAGTAAGAAAAATCATGCGTTAAGTATAGATTATGAAACACTTTCCAACACTTCCTAAAATATTTTGTAAAGCTTCGTTATTTAGGGAAGTAAGGTTACTGTCTATAGCCAAACATGTATTCCAATATTTTTGAAGATCCCTGTATTTCATCTGTTTGTTGATGTATATACTATATAATGGGAATTTTAGTTTAGCAAGAAAATTCCTTGTAGGTTGAAATCTCTCTTTCAGTAATCTATAATAATATGCGGAAACATACTTGAATACTTTTGTTCAGTCTGTTTTTTACCTGGTACCTTTATTACATGGCAGTATTTAGATAAAATTTATTTTTAACTAAAACACTCTTAAAACTACCGAAATCACATTCTCAGAAATTATCATTCATAGGCGTCTATGTATCCAATTCTTCGCGTGACCCTATATATCAATTTATCTACTACCTCTGACAGTAAAATTCGGTGAATGAATTCAGAACGACCGATCTGGCAACACTGAGGAAACAAAACGCATAGAAGCAAGTGTTGACCATCTTCCCCCACCGTTGTTCAGTTGAGCGTCGTTTCTGTTCTGTGTAAGACGTGCTTTACAAAGTGCTTGTTCAATGTGTTGGTTCTTAACTGAGAACAGGAAAATGAATGAATAAAAGATCAATTTAAAGTTTGCAAGACACCAAAGAAATTCATGAGGGATGGTGCAAATTGAACACCTACCATACTCACCAGATCTCAATCCTCCAGACTTCTTCCTATTTTCACGACTCAAACTCTCATTCAAAGAGATTTGACCATATTGCTAACATCCAACGAAACGTGACGAAGCTTTTAAACTTCATCCCAAAAGAAGATTTCTTGCGAATTTCCCAGGACATGTATAGCCGATATCAACGGTGCATAGTTATAGGAGATGACTAATTTGAAGGATGGTATGACAACTTTTGTTAGTATTTTATCTACATTAATGCTACAGGACTATTCACCGAACTTTATTGTCAGAGATAGTATATTCTACAAACATTTCTTAGTAAACTGAAAGCAGACCAACGTAAAAATGCATAGTTTATTTAAAAACCATCTTTAAATAAATTACGCTCATATTCAGTAACCTTTACGAGCTCTTTTGTATACCTTGTATATCAAGCATATCATTTACGCACACCATATAATATGCATACATTTAGTGAAACTGCATTTCATCTATCCATCAGACATCACTGATAATATACAGCACTTCGGATAAAATATTTTATTAATCTTTTGTGTATCCCTGTCAATACTATGCACTTTATATTATGCGTGAAATATTAAACCTCAGCGGCGTATATCAATTTTAGGTACTTCTAGGTTATCCTGTCGACCAATTTCGCCAAATTATACAAATCGCCAAACTAATAGCGAAATTATGCATGTTGACATAATTTTTATTTTAAATAACGAAAAAACAAATAATTAGTAGAATATTAATAAAAATATTAACAAAAAGTCGAAATAAAAATCACTTAATGACATTTTAAACAAGTGAATCGCATTTAATTTCATTGAATGTGTGACATTCCCGATCCTCCATTATTGGCATTTAATCTTATAGTTTGGCGATAATTTTTTGGTCAACGGGATAACTTAGAAGTACCCAATTTTATTATACATGCTATCGTTTAACATAGGTAAAATATGTTGCAAACATTTCTTCTTTATTATTGTGTAATGGAATTCTTTTGTGCGATTCTGTAAATGAATAGCAATTATTAATTTCACTACATATTTTGCAGAATGTATATTTTAGTGCGCTTAGCAAATACATATAAATTTGACTATGATTGACAGTGTGTAACACCTTTAAAATTCATTTGAAACGATTTTTTCCCATAGGTTGTAATGTAACGGACAATTTTTGACTATCCCTGTAAATAAACTAATCATGCTAGAAACTTCATTCTGAATAGGGTTCGTGCTAGGGTAAACGTGAATAACATCTAAAAATTTCATGGCAATCCTAGTATATTCACGAGAGTTAGAGCGCGGACAGACGGACAGACGAATAGACCAACCGAACACATTAACACTTTTCAACTTTGTTGGAAAGTGTTCGAAATAAAATAAAATAAATGTTTGTGTGTATTTGTCATTGATTTTTAAGAGACCGTTGCACGTAGAATTACAAAATTTCGTGAGAAATTACCAATATATATATGCAGCTCTGCATATCGAAGCCTGATTTTGATTTTTTTTAATTAATTTTTTTTAATTTAATTTCTTATATGAATTTTAACGCTTTTTCAATTTTTGCAGCGATTTTTCTTTATCAGCAAAAGGAATGTAGTTTCATTCTTTTATCCCAATATTGTAAATTTTGTCCTCTTTTCAATAATATTTATTTGGAATTAGTACATCAATTTTTGAATTTTCAGCGAATTTATTTATAAGAATTTTCCACATTAGTAAAAGAAATTTGATACAAATTTTAGCCTAATACAGTACATTTTTTCGTTCTCGACTTTTTAAAAATTTGGCAATTTTCTATGTTATTATTTTTCGATTATTTATTGGTTTTTTTTTTTTTTTTTTTTTTTCACGTTTCATTATGGTTTTGAACATTTGTAAAAGAATTCCAGTGAAATTCTTTAAATCACAACACTAAATTTTGTATTCTACCATTTTTTAGTTCTTGATGATTTTTAACGTGATTTTTTAACGTTTTATCGCATTCCGCGACGATTTTTTGACGTTTGTACAAGAACTCCGGCTTAAATGGCTCCCTATGATAAATTTTATCCTCTTTTGAATAGATTATGTTCGAAATCAGACATCATTTAAAAAAAAAAAATCCGCGAATACTTTATGCGGTTTTTAGAGGGGTTTTTTTTTCTCTTCCAAAGAATTTTTTCGATATTTGTAAATATATATATATATATATATATATAGAGAGAGAGAGAGAGAGAGAGAGAGAGAGAGATAGATATAGAATAGATATATATAGATATATATATAATGCTATATACAGGGTGTCCTAAAAGGTCGTTTACAAACTTAACATGCTGGTCTGTCATATCATGATGAACAATATTAAATAGGAAACTAAGGGTCCCAAACGTCTTCCAAAGGAGATATGCGCCATTAAAGTTTAGGGTCCAAAAATTCAAATGATTATAGAAAACAGAAAAATTGGTCGATTCGTTTGCGGTTTTCACTAAAACTATTCTTTATATCAGTATTTTCTTGAAAATAAATTATAAAGATAAATTTAAAAAAATGTCGATAGAGGGCTCTTTAGACATTGGAGTAACCATAAACTAGTTTTCATCATTATTTTTCGCATCTTATTAAACTGTTTTAGAAGCTTAGATATAAACTTAAATTTTGAGCTCAAAATCTAAATCGTTGGAAATGGTTAAGTAGCGGAAACTGAATTGCGGGAGGAGGTTCAAATTTCAAATGATTTTAAAAAACGGAAAAATTGTTCAATTGATTTGCGATTTTCACTAAAATTATTCTTTATGTCAGTATTATCTTGAAAATAATTTATAAAGATAAAATTCAAAAAATGCCGATAGAGGGCGCTTTAGACTTTGGAGTAACTTACAACTATTTTTTACCGTTATTTTTTGAATCTCATAAATTTTTTGTAGAAGCTTAGACATAAACTTAAATTTTGATATGAAAATCTGAATCGTTGGGAGTAGTAAAGTAGCGCAAACTGAACTGTGTTCAATGGGGGTAGATAGGTTCAAATTTAAAAGGATTTAAAAAAACGGAAAAATTGGTCGGTTTTCGCTAAAATTATTCTTTATGTCAATATTTCCTTGAAAATAAATTTTAAAGATAAATTTTAAAAAATCCGTTAGAGGGCGCCTTAAACTTTAGAATAACCAACAATTATTTTTAACATTTTTTTTTTTAAATCTAATTAAATGTTTGCAAAAGTTTAGACTTAAATTTTGTGCTCAAAATCTAAATAGATAGGGGGGGTTAAGAAGCGCAAACTGAACTGTGTTCAGGAGTTGAAATGTCACCTTTCCCACCCCTCGAACGCAGTTCAATTTTTGGCCGCTTAATTACTCAGAACGATGCAGATTTTGAGCACAAAATTTAAGTTTGAACTTTTACAAGCATTTTATTGAATACAAAAAATAACGGTTAAAAATAGTTGTTGGTTACTATAAAGTTCAAGACGCCCTCTAGCGGAATTTTTTGAAAGATATCTGTAAAATTTATTTTCAAGAAAATATTGATATAAAGAATAGTTTTAGCGAAAACCGACCAAGTTTTCCGTTTTTTATAATCATTTGAAATTTGAACCTCCCCATCCCCATTGAACACAGTTCAGTTTGCGCTACTTAACCACTCCCAACGTTTCAGATTTTTATCTCAAAATTTAAATTTATATATAAGCTTCTAAAACAGTTTAATAAGATGCAAAAAATAATGATGAAAACTAGTTTATCGTTACTCCAAAGTCTAAAGCGCCCTCTATCGACATTTTTTTAATTTATCTTTATAATTTATTTTCAAGAAAATACTGATATAAAGAATAGTTTTAGTGAAAACCGCAAACGAATCGACCAATTTTTCTGTTTTCTATAATCATTTGAATTTTTGGACCCTAAACTTTAATGGCGCATATCTCCTTTGGAAGACGTTTGGGACCCTTAGTTTCCTATTTAATATTGTTCATCATGATATGACAAACCAGCATGTTAAGTTTGTAAACGACCTTTTGGGATACCCTGTATATATATATACAGAGCTGCCAACTTCTACGGCTTTTTAAATGAAATAAACGTGATATTAACCAGAAAATCTACTAAATAATATACATTGTAAATTTATTTCATGATATTTAATGCTGCTTACTTTCCTGACATGTTGAATGGAATTTCTGGTTCGAATGTGTTTATTTAGCAGTAAAAAGGCGTAGAAGTTGGCAGCCATGTATATATATATAGATAGATAGATAGATAGATATAGATATATATATAGATATATATATAATGCTTTATCCTAATGTAGTAAATTTTGACGTTTGCGACTTTGGTATTTCTAGGTTATCCCGTTGACCAACAAATTATCGCCAAACTATAAGATTAAATGTCAATAATGGATGATCGTGAATGTCACATTCAATGACATTAAATGCGATTCACGTGTTTAAAATGTCATTAAGTGATTTTTATTTCGACTTTTTATTAATATTTTTATTATTATTCTACTAATTATTTGTTTTTTCGTTATTTAAAATAAAAAATATGTCAACATGTATAATTTGGCTATTAGTTTGGCGATTTGTATAATTTTGCGAAATTGGTCGACGAGATAACCTAGAAGTACCGCGACTTTCAATATTTTTATGTTCTTTCACATTTTTCTGCAATTTTTTCTCATTAGTAAACGGAAACTAGTTTCACTATTTTAACCCAGTATAGAAAATTGTTTGGAATTGTAGCGACTTTTGAAATAAATTTTTGTGACTCTTAGTTTATTTTTTAGAATCTGCTACATTTTTTCCATTTTATTAAAGGAATCATCTTGTTTCAATCTTCTGGCTTAATACGATAAATTTTAATCTTTTTTCAATAAAGTTTATTCAATTGTTTAATCTTTTGACCTTATACAGGTCGTTTACAGATCGTTGACCGGTTACAGATCGTTGACCTGTTACAGAACATGGCATTTCAGCCATATTGTGACAACCTAAATATCATGCTGTCAGTGTCACCTAATCAGATTTTAAATCCAGGGCCAATTTCCACCAATTAAAAGTAATAGAAATTTTTACTACATTTGTGAGAGACATTTTACATGAATAGGCCGCTAAAATAAAGCGAAAGTTTTTATTCAAAATTTACAGGTGGAAATTTGCATAGGTGGTGATGGGAAATTTTCGATACAAAGTAGGAAATCAGATGCCATCTTATGACAATTTCCTTAATTATTTCACTCGCAACTGGTTGACTCTACACTATAGTCTCATGCTTTTTTATTAATAACTACATTGTCACATAAGGCAGAAAATAAAGCCCCACTATTGCATATATAAACTTCCATCACTAAATATTATTTTTTTTTTCATCCACAATTATGACTGAAATACTACACCAATTATTATTCGTTATTGGTTGAAGCTTTCTACGGCTTAAACATGACTCTGCAAAATTCAATACAGTAGAAACTCTACGACAATCCCATCCTCTCCCCCTCCTCCCCGAATGCTAGACCTGAGCGCTGACACAAAAATGGTAAAAGCAGTTGGTAAAGGTTGATTTTTTTTCAGATTGTGTACGACCCTGTGACTTTTGGTAGGAATATTTTTTTTTTTAAATCGCTTTATTTTTCTGAGATTAAAGAACTTAAATGCCTCTGAAAGTGTCTTAATTTAAATTGTGTCTAAAGAACTGAAAATGTTTAAATATAAAGGACTGTACATACGTTTAAAAATATCCGCCTTTGGTAGCCGACATTTTTGTGGCAGGGCTCAGGTCTTAGCATTCATGGGGCGGTGTTTACCATTCTACCATAGATCAATTTCTCTTTATTCATAATTCCATGACTTGATCCTTTCAGGAACAAGGTACTTATATACGTAAAATGTTGAAATAATTAAATTACACCAGCATTTGCATAAAAAACTATTTGTAAACAAAAAAGCATACTTTCATCTTCTTAACTTGCCAATTAAATATTGAAATTCATAAAGGGCTAATTCCATGAAAACTTGTCTGTCACATGGTACGATTTTTGGGTAACAGTATTTTAGAACGGAAAAATGGACTTATTTTATCGGAGATATCTCATCAGTTGAATAGGGTGAATGAACTTTTCGAAAATAACAGTGGCGAACAAGCATAGCGATCTTTAGCTGTATGACAGACATGACAAGTTTTCATGGAATTAACCAGAGGTCACCAGAGTTGACCACTGTGTCACCGTCCTTCAAGAGGTTAACGCTTTGAGTGCTACGGCAAAATAACAATATAAAACATGATACATAATTGAAAAAAAATATCTTTTTAATAATTACTGGAAATTTATTTCAAACTTAAAAACTTTTAGTTACTACAGGATTACGGTTTCTTAATAATTACCGTAATTTCCTACGTGTAATCCGCGGATCAAACAATTCTTTTTGGATCCAGAAATTTTATTTAGTAAGTGAAGACAAATATTTACGGCGATTTGAAAAGTAATATTTTACTTCTAAAATTTTTTGGGTTAAAAAATGATTGTTTGATCTGCGGATTATAAGCAGGAAATTACGGTACTTTAAACGACATAAGTTTTTTAGGTTTTATGTAAGGATGAGATTTCCGCGTGGATCCGCACCAGTATTTTGTTAGAGAAAATGTTATTTGACTAAATCGGAACTTTTTTACGATTTAAGAGAACAACTTTTTCTTTGAATCACTGGTGCGCAAAAACATGGAAATCTCATCCCTGGTTTTATATCACTTTTACACTGTCAATCACCGGCGACTCACGCGGAATGAACGGAAAGTTCACTATCAGTCATCGTAACTTTCAATATGTTAAACAGAGTTACCAGCTTTTTCGGAAAATACTCATATAAACTGGAAAATTAGCAAAATAAATTTATCGAGTACATTTAAAATAAATGAGATTATTGATGCTTAATCCTAAAATATAGTATTAATACTTTTAAAAAAGAGAGTTTAAAAAATTTTTAAACTGTTTAAATTTTCGAAAAACATTAAATTTTAAAATTCTACTTTCAAAGCCGGCAATAAATTTAAACTATTATTGTAATTGAAAAAACCATATCTAAGTATAACAGCTGCAGAAATTAAATAATACATGTTTCTAACAGTTTTATTTTTGTAATTTACATTCTAATTTTCAAATACTGACAAAAGTGAAATAAAAATTTTAGGAAGTATATAATTATTTCACATTTTAAGAATATTTTTAAACATCTACTTTACACCTAAAACTTTTTTATGCACTTACCGATTTCATTAGAACTGGAAACTATCTTTTTTTGTTGTTGTTGTTCGCGCTGTTTATACGTCAAAGTAAATTTAAAAATTCGTCGAGAAGACTTTGTTAAAATAAACTTCGCGCATTGTATTCGAGTAATTAGTTCGTAAATGATATACTGTTGCATAAAAGATAAAACATAGAAGTCAGGTTGTTTTTAAATTTTCAAAGAGTAATTAAACAAGAGTTAATAGGAAAAAATAATATTTATTCTAGCATATCAAATTTCTGAAAATGAGTTACCAGGTTTCGAAATTTTAAATAAAAGCATTCTGAAGAAGTTAAATCCTGTTAATCAATAATAATATTTGACATAACAATAAGTAGTGAACGATTTAGTCTGTATTCTCAATATAAAGCGTAGAAATTAAAATACGGATTGAAATAAAAATGGGGATAGAATAACAATAAAAAAATTGCACGTGATTTATAGTTGTATTTCAGGAGTATTAAAAGATAGAAATTTTTTCTCCACTTTTGTAATAATTTGGTCACGAGTGGGTTACTCGTAAAATATAGTTTTAATATTTTCTTTACAATTTGCATGAGAGATTTTTGATTTACCAGGTGACGCACGCGTATTTTGTTATGCAATATTAGAAGAATATTTAAAATATTTTTTAACTTTTGAAAAAAATGTAAAATTTTATTTTCAAAGCCGGCAGTTAATTCAAATTATTTTCTTAAATGAAATACCCATGTCTAAATATAGCAGTTGCAAAAATTCAAATAGTCTATATTTCTTTGAGTTTTACTCTTGTAATTTAAGCTATAGTTTTCAAAGAAACTCTGACAAAAGTGAAATAAAAATTTTAGAAAACATGTAATTATTTCATATTTTAAGAATATTTTTAAAAATCTACTTTTAAACCGAAAACATTATAATGCAGTCACTGACTTCATCAGAACTGGAAACTGGATATTCTTTTGTTCACGCTGTTCATACGCCAAAGAAAGTTTAAAAATTCGTCGCGAAAATTCGTAAAAACAAACTTGGTGCATTGTGTTCGAGTAATTAGTTAGGAAATGATATAGTGTTGCATAAAAGATAAAGTTAAGAAGTCAGGTTGTTTTTACAGTTGCAAAGACAAATTAAGTAAGAAGTTATTAGAAAAAAAATAATATTTATTCTGGCGTCTCAAATATTTGGAAATGCGTTACTACATTTCAAAATTTTAAATAAAAGCATAATCAAGTTGCGAAATCCCATTAGTCAGTAACAATTTTTTACAAAAAAATTAGAAGTAAATGAATTAGTTGTGTTTTCATTGTGTGCAAATAAACTACGGATTGAAGTTTTTTTAATCCATTTATTTATCTGTCTGTCCACATATGATAACGCAAAAACCACCAAACTGTATGATTTAAAATTAAATATATAAAATCGTTGCAAAATTTTGTTGAATCATTTCAAATTTTATGAAAATCCAATCATTACTTAAAATATTTCTCTAATTTATCAGATGATACCATTCGTAAACAATTTAGCCAAATCCCATAATAGGTATTGATACTAGTTTGCCATGGTAAGTATTCCCCAGTCAAGATGTAATCATATTATTTCTGTATGACTGAGTTTAAGCAAGTAGTTATTAGGAAAAAATAACATCTATTCTGGCGTCTCAAGTTTCTGGAAATACGTTACTACTTTTCAAAATTTTAAATAAAAGCTTCATCAAGTTGCGAAATCCCGTTAATCAGTAAATATTTTTAACAAAAAAATTTGAAGTAAATGAATTAGTTGTGTTCTCATTGTATGGAAATAAACTACTCTGATACATAAAATCATTATAAGTTTTCTCGTCATGCATTTTTGCCCAAGAGTGAAGCACCTCTTGCACTTAGATCTGAATATTTTTATAACATTATTATAACGGAATATTTTGTTATAGTAAGAATGCATGTCATATGATAGGTTCGACGTGCCATTTCCGACTTGTTTATTCTTATCTATATATTTATGTTATTTAAAAACTTGCTGTTTGTATAAAGCTAAATATTATGCAAAGTGTGGTAAAAAACAGTTATTTGAAAAGCTCACATTAGGATTCTGATCTGCAGATTTACCAGTTTGAAAATTATTATTGTAAATAAAATGCCCATGCCTAAATATAAAAACTGCAAAAGTTAAATTAATGCAGTATTCTTCGAGTTTTATTGAGGTAATTTGAGCTATAATTTCCAAACTCTGACAAAAGTAAAATAAAAATTTTAGAAAACGTGTAATAATTTCGTATTTTAAAAAGAATTTCAAAAATCTACTTTTATGCTGAAAACATTTTTATGAAGTCCCAGACTTCATTAGAACCGAAAACTGGATCTTCTTTTGCTCACGCTATTCATACGTTAAAGAAAGTTTAAAAATTCGTCGCGAAAACTTCGTTAAAATAAACTTGGTGCATTGAAGTCGAGTAATTAGTTCGGAAATGATATAATGTTTCATTAAGAATAAATTTAAGAAGTCAAGTTGGTTTTAGAACAGTTGCAAAGAGAAATTAAGCAAGAAGTTAGTATAAATAAATAATATTTATTTTAGCGTCTCAAGTTTCTGAAAATGCATTACCATATTTCGAAATTTTAAATAAAATTATCCTCAAGATGTGAAATTGGATAAACAGTAGACGTTTTTATAATCGTCAAAGTAGTTGATTCTTTGATATTAATTCATTTTGCGATTTGCGCTTAGTTTCTCCCTTATCAGGAGTTTGTTTAGAATATATAATTTTATGAGGTAATACCTTGATTTATAAAACATTTAAAAATCTATAAAAAATTAAAATCTATATATATGTTACGCTAACGTATGTGGCACAGAAATGTCGATTATTTGTTATTGTTTAATGGCGGTGTATGTATAGGTGTATTTTTGTCGGCCGATTATCTACGCTAGGGATATAGGCCCAGGGGGGGAGTGCCCTTCGTGGGGGTCTTTCTAAGGGAGCCTAACCCGTATTTACGCAAGGAAAACCACGAAAACTCCGAACGGTTAGGCCGACAGCCGCGATTGGGTTCGAACCCAGCACCTGCCGTCTACCAGTTGAGAGGTATTGTTTAATGGCAAAGCCCAAACAAAACACATCTCATTCAGACCGAGGTAAATCGGTTTATTTGTATTTCGCCCTTTCGCTGCAATTATGAGGCTTCAAAATATCATTATTTTTGTTCTTCTGTTCTTTTTATTTAAAAATAAATAAATAAATAAAATTCATGTATTTAAAGCTTCGGTTTAAAGTTATGTATTATAAATGAAATGAGTGAAAATATTATGAGAAAGAATTCCATATTCTGTTCTGTTTTTTGGCATTAAAATTTCTCTAAAATTTATAAGCATAAAACTATTTATATAAACATCGTATATTATTTTAACCTTTTATTTACCGACAGTACTTATAAGTGCCATAAAAATTACTTATTATAAAATTCTTTTAATACGTCAATTAGTTGTAATACTGTTTAGAATGAGTTACAGGTACAATACTTTATTTTGTTTCAAAAGCATTATTCGTTACACAAAACAAAAATATTTTTAAAAGGATGATTTCTTTTGCCTTTGTATCTTTTCAGCTTTCTTGGCACTGAGGGAGGGGGATGGGTATTTTTCAATTCGGAAATATTTCTATATTTATATTGTAAGGACATCATATTTGTACATTTTATAATTCTACAAAATACTAAGAAAAAATTTAGAATAAAAAAATTGAGTGGGGTTACAAGTATTGCACAAAATCCCTGTAAATTCAAATTTAATTAATCCTTCTAAATCCTTCTAAAATCCATCAAAAATTTATTAAATGATTATGTAAATATTTTAATTTAATTTAAACAATTTACGTAAAATGCTTTAGAATGTAAAATTTTCATGAATTCATAATGCGGTAGATAAAGGGTTAACATCTGACATATGTAGCATTCATTATATTAATATATTTTTATAAATTATTTTAAAATGTTTTTTCACAATCTTCAGAAATCTGATAAGTTGCTAAAATGGCTTTTTGTCACCAATTTCGATTTTTTTCGCCAACCGCGCCAATTAGAATAGGATATGGTACTCTTCTCGGATTATGTATTAAATGATATTAATGAATTACGAAAAAATGCCACGGGTACAATGTTTGGCAACCGGCTAGCATAAAAATACCCAGTTCTTGATTTTTCTAGCAGAATCTTCGGATTTGGCAAATAATTGAACAAGAAAATTAAACTATGAATAAAAGTAATATGATAGAATGGTCAGCATACGTTTAAGTGACACCAAACTTGTCGACAAGGGCGGCTAGTAATACATATTTCTTACAGTTTCATTCTTCTAATTTATATTATAATTTCCAAACTCTGACAAAAGTGAAATAAAAATTTTAGAAAGCATATAATTACTTCATATTTTGAAAAGAATTTCAAAAATCTACTTTTAAGTCGAAAACATTTTTATGCTGTCGCCGACTTCATTAGAATTGGAAACTGGATCTTCTTTTTCTCACACTGTTCATATGTCAAAGAAAATTTAAAAATTCTTCGCAAAAACTTCGTTAAAATAAATTTGGTGTATTGTATTCGAGTAATTAGTTTCGAAATACTATACTTTTGCATAAAAGAAGTCAGATTGTTTTTACAACTATTGCACAGACAAATTAAGCATGAAGTTAATAGAAACAATATTTATTCTAGTGTCTCAAGTTTTTGAAAAGCGTTGCCATATTTCAAAATTTTCAATAAAAGCATCCTCAAGCTGTGAAAATGGATAAACAGTAGACGTTTTTATAATTGTCAACGTACTTGATTCTTGGATATTAATTAGTTTTTGCAATTTGCGCTTAGTTTCTTCTTAGTTTCTTCTAGATATTCTTCCATAAAATAAGGATTTTTCTTATGCTTGATTCGTAGGGTTTTGTGAGGCCGGCTGGATGCTGGGTTCCTTTTGGAATACAGAAGATAATCATCGCAGCTGAAAGAGACACAAATGAAGATACTTCCGGAATGAGAACAAACTAATACTCCCTCAGTTCCAAATTAGTTGCAACATTTAAGTTGAAAATTTTGTCCCAAATTAGCTGCTACATTTCAAGTAGGTGGTGTCATAAATAACTTCTGATGCAGTTTAGTAGATCGAAACCAGTAAAATTATATTTGAATGAATATAACTGTGTATACTAGGGGCCACAACCAATTTTAACTCGAACTGAAGTAAGAGGAATAATAAATAATATAAAGCCAGGGTTCGCACAGTTCTACTACTAAATTTTAAGAATATTTTCAAAGTGTTTCACTGCAGAAAAATATCGTAAAATCTGTGAACGAAGATGGGGGTTACGAATGTTGTGGTTTAAAAATTAAATGCAAATTTTCTTATTTTTTATAGTAGTACCAGAGTCCTTGGAAATTCCAAGGAGTGTGCGAACCTTGACTTTTAAAGCGCAATGCTGTACTGGAATGTTTGCAGCGATGTTTCAAAAATGGTAAAGTAAACATAATGCAATAAATCCCTCAGCTATTAAATCCATGTCCATCGTCATATCCCGTTTGCGTCATACCCCGCAGGCAAAAACGTCAAAAATAAAATATGAGGAAATTTACAATGTAAGTATAAAAAAAAATTATAAAGGCAGACTTTTTTTTTTCTCAACCAATGAGCGAAATCAAAGATGTCCCAATAAAATGAAGACATTCGCTGTATGATGATTATCATATGCTGTCATAATTCGTAAATGAATATTACACAGGATTTTTAATTCTGATAAATTGTTGGAGCGTTTTCATCCACCATTAAACCAAGTCTAATAGAAAAAAATAAGCTCGACAGAATTCGATTTTGTTTGTGGCATGTTTAAACTAAAAGGTAATTTTCAGATACGTTGGAATGAAATGTTCGGAAATGAATTCACGATTAATTAGCTTGAAGATAGCTGATGCTGTTATGTGTTAATGTGATTGCTGTTAAAAGAATCTTTACCAAATGGGGCGTGGCTTAAAAACATGCGAACCGGGATTTTTCAAACTAATATAATACAAATTTATGGAATGACGAAGGGAATGTTAGGTAAATAAATGTTATTGATTGATAGCTTAGCTTTCTGGAAAATATTCAAACAAAATCATAAAGTCATAAATATCAAAATTCAGTACAAAAGTATTCAAATGTTGTAACTAATTTGGGACAAAGAGAGCATTTTTTATGCAAAGAGAATTTTAGTAGGTTCGATGAAATGCATTTATTTTGATAACCAGTTAATATCGACAATACATCTCTAGTAGCATGCTGACATGTGGTATCATATAGTACATGCCCATTTACTAATAAAATTAATCTATGTAAGCAAGGTACAATACATTTTTATAAAAAAAATAACACTGATTTGGCATTAAAAGGGATTCAGTCACTTGCCTCTACACTTTAAAAAAATGTTTACAGTAATTTCATGCGTATAAGCCGCGGCTCAGTTAAGTCATAAAAAAGTCTTCTCAGCCAGTAAAAGTCATCGCAGTTAAGTCTTAAAAAATTTTATTGTGCAAAAGAATTCAAATAAAAGCTAAGCAAAAGTAAGTAACATTTTATTTAGTTCTTTATGGGGCTCCATTTGCAGTTTGCAAACGGTTAATTTTACTGTTTGCAATTGTAAACTGGCACCAGTAAATTTTAAGTGCAATTTCGATCTGATAATATACAGAAGGCGTGGGGGGGGGAGATCATGATTATTTTCAAATTGATTTGTTCTTAAATGGCGGTATGAGCCGGTTATTTGAACATTTTTGGAGCCGAAATACCTTGCCCCTGTAAGTGTTAAGATAAATTCTCAGGGGAAATCTACATATCTGAGCTGCGGCGGATACGCGCAAAATTACAGTAATGTTTTTTTTAAACCTTTTATTAATTGGAAGTATTACCGGAAAAAAATAATATGCCTATGTTTAACAGCTGCAATACAAATAACGCACACACTCTTAAATGTTTTATTCTTGTAATTTAAGTTAAAATTCCACACTCTGACAAAACTTAAATAAAAATTTTGACAAACATATAGTTATTTCATATTTTTAAAAGAATTTCAAAAATTCGCTTTTAAACATAAAACACTTAAATGCACAGTTACGGACCTCATTTAAACTAGAAACTGAATTTTGTTTTGTTCTCAATATTTGTAACTGAAAGAAAGTTTAAAAAATCGCCGCTGAATCTTCGTTCAAACAAACGTGATGTATTGTTCATGAGTAATTACTTTGAAAGTAATATTTTGTTGCATGAAAGACAAACTTAAGGTGTCATGTTTTTTATACAACAAGTGCAACGGTACATTAACCCTTTAAAGTGCTTGTTTGTGTACAAGGTGTCCGAAAAATCTGGAAACGGTCGAATAATTCCTGAAACACATATCAGATTAAAAAACGAAAACATATGTGTTAAATATTTTTAAAAAACCTCTGTAATAACGAACAAATATATTTGTAAATAAGAAAAGGCGATTTTTCCCGCATACATAATAGAATGAATTTTTTTAATTAAAATTCCGGTGCCGTTGTTGCATATCAGAACTAAAATTGTGTGGTTTCCTAGAGAAACCAATGAACGTTAAAGAGTTAACCTTTTTCCGGCGAGGAGTAAATTTGTTTAAAATTATTAACTTCCACCGGAAGTTACAAGCGAATTTATTAGAGGATATGAGTTTTATTATTTTTAAATATGCCAGAAATTGAAAATTTTAATTAAATATTTTTGGTGCTATTGAAATTTAAATTAAGTGTCCTTTTTTAGGGACACCGCGCCGTTAAAATTCCAGTATGTCACATATATAGGTAATGTCACATATGCATATATACTTAATGTTACATACCAGCATATAGCTAATTCACATACCTGTGTCGTGTAGTAAGTAACACATCACGTATGAAATGTTTTGTTATCTGCTAGTTGCATTAACAAAAAGATTTTACTTTCTTACCTAAAAAAAGAATAAATATTACAATTAAAAATTTTTGTCATAATTAAAAAATATACACAACAAACATGTAAATTAACAATGTAAACTTATAAAAATGTAATAATTTATCAGTATGTCATAACATTTCTATGGAGTAATTTAAAAAATATTTTAATTTTCTTTCAATATATCACACAATGCTGCCTATAATGCGCAAATTTATTTTTAAAACAATTTATTAGCTTTAATATTTAAATATGTAGGTGCCAAGGATAACAGAGCTTCAATACCATTATTTCCTACTTGGAATATTCACCTTAAATATCTGTTTAACTTCTTCACTACTAATTATAGATGCAGTATTATTAATTATTTCTGATTTACTCTCCCATTTGACCCCAGAGCAGAGATTTTTATTTTAGATGCATTACCTCGAATCTTAGACTTTGAAACATGGCACTTTAATTTCGAAATTGTAATTATGTTCGAGTATCATTAATAAAAAGGGGCAAAACTGATGTCTCCATTTGGGGACCCGAATGACTGAAGAATTTAAATGGCAAGAAGATTATTAATCAGAAATGATTTTTTATACAGCTAGTTTCATGATGTTTCGTAGTGTAAGTTATATAGCTGATAATTGCTATGTTTTTGCCGGTATTTGTTTTTGAAAAAAAATGTTTGGACTTATTCAAGTAATAAGAAATATACAATTTTCTGTTCGAAAATACTGCTAGCCAAAAATCATTGCATGACATACACTACAAGTGCTCATGGAAATAGCCATACATAAAGTACAATATTAGTTTAACCCTTTAACGTTCATTGGTTTCTCTACAAAACCACAAAATTTTAATTCCGATATGCAGTAACGACGTCGGAATTTTAATTAAAAAAAAATCCCATCAAGAAGTCAGAGTTTGTACGCAGGGGTTTGTACGCAAGAAATGAAGGGAGGTTTTTGTTGTTTGGGTACCCGGAATTTCTTAAATTACAAGTCGCTATAGATTTTTTTTTTTTTTTTTTTTTTTTTTTTTTTTTTTTTGTAATAAATAAGGCTGTTATTTCTTTAGAAAAATTCTTATAAAAGCTGCTTGAAAGTTCTTGTCACGAACACTGGAAATCTTTGAACCCTTTCACATCTTAATTACAGCATTCTTACAATCAAGACTGCTACAGGGGAAAACTAAATTATTTAAGCTAAACAAGTTTTTTTATTCATGCAATATTTCTGTTTTTACTAATGCAAAAATATGCATTTAGTTACTGGTGCAAGTTTACCATTGTGGTAGTGAAACCCTGTTAATCTTCCCTTTTAGCTCACAGGCTATCATAGCCTGAGAGCTTATGTGCCCCCTTGTTCAATATGTATGTATGTTCGTTCGTTCGTGCGTGCGTACGTGCGTAACGCGATAACTCATGATAAAAATATACGATCCACTTGAAATTTTGTATATAGGCATATCCTAACAAGGCGCTTCCCTGATTAGTTTTTGGAGTTAATTTGATATGTATAAGAGGGGGAACGGGGAGGTCATGCCCCTCTCCATAATTTATATAAATGGGTTTTTCATGCAGAATTAAGTTTTCGTTCAAAATTTAGATACAGGATCATTCTGATGAGGCGATTCCGTGACTGTTATTAGGTGTTCATTGAATAAGTATAAATAGGGGGAACGGGGGTGCCCCTCCCCATAATTTATAAAAATGGGTTGGTCAAGCAGAATTGTCAGATTTCGTTCAAATCTCTGAATAGTTTTGGAAGTTTAATGGTTAAGTATAAAAGAGAGGGATAACTCCTCTTAAAATATATAAATGCTAAATGGGTTTTTATTAAGAATTATCCGATTTGCTCTGAATTTTGGTTAGTCACTTCGGTTAGTCACTTGCGTTAGTCACTTTCAGATCCAACAACGTTTATCGTTATAACGTTTTATGATTACATGTTCAGTTATTTCACTCACAACTAGAACAAAGTCCACTATCTCTGTCCTCTGCTTTATTCATAACTTCATTTTAAACAAATTGAAAATTGCGCGTCAAGAGTAGCAAATGAGATGCGTTCTTATTATAAGGAATTTTTTAAATATTCAGATCTTGGTGTAATAGTATACATCACTTTGGATATAGTGGAATATGCGAAATCTTTTGTGTAGCCCTGTAACTACTATTTTCTTTCTATTACACGGGAAGTAACTTGTAGTAAGCCTCTGCAACATATATAAATTTCGTAAAATGTGAAATAATTTAATATTATTAAAACGTGTCCTAAACATTGTTTTTTCCTATACTATTATGTAACGGAATACATTTGTATAGCACTGTAAATTAATAACAAATATTCTTTGCACCACAGACTGTACAGAATGTATATTTTAGTATTTACTTCAGGGATGCATATCAATTTTATTATGATCGAAGGAGTGTACACCATTAAAATGCACTTGAAACTATTTTTCCCATTGGCCGTCATGTAACTGAATACTTTTCATTGCACCTGTAATTAACTATGCATCCGAATTTCATAATATTTGAACTCGATAAAATTATGCAACAATTATATGTTTTAAAATTTAAATGATTCGGTTGGGTAGTTTTCGCTTTGTTATATGTTGGCAGACGGACAGACGGACGGACTGAACGACGACAATAGGTGCTACGTGTTTACACAATTACGAATGTTCCTAAAAAACAGTTATAATTCTCAGTTTTAATGAGACAACTGTTTGTATTAACATGCCCAAGCAATAAGTAAGCTTGTTTTGCAGGTTTTGTAGTTTATTTTGCAAGATATTTGATAATCGTCTACCACAAATCAGGTGTCTGTACTTGCCGATCTTTTATTATAATGATGATTAGAAAGCGAATTTTAATTGGCTTATCAAGGTAAGTTGGTAACATCGCTACTAACAAACATGGAACTGTTATGAAAGAAGAACTGACATATTTCTAGAATTGTGTAGCTTCTTCTTCTCCCGTTTTGGCAGGGGGTTCATTATCAAAGCGGCAGATTTTCGCCAGTAAATTTATGATAAATTATTTTTTTATTTAACCCTTTTAGGAGTGGTGTGATATATTTTAATTCCCCTAATTTAAAGAAGGATCGCGTCACAAACTTTTAACAGAATTTTCTATTTTTCTATTTTGAGGGCTAAGCGTTGAAAAAAATTGCCTTTCCTTATTTTTAGATAAAGTTTTTCAATAGCCCGGAGAAAATTCAATATTGCAAAGCTGTGGCTGCTTGCCCTCAAGGGTTTAAATGCTTCATTAATGGAAAACTTCAATCGAAAATGATGGAATATATATATATATATATATATATATATATATATATATATATACATATATACTGATAAAAGTTTACTTTTGCAGTAATAGCTCCACCATATTGTGACAAGACAACCCCCTATCTGTGTCAGTAAAAAGATCATAATACATGAGCAAATAGACAGCTGCAGAAATAAAAAGAAATCGTTTACGAAGAATATGATAAAAAATGCTCATTAATAAGCTCCTAAAATAATAAGAATTTTTAATGAAAATTTACTGGTGGAAGTTTTCACCGGAAATAATCAGAAACCTTTGATCGAATCAAAAGAAACAGCTGTCATTTTGTAACAACCTCGTCAATTAATTCACTCGCAACTGTTAGACAATACGCTATAGGTCTGTTCCTCTTTATTCATACCTCAATTCTAAAAAAAGTATATATATTCCTGTTTCCTCATCCACAGCAAATGTCAGAAAAATGCCCCCGCAGCTGCATTTGTATTTATACTAACTATTTCTGAAGAAACAAGAGATCCTTATCGTTTTTTATCATTTATTATGAAGCGTTCTGCATGTACATTTCGAGAATAGTTTTTTAATACTGCATGAATATTAAAATGTTCAGTTATTGATTTTTCTGCAATATAACAGAAAAAATACTCTGAAAAAGATAGTGCGAAAAAGTAAATAAAGCAAAAATATATCCTTGCATGATAAACGCTAAAAAAAATCAACTACATCAGGAACAATAAAAAACACAATCATACTTTTTGCATCTAAAAGGTTCTTACAGAGAGAGGGGCAAATAGCATTTCAATTTCTTAAAAGTGAGTTCTAATTGATTTAGATCTATATCCTGCTAACATGATTTAGATTAGGAATTTTCTTTGATGACAAATTTTTATCTGTTAATTTTAACGGAAATCAATATAAAAGATTCAGTTGGCTTTCCAATTCAGATTTAAGTACATAATTTTCTTTGATTTCTAGCAATTCTGAATTTCGTTAGAGGAAACACAAGTTTTCAATGATTGCTGAAACAGAAATTTTCATTATTATCTTCCTTTATTTTTGAGGAAAACATGATTAATTCTTCAAATATCGTATTTTCATTTATTTAACTTTTCGAATTTTTTTTAAGAATTAAAACTTTCAAGCACATTTTATCAGAATTTTTAAGAAGCATCATTTGTCTTATTTTACGAACATAGTATATATATATTCTGATAAAAGACCTGTACTTTTAAAAATTTCTGGTACTAAAAATCTTAAGGTCTCATGAACTCTTTGATGCATACGAACTCTGGTGAAAACAACCGGTAATTTTGGAAATATTGTTGCTATCATGTTATTACGTCAATATAGCATGCTTTTTAAAACCATTAACGCCCTAATAATTATCTATGTTAAAATTTAAATTTTGGAGTTTCTAATCCCTTTTACAAGAAGAGCAATTTAGATTTTGTTTTATCAAGGAAATGTCTTACGATAGAAAGTATATAATTCTCTTCATAACTACAGGTGTTAAAAGTATTTTCTTGCCACTAAGTCTAGTTATCTAAAAATATGCCACTTTGCATTATTGGTTTAATACAACAGGGATATTCAATTTTCCAGTTTATGGTTTTACTGCAACATTAAACAGATATGGAAAAAAATAGTCTGAAATAAAATCGTGCCGCAAAAGAAATAAAACAAAAGTATAATATCCTTACATAATAAACTCTAAAGAAAGTAAGAACAACTATAGGAACAACCAAAAACATGATCACACTTTATGCATCTGAATGGTGCCCATTTGCTGAGGGAAGGGCGAATAGCATTTCAATTTCTTAAAAGTGAGCTTTTAAAATAAATACCCTTCTAGTATGATTTAGATTCGGAATCTTCTTTGATGACTTATTTTTATAGCTTACTTTTTAACGGAAATCAATAAAAGAGGTTACTCAGTTGGCTTTCGGGCTTAAGTGCCTAATTTTCTTTGGTTTCTAGCGATGCTGAATTGGGTAGAGGAAATAGACATTTTCAATGATTGCTAAAACAGAATTTTTTTTATTACTTGTTTTATTTTTGAGGAAAACGTGGTTAATTTTTAAATGTATAGTGTTTCATTTTTTTTTAACTTCTTGCATGTTTAATTTAATTCTTTAACGGACAAAGCGTTTTCATTGCTAAGATGCTGTAATAAAGGAATGACACCGGTCATTGCGAACAGATATATTTCTGAAACAGAGAAAGTTATATTTGACATACAGTCGACTCTCGTTAACTCGAAATCGGATAATTAGAATCTTCGCTTAATTCGAACTAAACATGAAGTCCCGAAATTTTCAATTACAGAATAACGTTAAAAATTTTCATTAATTCAAACTCATTTTCTCTTGACTTCGTTTAATTCGAACTAACGAAAATTCCGATTTTTCTTTTTTCTTTTCGTTCTCACGGATTTCAGATCATGTGAATAACTTTCTTCCTTTGATTTTTGTGAAAATTTTTCCGAACGAGCATACATATAATACATTTGATATCCTCTTTCTAACCCCATCTGTCCATCAGTGACGTTTTAAATTTTTCTTCCATCGTGCTTGTTTCTAACCTTTTAATTAGTTTATGTATTTATGCATTCTAATTTAATATTAAGTCATATTCTAATGATAGCAGACGAAAGAAGTTTAAAAAACACTATAACATTAATTCATTTCCAATAGTACCATATTAAGCATGCTTTCCATAATTCGAACTTTGGATAATTCGAACATTTCTTGTGGTCCCGACGAATTCGAATTAACGAGAGTCGACTGTACGTAAAAAAAAATGAATTTTTTTTTACTTGGAAGTCCAAGTGTCGTTATTGCATATCAGGACTAAAATTTTGTGGTTTTGTAGGAAACCAATGAACGTTAAAGGGTTGAAGAATTAATAAAGAATACTGCCCAGTTAAACTGATGGCATTGAGCTCACAGGCTACAAATACTAATTGTACATTAAAGCCTTATATTTTCAAGGGTTAATTCCGTTCGAAAAAAAAATTAAGAAGGGGAAACAGCTCTCCCCTTTCCTCTTTTTTTATACTTAATCATTGAACCTCCTATACTATCAAAGACATGCTTTATCATATAAAAAATCTATATCCAAAATTCAGAGCAAATTAGATAATTCTTAATAAAAACCCATTTAGCATTTATATAATTTAAAAGGAGTTATCCCCTTCTTTTATACTTAACCATTAAACTTCCAAAACGATTCAGAGATTTGAACGAAATCTGAAAATTCTGCTTGAAAAACCTATTTATATAAATTAAGAGGGGGGGAGGCATTAGAACCCCTGTTGCCCCTATTTATACTTATTCAATGAACACCTAATAGCAGTCACGGAATCGCCTCATCAGAATGATCCTAATCTAAATTTTGAACGAAAACTTAATTCTGCATGAAAATCCCATTTATATCAACTAACGGGGGGGGGCATTAGAACCCCTGTTCCCCCTATTTATACTTATTCAATGAACACCTAATAACAGCCACGGAATCGCCTCATCAGAATGATCCTAATCTAAATTTTGAACGAAAACTTAATTCTGCATGAAAATCCCATTTATATCAACTAACGGGGTGGGGGATTAGAACCCCTGTTCCCCCTATTTATACTTATTCAATGAACACCTAATAACAGTCACGGAATCGCCTCATCAGAATGATCCTAATCTAAATTTTGAAAACTTAATTCTGCATGAAAATCCCATTTATATCAACTAACGGGGGGCATGAGCCCCCCGTTCCCCCTCTTATACATATCGAATGAACTCCAAAAACTAATCAGGGAAGCGCCTTATCAGGATATACCTATATACAAAATTTCAAGTGGATCCGATATTTTTATCATGAGTTATCGCGTTACGCACATACGCACATACATACAGAACGGACGGGCACATAAGCTCTCAGGCTATGATAGCCTGTGAGCTAAAAACTACATGAGTAAGAGGGTTCGTACGTTTAAAGAATTTTCAAGGTTTTATCAGAATATTTAAAAAGCAACATTTGCCTTTATTTTACGAGGGAAAAAAAAAATCTGTCTTCAGGTATAGGGACCGGTACTTTTAGAAATATCCGGTACTAAAACACATTTAAAATCCGATGAATTGTCTGATGCATAATAACTCTGGTGAAAACGGCTGTTAATTTTGTAAATGGGGTTTCACTCATATTATAAGCCATTATAGCGTTTTAAACCATTAACGTCCTAATTATTATCTACGTTAAAATTAAAATTTCAATATTTCCCACCACTTTTCGAAGAAGAAGAGTTTTGACTTTTTTTGAAGTAATTTGTCTAACGAAAGAAAGTATATACTTCTCTTCATAATTACAGGTGAGAAAAGCTCTTTCTTGCCATTAAATTTAGCGATCTAAAAATACGCCTCTGGTCACTAATGGATTAACCCTTTTACAGACATGGCATTTTCATAACCAAAATGTTGAAATAAATAAATGACACCGGTAATTTCGACCATATATACCTGTAAATAAGAAAAAAGTGGCAATTTACACGCATATTAAAATGGATTTTTTAAAATAAAAATTCCGGTATCGTTGTTGTATATCGGAATTAAAATTTTGTGATTTCGTTGAGAAACCAATGAACGTTAAAAGGTTATAATATCTTAAGGCGAGTGATCAAGGAAAAAAACACTTAAAAAGTTGGTTAAAGAGATGTACGCATTCTTTAATCCCTTTAAAATACTAGTCTTTTCTATAAGAAAATACTTTTAGTTCCCTGTAATTTTGACTGTGTTATTCCCTAAACATTCGCCACTCTGTAATACAACATAGATGTACAAATATTTATTTATGATTTTTAGGAAACATGAAACAGATATGGTAAAGATAGTCTGAAATAAAATCGTGCCGAAAATGAAATAAAATTGAAGTACAGTGGAACCTGCCTAAAGTGACCAGCCTCGGGACCAGCTAAAATGTTCACTTTTTGGAGGTGGTCACTTTATGAAGTATCTTTGAAAATGGCACGTTAAAAATTTTGTGTTCTCAAAAAATAAAACAAATTAAAATATGCATAAAGGAAAAGTGCACTATGTTAAGTAATAAATTGATTAACAAATTTAATTAATGAATTACTAATTTAAAATATATTACACACAGCGTAATAAACTTAAAACTAATCTTTTTTAAAAAGTTCAATTGAAGAACTTCCGTAGTGATTGACTTAAATGTCGCAGAATGAGAAGATACACTGTAATTAATATGCATTTTTATTTTGTTTATACAGTACTGATCCAAAATAATAATAATAAAAAAACAAGAATTTTTGTAATATTTTTAAATATATACATTCGCCTACATTTGTTCATTTTGAGATAATTTTAGTAGTCATGTGGCATTTTTGCATTGGCATTCAACTAAATCATCAACGTTTCTTATGTAAATGCAAAGAAGTTCCATACAATTTCTAAAACTATATTTAAATGAACAAAAGTTGGAGAATTTAACAACGAATGTCATAAAAATAAGTATTTTTTGGCCAATTCCGTAAGCGCATAATCAACGTTTCTAAATTTGACAGTAATCTATTTAATATTTGATGTGGCTTCTGTATATGCAATGTGGTATTAAGTGGTAAGAAATAAATTTTTGTATTTCAAAACGGCAAATTACTCGGATGGACTGGACAGTTATCTATAAAAAAATGAATCTTTTTTTTCTTTGCTTCATCTGCATGTTTAAATGTGTAACCCATTCAGTAAAAATAGAACACATGAAGGATTTTTTATTTTCATACCACGAGACTAGAAAATTCTTAGTGTTAATCTTTTTGAAACAGTGTAGTTTTTCGCTTTTTCCTATAACAAAAGGTTTTAGTTTCTCTTAACTGCAAGTAAGCAAAATGGTAATTCTCTGTTTAGAAATTTTCTCATCTATGCATTTAACTCCAGGCAATGCAAGGTTCGCACACTCCTTATATTTTTAAGGACTCTGTCACCACTATTAATAATAAGAAAATTTATATTTAATTTTTAAGAAACATAATTTACAACCATCAACTTTTTTCTCAAATTTCGCACTATTTTTTTGTAGTGAAACGCTTTGAAATTTCTGTTAAAATTTAATGGTATAGTTGTGCGAACCATGCAGTGTTAATGTTTTATTTGGCATTGCCTGATAAAATAAACCACATTTTTGGCATTGAATGTGTCTTCTTTCTTATAATCTACCAGCAATCAGAATTCTGTCTTTTAAAGGAATCTACTGTTTTCATATCAACGGTACGAGATTTGCCACACAAATAATAAACATTATTTCTTTTCTTGAATGATTATAATCAGCCATTAGCAGCAGAAAAATTATCTTAATTCAGTTTTCTTTAAAACTCTGAAGCTGCTTCTCATAGAAAAGGTCCAGAAATGCGAGCATTCATCCTACGTATTTGTTTAAACTATTAAACAGTTGCTTGACTTGCATCAAAATAATCTTTTTTCAAATTTTCTATTCCTTAGATTTATTTTTATTTATGTTTTTTTAATATTTACAGATATTCCAATTTTCTTTTTAAAATATTGCTCACACAAGTTTTACAGATTTGAAAATTCTCAGCTGCTGCTATTTGACTATTATTTTTTAGAAAATTAATAAATTCAGTTTTAACTTTTAAACACAATCCTTCATACGGTTTAGACAATTTACATTTCGATTCTTATTCTCTATATTTTAAGAAGAAAGATAACCGGATTAAAGATAATAATTTGAAAAAAACAACAAAAGCAATAAGAAAACTACAAATACATATAAGTTAATATTAAATGTTACAGATGTTGAAAGCAGTTTAGTACAATAAAAGAACATGTGCAATTTCATTTTTAGAATTTCTCAGAACATATGACAAAGAAACGCTTTTAAAAATTTCTTGAAATTTTTTTTATTTTTGAAAAAAACATGATTAATTTTAGAATTATCGTATTTCTATTTAATTAGCGTTTCGCATGTTTATTTTAACTAATTGAAATTGCCAAAAATAAACAATTGTTAATTTTGGATACGGGATTGTACTCTTGTTATTACATCCTTAAAGTTCCCTTTATTATTATTATTTTTTATTTTTTTTCTTTTTGTTAATGCAACATGGATGTATAAAATTTTCAATTTATGATATTTTCTGCACTCTTAAACAGAAAATTTTAAAAAATCTTAAAAAAAATGGTGCAGAAGAAGAAATTAACCCCTTCGAGACGAACGTTTTTTACGAAACTTTTTGTCTTTTAACACCGGTTTTTAAGAAGAGCAATTCTTGCCTTTTTGAATACGGAAAATGCGTGGATTAAATAAGGCAGATTTCGATGAAAAGTTTATTGATGAGAATAATTGAGGTTTCTGAGGTCTTTATGTGGCACGCATACCGATCGCTCGTCCAGAAAGGGTTAAGCCCTTGGGGATGAGCGACACGTATACATGTAGAAACTAATCGTTGTGGGCCACCGTAATACTTATTCATCATGGATATGTATACGAAAATAAAACATGTGAAACTATTTATACAATGCATTGCAATTCATAAACAAAATTTAAATATTGTTAATACACATAGTAATGCTATATTAAAGAACTGCTGATGTACCAATTTCGACAAATTATATAAAACGCCAAACTACTCAAGTAGTACCGAACTGCGTAAAAGAAACATCCTTATAACTCCAAAAAAAATTCTATTAACTAACAATTAACTGCGTCGGATTAAGCGTCTCATTTCCAATTAAAATATACTTCTGAATTGAAATTTGAATGAAATACAGGGTCATGAAAAATCGAAGAATGTGGAAAACAGGATTACAAATATCTCGGCAACTAATAATCGGATCGACTTTGTTCTATATGAAAAATGTGTGTTATTTTTATTGCCTTTTACGTCCATTCCTCAGAACAAAAAAATTCGAAAATTTTTATATACCTTTCATCAGAACGAATTTTTCGAGAGTCCGAAAAAAAATAGTTCTGGATAATCGAGGTTGCTGATATTAAATAGGCGTTTGTCCCATTCTTACATACTAACTACAAACAAAATTTCAAGTCTCTATCTCAATTTGTTCAGGAGATAGAGCGTTTACAGACAGACAGACAGACAGACAGACGGACGGAGGGGAATAAATTTTTTCTAAAAATATGCTTTTCGAAATCTCCACTAACTAAAACGTGTAAATCCGTCAAAAAAAATTTTTCGATTTTCAAAACGATTGCAAGACTTACCCTATACTACGTATGATGGGTAAGTAAAAAGGCTTAAAAATCCTTGTATATTTCCACCAGTAAAATTTCACAGTAAAATTTGTCTTATTTAATCGGAATATTTTCTCAATTTAATAAGACACAAATTTCTGTTTTTAAAAACCGGTGACAAAAAATTAAAAATTTCATTAATATCTCCCGTCCCGAAGGGGTTAAGGTGTATGGTACTTATATATTTTTTAGCTTTTTGCATATTTAATTTAATTAATTAAAATTGACATAAAAAACTGTTAGTTTAGAAAACGGGATTACACTCGTATTATTACACCATTGTAGCTCAGTTTTTTAATACAACAAGGGTATTCAAAATTTTAATTCATATTTTTTCTGCAATATTAAACAAATACTGAAATAATAGTCTAAAACACGATAGAGAAAAACATAAAACAAAAATGTATCTTTACATGATGACCATCAAAACAAGAAGAAAAACAGACATAACAGAAAACATGATCGTTTTTGCATCTAAAAAGTTCTTATTTGCAGAGCATGGAGCGAATAGTATTGCAGTTTCCTAAAAGTAAGCTTTTAAAATAAGTAGTTTTTCAGCATGATTTAGATTCGGCAATCTTCTTTGATGACGAATTTTTTATCTCTTACCTTTAACGGAAATCAATATAAAAGATTATTTTGTTGGCTTTACGATTCGGGTTTAAGTATCTAATTTTCTTTATTTTCTAGAAATGCAGAATTTGGTTACAGGAAATAGATGTTTTCAATGAATGATGAGAAAGTAATTTTCTTCATTAATTGTTTTATTCTTGACGAAAACGTGATTAGTTTTAGAATTACCATATTTTCTTTTGAGTAGCTTTTCGCATGTTAAATTTAACTAATTGAAATTGACAAAAATAAGCAATTGTTAATTTTGGAACGGGAATATACTCTTGTTAATACATCCATATAGAACGGGGTTTTTTTATTTATGAAATATGAAACAAATTTGTAATTCATGCCTTTTTTTGCACTATTAACCACTTAACGGTCGCATTAAATTACGGTTTAAAAATCAAAAATTCATTATTCCCATCACTTTTTTTTAAATACTTGTCTTATCTAATGTCAAGTAAAATAACATCACAATAAAATCAATTACACTATTTTATAAAACTGGTGGAATCAAACAAAATAAAATCCATGAAACTTGCAGCCCATGTATGTCTCGGGCGCGACGATTAAGTGGTTAACACTAAAACAGCCGGGTATTTTACTAAAGTTTTATAAAAAGTGTTTCGCACCAGAATTTTAATTTTAAACTATTTAACTTATTTAATTTGTCTATTTTTTGAGCTGCATATGTTTAACATCTCTAATGAAGAAAATTCTGGTTCGAATCGACTATTATCATTCTGGCAGGGGTCATTTTGACCCCTAATGGCGGTTCTAGTGTTAATCAGAAATCGGAAAAAAATCTTAAAGTACATAGTGCAGAATAAATGAAATAAACTTAATCTTTTTGTTTAACCTCTTCGAAACGATTGTCTTTTACAAATTTTTTTATCCTTTATCACCGGTGTTTAAGAAGATAAATCTTGCCTAATTGTAACGGGAAAATGCGCGGACTAAATAATGCAATATTTACAGTAAAATTTTACTGGTGCGAATAATCAGGAATTCTGAGTTCTTACCGGGGTTATGATGCATGGCAAATAGCTGCCAACTTTCAACTAATCTTCCGTAATACCTGGATTAGTTTGATCCAGGTTAACGTCATTTCAAACCAGAAAATATATTTTATGAATATTTATTTAATTTCAAGATTGTTAATGGAACATACTTAATTTCATTTCTTTGAAAAAATTCTGGTTCATTCATTAAACCAGGGTTAAATTAACACATGTATTACGGATAATCGATGTCAGGTTGGCACCTATGATGGCATTTTTATTTGTTTAGCTTTTCGCATGTTTAATTGGCACTACTTGGTTATCCAGTCAACCAAAAAAAACTATTGCTAAACTATAAGATTAAATGCCAATAATGTATGATCGTGAAAGTCATATTCAATGGCATTAAATGCGATACACGTGTTTAAAAACGTCATAAAATTATTTTTATTTCGACTTTTTATATGTATTTTTAATAATATTCTACCAATTATTTGTTTTTTTAGTTATTTAAAATAAAATTATGTCAATATACATAATTTGCCTATAATTCGTGGGATTTGTATAGTTTGGCGAAATTGGTCGACGGGATAACCAAGTAGTACCGTTTAATTTATTTAATTAAAACTGACATAACTAAACAACAGAAAATTTTGGAAACGGAGTTACACTAATATTAGTATATCATTGTAGTTTGATTTTTTTAATACAACAAGGGTGTTCAAACTTTTAACTGATATTTTTTTCTGCAATATTAAACAAATGCTGAAATTAAAGTCTAAAAAAAGATAGCAAAAAAAAAATAAAGCAAAAATTAATCTTAATATGATAACCATAAAAAAAAACAACAACAAAAGGAAATACAGAAATCATGATCGAACTTTTTGCATCTGAAAGGTTGTTATTTGCAGAGGGTGTGGCGAATAGCATTGCAATTTCCTAAAAGTGAGCTTTTAAAATATAGTAATTTCCCAGCATGATTTAGGTTCGGCAATCTTCTTTGCTGACAAATTTTTATCTAGCACTTTTAACGGAAATCAATATCAAAGATTACTTTGTTGGCTTTCCAATTCGGGTTTAAGTATCTAATTTTCTTTGGTTTCTAGAAATGCAGAATTTCGTAGGAAAAATGGATGCTTACAATGATTGCTAAAAAACTTATTTTCTTTATTACTTGTTTTATTATTGACGAAAACATGATTAATATTTGAAGCACCGTATTTATTTTCATTTAGCTTTTTGTATGTCTAATTAAACTAATTAAAATTGGCAAAAATAAGCAACTGTTCATTTTACAAACGGAATTTTTCTTCTATTAAGAATGTATTTATTAAAAATACAACACATTGCTCAATGGTGCACAAAACAATAATTTCAATATCAACTTGTACAATTAAAATAAAATAAAAATATCAATGTTTCGCGCCGTCTTCAGGAAAATATGATAATGGGAGGACTAAGTTTGCTTCTTGATCGGAAGATAATATTTCTCTCGGGATGAATTTATGGAAATATTATCTCTCGATCAAGAAGCGAACTTAGTCCTTCCATTATCATATTTTCCTGAAGACGGCGCGAAACGTTGATATTTTTATTTTATTTTAATTGTACAAGTTGATATTAAAATTATTGTTTTGTGCACCATTGAGCAATGTGTTGTATTTTTAATAAATATATTCTTAATAGTTAAATTTTATGGTGCAATTGTCCAGTATATATTTATGGAATTATTATTACATCCTTACAGCACATTTTTTTCCTTAATGCAAGATGGATGTACAAATTTTCAAATTATGCTTTTTGTCTGCACTATTAATCAGATATCGAAAAAAAAAAATTCTTAAACGTGATAGTGCAGAAAAAGAAACGAAACAAACTTCATCCTTTTGTTTAACCCCTTCGAGATGAGCGTCTTTTACGGATTTTTTTTTATTTTTATCACCGGTGTTTAAGAAAAGAAATTTTTGCCTTATGGAATCGGGAAAATTCGCGGATTAAATAAGAAAATATTTAAAGTAAATTCTATTGGTGAGAATAATCGATGATTCAGAACTCTTTATGCGGTATGCATATCAGTCGCTTGTCCTCCAGTGGTGTTAATGTATATAGCATTTTCATTTATTTAAATTTTCACATGTTTAATTTAATTAACTGAAATTGACAAAAATAAGTAACTATTAATTTTAGAAACGAAATCATACTCTTATTATTACATCTTTATCCCACGTCTTTTTCTTTCGCTTAATGCAACATGGATATACAAATTTTCAATTTATGCTTTTTTCTGCACTATTAACCAGATAGCGAAAAAAATATTAAACAAGATAGTTCAGAAGAACAAATGGAACAAAATTCATTTTTTTTGTCTAACCCCTATGAGTACGAGCGAGTTTTACGAAATAATTTATCACCGGTTTTTTAAAAAAATAATTCTTACTTAATTGAATCGGAAAAATGTGTGGATTAAGGGTGTATTCGAAAAAACGCTTTTCTATCTTCAACAGCTCGAAATTTTCAGATACAATTTCAGACACACTTTTAAACATAGAAACATGAAATTTGCTGAGAGGATTCTTGAAGGGACGTATGAGGTGCCAAATGATGTTTTTTTACGCTCAATTCATTAGAATTTGAGTTATAAACAATAATCTTCTCAGTATGACCCTTTTTTTGTCTCAAATCTCCCGCTTGGGAAAAATCGGTTCGAAATGCCGTTTTTGATTGCTTTTTTTGCAATATTTTCTGCATTTATCAAAGAATCGACAATTACGGCACCTTGTGTACTTTCCAAATAAGAGATTTTGAAAGTTTGGTGTATTTGAGAGTAATAATGAGTTCAAAAATAAATCAAAAAATAGGCAGTTTGAATCGAAATACACCCTTAAGTAAGGTAGTATTTACAGTAAAATTGTATTGTGAGAACGATCGAGGATGCTAAGCTCTTTCTGCAGTAAGCATACCTGTCCAAGGTTCGCCCACTCCTTGGAATTTCCAAGGACTCTGGCCGCACTATTAAAAATAAGAAAATTTACATTTAATTTTTAAAACACAACATTCGCATGCCACACCTTCATTCACAGATTTTACGATATATTTCAGCAGTGAAACACTTTGAAAATATTCTTAAAATTTAATGGTAGAACTGTGCGAACCCTGCCTGTCGCTCTTCCTCAAGGGGTTCAGGTGTATGATATTTTCATTTATTTAGCTTTTCGCTTGTTTAATTTAATTAATTAAAATTAACGTAAATCAACAACTGTTAATTTTGGAAACGGGATAACATTCACATTATAACATCATTGTAGCTCATTTTTTAAATACAACAAGTCTATTAAAATGTTTAATTTATATTTTTTTCTGCAATATTAAACAAATACTAAAAACATAGTTTAAAACAAGATAGCGAAAAACATAAAACAAAAATATACCTTTACATTATAACCATAAAAACGACTAAAACAGGAACAACAGAAAGCATGATCGCACTTTTTTTTGCATCTATAAGGTTCTTATTTGCAGAGGGTGGAACGAATAGTATTTCAATTTCCTAAAAGTGAACTTTTAAAATAAGTAGCTTTCCAGCATGATTTAGATTCGGCAATCTTCTTTCATGACAAATTTTTATCCTTTAACAGAAATCAATATGAAAGATTACTCAGTTGGCTTATCCAATCCTGTTCAAGTATATAATTTCTTTGGTTTCTAGCAATACAGTATTTGGTTCGAGGAAATACGTGTTTTTAATGGTTGCTAAAAATGTAATTTTATTTATTTCTTGTTTTGCTTTTGAGAAAAACATGATTAATTTTAAAAGTATCGGATTTTTATTTAATTAGCTTTTCACATGTATAATTTAACTAATTGAAATTGACAAAAATAAACAACTGTTAATTTCGGAAACGGGATTATACTCTTATTATTACATCCGTATAGCGCGTTTTTTTTTCTTAATGCAACATGAATATATAAATTTTCAATTTATGCTTTTTTTTTCACTATTAATCAGATAGCGAAAAAAATCTTAAACAAGATAGAACAGAAGGAGAATTGAAAATTTTTTGAAACGGGATTACATTTATAATATTACATCATTGTAGCTCGGATTTTTAATACAAGGGTATTCAAATTTTTTATTTTTATTTTTTTCTGCAATGTTAATCAAATACTGAAAGACTAGTCTAAAACAAGATAGTGAAAAGCATAAAACAAAAATATTTCTTTACATGATGACCATAACAACAACAACAATCAGAGGCACAACAGAAAACATGGCTGCACTTTTTTGCATCTAAAAGTTTCCTATTTGCAGAGGATGGGTCGTATAGTATTGCAATTTCCTAAAACTGAACTTTTAAAGCAAGTAGCTTTCCAGCATGATTTAGATTTGGCAATCTTCTTTGATAACAGATTTTTATCTCTTACATTTAACGGAAATCAATATAAAAGATTATTCTATTGGCTTTCCAATTCGAGTGAAAGTATGTAGTTTTCTTTGGTTTATAGGAATGCAGAATTTGGTTAGAGAAAATAGATGTTTTTCAATGATTGCTAAGAAAGTAATTTTCCTTAGAACTTGTTTTATTTTGATGAAAACAGGATTACTTTAGAAGTATCGTATTTTTTTTTTTTAGCTTTTCGTGTGTTTAATTTATACAATTGAAATTGGCAATCTGTTTTGATGAAAGATTTTTTCTCTTATTTTTAACGGAAAACTATATAAAATAATACTCATTTGGCTTTCTCAATTCAGGTATAACCTTTTTTGGCACATTGTGCCCGGTCGGGATACACATATATGCCAGCTTTCAACTAATCTTCCGTAAAACCTGGATTAGTTTGATCCAGGTTAACGTCATTTCAAACCAGAAAATATATTGCATGAATCTTTATTTATTTAATTTCAGGTTTATTACTGGAATTATACATATTTTTATTTCTTTGAAAATTTTCTGGTTCGAAACTCATTAAACCAGGGTCAAATTAACGCATGTATTACGGATAATCGATGTCAGGTTAGCACCTATGGATACATAATTCTATATTCCAAGCTTTCAAATGGCGGCAATAATATTTTAATAAAATTTTACTTTTACAGTGAAAGCTTAAATTAAGGAGGTTCAAAATTTCATATAAAAATTGTTTCTAATTTCGGTGTCTGTCGATAATTTCTAATTTTACTAACAGAATTTGCCCGTGTCAGAAATAGTTAAGTGACTAATTTTCTTTGTTTTCTAGCAATTCAGAATTTTGTTAGAGAAAATAGATGTTTTTAATTATTGCTAAAAACTTCATTACTTTTTAAAGAATTTCATTACTTGTTCTATTTTTGAAAAAAAAAAAAAAAAAAAAAAAAAAAACATGATTAATTTTAGAAATATATCTTTATTCATTTAACTTCTTAAATGTCTAAATTGATCGTATCACGGGCAAGGTACCTGTATTCGTAAAGTTTTGAAATAATATTTTTACACATGTATTTTCAAGAAAATTCATTCTTAAACAAGTAAGTGTATATTTTCATTTATTTAATAAAAATAAACTTTTCATGAAAAAAAATTGGGTGCTTATGTGTTAATTAAAGATTAAAATTGTGTGATACCATAGCGACATCACTGACCTTTAAAATATTAACTATTTAAATTTGACAAAAATAAACAACTATTAATTTTTTAAATGGGATTACACTGGGATTCGTACACTTCACGAATTTGCCAGGAGAAGTATCAGTATTTTTTTTAATATAAGAATAAATCTAGATTCAACGCGCGAAACATCACATTATTTAAGAAGATATTTTCTATAAGAAAACATTGGTACAGTATAATTTCCTGGTCTAGAAATTCCAAGAGCCGTACGAAACCTGGATTAAACTCATACCATAACATCATTACACCTTGGCTTTTTAACATTTTTAGAAACAAGCAACTGCGTTCGCACAATGATAAATTTGCACAAAAAATTTAGAAAAATATTATTTCAAACTTAATAAAAATTTTCTGGTGTAAATTTTAATTAAATTTAGGTGGTATGATGTATCACATCGTCCCTCAAGGGGTTAAATACAACATGGATATTCCAATTTTCAATTTATGTCTTTTTTGTGCTGTTAAACAAACATGGAAAAAAATATTCTGAAAATAGATAATGCAGATAAAGTAATAAAACAAAAACATATCCTTTTAATTATAAACTCAAATTAAAACATCAACAACAATAATAACAAAAAAAATTATCATGCTTATGCATCTAAAAGGTTTCTATTTGCAGAGGGAGGCGTGGATAGTATTTAAATTTCTTAAAAGTGAGCTTTTAAAATGAACTGCTTTCCAACAAAATTTAGATTTGGAAATCTTTGATGCCAAACTTTTATCTCTTACTTTTAACGGAAATCAATATAAAAGATTATTCTGTTGGCTTTACGATTCGGGTTCATTTCTAATTTTCTTCAGTTTCTATCAATATAAAATTTGTTTAGAAATATAGATGTTTTCAATGATTGCTAAGAAATTATTTTTCTTCATTACTTATTTTATTTTGGTAAACAACTTGATTAATTTTAGAAGTATAGAATTTTGATTTCTTTAGCTTTTCGTCTGTGCAATTTAACGAGTTGATATTGACATAAGTAAAACAGGCTAAATTTTGAAAATGGGATTACACTTATACAGTCGAGTCTCTATATAATGAAATCCATCGTTCCAGTAAAAAATTCGTTTTATAGAGAAATTCGATGTATAGAGAATGATGTTAAAAATCGTATTTAATATGTAAATTTTGAAAAATATATATTTTTTTTATCTTTTTAATTAAGAATTTGAAATGTTTAAAAGTAAATATTAACCTAACATTTTATTTCTTAATTATTTAAGCAGTTTCAAAAAAGAGAATAGACATTTATTTGAAAGCTTAATGAAAATAACATAAGGAAGACTTGCATTAATTTCAGACGAAGATATCTGTAATTTTTTGTAGTTTTAATTTAAAAATTGTTACGCTCTCAAAAAAGCTCAAATTTCAGCAAGGAATAAAAAATTGTGGTTAACATTTTCCTCCATTTGAAGGCCTCTCTTATGTGCCTCTCATTGATTCCTCTCTTATATGTGTAACAATCCAATTGACTCTGTTTTGAGAAGGATGTGGAAAGGTGTGTGGCAGGTGGGATGAATTCGTTGGATTTAAAGAACAAGGAGAAAAGTAATATAAAAAAACTGAACGATAAATCAAAAATATTTGATGGAAAATTGATTCCATATGATTTTGAAGCTTTTTTAAAACTGAATAAATTAAGAACAATTTATGAAAAAATTCGTTATACACTGTAAAAAAAATTCAGAAACGTTCCTGGGAAAAAATGGGCAGCTGGGTTGCCTATTATTTCCAAGAAACATTTCTTGAAAATGACTGGAACTTTACTGTGTAATTTTGAAACATTCCCCAGAAAAGGCTGTAAGGTTCCTGTGAAATACCAGGAACGTTCCTGTCGACAACAAAAACATTACTGATATTTCACAGGAACCTTACTGCCTTCTCTGGGGAACGTTTCAGAAGTATTCAGTAAGATTTCTGTTATTTTCCAGAAACGTTATGTATAAATAATGGGCAACTCAGCTGCCTATTACTTCTCAGGAACATTTCTGGATTTATTTTCACAATCAGGAACGTTTCATATATTAGATTTCACTAAATTTTATTTTATTATTCTTTATTTATGTATTTTATTTAGTTATTTATTATTTTTTTATTATTTTACATTCATTAGATTCGATGCCAAAATATATTAATCCATTTTCAAGTATTTAAAAATATTACTCTTTTCTTTGTTTACTTTTGAAAAATATTTTTAATTATTTAGCCAATTTAAATTCATATGCATAAAATTAATATCCGGGATTTTTATTTTATGTTATTTTTCATAGATTCAATGTAATTAAAAACAGACTTTCTCATGCTGTCAACATTGTAAATAAGATAAATATTATTTTCAAATCGAATGATTTGAAAAGTTAAGAAAACATTATAAAATTATACGAAAACATTATGTAATTTTCTATGCTTCATAAGGTAAAATTCATAAGGTTCTAATTCAAGGAAATTGTGCACAACAAACACACATCCAAAACAAACATTCGAAGCATATTTAATATTTCTGATAACTTTTTTTTTCTGTATAGTGAAATTAAAGTGATCATTTATGTATGATTTTATATCATTCGAAATTATCTGCTGTAAGATTAATATCTTACAGCAGATCATAATCACCGGATAAATCATTTAAATGATACAACAGTTAATAATATATTTGTTAAACAAAAATAAATATTTTAAATAATTTTACGCGTCCTTTAAAATATATTCTTAAATTTATCGGTTTATATTTAAATATTTCCATCTGATAATTAGAAAAATCTTCAAACATTGCATGCTTTTTTACTTCCATGTAATATTTAGGCTCATTTAATATTTAAATTCGTTAAAATTTTATTTTGCGAATTTGCTGCTTGTATATTTCCAGAATTTTCTTAAAGTTTTGTTTTGGTTATAAATAATTAGCAATAAATCACATAAGAAATAGTATAATCTCAAATTTTTTTTACGAATTTTATACACATAAAAAAGAAAAAAAAAACATAGCCGTTATGCAATTTATTTTGACAAAAAAATTAATATATAACAATGTAATAAAACAATAGTAAATACAATAATATGTATCAATATTCTTCCAGAATTTTCTTAAAGCTTTGTTTTGGTTATAAATGATTATCAATAAAACGCATTAGAAATAGGGCAATCTCAATTTTACTCAATTTAACGAATTTTATATATATCCATTTTTGAAAAAGAACAGCCGTTGTTCAACTTACTTTGACAAAAAGTAATTATAAAAAAATCTTAATTCAGTGTGTTTTATCAAAAATTTAATATTTACGATAGTTGCAATAATAAGAAAAAATATTAATGGGACCATTATTTATTTATTTATTGTATAAAAAAATAAAAATATACTATACAGTTTTTTATATACATAAGAAAATAAAATGCGTAAAAACACAGAGTCTAACAATCTATACAACTGCATTTTATATCGATGTACGGGAAAAAAAAAAAAAAAAAAAAAAAAAAAAAAAAAAAACTAGCGTAAATATGGATTAACATTAATTTAACGTTTCAAACATAAATGTATACTTTATAAATTGAAACTCATTAAAACACAGATAAAATTAATATTTGTTAAAAACCAAATTTGTTCCTAAAATAATATAGCATGTAAAAAACATTAGCGAAAAAAAATGGAATATTATATTTTATAAATAAAACTTACCCTTTTGCGTTTCCTTTAGTTGAGGTATGAATACGATGGCATGATGAAGTATCACGAAATATTTTTTTTTTTTATGTCCAACAAGGATTTCTGAAAAACTGATTAATATATGTTTCATTTAAATTAACCAGCTCTCCGAAGAAATCCCAATTAGACTGAGTCTTAGAATACCACGAGGTTCACAAATGCGTTTCTTTCGCGCGCGCCATTGTTCGTATTCGCCGAAGGGGTATTGCATTCTATCAGAAGGGGTTAGCATTTTCCCCTAAAAGGTCTCAACAGCAGAGATTGAAATGTTTATACTCTGTTCTTTTATTCACACCTGTGGTACTTCACAATGATTCTTTAGCATTCATATAAGGAAATCATTTTCGACTCGCTCACTCATGACACACAATAACAAACAACTATGGCGTCGGCATCAGCTTTATGCTCTGCTGTTGCCAATTGTAATTATCAAAGATTTCAGATAAGAAAACCTGAATTTCCCAGGAAACTTTTACGGTGTTCTGGAAACCTTTAAAAAGGAGAAACCTTTCTTGAATTTACACAGAACGTTACTATTTTTTCTTACAGTGTATGGAGAAAGATATTTCGCTATATAGAGACTATTTTTAATGTAATCATGCGAAAAGGGGACCGTTCCTACTAAAAATTCATTATATAGAGAAATTCGATGTATGGAGTTTCGTTATAGAGAGACTCGACTGTATTATTATATCTTTACAAATTAAATTCAACAAGGATATTCAAGTTTTCATTTTATGTTTTTTCTGCAATATCAAATAAATATGGAAAAAATAATCTGAAAGAAGATAGTGCGGAAAAAGAAATAAAACAAAAACATATCCTTACATTTTACAGAGTTCGTACGCATCGGATTCAAGGAGTTTATGTGTTTTAGTACCAAAAATTTCATAAAGTTCTAGTCACTACGGATTTTATTTAACGGATTAAAAATGACATAAATAAACAACTGTTTATTTTATAAAGAGACTTTACTCATATTATTATACGTTTATAGCATGTTTTTTGAATGAAACACGATTATTCAATATTTAGTTTATGTTTTCTCCGCAATGTTAAATAGAAATGAAAGTTTGAAAGTAGTTTGAAACATGACCGTGCGGACAAAGAAATAAAAGAAAAATATATCCTTATATGATAAACATACATACATTTAAAAAATTACTTCAAAAAGGTTCCTTTTTGTAGAGGTAGGGGTGGACAGTATTTCAATTTCCTAAAAGTAAGCTTTTAAAATAAATAGGCTTCTAGCATGATTTAGAGTAGGTAATCTTCTTTAATGACAAAGTTTTATCTCTTTTTTCACGGAAATAAATATAAAAAAATATTTTGTTGGTTTTTCAATTTCAGATCTAAGTATCTAATTTTCTTCGGTTTCTAGAAATGCAGATTTTGGTTAGTTGATGTTTTCAATAACTGTTATGAAAGTAACTCTCTAATTGTCCCAAAGGTTTCTTTCATTTTTTTACAAAAGTTAAATTATTGAAATTCCGATAATAATCTTTTGAAGAATGTTTGCACAAATATGTTGAAAAAATATTCTACCTTCCCGGAAATCTAATAATGCCTTCATTCTAAAATACTTTTGATCCGATTGCAAAACACTTATCGAGGTAATTTTTTATAACATTCAAAGAACTATTTTTTTTAGCGAAAACAATGTTTGAGGGAAAAAAAACAAATAGTACTAGGACGGAGCAATGTTTCGAGAATCGGGAGGATGGGTCAGTAGGCACTGAGGAAGGTATGCTATATGCTACCGAAACCGGTATGCTTGGAATTCGAATATTCTGGTGTTCTAACGTTGTAAATAATTTTAACTTTACCATATTACACCAGGCAACAACCTATTATGGGTCAGTATATCTCAATCGAGCCCAAGGGAGTTTGTTTCGGACAATCAAAGATACATGTGGAATGAAGTTATCATAATGGAAGGTAGTATTTGTTTGTTTGTTTATTCGGGGTGTTTCCTGGCCGTTGCTGTGTTTAGTTCGTGAAATTGCGTATAGTAATTTTCAGAATTGGTCGTATGGTTTGATGGAAGTATCTTGTAGTAAATCCAATTTAACCAAATAGAGACACAAAAAAAAACTTCTTAATGAATCCGACTTTAGCGATACGAATGAGACCTTTATCGCAGCTGAATCAAGATTGTTTCTTATAAAGTATCCAACTTTCATCTATGATGAGCAATCTTTTACTAAAAGGATCTTTTTAGCTGTTGAAAATGCGGTCTATAATTTTACACTCCAACAGGTTGGGCGCCATCAATTATTTTTATATTCTACTCTCACCACTGTTTTTAAAAACTCGTGTTGTAGTTTCTTTTTCTTTTCTTTTTTTTTCTTCTGGCAAATGTTGTTAAAGTGTGAGTAACAGATTTCTATTGTTAGAAAGTAATGCCAGTAGAATTAAAAAATAGCACATGAATTGCAAAAGATCGTTTTCGAAATTTTTTTTATTGGGAGATACAAATTCCTTTCGTTTGACTGAGTATTTCTGACCCACCCTCCATGCTTTTCTCTCCCCCCATTTCTGATATGAATTATCGTGTTAAAATCGGGTATTGCCATTGAAAAAATGAAGTTAGGATCCATTTTAATATATAGATGGCCCTCTAAGCAAATTTTATATACATAATTTAAAAGTAGACTTTATTTGCAAACGTTCAGTTCCAGTAACTTTCTTCGACGATAACTTATTGAGGAGTTAGTAGGGTACATATATATTTTTCTCCCAAACTGTACAAAACTGCAATGCATTTTTTAAGCTGTTTATTCAGTTTTACTGTTACACACACACACACACACACACAAAAGAATGAAAACCCAAAAATTGGATCAAGTATCCCTAGTTGCTCCTGTGAGAAAACAATCTGGGGAAAAAAAATCAGTTTGAAACAAGATAATGTGAAAACAGTAATAAAACAGAAATATATCCTTACATGACTTTAAGAAGAACAGCAACAAAAAACATGATCATAGTTTTTGCATCTAAAAAGGTTCCTGTTTGAGGAGCATAGGGCGAATAGCATTTCAATTTCTCAAAAAGGAGGTTTTAAAACATATAGCTTTCCAGCATGATTTAGATTCGGCAATTTTCTTTAATGACAGATTTTTATCTCTTACTTTTAACGGAAATCAGCATGAGAAATTTCTCTGTTGGCTTTCCCAATTCGGGTCAAATATCCACTTTTATTTGGTTTCAGATAATGAAGAATTTTGTTCGGGAAAAAGACGTTTTCAATGATTTCTAAGAAAGTATTTTTTTATTACTTTTTTTTATTTTAGTAGAAAACAAGATCAATTTTAGCACTAAAGTATTTTGATTTATTTAGTTATTGCATGGTTGATTTAACCAATTAAAATTAACATAAGTAAACTGCCGTTTATTATGTGGATTTTTACCTTCAAGAGAAGAAATGATTGTAATGGATTTTTTTTTTCGGATTCCGGTTTTGATTTTATTTGTGTGCGGAGTTTTTGGAAATGACCGAAAGTTTATGACGTAATCCGTGCGGTATTCTCGGAAATGACCATTTTATGACATACGATGCGTACGTCATGGAGTGCAAGATGTTGATGCAAATAATAGTGTGAGATTTCATTAACTGCTTTGAGGGGCAAGTATTTGTGTTTCCGTAATATTGAAATCACACCGAAAAAAAATATATAGTTTTTAAAATTAAGTGACCCAATATTCCACTAAAATTACAAATGTAAAATTTAATCATATATTTCTGGTGCCAATCTGAATTAAAATTAAATAGTATATTATGTGTCCTACCATCCTTAAAAGGGTTAACCCTTTCCGGCGCAGTGTGTCCGGTCTGGTCACACTTAATTTTAATTCCAAAATTGGAATTGGCACCAATAATATTTTAACAAAATCTTGCTTTTACAACAAAAGATTAATTTAGGGAATTCTTATTTCTTAAAAAGTCATTTGTAAATTCCGGTGTCAATCGATAATTTCTCATTTTATTAACAGAATTTGTCCGCACCGGAAAGGGTTAACCTTGAGTTAAATGTTATTTTAAAATATTTAAAAACTTGTATATTGTATATTGTATTATACGTATATTGTGAGGATCTCCTTCATGACAAACATCTCGAATTCTTAATTCAGTTTCTAGGATTCTCTTATTATGCTTTTTTAAGGAAAATACATATTTTTTACATTTTGATGTTTAAAACAAAATCTTGCAAGAGCTCATGATCGCCTAGAATATTTTATATTTACTTCATGTTTTTTTTATTTGCTTTTTTTTAATTATATTTTTGTCATACCTATAAAATTATTCCCCCGTTATCTGAAATAATGATGATTTCTTTAACATTTCGTAGCCCATATAACATATATAAAATATATAAGACATAAAATATATAAAATAGAAAAGCATTTAATTATTTGTAAAGAAGTTAAATTATAGTAATATTCTTTTTTTAATCAACATAATTACTTTTCCTTTGAAATTGTTAAGACGCCAGAAAAATCCATCTAGCCGATACAGACTGAATTGTTGAATTTGAGGATAAGGTCATTCCTCAATCGTTAGTTATCAATTTATATTTCATAGCAACAAATATTTCAGAGCAAATTTTGAGGAAAATGTCAATAGACAACTAAATAAGGCGGTGGCTGCCAATTAAGAATTACTAGGTTTGAATCTAAACTCTGTTATTAATATTCAGAACAGATCAGATATCAAATTGAACGGAAATTCTAATCTGCTATACTGCTAGTGCACGTGAAAATTTGAAGCAAAAAAAATTGCTAGCACAATATAACTTTTACCGTGGAAAACCATGATTCTTTTTAGTTTTCAAAGCATTTCATTGGCAGTTTAGAGGAAGGTTTTTCCTTCTTCAGTTTTTTTCAAAATTTGAATGGTTGTCACTAACTGCTTACTTCATTTATTACCGACAAAATTGCTCAGCGAAGTAATGATTTCTTGATTTCGAGTAACTCTTCGCGCTTAGAGGGTAAGCAATTGTGTTTCCATAACTTTCAATTTATATAAGATTAATCGAAAAAAAAATATTTTTAAATAATCAAAAGCAGTTTTTGCGGGAGTATTTCGTAGAAACTTAAAATTATAAAATTTAGTTAAAATTTTCTGGTCCGAATTTTGATTAAAATTAAGTTTTATATAAACTAACCCACTATCCCTGAAGGGGTTGAAGTTTTAGGTTTTTGTATTTGACTTCGGCGTTTCTTATAAAAATTTTATTAGTTCGGTACCACTTTTTCAAAAAAAAATTACTTTCGATTAAACACTATCAAAAATGCTCTGATTACATAAGACATATTTTACTTTTCTTCATTACTGGTGCCGAAAGCAAATTTTGAAAGACTAGAATAACTAAAACTTAATGAATCCCAACTTGAAAGAAATTAGCGCTGACTAAATTTTGGCGTAAATCATCCAACAGATGACGCTGCCATGTTTCACTTTTCAGGATTATTTCGATAACAAAATTTCAACAACTGCTTCACGGAATTCAACCATAGCCAGATAGACATCGACATAAATATTCATTCGTTAGAATTTTACGTAAATCGTCTGAAAGACTCGGCTTCTGTCTTGTGCTTATCTCAATTTACACGAAAGATGTATTTTAACCTTCCTACCCTGAATGGGTCTAATCGACCCATGACCTTAATTTATTTTATGCGACTCGAAGCAGAACTTTTTTCATAAAGAAAGTAAAGTAACAGATTCAAGGGCATAAGTGAATTAAATATATTAAACTGTTTTAAATAACAATTCTGGTGTGAAAAGATTTTATCAAGATTGAGTAAAATTTGAACAGGGTAGGAAGGTTAAAAAACTAATGCATAAAAGCTCAATATACTTCTAATTCTATTATAGATTTAAATAAATTATTCGTTATTAGATACGCCTGTATAATGCCCAACAAGATTCGCTGTTATGCTCTGTTATTGACGAATTTTGAGTTAGCTATATTTCAGGAACGACAAAATTTTCATTTAGTTTGATTTGCAAATGATTTGATTTTGATTTAGATATATATTTTGATATATGATTAGTTTTAAACAAGTCAGAAGTCGTACACAGATGTGACAAATGACGCGTGTTCGTGTTATAACTAGTTTTATAACTATTCAGATTTTTATACAAAAGCTGTTGTATTTTTATTCAAAACTGTCTAATAAATATTGTATTAAATGAGTTAAATTCAGTAACACGGAAATAATAGGAATCCATCTTAAATAAGACGTCATCATCATGGCAAAATAGAATCATTTTTATTACGGGATATTATTGATTTCTTTACATACGATAGGATTTAATAGAATGAAGAAAACTTTTATTAAATATTTTAAAGTTTTTATTATATTTCATAAAATATGAAATGGCTTCACGAAATACTGAAACAATTATATATATTAAATTTCAAACCATTCGTTTAATTAGTTTTGCGCCTTTATATGCATGCAGACGGTCAGTTAAGATAACGACTATTAGCACTACATACATTATTATAATTATGTATGCACTTAAAAAAGTACAAAAGTGGCAAGTCTGTGAAAATACCAATCTTAGATATTTAACAATAAATAATACACATTAATTAAAAATATTTATAAGTATAATATTAGTTTAAAAGTACTTAAAACAAATAATTTTCTATAAGAAATTTAATAAATGAACCTTTCAAAATTTCAAATTTAAAGAAAGATAATTTAAAAGCAAATTCCGTATTTAGATATAAATAAATTAAACAGATTACCGTAATTTCGGGTGTATAAGCCGCGGCTCAAACAATTCTTTTTGGACCCAGAAATCTTATTTAATGATTAAACACAAATATTTACGGCGATCTAATTAGTAACATTCATTTAAAAAAAAATTCTGGGTCGAAAAAGAATTGTTTGAACCGCGGCTTATACACCCGAAATTACGGTAATATAAAAGTATGGGTAGTAAAATTTCAAATTTCTAAAAAAGTTTTAAGCCTCTTAGATTATTGCAAAACCATTTAGTTTAAAACACAAAATTCACTCGTTAAAAAAAGGATAAAATGTAGCCACCGATAGAACATGTTTTATATTATTAACAAAACAAACAGACTTATTTTAATCTAAAAAAGCTAAGTCATACTTCAAAAATAAGCTCTGAAAATAAGTACCCCTTCATACAAGATTTAAAAGGTGTACTACTTTCCGTTGATGACATTTTTACTTCCGTGAACAAGAATCAATATCAAAATTCACTTGATTCATTGATTTGCTTTTAGTTAAAGTGTTCTTCTGTTACCCTCTTCCTTTTGCTAATAGCGTTGACAATTCTGTTACTATATAATGCAATTTATTTTTCTAAAGCAAATGTTAAGAGAATAGTTGAGGCTTTAATGAAAGTAAAATTAAAATGACAGTTGAAATTACAAAAGAAATATATGACAATATGGACATTATGTATATATATATATATATATATATATATATAAATATCACAAATAAAAACAACATATTTTTAAAATTTTTTAATTACACTGGTGTGCAAAATTTATGGACGAGTCCCAAAATGCCAATTTTCAAGGGATTTTCAAGCGATAATTTTCACGCGAATATTCAAAAGGGAGTAATATAATACGAATAATTACTACCCTTGCATAACAGCTAACAGCTTTTCCATATAACATTTCATTCAGGTCACACAGGGTCACAAGAGTCACAGTCACTACGGCGAAACAAAAAATAGGAAATTTCATACGTCTGTTTTATGAGTCCCAAATGACTGCTATATGTGACTCCACTAACAGGTCATTGTAACTGCTGCTTTGTGATGAGTCACCAGATGACTTTACAGTGTTGTTTCATTGACACTCTCGTGTGACCTCTTATCTGAAGACTCAATTTCGTAATCATTGAGAACGTTGCATTATGATAAATCACCAAATAATGTTCCATTAAAGTCACATGGTGACTTTTCACAGTGATTACTGCACAGTAGGATCTCTGTCACCATTTGACAAAGTCTTGTGACAGAAAGTCACCATGTGACTTTAATGTGACATTATTTGCTGATTTATCATAATGCAACGTTCACAATGACTTTGAAATTGAGTCTCTAGATGAGAGGTCACGCGAGAATTTCAATGAAACGACATTGTAGAGTCACCCGATGACTCGACACAAAGCAGCAGTCACAATGACCTGTCAGTGAAGTCACATATAGTAGTTGTATAGTAGACACATATAGTAGTATAGTACAATAGTTTGAGACTCATAAAAGAGACGTATGGAATTTCCTATTTTTTGTTTCGCCGTAGTGACTGTGACTATTGAGACCATGTATGACCTGAATGAGATGTTATATGGACTAGCTGTTAAGTAGGGATAGTAATTATTCGAATTATATTACTTCCTTTTGAATATTCGCGTGAAAATTATCGTTTGTAAATCCCTTGAAAATTTGGCATTTTGGGATTCGTCCTTAAATTTTGCACAGCAGTGTATTTATAATATAATTAATTGGATGCAAATTACAAAATTTCTTAATTTTCCTAATCAGTGACATATCATCTATCATTTTTTCAAAACAATATATGTCTTTTTTTTAAGCTTACTATTTAAAAGTACACAGGGTTTTAAGAACTAATGCTGAAAATTTTACCAAATTTCATATGCTTTTAGAGCTTGATGCAAATATTTCTTTATAAGTATGTTTGCGTACTGCTCTTAAGTTTTGCAACTATATACTGCTCTGTTTTCCACCGAGCTGTGACATAGCCAATGAGGGTGTCTAAGTGCTCTGGATGTTAGTAATATTTTTATGTTTTCTTTGTCTTGATTAACATGAGATATTTCTCCGATAAGATAAGGTGAATAGTACTTTATAAAAATAGAGGTATCCACAGTGTCTAGACTCCCACACTGGTTACACTACTGTTGCTGAATTAGGTGTACCTCAAGATTTAATAAATCATCATTTAATTTTTACAGAAGAATGTTTTGTTATCCTAATTTTAAAAAATGCATGAGAGTGCAAAGAATTTGAAAAAACATATATAATTAGATCCCTAAAACATTGATAATAAACATATTAATTCAAATATTTTTAAGCATTATATTAGTTTAAAAATACTTAAAACTATGTTAACAAGGAATTATCTTTCAAAATATATTCAAAGATTTGTTTGTTAAAAATCTTAAATTTAAAGGAAGATGCTATAAAAACAAAGTATTTATAGATAAATTAATTAAACAAGGTAATTTAAAAGTATGAGTAGTAAAGTTTCAACTTTTTAAAAATATTTAAGCCTTTTAAATTATTGCCAAACTATTTACTGCAAAAATCTGAAATCTAATCAAAAAAGTATGAAATGTACCCATCCATACAATGTGTTCCATAATAGCAAAACAAACGAAGACTTATTTTAATGTTCTAAAAGATAAGAGTCATTCTTCAAAAATAAGCTCTTAAAATAAGTGCTGTTTCATACAAGATTTAAAAGGTGTACTACTTTCAATTGATGACACTTTAGCTTCGGTGAATAAGAATCAATATCAAGTTTCACTTGATTCATTGGTTTGCTTTTACTTAGTTTTCTTTTTTCACACTCTTTCTTTTGCTAAAAGCAGTGATGATTCTGTAACTATACAATGCAATTTTCTTTTCTAAAACAAATGTTAAGAGAAGGGTTGAGGCTTTAGTTAAAGTAAAAGTGAAATGCCGATTGAAATTATAAAAAAAGTAAGACTATTTAGACAATATTTAATATATATATGTATACACATACAGGATGTCCCAGAAGTCGTAGGACAGACTTTAACCCTTTCCGGAACGGGCAAAGTCAACTAGTAAAATGAGAAATTATCGACTGACACCGGAATTTAAAAACAATTTTTTTGGATACTTTGAATCCCTTAATTTAAGCTTTTATCGTAAAAGCCAAATTTTACTAAAAGATTACTGGTGCCGTTTTCAAGTTTGGAAATAAATTTAGGTATCCCAGACCGGGCACAGTGTGACGGAAAGGGTTAAGGGGAGGTAGGGTACATCACAAGGATTGAGAATTGCAACCCATGATCGGAAATGTCACGGGAAGGTAGTGTGACAGGTACAAGCATTGTTTTCAGACACTTTTCTCCGGGAGCCAGGGACACCCCCTGAATTCAACACTGGTACAAGGGACGAAGAGACACAGGACTGAGATCATCTGAAATAATTTATTGGTCAACGATATTACATTTACTGTGATAGATGATATGTGAAAATGTTACAAAAGATGTTTAAAGTTTCCATCATTGCTAGCGATGCATGCATTACACCGTGGAACCATGGATTGGCGGACTCGCTCAAATACACCTGGATTTTGTTGGATATCAGCAGTAGCACAGATGAGCATTGCAAACAAATCCATTTCAGATTCCACAGACGCGTACACAGCGTTTTTCAGTGCACCCCAAAGAAAGAAATTGATGCTGCTTAAATCAGGAGAGCGTGCTGGCCATGGAACCGGTCGTCCACATCCAATCTATTCTCCAATGCTTCTTCTGCTCTTCTTCAACCTACCGACGAACGAAAACGTTTTAACCATGGGTTGCTATGCAATTCTGAATCGTTGTGATGTCCCCTACCCCCCTTTAAGTTTGTCCCATTACTTCTGGGACACCCTGTATACTGAAAAACAAACATATTTCTAAAATCTTTTACTAATTTATAATATGATTAACCGGATGTAAATTCGTCACCTGAGAGTAATAAAGTTCAATCTGTGTTTTGGAAATAATTGACTTATAGATATACATAGGTTCTATTTGTATCTATGAAGCCACTTTTGCATCAAAATGATGTTAGATATACTTTACATTTGACATTACAGTTATATTATGAACATTTCTATATCGATAAGTCAATTTTTTTCAAAAACACAGATAGAACCTTATTATTTCAGGTGAGGAATCATAGATTTTCTTATAAATTTCTTAATCAATGCCATGTCAATTATTATTATTTTTAAACACTATATGTTTTTTTAGCTTAGTATTTAAAAGTATACAGGGTGGCAAGAACTAAGCCAGGGAATTCCACCAAATTTCATATACCATTAGAGCTTGATGTAAATATTTCCTTATCGGTGTGTTTGTATATTGCTCACAATTTTCGCAGCTGTATGCTTCTCTGTTTTTCACAAATGCCAAGCAGCATCGTATCCAGGAAAAGTATCCAAATGCTCTGGATACCAGTGATATTTTCAATTCTTCTTTGTCTTCATTAACATGAGATATTTCTCCGATTATCTACGACGAAAAGAACTTTATAAAGTAAGTGGTTTCCACAGTGTTTGAACTCCCACTCTGCTACGCCAGTGTTGCCAAACTAGGTTTATCTCAAGATTGAATAAATTATCATTCAATTTTTATCGACTGAAGTTTTGTGATCAACATACTAATATTAAAAAAGTTGTAAATTGCATGTGAAGCGTAGCAAATGAGGTGCGTTCGTACGATAACGAAGTTTTAAAATATTCAGATCTTGCTGATATAGTAGAGCGTACTTTGGATACAGTATAGTGGTCGAAATCTTTGTGTTCCTATAAATATGCAGGGAGTAATTTTTATTCTACTTCATTAACGTATATCTTATTCATAAAATGTGAAGTAGTTTAATATAATTAAATCACCCCTCAAACAAAGTTCCCCCGTATAACATTGTTTAGTGGAATACATTTGTGTGGCCCTGTAATTTAATAATAAATATTCTTTGCATCACAGATTGTACAGAATGCATTTTTAGTACATATTTCATACATTCATGTCAATTCTGTTATGTTCAAATGAGTGTAACACCATTAAAATGCATTTGGAACTTTTTTCCCCATTGATCGTAATGTAACGGAATACTTTTGATTGTCCCTGTAATTGATCTATCCATCCGATTTTCATAAAATTTGAAATGACTCGACAAAATTATGTAATAAATATACGTTTTAAATTTCACACTATTCGGTTGGGTAGTTTTTGCGTTGTTATATGCGGACGGACAGACGGACAGACAGACAGACGGACAGGCGGACAGACGGACGGACTGAGCGACAACAATAGGTGCTACGTATTTACATAATTACGAACGCACCTAAAAATGCATCAAAGTTGTATCTATGTGAAAAAAATCTAATTAAATAGTTAAAACAACAATGATAAACATGTTAATTAAAATATTTCATTATTAATGCATTTTTTAAGGATGATGTTAGTATTCAAATATTTAAAACGACGTAAACAAAAATTATCTTAAAACGAAATTATAAAAACTTGTTCGTTAAAAATCTTAAATTTAAAGAATAATTCTATGAAAAATTCCTGAACTTATGGATAATTATATTAAACAGAGTAATTTAAAAATATTCATAGTAAAGCTTCAAGTTATTTAAAAGAATTTAAGCCTCTTACGGAATCGCAAAACCATTTAATGTAAAAATACAAAATTCTCTTGAAAGAAATATAAAATGCACTCATTCATGCAATATGTTTCATGCTATTAACATAACAAATGAAGGCTTATTTTAATGTTCTGAAAGATAAGAGTCATTCTTCAAAAATAAGCTCTTAAAATAAGTGTCTTTCCATACAAGATTTAAAAGGTGTATTACTTTCCGTTGATGACACTTTAGCTTCGGTAGACAAGAATCAATATCAAGTTTCACTCGATTCATTGATTTGCTTTTACTTAAAGTTTTCTTCTGTTACCCTCTTCTTTTTGTTGAAATCGTTGACGATTCTGTTGCTATATAATGCAATTTTCTTCGTAAAACAAATGTTAAGAGGATGTTTGAGGTTTTAGTTAAAGTAAAAGTGAAATGCTGGTTTATAACGAAACTACAAAAGAAATTTTTGAATTGTATGAAAAAAAAATTATAAATAAAACGACCATTTTTCAAATATTTTAGTAACTTAAAATATGATTAACTGAAATGTAAATTTCAGTTTTGTCTTACACAATGCTAAATCTATCAATGTTTTTTCAAAACAATATACAGGGTTTTTACGCTTTAATGACTTTGAAGAACATTTTACCAGAACTTTTGTAAAATAATATTTGCCATATTCAATGAAAACTTAAGCTTCAAATGTAGCGATCAGTACTTTACGAAATTTCTGATGCGATATTTAAGATCGCCTGAATGTCTTGATGCGTACGAATTGAATTATGAATGGATAAGAAGACATGTATAGCGTATTGCCTAGCAGTTACGAATGAAGTAAGTGAAGATGTTGTTACAAGATGTCAGCTGCTTCTTTTAATCGAATCAACTGTTTCTGATTAACGCCGGTGAAAACTGCAAACAGTAAAAATGAAGAGAGAATTTCATCTAATTTAATTCCTCAATGATAGGATTATTTTATTTTGTTTTCTTCTCTTTTTTTTGGGGGGGGTGGGGGAGTGGTTACAAATATGTTTAAAAACTGTTTATTTTTTCTGGTATTAATTTTTACAAATATTATAATCTATTTATTGATAGACCGTGAGGCAGCAGCACAGACAATAACCTCATCGAGTTCAAGGATAAAAATGTACGATTAATTAAATCTCGATTCACATATTATAAGGCATTTTGTCCGCCAAGTCATATGTTGATAGAAAACACTTAAAAACCCGATGTTAATGGTTGACTCGTAGGTTTATCATTGTGCTTTCTTCCACCAAAATTACGAAAACATGGATGACTGGGAGCTGGAAAACATAATGGTAAATTTATGAATCAACCGCTAAAATCGGGTTATAAGTGCTTTCCACTAAGATATGACTTGGCACACGGATTGGGTTTTAATACACTGCTCAAAAGAATTAAAGGATATTTGAAGTTTTATATAAAATAAAGATATAAACGAAATTTTTTTTGCCGAAAATAGAAGAAGAGAATCACAAATGCAAATTTTTCTGGTTTTCAAACTGTGGAGTATGCAAATTTTAAGTTCGACGTCAAAAACGTCGCTTCAGCGGCAGCGAATGAAATTTGACTTTCAACTGGATAAAAGAGAATGAAGACAAGGATGATCGGCATTCAGTGATTGCTTTGTTTCGATGAGTGCGATGTCTAAGTGAAGTCATTTGACAGATTCAGAAGCTTGGAGAATTGTTGGTAGGTTAGAAGGGGCCAAATTCAAGCCGAAGTAGCGCAAGCTATTGGAGTGTCACAAAGTGTCATTTCCAGGATCTGGAACCGTTTTTTGGAGACTGGATGTGCAGGCCGAAGATCAGGGCAAGGTCGTAGACGGGCAAAAACGCCCAATGAAGATCGGTATTTAGCGCTAACAGCTCGGAGACACCGAAACATGAACGCTACTCTTCTCCAACAACACCTTCGCTCGGCTACAGGCACCAAGATTTCAACTCAGACTGTCCGAAACCGGCTCCATGCTGTAGGTCTGTATGCTCGCCGACCGATGGTATGTATTAGATTAACATCAAGGCATCGTCGCGACCGCAGGGAGTGGGCAATCGAGAATGTCAACTGGAGGAGAAATGATTGGAGCAATATTCTGTTTTCTGACGAGTTCCGTTTTTCTGTGCATCCGGATAATAGGCGTATTTTCATCTGGAGGGACCGTGGCAGTAGGAATAATCCTGCGTTCGTGCACGAAAATGTCAGATTTGGCGGTGGAGGTGTGTTGGTGTATGGTGGCATCTCCACTGACGGGCGCACTGACCCCTACATCATTCGAGATGGAGCTCTGACTGGTCGCCGATATAGGGATGAGATCCTCAGACCTATTGTAGTCCCTTACGCTGCAGCAATCGGAGATAAACACATTTTAATGGACGATAACTGCAGGCCACATCGTGCAAACCTGGTGGAGGATTTCCTTTTCGAGGAAGGAATCGTTCGAATGGAATGGCCAGCGTGATCTCCAGACATGAATCTAATCGAGCACGTTTGGGACGCTCTAGGAAGACGAGTTTCTGGCCGCCAACAACCCCCACAAACTCTTCAAGAACTCGAAAGAGCTCTTCTGTAAGAGTGGGGCAGAATACCCCAACTCGTCATTAATAGCCTCATTGAGTCCATGTTTCAAAGATGTTCAACGTTGCTGGCCGCCCGTGGAAACTATACCCCCTACTGAAAATGATTTTCTTTGAAGAAAACACCTTTTCTTATTCTTTATTTCTCATATGCACAAATTGTGTTTTTTTTCCTTTTGTACACAAATGCGCAATAAAATGCATTTTTTTTCTGCCAAACATGTGTAATTTATTCTCATTTAACCTACTATGTCTGTCGACCATGTATCATTCAGCTAAAAAGTTTCCCAGATACAAAATCTACCTAAAACTGCAATATCCTTTAATTGTTTTGAGCAGTGTATTAGAATTGAGATTCAGCTAATGCTAGATTTTCATCCGTGAATTCGATGAAGAAATTGTCTGTGCTGCTGCCTTGACAGACAACAGGTTGTCTTGATTGTCACAATTTGGCGGAACTATTACCGCTGAAATAAGCTGCCTCCGGTGAAAATAATTTTAAGTTTCTGTCATTATCTTTAAATGAGATTCTTCATTTGTGAGGTGTTTAAATAAATCAAAATTTGCTACTTAAATTTACTGGTAGGAAGCTGTGCATGTAACGTTATCAACTTTTTGGTAATTTTGGACCCCCCCCCCCCTCTTCCGATATCATACGTTATCATCCATCGATCTCCTCCCCCCCCCCCCGGCAATAATATCGTTATGAATGTCTAATTTTTTTCCAGAAGTTATTATTATTATTATTATTATTATTATTATTATTATTATTGTAATTTTTTGAAATGATATATAAAACTGGTTACATTTATTTTTCGAATTCTTTATCATTCCAATGAAGGGAAGTCAATAAAAAATCACTTTGTATTATGTAACACTTAAAAGAAATTGTTATTATTTAAAAAGATTTTATAAAAGACTTTTGTTACATAATACATTCAACAGTAATAATATCTTGTGCATTTGCCCCGCACAAAAGAGGGGAGTGTGGAAAGAGAAATTCTTATCAACAAAACAAGCGGGTGCTTCTTTTTCTTTTTCTTTCATTTATTAGTAAACACAAGCTTCTTTTCAAATATACTTCCCATATGTTTTCTAGAACAGTGATTGTATACAGACACACATATCAAAAAGAATAGTAATGCCATATGTTCGGGGTATTCCATATTTTAGAGTTAAATATTCTTATTATAATTTAATGATTTTAATAAAAACTTTGTATTTTCATAAAAATAAATAACAGACTAAATAACGATAATTTAATATTTTGTACCCAAAACCATGGCTTCGCTATTTTAAAGGCATATCATTTCTTCGTTCTTTATAGTTCCATGTGCATACGAATCCTGATATTCTATGTTTGTGTTTTATTAATGTAGCTTAACATTTAAAAATATAGTTTTTAGTTTTATATGAATAGAAAAGAATTATATTGTTATTTTTTGCCAAATCCGACTTCTGTGAAAAATAAAAGTATATTTATTAAAATTGTAAGAATATATTTCATACAAATGCGAAATACAAAGTGTAGTAAACTATTTTTTAATAACAAAATAAATAAGAGGATAAACGATTTCTTTTATTTTCAAATTTTCTATCAATATGAGTCTGCAGGAAAATATTTTAGGCCGAAGTATAGAAAATATACTATTCCAAAATGTTTGTACCTAAAATAAAATCTCACGGAAATCCTGAAAATCACTCATACGTGTTAAGGCTGTTCTTAACTACTCTGTTCAAAAATGCAAAACGTTTTGACAAATTTACATTTTTTTTTTTTTTTTAACGGAACAATATTAAATTGCAAAACAACACTAAGGTAGCGATTTGGTGTCTGAACGAATTTTCCATTTTTTTAAATCAATAAATGACATATTGACTTATAAGCTTCTATGATCCCGTGACAAGACTTTTTCACCCCAGTTTGGCTGATTTTTCTTCTCTCGCGCGAAAATTCGGTTCAAAACACCCACTTTGACACTAGTTTCTTTAAATTCTATTGTGTTTTCAAAACAAATTGAAGAAATATGCACGATTAACTAGCTTCTGAATAACAACACCTGTAGGTTTCATGCATTTCCGTACAAAAATAAATAAATCTTATGTCACAAAGTTGCCCTTTTTCATTAGAGAACACTCTTAAGTTATTCTAAACGTATAATATGCATGGAACTCAGATTTATTAGTAAGTAAATTACCAGAAGTGTAGCATAAAATTACCAAACAACAAAAGAAGAAACGTTTTCGCCTATACAATAACCACTCCTCTCTATAAAATCACTCTTAAAATTTAAAACTTTCGAAAGAAACTTAAAAAGAAATGCTATTTTCTGTTGATGGCAATTTAGCTTTGAAGAGCGGAAATAAGCATTCAGTTTTACCGAATTTATCGATTTCCATTTACTTTAATTTTTGCTATTAGTTTACCTTGCATTATTCCAAAAGCATTCGAGAAATCTATTATAATATAAATCAATTTTCGGAAAAAATATTAAGAAGACAAATGAGAGGGGTTTTTTTTATAAATAAAAGTAAAATACTCGTTTCGTAAAAAGAATATAAAGGTCTTTATTGATAAATTTTTTGCAGAAAAAGACTGGAAGTTATTTCATATTGAAAAAAATATTATATTAATAATTTGATTTATTCGGATCATAAATGATACACAAAAGACGTTTGCCATATTTTAAGTTATTTTAATTTATTTTAAATGCAATAATTTTACACTAAACAAATTTTTACTTATTGAAAGACATGTGAATTTGTTTAAATAATAACTGTAAATATAATAACGAGTGTACTAACTATAAGAGGTTTTAAGGGGCTGTGCAAATATAACATTATCAACTTTTTGATAATTTTGGATCACCTCCCCCCCTTTCCAATATTCTACGTTATCATCCCTTGAAACTCTCCCTCCCCCACCACGATAAAAATTATGTATTCAAAGTGTTTTTTTTTTTGTTTTTTTTTGTTTTTTTTTTTTTGAGTAATATACAAAACTGATTATATTAATTTTTCGCATATTTTATTGATTCAAATTAAGATAAGTCAATAAAGTATTGCTTTATTCAAATAATAGTTAAAAGAAATAGTTACTATTTAAAAGTATTTTATAATAGTTTTTTTTTTTCGTTAACCCTTAAATGCATAGGATAGAACGCGTTCCAAAAAATGCGCAATTCAAAGAAACAGAATTCATACCAGAAAAATCTAAATAGTAAATTTTTCTTTAATTACGAATGGTCTGTCATTAAGTAATGTGAAAATTGCTCTTTTAAATTTCTGGTGAGAATACGGAATATGTGAATAAAACCCTCAATAAATCGGGAACACTTATGGTATCGAAAATGATACAATATGCATTTAAGGGTTAATGCATTCAACAGCAATAAAGTCTTGCTGTACTTCACAAGAACGGAAGTGGGGTGGAGGGGCAGATAGAGATTATTATATACATCTAAAAAATGTGAGCGAGTTCTTTGTCTTTTATTTATTAGTAAGCACAAGCTTCATTTCAAATATAATTATTATATGGTTTGTCGAACAATGATTCAATATACATACACATATGAAGTTTAATAGGAATGTCAAGCGTTGCAGTATTGCGTACTTTAGAATTAGATGATTTTATAATAATTTAGTGATTTTAATAATAACTTTATATTTCCATAAAAATAGATAAGACTAAAGAGACATAATATAAACTATTTTGAACCAGAAACCATGTTTCAATTAAAAAGGTACAATTTTGATTGGATGAAAAATGATATCGATATCAAAAAGCAAACCTCCCTTGCCCATAGATATTTCTTAAGGTATCATGTGCTAGACCCCTTCTTCCTCCCTAACATAATAACTATATATATACACAGCTCCTGATAATAATAATAATTTTGCCCCTGATTTTCGGACAAATCTTCGAGTAGTTTTCATAAAAAGTTGTTCTTTTTTTTTTAATTATTAAACAGAATATAGACTTTTTAAGTTAAAGACAAGAATGATAAATTGATCAAAGTTTCTTTCGTTTCCTAAATGTTTAGTGGATTTGTTACTGTAAATTTTAACTCTATAATTATATACATTCAGTTACACAGTTTATAAATATTTAATTGAGAAATGGTAGCATCCTAAAATCTGATATTCTGGTTTGAGAAATCTGATTAATTCATTTTAAAACTGTCGGAAATGTTTTTAAAAATTAGTGGCAGCAAAATAAACTTAGTGTTTCTATTTTTTCCTCTCGAAAGTACATTGATTTTTAAATTTTCTAAAGATAGTGAAAACATTTCGACATTATGTGTAACTCCAAAGAGGTTATTTACTAGGGAACTGCAAGAAGTGTAAGACACCGATTTTGACGAAAATGGTATCGTTGGAAAGATCTCATCGAGTGCAGTAAAAAACTCAATGGAACTACCTGTCGCAAATGAGCCGTTTTCGAGATATCCGACAATTTATGTCCATAGCTAGTGCACACGTAATGGGGGACCGCAAAAAATTTTATCCTCGATTTTAACTAAAGTGGTTTCGTTGAAAAGATATCATCGTGAGGATTAAAAAACTCAATGGAATCACCCGTTGGAAATGAGTCGTTTACGAGATATCCGACAATTTGTGTCACATTGCTAATGCACACTGCTGGGAAACTGCATTAAGTGACATAAATTGTTGTATATTTCGAAAACTGATCATTTCAGATGGTTACTTCCGTTGAGTTTTTTACTTCTCACAATGATATCTTTGCAATAACATCATTTTCATCAAAATCGGGAAAACAATTTTTTGTGGTCTCCGATTAAGTGTGCACTAGAACAGTATGCACTAGCTACGTGACAAAAATTATCGGATATCTCGAAAGCGGCTCATTTCCTGCGGGTAGTTCTATTGAGTTTTTTCTCCCCCATGATGATATCTTTTTAACAATACCCTTTTCGTTAAAATCGGGACTAAATTTTTTTGCGGTCCCCCATTAAGTATGCACTAATTACGTGATATAAATTGAGGATATCTCGAAAACGGCTCATTTGCGACGGGTAGTTCTATTGAGTTTTTTACTGCTCTCGATGAGATCTTTCCAAAGATACCACTTTCGTCAAAATCGGTGACTTACACTTCTTGCAGTTCCCTAGTTAGTCGAGTGACCAGGCAAAAACCATGTCAAAAAAATTGTTATATACCAATATTTTGTTAAGAGAGATTTGTCTTCTTTAATCCCTTTGACTGTGATTTTTCCTTATCTCTAGCTATCCTATTATTTTCATAGATTAGGAAACATTTGTCTTTTTTTTCATTGTTGGACCAAATTGGACTTTGAACTTGTCACTTCCATGCTTTCTAAGAAATCTAATTGGTTCTATCAAATGTTAATAATAATGTAAGTTTAAGACATAAATAAATTCATAAAAGAAATATAATTAAGGAATATGATTAAGATGTTAACTGATTTTAAAGTTTAAAGACGTATATACCTATGGATATATATAGATATATGTAGGCACATATTGGATATATTAAAATATTTATATTGAAGTAATTTTCGAAAAAGTTTCTGGGTAGTTTTTATAGCGTTTTAAATGGTTTCAGGAGTTTTACTTTTTACTTGGAGGTGCAATTTAGAAACAAGTAACATTTTATTTTTCATATCAGTCACTATAAAACATAAGTGCATAGAATTTTTAACATCTTAGCTTTTTTATCTTAGCTTCTATTTAAAATATTTTTTTTATATTCAATATTGAAATTTTTCTTTATTTTTTGTGTTTGACTTTTATAAAAAATTCCAAATTGTTTTTTGATTTTTTTGTTTGTTTTTGAATTGTTTGCGCGAAAGAATGCAGCAAAAATATTGGTTGGGAGCTACCGAAAATAGTGATAATGATGTGATTCTATTGTATCTTGAACGCATAATTCATTTATAAGCAATTTATATGAAATTTAAATTCAAACTATAAAAGTTTGCACAAATTAACAGTTCTACTGTAAAATTGAAAATTTTTAATAAATAAATAAATAAATTTCTTCTAATAAAGTATACGTTCACGATAAATTATTTTTACGTATACAGTATTTTGGGGGCTTTTGAACCAAGAGTTTTGCTACTTTCTTGGGTGCAGTGGATGCAAATCAAAAAATAATTTAAATTTTTTATCAAAATTGAACATAAACAAATAGGAAATTTTCCGTACAGAATATAAAAGAAATATTTTAAATAGAAGAGGCATGAAGTTTAACTAAATAAAAATTTACCCATTAATTTTTTATAGAGAGTGAAAAAAATCAAATGTGACATGTTGCTAAATTTCACCACCAAGTAAAAGCAAGACTCCTAGACCTCTTAATCAGTTTTCTAAAACCAGAATGTAGTTTTTTTCAAGTTATAGAACGTATGATATAACCAATAAATTCTTTGGTGACTACAAATTTTCCTAAATGTTTCAGTGGATTCTCTACTGCATATTGTAACTCTTGCATAAATAAATTCAGATAAACAGTTTAAGATATTTATTTAAGAAATGATAGTGTTCTAAAATTTAATAGTCCAGTTTGAGAAAACTGAGTAATACACTATAAAAACTACTCGGAAACGTTTAAAAAAATTAGTAACAGCAAAATAAATTTTGGGCTTCATTTTTTTTAATGTATTTTAATTTTTGACTTTTCTAAAGGTAAAAAAAGATTTTGACATTGTGTGTAAATCGAAAGAGGTTATTTGGCGTGGCGAGTGATAAGGGATAAACTCAGTCAAAAAGATGCTAAATGCCAATATTTTGTTAACAACCTAACTGATTAATATTTTTGAAAAAAACTTTCAAATAATGTCTAATTTTTCATGTATTTTGCAAAATTTTTAATATTTTCTTACCGTTTTTTCAAAACAGAAATTTTCGCCTGATTGAATCATAAAATTTCTCGGATTAATTAGTGCAAAATTTACAATGAAAATTTACTGGTGTGAACAACAAATCATGATTGGCACAGACACGTTCCCGTATGACCTACGAGTAAATCAAGGTAGCTGTTAATGAGAAATTAGCTTTTTATCATCCCTTCACTTTATTTGAGTATTTTCTATAAGAAAGTGTTGGTAATATACTTTTTTTTTAACTGTGTTTTTCCCTGGTCACCTAGCACCCTATTAAAGTATAATTTCATGGATTAGGAAACATTTGTCTTTTTTACACTGTTAGTCTGGTTTGGATATTGAACTTGGGTCTTTGAAGCTTTTTAAGAAATGTATTTTAACAAATAATTAATAATAGCAATGTAACTTTAAAACATAAATAAATACATAACAGAAAGATAGATAAATAGATAAATAGATAGAAGAAGAATGTTTCAAAACTTTTAAAAATCGATTTCTCTAAAGAAAGCATTTGACGAAATGCATATGTAGTCTTTAACTCGGTTTTTATTTCTACTTCAAATTTTTTTTCGCATATTGTTTACTTTTTCTTAAAATAGTTTCTAAAAACTCTAAAACGCAAGAAAAACTCAATTTCATGTTTAAGAGTTAATCATACAGCCACGAAAAGTATCACAACAACAACAAACATTTGTTGTAGAAAATACGCATTTCATGTTGTTAAAGAAAATAGAATGTTTTCTTTACGACAAATCTTAGTTTTAGAAGAAGTTTCATTGATGGAGTATGTTTTGTTATTTGAGGAAATAAATTCGATCTCGAGACTTGCTTCTTTCTTTACAGTTTACTGTTAACTTTTATTAAAAAATATTCGCTCTACATCTCTCTCGTGAACTTTGAAGTAAGTTATCTTAAGAAATAGAATGGAAAAGTTTTTTAACGATTTCTAACCCCGTAAAATTTTTTGTATTTTCATTTTGTATAAATAAACAAATCGTAAATTACACGTCAATAGCATCAAATGAGGTGCGTTTGTGCTATAACGAAGTTTTAATAATATTCAGATCTTGATGTGATACTATACAATTCTTCAGATACTGTATATGTATTACACTGTTGGTCAAATTTAATGTTGAAGTAGGGACTTCCAAACTTTCTAAGAAATGTATTTTGTACGATTAAACGATAATAACTGTGTATTTTTCAGACAAAAATAAATACTTAAAAGAAAGATAAATAAATCGACAGATAAGGAACATTTCATAACTTAAGAAAACTAGCTAGAAAACTTTTAAAATACTTTTTTTTTCAAAAGAAAACATTTACAGGAATATAAATGCAACCTGTAATTCGGTTTTTACTTCTTTCTCGCGTATTGTTTCTTAAAATAGTTTCTGAAAACTATAAAAGATTAAATTTCATTTTTTAGAACTAATCACACACCTACGAAAAGTATCACAACAGCAACAAATGTTTGTTGTTAAAAGTACGCATTTCATGTGGTTAAAGGAAATAACATGTTTTTTTATGACAAATTTTATTTTTAGAAGAAGTTCCATTGATGGAGTATGTTTTGACATTTGAGGAAATAAATTCGATCTCCAGACTTGTTTCTTTCTTTTCTATTCACTTGTAATCATCTTAAACTTTTACAAGAATTTTTGTTCTATATCACTTTGTTTTTGTGAGCTTTGAAGGTAGTAATCTTAAGAAATAGCATGGAAATTTATTTTAAGATTTTTAACAACTTAATTTTTTATTTATTTATTTATTGGACAACATACATCTGACCTGTGTGCTCGACATGAAGGACTGCTTATAACCATCATCAATATACAGGGCCGAAATAGCACAAGGAAATTTTACAACACAGGAGAGATACAACCGAAAGCTCCGCACACAAAGTGCATGCAATGGAGCCAGTGGGAATTGTACACAAACAACTCCTACGCTTGCAAGCGATTACCGGTGTGGTGCCTTAACCACTCGGCCACGGAGTTCTCCCCCCCCCCTCCCCTAATATATTTTTTTTATTTTTATGACACAGTAAATAAGCAAATTGTAAATTACACAACAAACGTACCAAATGAGGTGCGTTCATACAATAACGAAGTTCGTAAAAATATTCAGATCTTGGTGTAATAGTATATAATACTTCAGATACTGTATAAGTATCTGTTTCCTATTGTACAGGGAGTAGCCTTTAGTAAACCTCGGCAACGCATATCAATTATTATAAAATGTGAAATAGTTTAATATAATCAAAATGCGCATCAAGCAAAATTACCTCCTGCACCATTATGTAATGGAGTTGTGTAGCCCCGTAAATTAAAAAATATTCTTCGCACTAAAGATTGTATAGAATGTATATTTTAGTATATACTTCTTAGACAGGGGTGCAAAAATCTAGGCGCCAGCAGGCAGTTTCTCACCACAAAATTTATTTCGTTTTTCTTCGTCTAATATTTCGTGTAAAATTCCTACTAGAATGCTATTAAATTTTGAACGAAAAAAACTTTAAAATTTTAGTGGTGAGAGACTACCCTCTGGCGCCTAGATTTTTGCACCCCTGTTCTTAGATACATATTAGTTTTATTATGTTCGAAAGAGAGTAACATTATTAAAATTCATATGAAAGTATTTTTTCCCATTCGACGTAATGTAATGGAATATTTTGGATTCTCTCTGTAAATGAACTATGCATCCAATTTTCAGAAATAATGAAATGACTCGACAAAATCATGCAGCAATGATATAGTTGAAATTTCAAACGATTCAGTCGAGTAGTTTTTGCGTTTTTATATGCAGACGGACAGACTGTATGATGATGATTGGTGTTATACGTATTTAATTAACTACGAACGCGCCTAAAAAAGAAGGAGGCATCACTATTTCAATACTGAGATATTTCATTCAAAAACAATAATATATTCGTAGATTAAGAAATATTTTTATTTTTAACAGTACAGCTGATTTGGTTGTTGCCTCTGAAGAGTTTACTTTTAAAATTTAATCAATAATATTAATCTAATTTCGATAATACTTAAATACAATATACATAAAAAAGATAAATATACCGATAGATATAAAATACATAGCTGCCAACTTTCAACTAATCTTCCGTAATATCTGGATTAGTTTAATCCAGGTTAACATCATTTCAAACCAGAAAATATATTTCATGAATCTTTATTTATTTAGTTTCAGGATTGTTAGTGGAACATACTTAATTTCCTTTCTTTGAAAAAATTCTCATTCGAAACTCATTAAACCAGGGTCAAATTAACGCATGTATTACGGATAATCGATGTCAGTTTGGCACCTATGTAAAATATATCATAACTAGCTGTCCTGCCCGGCGTTGCCCGGGCCCGTGATGTTATTCAGTTTTCAAATGTGTTATTTGCTTTCTAAATGACTCTTAAATTAAACTCAAATTTTTATGATTTTATATCTTTAAGTCCATTTTGTCAAAATTTATATTTTTAAACGAAAAAATCGCGAAAATTGAATTGAAATCATATGCTGCTTGGTGTTTTGTTTTTTATGTAAGTTGATTTTTTGGAAACTATGCGAACCGAAAGCGAACGAAACCGCGACGGAAAACTCAGGTTTTTACTGAATTCGTAAAAATTTTTACACATTTTATTTTGTAAAAAAAGAATTCTATCCATACGAAAGTCCCAAAGTTTTTGAAAGTAATGTAAATCTGGTTTATTGAAAGGTTCTAAAAAGATTGTGCTAAAATACGGACATCTAGTTACTTTTAGCTGGGATGTAATTCGTGTTTGTCGGTGTATTTGAACGGGTTAAATCTCACATTTTTTTAAACAAATTGCAACATAAATTATAAGAATGTTTTAGCTTTAAGAAAATATTTTCGGTTTGTCAGGACGTATATAGAATTGCGCCCAGCAAAGGCAAAACCGCAATGAAACGATCAGGATTTTATTGATTTCCTCAAATTTTTCGCACTTTTTATTTTGTAAAAAATTATTTCTACTCATCCGAATGTTTCAAAAATTTTTAAGAAGGTGTAAATTTGATCTATTGAGATGCTTTTAAGAGTTTGGGCTGAAATATGTACGCTTAGATACTTTTAGCGTAGAAAAAATATTCTATACGTGAGTCGCAAAGTGCCTCTTTTTACCGGTGTATATGAAAGAAGATCTTATATTTTAAAAACCGATTGCATCATAGATTATAAAAATGTTTTTAAGCTTAAAGAATATGTTTTTTGTTTACCGGTACCTATAGGATTGCGTTTTGCTAAGTCAAAACCTCAATGAAAACGATCTGTTTTTTATTGATTTCATCACATTTTTCGCACATTTTATTTGTAAAAAATAGTTCTATCCGTCCGAACGTGTCGAATTTTTTGTAGGGAGTATAAATTTGGTCTATTGAGAAAATTTTAAAAGATTGAGTTGAAATATGCACGTTAAGATAGTTTTAGCATGGAAAAAATATCCTCTCTGCGAGTCGCAAAATGACCTTCTTTTGCCAGTGTATTTGAAAGGGTTAAAATCGAAATATTTTAAAACCAATTACACCATCGGTTAGAAGAAAGTTTCAACTTTAAGATCTTTTTTTTTTTTTTTTTTTTGGTTTGTTTATGTCTTAAAAATTACGCCCTGGAAAGTCATTGACAAAAGGGAGAAAAATAGTTTGGGAAAAAACGACCATTTTTGAATATTTGTTTTCAAAAGGTTAACTGCAACAATTTTTCGAATTGATTATTGTATTTGAGACCTAAAAATATGATCTTTCGAAATATGTCTCTTAAGTTTAACTGCGTCCAGCAGTTTGGTTGATTTGGATTTAAACAAAATGATCCAAAAACAGAAATAAACGGAGAAAAAAGTATATTCCTTCGATTAGGTGCGTAATTGAGTTTTTGCGCATGTGCAAAAGTTTTCTTGGATTGATGGAAATGATTTTTTGAAGAGAGTGAGTTCCGCTTCATAATTAATATTTATGAAACTAATAAAAAAATAAAAAAATTGAACTTCAGACGCATCAGGAAAGATATTGGGTTACTCTCAAAAAAATATTGAGCTTCGTACGTGCCGTAGATTTTGCTAAATCATCGCAGATACACACACACACACAGACAGAGCGTTTTGTTCTTTTATTAGTACAGATTTCAGAAAACCTGTTAAAGACATTTTCTCTAAATAAAACAATTAAAGGAAATCTAAAGTAACTTATAATTTGTTTTTAACTCCTCCATCTACTTTTCTCGTGTATTATTGACTATTTCTTAAAATAGTTTCTAAAGATTGTAAAAGACAAAGAAGACCGTATTTCCTGTACTAGAGTTAATCATAAAAGTAACAACACACAAAAGTATCATAACAGCATCAGATGTATGTTATAAAAACTATTTATGTGGTTTAAAGAAATAGAGTGTTTTCTTTAGGATATAGCTTATTTTTGGAAGGGGTTTCTTTGATGCAGTATGTTTTGACATTTCAGGAAATAAATTCGAAGTCGAAACTTTTTGTGTCTTTTCTATTCATTTGTAACTTTTACTTAAAAATATTCGTTTTATGACACCTTGTCCTCGTGAACATTAAAAAAAGTTACCCCAAAAAATAGAGTGAAGATTAAATAAATAGTTTCTAAAAATTATAAAAGACTTAAAAAAGGTCTTAAAATAGTTTCTAAAAATTATAAAAGACAAAGAAGACCATATTTCATGTACTAGAGTTAATTATAGACACACAGAAAATATCACAACAACATCAGATGTTTGTTATAAGACCTATTTTATGTGGTTCAAAGAAATAGAATGTTTTCTTTAAGATATATCTTATTTTTGGGAAAGGTTTCTTTGATGGAATATGTTTTGACATTTCAGGAAATAAATTCGAAGTCGAAACTTCACTTGTATTCTATACTTTCCATTCACTTGTAACCATCGTAAACTTTTACTTATAAAACATTCGTTTTGTGTCACCTTCTTCTCGTGAACGTTAAAACAAGTTACCCAAAGAAATAGAATGGCGATTTCTTTTTATGAGTTTTTAATAAATCTGTTGAATGTTGTCCGGTGTTGCTGCATCTGGCAGTCATTTTATTAGAAATACTGAATTCACGCCAGAAAATTTTCATTAAAATTTTTCTTTTCTTTTATTTATGGAATAACTGTCATTTCTTAAAGCAAAAATAACTATTAAAACTTCCTGGTGATAATTGCAAATGCCTAGCCGGAAACCAGCCAGATGCGGCAACACTGATGTTGTTTTCATTATCTGTGTTTTCAAGAAAAGTATTGAGCTTAACATTTTTTATGGGTAAATTTTTCTTTTGGTCGTGTAATTTCGCTATATGTTCTGTCTTCCTACTATTTCAGATGATGGCGGTTCTCAAACCCATTGCTCAAGAATTCGAAACTTTCTGATTCATTTTCCGGCTGCATTTCTCAAGAAAGCGTTTGAGTAAAAATATATACTTTAGGGTATAGCCTCTGAAGCATACACCTTCATTATTATTATTATTATTATTATTATTATTATTATTATTATTATTATTATTATTATTATTATTATTATTATTAGGCTACTTCTAAGCTACAGAGGTAACAACTAACTCTTATAATATAACTAACGTTTATATTTTTCTACCTTACTGCTGCCTAACTAATGACTAATTCATTTCGAAAAACAGTTTTTATAAAAGTAGTTTCAATTGGATTTTTTTTCTTTGTTTTAATTTCTAATTCAGCTTTTCTTATTTGACAGTTAATACTTAATATTTCGCAGAGGATTATCTTCATTATTTTTGTAAAAAAAAAAAATCTTTCGCTACAACATGAAGTTAAAAATGTATATGAGCTATAGTAGATGTTAGAATTCGAAGTTAATCGGAAAATCTTTAACAATACAAATTTAAAGAATTTTTTACAAGCATATAAAATGCATTCCTTCTAACTGGGTCATTAAAGAATCAAAATCTGTGTTTTAAATTTTAATCTCAAATAGCTTAGTTTTTATAAAACAGAAGAAAAATCTAAGTAAATAATTCCGTAAAAAAATATAATCTTTCTTTAAATGAGTTTTTTTCTTTATTTCTTTATTTACTTTTGATTTTTTTTTTTTTTTTTTTATTTATTTTTTTTTTTTTTGCGTGGATTTAAGATAGTATATTTTGTAACTTTAAAAATTTCGATTGATATATATTTGTTTTCACTTGCTGTTTTAGTTTTTTCTTTGTTTAAACAGCATCGAAATAAATAAATAAAATACTTAAATACCTTTTCTCCTTGATTAATTATGTTACTTCCTTTTAATATTTAATTAGATGAAGAAAAATATCGAAAATAATTTAAAATATTTTAGCATTATAGGCTTGAAGTATTAAAAGTTACTCTATTTCAAAAAAGATTTTTTAACCACTTTTTTAAAAAAATAATCGGACCAGCGTATTGCTTAGGAATTTAACCACACGAAATATTGAATAAACAAGTTATTTTAAATGGAACAAATACCATACCTGAAACTAAATTGGTGTTTTTTTTTCCGCTAAATGACAATTTATGTTTAACTAAGAAACTGAACCTTAAAAATATTTCTCGTTATCAACATTTCAGCTTATAAAATATCAGTTACATAAAACATGATGTTATTTATTTATGATCTTTAAGCCTTTGTGATAAGACAATTCGAATCTAAATAACAAATGATCTATACCAGAGATGGCAAAATATCACATGCTCTATACCACTAAAATTGTGTCGTAATTATTGCCTTGAGTTATCATCAAATCTCCGTGATCCAAGATATCGGCTATTTCTTCAAAAAATTAATGGTATCAAACAGAGTTCTCGCTGGCTTTTGACCAACATGAGCGATTTAGCTAATATAAAATAAAAACTGTATTCAAAATGAAAAAAAAACTAAGTTCAAAATATATAAAAAGAAAGAAAAAATTCTGAAAGATCTCTCTAACATTTTGTTGTACCCCCTCCCCCCTCTTTTTTTACAGAAAGTGTTAAAAATAAGTTCATTCAAATTGTCTCCTAAAGATATCCATGTGCAAGAAATTCTTTTAGTATTTTAAACAAATATTCAAAACAGCTACCATTGTGAAAATACACATTAAAAGTTGCTATGAGATTTCGACTTGATCCAACAGAAGATATTGAGCCAATGGTTCTTTGCATGCATGTAATAAGTAGTATGGCAAATATCTAATTTCAATATCACATTTCAGCAAAACCTTTCTCTATTTGACCCTTAATACGGATAATTTTTTTTTTATTATTATTAGCGCGATGCCGGCGCATAGATAGTAATTAAAAAGTAATGGATAAGTGCAAATCGCATTTTTCTTTCTGTTTCTCTGCTGTTGTTTATGCCAATAAATTGAGCAACGCAATTGGCACGGTGCGACCGAATATAGCGGCATCAAGCGTTCAGGAACGCAGATAAGAATCTCGACCAGTAGCGGCTGGTCAAGGGGTGCTCATCAATTTATTCACACCACTAAAATTGTATGGTGATTTCAGTTTTATTTAATCAACAAATTTTGTCAAATAAATAACATGAAAGATTCTGCTAAATTTTAGTGGTATGAAAAAACATATGCAGCACTCCCTGACGACCCGCTACTGATCTCGACTATATTGGAACACACACAGAGCAAAAATCGAGAACTAGCAGATTGGGACATCTGGTTGTTTGTTTACTCCCCAAATGAAGTAATTTATCACGATTTGGCGCTATGGCAAACGGCAGCGAGAACTACGGTATCAGGCGTGCGTCAGTTAGCACCTTTGACCTATACTCAAACTTATTAAATTGAAAAAAAAGAAAAACTTTAAAGCATGGTACAGGAAGGAACAGTAGTATCTCAACGCATGTTATCAAAGGTCATTTTCATGCGAAATTGTCATGTCTGTCACACACCTAAAAATCATTTTGTTTGTTGGTCACCGTTATTTTCGAAAAGTTTGCTTCTCCCTCTTCAACGGTTGAGAAATCTCCGATTAAAATGAGTTGCATTTTCCCGTTCTAAAATACTGGTAGGTAAAAATCGTTGTATGTGACAGACATGACAAGTTTTCATAGAATTACCCCAAAGCGATAACTCGAAAATAGATTCAATACTCAAGGCTTCTACAGGCGACTATTTTTAAATTCTAACTGGTACCACTTTCTGAAAATAGAAATCTATAATATCCACTTTGACAATATTTGGAAAAGTAATATGCTTCAAAATTTAAATTAGAAAAATACTGGTGCGAACACAAGATAAAAATAGTTGTCTGTGACAGACTTATACCGGACTGTAAGTGTAACACCAGATTGTTTTATAGAAAGATAACTTTAGTTCAAAATAACGAAAGTTTATCTTGTTTAATGACAGATTTTTAAAAAGAAAATACTGGTACCGAAGAATCTTTTGGTCATGAAATTCTAGGACTAGTACGAACTCTGAATGCTAAGAGGTTTTTTTTTTCAGTTGTTATGATGAAAGGTTCTAAGGACAAGACACAGAATTGGTATTAAAACTTTCCAACGTCGAGTAAATGTAAGTAAAATAATTAACTTACACCATAATTTATTAGAACATATACGCCTTTGTTATCTTCAGGTGTGTTATAAAAGAAAATTTTCGTTAAATATTTTTGGTGCCAGTAGAATTAAAATTATGTGTTCTTTGTTAACCTTTCCGGCACGAGAAAAAAATAGTAAAATGAGAAATTATCAACTGATACCGGAATTCACAAACGATTTTATTAGATATTTTGAATTTAAGTTTTCATTGTGAAACAGCTTTATCCTCTGGCTCATTCGACCAATCCAAAGCTCCGGAATTTCACTGAAATTCATATTTCTTGCTGAATTTATATGACACTTTACAAAGCGGAAATAGTCTAACTCAATATACTTTAAAATTCAAGCAAATTCAATAACAAGGAATGGAGATTTTCTAAGGCGAAATGCTGTCTACAGGGCTGCCAAAGGCGAGTATTTTTAAATTCTGTCGCACCAGTATTTTTCCAATATAAATTTTGAAGTATCTTTTTCTTGAAAATGTTGTCAAAGAGTATGTTCAGATTTTCTGTTATTAGAAAATGGTACCAATTAGAATTAAGAAATAGTCGCTAGCGGCAGCCCTATGTCTATGATGAAAATATTTTCTCAGTTTCCATCAGAGCGATTATACTTAAAGCGTGTTCATTACGTGGTAAATTTATTTACGTGCATTCGCTCTGCCTTGCGGTCGGTGTGTAAAATGAAAATGATTTGAAAACTTATGGAAATTTTGTTCGGATACATGGGGGCTCTACTCTCCTCTCCTTATCACGAGTTATCAGAAGGATAGCCGCAAAGAAAAACAGAACAGCTACTAGTTGTTAAATTAAGTAGTTTATCATAGGGACAACCCAAAACGAGTTTTTTGACATAGGTTCCTCTAGAATTCTGTTTAAGTTTGGATTCATTGTTTAAAATTTCTCATTTTAATTTGCCTGGTCTGAACTTTTGATTTTAAATATGAAAAAAGCACATTATATGCTAGAAAAGCTATTGCCAACTTTGTTCATTCATCAGATCAAGCTCATTATTTACCGGTTTTGGTCTCCATCGATATGCCTTTGACAGAATCTACTGTATTATGAATTTGAGTCAATAATTTCGCGTTGTCAAAATCATTTTATTCGTATTTTAAGGGAAATACATAATCTAGTGCTTTATTACTGGTTTATATTCAGAAAACTTCGTGAAAAAAAGCGTAACGACGCAAAGTTTAATTAAACAGTACCAACAGTTCTCAAGTCTAAACATCGAAATTTTATTGAAATGAAAAAAACTTCTTTAAACACCATAAAATAAGTTAACTGCGCAAGGCCTTTCGAAAGAACTTAGTCTTTCTTCGTCAGGCGCAAAAAAGACGTGCGTCCACAATGAATGTAGCGGCACGACTGAAGGGGAATGCGGGAGGGAGAGGGAGCAAGCAGAAGGAACAGCCAATAGGAAAGAAGAATCGGCTGTTCCTTCTGCTTGCTCCCTCTCCCTCCCGCATTCCCCTTCAGTCGTGCCGCTACATTCATTGTGGACGCACGTCTTTTTTGCGCCTGACGAAGAAAGACTAAGTTCTTTCGAAAGGCCTTGCGCAGTTAACTTATTTTATGGTGTTTAAAGAAGTGTTTTTCATTTCAATTGTGTATAACACCAGTTTCAATTTTATACATCGAAATTTTATTCTATAAAATTTGAATGAAAACGGATAAATATTGCTGGTATGTAATCAAAAAATTCAGTAAAAACACAAAATCATATATTTTACAATTTTGAATAACAACACAGCATTTATATGCGTAGTAAAGAGAAATCCAATATAGAACCATAAGAATTTTATTTTACTTATTTCCAATGAAAATTGATGGCATAGTATTAAAATGTTATTGATTTCTAATCAGAAATGTCAGTAAAATCACAAAAATAAATAATAAAAAGTAAAATAAAATAAAATGAATATCTTTTATAATTTTGTTTAATAACGCAATCTTCTGTCGCCCAGTAATGGGAGTCTCAATGTTAAAAAGTCTCAATTTTATCATACATATATTCGATAAAAAAATTAATGACTATATTAAAGTATTAATGGTATGTAGCCCAAAACTTCAGTAACAACATAAAAAAAATATATTTTAATTTTGTACAATAACACAACATTCATTTAAACCAGTAATGGCAGGTCCAAGTTTTCTTTGTCTACTTCAATCCCCCCCCCCAAAAAAATGAAAATAATGATGAAAATAATGGTTTCAATTTAAAAAGATAAAAATTCATGCATACATTTTTCAAACTTTAGATACTGGATTGTGTCATAAATATTTTATAATCTAGAGATTTATTTACTTATATAAAATGGTTTTTCTTTTAAAAATACTTTTTAATAGACTTCGAAAATAAAATTATTTTTTCAAACATATAAAACAAAAAATACAGAAAATTGAATTTCCAAATTTATTTTCAAAGGTCTTATCAGTTCTGTTGCTCAGGACGAGAAAAAACGTAGTGTCACAAATAAAAATAATGGAAGACGAAAATAGCTTCTCGTAAAAAGAAATTTTACACGCATTGTTATTTAAGGTAAAAGTGAAAAAATATGTTGTGAATTTTTAAATTAAAAATTTTTATTTAGTATAAACGAAAAATAGGAAGTTGTTTAAAAGTTCAAACTTTCCAACGTTAATGGATTTTAAAATGAGTTCTTTTTATAATCATACATGAGTACAGAAAATATACAACTAAGAGGGTTTCTAAAGTTGATTTAAGGCAAAGTAAGTAAAATAAAAGAAAAACTATTTTTGTTTCATAAAATAATATACCTTTTTTTCGTTTAAATGTCTCCTGTATAAAATAAATTACTTTTAAATACAAACTGAATACTTTCTTGTTATTTATAGAGGCCTTTGAAAATGAATAGGGAAATTATATGACGATTTAGCCACATATAACTTATACGTGACATATATATGTATATATACATGCATATATATGTATATATATATGCATATATATGTATATATATATGCATATATATGTATATATATATATATATATATATATATATATATATATATATATATATATATATATATATATATATATATATATATATATATATATAATACCATTAAAAGTAGACAAGATTCACCAACGGATTTTATCAATAAAACAATAAACCAAAACGAAGAATTAAATTGAATTATAGTAAACAATATTAACCATTTGAAATTAACCATTGAATTTAATAACTTATAGCACATTGAACATGGAAGGAAAAAAAGAATAATATGAATACAATTGAAATTTGTAGAACCAAAGCAGAATCTTCAGGTCCCAAATACTTTGGAACTACAAATGGAGTGTGTGGTTTCATCTTCGTATTTGCCATGAAAAAGCAAAACAATACGAATTTGGGACTACCATCACACAAAAACCAAATTATTAAACAAGGAACAAAGATATTTTACAAAAAGGAGTTGAAAGTAAGTAAAAATAATAGTTATCCATAACAAACAAAAAAGATAAAGCTGAATGGAAATATAATTGAACCGGAAAAAATAATAATCGATATTAACATAAAATTAAATTAATAAAATGATTAAAATTAGAATTAAGAGATAACATTCATATTAACATATAGCTTAAAATACATTATTGTTACTTTAATCAGTAACATTTATTGTGACTTTACATGGTAAAAACTCATTATCTTAATATAGGATAATAAAATAATAATAATAATAATAATAATAATAATAATAATAATAAAAACAAAAAAATAATAATAGTAATAATATTATTAATAATAATACCAAAAATTATATCAATAACATTAAAAATAATTTGATATTTAAAATATAGCTATTTAACTATAGATATAACTAGACGAATATCCATATATTGGTGTAAATTAAACAGTTTAAAAATTATGTTAAAATAAATAACCCACTCTCATTTTTTTTTTTAAATAAATAATTAACCTTTGCGTTTTTATCCAGACAACACCACCCTCCTCCGTACTCTAACATCTACCCACCCAACCAACCTATATATATATTTTTTATTACTTTTTAACATTTTTAATTTTTTATTATTATTTTTATGTTTTATAATTTTTTTTTTATACATTTTTTATGCAAAGAATTAATTATAAGATCATGTAATATCTAATTATAAATTAAAGATTATATGAATTTTTTAGGATAACCATTATTTATAGCATCATATACAAGCTTTTTAATATTAGTATTAATTAAATGAGAAGAACATAGACATTTTATTCTATATAAATGGTTAAGTATTATATTACGATATACAGAATTATGAAGACATGATTTAAAATTAGTAAAAGTATTAACTTTAAAATTAAATTCTTTCCTTTTGTCATAAATATCAGTTATAAATTTGTTCTCTTTTAATATAATTTTAATATCTAAGAAATTGATTGTATTATTAAAAAGTAGGTTTTTTGAAAGTTCTAGATTAGAAGGATAATCAACAGGGAATTGAGATATACAGGTGTTATCAGTATCAATTAAAATTACATCATCTATATATCGATATAAATGTATTGTATTATTTAAATAATGACGTTCATAGTAATATAAGTATAAGTCAGATAATACACTAGATGTACTACCACCTTGTGGTATACCAACATTTTGAATATATATATTGTTATCATGCATGATAAAATTATTATAGATAATGAAATATACATATATATATATATATATATAATCATTATATAATACTACAATTCAACATCTACAATGAATATAGAATTACCCAATATAAAAAAACTTAAACATGACAGGACAAGGAAATGGAATTAGTAATATTGGAATAGTTACAAATAAAATTGGAGATTGTGGTACGTGGCTCTTTATCAAGGACAATTCCACGCGGATACAACAATTATGATTAATTTCTGAAGTAAAAATCAGGAAAAAGTCCTATCATATGTATATGTGTACACACACACACACACACTTATATACAGGGCGTCCGAAAAGTCTGGAAACGGTCGAATAACTCGAAAAATACATATGAGATTGAAAAACGTAAATATACGTGTTAAATATTTTTAAATAAGCTACTCAGTGATACCAAATTTCACCTTCGTAACCGACCCCCTGGGGGTCAGAGGGGGTCCAACTTTGAAATCTTAAATTATAACCCCCATTTTTTATTGCAGATTCGGATTCTACGGACAAAAATACGTAATTTTTGCATTTGATGTTTATTTCGAATCCTCGGTTATCACGGTGTAATTGAGCATATTAAATCGATACATATTTCGGCTTTTCCAACGGGATTTTCCCTAATCGAAACTAATTGGGGAGAATTTATGACATCAAATTCCTCGTCTTTTGCAATAATAGCGTTTCCTGAAAATCACCCGTGCCGATTATTTCGGTAGTGCTACACAGTTAAAAATTTGATCCATTTGCTGTAGCGTCACTCCACAGCTTTTATAGAATATCTCTTTCATGACCAATGAGAATGTTCTATAACACAGTAAAGTACACTGTAAAAAAATTGGCCCTTTTGCTGCATCGTCACTCCACCGCTTTTATAGAAAACGATTACTTTACTGTGTTATGGAGCATTCTCATTGGTCACAAAAGAGATATTCTATAATAGCTGTGGAGTGACGCTGCAGCAAATGGGTCAAATTTTTAATAGTGTAGCACTATTGTAATAATCGCCACGGGTGATTTTCAGGAAACACTATTCTTACAAAAGACGAGGAATTTGACGTCAAAAATTCTGCCCAATCAGTTTCGATTAGGGAAAATCCCGTTGGAAAAGCGGGAATATGTATCGATTTAATATGCTCGATTACACCGTGATAAACGAAGACTTGAAATAAACATCAACTACAAAAGTTACGTATTTTTGTCCGTAGAATCCGAATCCGCAATAAAAAATGGGGGTTATAATTTAAGATTGCAAAGTTGGACCCCCTCTGACCCCCAGGGGGTCGGTTTCGAAGGTCAAATTTGGTATCACAGAGTAGCTTATTTAAAAATGTTTAACACGTATATTTACGTTTTTCAATCTCATATGTATTTCTCGAGTTATTCGGCCGCTTCCAGACTTTTCGGACACCCTGTATATATATATATATATTGAAGAGATTGTATAAGGATATAATCTAAGTATTTATTTATTTATTTAAAATGGTTTTTCTTTTGAAAATACTTTTTAACGGGCTTCCAAAATAACATCATTTTTTCACAAATATAGAAACAAAATATATATAAAATTGAATTTCCAAATTTGTTTTTTAAGGTCTTATCAGTTTTGTAGTTCAGGACGAGAAAAAAATGTAGTATCACAAATAAAAATAATGAAAGACGAAAATTGCTGCTCGTGAAAAGAACTTTTACACGTATTGTTATTTTTGCTAAAAGTGAAAAAAATAGATGGTTGTAATAAATTTTTAAATTAAAAAGGTTTTATTTTATATGAGAACAAAATAGGAAGTTGTTTAAAAGTTCAAAACTTCAATCCTTAATGGATTTTAAAAAAGAGTTATTTTTATGATCATATACGTGTATGGAAAATGTGGAACTAACAGCGGTCGTCCCAAAGTTGCGCTAAGCCAAAGCAAGTAAAATTAAGAAAAAACTATTTTTGATCCTTAAAATGATGTAACCTTTTCCATTAAAATATATGTCGTATAAAATAAATTATTTTTAAATACATACTGAGTACTTTCTTGTTATTTATGGAGGTCTCTGAAAATGAATAGGCAAGTTATGTGACGTATGTGACGATTTAGCAATGTACAACCGACACATGATACACAAAATATATATGTATATATATAAATCCTTTTATAAATAAATCGAATGTAACATTGATATATATTGAAGTTATGAAGAAAGAGGAAGAGGCATATAGTGTTTTAGTTTTATATTCAGTAAAAATTAATGACGTAGTATTAAAGGTTTGTAGCCCTAAACTTCGATAAAAACACAAAAGAATATATTTTACAATTTAGTACAATAACGCAACATTCACTTTAAATGACACTTCCCAGCTTTCTGCGCATATCCCCCCCCCCCAAAAAAAAAGAAAATGAACTTGAAAATAATGATTTCAATTAAAAAAAAAAAAAAAAAAAAAAAACCATCATGCTCATATTTTACAAACATTATACACTTGATTGTATCATAAATACTTTTATAACCTAGACATTTCTTTCTTTATTTAAAATGGTTTTTCTTTTGAAAATTCTTTTTAACGAGCTTCGGAAATAAAATCCCTTTTTCAAAAATATGAAACAAAATATATAGAAAATTGAATTTCCAAATTTATTTTCCAAGGTCTTATCAGTTTTGTACTTCCAGTCGAGAAAAAAAATATAGTATCACAAATAAAAATAATGAAATAGGAAAATAGCTGCTTATGAAAAGAACTTTTACACGTATTGTTATTTTAGGTAAAAGTGTGAAAAAAGATGGCTATTGTAATTTTTTAAATAAAAAAAAATAGTGTGAGAGAAAAATAGGAAGTTGTTTAAAAGTTCAAAATTTCCAACGTTAATGGATTTTGTAAAGAATTATTTTTATCATCATACATGACAACGGAAAACATAATACTAAAAGGGGTTCTAAATTTCGAAGAACTAAAATACAGGGGAAAATTTTTAAATCATAAATTGATGTACTCTTTTCCATTAAAATGCCTGTTGTATAGAATATTTTTTTTAAATACATAATGAGTACTTTTTTGTAATTTATAGCTACATCTGAAGATGAATAGGCAAGTTATGTGACGTATGTGACGATTTACCCATATATAACCTATGTATATAAATAAATATATATATACCCAATATGTATAATAATCAACAAAAAACAAAATCCTTTCATGTGAATTGCACCAAAATGCTGCAGTAAAACACATAAATTTAAAATAATTCATCAAAAGCATTTACTTAGCCTGAACTAGCACTCTATCCCTACAAAACAAAAACACATTTAAAATTTAAAAATTCAACAAAAAACAATACAAAAGAACCAGGCTGCAGCCGAGCATTTATATGTTGCTACACACATTTGTATGCTCTGCTGCTTTTTAAAATAAAACCCATCGCTGATGAGTATATATATATATATATATTGGAGTTATGAAGAAATAAGAGAATACACATAGTGTATTCTCTTAATGTATTCTCTTATTTTATTTACGTGGCTTCGTAAATAAAATCATTTTTTCAAAAATATGAAACAAAAAAATATAGAAAATTGAATTTCAAATTTTACATGACATATATATGTATACTTATATGCATATATATATGTATATATATATATAATCATTATATAATACTACAATTCAACATCTACAAAGAATGTAGAATTACCCAATATAAAAAAACTTAAACATGACAAGACAATGAAATGGAATTAGTAATATTGGAATAATTACAAATAAAATTGGGGATTGTGGTACGTGGCTCACTATCAAGGACAATTCCACGCGGACACAACAATTATGATTAATTTCTGTGGTAAAAATTAGGAAAAAGTCCTAACATATGTGTATATATATATATATATATATATATATATATATATATATATATATATATATTGAGGAGATTGTATGAGGATATAATCTAAGTATTTATTTATTTATTTAAAATGGTTTTACTTTTGAAAATACTTTTTAAGAGGCTTCGTAAATAAAATCCTTTTTTCAAAAATATGAAAGAAAAAAAAAATAGGAAATTGAATTTCAAATTTTTTCTAATATCTTATTAGTTTTGTAGTCCAAAACGAGAAAAAATGTAGTGTAAAAAATAAAAATAAGGCAAGACGAAAATAGCTGCTCATGAAAAGAACTTTTACACGTATTGTTATTTTAGCTAAAAAATAGATGGCTGTTGTAAATTTTTAAATAAAAAAAATTATTTAATATGAAAGAAAAATAGGAAGTTGTTTAAAAATTCAAAATTTTCAACGTTAATGGATTTTAAAAAGAGTTCTTTTTATGATATTACATGAGAACGGAAAACATAGAAATAATAAGGGTTTTAAAGTTGAGCTAAGCCAAAGTAAGTAAAATAAAAACTATTTTTAATTCATAAAATGATGTGCCATTTTCCATTAAAATGTCTGCAGTGTAAAATAAATTATTTTTAAACACATACTTAGTACTTTATAGCTTCTTAGTACTTTGTAGCTTAGTTATTTATTGCTTCCTCTGAAAATGAATAGGCATGTTAAATGATGTGTGTGACGATTTAGTCTTATGCATATCTCCCAACTTTCAACTAATCTTCCGTAATACCTGGATTAGTTTGATCCAGGTTAACGTCATTTCAAACCAGAAAATATATTTCATGAATCTCTATTTATTTAATTTCAAGATTGTTAGTGGAACATACTTAATTTCATTTCTTTGAAAAATTTCTGGTTCGAAACTCATTAAACCAGGGTCAAATTAACGCACGTATTACAGATAATCTATGTCAGGTTGGCACCTATGGCCTTATGTAACCTAAATATAATATTTATATTTTCCCTTTCATTTTATATCCCTTAATACGAGAACACCCGGAAATTTCACACAAGTTTGATAATAATATTTCTCACCAGAATTTTTATTCGAAATTATATAATTTATTTATTTAAGGTAAAACCACGTAGTCTAATTTATTAGTAATAAAAATTACTGGCTCATATTGAAATTCTATCGCGTGGTCGGTGTCGAATGGACTCGTTCTGGCGTTCTAGTGTTAACTGTCTACAATCTCATTAACTGTTACTAAAATGAATATGCAGTTTTGTATTTTTTCAACACGTAGGCGACTTAGTATAATGTAATTTTTTCTCATTTCAATTTCTGTATTTAATGATCAGGAAGTTGTTATATTTGTGCTCATCGATTTCATTATTGTTCAGATTGTATATATGGTTTTACATGTCCTGGTTTACTGGCTTATGTATTTTTGGTTACGATTAATCGGGCAATTGTAGAAATAATACATTATGACTTCTTCATGATTTCTTACTCAGAAATTAATCGTAATTTTTGTGACTGCGTAGCATTGCCCTTGAAAACGAACCAAGTACCACAATCTCCAATTTTATTTGTAATATCCAATATTGCTCATTCAATTTGGCTGACTTGTCATTTTTAAATTTATTATATTGGGTTATTCTACATTCATCGTTGATGTTGAATTGTAGTATTATATAATGGTTACATATATATAATGGTGTTCTGAAGAAAGAGAATGAGGCATTTGGTGTATTGGACAGAAGTTGCCAGTAAAGTAACTGAGCAGATTGCCACAACATGGCTATTTTTTTAATCGGTTCTACAGTTTCTGATTATCGGTGAAAACATGCACCAGTACACTAGAATAGAAAAATTCATCTTATATAAGTGCTTTAGCCAGTTTCTCATAAATCTAATAAAAAAGTTTTAATTATTTTTACTGGTGTAACTTGCCCAGGTATTATAATTTTTTCACTGACATTTACAGGATTTTGGGTTGGTTATCACAATATGGCGTGACTGCTATTGCTGAAATAAAATCAAACCAGTAAAAATGAACATTAGTTTTTGACAGTAAATCTGATTGAACTTTTGTATAATAGCACAACATTCAACTAAACCAGTAATAACCAATCCAAGGTTTTTTTTTTTTTTTTTACACACACACACACAAAAAAAAAGATTTCAATTTAAAAACAAAGGAAAGTCAAGCATACATTTTTCAAAATTTAGAGAGTGGATGGTGATAAATTCTTTATAGTCTCTGAATTTATTTAAAATATTTTATTATATGAAAATACTTTTTAATAGGCTTCGAAATTAACATAATTTTTTTTTCAAAAATATGAAACAAAACAAAAAAAAAAAAAAAAAAAAAAAACAGGAAATTCAATTTCCAAATTTATTTTCAAAGGTCTTATCAGTTTTGTTGTTCCGGTCGAGAAAAAAAAAATATGTCACAAATAAAAATAATGAAAGACGAAAATAGCTGCTCATGAAAAGAACTTTTGTACGTATTGTTATTTTAGCTAAAAGTGAAAAAAATAGATGGTTGTAATAAATTTTTAAATTAAAATTTTTTATTTAGTATAGGAGAAGAATAGGAAGTTGTGTACAAGTTTAAAATTTCCAACGCTGATGGATTTTTAAAAGAGTTGTTTTTATAGTCTTACATGACTATGGAAAATATATAACTAAGAGGGGCTCTAAAGTTGAGCTAAATCAAAGTAACTAAAATAAAGAAAATAAAATTTTTTTGGTCTATATAATGATGCAACTTTTCCATTAAAATGTCTGGTGCATAAAATAAATTATTTTTAAATGTATACTGAATACTTTCTTATTCTTTATAGCGGCCTCTGAAAATGTATAGGCAAGTTATATGACGTATGTGACGATTTAGCCATATATAACTTAACCCTTTGCGGCGCAGGGCAAATTCATTGCTTAAGTATTGAAATTAATGATTGACACCGGGATTCGAAAACAACTTTATTTATAAATACGTAAACGCTATATTTCACGCATTCAATAAACCGTAACTTTTTCAAAAGAAATTCCGGTGCCAATGTAGCGTTTGGGAATTAAAATTAAGTGGTATATCTATGAAACCACTGCGCCGCAAGGGGTTAAACATGATACATACTTTTATACATATAATGAAGTTGTTGAGGAAAAGGAGGTGACATGTAGTATATTATCTAAAGTTTGCGAGAAAAGTAACTATGGAGGTTGTCACAATATGGTTATTGTTTTTTTAATTGGAACAACATTTCTGATTGCCGTCGGTGAAAACATACACCAGTACACTTGAATAATAATTTTTTTTCTAATTCAAGTACGATAGCCGTTTCCCACAAAACTAATAAAAAAAATTCCATTACTTTTTACTGGGTGTAAGTTGCCCAGGTATAATTTTTTCGCTGGCATTGACAGGAGGTTGTCTTGGTTGTCTCAATATGGCTGCCGTTGCTGAAATAAATTTGCACCAGTAAAAAGTAATTTTAATTTTTTACATTAAATCTGACTGAGATTTTGTATAATAACACAACAATTAATTAAAATGTAGTACCAGATCCAAGCCTTCTTTATATACCCCCACCTCTTACACACACATACACACAAACAAAAAGAAAAGAAAAGAAAAGAAAAAAAGATTACAATTTAAAATCGAAAAAACTTCATGTATACATTTTTCAAACTTTAGACACCGGATTGTATCGTAGATAATTTTATAATCTAGGAATTTATTTATTTATTGAAAATGGTTTTTCTTTTCAAAATATTTTTTAATGGACTTCGAAAATAAAATCATTCTTTCAACAAAAAAGAAAAAAAAAAACAAAATATATAGAAAATTGAATTTTCAAATTTATTTTCTAATGTCTTATCAGTTCAGGGTAATAAAAAATGTAGTGTCATAAATAAAAATAATGAAATACGAAAATAGCTGTTCACGAAAAAAATTTTACACGAATTGTCATTTTAGGTAAAATAAATAAATAAATAAATAAATAAAAATACACGGTTGTGATTTTTTAAATTAAAAAAAATATTTATTTTAAGAGAAAAATAGTTGTTTAAAATTTCAAAATTTATAGCGTTAATGGATTTTAAAAAGTGTTCTTTTTTATGATCATACACGAGGGCTGAAAACATAGAACCAAGAGGGTACTAAAGTTGAGCTAAGCCAAAGTAAGTAAAATTAAAAAAAATCTATTTTTGATTCATAAAATAATGTACCCATTTCCATTAAAATGTATGTCGTATAAAATAAATTATTTTTAAATATATACTGAGTACTTTTTTGTTATTTATAGCGTCCTTTATAAATGAGTAGGCAAGTTATATGACATATGTGACTATTTAGCCATATACCGGGTGTCTTAAAAATGACTGATTTTTTTTAAATTCAATAACTTGCAAACGGTGACAGCTATTTAAAAATTTTTTGCAGGAGGATTATGTAGAATGTCAGGAGTTTTTTACCGTAATTTTTTTTAGTTCGCATCTGAAATAATAGGTGGCGCTGACGGCGATTGAAGGCCAGCTGATCAGCGCTGAGTGAAGCGTCGACCTGGCTTTCAATCGCCGTCAGCACCACCTATTGTTTGAGATGCGAACTGAAAAAAAGAATTACGGTAAAAAAACGCCTGACATTATACATAACCATCCTGCAAAAATTTTTTAAATAGCTGTCACCGTTTGCAAGTTATTGAATTTTAAAATCCATCACTCATTTTTGGGATACCCGGTATAACCCATACATGATATTATATATATCTATATATAATGTAGTTATGAAGAAAGATGAAGAGACATGTAGTGTATTAGACTTTGCGAAAGGAGTAACTGAAAGATAGTCTAGGGACAGAGTTGCCAAGTCTTCGGCTTTTTTCGATACCGGTATTTCAGTGCAGAAATTGTTATTTTATTTAATTAGAACAGTTAAGCACTTTAATAGAACATTTTTTGTAAAATAATAGTGGTGGAAAAAAGCCGGAGACATGGCAACTCTGGATTTATTTATTTATTAAAAACAATTTTTCTTTTGAAATTATTTTTAACAGGCTTCGAAAATAAAGTCATTTTTCCAAAAATATGAAACAAAAAATACAGAAAATTGAATTTCCTAATTTATATTTTAAGGTCACTTTGTTAGTTCAGGAACAGAAAAAAGTAGTGTCGCAAATAAAAATAATGAAAGACGAATGATGTTGTAAATTTTTAAATTAAAAAAATATTTAGTATGACAGAAAATAGGAAGTTGTTTAAATGTTCAAACTTTGCAACGGTAATGGATTTTAAAAAGAGTTACTTTTATGATCATACATGAGTACAGAAAATATAGAACTATGAGGAGTTCTATAGTTGAGCTAAGCCAATGTATGTAAAATATAGAAAAACAATTTTTGATTCTTAAAATGTTGTACCTTTTTTCCATTAAAATGTCTGCTGTCAAAATAGATTCTTTTTAAATACAGTCGAGTCTCTCTTTAACGAAACTCCATACATCGAACTTTTCTATACAACGAATTTTTAGTAGGAACGGTCCCCTTTTCCGATGATCACATTAAAAACAGTCTTTATTTACCGAAATATCAAACTATTTCATAAAATGATCTTTATTTTTTTTAGTTTTAAAAAAGCTTCGAAGTCACATGGAATCAATTTTCCATCACTTATTTCTAATTTATCGTTAATTACTGAGTTTTTTTTTTTTTTTTTTTTTTTTTTTTTTTTTTTTTTTTAATGTTACTTCTGTCTTTGAATTTCCTTGATCTTTAAGTGCAATGAATTAATTCTCCCCCCTCTCCCACACACCTTATAACATCCTTCTGAAAATAGTGACAATTGGATTGTTACACATATAAGAGCAGGATCAATGGGGTAATTTTTGAATTGGTGGTGAATTTGTACTTTTTTGGGGCCAATTACTAAAATTTGAACATTGTTCCAAGAGTGTAATAATTTTGAAATCAAAACAATGAAAAATTAATGCAAGTTTTCGTTACTTGATTTTAATTATGCTTTCAAATAAATGTCTGTACTCTTTTTTGAAATTGATTATAAATATTAAAAAATAAAATATTAAAATAATATTTATAGTTAAACGTTTCAAATTGTTAATTAAACACATCAAAAATAATATTTGTTCAAAATTTACACATTAGATAAGAGTTTTAACTTCATTATCTATACAACGAATTTCTCTATATAACGAATTTTTACTGGAATAATGGATTTCGTTATAGAGAGACTCAACTGTAGTTTTTGTTTAATATTTCTGAAAAATATTTTTCTTTTTCAAAGACTATTAAAAAGTATTTTCAAAATAAAAACCATTTCAAATAAATAAATACAGTCGAGTATCTATATAACGAAATCCATGGTTCCAGTAAAAAATTCGTTATATAGAGAAATTCGATGTATAGAGAATTGTGTTAAAAATCGTATTTAATACGTAAATTTTGAAAAAATATTATTTTTGATCTTTTTAATTAAGAATTTGAAATGTTTAAAAGTAAATATTAACCAACATTTTATTTCTTAATTATTTAAGCAGTTTCAAAAAAGAGAAAAGACATTTATTTGAAAGCTGAATGAAAATTAAATAAGGAAGACATGTATTAATTTCAGACGAAGATATCTGTAATTTTTTGTTGTTTTGATATTAAAACTGTCACGCTCTCAAAAAAGCTCAAATTTCAGCAAGGAATGAAAAATTGTGGTTAACATTTTTCTTCATTTGAAGGCCTCTCTTGTGTGCCTCTCATTGACTCCTCTCTTATATGTGTAACAATCCAATTGACTCTGTTTTGAGAAGGATGTGGAAAGGTGTGTGGGAGGTGGGATGAATTCGTTGGATTTAAACAACAAGGAGAAAAGTAATATAAAACAAAAAAACTGAACGATAAATCAAAAATAAGTGATGGAAAATTGATTCCATATGATTTCGAAGCTTTTTTAAGACTGAATAAATTAAGACCAATTTATGAAAAAATTCGGTATATGGAGATAGATATTTCGCTATATAGAGTCCGTTTTTAATGTAATCATGCGAAAAGGGGACCGTTCCTACTAAAAATTCTTTATATAGAGAAATTCGATGTATGGAGTTTCGTTATAGAGAGACTCGACTGTATAGAAAATTAAATTTTCAATATCTGTTTTGTAGTTCAGGACGAGAAAAAAATGTAGTGTCATAAATAAAAAGAATGAAAGATAAAAATATATGCTCGTGAAAAGAACTTTTACCCGTATTATTATTTTAGATAAAAGTGAAAAAATAGAAGGCTGTTGTAAATTTTTAAATTGAAAAAAAAATATTTAGTGTGAGAGAAAAATTGGGAGTTGTTAAAATGTTAAAAATTCCTAACGTTAATGGTTTTTTAAGAGAGTTATTTTTATGTTCATAAATAAGTATGGAAAACATAGAACTAAGAAGATTTCTAAAGTTGGAATGCCAAAGTAAGTAAAATAAAGAAAAAACTATTTTTGATTCATAACATGATGTACCCTTTACTATTAAAATATTCTTTCATATAAAATAAATTCTTTTTAAATATATGCTGAGTACTTTCTTGTTATTTTAAGCGGCCTCTGAAAATGAATAGGCAAGTTATGTGAAGAATGAGACCTATATAACTTACACATGATATTGAAGTTATGAAGAAAGAGCAGGAGAAATATAGTGTATTGATAAAAACTATTGGTCTGTATTTAGAAATCAGCTAAATCTCACAAACACAAAATGAGGGAAAACTGCATTTTTTAATTTTACGTAACTACGCAAAATTCAATCTACCAATAATGACAGATCCAATGTATAAATATCAGAATGATATTCTGTACAATCTGTTTTACAATTATGTATAATAACGCATTTTTCAATTGACCAATATTGAAATATCCTATGTCGAAATATCACTATTTTAATCTAACTATTCTCAATGACAATTCATACTGCAGTTTTAAAATAATATTGGTTTGCAATAGGAAACTTCCGCGAGAATACAAAATAATGTTTTAAATTTTTTTACAATAACGCAACATTCAATTGAACCAGTAATGATAGATCCAGTATTCCTTCGCATAACCCCTCCCCATACACAAAAATGAAAATAATGACTTCAATTTAAAAAGAAAAAACTTCGATTTTTCTGAGTACTTTCTTTTTATTTATAGCGGCCTCCGAAAATGAATAGTTAAATTATATGACATATGTGACGATTTAATCTATACATGATATATATATGCATGGCTGCCAACTTTTACGCATTTTTCCTACCATAAAATTTTATAGTAAATATTATCATATTTAATCGGCAAAATCTTACGATAAAAGAAATGGAAAATTTCTTCACAATTTTAGTGGTAGCAAAAATGCGTAAAAGTTGGCATAGATGTATGTATATAAAGGAGTAATGAAAAAAGAGGAAGAGACATTTAGTATATTGGCTAGAAGTTGTGAGTGTAGTAACAGTGGAAATTGTCACAACATGGCTAATAATTTTTTTAATCGGATCAGCAGTTTCTAATTGCTTTCTAATTGCTTTTTCCTGGTGTTAGCCGTTCAAAACTTCCACCAGGCCACTTTAATCTTTTAATTCCAATTATAGAACACGTTCCAGAAACTATGTAGATCAGAAACTCTGACTTCACACCAGAAAGTTTCAACGGCTAATTTTAGTTCATTTAAATTCGGAATGTCTGTTATGAATTAAAGCTAATATTGCTATTTTAATTTTCTGGTGGGAATCAGGATATACGAATTAAAATATTTGAGATTATCTCGGGCGGTTTGAGATGTAGAGGCTTAATAGAAAGATTCATCTTATTTAACCCCTTAAAGACGAGCGACTCGTATACTGCCGCAAATAGCTTAAGAAACCGTGTTTATCCCCACCAATAAAATTTTACTTTAAAATTTGTCCTATTTAATCAGAGCATTCTCTCGATTTAATAAGGCCCAATGTTCGTTTTTTTTTTAAATCGGTGGCAAAACATTAAAATTTTCGCAAAAGACTCCCGTCGCGAAGGGGTTAAGTGCTTTAGCCATTTTTTCACAAATCTAGTAAAAAAGTTTTAATTATTTTTAGTGGTTTAACTTGCCTAGGTATTATAATTTTTTCACCGACATTGATAGGAGTTTGGCTTGGCTGTCACAATATGGCGTGACTGCTATTGCTGAAATAAACTAAAACCAGTAAAAATAGACATTAGTTTTTGGCATTTTATCTGATTGAAATTTTGTTCAATAATACAAAATCCAATTAAACCAGCAATAACATATCCAAGCTTTTTTTGTATACCCTCTCCCACACACAAACAAAAAATATTTCTATTTAAAAACAAAGAAACTTCATGTATACATTTTTCAAAATTTAAAGAGTGTATAGTGTCATAAAATCTTTTATGCTGGTTTCATAAATGCTTTTTTATAGTTTTTCATTTGAAAATGCTTTTTAATAGGTTTCGAAAATAAAATCATTTTTTCAAAAATATGAAGCAAGAATATATAGAAAATTGAACTTCCAAATTTATTTTCTAAGGTCTTATCAGTTTAGTAGTTCAAGACGAGAAAAAAATGTAGTGTCACATATAAAAATAATGAAAGACGAATATAACTGCTCGTGGGAAGAACGTTTACACGTATTGTTATTTTAGGTAAAAGTGAAAAAAATAGACCGCTGTTGCAACTTTTTTAATTCAAAAAATTTGATTGGTATGAAAGAAAAATAGGAAGTTGTTCAAAAGTTCAAAATATCTAATGTTTAGGAATTTTAAAAAGAGTTTTTTTTATAATCATACATGAGTTCGTAAACCATATTATTAAAATGGTTTCAAAAGTTGAGCTAAGACTAAGTAAAATAAAGGAAAACCAATTCTTGACCCATAAAATGATGTATCCTTTTCCATTAAAATGTCTGTGGTAGAAAATAAATTATTTTTAAATATATACTGGGTACTTTCTTGTTTACAGCGTCCTTTGAAAATCAATAGGCAAGTTACGTGACGTATGTGACGATTTAGCCATATATAACCTTTGCATGATATATATATATATATATATATATATATATATATATATATGTGTGTGTGTGTGTGTGTGTGTGTGTGTGTGTGGGATATTAAGTGAATAATTTATGATTTAAGCAAAACTAATATTCTTGAAAATATAAAAATGTTTAATAGACATAAAATATGTACGCAACATTCAAAGATACAGTAGAGCTGAATAATATTCAACATAAATAAGCTTTTCTGAGCTTTGCATTAAAAATCCATCAAACTCGCCATCGATGAAAATCTATAGAACACCTCGTTCTTTCCACGCATCATCATATAAGTCTCGCTTGGGATATCTCGTTCATTAAATCATTGAGTTTATTATCTTTTATTGCTGAATACTTCATTCTTTAATCCCATATATATATACACATATATATATATATATATATATATATATAATGGAGTTATGAAGAAAAGGAAAAGATATAGTGTATTGGCTAGAAATATATTGAATTTATATTCAGTAAAAATTAATGACGTAGTATTAAACTATCAATGGTTTGAAACCCTAATCTTCAATAAAAACACAAAAGAACACATTTTACAATTTTGTACAATAACGCAACATACATTCAAAACCAATAATGACGCATCCAAGCTTTCTGCGCATACCTGGCCCCCTATCTCCCCAAAAAAGAAAATGAACTTGAAAATAATGATTTCAATTTAAAAAGAAAAACTTCACGCATACATTTTTTCAAACTTTAGATACTGGATTGTATCATAAATATTTTGTAATCTAGGAACTTTTTTATTTATTAAAATGGTTTTTCTTTTAAAAATACTTTTTAATCGACTGGTAAAATAAAAATATTTTTTCAAACATATAAAACAAAAAATAAACAAAATTTATTTTCAAATTTCTTGTCAGTTGTGTTGCTCAAAACGAGAAAGAATGTAGTGTCACAAATAAAAATAATGGAAGACGAAAATAATGTCTCGTAAAAAGAAATTTTACACGTATTGTTATTTTAGGTAAAAGTGACAAAATATGTTGTGAATTTTTAAATTAAAATTTTTTGTTTAGTATAAAAGAAAAATAGGATGATGTTTAAAAGTTCAAACTTTCCAACGTTAATGGATTTTTAAAAGAGTTGTTTTTTATGATGATACATGAGTACGGAAAATGTAGAACTAGGAGGATTTCTAAAGATCTAAGACAAAGTAAGTAAAATAAAAGAAAAACTATTTTTGATTCATAAACTGATGTACCTTTTTCTCATTAAAAAGTCTCTTGTATAAAGTAAAATGTTTTCAATACAAACTGAATACTTTCTTTTTATTTATAGCGGCCTTTGAAAATGAATACGAAAGTTATGTGACGATTTAGCCACATATAACTTATACATGACACATATATGTATATATATATGCATATATATGTATATATATATATATATACCGGGTGTCCCAAAAATGACTGACGGATTTTAAAATTCAATAACTTGCAAACGGTGATAGATATTTAAACAATTTTTGCAGCAGGGTTATGTACAATGTTAGGAGTTTTTTTACCGTAATTTTTTATTTTAGTTCGCATATCAAACAATAGGTGGCGCTGACGGCGATTGAAGGCCAAGTGATCAGTGCTGAGTGGAGCGTCGACCTGGCCTTCAATCGCCGTCAGCGCCACCTATTGTTTGATATGCGAACTAAAATACAAAAATACGGTAAAAAAAACTCCTGACATTGTACATAACCCTGCTGCAAAATTTTTTTAAATAGCTGTCACCGTTTGCAAGTTATTGAATTTTAAAATCCATCAGTCATTTTTGGGACACCCGGTATATGCATATACTATATGTATATATATATATGCATATATATGTATATATATAACCATTATCCACAATGCATATAGAATAACCCAATATAACAAACTTAAACACGATAAAACAATCAAATGGAATTAGCAATATTGGAACAATTGCAAATAAATTTGGAGATTGTGGTACGTGGCTCATTATCAAGAGTAATGCTACTCAGACACAACAATCACGATTAATTTCGGAGGTGGAAAACAGGAAAAAGTCCTACTATATGTGTATATATTTATGTATATAAATATATATTGGTGTTGACATATAGTGCATTGGCTAGATGTTGCAAATGAAGTAACTGAAATAATTGTCTAAGGACATAATCTAAGGGATTATTTATTTATTTGAAATGGTTTCTCTTTTGAACATGCTTTTTAATAGAACATGCTTTGGAAATAAAATCATTTTTCTAAAAATATCAAACAAAATATATAGAAAATTGAGTTTCCTAATTTATTTTCTAAGGTCTTATCAGTTTTGTGGTTCAGGACAGGAAAAATATAGTGGCACAAATAAAAATAATGAAAGACGAAAATAGCTTATCGAGAAAAGAACTATATACACGTATTGTTATTTTATATAAAAGTGAAAATATAGACGGGTTTTGTAAACTTTTAAATTAAAAAGATTTTATTTAATATGTGAGAAAAATTGAAAGTTGTTTAAAAGTTCAAAATTTCTAGCGTTAATGGATTTTAAAAAGAATTATTTTTTATGAATTTACACGAGTATAGAAAATTTGGAACTAACAGAGATCATTCCAAAGTCGAGCTAAGCCAAAATAAGTAAAATTAAGAAAAAACTATTTTTGATTCTTAAAATGATGTACCCTTTTCCATTAAAATGTCTATTGTATAAAATAAATTCTTTTTAAATATACTGAGAACTTTCTTGTTACTTATAGCAACCTTTTAAAATGAATACGCAAATTATGTGACGTATGTGACGATTTAGCCATATATAACCTAAACATGGTACATATAAAATATATGTATATATATAAATACTTTTATAAATAAATCGAATGCAACATAGATATATAACGAAGTTATAAAGAAAGAGGGGGAACATGTAGTGTTTTGGCTTTATATTCAGTAAAAATTAGTGACGTATATTATTAAAGTATTAATGGTTTGTAGCCCTAAACTTCGATAAAAACACAAAAGAATATATTTTACGATTTTATATAATAACGCAACAGTCACTTACACCAGAATTGACACTTCCAAGATTTCTGTGCGTATCCCTCCTCCCCCCCCCCCCCCCCCCGCAAAAAAATGAAAATAAATTTGAAAATAATGATTTCAATTTAAGAAGAAAAAACTTCATGCTTACATTTTACAAACTTTATACACTTGATTGTATCATAAATACTTTTATAATCTAGACATTTATTTATTTACTTAAAATGATTTTTCTTTTGAAAATGCTTTTTAACGGGTTTCGAAAATAAGATCATTTTTTCAAAAATATGAAACAAAAATACTGAAAATTGAATTTCAAATTTATTTTCCAAGGTCTTATTAGTTTTGTAGTTCCGGTCGAGAAAAAAAAATATAGTATAACAAATAAAAATAATGAAAGAGGAAAATAGCTGCTCATGAAAAGATTTTTTACACGTATTGTTATTTTAGGTAAAGTGAAAAAAATAGACGGCTGTTGTAATTTTTAAATTAAAAAAATTTATTTAGTATAGAAGAAAAATAGGAAGTTGTTTAAAAGTTCAAACTTAGTACCGTTAATGGATTTTAAAAACAGTTCTTTTTATGATCTTACATGAGTACGAAAAATACATAGCTAAAAAGGATTCTAAAGTTAATCTAAGCCAAAGTAAGTAAAATAAAGAAAAAGCTATTTTTGATTCATAAAATGAAGAATATTTTTATATTAAAATGTCTGTTGAATAAAACAAATTCTTTTTAAATACATACGGAGTACTTTCTTGTTATTTATAGCGGGCTCTAAAAATAAATAGGCAAGTTGCATAAAGTATGTAAAGATTTAGCCCTATATAATCTATTTCTGGCATATAGTGTGTCTGGGCCAAAAGTATCCAAAAGTAATAGCTTATTATGAAAGAACTACCCATTAGATTGTAAAAAAAAGAAAGAAATAGAAGTGATATCTCAACAAGTATATTTTTGAATAGATTTCTATGTGTGCTTCTTTGGTAAAACGATAAACGTCTAAGCGGAAATCCAGTTCGGTCCAAGTGTTTCGCAGCATATCAGGAGTTATTAGAATAACAACTTGAGTGATACGCTCCTTCAACTCATCCGCAGTGAAAACGTTTTGTTTATACAAAACGGTTTTAATAAATCTTCACACAAAAAGTCTAATGAAGTCAGATCCGCAAATCTTGGCGGCCATGGTCAACTAGGCGGGGAGACCTAATAAATGGCTTAAGCACTCACTAGCTCCGCCCGATCTTGGTGGCCAGGTACTTTCCCTCTCTTCCAAGTCAACGAAAGGAAATGTCGTATTAAACAAGTTGCTAACATCACTGTGATACTGTGACAACGCGCCATCCTGTTGGAACAGGCAACCTGGCGGAATTTGTGAAACAACAAACGCTTAAGCATATCAAGATAAACGTGTCTCGTAACAGTGCGCTCAATGAAGAAAAATGCATCAATTGTGCCACCTATGTGCATTCCTAGCAACACACTGACTTCAAATACATTTCGTTCTAGTTTATGCACTTTGTGAGGTTTTACTTGTCCCTAAATTTGGCAACTATGCTTATTAACTAGTCTACACATGTGGAAGCAGGATTCATCACTAAAGATCAAATGTTCTGAGAAATCAGACTTCAATCCTATTTGATATATCATTTCGTCAGAAATTCCAATCTTACGCGATGATAATTTGTCTTTAACTTTTGCCGAATTTTGATTTTGTAAGCACTTAAAAGCAGTCATTTATGAACGATATCATAAACTGTGAGACGAAGGATCTGTAGTTCGCTACTGACTCTCCTAATAGACTTCTTAGGATTCCTAGAATTTTTTTTCATGGACACGATCAACAGTTTCATCTGTCACGAAAACTTTAGAATGTTTGCCAGTCTGAGATACCGAAGTTCTTGTCTCACGTATAGTTCTATCCCATTGGTGGATAGATTTTGCTGTCGCGAGGTGTACATTCCATTTTGTTTGCACTCGTCATTGAACACGCGTCACCGATTTCAATTCCGCTAACAAAATCGCACATTGTACGATTTTCTGTGGCGTCCACATCCTTGAATATGAGACATGAAGAACAGATTTTTCGCTGTCGTATTGATTGCGGACTAGTAGCGACCGACTCCAAGCTAAAGTATATAATTTTCGTGTTCGGTGACCAGTCTTTAGAGAAAAGAATGTTTTTCTGCAGATGGAAATGTGGCTTAGAGAGCTGCGCTCTGTCAGGCCATGGGCGGAAAGACAATCTTCATGTTTTGTTCACATAACTATTTTTAAGAATTCGTTTTATAATACAGAACTCGAATTTAACATGTGCGGGTTTCGATGATTCGCGAAATAAACAAACAAGAACATTTCAGCATTCTGATTTTATAATTTTGTTTTTTGCGAATTTTGTTCTGTGAAATATATTTCTCTACAATGCAAATTTGTTTTCTTTTATCGATTCGCTGAAATATTTAAAACTGGATTAGTATTGCATTATACAGCCTAAATTTCAAGAATTTCAGATATTAAATTGAGATAAAATATAGATGAATAATTCCGAGAAATCCGAAACATGACTTGATGGTAAAATAAGAAAATACCAAGTTTTCTATGTTTGAAATTTTTTGTTGCAAATGGAAAATGTTCTGCAAATTGTATGTAAAATTTTAACGCTACAACAACAACTTCCTGTGAAAGCTAGAATCCTTTTCTGGCTTTGAGGTTTGAAATTAATTGAGAAATCGCGGTTACAATTTATCTTTATATGTTAATTCATAAACAAAAGATATTTTCTGCCAAACAACGCATATCAATAAATTTTTGCAACCAACAAACAGCAACTAAGTTTGTGCCAAACTATTCAAAACGATTTACAGCGTTTATTTTTAATGCTTACGTTGAGTGCCATATCAGTCACCGGTGATCGACACTGAAATTTCCATTTTTGGTCGCATCAGTCACCGGTAACTGTCAGTCTAAAATATAATATAAAACTAAAATATTTATCTACTAAGAATCTATTTATTAAAAATACAAAACATTGCTCAATGGTGCACAAATCAAGAACTTTAATATGAACTTGTACAATTAAAATAAAATAAATAAATAAATGTTTTGTATTTTTAATAAATACATTCTTAATAGTTAAATTCTATGGTACAATTGTCCAGTATATGTTTATAAAATATTTATATCGTTTTAAATAAAAAAATTTATTTAAAATTTATATAACATCAGATGTTACTCTGTCCGTCTCCGGGGATTGTTGCGGTCTATAGAAAAGTTCATGTCAGTGCCACTGTGGCAATCAACATGCTAAGAAATACATTTTTTCTGTTTGATTGCCTCTTTCAATTCAAAGAAATCATGAAGCCTAACACTCTTTTATGCACGCATGATAGTTAATCTCATATTTCGCGATTTTGACATTCACGAATGCTTTTGCGAATCTGAACCTTGGGAATGTTGAGGGATTACTGTGTACTTGTTTTATAGATATTGCCAAATTGAATTTAAACGATTTTCTTTTCAGAAAATTTTCCGAAATTAATTTAAAAATATCACATAAGGCTATTTCAATGCAAACTTATCATGCCTATCACACAGCTGAAAATCGCTATGCTTAGTAGACACCGTTATTTTCGAAAAGTATGCTTCTTCTTTTTCTATTGATGAGATATATCCGGTAAAATCAGTCACATTTTTCTGTTCTAAAGTACTGGTAGCCAAACATCGTAGTATGTGACAGACATGACAAGTTCGCATGAAAATAGCCATAAATTAAAAAAAAAAAAAAAAAAAAAAAAACCTTTAGGACAACTAAATTACAAACACAAATTTCTTAAATACCGTATTTACTCGTGTATAAGGCGCACTTTTTTTCCAAAAAATTTGGGCAAAACTCCTAGGTGCGCCTGATACACGGAATAATCTTTTACTATTGGACGAAGTCGAACGATATACATATGAAACAAGAAATTATTCAAAGAAGATATTAAAACTCGAAAAATGTTACTTAATTGAATTATTACAGCATATTTATTCCATTCCTCCCAGTTTTTTATACAACAGAGCTAATGACATTATCTAAACGCTAATTAGCAATTCTCTTTATCGTCATTCATTCCTATTTCCCGTCATTCTCTTACAACCCGAAGTCTAAAAATACATTTTTGTCTTGTTTTCTGGTCTGGTGTAATGTTTGTTTCGACTTTTTTTTCTTTACTGAAATTCATTTGGTCATTCTTCATTAGCGTATCAAATTTATGGTGCGCGTTATATACGAGATTTTAAGAAATCGCCATTTTCTCTTATAAAGTAGGAGTGCGCCTTATACACGCGTGCGCTCTATACACGAGTAAATACGGTAAAAAGGAATATGCAAAAATATAATTATTTTTTATCATACAGGGCTTTATGAATCAAAGTTAAACCCTCTAGATATTTAATAAAATGTTGAATTAGTACTTTCTATTCCTTCTGTATTATTCCGTAAACATTTATATCAGAGAAATAAATTATGAAATCAATGTGAAAATTTTGAAAATTTTAATGCAAAATCTTGGGAAAATAATTTAAACAGTTATCGCTGTTGGAAATCCCAAAAACTGTCAAGAATGAAACCTCTTATGCATAAAAAATAATTAAAAAACATTTCCCTCCAAAAATACACTTTATTTAATGTAATTTTTTTGGAAAGGTTTTTTCTTTCGGTTTTTTAACTGCAATATAAAATCCCAGGAATTTGTGATTAAAAGTTATTCGAAATGACTTTTTAATCAAGCGATTAGAAGAAATATTTTGGAAAACATTTTTGTATGAAAGAAAATAAAATGATAAAATATCTAAATACCCTTACTTTCATCTAAAATAAATTAAAACAGCAGCATCAACTAATAATTTTTCTTTTTTTTTTAGTTTGTGATTCAAAAGAATATTTAGATTTTTTTAAGTAGCGGTACCAACAAAGAAAGAAGGAAAAAAAATCTGTTTTCCCTATATCTATGAATATATCTGTTTTGATATACACATCGAAAACAAAATTAATAATAATACAAGTTGGAAATTGCACGTGAAGCGTAGCAAATGAGGTGCGGTCGTACGATAACGAAGTTTTAAAAATATCAATCTCATAAAATTGTAAATAATTATAATTAAAATGCGCACCAAACAATGTTCTCCCTATACCATTATGCAATGGAATACTTTTGTGTGGTCTTGTAAATCTATAACAAATATTCTTTGCACCACAGATTATGCAAAATGTATATTATAATATGTACTTTATAGATGCATATCAATTTTATTACGTTCGAATAAATGTAACACCATTAAAATGCATTTGAAAAAATTTTCCCCATTAACCGTAATGTAACGGAATATTTTTGATTGTCCATGTAATTGAACTATGCATCCGATTTTGATAACATTTGAAATGACTCTACAAAATTGTGTAATAATTATACGTTTTAAATTCCAAACGATTAAAATGCATTTGAAACTTTTTTCCTCGTTGACCGTAATGCAACGGAATACTTTTGATTGTCCCTGTAATTGATCTATGCATCCGATTTTCGTAACATTTGAAATGACTCGACAAAATTATGTAATAAATGAACGCTTTAAATTTCAAACGATTAAAATGAATTTGAAACTTTTTTCCCCATTGACCGTAATGTAACGGAATCTTTTTGATTGTCCCTGTAATTGATCCATGCATCCGATTTTCATAAAATTTGAAATGACTCGACAAAATTATGTAATAATTATATATTTAAAATTTCAAACGATTCGGTTGGGTAGTTTTTGCGTTGTTATATGCGGACGGACAGACAGACGGACGGATTGAACGACAACAATAGGTGCTACGTATTTACATAATTACGAACGCACCTAAAAAGCAGTAGCAAGCATTTTCATAAAAAATAGTTCTAGTTGATGTTTCACCCCTTCTTTTTCATCGATTTATTATAGTTAAATTTTATAAACTACATATAATACAAATTTCTTTTTAATACGATGTGTAAATGACTTTTTAATACAACAAGTTGGAAATTGCACGTAAAGCGTAGCAAATGAGGTGCGTTCGTTGATAACGAAGTTTTAAAATATTCAGATCTTGCTGATATAATAGAGCGTACTTTGGATACAGTATAGTGGTCGAAATCTTTGTGTTCTTGTAAATATGCAGGGAGTAATTTTTATTACACTTCATTAACGTATATCTTATTCATAAAATGTGAAGTAGTTTAATATAATTAAAACACGCCCCAAACAATGTTTCCCCGTATAACATGATTTAGTGGAATACATTTGTGTGGCCCTGTAATTTAATAATAAATATTCTTTGCATCACAGATTGTACAAAATGTATTTTTTACTACATATTTCATAGATTCATGTCAATTATATTATGTTCAAATGAGTGTAACCCCATTAAAATGCATTTCAAACTTCTTTCCCCATTGACCGTAATGTAACGGAATCCTTTTGATTGTCCCTGTAATTGATCTATCCATCCGATTTTCATAAAATATGAAATGACTCGACAAAATTATGTAATAAATATACGTTTTAAATTTCAAACGACTAAAATGTATATGAAACTTTTTTCCCCATTGATCGTAATGTAACGGAATCCTTTTGATTGTCCCTGTAATTGATCTATCTATACGATTTTCATAAAATTTGAAATGACTCGACAAAATTATGTAATAAATATACGTTTTAAATTTCAAATGGTTAAAATGCATTTGAAACTTTTTTCCCCATTGACCGTAATGTAACGGAATTCTTATGACTGTCCCTGTAATTGATCTATCCATCCGATTTTCATAAAATTTTAAATGACTCGACAAAATTATGTAATAATTATGTATTTTAAATTTCAAACGATTCGGTTGGGTAGTTTTTGCGTTGTTATATGCGGACGGACAGACAGACGGACAGGCAGACGAACAGACAGACGGACAGACAGACAGACTGACGAACGGACTGAGCGACAACAATAGGTGCTACGTATTTACATAATTACGAACGCACCTAAAAAGAATTGTCGAAAATTAATTTTTATTATACATTCGTATTAACACTAAATATACCTAATGATGGGCATTATGAATGATTTTGTAGTTATAATGAATTATTTGAGCATGCGCAAAAACACTGCTTCCAAACTGTACATATTTTTCATTAATTACCACTAGAAAATAAGTAAAAATAAAATTAATAGATGCATAGCCGCTGCAACAGTAAAACTTCGAGTCAATTATTCGGTCAGAAATTTTAAAACAAAAAGAAATCTTATACTTTTACGGCATTAATTTGTTCTAAATAAAATTAGAAACTTGTCTTTCGATGCAAAATTTCTTGCAAGAAGTGAAGTTAAAAATATGTTGGCACCAATGCTTTTGTGCTTGCCCAAATAAAAAATGCCCATTCAAAAAGAAAAATCATTCTTTCTGTCATTTATTAACTGTATCAGCAACCAGTAATTTGATCGGTGTCAAATGAAAATATTTTAGTTTGAACTAGAATTTTTTTCATAAAATAAAGCAAGTATAAATCACACAGCGATAAGCAAAATAGATACATCATATAGTATTAAATAAAAATTATAGTGTAAATTTTTTTAAATAAAACTTGAGTAATATTCCATGTATATTGAGTTGTTAATACTTTCAAAAAACCGCACTTCTATTTTTATCTTTTATAGATGTTTTACATTAAAACGTATGCAAAATAAAATGAGCAACTGTTATACTTACTATAATATTCAATATTTGTATTAGCTTAAAATATGACTATGAGCATATTGAATGAATTGACCTTAGCATATTTAGCTTTTCTTGTATTTGTTTTAGATGGTGTAAGGTGTATTTTTGTCGGCCGATTATCTACGCTATGGGATATAGGCCCTATGGGGTGGGTTGCCCTCCGTGGGGGTCTTTCTAAGGGAACCTAACCCGTATTTACGCAAGGTTCGAAGAAAGCCACGGAAAACTTCGAACGGTTAGGCCGACGGTCGCGATTGGGTTCGAACCCAGCACCTACCGTCTACCAGTTTGGAGGTCAGAACCTCGCGGCCACTGGTGGGGCTATTTGTTTTAGATCCTAAGAATAACGCAATTCGAATATTTACTCAGTCAAACAACAACAAGAAAAAAAAGAAAAGAAAAGAAAGAAAAAAAGAAATAATTTCAAATTTAGTAATTTCAAAAGTTGTATTGTAATTTGATAATATTTTACATTTTAAAAATAATTTTGAAACTTTATTTTTTAAGTGCCTTTTCATCATATGCAGATTGATAACAAAGATTAATCATCTTGCAGGTTAAAAATAAAAAGAATGTTGAACGTTTCTTTCTGCTTAATATTTTATAACGAAATCAAAGCTTCGCCGAAAAAAAAAAAAGTTTAACAAACTAAACGCGAATTTCTACGAATTAAAACTAGTCGTTAGAGGCCACGTAATACTTATCCATCTTACCAATGGATACTTACCAATGGATATGTATAATATAAAATATGAAAATAAAACTACATAAACTATTTATAAAATGCATAGCAATTAGGCATCGCATTTTCAAGACAAAATTGAAACGTATATTTAAATATTTTTAATACTTAATTATTGGTATTATTTGATTATCCTGTCCCTATTAATTTTCACATTATATAAATCGCCAAACTACTTGTGATTATTCAAATTAGCGTATTTTTTTAAATATCGAAAAACAAATAAATTAATAATAGATTAATAAAAATAAAAGTAAAACCTCCAATTAAATATCACATGAAGACGTAACAAATACGTGGAACGCGTTTAATGTGAACTGAACGTCGCATTTACGATAAGCCATTTTTGGGATTTAATCTTATAATTTGGCGATAGTGTTTTGGTCAACGGAGTAATTAATTAGTACCAAATTCCGTAAAAGAAAGATCCTTGTACATCTTTATAACTCCAAAAGTAATAATCATATTAACTAATAGTTTACTGCGTCGGATTCAGCGTCTCATTTCCAATTAAAATTCATATTTGAATTGAAATTTGAATGTAATATAGGGTCATAAAAATCGAAGTATGTGAGAATAGAATTACAAATATCTTGGCAACTAATAATATAATCAACTTCATTCTTTATGCAAAGTTTATGATTTTTATTGTCACTCCTTAAAATAAAAATATTCGAAAACCACCATTCATCAAAACAAATATTTCAAGAATCCGGAAAAAAAAAATCCAGATAATCGAGATTACTGATATTCAATAGGATTCTTTCCATTATTACATACGAAGTACATACCAAATTCCAAGCCTCTATCTCAATTTGTTCGGGAGATAGAGCGTTTACAGGCGCAGTAACTGACGGACAGGCAGACAAATACACAGACAGATGGACAGTAATTTTTTTTTCTAAAAATTTGTTTCCTGGTATCCCGAGTGTCTGAAACCTGTAAATTCGTCCAAAATTTCTTTTCGATTTTCAAAACGATTTTAAGATCTGCCCTATACTTCGTATGATTGGTGAGTAAAACAAGTAAATGGGAAAAATTATCAATATAGAAAGGGCGGTTTTAAATAGTGAACACTTTTGTGATTTCTTTGGTTACTGACCACTGGATTGCAAAAAGCAAAACTGGAAGCAAAAATTGATATATTGCACAGATGTTTTTTATGGTGTTAGTGTGAAACATAAAATAAATGTATAATATTTAAAAAAGCTATTAGATATGCTAATTGAAAATGGTTTTCACTTATCATACGTAAAGCAGTAAGTTGGCTAAATTTGCATTCATAAAATTCAAAGTGATTTTTTAAAGATTCTAAATATTTTATTCACTTAAACAAATAAGTATTCTGGAATTTCCTGCCTGACAATAAAAAAGTAACGAAAAGAAAAAAAATATGTTTTTTGTGTGTGTTACAATATAAAAAATTCGGCATTTGAAATTAAAACTTATTTGAAAGTATTTTTTAGCATCATGGATAAAAAAATATTCCACTGAATATTTTCTTTTCTCCTAAAAAAAAAAAAAAAAAAAAAAAAAAAACTTAATTTTACGGGTTTTGAGATAAAAATAAAATGCCAGCAAAAATTAGTGCATTTTTTTTTTTTTTTTTTTTTTTCGATACAGAGGTAGATTTTGGTATTTTTTATTAATCATGATAACGAAGAATCCAAGAAAAAAAAATATTTTGTGAATTAATGTATGGAAAAAAAAATCTGTTTCGATAGGTTCCTAAAGACAGAAAAAAAATATAGCAAAGAAAAAATGTATATTAAAATAGTTTTAAAAGTAGGTATCTATAATAGGGGCGGCGAGTGGTTAGGGAAAACCGCAATCAAAAAAGATTTTAATACAAGCATTTTTGTTAAAGAGGAATTCGCATTTTTTTAATTACAGTAGAACCCTGCTAATCCGGACCCCGTTAATTCGAATCTCCGGATAATAAGGATCAGTCTGGTCTATTCCTTTTTTTCAAGCTTGAGAAACGATCGGCAAATTTCTATAACGTAAATCTATTTCACCCTTCTATTCTGAGTTAAAAGGTCTTTTTGAAATCTTTTCGGGAGAATACATTAAGTTTTCTTTATTTAAACTCTTTGAATAAACTCTAATCTATCAAGGAAGCAACTATGTATCATTACAGTCTGGCAATCCCAAATTTCTTAGTTTTCTTTTTAATCCATTTAGAAATATGACGAAAAGCTCACTGCAGAATTAATTTTTACTTAGAGCATTGCAAGAAAGCAAGGTAAAATAGTCCTTATAGACACTCTGATTGATAAGGATGATTTTGCGATCTTTGTAGTCCAGACTATAGGGATCTCGGGACTATTTCTTTGTCTTCGTGATAAAAAGCTTTTACTCACTTTATTGCATCACTTGCCGAAAATTGACACATAAGGACGAATAAAGGAAAATGAAAGCGAAACTACGCCTGAAGATTTCGTGAACATGTTCAAACAAATTGATGGTTGCTCAGATGTTGATATTACTGACACTAGCTACTAGCAATTGAATAGAAGCAGAAAATAATGAAGCTTACGCCTCACTTACAGATGGCGAAATAATCTCTTTGTACATAATTAAAGAAAATGAAAATAAAGATGTTACAGACGAAAACACCATTATCAAAGACGATCAACCAAAATATATTAGCCATAATTAAGCAACGTCTAATTTAGAGCAATTAATGTTTTATTTTAAACGTCATATGGAGACTACAGCCAACGAACTACTTATTCTTAAGCGGATGTGTGATCACAAGGCCCGTAAAACTGGCACTGCAGTAGATTACAGACCTTATAATTACAAAATAAACATTTTCGCTGTCTGTAAATATTGAATATGTTTAATATACAGGTGATTTTCTGTATGTTTTATTTTATTTCATTTATTCTCAGTCTACGGATAATTCGGATTTTCGGTAATCCGGATTGGGTCTGGTCCCAATTAATCCGAATTATCGGGGTTTCACTGTACTTTATATTATTCGAAATACTTTCTATTAAAAAAATACTGGTTGCTTCCTCTTTTTCTGACTATGTTTTTCCCTGACTACTTGCTACCCTATATAATACAATATGTCCATAAAACAATATTTCAGTTTCAATGGTACATTATAACAATTTAATTTCGCCAATTTACAGCTAATCATACGTCTAATGTGAGATAAACTAATCTAGTTTTTCTGACAAATGTTTAATCTGTTGACTTTAGTTATATAGTACACATCCAATGTAATGTCCAATTCTTCTCAAACTTAGATTAACACGTCCGGAGTCATGGAATATCATTTCTCCGTCACAGACTCAGTAAATTATTAGATAGCGCCGGAACTTAAACGCGATCTTTGAGAAAGTCACAAAGAGAAAAATTTCGCAGGTTTCTGACGGCTTTTACAACTATATTTCAGCAATATTGCTTTACGATAAAGATTGATTGCATATGTGGGATTTTGACAACTTAACTGACCAATATTTAAAAAAATAATAATAAAGTCCTTTTTTTTTCATCTCTTACAGAATTTTTAATCTTTTGTCACCTGTTTGTCAAAACAGAAATTTTTGCCTACTTGAATCAGAAAAATGCTCGGATTAAATGATGCAAAATTTACAATAAAAAACTACTGGCGAGTTAATAAATTATGATTGGAATATGGGTGCCCATATGTGGTACGGGCAAATGGTGATTAGCAAAAATACTTTACCCGTATGACATATGGGCAAATGGTGATTAGCAAAAATACTTTACCCGTATGACATACGGGCAAATAAAATAAGCGGTTCAGCTAGTGAATAACAAAGCAACACTCGCCCATGCGCTTATCTAAATTTATTATAGTTACTCTTTACATATGACCTTGAACTAACACTTTACAACGCTACGGTTGATAATATTAAAATTTATAAATGGCACATATTTTATGGGTTCCATCGCAATTCGTGACACTTACATTAAAAAAAATAATTTATAAAAGTATGAACTTGAATGTATTATCGCTGGAATTAGATTTATAATCATTTACGCAGCTCGCCGTTCAATTTATGATATTCTTATATGTATTGATTACCCTTACCATAGCTGCCAACTTTTACGCATTTTTTCTACCACTAAAATTGAACAGAGATTTTCCATTTGTTTGATCATAAGATTTCAACGATTAAATAAGACAATATTCACTATAATTTTTTTACGGTAGGAAAAATGCGTAAAAGTTAGCAGCCATGTTTTACTTATTTAATCATCTGAATAATCCATTCCTTACATTTTTTATTTATGATGTAAATGCAATATTTTAAAATGTTCAATTATATTTTAAATTATGGACATTTAAAGAAACTACTTTAATGAAAATTGTCATTATATTCTACTTATCTATATTAATAAAATAAAGTTTCGCTCTGTGTGTCTTGTGTGTCTGCGATATCTAGCGAATAGAACGTGCGAAGCTGAAAATTTTTGTGACAGTAGCCATATGTGTCTTCCGATGCACATGAGGCTCCAAATTTTAATTTTCTAATAATTAGTCGAATTATTAATTAAACATCACTACTTACTTTCATCAAAAAATCTCCTGTGAAATACAGCGTTTGCGCACGCACATAAATCCGTTTACGCATCGGTAGTTAATGAAGAAATGACTTTCAGCTATTTTTGTATTTTTTAATAATATTTTTTTTAAGCTAAGATTTCAAACCGTTCAATAGCCTTAAAATTGAAATGCATATTTCAAACATCGTTTAATTAGGTCTCAAACTACTGCGGCATTTGAGAAGTAAGGGCGAATGTTAGAATAAACTATTGGGAGGAAAACAACTCAAAGAGTGTTATTTTTTCCAATAACATTTTTGGTCTTATTGCAACGACTTTCCAGTCCACAATTTTAACGATATGAATAAACAAGAAGATTGGCCTTAAAGCTGTAATCTTTATTCTAATCGATGGTGCAGACGGTTTTTAAAAGCATGAAAACTCTTCCAACTAAACTGGCGAATGCAAGTCTTCGCATCTCACGGAGACGATATTACTTCTACGCTAAAAGTAACTAAAGGCACTGAGAGGCGGCAGCACAAACAATCACCTCATCGAGTTACAGATGAAAATCTAGGATTAGTTAAACCTCGATTCCCACATTTAAATGCAATCGGTCTGCCAAGTCATATTTTGGTGGAAAACATTTAAAAACTCGATTTTAGCCTTTCGCTCATAGGTTAGCCACTCGGAATACCCCATGTTTTCATATTTTTGGATGCAGGAAAGCAGAAGGGTAAACTTAGGAGACAAACACTAAAATCGGTTTTTTAAGTGTTTTACATCAAGATATGACTTGTAGACCAAGAGCCGACTGCACAAAATCCTATGTCATCGAGCACAAGAAAAGCACACCTTTATTTTATGGAAGGTTAGTAATAGGGGAATCTAATGACCCATGTCTGCCGTAAGTAATGTGATGCATAACCCAAAAATTTGTACCACTAGTGATTGGCTCGTAGGCTTGTGTTTTCTTGCACTCAGTTTTCCGTGTTTTCATACTTTTGATTGTAGGAAAAACACAATGTTAAACCTAAGAGTCAACCACTAGAGGTAATAATTTATGGCTTATGCACCAGTTCACATCCGGCAGACATAGATCATTAGATTCCTCTATTACTACTCTTCCATAAAATAAAGGATTTTTTCTTGTGCTCCATGACTTAGGGTTTTGTGCGGTCGACTCTTGGACTATTGGCAGACTGATTGTTTTAATATGCGAATCGAGATTTAACTAATTCTAGATTGTCACCTATGAATTCGATAAGGCATAGCTGTCAACTTTCAACTAATCTTCCGTAATACCAGGATTAGTTTGATCCAGGTTAACGTCATTTCAAACCAGAAAATATATTTCATGAATCTTTATTTATTTAATTTCGGTATTGTTACTGGAACATACTTAATTTCATTTCTTTGAAAAAAATTCTGGTTCGAAACTCATTAACCCTTAAATGCATATTGTATCATTTTCGATACCATAAGTGTTCCCGATTTATTGGGGTTTTTATTCACATATTCCGTATTCTCACCAGAAATTTAAAAGAGCAATTTTCACTTTACTTAATGACACACCATTCGTAATTAAATAAAGAAAAATTTACTATTTAGATTTTTCTGGTATCAGTTCTGATTCTTTGAATTGCGTTTTTGTTTTGGAACGCGTTCTATCCTATGCATTTAAGGGTTAAACCAAGGTCAAATTAACGTATGTATTACGGATAATCGATGTCAGGTTGGAAGCTATGGATAAGGTGATTGCCTGTGCCTCCTCCTGGTCTAAAACATCGTAATTTCATTACAATCTTCTTAAAACATCTCAATAGACCAGATTTGCATCAACTAAAAAAATTCTGAGACGTTGAGACGGATAGAAATATTTTTTTAGAAAATACAATGAGTTGAACTGCAGAAAATTTCGCGATTTTTCCATTTAGAAGTACAAATTTAGTGAAAATAAAATCAAAGATTCGAATAATAAAATGACAATAAGTTTTAGTTTCAAATGCCTGATACACAATACAAAATACTGAAATACAAAAATATACGACCTCAAATCATATAAGTTGGAAGTTTATTAAAAGGTTACTTATCACGGAACCAGGCAACGCCGGGTGGATCAGCTAGTTTAGAAGTAAAAATAAAAATTAAATACTGATAAGGGATTAGGAGAATATTTGATTATTTTTTGGATATGTACTGCAATAGTTTATGCATAGCTGCAAACTTTTATGCATTTCTCCTACCACAAAAATTTTATAGTAAATATTATCTTATTTAATCATCGAAATCTTATGATTAAACAAATGGAAAATCTCTGCACGATTTTAGTGGTTGTAAAAATGCGTAGAAATTGGCAGCTATGTTTATGTGATGTTAATCAAAAGTATATAAACAGAATATTTAACATTTTCACCAATCATTACAGATTAAAATTTAGTTATAAACATATTTTCTAAAAATTTCAACTTGTGAAAAACTGAAATGAAAGGAAAGAATTCCATTTAATCGCATACCAGATTTGCCCTTACATCATACTGGCAACGTGTTTTTACCAATCATGATTTGACCGGTCCAGTGTATTTAAATTGTCACCAGTAAATTTTAATTGTAAATTTTGCATTATTTAATTTGAGCATTTTTCCGATTCAGTTAGACAAAAATTTCTGCTTTAAAAAGCCGGTGACAAAAGATTAAGAATTCTGTAAAAGACGCAAAAAAAGCATTATTTGAAAGTTTCGTTCATAAACGAGTTAACTGGTTAACCCTTTGCAGCGCAAGGCAAATTCGTTGCTTAAGTGTTGAAATTAATGACTGACACCGGGATATGAAAATAACTTTATTTTGTAATAATAAAAAGGGAGCTATATTTTGCGCATTCAGTAAACTGTAATTTTTTAAACCCAAATTCCGGTGCCAATGTGGTGTTTAGGAATGAAAATTAAAAGTTTTCATAGATATATTGGCGCGCCGCAAGGGATTAAATGATGAGAGCTTCATTTTACAAACTTTTACAGGGTAGCGAGGGTCAGGGAATAACACAATCAATAAAAGCTGAAACTACCAGTATTTTATAATAGAAAATACTTCAAATAATATAAAGGTAACACTAAGTAACTGTTATTTAACACACTTTTTGACTGTGATTTTCATCGACTTCTCGCCAACCAGTTTTAGGTGCTTCTTTGTATCAAAAGTTTTTATATGCTCAAGCGGTTTATTTGACCACTTAACTAATCAATATTTTTGGAAATAAACTTCAAATAATGCCCATTTTTTGCGTCTTTTTAGAATTTTTAATCTTTCATCATCGATTATTCATAACAGAATTTTTTTTCCTAATTAAATCGAAAGAATGCAAAATTGACAATAAAAATTTATTGATTGAATAATAAATCGTGATTTGAAATCCTTTGCAAATTATGATTGGTGAAGACACGTAGCCCGTATGAAGTACGGGTAAATCAGGGAAGTTGTTTACTTCTTGAGGGGCAGTAGGATATATTGTATCTCACTTATATATTATATCTCACTTAATTTTCATAAGATTCGCACCACAAAATTTTAGCGAATTTTTATACTTTTATATGGGAACAAAATGTTAAATAATTGCCTTTCCTTAACTCTTTCTGGCAGACTGTGCACATTGGATACGTAATTTTAATTCCAAACTTGCCAACGATACCAATAATATTTTAGCAGAATTTTGCTTTCACAATAAAAGAAATAAAATTACGGAATTCATAATATCTAAAAAAGTCGTTAGCAAATTCCGGTGGAAATCCATAATTACTCATTTTACTACAAAATTTGCCCATGCCAGAAAGGGTTAACACCATGGGGACGAGTGGCACGTATACGTGCCGTGAAAAGGCTTAAGAATCCTTGTGGATCCCCACCAGTAAAATTCACTGTAAAATTTTCCTTATCTAATCGGAGCATTATCTCAATGTTATAAGGTACAAATTTCTGCTTTTAAAAACTGGTGACAAAACATTAAAAATTTCATAAAAGGCTCCCGCGCGAAAGGGTTAAGGAAAAAAAAGAAAAAAATGAAAAATTCCGGTTATATCGGTGAGAATGCAGTATTACAAATTGGTTGTTGCTTGCCGCTCAAGCGGTTAAAAAGAATGATATTCTTTTGTAATTTTTAACGGTTTTTAATCTCAAATAATTATTTTATACTGAATTAAAAATTATAATTTTTTAAGGCCTTATCTGTTTTTCAGGTTACAATGAAATTTGAAAAAAACATGCAGTGTCAAATAAAAACATTGAAAGACGAAAATAGCTGCTGATGGAAAAAAACTTTTACTTACATTGTTATTTTAGATGGAAAGACAAAAAAAAAATATGTTAAAAATTATTATATTGAAAATTTTTGTTCAGTATAGGTAAGAAAATAGAATGTTATTTAAAAAGCATAAACTTTCAAAAGTTAGAGGATAAAAAAAAAATTTTGGTTTACGTCTATTGTAGCTTAAAAATTATACTAAAGAAGTTCTGTGTCAAAGTTAATGACAAAGGATTAACATGAAAACAGAATATCTTATTGATTCTTAACTGATTAACTGATCAATATTTTTAACTCCGTAATGGTCGCATTAAATTACGGTTTAAAAATTCAAATTCATTATTGCCAACACTTTTTCAAAAAGAAAAATATTCATCTTGTTTAATGACAAGTAACATGTTACCAGAATAAAACCAATTACACTATTTTATAGAACTCAAGGGAATCAAATAATTTTGAATGTGAATGTCCCGTGAATGTCTCGGGCGCGACGATTAAGTGGTTAACACGTTCGTTGCCGCTTACGTAAATATGTGATGCTAGATAATGCCGCACTGTAGTAGTGGGTTTTTCCCGAAAGCCAATTTACTTTTTATAACAAAAAATCAGTGAAAGGTTTTCCCGCGCCAGCGCGTGACTGGCTATTGGATATCACCCCACATGCCGCGCCGGCGCGTGAGTGGCCCCTTAACGTTGGCACCATACCACGCGCTTTCGCGTGAGCGGCAGCGAACGTGTTAAATATAAGTTTTAAATAATGCCTATTTTTTGCATCTATTATAGAGTGTTTAACCTTCTAACACTGGTTTTACAAAAGATTTTTTTTTTTTTTTTTGCTTAATTGAAACAGATAAATGCTCGGAATAAATACACAAAATTTACAATAAAAATTTACTGGTGAGAATAATAAATCATGTTTTGAAATCATTTGCCCGTATGTAGTACGGGCAAATCACGATTGGCAAAAATACATTGCCCGTATGACGTACGGGTAAATCAATGTAGCGGTTAAAACAAATGACATTTTTTAAAAATATCTTTTGCAGTTTTTAAATATCAAATTACTTTTTTTACTGAAAAATTTTTTTAAGCCTTATCTGTTTTTGAGTTTACGATGAAATAAAAAAATATGCATGTAGTATCAAATAAAAATATTGAAAAGTGAATATAGCTACTCAGTGAAAAAAACTTACACACGTACCGTCATCTTAGGTGAAAGAAAAAAAAAAGTATATTCAAAATTTTAAATTTAAAAGTTTTGTTCTGTATAGATGAGAAAATAAAATGTTATTTTAGAAGCATAAACTTTGAAAGTTAGAGGATAAAAACAAAATTTTGTTTACGTCTAGTATAGCTCCAAAATTATATCAAAGAAGTTCTGTGTCAAAGTTAATGACAAGGGATTAACATGAAAACAGAATATCTTCTACTTAACTGATGAATATTTTTTAAAACAGAACTTTCAAATATTGCCTATTTTTTGCGTTTCTTTTAAAGAATTTTTAAACTCTTCTAACTTCGGTTTTTCAAAACAGAATTTTTTGCTTAATTGAATCAGATAAATACTCGGAATAAAAAATACAAAATAAAATAATATAATGTAAATAATATAAAATAAATAATACAAAGTAATACAAAACAAATTAACAATAAAAATATACTGGTGAGAATAATAAATCATGCTTTGGATAATATAAGGATAATATAATAATAGGAGATAAAACAAATGATTCTTTTTTTTAAATATTTTTTACAGCGTTTAAATATTAAATTACTTTATTTAGTGAAATAAAAAGATGAATTTTTAAGGCCTTATTTGTTTTTGAGTTTACGATGATCTTAAAAAATATACATGTAGTATGAAATAAAAATATTAGAAGCGAATAAAAATAAATGAAATATTGATTGCAAATATAGCTACTCAGTAAAAAATACTTTTACACGTATCGTTATCTTAAGTAAAAAGAAGAAAAGTATATTCAAAATTTAAAATTTAAAAGTTTTGTTGAGTATAGATGGGAAAATTGAATGTTATTTTAGAAGCTTAAACTTTCAAAAGTTAGAAGATAAAAACAAAATTTCGTTTATCTAGATTGTAGCTTCAAAATTATATCAAAGAAGCTATTGTGTCAAATTTAATGACAAGTTTTTCCATGAAAACAGAATATATTTTTAAATCTTAACCTCTTCGGTCCCCGGGTCCTCATGCGGGGACATGTGTCCTTTTACTTATGACAATTAAACTGAATTTTTTAAATGTTTTACATCACTTCTTAACACTAGAACCGCCATTAGGGGTCAAAATGACCCCTGCTAGATTGTTAATAATCGATTCGAACCAGAAATTTTTTATAAGATATGTTATATGTGTGCAGCAGAAAACTAGACTTATTAAGTTAGTTAAATAGTTCTAAATTAATATTCTGGTGAGAAACCCTTTTCATGAAACTTGAGTAAAATACCCGGCAGTTCTAGTGTTATAGTTGAATGCCTTTATCGTTATAAAAGCAAACGAATAAATGCCTACATCAAAGCTCACTTCTTCATAAGATTAAAGTTATTTTCATCTAAGTTTGCAAAATGCCTAAAAATGTCCAAAAGAGAGTGTGACCATGAAAATGATAAATTTTCATAAGTATTTAACTTAAATCTTTTTCAGTAATTTATTTTGAGGTTTTGTAGATTATTTACTTGTTTAAAGCTATTAAATTTCTGAATGCGTTAATTTAGGTTAATGACTGTTAAATAGATGTTTTAAGGGGTTTGTAGTTTTAGATCCCTATCTTTAATTCTAAATTACTAATCGCCTAAACTATCAATTTTAGAAATCTTTTTTCTGACATTTACAATATCATTTTGCTTGGCAAAAAACAATGAAAAAGCATTTGATTACTTATTTTAGTTTCGGAACTGAAGAGATTAAAGCAATATGAGTTTTTCATTAAAGGCTTGCTTGAGTTAAAGGTAGGCCTAAAAAATACAGTTTGTCAATTTTGTTGTTTCTTTCCAGTATAGCATAATAAAGTGTTAAGAAAACTATTTTACATTAGAAGCACATTTTATACTAAACACAAAACATGACAAAATATACAAAATAGATCCAACGTGCACTTTATTCATAAAATAAAAGATGATCAAAAGTAAATACATAAATTATGCGTATTATTTTTCTGTACATTCGTTTTACTGAATTTAAAACCTCAGAAATTGTGCAATCGTAGATACAAATATCTCTTAACCCTTTCCGGCGCAAACAAATTCTATTAATAAAATGAGAAATTATCGACTGACACCGGAATTTACAAACGACTTTTTAAAAAATCAAGAACTGCTCAATTTAAGTCTTTATTGTAAAAGCAAGGTTTTATTAAAATATTATTGGTGCCTGTGTCACGTTCGGAATTAAAATTTGGTGTGTCCAGACCAGTAACACTGCGCCGGAAAGGGTTAATCATGCCGGACTCTGATCGAAAATTTCTATGCAAAAACCGGAAAAAATATATAATAAAATGTGACCAACTTCTACGATGTAGGCTACTTCAATTTGAATTTTTTGGTCAAATAAAATTTCCGATAGAAATCTTGGGCTAGACGCCGGAATATAATAAGAGATGTTGGCATCTATGTACAACAAACGTGATGATGATGCGATTTAATACAGTACATTTTATAAAACTTGTTGTTTCGTTTGAATATAGCAGAGTGTATTTTAAGGGCTTTCCTTACTTTGAGTCATACGGGTAGCGTGTTTTTGTCAATTGTGATTTGCCCGTACCGCGTACAGGCATACATATTCCAATTAAGATTTATTATTCACACACACACACACACAAAAAAAAAAAAAAATTATTGAAAAATTTGCATTATTTAATTTGGGCATTTTTCTAATCTAATTACGCAAATATTTCTGTTTTGAAAAACGGCGATAAAAGATTAAAATTATTAATGACATGAAAAAAATAGTCATTATTTAAAAGTTTTTTTTTTCCTTAAACAATATTGATCAGTTAACCCTTTCCGGCGCAGACAAATTCTGTAAGTAAAATGAGAAATTATCGACTGACACCGGAATCTACAAACGACTTTTTAAGAAATCAAGAACTCTTTACTTTAAGCTTTTATCATAAAAGCAAGATTTTATCAAAATATTATTGGTGCCAGTTTCAAGTTTGGAATTAAAATTAGGTGTGTCCAGACCGGTAACACTGCGCCGGAAAGGGTTAAGTGGTTAATTAATAGAAGCATGGAAGCAATATATTTTTTAAATTCGTATTATATAACATATATTTAAAAATTAAATTATGACGCAACATTTAAACAATACAGGATTATTATCAGGGTATGTCTAATAATGGTTTAAGTAATAAAAAAAATGTGTAGAAACACAATATTGATCCATTTTTAGCTGTTTGGTAAAAATACTCTCATAAAGAATTCAACTGATATAGAAAACAGCAATGAATAGGTAGCATTCAATTTAGATAATTCTTTGTATCATAAATTTTCATATATTAAAATTAAAAAAGCTTATTAAAAAAAGCGATATTTTGTAAATATTTTTGAACATTTTTAAATTATTATTTAAAAATTATTTTAAATTTTCACAATTCCCTCTTAAGGTGTAATCCTTTTTCTGGTTTACAATGATAAAAAAAGTAGTATAAGTAAAAATAGTTTAAGGCGAAAGTAGGTACTTTTGAAAAGAAATTTTACGCGTATTGTTATTTTAGGTGGAAAGAAAAAAATGTTTGTTGTAAATTTTAAATTAAAAAGTTTTCTTTGGTATTACGTGAAAAAAACATAATGTTATTTTGGAAGCATAAAATTTCTAACGTTAGAGGATAAAAAACAAAATTTCGTTTACTTCGATACATCAGCTTGTAAAATAAAGCTTAAAAATTTATAACAATGCAGTGCTAAGTAAAATTTAGTGACAAGTGAATAAATAATGTGGAAAGGAAATTTCTGTTTTATTCTTATCGCGATAAGCGTTTTTCATTAAAAAATTTACCTGTGTTAAAGCTAGTCTTTTAAAAAAGTATTTCGTGTAAAATTTGTTATTTTGTTCCAGTTTAGTAAAAAAAAATATTAAAGAAACTACTTATTAAGTACTTTTCATATATAGAAATGTACAATGCATATTATTTTTCATGTAGTTCGTGTTACCAAATTGAACTAGTCGGGTGTGGCAATACCAAAATTTTGTTCCATCTGACACACGTTAATACGTTGCTACTTCCAGAAGAATGAAACATAGCAGAGTCATCGGTTAGGTAATTTATACCAAAATCTAATGTTTAACAATTTATTTCACGTTATAAATGAATCTGAAATTTCAACAAAATCGTATATTTGATATAAAATCATCGTAAAAACTGCAAAAAATGGATAGAAATAGATCTGTACAACGATTTACTCCAAAAACTAAAGAATGCAAATTTATATCAGTGACTAACTGAATCTGATGAACGATGAAAATTCATGCATTAGTTCCTGCGATAGAGCTTTTGCAAAAATCGTGAATAATACCGTATAGCAGCACCATCTCTGGAGCGATTTACTCCAAAACCAAAATAATACTAATTTATATTGAATCTGAAGTTTGACAAAAATTTGTGCTTTAGTTCCTGAAATACAGCTATTGTGATGATAATTAATAATGATTCATAGCAGAGCCACTTGTTGGACGATTTTCACCAAAACTTAATGAGAACCACATTTTATCAAGGACTAACGGAATCTGAAGTTTTTTGAAAATCCATTTACTAGCATCCGTCAGGCCGAAGTGTCGAAGTATTCAGTAGCATAAATATTAATAAAAAACATTTTAAAATTAAAAATATTTTGTTTTGATATTTATTATTTAATAATATGAAAGAATATTTTAATAACAGCTGTTTTATCTTCATTATCAAATATTTATTGAATTATCATTTTCTGTGGGTAATTCTCGAATGCTATTCTATCAGCTAACGCTCGCAATCTTTAATTTAGTCGAGCCTTTCCTTTGTGAAAGGTACTTCTATGAGCATAACGGTGAACGGTGAATCTTCTAAATAATGAACTCTGCTAAATGCGCCATATGTTGCTCGGAGTGAAAACACCTTTAGACAAATGTCTAAAGCAATTTTTTTCAAAATTAGCTTTTATGTAACGTGACAGCATTTGCGTATTGCAACGGCAACTGATTTTGAGAACTTAAAACCATTTCTTCTTTCCAAGATTTAGATATAGGTGTCACAGGGGAAAGCCTTCCAGATAGAAATGGCCCATGGTAAACATCAAAATCAATCATTACAGTTTGAGGCAAACCTGGAGGCCGAAGTTCTGGACCGTAGACGATATCTTTTACCATTCCAAGTGCACCATTTACCAATATCTGACAATCCACAGATTGGTTTGTAGTATAACTTGGCATCCAATTGCTAAGAAAAATTCTATCTGAAGTCCAGATTCGTGATCATCGTCACTCCATCTTGCTATTTGATTTTTGTATTCTGCTAATATTCTTGTACTGGTGATTTTGATTTACGCAACATTTTTTAATTATGTTCTTCAGCTTATTTGTTTGTAGGAAACAAGGTGTACATCACCTTGAAATCTCTCAAGGTCACTCGGAGGCAGTATAATTTTACACCATTGCACAAGTGATGAATATTGGTCGCATGTAACTTATCCCACATAAAGCAATTCAAGAATCTCTCGAAACCGTTGTTGTCGACCGTCGCTTTGTCGCATTGACTTTGTTAAGGTGAAACATTTTTCAAAAGTGTTAAATACTGTTTGTCCGCGTAAAGCCGAAATATCTTTCATAAAAAATCTCTTGTACAAAGGTATGTCTTTGCCTTCTCGACATCTTTGCTCAATCGCAGCCATCAGGCGACATCCGATCATTGAAAACTTATCAATAATCAGAAATGAAACTAGATCTATACTGAGGTGCAAATTTCTTGCTGCTTTCCTGAACCGTTTCCGGCACGGGCAAAATCTGTTATAAAAAATGAGAAATTATCGACTGACACCGGATTTCACAAACGAATTTTTTAGATACTTTGAATTCCTTAATTTAAGCCTTTATTATATAGGCGGAATTTTACCAAAATATTATTGCTGCGGTTTGCAAGTTTGGAATTAAAATTAGGTATCCCAGACCGGGCACAGTGTGCCGGAAAGGGTTAATGAACCAGGGAATGATTTAAAACAAGTTGGTAATTTTAGAGTAAAGCGAATTGTCTTACCCTCGACATTTATTGCAGCAACATTTGTTGGGGTTAAAACATGCTTCTTGTCCTTACTACTGAGTACCTCTTTTACGAATTTCTTTGATTTCCGTACTTTTTCCAGCTTCTGTTTTCTTAATAATATAAGTACGTTTAGAGCAATTTATAACTCTTGTTTGCAAAGATGAAAGCTGTTCTGTGATAATTCAAGTATCTTTTCCTGCTCATCTTTAACTATGACCTGAGAATTATCTTAATTTTGATGCACTTGTTTTTGTTCTTTACAATGCCTTAGAAATGATGTAAAATCCCGATTTGGATAATTGTAGCTTTCACTTTTCCACTCACGTGCATGATCTATTATTTTTTGCCCCAAAGCCCCTTCATTTGTCAGCACAGTCATTATGGCAGCTGCAGCCATATAGGGATCAAGCTGACGATATACTTCTTGAATTATCATTTGCTCGTGTATACTACTAATAGTAGGAAAATTCACTTCTTCGTATGTAACAATATTTAGTTCATTTAATGCCTCTTCCCATGACTGGGGCACAGACGGCAAGTCTTCTTCCAATAAAGAGTCGCAATTTCCTACCCAGGGACAATTAAATAATAGTTGCTGTTATAGTATTCTTCTGTTAAGATTGGATCGTCGTTGATACTTATGAGAGGAAAAACTCGGACAATTGCATTTTTCTTCTTTGATAGTATTTGATTCCTCTTACTTAGAAAGATTTCGCAAACGTAAAAAACGTGCAGGAAGCAAGTCTTTCCCATACCTGTGTTATAATGCTTGTAAAGGAGTCTCATTTTTTTATTCATGAAGTGTCATTTTACAGTCTTTTAGGTGCTTCTTTATGTCATAAAGTTTCATATATTAAAACGACATATTTAAAGAGAATGATTTTCTGTAAATATTTTTAAGAGCATTTAAATTTCAAATTATTTTTAAGGTCTTATAAGTTTTTTAGTTTACGATGAAATATGGGAAAAGAAAGTAACCTTAAGTTAAAATATCTAAAGGTGAAAATAGCTACTCATTGAAAAGAACTTTTACACGTATTGTTATTTTAGATAGAAAGATTAAAAACTTTTGTTCAGTATATATGAGAAAATAGTATGATATTTCAGAAACATAAAACTTTAGAGTGTGAAAAACAAAATTTCGTTTACATCGATAAATCAGTGTGTAAAATGTAGCTTTGAAAATTTTAACAAAGCAGCACTTTGTCAAAGTTAGGTCTAATATATATATATTTATATGTGTGTATGTGTGTGATAATAAAAATTTTTGCATCAATTCTAAATTATATATTTCCAAATTCTTATAATATTTAACTTTTCCTCTTTCTTTTTATAATATTTTAACATATTTATTTTAATTCCATATTTTTAATCAACGTTTTCTTTATGTTAATTTATTCTAAAAACATTAGCCTGTCAAAGCAATTCTTTTCTTAAAATCCCGTTACTTAAATTTATTATTTTATCTGTTGAATATCATTGTACTTACATTTTAAAAAATCATTTGATTACGCACAAATTCCTTCTAAGTGACGCCAAAAACCAGATTGAATCAGATAATGTTTCATATTGGTTAAAATCATTATTTCTAAATAAGTAATTGGCAACTTAGAACTTAGCCATAAAATACTGTACTCTTTAGCAGAGTCTGATAGAGCCTTGTTACACAGAACATTAGTTTCAGAGTGAGATTTTTATGTTTTATCTTGTGCTTATAAAACTACTATCAGTTGGTGAGAAGAATTTATCTGGTGAAGTTATATGTTAAATACGAATTTAATATTTCCAGCTGAGCGAAAAATTGCCCAGGCCGGGAATCGAACCCGGATACTTGGCTTACAAGGCCAATGCTTTACCTGTTAAGCTAACCGGGCGATAATCGGCTGGGATTTTTCGCTCAGATAACCTTGTTGGTCTTAACATCTGGTCTGTCATTTAGACAGCTCGCCAGAATAAGCCGCAGGTAATGGAACTCCATAGAACGATGGATACGTAGATATACTATTATTTTAACACAATCTAACTGATTGGTAAAGTTATCATACGAATTGAATATTTCCAGCTGAGCGAAAACCTTGTTATCAGAGCGAAAAATCACAGCCGGTAATCGCCCGGTTAGCTTAACAGGTAAAGCATTGGCCTTGTAAGCCAAGTATCCGGGTTCAATTCCCGGCCTGGGTAATTTTTCGCTCAGCTGGAAATATTCAATTCGTATGATAACTTTACCAATTAGTTAGATTGTGTTAAAATAATAGAATTTATGTTAAATAATATATTTTACTTATAATGGCTGCATCTTACGTCGTGAGTGGAATTGTTTTCCTGTGAAGTGGAATAAGAATAAACGTGATTAAAAATATTCGACACTTCTATTTACTTTAAGGGAAACATGTCAATGGTTATTTTGTTTGTTGTTTTACGACCCGCTGCCACATGACTGCTAATTCTATAATTATTCTTGATAAAATTTTCATGCTAAGTGGTGTGATTAAGAACAGAAATCCTCATTTTATCAACATTTTCAACATAACTACGTTCAAATGTTACACGCACACATATATATATACGCTGATGTGCAAAAATTAAAGATGAGAGGTTTTTTTCTAATGTAATGTCGCGCAGAAACTTTCCACATCGACCAAAATCATACCATAAGATCTTCAAGATGTGAAAATATGGGATTAGTGATAAAAAAAGGCCTAAACAATGGATCAAAAGGTTACAAAAGCACATTATTGCAAAGGCCACTTGGAGCACAAATGCACAGATGAGAGAAGCGTCCATCTTACAGGCACCTGGTAGAAAAAATCTTTCTCTAATAGGGGATATTGTCATCCCTGACTGTGACATAAGTTTTACAACGTCTGATTATACTGAGGACGAGGTTGTTTAAGAGCTGTTGTGGCATAGAGTGCGATTCCTCTTGTAACACCAATTTCAAATATGTAATCGTTGCTGGCACCTGATTACGTGAGGCCAAACGTCTCTCGAGGAGGTCTCACACGTGTTCTATGGGATTCAAGTCTGGAGACCTCGCAAGTCAATCCATGTGTTGAATATCTTGACTGTGCAAGATAACTAACTTCGACAGCTGCTGTACGATAAAGGGGGAGCGTTTTAGTCCATGAAAAGGAAGTCCAGGCCCACAGCATTTCTAAACAGACGCACGTGGGGCAAGAGCGAACGCAATAGCGAGCACAAGAGATTGAACCTCCTTGGAAGACGTGGAGGTCCGTACGGTTTCCAAGCTTGATACCACCCCAAACAAGAACTCCGGCACCTCCAAAACGGTCCCTTTCGATGATATTGGTGGGGTGATTACGTGTTCCTGCTCTCTGCAGATGTGTATGCGTCCAAAGACATTCGTCATACTAAATTGGCTCTAATCCGTAAAGAGTACTCGAGTTCACTCTTGCTGTATCCATTTCCTGTGCTCTTGGAGCCACAGAAACCGTCATCTTCGATGCGCTGTAGTTAATGGTACTCACCATAATAATCGTCATGCATGTAAACCACCTTTGTGTAGCCTTCTAGGCAAAGCTAAACGTGATATCCGACGTACAGTAGTCTGTTCCATCTGCTTTGCGATTTCTCCAGCTGTCTGGCATCTGTTTTTTCGTCTGTAGAACAATAAAACGGTCCTCCGCTGTTGTTGTTGCTCGTGGTTGACTACCTGCTGAATGCTCAGGCAGCGGTCCCCATCGTTTGAAATGCATTCCATGCTTGTGAAACGATGCTGTGATTGATACTGAAGTTTTGTGCCACACTTGTGAAACTTCTTCCAACTTCCCAGTGAATCGACCTTGTGTAAAGTCATCCAGATGACATCTTCTGTATTGCCTCTTGGCCATACCACACAATGGCAATAATGAAAAGTCATTTCAATCACTTTACAGAGAGCAATAGATTTCTCCAAACTTTCTGAATGGCAACCGCCTTTGTGTTTTATTCCCTTAACATCTCCTCCTTTTGCATCATTAGTCTTTTATTTTATTCTGTTGACTTTTTCGGCTTTTATGCAAATTTATCTACTCAGTCCTTAATTTTTTCACACCAGTGTACATAAAAGAGAACCTTTTTTTCCTCCTTAATGCAATAACAGTTTTTCATTAAATTTTTATCTGCATTAAAGCAGTTTATTTTATAAAATTTAATGTTTTGTTCCATTACTGAAAAATAAAATATTAAAGAAAAAAATTAATTAATTAATTATTAATGAATTAAATTTTTTTAATGAATGACAAATAAATAATGTCACTATTTTTTTTATTAATGAACAAAAAACACTTTCATAAGTTACATGTTACTGTAATCAATACAAAAAAAGAAGTATATTTCTTTGGCGTGCAAAATTAAAAGAAAGACACTATCATATAACGCTGCAATTTAATTTTAATCTACAAGGCTAGAACAATTATTAGATATTTTTAAAAATTCTTCAGATGAAGAAAAAAAAACTATATGGAATGTTTCTTCGATGTATTTAAAAGAAAATAACTTCGAATAAATTTTATTACACATATATAGGATTTTATACAGCAGTTAAATTACAGAAAAAAATTCGGAAAAAATTGATTAGAGACCAGGAATTTTCGAAGATTTTTTTATTTCAATAAACATTTCGTATTTTTTTCGTTTGTCTGAAAAAATACAACTGACATATTTGTTTAAATTGTGTTTCGATGAACATTTCGTTTTATAATAAAATATTTAGATTCTTTAAAAAATACTTTTCACTTTGATTTGGTATTTATTCATGCAAAAAATCAAATGCAAATATTGAAATTCAATAGATAATATTTTATTTGCTGTGTTGAAATAAAAATATGCTATTAAAAATATATACTATATAATTTTTTTATTATTATTAAAAAAGTGTTTTTTCGTGCTTTCTTTTCTTTGTATAATAAACAATGTTAAATCAAATAAATTATTATGATTTTCTGTTATGTATTTAATAAATTACTTGATTTGTAAAATAATACATAAATTGCAGTTTTTTGTCGATGTCTAGAAAATGTCTGTAAATTTTCAAATGGTAAAATATTATGTTGGAGGAAATGAATCTTACAACATTATCTTAAAATAAATATAAAAGCAAACACACTGAACATTCAATGTGCATCTTACAATTCATATTTAATTTCATGACAGCAGTTCGTGTATTTTTGAAATGTGTGCATTTTAATACGTTCATTTGACATCGCTCCCGATTATAGAAAATTTACCTATTTTTTTGCGCTTTTTAGAAAGTGCGAACTTGTTAATTCTTTCTATAATGCTTTTTTCCTAACATATGTCAATAGAAAAGAAAATAAAGATACATTTAAATTATTTATTTTAG